>CANJKZ010000314.1:0-1452500 GCA_947471745.1 Closterium sp. Naga37s-1 | reverse complement strand
AGAAGCTGCCAGGGCAGCAATGGGAGGCTTCGCTGCACCCAGCCAGCAATGCCTCACAGACTTCGTCTCTTTCCACGCCCTCTCTGCCATGTGCCTCACCCCGTCAGGGCTGGGCGAGGTGATGCCAGAGCAGCTGTGGGAGACGACCGTGGACCCCAGCCAGCAGCGCCTGACAGCTGTCATCTCATTTCACAGCCTCCCTCTGTCCCCCCTCTGTCCCCCCACTGTCCCCCCTCTGTCCCCCCTCTGTCCCCCCTCTGTCCCCTCGCTGTCCCCCCTCTGTCCCCCCTCTGTGCCCCCTCTGTCCCCCCTCTGTCCCCCCTCTGTCTCCCCTCTGACCTCCGTTCCCCCCTGTCTGCTCGCTACCCCATGCGCCTCGCCCCTCAGGGCTGGGCGAGATGATGCCGACACAGCTGTGGGAGACGACGCTGGACCCCAGCCAGAGGCGGCTGAAGCTCATCACTGTGGACGAGGCGGCACAGGCCAGTGTCACACTCTCCGTGCTCATGGGGGATAAGGTGCGGTCATGGGGGATAAGGTGCGGTCATGGGGGATAAGGTGCGGTCATGGGGGATAAGGTGCGGTCATGGGGGGAAATGTGCGGTCATGGGGGATAAGGTGCGGTCATGGGGGAAAAGGTGCGGTCATGGGGGATAAGGTGCGGTCATGGGGGAAAAGGTGCGGTCATGGGGGAAAAGGTGCGGTCATGGGGGATAAGGTGCGGTCATGGGGGATAAGGTGCGGTCATGGGGGATAAGGTGCGGTCATGGGGGAAAAGGTGCGGTCATGGGGGATAAGGTGCGGTCATGGGGGATAAGGTGCGGTCATGGGGGATAAGGTGCGGTCATGGGGGATAAGGTGCGGTCATGGGGGATAAGGTGCGGTCATGGGGGATAAGGTGCGGTCATGGGGGATAAGGTGCGCTCATGGGGGATAAGGTGCGGTCATGGGGGATAAGGTGCGGTCATGGGGGATAAGGTGCGGTCATGGGGGATAAGGTGCGGTCATGGGGGATAAGGTGCGCTCATGGGGGATAAGGTGCGGTCATGGGGGATAAGGTGTGGTCATGGGGGATAAGGTGCGGTCATGAGGGATAAGGTGCGGGATAAGGTGCGGTCATGGGGGATAAGGTGCGGGATAAGGTGCGGTCATGGGGGATAAGGTGCGCTCATGGGGGATAAGGTGCGCTCGTTCTCATGTGCTAATGGGGGGGTATGAGGTGGGCTCATGTGCTCATGGGGATAATCTGGGCGAAGTGGGTGGAAGGGCATGGGCTGAATTCGATCTAGTGGATATGCGTCCTCCTCCCTGCTGGCCATCCCATCACCCCATGACGTGTTCTAAAAAATGCAGTGTATCATATCCACCTACCGTCTAACCCCGGATGTAAGCGCCACGGCGCTTATAATAAAATCGGTTTTTTTAGGGGTGGCGCTTGTAATTGAATAACGGCCATAAGCGCCGGCGCTTATATAATGACGAATACAAATTTTTACTTTAAAGGTATCAAACTGTACCTTTCATTGTTGCCATTTCAAACGAGTTGAAATAATATAGAGTCACAAAGAAGAATCGCGCGGAAGCGATTCTGCTTCCTGTACACGGGCAAATTCGCGTCACTTCGCAGGCATGCCAGCACATCCTGACTGGACGCGCAGCCAGTCTGGTCTTCGCGAGTCAAACGAAGCGAAAATGAATTTTGACTCGCTGCAAAACTGAAATTCGTTACCGATTAAAACTGAGATTTAAATTAAAAATAGGGGGGCGCTTATAATAAGTAATGGTTTTCCAGGGGGGGCGCTTATAATCGAGTGTCGGCCATAAGCGCCATGCTCCAGATAGAAGCGCCGGCGCCTGTAATAGGCCGGCGCCTATATCCGGGGCCATACGGTATCTGCTTCCACTGTTGCACACCCTTCACTACACACACCATGTGATGTGCCCTGTCCGGTTTGTGGTTGCACTTCGCAGGTGGGGCCGCGCAAGGAGTTGATTCAGACAGTGGGAAGCAGGATGGCAGCAGCTGGCATGCTCGACATCTAGCCAGCACCAGGCCAAATTTTTGGAATTGACCTACCCTTGCGATCAGTGTAGCACCAGCTCAAGAACCTGATTATCAGTGTGACCCCTTATAATAAAACCTTTTCCATCAGGGTTTTCCGCAATTTTGTAATATCTACCCTGTCGCATCAGTGTTCTAAATAACAAATCCTGGTCAATGGCTCTTACAATCCCAGTGGGACTTAGCGAAGGATCGCTCAGGGTTGATCGCAGGGTAGTGTTGCAGCGGAAGTTTGAATCTCAGGTCAGAGTGAATGTAAATGACTTGAGTTGATAAAAGCATGCATACATCGGGTTTATATAAGAATACAGGGGAATACGAAAAGACCTAGACTAGCCATGTACCGTATTCCCCCGGATATAAGACCCTAGGGTCTTATGCTAAATCCCTAGAAAAAATGGGGGGGGGGTCTTAACAAAGGAAAAAAATATATAACACCCGGGTCTCTTCATATGGTACTACATTTTTTGAATGATTTCAACACCAAAGTTAATACCGAAGTTGTGGGTTTGCTTTTGGTGATTCGCTTGACCAGTCAAAACAAATTCG
The DNA here is from genome assembly GCA_947471745.1 of Closterium sp. Naga37s-1. Lineage (NCBI taxonomy): Eukaryota > Viridiplantae > Streptophyta > Zygnematophyceae > Desmidiales > Closteriaceae > Closterium > Closterium sp. Naga37s-1. Next base: position 1,449,889 of record CANJKZ010000314.1, on the reverse strand, counting down.
CCCGTCACAGTAAAATTCGCCCCTCTGACGCAGCAATTTCGCCCCCTGACACAACAATTTCGCCACCTGACACAGCGAACTGGCCCCCTGACGCAGCAAATCAATCCCTGAGACAGGAATTCACCCCCCGAAAGCCGAATCCGCACTATAGAATGCCTCAGTTTCAAACGAATCAAATGAAAAGTACAAGGAAAACCCCCCTATAGGGGAAAAGGGGGGGTCTTGTATTGATCACCCCCCAAAGGGGGGGTATAACGAAATCAAGGTTTTATAAAGTACCCCCCCCCGTATTAGGTACCCGGGGGTGTTGTATTTTGGGGGGGTCTTCTATCCGGGGGATTACGGTACTCTAAGGGGTACATTCCCTTATTGCAGCGAAATTCAAACCGTGCGGCGCGGGAACCCGTTTTAAACCTGTTCCCGCTCTTTTCACTTCAAATGTTTCTGCCTGCATCGGTCTTGGTCAGGCGGTTGTTGCGTCGCTTCGACTCTTCTGACTCCTCGACTTCGTACTCGGTAGAGTCGGCTCCTGCAGCATACAGGAACGCCTTCTCATAAAACTTCATATCGTAACACTCCCCTTCATTCCTGGGCGCAGGAGGAGCTGACTCGCTTGACTACTCCGGTGAGGTTAGAGCAGTGCTTGTACTGCTGACGTGGCAGACGCTTGGTGAGGAAGTCTGCTGCCATCTCAGTAGTCGGACAGTAGGCGAGGTCAACCTTTCCTTGGTCAATTTCGTCCTTGATGAAAAAGTACCGAAGTGCGATGTGGTTCGTGCGGTTCACGAAACCTGGTTTGTTCGCGATCCTAATGGCACTCTGGTTGTCGCTGTGATGGCGAAAGGTAGGCGAGGTTGGAATTTTCGCCTCCTGTACAGACCTTTGCGATCTGGTGGTGTCGCGGCGATGTATTCTGCTTCAGCCGATGAGAGGGCAATCAGCTCCTGTTTCTGCGAGTTCCAGGAGATTGGCCCAATTGGTTCCAGGCGAAAAACGAACCCGGTTCGGGACCGTCGAATTGCAGGGTCAGCTGCATGATCTGCGTCCACGTAGCCGTTGAGGTTGAAGGAGGTCGTCGTCAGCGTGGAGTAGGAGAGCCCAATGTCAGGTGTGGAGATGAAGCACTGCAGGGCGCGCTCCAGGTCCAGCTGGTTCTCAGTTACTGGCTTGCGGGAATACTGCGCCAGTTGGCTGGCGATGTACGAGAGGTCGGGTCGGCAGGTGACAGAGGCGAATAGCAGGCACCCCAGTTTCTGCTGGTACATTTGAAGTCCTGCGGGTGACAAAGGTTTGTTGTCCGGTTTGTAGTTGGCACTGGGGTTGCGGTAGGGAGTTGAGAGTGGTGCGGGCGAAAAAATGAAGCGTTCTTCCAGCTGCTCTGCGTACTTTGAGGCTGACAGATGAATTGCTTCTGGCGCGTAGGTGATGTTCAGCCCCAAAAACTGCTTCACGTTGTGGTTGATGGTGATGTCAACGCGCTGCGCCAGGTTCTCCTCAAACTGGTTAAGGAGCTTGTTACAGGTGCCCGTGTACAGCAGGTCGTCGACGTAGACTGTCAGGAGGATGTAATCGCCACTGAAGTGAAGGCGATACATTCTCGGGTCGTGCGGCAGCTGCTTGAAACCGATCTCGAGGAGGATCTTATGCAGATGCTGCTGCCAGAGGCGAGGCGCCTGCTTAATCCCGTAGAGGGACTTCTTCAGCTGACAGACCCTAGGGTCCCCTTCTCCGTAGGTGTGAGGCTGCTCCACGAAGATGGTAGCGTCCACCAACGCGTATAAGAACGCGTTCTTTACGTCGATCTGTCGTAGTGGTAGGTGCTTAGCGGCAGCATTGGCGAGTAGAATCCTGACGGAGGTGTGACGACTGACGGGAGCGAAGGTCTGGTCGAAGTCGATGCCATGGCGCTGATCGTACCCACGTACGACCCAGCGTGCCTTGAAGCGCTCGATAGTACCGTCAGCATTGGTCTTCAGACGAACAACCCATTTTCCGCTGAGTACCTTCCTCCCCTTCACTGCTGCACAATCGACTAGGACCCATGTGTCTCGAGACTCCGACCCCTTTAGTTCTGCATCCATCGCGGCGAGCCACTCATTGGCGTGAGGGCCGGTTAGGGCCTGGTGAGGATTCTTTGGCTCCACGGCCCGTGCGAAGGTGGTGACGGACGTGTGCAGGCCGAGGAGTTGCAGGCCTGACACATTGGTTGTGTCTGTCTTGGTGGCGACTTCCACCACGTCATCATCTCCGCTTTCGTAGCCGGTCGCTGTGGTGCTTGGGTCTGCTTGGCGCCGTGATGGCCCTGGCGCGAGGTCATCGTCACTGTCATCGTCATCGTCGTCGTCGCGCGGTCGAGGCGGGATGCTGGAGTGTTCTTCAGTGTCCTCGCGGTCCAGTGCTGCTGCTGCTTCTTCGTCTTCTGGAGTCGCAAAGCTGCGGCCACTATTGACGTAGCCTCGTGCCTCGTTACGTCGTTCGTCCTCGATCCACTGCTTCAAGGTGAGTCGCTCGTAGAAGAGAACATCACGTGCGGGAACAACCTCCTTGCTGTCAATGTCAAGAATAAGCCACCCTTTGTGCTCGTGACTGAGCCTTAGGTGAATTCCCCAGCGCGCGCGATGAACGAACTTGCCGATTGTGGCCGAGGTCGGCCGGTACTGCACCATGCACCCCCAAACCCTTAGCATGGAGGGGTCTCCCCTTGAGCCGGTCCACTTCATGTGAGAGGACAGGTTGTCCCTGTTGGCAGTGGTGGAGAGGAGGTTGTGCAGGCGCACCGCGTGTTTCATGGCGTAGGGCCAAAATTTCTTTGGCAGGCCGGACTGATTCATGAGGGCGCGCACTTTCGTCATGAGGGTGCGGTTAACCCTCTCTGCGACGCCTTGCTGCTGGTGAGCGTAGGGGAGTGAGATCTCATGCTTGATCCCCTTCTCGGTAAGAACGCTCTCCAGCTCGTTGCTGCGAAATTCCTTGGCCCCATCACTCTGCCATACCTTCAGCTTCCTTCCTGACTGCCGCTGCGCGTGCGCAAGGAAGATGCGGAACACTTCCGGAGCCTTGGAACGGGAGTCGACGTTGGCGACCCACACATGGCGCGAGTAGGCATCAATGAAGGTGAGAGTATATTTTTCGCCGTTGATGCCGTCGAAGGTGAGCACAATGAAGTCGATGTATACTTTCTCCAGCTTCTTGTAGCGGTTGGTGCTCGGCTCCAGAGAGGGATAGGCGCTGTGGGAGAGCGCAGCTGTGGGGCAGACAGTGCAAGTGATTGGGTGTGGGGTGTTGTGCGGTTTTGTTCCGTCAGGGCACAACAGTGCTCCTGCCGGAAAGACTTTAGCGCGGAGGCAGTTGGCGAGGGTGTGGCGCGAGGGGTGGCCCAGCCGCTGGTGCCAGAGGTCATCTTCGGCGCGAATGCCGGAGGTGCGCTTGTAGCGGGCGTAGAGTTCCGCTACTTCTGCTTCCGTAAGCTGTGGGATCTGGAGTGGGGGTACTTCCTCTTCTCCTGGTTCTGCTTCGTTGTCCAACTCCTCTGCTTCTGCTTCCGCCGGTGTCTCCCCTTCTGCAGGTGCCGTTGTGAGGTAGAGGGCGAGAAATTCACGGTCGGGGATGATGGTGAGCGGAGTTGTGGTGCCTTCAATGAAGCGAGCGAACGGATTTGGGCGAGAGATTGGACCAAGTGAGTCTCGCGGAGGAGTTGGTGGTATGTTCCCCTCCTCAATCTCCGACCAGGGATCACTCCATCGATGTGGTGAGCGGGGGGGTTCACGAGTGCGTGGGGGTCGTCCGAGGGGAATGGCGACGCGGGGTGATTTCTCTCCGCATTCGGCTCTCATCTCGCGTTCAGAGGTCTCCAATTCTTCTTGCGTAAGCTCCCCTTCCTCGAGTTCGACTGTTCCCCACCCTCCCGTGGTGACCGTGCCGCTGGCGCCGGCTCCCCATGCTCCAGTGGCGGATGCCCAGGTAGCGCCTTCTTGTGGTTCGTAATCTTCGTCTCCCCATGCGCCTCGTCGGGCTGACTCCTCATCCCACCCAGCCGCAACGCGTTCCTCATACAGTTTCTGTTTCTTTTCCGCTCGGGCCTTGTCTTGTTCTTCCTTGACGCTTAGCTCTCCTTTTGTGTCAGGATCCTTCCAAGCCGGATCAATTTCATGGCGGTAGACTTCCCGGGTGTATGGGCGCGGTCGTCCATCTTCGTTGAGGGTGGTGGTGTTGGCTTCTAGGACGAACCGGAGGTTGTCCGAGTATGGTGTTGTTCGCTCCGCTCCGGAGTCATCTTTCGGTTCGCCGAAGATGCGGTAAGATGACACAGCGAGTTCTTGTTCAGTCATGCCTGTTGGTTCCGCCTCGGCACTCTCCGCCTCTTGGATTGCCGCGTACTCATTTTCGACTTGCTCTGTGCGGCTCGCTGTGGGTGTGTGACAGGTAGTGCAGAGGCCATTGATGTCTGGCTCGTGTAGGTTGATCTCGCGGGGATGAGGGCTGCGGCGAACCCATGGTCATCCGTCTGGGTGCTCCCATGCTTCCTTGCTCATGTAGGCGAACTCGAGAGGGACGAGGTCCACGAGCTCGTCGGATGATGCTTTGCAGGAAGTTACGTTGAAGTCTAGGACGTAGATTCCATTGATTGAGCGGGCCCGTCCAAGGTATTTGAATGCTTCAGAAAGGGTGTCCAGGGGAGCGTAGGTGAGAACAAGGTCTCGTGTGGCCAGGTCCGTGGTGAGAATGACGCCGCAGTCGCGAAGTTGTCCTGCCGAGAGGAGATTAAAACGAAGTTTTGGGACGTAAAGTACGTCGTTGAACGAGATGTGTGTGTTGCTGTCTCGTGCTTGCAGGACCACGATGCCTTGCGCATTGGCGCGTAGCTGCACGTTGTTGGCGACGGTGACGTAAGTTGCGGGGGCGCGACTCAGGTTCGATACGTATTGCGTGGATCCCACCATATGCTGTCCGCAGCAGCTGTCCAGGTACCAGGTGTTATAGTTGTCAGTGTTGTTTCTGCGCAGGAGTAGCGCCACTCGCGGAGTCACCAGAGTTGCCTTGTAGCGCCTGTGGAAGAAGGGGTCTTCGTCTTCCTTCCATCCCACCGGTACGTATTGTTGGTTGTTATGTGGCGGACTTTCCCGCAATGTGATTGGCTGATTCCAATCCTGCTCGTCCTTGTCGTACAGGTAGTAGTGATCTTCAGTGAGGGGATTATTCCAACCCTCTTCTGGCTCAAGGAGTCTTCCTTGGATCTCATTTTCTTCGCCAGGTTCAGCAGTGCGACGTCGACGCGCCGCCATGTTTGCGATGTCGTTTCTAGGAGCTCCTGATTGAGGTCCTTGAGTTTGCTGATGTTGGTGTTGTGCAGGGGGACGAGGTGTCTGATGTTGAGACTGAGGATGACGAGCGTCTTGTCGGCCGACCCAGTTGTTGTGATGAGTGGAATTTGGGTGGCGATAGCTGGATCGGGATTTGCATCGATCCGTTGAATGTCCGAAGACTTTGCATATTTTGCAATAGTGGCGCCTTGGTTGTCGTCGCTCTTCACGGTTGTCTGCGTAGAAGGCGAGGCGCTCTCGGCGCGGCGCGGAGCTTGTTCTGCTCGAGTCCATGTCCTGCTGTTCAGTCAGGAGTGCGGCGCATAGCGCGGCTTCTGAGATAATCCCTCGCTGTCGGAGTAGCGCTTTACAGGGCTTCGACTCTGGCCCGAGTCCTTGAAGGACTATGTTGACGAAGATCTCTTCTGAGATTGCGCTCCCATGCTACGTGATCTGGTCACGGATGTTGCGACCGCGGTTAATATAAGAATTCGCTTTCTCCCCGTGCCCCATCTTTGTCTCCATGAGTTGCTGCAGGAGCCTGCTGGCGGTAACCGAATCCTTCGGTTGATAGACCTCAACGAGGTGCTTCCAGGCTTCCAAGGCTGGAGCGACGCTCTCTTTGTAGGAGCGAATGCTAAGTTGTTCCGCAGGCGTCATATTTCATAGCAGCACACTGTACGCCATGAGGGAGTCGCTGTAGTACTGAGCCCTGGCGTCGTCGGTGTCGTCCACCGGTTTAGAATAGGAGCCGTCGAAGTAGTGGTAGATCTGCGCTGTCTGTAGGAGGAGCTCAAGCTCGAAACTCCATGTGTAGAAATCTTTGCCGTCAAATGCGGCAGTAGTCTTGATTTTTGAAACGCTGAGAAAGCGTGCTTGCGCAGAGTTAATGACTTTATCACTTGGACGGGGGGCAGTTGTTGTTGATTTGTCTGTGTCGAGGGAGAAGGTGTGCGCGGCGGTATCACGGCTTTTCGTAGCCGGCTGCCCAGGTTGGGCTGGTTGGGAAGAGGTTCCCGCATCGCCTTTGCGCAAATCTTGAAGTTCTTTCTCCATAGTTGAAAGTCGAGCGAATAACTGCTCGAGTGCGGCAGTGCCGATCGTGGTTGTCGCCTCATTTGTCGCGGCCGGGTTGGTTTGTCCTTCAGCCGTCAGATTTGCTTGGCCTCCGGATCCTCCGGCCATCTTGGTCTTGGAGCGTGTGCCGCTCGCCAGAACTTAGTTCGGCGAATTTCACGGAAGTGAAGGATCGCTCATACCATGTTACAATCCCAGTGGGACTTAGCGAAGGATCACTCAGGGTTGATCGCGGGGTAGTGTTGCAGCGGAAGTTTGAATCTCAGGTCAAAGTGAATGTAAATGACTGAGTTGATAAAAGCATGCATACATTGGGTTTATATAAGAATACAGGGGAATAGGAAAAGACCTAGACTAGCCATGTACTCTAAGGGGTACATTCCCTTATTGCAGCGAAATTCAAACCGTGCGGCGCGGGAACCCGTTTCAAACCTGTTCCCGCTCTTTTCACTTCAAATGTTTCTGCCTGCATCGGTCTTGGTCAGGCGATTGCTGCGTCGCTTCGACTCTTCTGACTCCTCGACTTCGTACTCGGTAGAGTCGGCTCTTGCAGCATACAGGAATGCCTTCTCATAAAACTTCATATCGTAACAGTGGCCAATGGTGGCCCACTGTGTTCCAGCACATGCGTTGTCAAGGCCGAAATTCCGGCTTCGACAGTTGGCAATCGGGAATCCTGGGTTACGGGAAAGGGGGGGTGGGGGTACTAGGGGGCGGGCGGGTAGGGTACTCGTTTAAGGGTAAAATTCGTTATGGGATTCGGGAACCCTTAGTCATCAGTGTGCCTTAAATGTAAACCCTGGCATATCAGGGAAAACCTAGCTCCTAAAAGAATTACCCGGGGCCATCAATGTGACTACCAAAAACCAACCTGATTATCAAGGTATCAGGGTAAATCACCCTGATAAATTTTCCCCTGCCAGCACCGAACAATCAGGGTATATTTTATATTTTGGGGGGGAAGCATGTTGGAAACAATTAATTAAACGCTTCTTATGTGGCGAACTACAGAGGTACAACGGCGAGTCAACCATCGGAGGTTGACAAAAGTAACTGCTGGAGGTTACGCAAATGTCAAAGGTCGGCGACCTTTGACTTGACAAATACAGCGCGACAGCAAGGACAAACAACTGACTCGATACTGAGCAGTTGCCCGAGTCGTCACTGTATCGAACCGCAACAGCAACAGTAAAACAGTTATTAGTTGCACCCTTTCCAGGGCCTCAGATTCACTTTTAGGGACGTTGATGCATCAGGGTCCCTATTTAAAAAATGCTGAAAATCAGTGTTCCTAAAAAAAAAGCCTGAATTCTTAGGGTTTCCCAAGAAAAAAACCTGATTTTCACTCACATGATTTTCTCAGTGTAAATGAAAATTCTGTGAATTGTATCAGTCGCAAGTCTCGAACCGAATACCTTATCCTTCGACAGCGAAATCCACTAACAGCTGGACAATTTAAGCTGTCGACCTGTAAATTCTTTTTCAATTTGGACCATAATATTGAAGAAATGGTCCACAAGTGGTAATCTCGGGTGTTTACAGCTGGGATTCGGAATGTGCATTCAGTGTGCACTTCGATAAAAGGCTGAAGAATCAGTCCCCTTAGAGAAAAAAAGGCTGAAATTGTTGACTGCTATTTGGGACCTAGAAGCTCTAAGCACACCTTTAATCAACGCTAGATAGTCCTCACGGGGTCACCTCCAAGGGTCCTTGGGTGCCTGGTAGAACCAGCCCCTATCCAAGGGTCCGTGTTTGTTTAAGGACTTTTCAAGCGTGAAATCAATCGTGTGCACTGGAGCACTCCCAAGCACAATTGCGGAAGCGATTACGACTGATTGGCTCGTATGCAGAATTTTCTCCTCGCGTCAATACGTCGATAGAGAAAATATTCACTCCAAAAAGTTGTTTACACTGAAGCACAAGCACACATTTATAGAACTACTAATGCACGAGCAAAGCAAACACAAGGCAAGCTTTTAACAGTTATAAAACTGTAATATAAGACTTCGCCATGTCTTGGTAAAACGGTTGTCAAACTTCAGCTGCATTTGGCTTGATCCGCTTCATTAGAATAACTGATTTCAAATGGCACTTCATCCAAACGCCCCTGCTGACTCCCCTCACGAGCACTCATGAATTCCCGCTAACACGCATAATGCCTCGTGTGGGAAAACCGGTTTCCCATTGCAAAACGGAATTTACCGTTGCAAAACAGCATTTACCGTTTCGTACCTTTGTCGAAATGATCACGCAAAGTAGCGTGACTTTCTGGCGAAACCTCATGTTTGCCAAGTCAACACGGGATACAGTTTTTCAACTGTAAATCCCGAGCTCCCCACGTGCCAGCTAGCATGACCGAGATATTTCTCGGTCATGCAGGACAGGACGATCGCGTACGCGATGGAGAAGTTTTTCTCATTCATGTCCTTCTACGAACAGCATCAGCAAGCGGCACCTGCGCAGTCAAACATCAGTAACAACAACAACGATGTTACACCCATGAGTCTCGATGGTTCATCCTATGCGCGCGGAAACCACCAACAACCCATCTTTGCTCCGTATGAGCCTCAACGTGGCTCGATCAGCTTCATGCCGCACCAACAGCCTCGACCTGGACAGGAGAAGACACTGGATGCGCTTCAGGTTCAATCGCAGTTCGCGCACGTATTGAAACTACAGACATCGACGCCTTTCGACGGCAAAGATTTTTATACCTGGTCATTCGAGTTTGAGCTGATGATGGAAGGCGCGTAGATTCTTGGATTCTTCGACGGATCCCTGCCATACCCAACACACGGGACGCAGTACGACAAACAACAGTATACATATCAGTCGATGATGGCGTACACGATCTTGCTGAGGAACATAACTCCGAACCAGCAGCAGAACATCCGGTCTTATCGGGGATACGGGAACTCCGCCGAGCTCGCGTACAACCACTGGAAGAACCTGTACCAAGCAACAGACAGCGTCAATCAGAGTCGGTTAATGGCACAGCTGACAACAGTGGAAATGAAACCCGGCGAAAAGCGGATGGCGTATATCAGTCGTTGTCGCGGATTGCACGACAGACTCCTTCGATGCGGAGGTTCGATATCTGAAGAAGCCTTCGTCACAGTCATCATCTCCGGCCTTGGTCCTCATTGGCGCTCCACTCGAGCTATACTCCGAGCTCACGCGAAGATCTCCGAAGCGGCACTCTGCGCCAAAATACACGCTGAACAACAAGATATGGACCTGCACGAGGAGCGGCACAATAGGAAAACATCAATACCCGAATTTGCATTCCACACCCAACGGCGCTTCAACAACTCCAACCGACAGAATAAACAACAACGGCAACAGCACGTACCGCCGTTCTGTCATCTCTGCAAGACGCAAGGACATCCTCGGACACACTGCTCAAATAAGCAACAGTCAACGACACCGCAGCGTCAACTTCGGCCTTCAAGCAGCCAAGTGGCCTCCACATAGGCGCACCCCACCAGTCAACCGCAGTCTTCAACAACATCAACGATGCAATCTGCACAAGGAACAAGAAACATCATGAGCTGCATGGCGAGATTGATAGACTCCTGCATCACTGAATCACCACCGTACTACTCACCAGAAGAACAACTTGATGAAAGCACCCCTCGCCGCGAGTCACTGGAGCCGAACCCGACATACGCAGCCATCGCCCAGAGCGAGCCGTCCGGGAAAGACACCTGGTTCTTGGACAGCTGCTGCGGACAACACATGTGCTCCTCGGGTTGCTTCGTTCAACGGGAACACCAACTTCAACGCGAAGTCGTAATTACCGTCGTCAACAACCAGAACCTGCGCACACGTCGACAAGGCATCGTTCAACTTCAGTCGAGGGAGACCAATGTCGTACTACAAATGTCGAAGGTTTTAATCGCAGAGGGACTCAGGTACAACTTACTCAGCGTTAGTCTATTAATGGCGAAAGGAATTCACCTCGAAGTAGATAGCACCACTCAGGAGTTCAAGTTGTATCACGGGAGAGGAGGACTCTACATCGGCAAGGCAGTGTTGAAGAACAATGTCTTCGTCCTCGACTTCATTCCTGATCAAGGCACCGCCGACAGCGACGAAATCGTCACCTTCGCTCCTTGGACACATCCACCAAATCTCGACCCCGACTTTAGCCCCGGCGGCTTCTGGTACTCAAATACCATACCTGAGGCAGAACGAACACGAGCATTAGTGACAATCCAACAAGCAGAGACAACATCGGCAGCAGCAGAGACAACATCGGCAACAGTAGAGACAACATCGGCAGCAGCAGAGACAACATCAGCAGCAGCAGAGATAACATCGGCAGCAGCAGAGACAACACCAATCACGACACGAATAGCGGGTCCTTCAACGGCACCAGCTCCAATCGACGATACTCCACCAACTCCTGCGCAGCAGTTAACTTCCACTCCACGAGAAGTTCACCGAAGCGCCAACATCACCGTAAGCTTCTACTCTAACTCCGACTTGTACAGGCGTTCACTTGGAGATCGCGCCGATGAATCGTTATTGCATCAAAGGTTAGGACATCCTAGCAACACAGCGCTAAACAACACGATAAGAGCAGGAGTACTTGACAAAGACTCGCTACTCCTACCTGACGGCAGAGAACTTCAACGAGTTCGAGAACATGCTTCACCTGCCCCGAAGCCGACTTACCGCATCAGCCGTTCGTCTCTCACCACAACCCAAGCGCGCCGGCATACGCACCTCTGGAGAAGGTGTACAGCGACATACTGTACAATCGCGAACCCGGACAAGGAGCGTATAACTACGTCATCACGTTCATCGACGCCGCCACTCGATACGTCTGGCATCTCAATCTCCCGAGTCGCGACATGGCCTTCGAAGCTTTCGTCACCTGGCTTCCAGTAGCAGAACGAGAATCAGGAGTGAAGCTGAAAAGCTTCCAGTCAGACGGGGGAGGGGAATATCAATCACAGAGGTTCACGCAGTACTTGGCAGAGAGAGGCATCAAGCGGCTCATCTCCCTTCCCTACGCTCATCAACAGCAAGGCGTGGCAGAAAGAATGAACAGGACCCTCCAGAACACCATGCGCAAACTGCTACGTGGCATGCGGCTACCCAACCACCAGTGGCCTGAGGCGATGGACCATGCTGTCATGCTGCACAACTTGCTTTCGTCATCATCGCTCCCGAACAACGCATCACCGCATCTGCTGTGGACAGGAAAATTGGGCAACACAAAAATGTTACGGGTGTTCGGCTGCATGGTACAGTACCGACCCCCAGCTGCACGAGCATGTCGCTTCTCCCAACGCGCACAGTGGGGGCTACACCTGGGCATCGAAAAACACTACAACGCATGGAAGATCTTCGACGTCCACACAACGGAAACAGTAGCAGCACGCGACGTAATCTTCTACGAACGTCTCACTCTTCCGACATACCTGTACAACTTGGAAACCTCACGGGATGTCACAGGCGGATTTTTTTGGGGACCGAGCCTTCGCTTCGGCAGCAGATGAAGCTGACTGGGACGATCAGAACGTGGACAGAGCTTCGGAAGAAGCCGGACCTCTTCCCTACTGTTCGGTGGATGTCTCTATGGACGACGACAACCCTCGCGAAAGCATCAACGCCGAAGACTTCTATGACCTCGCTGACAACGGTTACGTTACACCCGCGCAAGTCAACACCGACGAAGCAGAACGCATAGGGCCAAATTTCTTACCTGATCCAGAAGCAGAAGACGAAGCAGCTTATCCCGAGGACGCAAATCTTCCCCGCTACGCAGATACTGGGACTCGTTATCGCCGTCCATGGAGCAGCGCCACTTAAGGAGCCTGCAACAGTTCAGCAGGCTCTGGGGGGGGAGCACAGGGAAATATGGCGCGAAGCCATGGACAGGGAGTTAAAGGCACTTGAAGAACGCAACACCTGGAAGGTCGTACCTATCGGTGTGGCACGGAACAAGACCATTCTCACCGGAAAATGGTTTTTTCGGATGAAAACAAAGGCAGACGGAACCATCGACAAATTTAAGGCGCGTTGGGTCGTACGTGGCTTCGACCAAGAGCACGGACAAGACTTCACCGAAACATTCACACCTGTTAGTCGTCACACTTCACTGCGGATTCTCCTCGCGATAGCCGCAATGAAGCGGAAGAAGCTTCGTCAAATCGACGTCGCCAACGCCTTTCTCTACGCACCCGTCGGCGCTGAAATCTTCGTCGAGCAACCGCACGGCTCCAACGCAGACCCCAATCAAGTCAATCAGCTACTGAAGTCCCTGTACGGCATCAAACAGGCCCCGAGACTTTGGCAACAGTACCTACACGCCCGGCTAATCCGCATCGGATTCAGGCAACTGCCGCATGATCAAGGGATGTACCGGCTCACGAAAGGAGCCGACTACATCCTGCTCATCGTCTACGTGGACGATCTACTCTACATCGGCTCGACCAACGGTGTCACAACCTGGTTCGAAGGGGAACTGCAGCGAGACTTAACTCTTACCGTCTCATCAACCGTGACGCAGTACCTAGGACTCAACATACGGGACGGCGAGAGCACGATCCATCCCAGCGACACCATCGCCAAACGCTTTGGATTAACTCCAACTGCTATCTCCACACCGTACCGCTACACCTCCGCAAGTCACGAAGGAATCTTTGCTCCACTCAAGCCCGCCGGTATACGCGACTATCAGCAAAAACTAGGATGCCTGCTATTTGCAGCCGTCACCTGCCGACCAGACCTATCGTATTCAGCAAGCCAGCTCGCCACCTACCTTAAGAAACCTGAAGCAGATCACATGGCGGAACTCGACCGCGCACTCCACTACCTTGTCAGCACCCCGACAATCGGCCTGACCTACCACAAAAACGGAACCTCGACACCTAAGCTAATCGGCTATGTAGACGACGACCACGCCGGCGACGCATACAACAGGCGCTCGCGCACCGGCTACATCTACCGACTCGAACCTATCAGGCCTATCCCGTGGCAGTCAAGCAAGGAGGAACTAACCGCTCTCTCCTCAGCTAAAGCAGAATATATTGCACTCTGCTCAGCCACCAAGGAAGGCTTGTATCTTCGCGAATTGCTGGAAGAAGCGAAGTTGGCCCAGTTACCCAGCTTCACTCTGTTCTGCGACAACCAATCCGCAATTTGCATAGCGAACAAGAACGGGTTCGTGAACCTGACGAAGCATATCGCCCTGCCATACTTCCTCATGAAAGACGAGATCGAGAAGGGGAGACTTGAGCTATCCTATTGTCCCACGACCGAGATGGCAGCTGATTACTTGACCAAGAAGCTCGGAAATCAGAAGTTCGAGTACTGCATGCTGCTGACTGGACAAGGCCACGTCACCAGCAGCGACACTCCAGAAGCGAAGGGGAGTGTTGGAAACACTTAATTAAACGCTTCTTATGTGTCGTAACACCGAACTACAAACGAGGCAAACTACAGACTGTAAAAAATATACATATATTATAGTTTTGGGTAGGCTGTAGTGGGGTAGATACTGTGGGGTACAACCCCTTAGGTTTCTTCCTTGTACCAAAATCTCTCGATAGTCAACCCATTCCTGCCTAGTTCTAAGATGGTATCTAGAGCAGTAGGTCTTTAGGACCTAAGATTAGGGCCCACCTGTTACCGTGTTACCTTACCTACGGCCTTGCCTGCCTGTCTGCCTTGCCTGCTGCCCGCGCGCGCCTCGGCTGCACGCGCGCGTCTCCTTTTTTTTTTTGCGCGCGCCGCTTAGGCAGCCCGCGCAGCCCGTTTTCGGCCCCGCGCGCCGCGTCAACTGCCCGCGCAGCCTGCTGCCGGCCCGCGCGCCGCTTAAGCCGCCCGCGCGCAGCCCGCTTAGGCCCCGCGCGCTGCGTCCGCCGCCCGCGCAGCCCGCTCCTGCCCCGGCAGCCGCCTTAGGAGCGCGCGTGGCGCGCTGCTGCCCCGCGCGCCGCTGTAGGAGCTCGTGTGCGGCCCACTTCTGCCCCGCAAGCCGCCTTAGGAGCCCGCACGCGGCCCACTGCTGCCCTGCGCGCCGCCCTAGCCACTTGTACGCCACCACTGCAGCCTTGCACGCAGCCTCTCCTGACCTGCACTTTGCTTTGCCGCCTGCGCGCTAGTCTTTCCTGTGCTGCAAGCATGGCGACTCTCAACGTGCTCGCGTTCGATCCTGACGGTCGTCCAGTAGAGTTCACCACCTGGCTCGACGACCTGCAACTGTTCCTTCTGACTGATTCCAAGGACGGTGTTTCCCTGTTCGATTACGTGTCTGGCACTGCCGTTGCTCCTGCTCACACTGAGCCTGCTCTAGACCGCTTCCAGTGGCAGACCCGCGATGCTGCTGCGCGCCTCGCTATTCGCAACCATCTGCCGATCACAGAGCGCGCGCATTTTAGCCAGCACAAGACTGCCAAGGCACTGTACGACGATGTAGTTGCCCGCTACTCTTCCCCGGCCACTGCAGCCCTCGGTCGACTTACGCTACCCTACCTGTTCCCTGACCTGTCCTCGTTTACCACCGTTGAGGACCTCATCTCTCACCTACGCGCTAGTGACACTCGCCTTCATGCCGCCCTTCCAGCCGAGTTCCTCGCAGAGAACCACCCCCCGATGTACTTTACTCTCTGCTTCCTCATCACCCGCCTCCCTGAGACTCTTTGCTCAGTCAGGGACCACTTCCTCGCCCTTTACCCCCATTCTCTCACTGTCGACGACCTCGAGAAGCACCTCCTAGCAGCCGAGAAGAACATTCTAGCTGTAGGTGCTGCTCGTGGCACTCCCCGCACTCCCCTCTTTGAGGGGTGCTCCCCCTCCCCTCTTACCCCCTCTTACGCCTCTGCAGCTGCTGCTGTCGACCTCCTTGGTGCTGAGAAGGTCGCAGCTGCTTCCGCACCGAGTGGGAAGCGCAGCGGCTTCAAGGGAGGCAAGGGTGGCAGGGGTGGCGGACGTGGCGGTGGAGGGGACGGTGGTGGAGGCGGCGGGGGCGGTGGAGGTAGTGGCGGTGGTCGTGGGGATGGAGGTAGTGGTGGGGGTGGTGGTGGTGCCAGGAGCAGTGGCGGTGGCGGCGACGGTGGTGGCGGAGGGGGGAGTGGTGGTGGGGGCGGTGGTGGGGGCTTGGGTGAGGCCGGTGGTGGCCAGGGACAGCAGCAGCAGCAGCAGCAGCAGCCGCAGCAGCGTCAGCGCCAGACCCCCACTTCCCAGCAGCTTCATGACTGGTATGCCGGGCGTGGAGCGTCTGGGAGTCCTGGTCGCTGCCCCTATATCATTCGCGCAGGTCCCCGCGCTGGCCACCAGTGCACCGGCTTTCACACTGAGTACCGCTGCTTCGCTCGGCTTAGCGATGCATGGCTCGTCAAGTTTCCTGATGCTACTAAGTTCCCCAACTAGGCAGACCTGCTTAGGCGTGATGTACCTATCTTTGATCTTGTCTATGATGCTATCCTTGCTGCCATGTATGCATTGACTGTTAGTGCTGAGGGTGACTGCTACTTGTGTGTGCCGCCTGGCCCTGGTATAGCCCCAGGTATAGCGCCTGCAGCTCTAGGTGCTTGTGAGTCTGCTCCCCCTGGTACTGCGTCCGCACAGGCCCTGCACACGTTCACACTTGACTCTGGTGCTTCCCGCTGTTTCTTTCGCGACAGCACCACAGTCACTCCCCTCCCTGCACCTGTCCCTGTCTCACTGGCTGACCCCTCTGGGGGCCCAGTGCTTGCACGGTCTTCCACTGTGCTTCCGTGTCCGGCGGTCCTGTCTTGTGAGCTGTCTGGTCTCCACCTCCCTTCGTTCTCTACGAAATTGGTGAGCAACGCCGTCCTTCAGGATCATTGGGTTGATACCTTTACTCCTGGAGGGCAGCGTGTGGCAATCTGCACGTGCTCTCGGACCGGCCGCCACCTGGCCACGTTCACACGTGCGCCTGGGTCCAGTCTGTTCACCCCAGCTGTACGCGTCGGCTCAAGTAGCTACCCAGTGTGAGTGTCGCCGCCTGTCGCACGACACTCTCCTGTGGCACCACCGCCTTGGTCACCCCTCCCTGCCTCGCCTTCGTAGCATGCACTCTCGCTTCCTGGTCTCTGGCCTTCCCAGGTCTCTGCCTGCCCTCCCTCCCTCGCCTGCGCCGCCCTGCATTCCCTGCGTCGAGGGGCGGCAGCGCGCCGCTCCTCACTCCTCCTCGTTCCCTCCCACACAGGCTCCCCTGCAGAATCTCCACCTGGACGTGTGGGGCCCAGCCTGCGTCCGTGGACAGGGCCACGAGCGGTACTTCCTGCTGGTCGTCGACGACTACACGCGTTACATCACGGTCTTCCCCTTGCAGCGCAAGGGGGAGGTCCCTGATGTTTTGATCCCCTGGAACCGCGCTGTTCGTCTCCAGCTCCGCAAGTGGTTCCACTCGGACTTTCCTGTCCTGCGTCTGCACTCTGACAGAGGTGGTGAGTTCTCCTCCGACCTCTTGGCAGCCTTCTGTGCGGAGCACGGCACCCGTCAGACGTTCACGCTTCCGGCCTCTCCTCAGCAGAATGGGGTTGCTGAGCGCCGCATTGGCTTAGTCATGGATGTCGCTCGTACCTCCATGATCCATGCGGCTGCCCCCCATTTTCCGTGGCCGTTTGCGGTCCGATACGCCGCGCATCAGCTCAACCTCTGGCCCCGTGTCTCCTTGCCGGAGACCTCGCCCACACTGCTGTGGACGGGGGAGGTTGGCGATGCGTCGCGTTTCCGGGTCTGGAGTGCTCGTGCCTTTGTCCGCGATACCACCGCGGACAAGCTCTCCGCTCGCGCCGTTCCCTGTGTCTTCCTTGGCTTTGTCCCTGACACGCTTGGCGGGCAGTTTTACGACCCCGCCTCGCGCCGCGTCTTTCCGTCTCAGGACGTCACCTTTGACGAGTCCGTCCCCTTTTACCGTTTCTTTCCCTACCGCACTGCCCCTCGCCCCCCCCCCGCCGCTCTTTCTCGCCCCAGGTCCTCCCCAGGTAGACCCCCTCCCCGCGCCAGGTCCTGCTCCTTCAGGTGTTTCTCAGGTAGACCCTCCCTTGCCTGCGCCTGTTGAGGTCACTGGTGACTCCGGTCCTTCTGGGGGTGGTGCTGTCTTTGGGGGTGCGGAGCTTCGGGATGCTGAGCCTGGGGGTGCGGAGCCTGCGCGTGAGGACCCAGGAGGTGCTGAGCCTGGGGGTGCGGAGTCTGGGGGCGCTGAGCCCGAGCATGAGGAGCCTGGAGGTCCTGAGCCTGAGGGTGCTGTGTCTGGGGGTGCTGAGCCCGAGCGTGAGGAGCCTGGGGGTACTGAGTCTGGGGGTGCGACGCCTGAGGGTTCTGAGTCTGTTGTTGCGCGGTCTCCTCGGAGTAGCCGCCTTCGTCCGCGTAAGCCTCTCGCCTCACAGCAGCTGCACGACTGGTACGGTCGCCGTCAGGGTCGCACTTCTGGAGCTCGGGGCTCTGCCGCTGGAGGTACTTTTGCTGACGTCACTGGAGCTGGGGGTGGTGCTAGACCCGAAGGTGCTCGTACTGGAGGTACTGGAGCTGCTGGGGCTGGAGGTGCTGAGCCTAAGGGTGCTACTGCTGGAGACCCTGGGTCTGGGGGTGCTGCTGCTGGAGACACTGAGGCTGGAGACCCTGGGACTGGAGGTGCCGGTTCTGGGGGTGCTGCTGCTGGTGGAGCTGGTCCTGGAGGAGCTGGCGCTGAGGGTACTGGAGCTGCTGGTGCTGGTGGCACTGCGCAGCCGCGCCTGTTCTTCGCTCCACCGTCTCCGACGTCTCAGCCACCGCCTGACTCTGTGCTTCGCCAGGTCTTCCTTCGTCTACTGGTCTTCCGTTACAGCCTAGCTCACCGCTGCCTGCTCCTTCTCCTTACACTGAGCAGACAGGGGGTCTTACTGAGCGTCGTGAGCCTGCGTCGCGTCCTGTCTTGTCTATCCGTTCTGGTAGTTCTAGTCGTAGTGTTCCTCATCCGCGTCAGCCGGCTGTCCCCGGCACCCACCTCGTAGTCCGTCGTCCTTCCTCTCCTCCGCAGCGTGTTCCTCTGCAGTCTCCTCCTGCGTCTTCTCTACCTGTCGTTGCGGACCCTGAGTCTGACCGGCTTCGTGCTGAGCACCCTACTGTCACACGTCTGCTAGCCACTGTTGTCACTGACCCGTCGTTTGAGTCTGCTGCTGCGTCTGCCTTTGTCGCTGAGCTGTTTGACTTTGCTAATGCCTGTCGTCTAGACTACGCTGCTAGTCTTGTTGCTGAGTCTGAGTCTGTCTGTCCTCCGTCCATCGGGGGTGAGTGTGCTCTTAGCACGGACGTCGCTGAGGACAGACAGGAGGACCTTCGGTGTCTTGCGGCCGCTGCGCCTCATCTCGTGGCCATGCTGCTTGCCCCTGAGGGAGACCCGGATGCTCCAGACATCCCGACCCCGCGCTCTTACGCTGAGGCGATCGCGGGTGAGTACTCCTCTCAGTGGCTGACAGCCATGGACGCAGAGATGGCATCCTGGAAGTCCACAGGCACCTACGTCGACGAGGTTCCCCCTCCTGGGGCGAACATCGTCGACGGCATGTGGATTTTCAGGGTGAAGCGGCCGCCAGGTTCTCCGCCTGTCTTCAAGGCTCGTTACGTTGCTCGAGGCTTCAGTCAGTGGGAGGGAGTTGACTTCTTCCAGACTTTCTCCCCCACCCCGAACATGACCACTCTTCGGGTGCTGCTGCACGTTGCCGCTCAGCGTGACTACGAGCTTCACTCTCTTGACTTCAGCACAGCTTTCTTACAGGGCAGCCTGCACGAGGAGATCTGGCTGCGCCGCCCACCCGGCTTCACTGGGTCGTTCCCTCCTGATACCCAGTGGAGCCTCCGGCGGCCGGTCTACGGTCTCCGCCAGGCGCCACGTGAGTGGCACGACACACTGAGGACGACACTTGCGCCTCTTGGGTTTGCTCCTTCGACTGCTGACCCGTCGCTGTTTCTGCGCACCGACACTTCGCTGCCGCCGTTCTACTTCCTCGTGTACGTCGACGACTTGGTCTTTGCCACTGCTGACACTGAGGCTCTCGCCCTGGTGAAGTCGGAGCTGCAGAAGAGACACACGTGCACAAACCTGGGTGAGTTGCGCAGTTACCTTGGCTTGAAGATCACCCGGGACAGAGCACGCCGCACCATCACACTGACTCAGTCACACATGGTGTAGCAGGTCCTTCAGCGCTTCGGCTTCACCTGGTCCTCGGCACAGGCCACTCCTCTGGCTACAGGTCACTCGCTCTCAGCTCCACCTTCGGACGAGTCCGTAGAGCCGAGTGGTCCTTACCCAGAGCTAGTTGGCTACCTCATGTACCTGATGACCTGCACTCGTCCTGACCTCGCGTTCCCTCTTGGCCTTCTGGCTTGCTACATGGCTCCTGGTCGGCACTGAAAGGTGCACATGGATGCTGCTAAGAGGGTACTGCGCTACTTGTGAAGTACATCGGGCATGGGGCTCGTGCTTGGAGGACGGGGCGACGTTGTCCTCACTGGTCACTCGGACGCTTCTTGGGTTGACGACCAGGCTACGCAGCGGTCGTCACAGGGTTACACTTTCAGTCTTGGCTCTGGCTCTGCTTCTTGGCGGTCTACGCGCTCGTCTTCTGTTCTCAGCTCCAGTTGTGAGGCTGAGATCTACGCCACAGCCATGGCTGCACAGGAGTTACGCTGGCTCACCTACCTGCTGACCGACTTGGGAGAGAGGCCTCGTTCTCCTCCAGTTCTGTACGTCGACAACAAGGCAGCCATTGCCTTGTGTCAGGAGCACAGACTGGAGCACAGAGCGAAGCACATCGCTCTGCGTTACTTCCTGGCTCGAAAGTTGCAGCAGCGTGGTCAGCTTCGCCTTGCTCACGTGGCTACTCGGGCCAACACTGCTGATATATTCACCAAGGCACTTCCGTCTGGTGACCATCAGCGCTTTTGTACTTTGTTGGGCCTTGTGCCTACGTTTCCACACTTGCTGTAGTCTCTGCTTGTACTGTGATACATATATATATATACATGCATGCTTGTTCTTGCTAGGTAGAGATCACTGTAATGTTCTTGTTGCATATATACCTCTGCATGTGAACTGGCCTTGTGGCCGTTTGTTTGTGCTCAGTGTGTGTGGTGACGTTGTGATCCACCCTGAGCTTGTTTTGCTTTCCTTGACTGGTCTTGTGACCTCTTGCTCTCCCCCATTTTGCCTATGGGGGTGTGTCAAACATATACATATATTATAGTTTTGGGTAGGCTGTAGTGGGATAGATACGGTGGGGTACAACCCCTTAGGTTTCTTCCTTGTACCAAAATCTCTCGATAGTCAACCTATTCCTGCCTAGTTCTAAGAACAACGGCGAGTCAACCATCGGAGGTTGACAAAAGAAGTAACAGCTGGAGGTTACGCGAATGTCAAAGGTAAGCGACCTTTGACTTGACAAATACAGCGCGACAGCAAGGACAAACATTTAACTCGATAATGAGCAGTTGCCCGAGTCGTCACTGTATCGAACCGCAACAGCAACAGTAAAACAGTTATTAGTTGCACCCTTTCATATTCCTTGTAATCTTATAAAAATGTTGTATTACCTTTCTATAATCAATCTATCTTGCCCTCACACACTAGCGCAAGGTGGTCTAACACTTGTTACTAAACGCTTCTGCAAATACAACACTTCTACTCAGAGTTTAGCCTTGAAAAGATCCTAAGGGCTTTTTCTCAGCCCAACAAAGCACTGATTGATCAGTGTGCCCTGAATTCAACCAGAGGACCTTTCCTATTCATTCAAAAAACTTCGTTTCTCAGTACCATAATCACCCCGCGCCGCCCGCGCAAATGTGAGTTTAACATCATAGTTGATTTTACATACACAGGTTTGGTAAAAATCACCTGCAGCGTTGTTGCTACCGTTGCTGCCACTACCAGCATTGTCGTTGCTGCCATGGCTGTCATCGCCATGAGCATTGTTACTGCCACGCACAGCTATCACCGCCAGCAGCGTTGTTGTTTCTACCATTGCTGTCGTCGCCAGCAGCGTATGGCATCAAGAATTGCGGCTTAACCCATCTGAAACGTGAATGTATAGAGAACAATGTTATCCCACTAGAAAAATGTGTCA
The DNA here is from genome assembly GCA_947471745.1 of Closterium sp. Naga37s-1. NCBI lineage: Eukaryota > Viridiplantae > Streptophyta > Zygnematophyceae > Desmidiales > Closteriaceae > Closterium > Closterium sp. Naga37s-1. Next base: position 1,428,429 of record CANJKZ010000314.1, on the reverse strand, counting down.
TTGAGTTGTGCCAAATTATTACTTATCATAACTTTCTTTTTGCACGTGAATAGAAAATATTTTCAGCAGATTCCCTTTCAATAATGCGAGTCGTGTGTATCCCGATGTTCTTGACCGCGTTTCACACTGGTTTTCATATTTACCGCTTTGGACCGCTGCGCATCGGTATCAACCTGAGGTATTGCGCGAAGCGAAATCGATTCACCCCGACGTGACGCGATTGATCCCCTCCCAATAGCTTTTCCTAGCATCTACCACACCACCGTCCGCCCGCACCCCACGGTGATTTCGCCACGCCAAGGAACGCGTTCCCTGCTCGACTTTCTCAGCGATGATCACAGCGCAAGGCGTCGCGCCCGTGACGGGGACGGTGCGCATCTCCCGTCTCTCCCATTCAGGGAGTCACACTGAAACCGCTGTCGTTGCGACGCCTACTATAAGATCCGCGGACGTCGTCCTCATCACCTCACCTGCTGTCAGTTAGTACCACGTCCTGCTGTGTCTGCAATCTTTCACCTTTCTCCAGAGCCCCCCGTGTACCTGTTTTGCCGCTCCATTCACTCGTATCGTCCGGCAGTCGTTAATCGTCGTCGTGCGTCTCTCCCAGCTATCGAGCCACCAGTGTCTGCTCCAAATCGTGCGGCCGTTCAATGGCGAAGGCGTCCGCTGTAAGCAGCAGCATGGGGAAGGGCAAGACCGCCTTTCTTGCGCTGCTCGCCTTCATGGCCGTCATCGCTGGTACGCCGCATCATCACGCGCCACATGATGGTCACTCGCTCATGCGCTCATGCGCTCATGAGTCATGTACCCATGCTCACTTTCTATCCTTCTGTTACGTTCAATGCACCTCACACAGGAATGAGAGCAGTCGCACTCGCACTGACCGCGCATTGACATGTCCCCTGTGCCCCCATTCTCGCAGCGAGTCGCCTGCAGCCGTCGCATGCAGCAGTCGCAGAGGCGACGAGCGGGGAGGCCCAGATGGTGCTGGTTGGCACGCAGATGACGATCAGCGGCCTCTCTTTCAGCCGTCGCAGGCTGCAGCCGTCGACGAGCGGGGATGACCAAGAGGTTGGCACCCGGATGACGATTGGCCCCTCTTTCACCTTCAACCCGAGCCGCTGCGTCGCCATTCCACCCGGCGGGACGAGGAACCTGCTGGTGTGGTGGCAGCAGGAAGGCAAGGCGGATTGCACAGCGATTCAGTTCTTCCCAAGTCCCACGTGCAAGGGGAGGGTGCTGGACACTCTCGCGCAAGGCCAGCAGAGGTGAGACCTTCGTTCTCCATCTATATGCTTCTAAGCTTCGAAACGCCATTCCTTTACCCCCCACCTGACCAACGACGTTGCTCTCATTGCGCCTCCCCGTGCAGATCCAGGCCCCTCGGCGCAGTCAGGTCCGCCCGCTGCATTATTGGTGCCACCCAGACCCCAGCTCCTTCTGAGTACCCCGACGAAGAGAGTTCAAGCAGTAAGCCCCAATGCTGTTGTTCGCCTTGCCACTATCTATACTCACCAAAACATGGGAAATATTGTGGGCGCTATGTTGGGGCATCGCTTGTGCCCCTCGGAAGCACTATTGCCTGATCAAAGCATTTCAGTACTTGCAGCAGCGATGCTCCTCGTCTTCTCTGCCCTTTCCTTTCAATCGTATCCTCCTTGGGACTCCTGTGCTTGCCGTCTCCTGCTCCTTCCTTGTGTGTGTCCCCCGCCAGCGGGCGCGTGTAGCAGAGACAGAGTCAACCCGTGTATGGGGGGCACGTGCATTGACCGCGGCACCCAGGGCAAGTCCTGCGTCTGTCTGCCCAACCACCGCTCGCTTGGCCGCTACTGTGGTAAGCTCTCCCTTTGCTCGCAACGCTCCATACAATGGTCTATAGTGCAAGCATATGTACAGATTGAAACTCAAGGTGGTGTTTTCTTGGACAATGGCAGACCAGCATTGGGAGGACATTTCGACCATCACAGTGGCAGGCAGCGACTGGAGGTGCAAGGACGTGTACACCGTGTATGGCCTCACGCTGCAGCAGTTCACCCACATGAACCCGGTGAGCCAAACCATGCCACATGCTGCGCCGAGCCATCAATTCCCGCAAGCCTGTGTGCATTTTCTTAGCATCCCGTTATTGTTTCTGTACCCCCTCCGCGTCTCGCCCTCTCCCTCTCTTTTCTCCGCCCCACCTCTCGCTCACCCTCTTCCTCTCTCACTCTCTCGCTCTCTTTCCACCCCTCCCTCTCTCGCTTTTTCTCCCTCCAGGGTGTCGACTGCTCCGCTCTCCTTCCTCAGGGTCGCGATCTCACTGTGCAAGAGCTTCTACCACCTTGCTCTGCCTTCTACTACACCCAGCCGGTGAGTCTCACATGGTGCTACTGCTATGGGAGCATCCCATGCATCACATGTATGGATGGCGGGGTTGCTACCAGTGCCACCACGTGCTGACATGTGCTGTGCTTCCTCTTCACCCTTCACTCTCTTCCGGACCATCCTTCGCACTCAAGCAGCAGAAAGTCCACGTGCCATTCAGTTCTTTTTTGCCCCCAAATTTTGCCAGCATCGACTTTCACCCTCTTTGACCACCTCAACGTTTCCAGCTTTCCACTTCGTCTGTGTGGCTGCATCTTCCTTCACCCCCTTTGACCACCTCTTCAACCCCCCCCCCCCCCCCCCCCCACCATTTCCCTCCTGCAGGACGACACATGCGCGTCCGTGGCTCAGTTTCTCGACATCACCGAGGAAAGCCTCGAGCAGCTCAACCCCGATGTCAGCTGCCCTTCAAGCCTCCCTGCATTCCGCTCTCTCTGTGTGGAGCGCGACACAGAGAAGACCTGGCCGAGCTGCAAGAAAGTGATACAGATCGGCAAAGTGGTGGACTTCCAGCAGGTGGCGGCATCCAATGGAGCCACCATGGTGGACCTCTGCAGGCTCAACCCCTGGATCTCTTTCCGCGATTCCGCCGTGCGCGATGTTGATGGTGTAAGTCTAAGGCAAGCGAGTAGTTGCTGGTTGTGCATTACTGGTGGGTACATATTTTATCTGTAGATTCCCATTTGCCAGATCTGTTCTAAACTAGGATCGAGGCATGCCCTCATCTACATGCTAGTGGTTTCTTATGATTCCCGTGTGTTTTATTTCAACTGGTGCATCGTCCTTGGCAGATTTGCGTGGATGCCCAATACGCCACAGCTCCTCCCACACCTCCCAGCGACACCCCAGCTGATTCTAGTGACACCCCAGCTGATTCTAGTGACACCCCAGCTGATTCTAGCGACACCCCAGCTGATTCTAGTGACAACCCAGCTGATTCTAGTGACACTTCAGCTGATTCTAGTGACACCCCAGCTGATTCTAGTGACACCCCAGCTGATTCTAGTGACAACCCACCTTCCAGCGACAACCCAGCTACTCCCACCCCAGCTACTCCCACCACAGCTACTCCCACCCCAGCTACTCCCACCACAGATACTCCCACCACAGATACTCCCAGCGACACCACAGCTCCCTCTGAGTACCCTGACGAAGAGAGTTCAAGCGGTAAGCCCCAATGCTTCTGTTCGCCCTGCCACTACCCATTTTCGCAAAGACCGATCTGGTTCCCACGCAAGGGGCTACGCTGGGGCGGGCATCAATTGTGCCCCTGGGAAGCACTATTGCCTGATCAGAAGCAATTCAGTACTGGCAGCAGCGATGCTCCTCGTCTTCTCTGCCCTTTCCTGCCCGACGAATCCCCCAATCGTGTCCTTCTTGCCACTCCTGTGCTTGCCATCCTCTGCTCCTTGTGTGTGTCCCCCGCCAGCAGGCGGGTGTGGCGACGACAGAGTCAACCCGTGTATGGGGGGCTCGTGCATCGACAACGGGAACGGCAGGACCTGCATCTGCCTGCCCAACCACCCCTATCGTGACAGCTACTGCGGTGAGCTCTCATGGCTACAACTGTGGTGAGCTCTCATGGCTACAACTGTGGTGAGCTCTCATGGCTGCAACTGTGGTGAGCCCTCATGGCTACAACTGTGGTGAGCTCTCATGGCTACAACTGTGGTGAGCTCTCATGGCTACAACTGTGGTGAGCTCTCATGGCTACAACTGTGGTGAGCTCTCATGGCTACAACTGTGGTAAAGTCGCTCTCTGCTGGCAACGCTTCACACATTGGTAGATAGTGCGAGCACTTGACACATAATAGCTCTAATCTGTGTGTTTCATGGATCAAATGTGTTGCTGCGACGGTCTATGGCGAACTCGCATCATCCGTGGCTGACCGCGTACATGGCATTATCACCCTTCCCGTGGAGCGTGTGCAGGTCAGGATTGGCAGGCCGCTTCGTCCATCACAGTGGCAGGCAGCGACTGGAGGTGCAAGGACGTGTACACCGTGTATGGCCTCACGCTGCAGCAGTTCACCACCATGAACCCAGTGAGCCAAACCATGCCACATGCTACGCCGAGCCATCTAAATTTATGCAAGCCTTTGTACCTTCAATGAACATGTCAAGCCGTTCTTGTTTCTGTGCCATATCCCCCGTCCACCCTCTCTCACCCTCTCTTGCTCTCTCACCCTCCCTCTCTTTCTACCTCACCTCCCACTCACCCTCTTCCTCTCTCACTCTCTCGCTCTCTTTCCACCTCACCTCTCTCTCTCCCTCTGCTCCCCTCTGTCCATCTCCCTCATCCTCTCCCTCTCTCACCCTCTTGCTCTCTCGCCTTTTCTCCCCTCCAGGATATCGACTGCTCCGCTCTCCTTCCTCAGGGTCGCGATCTCACTGTGCAAGAGCTTCTACCACCTTGCTCTGCCTTCTACTACACCCAGCCGGTGAGTCTCACATGGTGCTACTGCTATGGGAGCATCCCATGCATCACATGTATATATAGCGGGGTTGCTACCAGTGCCACCACGTGCTGACATGTGCTGTGCTTCCTCTTCACTCTTCCCCTGACCATCTTTCGCCCAAGCAGCAGGAAGACCGTGTGCTACTCATTCCTTTTTGCACCTTTGCGTTCCGAGCGTTCCAATACCTCTGTGTTGCCGCATCCTCTTTCACCCCCTTTGACCACCTCGTTCCTTCTCAATTTCCCTCCCATCTTTTGCCTTTCCTTCGTCTTCCACAGGCCGACACATGCTCTTCCGTGGCTCAGTTTCTCAACATCACCGAGGAAAGCCTGCAGCAGCTCAACCCCGGTGTTAGCTGCCGCTCTCGCCTCCTCGCGTTCCGCTCTCTGTGTGTGGAGCGCGACCCAGCCAAGGCCAGACCGAGCTGTGGGAATGTGATTGAGATCGGCAAAGTGGAGGACTTCCAGCAGGTGGCGGCATTTAATGGAGCCACCATGGTGGACCTCTGCAGGCTCAATCCCTGGATCTCCTTTCGCGATTCCCTGGGCGACACTGATAGTGTAAGTTTGGGCACATTCATAGCTTCTCTATGTTAGGGTAAATGTTTTACTGCACTGCACTGCACTGTCCACATGTGTTCTAGAAATTAATATCTCCAATGCTTCCTATTTGGTCCCTCCTTGGTTGCAGCTTTGTGTGTCTGAGTGAGCAAGCACCTCTCCGCTGGCAAGTGTGTCCAAGGCCAATGGAGTCCCAGTTGGAGCCATGGTCTCTGCAGCTGTTCCTTTTCAGTCACCCTTAGTGGATGCCGTGCCAGAGACGTCATTTGCTTGGATGGATTGTGGTAGCGTTTGCCTCTAGATCGTTGTTGTATCATGGTCCTTTTTGTTGTTGGTTATTGTGTGTTCGTTCTTGTCTTGTGTGTTTTTATTCTCTCCGTTTTATGTTTCATGTAGTACATGGTCACCAGTGAGGTTCATGATTAAATTTACGGTACTGGTACCGTCTTTCCACCTTTTTTCGTTTGGGGGGGGATCAGGCCCTCAGATTGGTTCGAGGGTATGCTGATGGATCAGCGTGCCCCTGCAAACCAGGTGTCCAAATCAGAGTTCGTGGTTTTCTTTATACTGATCCTGTCAGTGTAAAAATTCTTACTAAACTGAACATGCAGTGTAAAAAACCCATAATAGCAGAGCTGATGCAACAATGCATGCATCCATGTTTAGTCAAGTTATCATTGTGACAGACAGCAGCACTACTACTACCACTAGATCTGGCTGGATCTACTCTACTACTAACTAGCTCATGTCATGTCATCATCAGAAACGCTCGCATCATCACCACTGCTACCGGTGTCATCACTCTCACTGTCATCGCCTGCAGAACCATGCATGCCCTCGTCGTCTAGCTCCTCCTCCTCCTCCTCCACTTGAAGCACCCGGCGGCCACTCCCCTTAACAAACTTGGCCTTGGCCCGCTCCTTCTCTGGCGCAGGTTGCTCCTTGCGCTTGCTGGGGCGCCTTTTCCTGCTGCTCCTTCAGATGTCCACCACCTTCTCCCACTCCATGTCATAGTCGAGCAGGCTCATTGCCAACAGATCTCCCAGCTTGCCGTTGCAGAGGCTCGTCCGGCGCCACGACTTGATGACATTCTGGCGGGAAAACCCGCGTTCGCACTCGACTGTGCTGAGTGGCAGAACAGCGACCGCAGCCCACAGACGGACTAAGTTGGGGTAGCTGGTCTGCCAGTCGCTGGTCTGCAAGATGGCCTTCAAACCTGCGTGAAACGGCTGCTCTTCCTTGGGGGCAGTGGAGAGCACCGGCAGAAACGTGCGCAGCTCCGCTCGTGCTGCACGCTTCTGGACACCTGCCAAACGGGAGAGCACAACCGGGTATAAAGTCAAGCACACAACATGGGAATAACGCAACCACGGAAACGGGCATGCACACATGCAGGTCAGTGGGGTTCTAGGACTAGCTCACCAGGCAAAATCGTGTCCCGGTTCTTGGCCTGAAACAGATGGACGAGGCCGTGCCGGTGCTCCTTGCACTCTGCATCTCTTGCCTCGACGCACCTCGGCCACGAGCGGGGCATGAAGAGCTTCGCCCTGTTCAAGCGCGTCAGGTCCCCCAAGCGCAGCTCGAGGTTATACACCAGCTCGCAGGCGAATGAGCGGCAGCAGGTGTAACATCCTTGCATGTCCCCGCTGCTGGTGGTGTATCCCTTCCCTGCTTCCTCGTGCAGCTGAAACGTGTGTACCCGGGGCCGACCCTCCTTGTCCACCCCCTCCACAGTCACTTCACGGCAGTCGGGCGAGGCGTGCGGCGCGAGGAATGCAGACAGCAGCTCGCTGGTCCCACCGCCAAACTGCTGGCCACAGTTCAAGTACCTCTGCTCGATGTAGATGATGGTCCGCCTCACCTGGGAGTGCACTGCAGTGAGGTCAACCTGTTGGTAGGGGGAGAAAGGGTTCATGGAAACAAAATATAAGTAACTGGGAGAAGAAGAGAACCGCAAAACGTAGCTCAACAACTCACATGACGCTTCTGGAATAGCAGGTTGAGCGCGTTGAGTGCCGTGTGCACATCTGCCAAGAAGAACAGGAAGTAATGAAACTTGAACGATGTCACGAGGAGGTACATTGTCGCGTCAGTCTCCTCGAGCATAACAATGACAGCAGGCAGAACGCGGACGAATCGTGCGATTGCATCGTCGCGACTCAACCAGCGGACGGAATGGATCCCCTGGACCTCGAGGTTGGTATAAGTGAACACTTCCTGCAGCTCCTTGAACTTGAGATGGGAGTTGCTGGATCTGTCGAGGTCTTCTGCCACTGAGCGAATAACCGCGTCGATTATGCCAAGCTCTGGTAGTGCCTTAGCCGCCTCTTTTGCAGCTAGCGCTTCCCTGCCACGGGGACAATAGCACAGACGAGGGGTTAGAACTCGCACAGCAACATACCACGTTCCACATATCAAACAGCAACGACACCAACACATCATCATTTTACCTTTGTGCGGTATCTCCAGTCGAAGACGCCCAACGGGGCCAGTTTCGTTGCCTATCATCACAGGAGCCCCATCGGTGCTGATACCCGCCACCTTCTCCAGCGGCAGACTGATACTGTCAAGGTATCATGTGAGCTTAGCATGAAGGGATGCTGCATCACACTTCTCAATGGAGAGGTTAGTCAGAAACTCTGTGACGACGGCGTGCTCACGCAGAAATGCTACAAACACAATCATGTGCTTCCCTTTGACGCGGTCCGTACTCTCGTCGCAACTCAGACCAATGAATGGACTCGAGTCAATGTAGTCTCTCTGGCGCGCACGAAGGTATGTCGCTATTGCAGCGGTAATCTCTTCGAATCCGTACCTGCACGGGCATCAACGTATGTGGTTAGTGATTGCTTCACGTAGATCACAATCTGCACCGATATGTACTAGACCAGTGTCACTTACGTCGTGTAGTAAGCACCATAACTGCTCTTTGGGAAGCCCGGTGTGCCACGCTGCGCCAGATGTCGGACGAGGTCCACGTACATCTCGATCGGGTCGTCGGACATAGCGATGAAGAGTGCCGTCTCAAAGCGCGCGATCAGGCGCTCCTTCTCTACGTCTTTCACCTTCGGGTTGTCGTCAATCCGGCGGTTAGCTTTGAGCGCCGCCTCAGCTGTCCTCTGTCTGCGCAGAGCGCAGCGGTGCTTCCGTGTGCGCTGATGCTTCCGCATTGCCTGGGTCTGCACATCGGTCGCCCCTTCTCCTTTGGCGCCGAAGTTCGTGCCCACACCGGCGTGCGCAATGCAGACCGAGCACTTCATTGACGGGAACCCTGCACGCGTCTGACACAGAACAAGCCACGGGTAGTCGTCAGACCACTGCTTGTTGTACATAGATAAGGCTTCCTGGTATTTCTCCTCGGCTATGTCGGGCAGTTCTGGATCGGAAGTAACCTCAACCACTTTCCCCTTCCCTTTACGCTGTCGGGCCTGCGGGGAGGAGTTCCCCACACCAGACGTTGGCGTAGCTTGACTGGCACCCCACTGGATCTTTGTCTGGAGGTACCTCAATTCGATAGCCCTTTTGAGACGGGGGCCGACGCGAGTAGTTCCGGCAGCGACAGGATGACGGTTCCGTGTGGGTTCGGGAGCGGCAGGAGTTGATCCGACAGCGTCAGGAGTTGATGCGGCAGCGGCAGGAGTTGATGCTGCAGCGATAGGAGTTGACGCGGCAGCGACAGGAGGTGATGCGGCAGCGCCGACATGCGTCGAACACTCGCCCTGCATCCAGATGGTAGGTGCCTCGGGGCCCGAGGAAGGGAAAACAACGGTACGAGCTGATGGCGGGACTAACGCGGGAGCAGCTGAAGCTCGTCGTAAGAAGTCTAGGCCAGTAAGGGCGGGTGGCTTCGTGGCTGCGACGGATTTAGGGCCGTCACCTGTGGGCGTCGAATCCGCCATGGCTGCTCAGCTCTGCTGAGCGTGCCGAGCTTGAGGGAGAAGCTACTCCTGCTTGAGCTCGAACGTCACTTCCTGCAGGGGTTCACGAGTAGTGCAGGTGTTAGAGACTAAGGACGGAGTCTAGAAGCTTAGGAGCCGAAATTATCACAAAATCGTTGGCTTAGAATTCTGGACAGAAACGTCGACTTCACAAGAAACGTTGTCGACGAAAGGTGCACCGTTAGAATCCCACGAATTTCGAGTATGTTGTAGCCCTATACCGTGGCTACATTTCCCAATTTGAATCGTAACAAAATATGAAGTATATCTCGAGTTATGCATTTTGGCGCACTAGGGGGTATGCTGCCACAGAAATTTAACTCAATCACAATTAACTCACAAGTCCCACAAAAGAACATTGGAGTAGCATTAAACCAGGTAGGAGGGGAAGAGGAGGATGAGAGAGAAGGTCCCAAGGGAGTCCCCAACCAAGGAAACCCCATACCACACAATTCCCTTCCCCATAGGCAACAAACTTTGACCTTTGTCACTTTCCAACCCATGCCATCCACCTCACCCCAACTTGGCCACACTTGCCAACCTGGTTTGGCTTCACCCAACCTCTTGGCAGCATCTACAGTGATGGGTTCGAATTTCCCAACCCCAAAAGTCTATACCCCATAATGATTCAACCCCACAACTTCCCATAGTCACCACAACCAAAATATATAAGCATACGAACTCCAATGTTCGTAACTTTCTTGGTTGTGCTCCGATCGCGACGATTCTTGGTTCGTCGGAAAGCTCTTGAGCAGAGGAATCACTTCAGATATCTGCTCAAGCCAAATAACATTCACACACACACAGAAAATTCAAACCACACAAGACACAAATTTCTTGCACACGCTCACACCACGCATGCAACGCACAAACACATGATGGGAGGCAGACAGACGTGAATGCATATGGTTGCATTAGACAACAAACTCCCCCTCTGGCTGCCAACCATCATCCCACATGCCATAACTCAAGCATGCACCCTCAATGCACACTCATTCCCGCAAGCTTCATGCCCTTCCAATGCTCAGGTTCTGCCAGGCGCTTGGTGAGAATGTCAGCCGCCTGCTGCTGGGTCTTCACAATCTCCAGCCGCACCTCCTTGTCCAGGAGCCTCCTTGTCCAATGCCACTTTGGCCTGATGTGCTTTGTCAAGCCATGAAGACAGGCATTCTTCGCAAGCTTCACCGCCGACTCATTGTCACAGAAAATCACAGGCGGCTCCCTCTGACACACTCCGATTTCCTCCAACAAACGCCTCAGCCACACCACCTCCTTTGCCCCATGATGCAGGGCCATGTACTCTGTCTCACACGAGGACAGCCCCACCTCGTTCTGCTTCTTGCTGCGCCAGCTCACTGCACCACCTCCAAAGAGGCACACATAGCCTCCAATGCTGGTGCCATCCGTCTTCACTGAGTTGAAGCTAGCGTCGGTGTAGCAAGTCAAGCGCATCTCCCCCTTGCTCAAATCAGCTGCACCCCTCTGCAGCCTCTGTCGCACAGCACTGTACTCCAAGCCCACTGATGCTGTAGCGCTCACATAGCGGACCAACCTCTTGGCCGCTTCCAGCTGCTCATGACTTGGGCATGAAACCACACTCGCAAGCCTGGATGTAGCAAAGGCAATGTCAGGCCGCGTGTGGTTAGCCGCATAGTTGAGTGCCCCCACCATGGAGTGAAACAACTTCCTGTCACTCTCCCCCACCACCTCCTCATCAGCACAGGGCTCCACAGTGAACCCCGAAGGCAGTGGGGTGGCTGGCTTTCCTGCATCTTGCAGCCCATACTTCTCAGCCAGCCCCTCACAATACTTCCTCTGGTGCAACCTCAACACTCCCTTGTCAAGGTCCCTCTCCACATGCATCCCAAGGTAGTACTTCACATCTCCCATCTTGGAGCACTTGAACTGCATTTCCAGCATCTCCTCCACACGTTCAATCATCGCAGACGACTCAGAGAAGAGCAGGATGTCGTCCACGTATACCAGGAGCATGAGGAACTGCTCCTTCTCTTGCAGCAGGAACAGGCTGTGATCACACTCGCTCTTCTTGAACCCCCCGGCCAGCAGTGTCTCCTCCAGCTTGTGGTACCATGCGCGAGGAGCCTGCTTCAGGCCATAGATGGCCTTCTTCAGCCTGCACACCCTGCCGCTCCCATCATCCAACCCCTCAGGCTGCAGCATGTACAGCTCCTCCAGAATGATTCTATTGAGGAAGGCAGTGATTATTTCCATCTGCTTGATCTTCCAGCCACGGTTTGCAGCCATTGCCAACATCGTCCTCAGTGTAGTGCCTTTCCCCACAGGAGCAAAGATATCATCAAAATCCTTCCCCTTTGTCTGCTGGAACCCCTTAGCCACAAGCCTTGACTTGTAGCGGGTCAGCTCCCCATCAGGTCCGTACTTGTGCCTGAAAATCAGCTTGGAAGAAATGGCCTTCTTCCCTGGAGGCAGCTCACACAGCTCCCACGTCTCGTTCTCCAGCAGAGAGTCATACTCCTCCTTCACACTCTGCTTCCACTTCTCAGCATCGGGCCCACTCAAGGCCTCGGTAAGTGTCTTGGGCTCAGGGACGGCTGCCAAGTAGCAGTGCGCTATCTCCTCCTCATCACACTGCTCAGCCACACTCCCAGCCCTTACCACACTTGGCTTCCCAAAGCTCGGATAAGTCAGCCGGTTAGGAGGGCGCACATCCCTTCCTTGGACGGTCAGCCGGACGTGCGGCACCTTGTGGAGCATCTTGCTGCTGCGGCTGCTGCTGCTGCTGCTGCTGCTCCTCCACCTCATGTTCTCCCCCATCCTCAGTCACGCCAGAAATCTCCTCCTCTGAGACAGTGACCTGCACTTGCCTCGAAGGCCGCTGCACCTCATCAGCCTCAATGATCAGCGGTGTAGTGGGAAGCTTCTGCTGCTGCTGCTTCCACTCCTTGTAGTACAAGGACTCAAGGAACTTCACATCCCTCGACACAGTCAGCTGCTGGCTGGTCAAGTCCCAAATCAGCCAGCCCTTGTGATCCTTAGCAAGCCCCAAGTGCACACCCCATCTCCTAGAAGCTTCCAGTTTTCCCCTCTTCTCCTTAGGCACATGAAACACCACCATGCATCCGTAGGCTCTCAGCATGTTGACTGCTGGTGCACTCCCATATCACTTGGTGTAGGGGACCCATTGCTTGTCCCCCGCTGTCGCCAGCACCCGGTTCTTCACAACAGCGACCTGCCGCAGTGCTGTCACCCAAAACGGATCCGGCAGCCCTGCACGCCCAAGGAGAGTGCGAGCACCTTCCTGCAGGGTCCGGTTGAACCGCTCAGCCACGCCGTTCTTCTGAGGGTTGTAGGGCACTGTGAGCTGATGCTGGATCCCCTTCTTCTTCAGCACCGCCTCAAAATCAGCACCAATAAACTCTCCCCCATTGTCGGTGCGGATCACCTTGACCTTGTGTCCGCTCTCCCTTTGTGCTCTCGGCATCCACTCCTTAAGAACAGCCGCTGCCACCTCCCCTTTAGTCTTGAGAGGGTAGACCCACACCGCACGTGTGTGGTCGTCCACAATGGTCAAGAAGTAGCGGCTGCCCGAGAGAGAAAGGGCCCTTGTGGGGCCCACCACATCCATGTGCACAAGCGCGAGTGGAACCTTGGCTGGTCCCGTGCTGCTGCTGAAAGGGAACTTGGTGAACTTTGTCTCAAGGCATGTAGGGCAGCTTCCAATCTCCTTCGCTGCCCCCTTCACCTCCAATCCCTTCAAGCTCCCATCCTTCACCAACTTCTGCAGCATAGGAATGTTGATGTGGCACAGCCTCTCGTGCCACGTCTCCCAATCGGCCTCACCACTTCCAGACGAAGCCTTTGCCCATGCAGCCGTTGCATCCACACCAGCAAGCACCTCACCATGTGATTGTTGTGGCTGCTGCACCTTCTTGACTGCATCCAGGGCCCCAGCAGTTGGTGCAGTCTCCTCTCCTCCCGCAGTTGCCTTAGCCGCTGCCGCTGCCTTTGCCGTTGCTGGTGGTTTCCCATTCCAAGGGATGATGGGCAGCTGCCACAGGTCCTTGATGCAGCTGCTCTTCTCCTCCAAATCCCACAGCAGCAACTTCCCAAGCTTTGCACCGCAGTTGGTTGGGCCGAACGTAACTTTGGCCTTGCTTTTCTGCAGCCGGCGCACAGAGAGGAGGTTAGCGGATAAACCTTCAACCAACAGCACATTTCCCAGCCCCACAAGCCCCCCATTAGCTCCCATCACCTTGGCATTCCCAACACCAATCACAGGGAGCAAGGCACCTGAAGCGGCAGCCACAAACTTTATCTTCCCAGGGGGCTTCACCTCATCAAGCAAATCTGCCCGTGGAGTCATGTGACTCGTGCAACCTGAATCGATCACCCAGTGAGTGAGGGGGTGCATCACAGCCTTCCCAACTGAACCCACATCACCGCCACTCCCTTGCACATCCCCAACCATGAGGAACATCCCAGGGTCGGCTTTACCTTGTGCACCATCACCTTGTGCACCTGAACCTTGCACAGCACCACCTCATGCACGTTCACCACTTGGCGGCTTCATGCCTGGAGGCGCCCATCCTTCAGGCCGGCTGAAACACTTGAACCACGGGTGTCCAGCCTTCTTGCAGTACCAGCATGCACCCTCCATTCGGGTGCTCCCCCTGCCACCAGAGCTCCCATGCCCCTCGTTGTAGTCACCTTGGCCTCTTCCTCTGCCAAAGCCTCTCCCACGGCCTCGGCCTCTCCCTCCCCCTCTTCCTCTGCTGCCTCCAGCAGCTCCATACCCCTCAGCAGTTTTGTTGGCAGCACCACCTCCCGTGTGGCGCCTGCGGAAGTCCTCCTGTAGGATCTGCTGCCGTAGCCACTCAGGCGTGCACTTGTCCTGCTGAGCGTTGAGGGTGGGGATAAGGTTGTCCCACGAGTTGTCGAGTACCGAGAAGATTTTGGTGCACTGCTGCATCTCCGACACCTTGCTGCCCGCCGCTGCCATCCTTGCATAGGTGTCCTTGATCTTGTCAAGGGTCGGCTTCACATCATCTCCCGGCCGCATGGAGAGGGCAGCCAGCTCCTTCTCCAATACGATCACCATCGGCAGCGTGTTGGGTTGGACCAAGTCGCGTAGCAGCTTCCACGCCTTCGGTCCCGAGTCATCGAGCTCCACCAAATCCTTGATGTGCTGGAACATGTCGTTGTTGACCGACTGTAGAATCAAGTCGTACAGCACCGCGCTCCGCTCAATCCACCGATCGCGGGCATCTCCTTCCTCGGGCATCTTCTCCTCTCCCATGGCCAATTTCAGCAGCTTGTAGCGCTTGAAGGCGCTCCTCATCCGCCCACTCCATTCTTCATAGTTGGAGCCATCCAATGCCTCAATCTTGGATGGTGGCGGCTCACTCTTCTTCTCAGCTCCTTCTCCACTCCCTTGACTCATCTCCTCTGCTCCCAATCACAGGTTTCAGTTCCCCCCTTTGCTGGTCACAATGTAGATCCACACAATCTTCACAAGTGTCGGCGCCAACGAAATTTCGGCAGAGTTTCCCCTTAGCGGAAGTCACGTGCAACCTCCAGAACTCCACTTAGGCACGCCCACAGGCCATGGTGGGTCTAAGAGGGTCTTCACACCTCAGTAGACTCTTCACAACGTCCTCAATCAGCTCTGATACCACTTGTTAGAGACTAAGGACGGAGTCTAGAAGCTTAGGAGCCGAAATTATCACAAAATCGTTGGCTTAGAATTCTGGACAGAAACGTCGACTTCACAAGAAACGTTGTCGACGAAAGGTGCACCGTTAGAATCCCACGAATTTCGAGTATGTTGTAGCCCTATACCGTGGCTACATTTCCCAATTTGAATCGTAACAAAATATGAAGTATATCTCGAGTTATGCATTTCGGCGCACTAGGGGGTATGCTGCCACAGAAATTTAACTCAATCACAATTAACTCACAAGTCCCACAAAAGAACATTGGAGTAGCACTAAACCAGGTAGGAGGGGAAGAGGAGGACGAGAGGGAAGGTCCCAAGAGAGTCCCCAACCAAGGAAATCCCATACCACACAATTCCCTTCCCCATAGGCAACAAACTTTGACCTTTGTCACTTTCCAACCCATGCCATCCACCTCACCCCAACTTGGTCACACTTGCCAACCTGATTTGGCTTCACCCAACCTCTTGGCAGCATCTACAGTGATGGGTTCGAATTTCCCAACCCCAAAAGTCTATACCCTATAATGAGTCAACCCCACAACTTCTCATAGTCACCACAACCAAAATATATAAGCATACGAACTCCAATGTTCGTAACTTTCTTGGTTGTGCTCCGATCGCGACGATTCTTGGTTCGTTGGAAAGCTCTTGAGCAGAGGAATCACTTCAGATATCTGCTCAAGCCAAATAACATTCACACACACACAGAAAATCCAAACCACACAAGACACAAATTTCTTGCACACGCTCACACCACGCATGCAACGCACAAACACATGATGGGAGGCAGACAGACGTGAATGCATATGGTTGCATCACACAACAGCAGGAACAGAATGAGGGAGCAGATGGGGGTACCCCCTCTCCCGAGCCGCCATGGCGAGGGATCTTGGTCCAGGGTTTCGGTCTTTCCAGGCAAGATGACAACACCCCCACCCCACTGCCATAATTTATGGCGTGTTGGCGTGGGCCCTGCCACCAGTGGTGTGTTGTCTGTGTTCTCATTGGGCAGTTGTGTACTAGGCTAACTGTTCTCTGGTGTGATGGCTTCCAGTGAGGCACAATGGTTCGGAGCGCACAAGCTGTAAGTACAGCGCATGTGAAAAGATTACAAGTGTGTGGGTCGGGTGGGGTTTCGTGAATCACGGGAAGGTACAGTCTGCACACGCGTCGCGTACTCCCCCCCCCCCCCCCCCCCCCCCCCCCCCCCGTGGTCAAGTCCGTTTCAATGTGACTCACTGAAGTATACTGATTTGTCAGTGTGACTTGTTCAGAAACACGTAAAATGGTCAGTGTGGCAAAATCACAAATACTGAAATTACAGGGCAAAATAGAAGCATATACTGATTCTTCAGGGAAAACGAAAATCAGAGCTACAAAATCAGCGTAATCAGCGTGGTTTACGCTGATATATGAGGGCCTGGTTTGGATAAAACAATTGCATAATTCATCATTAGATGTTAGCTAGCGTCTCAGCTCACAGTAAGCACAGTTGCATGCCCGCCCACAACGACGATACGGTATAGTCATACCCCCCATTGAGTGATCGGAAGATGTTAACTTTCTTCTTGTATCGAGACGCAATCAGCTTGCCGCAGGTATCCCCTCTCCTCACCAAGTAAAACCGGCGAGTCTCGCACGGCATCCTTCCAGAATCCGGCCGCTCATCCACCATCACACACACCTGGTGTGAGGGGTCAAACCACAACTTGGCACAAATCTCGGAAATCAGTTTGCCACGCGCGCCATGTTCAAATGCGATACTCAGCAATCCGACCACAAAAAGGCACTACTACAAGCAGTCCCAAAGTGCGACAACACCAATGGACCCGTGAACAAATCCATAACACCCATGCTCATTGTCAAGTGCAAGCTGGACCTAGCAAGGCCTGCACGAGTCCTTGGAAAAAAAAAATCTGGATGTAAGGCTTCCATAAACAGAGGCAAACATCACATACATATAGAGTCAAAGAGCACATACCTGTGTGAGAACAGGCAGCAGCCAACAGCCCCGGGCAGCAGACGGTCGTAACAAAGAGAAGCGCCGAGTTAATAAAGGTTTGCAAAGCCCAGATCATGTGATTGCCACGTGAGATTGAGACTCACCATATCACGAACAGAGTCGTCCCATCCAGCAGCACCGGGCAGCAGTTGCTCGCAGTAGAGGGCAGGGTTGATGCGGAAAAGTTTAGAGTAGCCCAATTGACTCCACCCGATGCCTACTCTGGATAAGCTCTGGCACGTGTGCACTTCCGGATTGAGGATATGATGAGTCATGCAGGCAGCCACCGGAAACGTGCGGGCGTCGCTGTTGTTCTGCACACATATGCGCTGCAGGGAGGAGCGGGAATGGGGGGTGCGGGTGGGGGAGGGGAAGGTGGGGGGGGGGGGGGGGGGAGGTGAGGGGGGGGAAGGAGAGGGAGACGAGGAGGGGGAGGGAGTTATACATGGGCAACGAGTGTAGGGTATTTGCTCGACTCGTTCGAAATGCTCGTTGGGGGAAGAGTGGCGAGCCTGATTTTTTGGGAAAAAAACTCGCCCGAGGCGAGGCGAGTTTTACTCGACGAGTTTTATCTACTCGTCGCATGCTCGCCTTGGGGGACGAGCATTTTCGTGGAGATTACGTGCTCGACGAGTTTTTTTAACTCGCGGGCGATTTCGCCCGCCAATCCGCGCGGATCGGCGATTTCGCCCGTCAATCCGTGCAGATCGGTGATTTCGCCCGTCAATCCGCGGGGTTCGCCGGCTATTGCGCTGCGGAGTCTGCCACTGGTCGTGTCAATCACTACGCTCAGATCTTTCTTTTGGTCGAGCAAAACGAATATGCCTTTCCAACTAAATTGCCACTTGATTTCCCAACCAATTCGCCACCACTTACCTCTCTTCACCGCACTGAATTTACAAAACCCAACCACCAGATCCAGATTCAAGATCCAGATTCAGATCCCGTCACTTCAGAAAGCCACATCGTTCCTTGCGCTTGCCAGCCTATGGCCCATCACACAACCTCCTTCCCTCCCCCACTAATCTACTCCAATAATCCCCACTTAGCTAGCTGGACGCGTCTGTGGTAACTTAGTGCTTGCGAGTGGCGAGTCGGGCATGTCTTGTGCTCAGACGAGCTTTCCCCTAAACTCGCCCGAGCATGCCCTAAAACTACGAGGCCCGAGTATGCAAAATGTTGAAAATTGCTCGTCAGAGTTTTGCTCGACTCGGAGCAAAAGCTCGTCGATTAAGACCATGGACGAGTCGAGTATTGCTCGACTCGTCACTTTGACGAGGGAGAGATTGGTGTTGAGACGCCATGGGGAGTCACAGAGGTGGCACTGGAAAGGTGGGGTTCGTGCCTACATTCCGAGATAGTTTTAATTTGCCTGCACAAGTTGGGTCTTCAAAAACAAATGTCCTACCAGGCTACCATAAATGTCTAAGGGGTCTCGAAATCAGCTAACAAGTTGTTGAGGTGATCCAAGAAAATGAGTTACCCTGAGGTGGGGTTGCACTTTACCTAAATTGGTTAACAAGCTGTTGAGGTGAGCTAAAGAGGAATAGACAACGCTGAGCATTTCGCTTCTATTTCTCGGCTATGTATTACCTACAAGTGCAATCGAAAAAGGTATGATGGATAATGTGGCATGGTACAATTGCCGTAGTAGCAGCACTTACTTGTTAGCACGAGTGGCAAAAAGAGCTAAGAACCACACAAGAGAAAGAATCAAGAGACTGGAACGGAAAGGGATGGGGATGGGATCGGCAAGGGATCTAACCTTTCCCGGTACAAGAGGTTGTGAGCAGTCAATGTTACGGTTTAAGTGTGTTATGTTGGTGTCAAGGAGGCTGTTGATTGACTTGCATGTGTCACCCTGGGGTGGGTGGGGTGTTTGGGGGGGGGGGGGGAGGGGGAGCGTGAATGTGAGAGTGAGATAGAGAGTGGGGGAGATGCAAAGTCAAAAACACGATTCTGGTCTGACAAGTTGGGATTTGAGAGGTGTTTGGTGGGGTGTACGTGACACTGCGGTTCCAATAAATTGCGGTGCGTGTCGGTCAAGCACTGTGTGACGCAAGGGTGCGTGATGGGCGGGCGGGGGGAAGGAGAAAATGCAGGGAGTTGAAAGACATGTAGGAACCCCATGTGTCTTCAGCTCATGTCTTTGAATTCTCAAATGTGCCAGTCTGTTCATCAACGCGAATATGTCACTCTAGGGGGTGTGAGAGGGGCTGGGGGTAGATGGGCATGTGTCAGATCAGAGTGTATGAGAAAGAAGAAAGGCAGCTGGTCAAAAAGCAGTATTCAGACCTTTGACCAACAACCGACCATGTCTCACCCTCACCAGACGCAACCATGGCCTCACCTGGTTGGCGGTGTACATGCTGGTGCAGCTCTTGTTGGCAGATGCCGACACGTTGACTATCAAATCACGTGGTATGGGCTTGTCACATGCCATGCCCTGCCGATCAAAAGAGCCACAATGCAACGTGATGCCACTTAATAGATTTCATGAGAAAGCCGAAACATAGCATCGTAAATAAAGCGAACGACCATTTCACGCGCGGGTGAAACACGTGCAAAGAGAGACACAATAGAGAAAGCCTTCAATGAAGCAAATGTGCATTCATACAATACGAGGGTGAGGCACACAGGTCTCGGGATCCAAAACATGAAGAGCCCGTGAAATTGATGTAGTATTTCTACCAAGATGGGGAGAACACAATTTTCTTTCAAAATGTTCACAATAAAAAATAATAGTAATAGTAATAGTAATAGTAATAGACATAAAAGGGTAAAAAAAAAAAAAAAATGGTGGACCGGCCATTTATGGTGAGAGAGAGAGAGAACAAAAAAAGTAGTAAGGCAATAAGTAGAAGTGCCAACCAAACAAATGGTGGACCCGCCATTTATGTCGATTTGGCTTTGCATAAAGAAGCAGTAAGTTAAAAAGAGTAACACTTTTCAAACAACACAATCAGTCTGTGAACCCTATTGGTGAAGTACATTATTTTACGGAACATACATTATAACTCATTCTCCTAGAAAACAGTTATTGATTGTGCTTCTTGTTACCAATTTCTTGACTTGCAGCCGTTCTGATTCTATTCTCTGCTCTTTAAGCTCCTGTGCTTCTCAATCGGCAGTACACAAATTGTATATGGAACTATTGTAACAAACAAGAAGGGGCTCGGAAAATATGGCAACAAAAGGAGTGTTCAGCAGCTCATTGGTACAAGAATGCCTTTATCACCACGCCTCCTCTCATCAGCACGCCTCACCTGGTTGCTCTCCAGCAGCTCTTGAGGTGAGAGGTCAAAGATGTCGAGCGGCAGAGGGCATGTGAGGCCGGGGGGCGCTGGGAAGATTGGCACTCGAGTGGCGGACTCACGCACTGGTGGACAGCGGGCAGAATGGGAGATGGAGTGGAAGAGGGGAGAGAGGAGAGAGGAGAGGGAGAGGGGACAGAGGGCAGATGCAGACGGGGATAGGGGGGCAGAGGGAGGAGAGAGGGGGCCAATGGACACAGGGGGGGAGGGGGGGAAAGAGGGAAGAGAGAGGGGGACAGTGGGCCGAGGGGGGGGGGGGGGGGAAGGGGTGGGGAGTGAAGAGAGAGGCGACGGAGTGAAGCGCAGAGTTGAAAGCCACGAAACAACGGGGGGCGTGTTGCCACTAAACCCCCCTCCCTCTCCTCCCCCCCTTTTTCCCCCACCATTCCCCCACCTCTCCCATATTTTTAACCTACCCGCCCTAGCGTTCCATTAGCATCTTAAATAGACGCTAGGCATGAAGCAAGTGCACATAAGTGAGTGACCTTGGATTCCAAACCGAAGTTACAGAGTCTCCTCACGAGGTCAGCACAGCACTTGCGACGAGTCACAACAATGCTTGTGCGTCGGCTTTCAAGCAAAATAAGCCATCGTTGCATCCAACCATCAAATCACATGTCAGGTCAGCCGCACAGGTGCGTGGGTGCTGCAGGTGACGGCAACAGGCAGGTAGGTAACTTTGCTACAAGTTTGCCTCACCAACTTTAACTTACAGTTACGTTTTAGGAGCCTTGGGAATCGGCTCCGAAGATGCCTCGGTTCCAGCAAGGTTGAAGAGTAAATGAATCAATTCAGGGTTAACAAGCAAGGCGAGCCCAAGCGAGGGCGGGGCCAACACTCCATTCCTGTTAACACTCCCCTGCCACGCTCACTCTTGGGCCTCCAGCCAACACTCCACGGAGAAAACTCGTCCTCGACGTGCACCCCACGCACAGCACGCCGTCACCGCACCAGCCGTGCAGAAGGGCACGGCACCTACTTCTGCACCTCGTCGTCGCCATCGCCGACGTCGATCAGACGAACTTGGCTGATGGCGACAGAGCACCGGTTGAAGGCCGGAAAATGCAGCGCCTTCGTCAGGAAGTCCGCCGGCTGCTTGGTGGTCGGGATGTGCTTCAGCACGAATTTCCCGCGCCTCACCATGTGCTGCAGCTAGGCGTAGCGTCGCTCCATGTGCTTGAGGTTGCCCGTCAACACCAAGCCCTCAGCGACCGTGATTGCCGACTTGTTGTCGACGCGGAGGATGGTCGGCTTCCCAGCGTCCAGCAGCTTGAATTCCGCAAGGAGGAAGCGAAGTCGACGCCCCTCCTTGCCGGAATCCGTGGCCGCCACGTACTCCGACTCGGTCGATGACAATGTCGCGCACTTGATGCGCGAGCTCAACTAGGAGACGGCGGCCCCTCCGTAGACGAACACGTAGCCTCCCATGCTCGTCCGGTTTGGCTTGTCGCCCGCATCATCGGCGTCGACGTAGCCGATCAGCTCCAACGATTCTGGTCCACCGCCGAACTCCAGGGCGGTGTCGCGGGTGTCGGCGAGGTAGGCGAGGCAGCGGTCGACCTCGCGCCAATGCTGGTCGCTCCTCACCGTGAGGCCGCTCCCCAGCTTGCTGCAGGCGAACGCGATGTCCGGCCTCGTCGTCGTCGCCGCGAACTGCAGCGAGCCGACCTTCTGCCGGTACTCCTCCTCCTCGCGCTCGTGAGCTTTCTCGTCGTCGAATGTCAACTGAGCGTAGGCGTCGAACGGCATCTTCGGGACTCGACCGCCCTGCTTCTCGTCGATGAAGCGCCTACGCAGCTTGTTGGCGTAGATCTGTTGGTGCAGCCACAGCTTCCTGGCCGGCCTGTCGCGCACGATCTCCAGCCCAAGGTACTTCACCACCGGCGAGATCTCACGCAGCTCGAAGGCGGCCTCCAGCAGCTCCTTCAGCATCGCGGTGCTGCTGCTGGCGACGAGCAGGTCGTCGACGTAGACCAGCACCCAGCAGGTCACTCCGTCGTCGCCGACCTTGAAGTAGAGCGCATCGTCGACCTGGCTCTTCTTCTAGCCAGCGCCCAGCAGCACAATGTCGAGAGCCCTCTACCACAACAGGGGCAACTGCTTCAGCCCGTAGAGGCTCTTCAGCAGCTTGCACACCCGGCCGGTCCCGTCATCGAAGTAGTCCGGCTGGTACATGTAGAGCACCCTGTCGAGCTTGCTCTGCAGGAAAGCGTTCTTCATGTCGAGCTGCATCAGGTCGAGGTCGAGGACGGCGACGATGCTGAGGAAAACCCTCAGCGTGACGTAGCTGCTCACCGGCGAGTACGTCTCGTCGTAGTCGGCGCCGTAAACCTGCGTGAAGCCCTTCACGACCAGCCTCGCCTTCTTGCACTCGACGGTGTCGTCGATGCGGTACTTGGTCGTCAGCACCCACCGGTTCTTCATGATGTTCACCCCGCGTGGGCGTTCGACCAGCTCCCAAGTTCCCATACTGATGAGGCTACGGATCTCTTCTTCCATGGCGGCCTTCACCGCCTCGCCCTTCCAGCTCGACAGCGCCTCCTTCACCGTCATCGTGGCGATGTCCCAGCGGTGTTCGGGGTCAGCATGCACGTCAGGGCCGAGCTCCGGCAGGTCTTCATCCTCCTCGGCATCGTCGTACAACAGGTCGTCGTCGACCTCGTCGTACACCGTGGTGAAGGCAGCTGGCGGTAGGCAGGCGTGGAAGCTCAACCGCTTCGGCGGCCGTCGAGCTCAACCTGTGCGTCGCAGCTCAGGCTTCGTGACCGGCACTTCCACCACGTCGCTGTCGGTGGACTCCTCACCCGCCGACTGCTCCCCTTCCTCGTCGACCAGCTGCTTTGACCCTTCGACCGGCTGCTCGGCTGCTGCTGACTTTGACAGCTCCCCTGTCGACCGCTCCGGCTGCTGCTCCCCTGTCGGGTGTACCCCTGCTGTTGCCTCCTGTTCGACCGGCTCCCCTGTCTGGTGCTCCCCTGTCGTCGACGGCTTCCCATCGTGGTTGACGGGCTTGGCGCCTGGTCGACCGCCGGCGATGCCACTGGCCGGCGCCACAGGCGACGCCTCGAGGCTCCCCTCATCGCTGGTGGCCGACATAGGTGTCGAAGTAGGCTGATCCGCGACAGGTGAGGGAGGAGCAAGAACAGGGGGAGGTGGAAGAACCTCCAAAACATCCTCATCAGCGGGCTCGTCGACGTCGGCGAGCAGTGGAACCGTCGCCGTTGAGGTTTCCGTCGGCGGGTGTGCCTGTGTCTGCCCCGACGCCGGCCCATACTTCGCCTTCCACACCTCTAGCGACAGCGTCTCATAGAAGATCACCTCGACCGACGTGACCACCTTGTTGTCAGTCAGGTCGAGCACCTCCCAGGCCTTGCTCTCCGGCGACACACCCAGGTGAAGTCCCCAGCGAGCCTTGGGCGCCAGCTTCCCTTCACGTTGCTGCTCGGGAACCATGAACTGCACCATGCAGCCCCACACCCGCGCCAGCGTAAGGTCGGGCTTCTGCCCGGTCAGCAGCTGGTACGAAGTCGTCCCCGGCGACGTCGTCGACCGCTCCAAGGAGTTGCGCACCCAGACCGCTTGTCGTAGAGCAAGGTGCCACTAGTGGTGCTGCACGCCCATGTGCAGCAGCATCGTCCGCACAGACTCGACGACCGTGCGCATCTCCCGCTCAGCCATGCCATTCTGCTGCGGAGTGTATGGGCACGTCAGGTCGTGGACGATGCCCTTCCCGTCGACGAAGTCGGTGAACGCCTTACCGAGGAACTCCCCTCCTCGATCGGAGCGAAGCAACAGCACCGACTTCTTCGTCTGCCGTTCCACCAGCACCAGCCACTTCTCGAGCTCCCGCAGCACGTCGCTCTTTTTAGCGACCGGCATCACCCACACGAACCAAGTATGGCGATCCTTCAGCAGCAGGAAATACAAGCTGCCATCCCTGGCAGCCACCCGAAATGGCCCGCACAAGTCAATGTGCACGACAGCCAGTGCCTCCTTGGCGTCCGAGCCCTTGTCGGGGAAGGTGTGCTGCGCCAGCTTCCCTCCGACGCACGAGACACACGGCGGATCTGCTCCGGTCGACGGCATGATGTCGAGCACAACGGCAACTTCATGCTTCGCCGAGCTCTTGATCGTGTCGACGCCGACGTGCGCGAGCCTCGCATGCAACATGGCAAGGGTTGTCTTCATCGCTGTGACAATCGTCCGCAGAGCCACCACCTCAGTCGACGGCGACCGCGTCGAGCAGGGGCAAAGGTCAGTGCAGAGGACTGGACCGGTGTAGCGTGCTTGACCGAGCACCTCCCCGGTCGCAGCGACGAGCAGCATCTCGTCGCCGTCGCCCTGCAGCTGCACTCGGCTCTCCTTCAGTTGGCCAGCTGACAGCAGGTTCGCCTGTACGCCCGGAACGTAGAGCACGTCGGGGATGAGGACCTGCTTCCCGGCCTCTCCTTGTAGAACGTCGGGGATGAGGACCTTCCCAGCCTGCGACCCTCGACAGGCTGCAGCGCCCCGTTGAATCCACGAACGTGCTTCACTCCGTCGCTCGGTGCCATGTCGACGAAGACCGCCTTCGTCCCCATCAAGTGGTGGGAGCACCTGCTGTCGAGCAGCACCGCCATCGGGTTGGCCTGCACAGCTGCCGCCACCTCCTGGAAGTCCTCGCCAGCCTCCGGTGCTAGCGAGACCGTCGGCTCCACAACGCCGACCATCGAGCACGACGCCTCCCCGTCGCCTTGGCCCTTGCCGCTGGAGCTGTCGACATCCTTCGTCGACGACGTCTTCTTCGACACCTTTTTTCTGCCTGCGCGGCTTCTCATCTCGACGGGGGCGACGACTGGTCGATCGACCGCGGCCTCCCTTGTTGTCGTCCTCGTCGCTGTCATCGCGGTCAGGGCACTCGAAAGAGAGATGGTCGGGGTCGCCGCAGATCCAGCACTCCCGCCGTCGACCACCACCTCGTCGACCCTTGTCCCGCGTCGACCTCTTCTCGTTGACGTCCTTCGTCGACTGCCCTCCTCCGCTACCACCTCCGCCCGGCTTCCCGCGCTGCCCTTGCTGCTGATTCAACTTCGTCGATGCAGCGTAGTTTGCCTGCGGAAGGAGCTCTGTGGGCTGTTAGGCCTCCTGCATTGCCTCATCTTGAAGGATGTAGCTGGTCATGGAGTCCTCGTCGAGGGACTCACGTGTGCCGGGCACCATCATCATCCTCTTCATGAGATTGTAGCTGCGCGGCAAGCCCTTGATGATGTGGATGATGTAGGATTCCGTCGAGTATTCGGCGCCCGCCATCCGCATCTCAGCCAGGATCCGTCGAGCACGGTTGCTGTAATCCGTCGCCGACCCCTGCTCGCCCATCCGAATGTGAGTCATCTTCTCCTCGAGCTGCCCGATGTACAGGTCGTCCCTGACCTGGTATGTCGACAGGATGAAGTGCCATGCCTGGTGACCAGCATCCAATCGCTCTCGACAGCTCCTGAGTGCTAGCTGCACCACCGGCGAGTAGCACCTTGAGATGACCATGAAGGTGAGCAGGTGAGCAGAACGAAACTCCCCGCGCAGCTCGACATCCTCCTCGGGCGGAATTGGCACGGTGCCGTCGGCGAAGCCCTTCAGCCCGGCGACCACCAGCTGAGGTTCGATCAACTCCCTCCAGGTGATGAGGTCCCGTCGACCTTGCAGCGGTGCGACGGTGATCCGGTCCGGCGAGAACTTGAAGTAGCCATACGCCGGTGCAATCCCGCCCGCCGTCACATGCGTCGTCGCCGAGAGCCCTCCACCGCTTCGTCGGCACGCGAGCTGCCTGCAGCCGCCGTCGACTGCTGCACTCGCGCCTGGATTACGTCGACACCACCGTCGACTTTGATCACCCCTCTCTGCCTCGTGCCTTCGCTGCCGCTGACTCGTGCACCACCGTCGACCTCGTCGTCGACGCCACCTTTGTTGCGCACCGGTCGAGGAGATGCAAGACGGGAAGGGTGTTCCGTCCCCCACTGCGACCGGATGCCCAACTTGACGATCAGCAAGGGGATCGTCACGTACTCCCCATCCGCGTGGCGTTTCCTCGCATCAGCCAAGCGTGTCTCCAAGGTGTCCGCTACACCCGCATCAGCTATGGGGCTGACCATGGTGACAATCGCTGCTGCCGGCCTACGAACGACTTAGTAGGTGCAAAAGTCGGCTCCTATCTGAAGGTAATCTGCAGGGCCGTCCACGCTCACCGCACCATGCAGAGAGTCACTCTACAACAGTAGTGAGCTAGACTACGGGGGTTGGCATGAACTACTAGAGGTGATCGTAGCTTTGCTTAGTTCCTTAGTGCTTGCGCATTCACGGGAGTAATCGGCAAGAGTTTCCACTAGGCAAAGTCGAAATTACATAATGATTGAACAAGCGATGGCAACAATGACTACATCAGGCACCTAGCAACCCTGCAGCTAGCCTGGTCGACCGCCAGCACAGCTCGGTCGACCGCCTGCCAGCGTTGTGTAGAGGAGCCGCACCAGCACTGCAGAAAGGCGACCTGCCAACAGAGCAGGTTGACGGCGTGCCAAAGCTGCAGCAGAGCGGCTGTCCAGCGTTGCCCCGTAGAACACAGCAGTGCGTACGCTTGCAGGTGCGCGCAGACGATTGGCCCGACTTGCCTCGTTGGGCATCTGTCGGCTGTTGTCTGCGCCTGGCGAGCCACATCGACTTCGGGCTGGTATCCCGAAGTCGCCTGCGCCATCGTGACCTCGACAATGTTTGCGTGCCTCCGCAGAACTCGTCGAGCAGGTTACCCGGTCGACCCAGTCGACCCCCAGGTGTTCTGGTCGACCCCCAGGTGCCTCTAGTCGACCACCGGGTCCCTCTGGTTGACCACCAGGTGCCTTTGGTCGACCACAACTCCCGTCAAGCTACCCCCTGGTCGACGGACCCCTTCCGTCGACCAGAACCATCAGCGGTTGTCGCCGAGCTCCCCTCGTCGACCGCTGATCACTTGTCAGGTCGACGGACTGCTCCGTCGACCTCCCGGTCGAACTGCAGGTTCACAGAGCCCTCCCGGTTGAGCTGCAGGTCGACGGACTGCTCCCGGTCGAGCTGCAGGTCGACCGACTGCTCCGTCGACCTTCCGGTCGAACTGCCCCTCCTGGTCAACGGCCCACCCGTTGCCCAGACCAGTTAGTTGAAGCTGTCAAGCTCCCTAGTTGATAGCAACACCACAGCGGTCCCCTGCAGCTCGACGAAGCCTGTGTAGCAGCTCTCCCACTGTGAACGGTCGGCTGCTACTCCCGTACATCCGACCAAGTCGTCGGCGATGCCCAAGCGAGGGCGGGGCCAACACTCCATTCCTGTAAACATGACTTAGCCATATGAGTGGTACTAAGATTAAGTGCGTTACTTAGCCATATGAGTGGTATTAAGAGTATGCATCTTACTTAGACATATGAGTGGTACTAAATGTAGGTGCCTTTCTTAGCCATGTGACTGGTACTAACAGTAAGTGCGTTATTTAGCCATATGAGTGGTACTAAGAGTAAATGCGTTACAAAACGATATGAGAGGTAATAAGAGTAGGTACATTACTTAGCCATATGAGTGGTACTAAGTGTAGGTGCGTTATTTTGCCATATGAGTGCTACTAAGATCAAGTGCGTTACTTTTCCATATGAGTGATATTAAGAGTAAGTGTGTTACTTAGCCATATGAGTGGTACTAAGTGTCGGTGCGTTACTAAGCCTTTTGAGTGGTACAAATAGTAAGTGCGTTATTTAGCCATATGAGTGGTACTTAGAGCAATTGCATTACTAAGCAATATGAGAGGTACTAAGAGTAGGTACGTTACTTAGCCATATGAGTGGTATTAAGTGTAGGTGCATGACTTAGCCATATGAATGGTACTAAGAGTAGGTGCGTTACTGAGCCATATGAGTGGTACTATGTGTAGGTGCGTTACGTAGCCATATGAGTGGTACTAAGTGTAGGTGCGTTACTTAGCCATATTAGTGGTACTAAGATCAAGTGCGTTACTTTGCCACGTGAGTGATATTAATAGTAAGTGTGTTACTTAGCCATATGAGTGGTACAAAGTATCGGTGCGTTACATAGCCACATGAGTGGTACTAATAGTAAGTGCATTATTTAGCCATATGAGTGGTACTAAGAGTAATTGCGTTAGTGACCGATATGAGAGGTACTTAGAGTAGGTACGTTACTTAGCCATATGAGTGGTACTAAGTGTAGGTGCGTGACTTAGCCATATGAGTGGTACTAAGAGTAGGTGCGTTACTGAGCCATATGAGCGGTACTATGTGTAGGTGCGTTACTTCGCCATATGAGTGATACTATTAGTAAGAACGTTATTTAGCCATATGAGTGGTACTAAGAGCAAGTGCGTTTTTTAGCAATGTAGAGATACTATGAATAAGTGCGTTACTTAGCGATATGAGTGGTACTAAGAGTAAGTGTGTTACTTAGCCGTATGACTGGCACTAATTGAATGTACGATACTTAGACATGTGAGTGGTACTGAGAGCGTTACTTATCCACATGAAAGTTATTAATATTATATGCGTTACTTGAGAAGAAACGAGGAATGAAATGACTAAGGGAAAGTTGGGTACAAATGCAAACCCTAGGAAAACTGTACCCCATATGTGCTACCCCACTATAGCCTACAGTAGCTATGTCATATGAATCTGACACACCCCCATAGGCAAAGTGGGGGAGAACAAGGGGTCACAAGACCAGTCAAGCAAAGCAAAACAAGCTCAGGGTGGATCACAAAGTCACCACACATTCCGAGCACAAGTTCAAGGCCACAAGGCCAGTTCACATGCAGGATTACATATATATATAAGGCTAGACAAGCAAGAGCAGGTGTATATATATATGCAATAGTACAAACAAGGTCAAGGGGTGAGCAAGTGAGGCAAGGTAGGCACAAGACCCAGCTGAGTACAGAAGCGCTGATGATCACAAGGCGCAAGTGCCTTGGTGAAGATATCAGCAGTGTTGGTTGAGAGGCCACGTACGCAAGCCGCAGCTGACTACGCTGCTGTAGCTCACGAGCAAGGAAGTAGCGGAGAGCAATGTGCTTCGTTCTGTGCTCCAGTCTCTGCTCTCGACACAAGGCCAGCATGGCCTTGTTGTCTACGTACAGCACTGGAGGAGAACGAGGCGGCTCTCCGAGGTCAGTCAGCAGGTAGGTGAGCCAGCGAAGCTCCTGTGCAGCCATGGCCCCGGCGTAGATCTCAGCCTCACAACTGGAGCCGAGAACAGAAGACGAGCGGGTAGCCCGCCACGAAACAGAGCCGGAACCAAGGCTGAAGGTGTAACCCTGTGACGACCGCTGCGTAGCCTGGTCGTCAGCCCAAGAAGCGTCTGCGTGCCCAGTGAGGACCACTGGACTCTGCCCTCCAAGCACAAGCCCCATGCCCGACGTACTGCACAAGTAACGCAACACCCTCTTCGCTGCAGCCATGTGCTCCGGTCTGTGTCTCCCAGGAGCAACATAGCGTGCAAGAATGCTAAGAGGGTATGCGAGGTCAGGTCGTGTGCAGGTCATCAGGTACATGAGGCAGCCAACAAGCTCTGGGTACGGGCCACTCGACTCTACGGACTCATCCGAAGGCAGAGCTGAGAGCGAGTGGCGAGTAGGCAGAGGAGTGGCCTGAGGCGAGGAGTACGTGAAGCCGAAGCGCTGAAGGACCTGCTGCACCATGTGTGACTGAGTCAGGGTAATGGTGCGGCGTGCTCTGTCCCGGGTGATCTGCAAGCCAAGGTAGCTGCGCAGTTCACCCAGGTCTGTGCACGTGTGTCTCTTCTGCAGCTCGGACTTCACGTGGGCGAGTCCAGCAGTGTCAGCTGTGGCAAAGACCAAGTCGTCGACGTACACGAGGATGTAGAACGGCGGCAAAGAAGTGTCGGTGCGCAGAAACAGCGACGGGTCGGCAGTAGAGGGAGCAAACCCAAGAGCCGCAAGTGTAGTCCTCAGTGTGTCGTGCCACTCACGCGGTGCCTGGCGGAGACCGTAGACTGGCCGCCGGAGGCTCCACTGGGTGCCAGGAGGAAAAGACCCAGTGAAGCCAGGTGGGCGACGCAACCAGATCTCCTCGTGCAAGCTGCCCTGCAAGAAAGCAGTGCTGAAGTCAAGAGAGTGCAGCTCGTAGTCGCGGTGAGCAGCTATGTGCAGCAGTACCCGAAGAGTGGTCATCTTCGGGGTGGGAGAGAAGGTCTGAAAGTAGTCAACTCCCTGCCGCTGACTGAAGCCACGAGCCACGTAACGCGCCTTGAAGACAGGCGGAGAACCCGGCGGTCGCTTCACCCTGAAAATCCACATGCCACTGACGATGTTCGCCCCAGGAGGGGGAACCTCGTCGACGTAGGTGCCTGTGGACTTCCAGGAAGCCATCTCTGCGTCCATAGCTGCCTGCCACTGAGAGGAGTAGGGACCCTCTATCGCCTCCGCGTAAGAGCGCGGAGTCGGGATGTCAAGTGCATCCGGGTCTCCCTCAGGGGTAAGCAGTACGGACACGAGATGAGGTGAAGCAGCAGCCAAACACTGGAACTCCTCCTGCCTGTCCTCAAGGACGTCCGTGCCAAGGGCACACTCAGCCCCGACGGACGGAGGACAGACAGACTCAGACTCAGCAACAAGACTAGCAGCGTAGTCTAGACGACAGCGAGCAGCAAAGTCGACGAGCTCAGTAACTAGGGCAGACGCAGAAGTGGACTCAAAGGAAGGGTCAGTGACAACAGTAGCAAGGAGACGCGTGACAGTAGGACTTGCAGCACGAAGAGAGTCCGACTCCGGGTCAGGAAGAGCAGGAAGAAAGGACTCAGGAGGAGAAGGCAAAGGGGCACGCAGAGGAGCAGTGGACGGACGCAGAGACATCCGGTGCGTGCCAGGGACAGGAGGAGGACGCTGACGCGAACCACGACCACTAGTGCGAGCAGCACGGACAGGCGACGCAGGGCGAGACGCAGGCTCACGACGCTCAGCAAGACCTCCAGTAGGACCAGTGTAGGGAGAAGGAGCGGGCAGTGGGGAGGCCGGCTGTAACTGTAACTGTGACGGGACAGGCTGTGGACACTCTAAGGGAGGAGGAGGACCAGTAGAAGGCGGGAGACCAAGAACCTGCTGAAGGAGCGGAACGAAGTACGGCCTAGGCCGCGCGGCGACTCCAGACACAGGAGGGACAGCACCAGTACCCCCAGCGGCAGCACCAGCGCCAGCAGCACCTCCAGCTCCAGTACCTCCAGCAGCACCAGTAGCACCCCCAGCAGGACCGCCTCCAGGACCAACAGCAGTAGTCTCAGCGCCAACACCCTCAGCAGCTCCAGCTCCAGTCGTACCCGCAGGCCCAGCAGCTCCAGTACTCCCAGTACGGGCACCTCCGGGACCCGCGGCACCAGCACCCTCAGCAGCCGACGAACCTCCAGCTCCAGCAGCACGCCTCCAGCGCCGGGCAAACCACTCACGCAGCTCCTGTGGAGAGAGTGGCTCCCGCCGAGGCAAAGCACCCGGAGAACCTCCAGGCTCAGCACCGCCAGACGCCACACGAGCAGGCCCAGCTCCCTCAGGCTCCGCACCCCCAAGCTCAGCACCTCCAGGCGTGGCACCCCCAGGCTCAGCACCCCCAGGCGTAGCACCCCCAGGCTCAGCACCCCCAGGCTCAGCACCCCCAGTAGTAGCACCCCCAGGCTCAGCACCCCCAGGCTCAGGACCCCCAGTAGTAGCACCCTCAGGCTCAGCACCCCCAGGCGTAGCACCCACACGCTCAGCACCCCCAGAGTCAGCACCCC
The DNA here is from genome assembly GCA_947471745.1 of Closterium sp. Naga37s-1. Taxonomy (NCBI): domain Eukaryota; kingdom Viridiplantae; phylum Streptophyta; class Zygnematophyceae; order Desmidiales; family Closteriaceae; genus Closterium; species Closterium sp. Naga37s-1. The sequence continues at coordinate 1,396,310 of CANJKZ010000314.1, read as the reverse complement.
CAGGCTCAGCACCCTCAGCAGCACCAGAGTCACCAGTAACCTCGACAGGCTCGACTGCGTCTACCTGGGACACACCTGAAGGGGCAGGACCCTGAGGGGGGAGGGGGTCTACCGGGGGGGGACCTGGTACAAGGAAGAGCGGTGGCGGGGGGAGGGACGGAGTGCGGTAGGGGAAGAGGCGGTAGTAGGGGACCGACTCGTCAAACGTGACGTCCTGGGAGGACAGAACACGGCGAGAGGTGGGGTGGTAGAACTGCCACCCTGGCGCGTCAGGGGGGAAGCCAAGGAAGATGCAAGGAGCAGCACGAGGGGACAGCTTGTCCGCAGACAAGTCGCGGACAAACGCCCGAGATCCCCAGACACGGAACGCAGACGCATCGCCAACCTTCCCCGTCCACAGCAAGGCTGGGGAGGTCTCCGGCATGGAGACCCTGGGGTGAAGGTTGATCTGATGCGCCGCGTACCGAACCGCAAACGGCCACAGAAAATGGGGGGCAGCCGCATGCATCATGGACGTACGGGCGACGTCCATGACCATGCCAATGCGGCGCTCAGCAATCCCATTTTGCTGTGGAGAGTCCGGAAGCGTGAAGGTCTGGCGGATGCCTCGTGCACGACAGTAGGCTCGCAGAAGGCCAGAGGAGAACTCTCCACCTCTGTCAGAGTGCAGACGCAGAACAGGAAAGTCCGAGCCGAAGCTCTGCCTGAGCTGGAGACGAGCTGCGCGGATCCAGTCGATCAACACCTCAGTGACATCACCCTTGCTGCGCAAGGGGAAGACTGTGGTGTAACGCGAGTAGTCGTCAACCACCAGCAGGAAGTAGCGCTCGTGACCCTGTCCACGGACGCGGGCCGGGCCCCACACGTCCATGTGAAGCGTCTGCAGCGGGGCCTCTGTCGGAGGAAACTGGGAGGAGTGAGGGGCAGCCCGCTGCCGCCCCTCGACACAGGGGACGCAGGTAGGGCCAGGCCCCGGAGGAAGGGGAGGGAGGGACCGGGGAAGACCAGAGACAAGGACACGGGAGGCCATGCCTCGGAGACGAAGCAGGGAGGGGTGACCAAGGCGGTGGTGCCAGAGGAGAGTCTCGTGAGACAGGAGGCGACACGAACAGGGGGCAGACTCAGGACCAGACCTGGACGCTGCAGCAAACACCTGACCCGACGCAGCTACCTGACCAGACGCAGTGACTGGAGGAGACGCAGTGGTCAGGGTGTACAGGCTCGACCCCGTCCGACGGGTAAACGTGGCCAGGTGTCGGCCAGTCCGAGCGTCCGTGCAGTGGGTCACCCGCTGACTCGCAGGAGTGAACTGGTGAACCCCCGCATCCTGTAGGTCAGCACCACTCACCAAGTTTGTAGAGAACGAGGGGAGGTAAAGACCAGACAGGGTGCCAGAGGGGGCCGCCGGACACGGGAGGACAGTGGAGAAGTGAGCAAGGACAGGACCCCCAGAGGGGTCTGCCAGAGAGACCGCAACTGGCCGGCCAAGCGGCGTGAGTGTGGTGCGGTCTCGAAAGAAAGAGCGAGAAGCCCCCGAGTCAAGGGTGAAGGTGTGGGAGGCCGAAGCCGACGCGGAACCTGAGAGAGCAGACTCACCAGCACCTGAGGGAGCAGACGCACCTAGAGCAGCAGCCTCGCTAGCACCTAGAGCAGCAGCCTCACCAGTACCTAGAGCAGCAGTCTCAATGCCCGGGTCGGGCGGAAAACACCGGTAACAGTCACCCTCATCACTAATAGTCACAGTATACATGGCAGCAAGAATAGCATCAAAGTCAAGGTCAAAGACAGCGACACCCGCCCTAGACAGCTCACCCTAGCGGGGGATCTCAGTGGCCTCAGGGAACTGGTGACGCCAAGCGTCCGTCAGGCGGCCAAAGCAGCGCTGGGTGGAGTGCGCACCCCCGCACTGGTCACCCGCGCGGTCGCCGGTGCGGAGGACGTAGGTGCACGGACCAGTACCCCCACCCCGCTGGCGTGCAGCGTACCACTCACGGAGCTGCTGAGGGGGGGGGATGTCACGAGTGCGCTGCTGCTGCTGGCGCTGACCACCACCGGAGCCGACCCTCTGCGCAGCGCCACCCCGACCAGCTCCACCTCCTCCGCCGCCGCCTCCTCCACCGCCGCCACCTCCGCTCCCACCGCCACCGCCGCCGCCGCCTCCGCCTCCACCGCCGCCACCGACACCTCCACCCCCACCACCACCCCCACCGCCACCCCCACCCCCTCCATTGCCTCCACCGCCGCCTCCACCGCCCCCGCTAGCTCCTCCAGTGCCCCTGCCCCCCTTGCCCTTGCCGGTGCGGCGTCTCCCGCTAGGGGTAGACGCCGCACCGACCGACTCAAGCCCAACGAGGTCGGCCGTAGCAGCAGAGGCAACAGAGGGCAAAAGGGGGGAGGGGGAACACCCCTCAAAGATGGGGGTGCGAGGGTCACCACGAGAGGCTCCTACAGCTACTATGCTCTTCTCTGCTGCTAGGAGGGACTTCTCGAGGAGGTCAACGGTGAGAGTGGTGGGGCAAACTGAGAGGAAGTGGTCCCTGACTACGCGAAGGGAGTCAGGGAGCCGGGTGACTATGTAGTAGAGGGTGATGTACATGGGGGGGGGGGTCTTGGCGCAGAACTCAGCAGGAAGCGCAGCGCGGTAGCGAGTGTCACTAGTGCGGAGGTGCGTAATGAGGTCAGCGACTGTGGAAAAGGCAGCAAGGTCAGGGAAGAGGTACGGTAGCATGAGGCGGCTCAGTGCAGCAGTGGCAGGGGAGGAGTAGTGCGCAACGACAGCGTCGTACAAGGTCTGAGCACTCTTGTACTGGCTGAAGTGCGCACGCTCAGAGGTAGGCAGGTGGCGACGCACAGCAAGACGTGCAGCAGCATCGCGCGTGGCCCACTGTGAGCGAACAGTGGCGTCAGCATCAGCAGCGGGGGCAGGAGAGGCACCAGAAGTGAGGTCAAAGAGGGAGAGGCCGTCTGCTCTGTCGCACTGTAAGAAAAGCTGTAGGTCATCTATCCAGACGTCAAAGTCAATGGCCCGACCCTCAGTGTCAAAAGCGAGGACACTAGGGGTAGCCATGACAGCAGTAGACTAGCAGCGCAAACAGTAGGGTGAGGGCAGTGCTGTGAAAGAGGCGCTGCTCTTACCGGACAGGGCGGCTCGGGTGGTTCGGCTGCAGGGGGGCTCGGCGGCTCGGCTGCTGGGCGGCTCGGCGGATCGGCTGCTGGGCGGCTCGGCGGCTCGGCTGTTGGGCGGCTCGGCTGCTGGGCGGCTCGGCGGCTGGGCGGCTCGGCTGCTGGGCGGCTCGGCGGGGCCGCTGAGAGGGCGGCGTCCGGGGCCGCTGGGAGGAGGCGGCGGGGCCGCTGAGAGGAGGCGGCGGGGCCGCAAAGGTAGGTGGCGGGGCCGCAGGTAGGTGGCGGGGCCGCTAGTAGGTGGCGGGGCCGCAGGTAGGTGGCGGGGCCGCTGGTAGGTGGCGGGGCCGCAGGTAGGTGGCGGGGCCAGCACAGGTAGGTGGCGGGGCCGCGGGTAGGTGGCGGGGCCGCTGGTAGGTGGCGGGGCCGCAGGTAGGTGGCGGGGCCGCACAGGTAGGTGGCGGGGCCGCGGAGGGCGGCGACGAGCCGTAGGGGCCGCGGAGGGCGGCGACGAGCCGTGAGGGGCCGCGGGAGGGGCCGTAAGGGGCGTAAGGGGCCGCTCGAGGGGCCGTAAGGGGCGGCTCGACGGGCGCGACGGGCCGTAAGGGCGGCACGAAGGGCCGTAAGGGCGGCGCGAAGGGCCGTAGGGGCGGCGCGACGAGCCGTGAGAGGGCCGCTAAGGGCGACGCGACGGGGCCGTGAGGGGCCTAGCGAGGGCGCGACGGTAGGGAGAGCACACAGGGCGCGACTCGGGCCGGAGCGAAGCGTGCTCCGGGCAGGAAAAAAAAAATTTCGTGGTGGTGGGCCCTAGGAATCGTTCCCACTAGGGAACCTGCTTGATACCATGAGAAGAAACGAGGAATGAAATGACTAAGGGAAAGTTGGGTACAAATGCAAACCCTAGGAAAACTGTACCCCATATGTGCTACCCCACTATAGCCTACAGTAGCTATGTCATATGAATCTGACATTACTTAGCTATATGAGTGGTACTAAGTGTAAGTGTGTTACTTAGCCATATGAGTTGCACTAATAGAATGTACGTTACTTAGCCATGTGACTGGTACTGAGAGCGTTACTTATCCATATGACAGTTATTAATATTATATGTGTTCCTTAGGTATATGAGTGGTACTAGGTGTAAGTGTGTTACTTCCCCATATGAGTGATACTAAGTGTAGGTGCATTACTTAGCTATATCAGCGGTCCTAAGATTAAGTGCGCTACTTAGCCATATGTATGGTATTAACAGTAAGTGTGTTACTTAGCCATATGAGTGGTACTAAGTGTATGTGCGTTACTTAGCCATATGAGTGGTACTAGTTGTAAGTGCGTCATTTGTCCATATGAGTGCTACTAAGAGTAAATGCGTTACAAAACAATGAGAGGTAATAAGAGTAGGTACGTTACTTAGCCAAATGAGTGGTACTATGTGTAGGTGCGTTACTTAGCCATATGAGTGGTACTAAGATCAAGTGCGTTACTTTTCCATATGAGTGATACTAAAATTAGGTGTGTTACTTAGCCATATGATTGGTACTAAATGTCGGTGCGTTACTTAGCCATATGAGTGGTACTAATAGTAAGTGCGTTATTTAGCCATATGAGTGGTACTAAGAGTAATTGCATTACTAAGCAATATGAGAGGTACTAAGAGTAGGTACGTTACTTAGCCATATGAGTGGTATTAAGAGTAGGTGCGTTACTTAGCCATATAAGTGGTACTATGTGTAGGTGTGTTACTTAGCCATATGAGTGATACTAACAGTATGAACGTTATTTAGCCATATGAGTGGTATGTGAGAATAAGAACGAGGAATTACTAGAAACAGGGCAGTACAAGGTTTGTATAGGCAAAGCCTAACAATACTGTACCCCATAAGGAGTGCCCCACTACAGCCTACAATATAGTTATGACACACCCCCATAGGCAAAGTGGGGGACAAGCAAGAGAACAAGACAAGGTCAAGCCCAGGGTGGATCACCACGTCACCAAACAGTCTGAGCATAGGTACAAGGCCACAAGGCCAGTTCACATGCAGAATTATAAATCAAGGTGAACAAGCTAGACAGTGAACTCAACCTAGCAAGGGTAAGCATGCAAGTGCATCTATATATAGATCACAGTACAAGCAAAGTCAAGAGGTAAGCAAGTAAGGCCAGGTAGGCACAAGACCTTACATAGTACAAAAGCGCTAATGATCACAAGGCTGAAATGCCTTGGTAAAGATATTAGCAGTGTTGGCCCGACAGGCCACGCAAGCAAGACGAAGCTGACCACGCTGCTGTAACTCTCGAGCAAGGAAGTAGCGCAGAGCAATGAGCTTCGTTCTGTGCTCCAGTCTGTGCTCCTGATACATGGCCAGCATGGCCTTGTTGTCGACGTACAGAACTGGAGGAGAACGAGGCGCCTCTCCCATGTCGGTCAGCAGGTAGGTGAGCCAGCGTAACTCCTGTGCAGCCATGGCCCCTGCGTAGATCTCAGCCTCACAACTGTAGTCAAGAACAGAAGACGAGCGGGTAAACCGCCACGAAACAGAGCCAGAACCAAGGCTGAAGGTGTAACCTTGTGACGACCGCTGCGTAGCCAAGTCGTCAACCCAAGAAGCGTCTGCGTGACCAGTGAGGACAACTCGAGCCCGTCCTCCAAGCACGAGCCTCATGCCCGACGTACTGCACATGTAGCGCAACACCCTCTTAGCTGCAGCCATGTGCTCTGGTCGGTGTCTCCCAGGAGCAACATAGCGTGCCAAGATGCTAAGAGGGTATGCCAGGTCAGGTCGAGTGCAGGTCATAAGGTACATGAAGCAGCCAACAAGCTCTGGGTACGGGCCACTCGGCTCTACGGACTCATCCGAAGGCAGAGCTGAGAGCGAGTGGCGAGTAGACAGAGGAGTGGCCTGAGGCGAGGAGTACGTGAAGTTGAAGCGCTGAAGGACCTGCTGCACCATGTGTGACTGAGTCAAGGTAATGGTGCGCCGTGCTCTGTCTCGGGTGATCTGCAAGCCAAGATAGCCGCGCAGTTCACCCAAGTTTGTGTACGTGTGTCTCTTCTGCAGCTTCGACTTCACGTGGGCGAGTCCAGCAGTGTCAGCAGTAGCAAAGACCAAGTCGTCGACGTACACGAGGATGTAGAACGGCGGAAGAGTAGTGTCAGTGCGGAGAAACATCGACGGGTCAGCAGTGGAAGGAGCAAACCCAAGAGCCGCAAGCGTAGTCCTCAGTGTGTCGTGCCACTCACGGGGTGCCTGGCGGAGACCGTAGCCTGGCCGCCAGAGGCTCCACTAGGTGCCAGGAGGAAACGACCCAGTGAAGCCAGGAGGGCGGCGCAGCCAGATCTCCTCGTGCAGGCTGCCCTGTAGGAAAGCAGTGCTGAAGTCAAGAGAGTGAAGCTCGTAGTCATACTGAGCAACGACCTGCAGAAGAACCCGAAGAGTGGTCATCTTCGGGGTCAAGGAGAAGGTCTGGAAAAAGTCAACTCCCTCCCGCTGACTGAATCCTCGAGCAACGTAACGCGCCTTGAAGACAGGCGGAGAACCCGGCGGCCGCTTCACCCTGAAAATCCACATGCCACTAACGATGTTCGCCCCAGGAGGGGGAACCTCGTTGACGTAGGTGCCTGTGGACTTCCAGGATGCCATCTCTGCGTCCATGGCTGACTGCCACTGAGAGGAGTAGGGACCCTCTATCGCCTCTGTGTAAGAGCGCGGGGTCGGGATGTCTGGTGCATCCGGGTCTCCCTCAGGTGCAATCAGCATGGACACGAGATGAGGTACAGCAGCTGCAAAGCACTCAAAGTCCTCCTGCCTGTCCTCAAAGACGTCCGTGCCAAGAGCACACTCACCCCCGACGGACAGAGGACAGACATACTCAGACTCAGCAACAAGGCTAGCAGCGTAGTCTAGACGACAATGAGCAGCAAAGTCGACAAGCTCAGCAACAAAGGCAGACGCAGCAGTGGACTCAAAGGAAGGGTCAGTGACAACAATGGCCAGGAGACGCATGACAGTAGGACTAGCAGTACGGAGGGAGTCAGACTCCGGGTCAGCAAGGGCAGTAAGAGAGGACGCACGAGGAGACGGCAGAGGGACACGTTGCGGAGCAGTGGACGGACGCAGAGCCATCTGGTGCGCGCCAGGGACAGGAGGAGGACGCTGACGCGAACTACGACGACCAGTGCGAACTGCAGGAACAGGCGACGCAGGACGAGCGACAGGCTCACGCCGCTCCGTAAGACCTCCGGTCGGACCAGTGTAAGGAGAAGGAGCAGGCAATAGGGAGGCGGGCTGTAACTGTGACTGCGACTGGACTGGCGGTGGACACTCTAAGGAAGGAGCAGGACCAGTAGAAGGCGGGAGACCAAGAACCTGCTCAAGGATCGGAACGAAGTACGGCCACGGCCGCGCAGCGCCTCCAGAACCAGTAGGACAGCACCAGCACCCGCAGCGTCAGCTCCAACTCCAACAGCACCACCAGCTCCACCAGCACCTGCAGCAGCTCCAGTAGCGCCAACTCCATCACCCCCAGGAGCACCGGCTCCAGCAGCACCTCCAGCGCCAGCACCTCCAGCAGCTCCAGCTCCAGCAGGACCACCAGAAGGCCCAGAAGCTCCAGTAGCGCCAGCTCCAGCACCCCTAGGAGCACCGGCTCCAGTAGCACCTCCAGCGCCAGCACCTCCAGCAGCTCCAGCTCTAGCAGGACCACCAGAAGGCCCAGCAGCTCCAGTAGCGCCAGCTCCAGTGCCTCCAGCAGCACCTGCTCCAGCAGCACCGCCAGCTCCAGCCCCTCCAGCAGCTCAAGCTCCAGCAGCACCACCAGGCCCAGCAGCTCGAGTACCTCCAGTACGAGCACCTCTGGCACCAGTGGCGCCAGAACCCCCAGCAGCTCCAGCAGCAGCAGGACCTCCAGCGCCCGTAGTACCACGAGCTCCCCAGCATGGCTCCAGCGCCAAGCAAACCACTCACGCAGCTGCTGTGGAGAGAGTGGCTCCCGTCGGGACGAAGTACCCGAGGGACCTCTAGGCTCAGCACCTCCACACTCCACACGCGCAGGCTCAGCACCCTCAGACTCAGCAACCCCAGGCGCAGCACCCCCAGACTCAGCACCCCTAGGCTCAGCACCACCAGACTCAGCACCCCCAGGCTTCGCACGCTCAGGCTCAGCACCCCCAGACCCGGCACCCGCAGGCTCAGCACCCCTAGCAGCACCAGAGTCAATAGCTACCTCGACAGGCTCGACTGCGTCGCTCAGCAATCCCATTTTGCTGCGGAGAGGCCAGAAGCGTGAACGTCTGGCGGATGCCCTCCGCACGACAGAAGGCTCGCAGAAGGTCGGAGGAAAACTCACCACCTCTGTCGGAGTGCAGACGCAGAACAGGAAGGTCCGAGCTGAAACTCTCGCTGAGCTGACGACGGGCTGTGCGGATCCAGTCGATCAGCACCTCAGTGAACTCACCCTTGCGTCGCAAGGGGAAGACTATGGTGTAACGCGAGTAGTCGTCAACGACCAGCAGAAAGTAACGCTCGTGACCCTGTCCACGGACACGGGTGGGGCCACACACGTCCATGCGAAGAGTCTGCAGGGAACTCGGAGGAGTGCGGAGCGGCGCGCTGCCGCCCCTCGACGCAAGGAACGCAGGTAGGGGCAGGCCCTGGGGGAAGGGGAGGGAGAGACCAGGGAAGACCAGTGACCAGGACATGGGAGGCCATGCCTCGGAGACGAGGCAGGGAGGGGTGACCAAGGCGGTGGTGCCAGAGGAGCGTCTGGTGAGACAGGAGGCAACACGAGCAGGGGGCAGACTCAGGACCAGACCGGGACGCTGCACCAAACACCTGACTCGACGCAGCTACCTGACCAGACTCAGCAACCGGAGGAGACATGGTAGTCAGGGTGTACAGGCTCGACCCAGGCTGACGGGTGAACGTGGCCAGGTGCCGGCCAGTCCGAGTACACGAACAGTGGGTCACCCGCTGACCTCCAGGAGTGAACTGGTCAACCCACGCGTCTTGAAGGTCAGCTCCATTCACCAAGTTCGTGGAGAATGAGGGGAGGTGGAGGCCAGACAGAGAGCCAGACGGGACCGCCGGACACGGCAGGACCATGGAGGAGTGTGCAAGGACCAGACCCCCAAAGGGGTTAGCGAGAGAGACTGCCACTGGCCGACTGAGCGGCGAGAGTGTGGTGCAGTCGCGAAAGAAGGAGCGGGAAGCACCCGAGTCAAGGGTGAAAGTGTGCAAGGCCGCAGCAGGCGCAGTATCAGAGAGAGCAGACTCACCAGCACCTGGAGCAGTGGAGTCTCTAGCGCCTAGAGCAGCAGCCTCACCAGCACCTGGAGCAAGAGACGCACCAACACCTAGAGCAGCAGCCTCACCAGCACCTAGAGCTGCAGACTCTATACCTGGGTCAGGCGGCACACACAGGTAACAGGCACCCTCAGCACTAGTAGGCAATGCATACATGGCAGTGAGGATAGCATCATAGTCAAGAGCAAAGATATCTACCCTCTGCATAAGCAGCTCCATCCAGGAGGGGAGCTCAGCGTCGTCACAAAACTCTGTACGCCAGGCGTCGCTCAGAGAGGAGAAGCAGCGGGACTCTCTGTGACCAACCGTCCCGCAAGGCTGACCAGCCATAGCACTTGTGCGAATGACGTACGGGCAGCGAGCAGTACTCCGTGACCCTCTACTCTGAGCGTACCACTCACGAAGCTGCTGGGGCAAAAGGATCGCGCGCAGACGTCGCTGCAGCTGCACCTGGTCACTACAAGAAACTCCCGAATGACGCGCTCCAGGGCTACTCCCACCACGGCCACCCATACAACCCCAACTAGCGTACCACTCACAAAGCTGCTGGGGCGAAAGGATCTTGCGCGGACGCCGCTGCAGCTGCACCTAGCCACTACAAGAAGCTCCCAAACGACCCGCTCCAGGGCGAGTCCCACCACGGCCACCCCGACAACCCCAACTACCGTACCACTCACGAAGCTGCTGGGGCATGAGGGACTCACGCGGACGTCGCTGGAGCTGCATCTGGCCACCGCCAGTTGCAGCTGTAGCAGTAGCAGCACTAGTAGCAGCAATAACAGCAGGAACAGCAGCAGCAGCAGCAGCAGCAGTAGCAGCGCGGGCAGGGCAGTGCGGCTCAGTAGAGCAGGGCTGCACATCTCGGCAGCACGACGCGGCTCGGCAGGGCGGCTCGGCGCGGCTGAGCAGCGCGGCTCAGTTGGGCGGCGCGGCTCGGCTGGCAGGCACGCGCGGCAGGCAGGCAGGCAGGCCGGCGCGGCAGCGCGCTAGTAAGGCAGGCGCGCGGGAAGCGCGGGTAGGGCAGGTGCTCACCAGTGGCGGGAAGGGCCGACGGCGGCGACGGCGGGGCCGCGACAGCTGCAGGGCGGGGCCGTGACGGCGGCAGGGTGGGGGCTCCGTGGCAGCTGCTGCAGAGCGGGGACGCGACTGCGGCAGGAGGCTCCGCGGCAGCTGCTACAGAGCGGGGCCGTGACTGCGGTAGGGGGCTCCGCGGCAGCAGCTGCAGGGCGGGGCCGCGTCTGAGGCAGGGGGCTCCGCGGCAGCTGCTACAGGGCGGGGCCGCGCAGCGGCAGGGGGCTCCGCGGCAGCTGCTGCAGGGCGGGGCCGCGACTGCTGCAGGGGGCTCAGCGGCAGCTGCTGCAGGGCGGGGCCTCGATTGCTGCACGGGGAGGCTCCGCGACGAGCAGGGACGGCGCCCAGGGGGCCCCACGACGAACAGAGACGGCGCCCAAAGGGCGCCGCGACGAGGAAGGGCGACGCCCCGGGGGCGCCGCAACGAGCAGAGACGGCGCCTAGGGGGCGCCGCGACAGACAGGGGCGACGCTCAGGGGGCGCCGCGATGAGTAAGGGCGACGCCCCAGGAGCGCCGCGACGAGTAGGGGCGACATCTAGGGGGCGCTGCGACGAGCAGGGGGGGGGGGGGGGGGGGACGCCGCGCGGGTCCCGCAGGGGCGTCGCGACGAGCAGGAGCGACGCGCGGCTCGGCAGGGTGGCGCGCGGGTCGCATGGGCAGCTCTCACGGGCTGCAGAGATAGTTCCCACGGGCTGCAGGGGCGACACGTGGCCCGATAGGGCGGCGCGCGGGCTGCAGAGGCAGCACCCATGGGCTGCAGGGGCAGGCACGGCTGCAGGGGCAGCGCCCACGGGCTGCAAGGGCAGCGCAGCTTAAAAAAAAAAACAGTTAGGGCAGGGCGGAACGTTCGGTGGGCCCTAGGAACGATTTTGCTCTGATACCATGTGAGAATATGAACGAGGAATCACTAGAAATAGGGCAGTACAATGTTTGTATAGGCAAAAGGAGTGCCCTCCTACAGCCTAGAATATAGTGGTTTGACTAGAACGAGGAATGACTAGAAACAATACTGTACCTCATAAGGAGTGCCCCACTACAGCCTAGAATATAGTTCTGACATAGTACTAAGAGTTACTATGAATAAGTGCGTTACTTAGCGATATGAGTGGTACTAAGAGTAAGTGTGTTACTTAGCCATATGAGTGGTACTAAGAGAATGTACGTAAGTTAGCCATATGAGTGGTAATGAGAGCGTTACATATCCATATAACAGTTATTAATATTATATGCGCTACTTAGCTATATAAGTAGTACTAAGTGTAAGTGTGTTACTTAGCCATATGAGTGATACTAAGTGTATGTGCGTTACTTAGCTATATCAGTGGTCCTAAGATTAAGTGCGTTACTTAGTCATAAGTGTGGTATTAGGAGTAAGTGTGTTACTTAGCCATATGAGTGGTACTAAGTGTAGGTGCGTTACTTAGCCTTTTGAGTGGTACTAATAGTAAGTGCGTTATTTAGCCATATGAGTAGTACTAGGAGTAAATGCGACACTGAACGATATGAGAGGTAATAAGAGTAGGTACGTTACTTAGCCATATGAGAGGTACTAAGTGTAGGTGCGTTACTTAGCCATATGAGTGGTACTAAGATCAAGTGCGTTATCTTGCCACATGAGTGATATTAAGAGTAAGTGTGTTACTTAGCCATATGAGTGGTACTAAGTGTCGGTGCATTACATAGCCATATGAGTGGTACTAATAGTAAGTGCGTTATTTAGCCATATGAGTGGTACTAAGAGTAATTGCGTTACTGAGCAATATGAGAGGTACTAAGAGTATGTACGTTATTTAGCCATATGATTGGTACTAAGTGTAGGTGCGTGAGTTAGCCATATGAGTGGTACTAAGAGTAGGTGCGTTACTTAGCCATATGAGTGATACTAATAGTAAGTGCGTTTTTTAGCCATATGAGTGGTACTAAGAGTAATTGGATTACTGAGCGATATGAGAGGTACTAAGAGTAGGTACGTTACTTAACCATATGAGTGGTACTAAGTGAAGGTGCGTGACTTAGCCATATGAGTGGTACTAAGAGTAGGTACATTACTTAGCCATATGAATGGTACTAAGTGTAGGTGCGTTCCTTAGCCATATGAGTGGTACTAAGATCAAGTGCGTTGCTTTGCCATATGAGTGGTACTAAGTGTCGGTGCGTTACTTAGCCATATGAGAGGTACTAAAAGCCAAAGCGTTATTTGACCATATGAGTGGTATTTAGTAAATGCCTTAGTGAGCGATATAAGAGGTACTAAGAGTAGGTACGTTACCTAGCCATAGAAGTGGTACTAACAGTAAGTATGTTACTTAGCCACATGAGTGGTACTGAGCGTATGTGCGTTACTTAGCCATATGAGTGGTACTAAGTGTAGGTGCGTTACTTAGCCATATGAGTGGTATTAAGAGTACGTGTCATACTTAGCCATATGAGTGGTACTAAATGTAGGTGTATTTCTTAGCCATATGACTGGTACTAATAGTAAGTGCCTTATTTAGCCATATGAGTGGTACTAAGCGCAAATGCGTTACTGAGAAATATGATATGTACTAAGAGTAGGTATGTTACTTAGCCATATGAGTGGTACTAAGATTAAGTGCGTGACTTGGCCATATGAGTGGTATTAGGAGTAACTGTGTTAATTAGCCATATGAGTGGTACTAAGAGTAGGTACATTAGCCGTATGAGTAGGTAGTAAGAGTAAGCGCGTTCCTTAGCCATATAAATCGTAATAAGTGTAGGTGCGTTATTTAGCCATATAAGTGGTACTTATAGTAAGTCTGTTATTTAGCCATATGAGTGGTACTAAGAGTAGGTATGTTACTTAGCCATATGAGTAGTGCTAAGAATAGGTGTGTTAGCCATATGAGTGGTACTAAGTGCAGGTGCGTTACTTAGCCATACGACTGGTACTAATAGTAAATGTGTTATTTAGCCATATGAGTGGTACTAAAAGTAAGTGTGCTACTTAGCTATATGAGCGGTACTAAATGTAGGTGCGTTACGTAGCCATATGAGTGGTACTAAGTGTAAGTGCATTACTTAGCCATATGAGTGGTACTAACAGTAAGTGTGTTACTTAACCATATGAGTGTTACTAAGTGTAGGAGCGTTACTTAGCCATATGAATGGTAGTTAGGTTAAGTGCGTTACTTAGCCATATGAGTGGTAATAACAGTAAGTGTGTTACTTAGCCATATGATTGGTACTAAGTGTAGGTGCGTTACTTAGCCATAAGTGTGGTATTAAGAGTAAGTGTGTTACTTAGCCATATGAGTGGTATTAAGAGTAAATGAGTTACTGAGCGATATAAGAGGTACTAAGAGTAGGTACGTTACCTAGCCATATAAGTGGTACTATGAGTAAGTGTGTTACCAAGCTATATGAGTGGTACTAAGAGTAAGTGTGTTGCTTAGCCATATGAGTGGTACTAAGTGCAGGTCCGTTTTTTAGCCATATGACTGGTACTAATAGTAAATGCGTAATTTAGCCATATAAGTGGTACTAAAAGTAAGTGTGCTACTAAGCCATATGAGTGGTAGTTAGGTTAAGTGCGTTACTTAGCCATATGAGTGGTAATAACAGTAAGTGTGTTACTTAGCCATATGATTGGTACTAAGTGTAGGTGCGTTACTTCGCCATAAGTGTGGTATTAAAAGTAAGTGTGTTACTTAGCCATATGAGTGGTATTAAGAGTAAATGAGTTACTGAGCGATATAAGAGGTACTAAGAGTAGGTACGTTACCTAGCCATATAAGTGGTACTATGAGTAAGTGTGTTACTAAGCTATATGAGTGGTACTAAGAGTAAGTGTGTTTCTTAGCCATATGAGTGGTACTAAGAGTAGGTGTGTTACTAAGCTATATGAGTGGTACTAAGAGTAAGTGCGTTACTTAGCCAAATGAGTGGTACCAAGAGTAAGTGTGTAACTTTGCGATATGAGTGGTACTAAGAGTAGGTGCGTTACTTAGCCATATGAGTGGTACCAATTTTAAGTGTGTTACTAAGCTATATGAGTGGTACTAAGATTAAGTGTGTTACTTAGCCATATGAGTGTTACTAAATGTAGGTGCGTTTCTTAGCCATATGACTGGTACTAATAGTAAGTGCGTTATTTAGCCATATGAGTGGTACTAAGAGAAAATGCGTTACTGGGCGAAATGAGAGGTACTAGGAGTAGGTACGTTACTTAGCCATATGAGTGGTACTAAGTGTAGGTGCGTGACTTAGCCATATGAGTGGTACTAATAGTAATAGCGTTATTTAGCCATATGAGTGGTACTAAGAATCAGTGTGTTTTTTAGCAATGTACAGGTACTATGAATAAATGCGTTACTTTGCGATATGAATGGTACTAAGAGTAACTGTATGACTTAGCCATATGAGTGGTACTAAGAGTATGTACGCTACTTAGCCACATGAGTTATACTGAGAGCGTTACTTATCCATATGACAGTTATTAATAGTATATGCTTTACTTAGCTATACAAGTAGTACTAAGAGTAAGTGCATTACTTAGCCATATAAGTGGTACTAAGTGTCGGTGCATTACTTAGCCATATGAGTGGTACTAATAGTAAGTTCGTTTTTTAGCCATATGAGGGGTTTTAAGAGTAAATGAGTTACTGAGCGATATAAGAGGTACTGAGAGTAGGTACGTTACCTAGCCCTATAAGTGGTACTATGAGTATGTGCGTTACTTAGCCATATGAGTGGTACTAAGAGTAAGTGTGTTACTTAGCCATATCAGTGGTACTAAGAGTAGGTGCGTTACTTAGCTATATGAGTGGTACTAATAGTAGGTGCGTTACTTAGCCAAATGAGTGGTACTCAGTGTAGGTGTGTTACTTAGCTATATGAGTGGTACTAAGAGGTGTGTTACTTAGCCATATGAGTGGTACTTAGTGCAGGTGCGTTACTTAACCATATCAGAGGTACTAATTGTAAGTGTGTTATTTAGCCATATGAGTGGTACTAAGAGTCAGTGCATTACTTTGCAATGTAGAGGTAGTAAGAGTAAGTGCGTTGCTTAGCCATATGAGTGGTACTAGGAGTATATGCGTTACTTAGCCATATTAGTGGTACTAAGACTATGTTTGTTACATAGCCATATGAGTGGTACTAAGAGAAAATGCGTTACATAGCCTTATGAGTGGTACCAAGGGTAAAGGCGTGACTTAGAGATATGAGTGGTACAAAAATTAAGTGTATTGCATAGCCATATAAGTGGTACCAAGTGTAGGTGCGTTGCATAGCTATATGAGTGGTAGTAAGATAAAGTGCGTTATTTAGCCATATGAGTGGTATTTAGCGCAAGTGTGTTACTTTGCCATATGAGTGGTACTAAGTGTAGGTGCGTTACTTTGCCATATGAGTGGTACTAAGTGTAGGTGCGTTACTTTGCCATATGAGTTGTACTGATACTAAGTGCGTCATTTAGTGATATGAGTGGTACTAAATGCGTTACTGAGCGATATGAGAGGTACTAAGAGTAGGTACGTTACCTAGCCATATGATTGGTACTAAGTGTAGGTGCGTGACTTAGCCATATGAGTGGTACTAAGAATATGTGTGTTACTTAGCCATATGAGTGGTACTATGTGTAGGTGCGTTATTTTGCCATATGAATGGTACTAATAGTAAGAGCGTTATTTAGCCATATGAGTGGTACTAAGAGTCAGTGCGTTTTTTAGCAATGTAGAGGTACTAGAAATAAGTGCGTTACTTAGCGATATGAGTGGTACTAAGAGTAAGTGTATTATTTAGCCATATGAGTGGTTCTAAGTGTTGTTCAGGATCCGTCACGTTGAGAGCTTACGACGAACTTATTACTCTACTAAACGCTAATTCGCTCGGTAGGATTGTGCGCCTTAGGCTTAGCTACCATCTCCAAGTTGAATCAGTCGTTAAGATGGCCTATAGAGTGAGAACCAAGTAAGAACGTCCAGCAGCCGCATGACTAGAATGGTAGAGGAAGTACAAGCATGTAGGCATAGAAAGTTGGAGTTGGGGACTCCAAGAGAACCATGAGAGGGAAGGGGTTCTCCAAGAGCTAGGGAAGGATGGTAAGAACCTTCCTAGCAGCAAGGATGCAACCCTCATCATGAGGTCCTTGAGGTGTCACGTGGAAAATCCAATCTAGCTGGATTTTGCCTAAGTGTTGCAACATTTGCAACCCATGCTAGAAACTTCTAGCCACCCCAATCCAAAAGTCAAAGTTGCCTTCCTAACCACCCTACCAAAGATCCATTCATAGTCATGACCCAATAATCACCCAGTAAAGATAATATCTCAAAATGAGATAGAATTCCCAAATCTTGGAAATCTTGTAACTTGGGCGATCTTGGTCAGAATAAGTCGATCTTGGTATCGTTGGAAAGCTCTGGATCTTTCCTGCATGATCAAGCATCAAAACTTGGAGAAAAACACATAGATGATAATATCCAACAGCCATGCACAATGGCATATGCTCATGCAAATCATACAAGCACAAATAGCACGAGCACTCGGCAGGACGTTAGGATGACATGCACTCAGAATGACGTACATCCAACAAACTCCCCCTCAGACTAACGGATTGCATGCACACACACTCACACAAATGCAAAATCTCATGCACACAAGCATACATGCACTCATGACACTGCTGCCTACACTAGTGCAATGCCATGCAACACATCTTAGCACACTTCCAATGTGCACTCCTGGGAAGTCTCTTGGTGAGAAAATCTGCCACCTGCTTGCTAGCCTTCACCATCTGCCTCACCCAGTGCCACTTAATCTTCATGTGCTTGTTGAGCCCATTCAGGATAGGATTATTGGCCATGCCAATAGCAGCCTTGCTGTCGGAGAAAAGTGGTGTAGGTCCCTGCTGTTGAGCTCCCATGTCCTCCAGCAGCTTCCTCAGAAGCACAATCTCTTTGATGGCATGGTACATCGCCATGTACTCTGCCTCTCCGGAAGACTGAGCAATCTCAATCGACTTCTTAGACCTCCAGCTCACTGGCCCACCTCCGACCATGCGCACAAAGCCGCCAACTGATGACTGATCCTCCTCCTTTGAGGCCCATGTAGCGTCAGTGAAGCATGACAGCTTCAAGGTTCTAGGCGTGACCCCATTTGCTCCACTCTGTTTCAGCTGGCCGCCAGCTGAAAACTGAACACCAGCACATGCCGTTGATCCGAGGTAGCGCACCAAGCTCTTTGCCACCTCCAACTGCTCCTCAGTGGGCCGCTGCACAACTCTGGCCAGCTGCCCCACTCCGAATGAAGCATCAGGTCGCGTATGCACAGCTGCATACATCACACTCCCAATGAGTGACTGGTACTCATTCTGCTGCTCATCCTCGAGTACATCATCCTCCTCAGCTGCCTTCTTCAGTTTGAAGCCCGCAGGGAACGGTGTCATCACAGTGCAACCCCCAGTCACACCATAACGCTCCATGACACCAGAGATGTAGTATGACTGATGCATCTTCAGCCACCTCCTCTCAACATCCCTCTCAATCTGCAGGCCCAGGTAGTAGTGAACATCCCCCAGCATCTTGCACTTGAAGTTGTCTATCAGCAGCTTTTATGTCCTTTCAATCTGCTCTATGGAAGGTGAGAACAGCAGTATGTCGTCGACATACACCAGCAGCAAGAGCAACTGCTCCCCCTCGCCAAGCAGAATCAAGCTGTGATCCGCTTGGGACGTCTTGAAGCCTCCACCAAGCAGCACCACCTCCAGCTTCTCGTAGCAACACCTAGGCGCTTGCTTAAGGCCATAGATAGCCTTCTTGAGCTTGCACACCCGGCTGGTCCCATCCTCATAGCCGTCGGGCTGCGCCATGTAGATATCCTCCAGCAGCACTCCATTGAGGAACGCAGTGGTGATATCCATCTGTTTCACGTGCCATCCCTTCACAGCTGCGCCAGCGAGCAAAGTCCTTAGTGTCACTGGCTTAGCAACGGGAGCAAAGATCTCCCCAAAGTCGACCTTCTCTTTCTGCTGAAACCCCTTGGCGACCAAGCGGCTCTTGAACCACTCCAACGCACCATCAGCTCCACTCTTCACCTTGAAGACCCATTTGCTGCTGATCGGCCGTCGCCCCTCGGGTAACTCAACAAGCTCCCAAGTCCCATTCTCAATGAGACTGTTGAAGTCCGCATCCATGGCAGCCTTCCACTCCTCCTTCTGGGGTCCACCCAGTGCCTCCTTCACTGTGGCTGGTTCTCCAGGCAAGGGTGTGAAGAAACAACAGGCCATCTTCTCATCATCTCCCTCATCCGCCTGAAGCGCCATGGCACCTTGCTTGGGTCCTCCCAAACGGCTATACTTTAGCGTTGAAGATGGTGCTGCCACTCTCTTCTCGCGGGTTGCAGTCTGCTACCCATGTGGTGAAGCTCCTCTCTGCATACTCCTCTTGGTGACCTTGGCGTTTGCAGCAGGCTCGCGCTGAGTTGGTGAGTCCACAAGTGCCGACTCATCCTCCAACCCCTCCTCCACCAGCACCTTGCTGCTCAAACCCGCCACTATGGTCACTGGTCAGCTCTGACCCAGGGAGTTCATCAAGGTGCAGCTGAACCTCCTCCACTGGAGACCGCTCAAACTCCTGCAGACGCAAGCCAATCTGCACCTGCTGCTGCTGCTGCTGCCAGTCCTTGTACATGACGTCCTCCACAAACTTGACGTCACGACTGACCAGAGTCTTCTTGCTCTTGGGGTCCCACATCAGCCACCCCTTCGAGTCAGGAGCCATCCCAAGATGGACAGCCCACACAGCAGCAACTTCCAGATTGTGCCTCTGCTCCGTAGACACCATCACAAGCCCCATGCAGCCCCACACCCGCAGCATGTCAATGGATGGCTTCTTCCCAAGCCAACGCTCCTACGGCACCCAATGCTTGTCGCCAACATGCGTCAAGACCCTGTTATTGACCATGATGACATGGCGAACAGCTTCAGGCCAGAACTTGTAGGGCATCCCAGCAGCCCCCAACAAGGTCTAAGCCGCCTCGCCAATGGTCCGGTTGGCACGCTCAGCAATGCAGTTCTGCTGCGGTGTTCCTGGGCAGGTCAGCTGGTGTCGGATGCCGTTCCTCTTGAGGAAATTGGTGAATTCCGCTCCAAGGAACTCTCCACCACGGTCGCTCCTCACCACCTTCACCAGCCGCATCGCTTGCCGCTCCATCATCGGCAACCAATCCTCCTTGATCGCCGCTACAGCATCGCTCTTCTTGGACAAGGGACGTGTCCACGTGAAACGGCTCCATTCGTCCACCATGGTGAGGAAGTACAGCACTCCCGTAGTCCCCTTAGTCCTCATAGGACCACCTCCAAGGGTGCCTTCGCCGATCCCTCAGCACGTGGAAACGGGAACCGCGCAAACTTGTTTTGCATGCACGCCTCGCAGCTGCCAT
Source organism: Closterium sp. Naga37s-1 (assembly GCA_947471745.1). NCBI lineage: Eukaryota > Viridiplantae > Streptophyta > Zygnematophyceae > Desmidiales > Closteriaceae > Closterium > Closterium sp. Naga37s-1. The sequence goes on along the minus strand of CANJKZ010000314.1, from coordinate 1,376,417 downwards.
GGTGAGCGCCATCTCCTTGCAGTTGCAGCCCATGCATGCACTTCTCCTTGTGCATCACCTCCAATGTGGAAACAGCCACGTGTGCGAGCCGCTGATGCCAAGTCTCCCAATCCGCTTGTCCCGAGGTAGCCGACGCCTTCACCGCCGCGCTTCCTCCAATCAGCTCCTCTCCTTGCACACCTTGCTGCTCCTCCTCGGAGACACTCTCCTCCATAGATGCCGCCGCTGCCGCCTTGCCCGATTTCCGCCAAGAGAGTACCGGGATCTGCCACATCCGCTTGTGGACATCCCCTTTCCGCTGCAGGTCCCAAATGAGGCGCTCGTCGTTGTAGGCACGGTAGCGCTCCGAGCCAATTGTCTCGGTGTTCACACCCGCATCTCCCAGTTGGCCGGTAGAAATCAGGTTCGTGTTGGAAGTGGACACTGGAATGGCCCGAAGTTGTCTCCCCAAGGGCTACAGGTGTCGTCCCGGGGGGGTATTGGTGCGCTGACCCACCAAGGAAACATGCCCTTTTAGCCCAGTTGGATAGCGAACTGGACCTGGTGCGGTGAGCGTGGAGGACCGGGGTTCAATTCCTGCTGTTTGGCGACTTCCTGTGCCCTAGTGGTGGGCCCTCCTAGTGAGGGGAGTGTTGGAAGTGGACACTGGAATGGCCCGAAGTGGTCTCCCCAAGGGCTACAGGTGTCGTCCTAGGGGGGTATGAATGCGCTGACCCACCAAGAAAACATGCCCTTTTAGCCCAGTTGGTTAGCAAACTGGACAGTTCTCACACAAGTCCGGCACCCACAGCACGTTCTTTAGCCCCACGAGCTCTCCATCCGCTCCCATGAACTTGGCGCATCCCATGCCCATGACCTTGGCCTTGGCGCCCATCGCGGATATGACTGTAGAGATGGGTGCGGGCTGAATCTCATCGAGTAGGTCCGCAAGAGGAGTCATGTGCCAAGAGCTCCCGAAATCTATCACCCAATGGGTGAGGGGATGTAGGAGAACTTTGGCAGCCATAGCGAGGTCGGTTGCGCCTTCGTTCACGAAGAAGAAGAACCCGGCCTTCCACTCCTGATATTTGTCGCCTTTCTCCTCATCCTTTCCTCTCCACTAGCTCCCATGACTCACTCACTCCTCTTGCCACCATGCAGGTTGCTCGATGAAGGCGGGGTCCAATCCTTGGATCGTTGGTAGCACTTCCGCCAACGATGTCCGCGCATCTTGCGGTAGAAGCACACCTCCGCTTGACCCCTGCCGCCATCCTCCTTAGGGTAGTCCTTGTTCTTGCCCTTCCACCTCTTCTTGAAGCCACTCTTTCCACCTCCAACTCCATAGCCAGCCCCCTCCTCCAAGGACTCCGCTCTCCGCCGCCGCAAGTCCTCCTCAAAGATGCGCGCGCGAATGTAATCCACGCTCCACTGGGGCTGTTGAGAATTGAGGTTGATCGCTAGGGCAGACCACGACTCCGGCAGCCGTATCACGATCTCCACGCATTGTACGAGCTCCGGGTACACCACACCGCTGCCTTGGAGCTTCGTGAAGATGTCCCGCATCTCATCCAATACCGGTTGCATCGGCTCTCCATCAACGAACTTGATGTCGTGCAGCCGCCGCGCGAGTAGCACGATGCCGGTAGCATGTGTCGGTGAGTGCACATCTAGAAGCTTCCTCCAAGCCTTGGGGCCACACTCTGGATCACCCCAGAGGTCCTTGATGTGGTCATTTTGGCGTCCGCCAACCGCTTGCACCATGAGCATGTACGCGTCGAACGATCACTTCATCCATGCACCTTTCAGCTCCGCGGCCTCCGGCATCTTCTCCTTCCCCTCCACCAGATCCAATAGCTTGTATTGGGTATACATCAGCCTCATGCGGAAACTCCAGTGCCCGTAGTCCTCCCCCATGAATTTTTCAATAGAGAAAGCTTTCACTGGATCCACGGTATTAGGAGATGGTGTAGAAGAAGTAGGTAGCGTAGGGTTGGCTGGCTGGTTGGTGAGTCCCCACTCCACCACCAGCAACTCCCCCCTGCTCTCCAGCCTCTCTAGCTCCAGTCATCTCGCCATTAGCACCTCTAGAGTCCGTTCCAGTTATATTGAGGCCATATGAACGGTGGAAACTTGAGAAATCGTTTGGAGAGAATTCTACCAGAAATTTTGTTTCTACAAAAATTGCCGTCGCGGACTGGATACTTTGAATTAATACGCGGTTCGACCACAAATTGAGAGTTCGCGAGCAGGGCAACTAGAAACTGGTCTCACTTGTCAACATTGGTTGGGAATTTACGACGATTCGTCGTCTCAAAGTCGACTATCCGCTCCGATACCACTTGTTGTTCAGGATCCGTCACTTTGAGAGCTTACGACGAACTTTCTACTCAACTAAACGCTAATCCGCTTGGTAGGATTTTGCGCCTTAGGCTTAGCTACCATCTGCAAATTGAATCAGTCGTTAAGATGGTCTATAGAGTGGGGACCAAGTAAAAACGTCCAGCAGCCGCATGACTAGAATGGTAGAGGAAGTACAAGCATGTAGGCATAGAAAGTTGGAGTTGGGGACTCCAAGTGAACCATGAGAGGGAAGGGGTTCTCCAAGAGCTAGGGAAGGATGGTAAGAACCTTCCTAGCAGCAAGGATGCAACCCTCATCATGAGGTCGTTGAGGTGTCACATGGAAAATCGGATCTAGTTGGATTTTGCCTATGTGTTGCAACATTTGCAACCCATGCTAGAAACTTCTAGCCACGCCAATCCAAAAGTCAAAGTTGCCTTTTAAGCATCCAACGAAAGTTCCCTTCATAGTCATGACCCAATAATCACCCAATGTAGATAACATCTCAAAATGAGATAGAATTCCCAAAACTTGGAAATCTTGTAACTTGGGCGATCTTGGTCGGAATAAGGCGATCTTGGTATCGTTGGAAAGCGCTGGATTTCTCCTGGATGATCAAGCATTTAAATTTGGAGAAAAGCACAGAGATGATAATATCCAACAGCCATGCACAATGGCAAATGCTCATGCAAATCATGCAAGCACAAATAGCACGAACACTCGACAGGACGTTAAGATGACATGCACCCAGAATGATGTGCATCCAACACTAAGAGTAGGTGCATTATTTAGCCATATGAGTGGTACTAGGAGCAAATGCGTTACTGAGCAATATGAGAGGTACTAAGAGTAGGTACGTTACTTAGCCATATGAGTGGTACTAAAGTGCGTGACTTAGCCATATAAGTGGTATTAGGAGTAAGTGTGTTAATTAGCCATATAGATTGTACTAAGTGCAGGTGCGCTACTTAGCCATATGAGTGGTACTAATAGTAAGTGCGTTATTTAGCCATGTGCATGGTACTAAGAGTAAATGCGTTACTGAGCGATATGAGAGGTACTGAGAGTAGGTACGTTACTTAGCCAAATGAGTGGTACTAAGTGCAGGTGCGTTACTTAACCCTATCAGTGGTACTAATTGTAACTGCGTTATTTGGCCATATGAGTGGTACTAAGAGTAGGTGCGTTACTTAGCCATATAAGTGGTTCTAAGAGTAGGTGTGTTACTCAGCCATATGAGTAGTACTAAGTGCGGGTGCGTTACTTAACCATATCAGTGGTACTAGTTGTAAATGCGTTATTTGGCCATATGAGTGGTACTAAGAGTCAGTGCATTACTTGGCAATGTAGAGGTACTAAGAGTAAATGTGTTACTTAGCCATATGAGTGGTACTAAGAGTATATGCGTTACTTAGACATATTAGTGGAACTAAGAGTAAGTGTGTAACTTAGCGATATGAGTGGAACTAAGAGTAGGTGCATTACTTAGACATATGAGTGGTACTAAGTATAGGTGCGTTACTTAGCTATATGAGTGGTACTAATATAAAGTGCGTTACTTAGCCATATGAGTGGTATTAAGCGTAAGTGTGTTACTGAGCCATATAAGTGGTACTAAGTGTAGATGCGTTACTATGCCATATGAGTGGTACTGATAGTATGTGCGTTATTTAGCCATATGAGTGGTACTAAGAGTAAATGCGTTACTGAGCGATATGAGAGGTACTCAGAGTAGGTACATTAGTTAGCCATATAAGTGGTACTAAGTGTAGGTGCGTGACTTAGCCATATGAGTGGTACTAAATGTAGGTGCGTTTCTTAGCCATATGACTCGTACTATTAGTAAATGCGATATTTAGCCATATGAGTGGTACTAAGAGTAAATGAGTTATTGAGCGATATGAGTGGTACTAAGAGTAAGTGCATTACTTAGCCATATGAGTGGTACTAAGAGTAGGTGCGTTACTTAGCCATATGAGAGGTACTAGGAGTATGTGTGTAACTTAGTGATATGAGTAGTACTGAAAGCGTTACTTATCCGTATGACTGTTATTAATAGTATATGCATTACTTAGCTATATGATTGTTACTAATATAGCAAGGCTAGCTAGGCCGAGGTCGCGGACTTGCGAGACGGTTGGGTGCAAGTTTGGGGTTGGGAAAGCAGAAGGCGACGCGAGGGATGTTCGGAAGGCGAGGTTGTCGGACTGAGTATGAACTCCGAAAGTTGGGATTGTACGCGCACAGAGTGCCTGAGTAAGGAACAAGGAAGATTTCTTACAGTACCCCCCCCTTTAAGAGAGGTGGTTAACATCAGGCGCGCGTCAGCGCGAAAGATTATCCCATAGTACTGAATGGCCTTGCAGTGAGTCAGCCGGGACCCACATGTCGTCCTCGCTTGTGCGATCCACCCAACGTATGAGGAAATCGACGTGTCGTCCAGCCGGGGTCGAATTGATGCGATGATTCATAATGTTCCAGGGCTGCAGTATCGGGTTTGCCACAGGCCGAACACTTGGCGCGATGTTGGGGCAGGAGACATCGGACGGCTGCGTAGCCAAGTAATGGTGGAGCAAACTGACGTGGAAGGCGTCGTGGATTTTCCAGTCGTCGGATAGCAGGAGTTTCGTTGTGGCCGGGGTCAACATCCGAATGATGCGGAAAGGTTCCACGTAGCGGGGACGCAGTTTGGAGGGTTGGGGCAGCCGAAGATTTTTCGTGTCCAGAAGGACCATTTGCCTGTCACGGAAGGGTAAGTTCCGTCGATGCTTGTCAGCGTAGCGCCTGGCAACAGTATTAGCTTTCCAAGTAAATTCCGCAGCTTTCTCGCGAGCTGCTTGAAGTTCCGAGACGAACTGCTGCGACTGTGGTACCAAGTTTTCGGGGGTCGTTGAAGAGGGTACCATGGGGTCTATCCCGTAATTGAGGTAGAACGGCGATTGATTAGTCGTTGAGTCGGTGCGTTGTTGTACACAAACTCAAGCATAAGGAGCGAATCCTCCCACTCAGTGATGTCGGGGCAGTTCGTGTGAATCAACTGGTCCATAGTCTGCGTGTGGTATGACGACGAAAACTGCAGGCGGGTTCCGTACTGTGCCCACGTTTCCTGCTTGAACTAGACTTAAATTTTGAATCCCGATCGCTGATGATCGCCGAAGGTAACCCGTGTAGGCGTATGACGGTGGAGATGAAGAGCTTTGCTGTTTCTTTGGCTGTGATCGTCGTGCGGCATGGTGCGAAATGCGCCATCTTCGTCAATCGGTCAACGATAACCAGCACCGAGTCGTTGTTATTTGCGCCAGCTAGCTGTCTGGTGACGAAGTCCATCGTCACATGTTGCCACGGTCGCTCGGGTGGCTCGAGGGGCTGCAGCAATCCAGCTGGACGTTGGCGTGATGATTTCATCGCTTAGAAGGTCGGGCAGGCGGACAGGTAGTGCTGCATGTCCGACACCATGTCGGGCCAAAAGTAATTTTGCTGCAGCAACTTCAATGTTTTGTCGACGCCGAAATGTCCGGAGAGGTTGGACATGAACCTCCTGCGTTAGCAATTCTCGTAAGGGTCGGTAGGAAGGTACCCAAACTCGGTTAGTACCGACTTTTAGGTAATAACTCCCATGTGCCGTGGTGACCCGTTGGTGTTGATTTGTTCTGAAGAAACGGTCGGTCCTATAGCCGTGCTTGAAGAGTCCTGCCAATAAAGGGTTTAGAATGGGCGATTAGCACAGCTGCAGTTCGCACTGATGGGCGGATCAAGGCATCGGCGATGTTGTTGGTGCCCATTTTTTACGTGATGGCGTAGCGGAAGTTTGACTCGAGGTAGTCGAGCCACCGGATTTGTTGCGGGTTGAGCTGTGGTTGGCTGCGCACGTACTGTAATGATTTGTTGTCTATCCTGATCGTGACGTCGGCTCCCGTGAGGTAATACCGCTAGGTACGAAATGCTTGCACGATGGCAAGCATCTCTTTGTCGTGTACAAGGTAGTTGCGCTCGAGCGGCTGCATTTTCTGTGACTCGTACGCGATTGGTTGCAGCCCGTTGTCAAACTCGTGTAGAAGGACGGCGTCGACGGCGAAATTGCTGGCATCCGTCACGACTTCGAACGGTCGAGATGGGTCTGCCAGCCGAAGCACCGAGGGTGAACTCAAAATTTTCTTCAGTTCAAGAAGGCTTACTTTTCTCTCTCCCCCCAAGAAAACTATACGCCCTTATGCAGAAGGTCGGTTATCGGCCTGGTTACCCCCGCCATATTCGGTACAAAACGGCGGACGTAGTTTACAAAGCCAAGGAAACTCTGCAACTCCGTGATGTTCGTGGCCGGCTTTTACTCTGAAATTGGCGTCACTTTGCGAGGGTCAGTTTTAATACCCTCCCCTGAAACCACGTGCCCTAGAAACTCCAGCTTTGGTTGTAAGTACTCGCACTTAGAGCCCTTGGTAATCAGTCAGTTCTGCTGCAAGCACAAGTCCCGTAAACGCTGCTCCCGATTCTTGGTGTACCCCAGGATGTCGTCGAGATAAACGATAACTTTCTTGTCCAGCATGTCCCGAAACACCCCGTTCATGGTGACCTGGAACGTCGAAGGCGTGTTCGTGAACCCGAACGGCATCAATGTATACTCGAAACTGCCGTAGCGGGTACAAAAAGCAGACATTGGGCAGTCATCGGCGAACACGCGAATTTTATGGTAGCCACCTCGCAAATCGATTTTCGAGAAGAAGCAAGCCCCGCAAAGTTAATCCAGCGGGTCGTTCGCTCGCGGAATCGGGTACCGCGATTTGATAGTGATCGGATTCAGCGCTCGGTAGTCGATGCACACGCGCAGGCCTCCGTCTTTCTTTGGCGTAAATAGTATCGGGGCGGGGAAAGGTGACGTGCTCGGCCGGATAAAACCCTTCGAAAGCAGATAGTCCAGCTGTTGCCGCAACTTGTCGAGCTCCGGTTGGCTGATCCGCCACTGGGACCGAACAGTTGGTTGCGCGTCAGGTTCCAGTTCGATCCTGCGATCTTCTGGTCGCTGAGGTGGCAGCCCGTTAGGCAGGTCATCTGCGAGAATTTTGGGATACCTCCGAATTATGCTCGCCACATCCTTTGGTACAGCAGCGCAGAGCGTGTCAATATCGGCTATTTTGTCGGACGCAACCACCTTGTACAGCTGTACGGCGTAGCCTTGCGATCCCCTTTTTATCACCCTTGTCAGTGTTATCGCGTTGACACGTGTTGTCATCGACTCCGGTCCGTCCATTTCGGAAGTGTCACGCGCCCCTTGTTGCTCAGCACCGTGGTAGCTCCCGTCGTCTAGTCGATCGTCGGATTGTATCGCTATAGCCAATCTCGTCCCAGCAGCACATCGCAACCGTCCAGTGTTGTCACCAACGTCTTCATTGAGAACCAAAATTGTCACCGCACTTTAACCGAATTCGTCGCACCTCGTCCCTGATCGCCAATGGTGTCTCGTCCACCAGTCGCGCGTCAATCTCGGGCAGACACCCGTCCAGCTTCACTCCATTTTCTTTTTGCCGTTGCCAGGTTGACGAGACTGAGGCTCGCCCTACCGTCAACAAATAGTTTTATTTTATAACCGTTAACCCTCCCCACGACCAGCACAAGGTAATCCACGTGTTCATCCACTTTATTCGTCCGGTTGCGGTCGATAGCCCTAATCGGTACCACTATTTGGTGTGGATGGTGATTGTCGGACGACGGGGTCTTGTCAGTAGGTGGCTCGACTGCTACTGACTCGTCCCATTTCCAGACCTCTCTGCCATTCCTGTTCCCTAGTTTCAGCTTCGGGCAGTCTTTCCTATAGTGGCCTAGTTGGTTGCAGCTGAAGCACGTATTGGCGCATCCACACCGTTGATTGTGGGCTGGCGAGGCGGTCCACGAAACCGAGTGCCCTCCCGGGAACTCATTCTCGCCCACTACATCAGCGCGTCTGTTGATTCGGCCAGCTGGACGGCATCGAGGAAGTCGCGTGGCCTCGTTCGTCGCACCTCATACCGCACCTCATATTTGAGGCCTGCGACATATTTGTCGAGCCGCTCCACGTCACTTATGTCATCCACTTGGTCGGCCAAGGCGCAGAACGTCGCCGTGTAGTCTTGGACCGATATCACCTGCTTCCAGGCACGCAGCTTCATGCGGGCAGAATCCGAGGCGGATACGTGCTCGAATCTGGCTCGCAGCGCGGCGCCCCACTCCGTCCATGCGCGTATCGTGGCCACTCCGAAGATCGTAGTTGCTTGTTTCATAACAGGTGTCCAGGTCCCGTCGCTCGCACGTGATATCCCTGCCGGAGTCTCCTCTGTCTGAAGCGTTCGTTTCCACCAATCCAACGCAGCTCCGCGTAACAGTGACACTGCAAAATAAATGCAAGAGACATCATCAGCAATTTGCGCAGCATGAAAGAAAACCTCCACGTCAAACAACCATGCAGACACAGTGACGGTTTTGTCCCTGAGGTTTAACGGGGGCGGCTTCTTTGGTTTTATCTTGACAATTGTCGAAACTGTTGCTCCTGCATGCACTGGTGGCGCCACTGAAGCCATCGCCGGAATTGTCGCCGGTGCCTGTCGTGTCAGAGTTTGCGACTGTTGCCTTGGTGTTGTTTGTTCTTGTTGCTGTTGTCTTTGCGCTTCCCGTGCTTGTTGCTGTCGTGCCGCCCACTCCTCTTTAGCGTCCAACGAGGCATCGAGCTCGTTAAACACGTTCTTGTTGAGCAATGAACTGCTACTTGCTTCATCCACGGCGGACGACTCCCGGCACGCTTCACCTCACGCCTGACGTTTTCCACACTCAGGCGCTCCAACTCGTCAGACATGGCCTGCATATTGGATTGCATCGCACAAAAGTCCTGCATGAAACGGTCAAACTCGTCCTGTTCCATGTTTCTCAGGCTCCTCTTAACGGGCAGGGGATTAGCGGCGATTTTTCTGACTTTGATGAAGGCGCAAACGCTATTAGTCGAAGCGAGATAATCGTATCTCTCAGCAGGCCGCTTTGCTTTGCAGCCCACCAAGTCTATCGCACCGCTCCACTAAACTACCCCGAAAACTGGTGGGTAACCTAGGAAAGTAGCTCTGATACCAAGTGTTATGAGTTGTACGAAACAAAAGTGTGCAGAATGTAAAATCGCAGAAGTGATTACAACTACTGAGCAAACAAAGAGGCCTGGGCATAATATAGCAAGGCTAGCTAGGCCGAAGTCGCGAGACGGTTGGGTGCAGGTTTGGGGTTGGGAAACCCGAAGGCGACGCGAGGGACGTTCGGAAGGCGAGGTCGTCAGACTGAGCCTGAACTCCGAAACTTGGAATTGTACACGCACAAAGTTCATCAGTAAGGAATTAGGAAAATTCCTTACATGGTTGGTAAGAAAAGTCAGCGCGTTACTTAGCAATCTAGAGGTACTAAGAGTAAGTGCATTATTTAGCAATATGAAATGCACTAAGAGTAGGTGCGTTACTTAGCCATATGAGTTGTACTAAGAGTAAAAGTGTTACTTAGCCATATATGTGGTACTAAGTGTAGGTGCGTTACTTAGTCATATGAGTGATACTAATAATAAGTGCGATTTTGAGCCATATGAGTGGTACTCAGAGTCAGTGCGTTACTTAGCAATGTCGAGGTATTAAGAGTAAGTGCGTTCGTAAGCAATATGAGTGGTACTTAGAGAAAGTTAGAACTTAGCCATATGAGTGGTATTAAGAGTAAGTGCGTAACTTAGCGGTATGAGTATTACTAAGAGTAGGTGCGTTACTTAGCCATATGAGTGGTACTAAGTAGGTGCGTTACTTAGCTATATGAGTGGTACTAAGAATAAGTGCGTTATTTAGCCATATGAGTGGTAGTAAGAGGAAGTGTGTTACTTAGCCATATGAGTGGTACTAAGTTTAGCTGCGTTACTTAGCCATATGAGTGGTACTAAGAGTAAGTGCGTTACTTAGCCATATGAGTGGTACTAAGAGTAAGTGTGTTACTTAGCGATATGATTGGTACTTAGAGAAGGTGCGTTACTTAGCCATATGAATGGTGCTAAGAGTAGGTGCATTACTTGGCCATTTGAATGGTACTAAGTGTAGGTGCGTTACTTAGCCATATGAGTGGTACTAAAAGTAAGTGCGTTACATAGCCATACGAGTGGTACTAAAAGCAAATGCGTTACTTAGCCATATGAGTGGTACTAAATTTAGGTGCGTTACTTAGCCATACGAGTGGTACTAAAAGTGAGTGCGTTAAATATCCATATGAGTGGTACTAAGAGTCAGTGCGTTAGTTAGTAATATAGAGGTATTAAGAGTATATGCGTTACTTAGCGATATGAGTGGTACTAAGAAAAGGTGCCTTACTTTAGCCATATGAGTGTCACTAGGAGTACGTGCGTAACTGAGCGACATGAGTGGTACTAAGAGTAGGTGCTTTATTTAGCCATATGAGTGGTACTAAGATAAGTCCGCAACTTAGCGATATGAGTGGTACTAAGAGTAGGTAAGTTACTTAGCAAATGAGTGGTACTAAGAGTAAGTGTGTAATTTAGCCATATGAGTGGTACTAAGTGTAGGTGCGTTACTTTGCCATATGAGCGATAGTAAGAGTAAGTGTATATCTTAGCGATGTGAGTGGTACTAACAGTAGGAGCGTTACTTCGCCATATGAGTGGTAGTAAGAGTAAGTGCGTAGCTTAGCGATATGAGTGGTACTACGAGTTGGTTCGTTACTTAGGATATTAATGGTACTAAGTGTAGGTGCGTTACTTAGCCTTATGAGTGGTACTAAGAGTAAATGCGTTACTTAGTCATATGAGTGGTACTAAGAGTAACTGCGTTACTTAGCTATATGAGTGGTACTAAGAGTAGATGCAGGCATATGAGTTGTAATAATAGTAGGTGCGTAACCTAGTGATATGAGTGGTATTAAGAGTATGTGCGTTACTTGCCATCTGAGTGGTACTAAGTGTAGGTGCGCTATTTAGCCATATGAGTGGTACTATGTTTAGGTGCATTAATTAGCCATATGAGTGGTATTAAAAGTAAGTGCGTTACATAGCCATATGTGTGTTACTTAGTCATTCTTGACTCCTCTCTCTAAAAACTTGGACCCGAGGATAGGGGCTGGTCTTGTACCAGGCACCGAGGGACCCTTGGAGGTGACCCCGAGGAGAGGTTTTAAGTTTGATATAGTCTTAATAGCTTGAGTTTATTAGGTCCTTACACCAACAAGCTGGTATCAGAGCTGGTGAATCTTCAGCCCAAGATCGTCGTGGCAGCCAAGATTCTGGTATCTCAGCACCAATGGGAGCGCGAACAAACCAGGGCTCGCTGGTCAAGGAGGTGCTGAAGAATTTCACCATCGAGAAGTTTAATGGTGAGGGCTATGATGATTGGGCCTGAAAAATGCAACTCTATTTCTGTGAGATTGGATTTCTGAAACTAATAATTGGGGAGGAGCCTAGACCGAGTGACCCCAAGCTGCAGGATGATTGGAACGATCGCTCCTCGGCTGGCTACTATTTGATGTCGCAGAGTTTGAAGCTGAACCAGCGTCACCACGTCATGCAAATGCTGCCGGAGGTTGTGTGCGGTTCGAAGGCGTGGACCTTGTTGAAGGAGCTGCACGCCCCGACCTCCGCTGTCGCAACGTTGATGCTGGAGAGGGAGCTGTCCGCGTTGCGCCTGAGCGAGGGAGAGCTGGTGCAACCTGTCCTGGACAAAATGCGCGACCTCTACAATCGCCACCCTAAACCCTGACGCCGCGCCAGGACCTGCTGGACGACGTACGCGCTGCACCAATCAAAGAGGTGTGCTCTACCTCTGGACACGCGCTGAAGGTGGCTTTTGCGGGACGAGCTGCATTTAAGGGAGCGGACGGCAAGCCGGTGGTGTTGCGCGACGTCTCCTTATTCTTTATCTCAAGGCCAACCTCATCTCCCTCCGTAAGCTTGGCAAGGCTTGGGTGAGCACTAGCGCGGATGGGGCACACAGTTACAAGGGGCAGCTGGGCAATCGGGTGCTTTTGGAACCGCACGAGAGCAAGGACGTGTACAGATCCATGTGGCAGCTGCTGGCGTTGGCGTGGCACGGTGGGGGCAGGCTGGAAAGGGGTCTGCATCCTAGGAAGAGTGCAATGCCGTTGGAGGGGTTGGTGTGAAAGTATCAGCCAGATCTGGGGAGACGGATTGGGCAACGGCACACCGACGCTTGGGGTATGTGGCAATGCATTTGTTGAAGCAGTTGGAGAAAGATGGAGCCGTCAAGGGTCTGAAGCTGCATGGACAGCCACCCGATGATAACTGTGAAATCTGTTTGCTCACAAAGTTTTCCCGTTTTCCCTTCCATAGTGTGGCTAGCAGAAGCAAGAAGCCTTCGGAGCTGGTTCTCATGGACTTGGTGGGGCCGCTGCCGGTGCAAGGGCACAAGGGGGAGCGGTATTTCCTAACTATTGGGGATGATTGGAGCAGACTCATGTGGGCGTATCCACTGAAACAGAAGGACCACGCGGCCTCCACGGTGGGAGATGATTGGCTGCCGCTTGTGGAGAAGCAAGCGGAGTGTGTGGTGAAGCGGACTAGGACAGACCGAGGTGGTGAGTTCCTCGGAGCTGAGATGACGGCCTGGCTCAAGAAGCAGGGCATCCAGAGGGAGCTGACCACGGCTTACATCTCACAGTACAACGGTGTAGCAGAACGGGCGAACCACACAATTCTGGAGACAGCTAGGGTGCTGCTCCTAGAATCAGGGCTGGGCAACTCGATGTGGCCCCATGCTGTTCGGCACGCTACCGTCGCTAGGAATAGGGTGCTCACCAAGGTAGGGGATGGCTCGGGGGTGCCGTTTGGGAGATGGCTTGGGAGGAAGCTGCCAGTGGACATGCTGAGGGTGTTCGGTTGCATGGCAGTCGCCCACGTCCCCAAGACCTACCGTGTTAAGTTCGGGGCGAGTGCAATCTCGTGTGTGCATTTGGGGCTGGCTGTTGAGAGCAAGCGATGGCTGCTGTGGGAACTATCTATGGGTGTGTTGTTTGACAGCACGGATGTGATCTTTGTTGAGGGCATGATGTATGGGAGCTGGGAGAAGCAGCCGGAGGCCAGGGTGTCCGAGCAGATGGAGCAAATCACCATGCAGCTGGACCTGACTCCTAGTGTGTGGGAGGAGGGAGAGGAGGCGGCTGCAGAGGGTGATGATGGAGAGGAGGTGCAGGAGGCACCTACCGGTGAAAACAATGGTGTGGAGACTAGCGGTAGCACTAGTGGAGATGCTGGATCCGAAGGAGGAGAGCAGCAGCAGGGGAAAACTAAGAAGTTGAAGGGTGTTGTTTTGAGGGGACGTACCTGTATGGCTACTGAGAAGCTGACTGCAGGAGCTGATCTAGTAGAGCTGCAGCTTGGGAATGAGGAGGCATTGCTGATTCTACCGCATGGCTATGACCCGGATGGAGGATGAACCTGCCTACAGTTTTCTTGCTCCTACACCAAAGGAACCAGCTAGCATGGAGGAGGCATTCGCTGGACCAGATAGAGAGATGTGGCTGGTTTCTAGGGATGCTGAGTACCAGATGGAAGCTTTACGGTTCGGTTGAATTGATTGAATAGATTCAGTTCTATCCAACTCGAAATTGTACTGTTTTGTTTGGTTGATTATAGTGTAGCAGGGAAAGCACTATAGGGGTACAATTTAGGTGAACGTTGGATGTTTTTTGTCTGTATCTGTATGCTACATGGCCAGGGGAAACCAGCGGAACCAGCATTTGGCTGTTTGGGCAAAGACAAAACAGGTTCTGTTTTTAGGACCTGAACCTGGTAGTTGTTTTCCCAGGTTGGAAAAACAGAACCAGAGGTTGTTTACCAACCTACCACTTTGTTTTGTCCTGCCAGGTTCGTTTTGTTGCTTGGAATTATTTGGGATCATCCCTGGTTGTTCCCAGGTTGATTCCCAAGGTCCTTGCTAGCTAGAACTATTTATTCCTTCTCTGTTTGTACCTGGATATAGTCAATTTGATTCAAGCGAACTCCTTCCTTGCTGGAATTTCGTTTCTACGCGATACGACGGCGGAATGCTACCCGAGTCAATGCTAGTACGCTAGCACTACGTTGTTAGGCCTACGCTATCCGAGCCGTAACTCTGTAATGGTAGAACTTTTCGCGAGGCAACTTGGCTCATTCTAAAGCTCTTGAAGCGAGCTTCGATATAGGATATTCTTAGCTTAATCCTATCGATGGTCTGCACGATACGCTGCGCGGCGTTCAAGGTACTCTTGTTATTTTGGCTAAGTCATTGTTGACTCCTCTCTCTACAAACTCGGACCCGTGGATAGGGGCTGGTCTTGTACCAGGCACCCAAGGACCCTTGGAGGTGACCCCGATGAGAGGATTGAAGTTTGATAAAGTCTTAATAGTTTGAGTTTATTAGGTCTTTACACCAACAAGAGGTACTAAGAGTTGGTGCGTTACTTGGCCATATGAATGGTACTAAGTATAGGTGTGTTACTCAGCCATATGAGTGGTACTAGTGTGTTCCTTAGCCATGTGGTACTAAGAGAAAGTGTGTTTTATAGCCATATGAGTTGTACTAAGTTTAGGTGCGTTACTTAGCCATATGAGTGGTACTACTAGTAAGTGCGTTATTTCTCCATATGAGTGGCACTAACAGTCAGTGCGTTACTTAGCAATGTAGAGTGACTAAGAGTAAATGCGTTACTGAGCGACATGAGTGGTACTAAGTGTAGGTGCCATATGAGCAGTACTAAGAGTAAGTGTGTATGTTAGCGATATTAGTGGTACTAAGTGTAGCGTTACTTAGCCATATGAGTGGAACTAAGAAAAAATGCGTTACTTAGCCATATGCGTGGTACTAAGAGTAAGTGTGTTACTTAGCCATATGATTGGTACTAAGAGTATGTGCGTTACTTATAGTAAGTGCGTAACCTAGCGATATGAGTGGTATTAAGAGTAGCTGCGTTACTTTGCATATAAATGGTACAAAGAGTAGGTGTATTACTTAGCCATATGAGTGGTACTAACTGTAGGTGCGTTACTTAGCCATATGAGTGGTAGTAAGAGTAAGTGTCTTATTTAGCTCTATGAATGGAACTAAGAGTATATGCATTACTCAGCCATATGAGTGGTACTAAGTGTAAGAGCGTTATTTAGCCATATGAGTGGTACTAAGAGTAAGTGCGTTACTTAGCCGTATGAGTGGTACTCAATGTATGTGCGTTATTTAGCCATATGAGTGGTACTAATAGCAAGAGCGTTTTTTTTGTCAACGGGAGTTGGGTGTGGCCCCGTCGTCGCTTGAGCGTAGTCGACTTCATGGTCGGGTGTTCGAGGGAGTGCAGCCGACCTGCAGCAGTGGGCGGGATGGTCAACGAGGAGGTCGACCTGCACGGGGACCATCGCGACGGGCGTCGACTTCAGGCCACCTAGTGTGGGGTGGTCGACCAGGAGGTCGACGAACCTGGTGGTCGACGAGGGAGGGGCCGACGTCAACCTCGACAGGGGAGACAGGGGACGTGGAGCTAGAGGGCGTAGAGGAGTAGGACGCCGAGCAGGTGGACGTCGAGTGGCCGGGCCCCGAAGTGGTCGACGAGGAGACGCCGACTAGGAGGGCGCCGACCTTGGGTGGCCGACGACTTGGCGAAGTCGGTGGCCGGGCCCCGAAGTGGTCGACGAGGGGAAGCCGACCAGGGAGGACGCCAACCTGGCAGCATCGACCTGGTTGCCCGGTCGATCGGGATACCCGGGCGACGGACTTCTGCGAAAGCAGGCGAAGTGCGCCGGGGGTAACTTCTGCGAGGCCGACCTCGGAAGTGGTATCCCGAGGTCGGCGTGGATGGTGGGCGCAGTCGCTGGCGTAGAGTCTGCTAGGCGTGTACGCTCGTCCCGTAACACGGAATGGCGCACCAGCCAGCTGCGTGCGTCTACGATACAGATGCTTCGTTGTCCTGCAGGTGCAACGCTGTGCAACCGACTTGCTGCAGCGTTGGCACGTCGTGGACTTGCAATGTTGGCAAGCCACGACCTTGCTCTGCTAGAGCGCGGTAGACCAAGTCGTGCTGGCACGCGGTCGACCGTGCTGCGCTGGAGGTCGACCAGCAGCTCTGCTAGGTCTGATGTAGTCTTGCATTGCCAATGTTTCCCCGTGAACTAGCAAGTAGTGTGCGCACAAAGAAACGACTAAGAAACGAACGAACGCAGAGATCACACGAGTATCCGTGCCTAGCCTGCAGTCTAGCTTCCGTTGTGGTACTTATCTCCGCATGGTGCAGTGAATGTGGACGGCACACGACTTACCTTTCAGTCAGGTTGACGTAGTGGTCACTTTCATATTGCGTGTTGTAGGCCGGCAGCTGTGCGGTAGTCACTATGGTAGTCGCCGTAGGTGACGCAGGGGTGGTGGACAGCCTGGAGGCACGGCTGGAGAACTCGTGGAAACGCCATGAGGCGAAGGAGTACGGCGACCTCCCCTGGGCAGTCGTCGAGGGTGGCGTCCGCGCTGTATGGGCGAAGGAGGCTTCTCGGCCTGCATCTCCTCGACCGGTGAACACTGAGGGCGGTGTCGACGTGGGCGTCCACGCCGGTGGTGGCCAAGTCTGCAGCAGTGCGGGAGGCACGTCGATGCAGCGAGGTGTGATTTACGCCGATGAAGGCGGCGGCGTTCAGGCGCAAGGGGTGCAGTCGTCGGCGGCTGCTGGCTCCTCGCGAGCGGACCTCGATGGTCGACGAGGCCGATTGTCGCCGATGTCAGCGACCCACGTGACGGCGGGCGGGATTGCACCGAGCTACGGCTACTTCAAGTTTATGCCGGACAGAATCCTGGTCACCCCCCTGCTGGTCGGTCGACCCGACATTCTCACCTGGAAGGAAGCCATTGAGCCCCATATGGAGATGGCCGGGCTGATCGGCCTTGCTCGAAGCAAAGTGGCAACGCCAGAGAACCCCGAGTTGCGTGCGGAGTTTCGCGCCATGCAGCTGCTGACTTTTACGGTCATCTCGCAGTGCTTCTCGCCGGGCGTGCAGATCGCCTTAAAGTCGTGCAGAGAGTACCTCGACGCCGGCCACTGGGCGTTGCACTTCATCAAGTCGACGTACCAAGTCACCAACGACTTGTTCATCGCCCAACTTGAGGGGCAGCAGACGCACCTGCGGATGGGCGACCAGGAGACTGCAACCGACTACTACAACCGAGTCCGGCGAATTTACGCCACCATAAGGATGGCCGGCGCGCAGTACTCGACGGCGTCATACGTCACACACGTCATACAGCAACTCCCGAGCAGCTACAACCTGCTGAAGCGGCTGTCGATGGCGCCGAGCATGCGGGCGACGCTCAACGAGGACACCTCGACGAGGCGATGCAGGAGGCTGAGCGGTCCCATGAGCTCCTGGCGCAAGTGAACTACGTTGCCCCGGCGAGGCAAGGTGGTCGATCGGGGCAGAATGGGTAATCTTGCGGCGGTGGTAGCAGCGGCTGGAAGCCGACCAAGGAAGCCGACAAGAAGAAGTCGGCTAAGGATAGCGGTCGTGGAGGAGTAAGTCGACGCTGGGAGTGCTGGCTGTGCGGCGACCCCGACCACCTCTCCTTTGAGTTCCAAGGGAGGCCGTGGGAGGTTTGGCAGCCGTCATCCACGTCGAGGAGGAAACAAGCCGCGCAAGGAGAAGCAGTTGACCAAATTGACCTCGGCGAAGGACGCCGACTCCTCTGCTGGCAGCAAAGGGGCGAGACGACAAGGCGACGTCGTGCTCGCTGGTCCGCGTCGTGGAGCTAACTTTCTCGCTGGTGCTGGAGGTCGGCGATGACTTCCAGGCAGTGGCAGCGGTTGTGCAGGCAAACCCGGCAATGGTCTTGCTCGACAGCGGCTGCTTGCACCACCTGACGGGGACGAAGGAGGTCTTCGTCGACCTGCAGCCGACCGGCGACGTCAAGCACGTGCGCGGCTTCAATGGGGCGCTGCAGGACGTTCAGGGCCGTGGAACTGTCGCCTTGCAAGTGGAGGCCGAGAAGCAGGTGCTCATCCGCGACGTGGCTACGTCCCGCGCGTGCGGGCGAACCTGCTTTCGGCCGGGCAGCTGAAGGAGAACGGCGTGATGCTGCAGGAGGACGGCGATGGGATGTTGCTCGTCTCGGCGGCGGGAGAGGTGCTTGGTCGGGCGACGTACACCGGGCGTGTCCTCTGCACCGACCTGCGTCCCTGCTCGACGAGGTCGACGTCGCCCACCACGGAGGTCGTGGCCCTGCGGGCGATAGTCTCGGCGACAAAGTCGACCCCGGACAGGCTGCATGCAAGGCTTGCGCACGTCGGCATGGACACCATACGGAGCTCGGCGAAGCACGAGGTCGCCACTGGGCTGGACCTCAAGTTGGCGTCGGGCGCCGACTCACGTGTGTCTCGTGCGTCGGCGGGAAGCTGGCGTGGCACACATTCCCCGACAAGGGCTCCGACGCCGACGACGTGCTAGCCGTCGTGCACATCGACTTGGGCTGGCCGTTTTGCGTGGCTGCCAAGGACGGCAGCCTGTACTTCTTGCTGCTGAAGGACCGCAAGACCCGATATGTGTGGGTGAGGCCGGTCGCCAAGAAATCGGATGCGCTGCAGGAGTTCGTGCAGTGGCTGGCGGTGGCTGAGGGACAGACGAAGAAGTTGGTGTTGATGCTGCGCTCTGACCGGGGAGGGGCAGTCCTCGGGAAGCAGTTCACAAACTTTGTGACCGGCAAGGGGATCGTCCACGACCTGACATGCCCGTACAACCAACCACTCATGCCGGCCAAGAGCATCGCCGATGGCCGACGTGATGAGCAGCAAGTCGACGTGGGAGTGAAGTCGATGTTGATAGGGGAGGAGCAGATCGACGAGGTGCAGCTGACTTGGGTGAAGTCGGCGAAGAAGGCACCAACAAGATTGCCGCCGACAGGGTAGCAGGCAACGGTGAAGCCGACCACGGAGCAGTCAGCAACCAGGCAGTCGGCAGAGAAGCCGACCACAGGGGAGGAGTCGGCCGATACGCCGACGGAGGTGCAGCAAGACGACGAGGGCAGCAAAGCCGGTGACGATGGAGGGGATGCCGAAGAGTCCACCAACAGCGACGTGGTGGAGGTCCAGTGTAGACCACGGCAGTCAGGCCGAATTCGGAGGCCACCTGACTTCCCCGTACCGGCTGCCTTCAACACGGCGTACGACGAGGTCGACGACGACCTTGCGTAGGACGACGCCAAGGATGATGAGGAGCTGCCGGAGCTCGTCCCCGACATGCACGCCGACCCCGAACACCGTTGGGACATCTCGACGATGACGATGAAGGAGGCGTTGGTGAGCTGGAAGGGCTCGGCGGTGAAGGCCGACATCAAGGAGGAAATTCGCAGCCTCATCAAGATGGGGACATGGAAGCTGGTCGAACGTCCGCCGGGAGTGAACATCATGAAGAACCGGTGGGTGTCGACGACGAAGTACCACATCGACGACACCGTCGAGCGCGAGAAGGCGAGGCTGGTCGTGAAGGGCTTCACGCAGGTGTCCGTCGTCAACTACGACGAGACGTACCCGCTGGTGGGCAGCTACGTCACGCCGAGGATCTTCTTCAGCATTGTCGCCGTCCTCAACCTCAACCTGATGCAGCTCGACATGAAGAACGCCTTCCTACACAGCAAGCTCGACTTGGTGTTGTATATGTACGAGCCGGACTACTTCAATGACGGAACTGGCCGGGTGTGCAAGCTGCTGAAGAGCCTGTACGGGCTGAAGCAGTCGCCGCTGCAGTGGTACTTGGCGCTCAACGACGTGTTGGTCGGCGCCGGGTGGAAGAAGAGCCAGGTCAACGAGGCTCTGTACTTCAACGGGTGGAGTCGCTAGAGCTGGTCGGCTACGTGGACGCTGACGACGCCGGCGACAAGCAGAAGAGGACGAGCACGGGTGGCTACGTGTTCGTCTATGGAGGGGCCGCAATCTCCTGGTCGAGCCAGCACATCAAATGCAAGACGTTGTCGTCGACCGAGTCGGAGTATGTGGCCGCCACCGAAGCCGGCAATGAGGGACACTGCCTTCGCTTCCTCCTCGCAGAGTTCTGGCAGCTGGATGCCGGGAAGCTGATCGTCCTTCGGGTGGACAACAAGTCGGCCATATCGGTCGCCGAGGGCATGGGGTTGACGGGCAACCTCAAGCACATGGAGCGGCGACAGGCCTGGCTGCAGCACATGGTCAAGCGCGGGAAGTTTTCGCTAAAGTATATTCCGACCGCTGACCAGCCGGCCGACTTCCTGACGAAGGCGCTGCACAATCCGGCCTTCAACCGGTGCTCCGTCGCAATCGGCCAAGTACGCTTGGCCGACGAGGGCAATGACGACAACGTGCAGCAGTATGTGACATGCCCTCTTGCATGGCTGGTGCGATGACTGGCGTGCTGTGTGTTGGGTGCACGCCCACTGGATATTCTCGGAGCTGTTCTGCCGTCTGGGCTGGGGGCCCAAGCGTGAACGCGGCAGGGGAGTGTCAACGGGAGTAGGGTGTGGCGCCGTCCTTGCTTGAGCGGAGCCGACCTCGTGGTCGGGTGTACGGGGGAGTGCAGCCTACCAGTGCGACGGGCGAGGACTTCAGGGCGCCTAGTGTGGGGTGGTCGACCAGGAGGTCGACGAATCTAGTGGTCCACGAAGGATGGGCCAACGTCAACCTCGATAGGGGAGACTGGGGACGTCGAGCTAGAGGGCGTCGAGGAGTAGGACGCCGAGCAGCTGGACGTCAAGCGGCCGGGCCCCGAAATGGTCGACAAATGGACGCCGACCAGGGAGGGTGCCGACCTTGGGTGGCCGACAACTTGGCGAAGTCGGCGGCCGGGCCCCGAAGTGGTCGACGAGGGGACGCCGACCAGGGAGGACGCCGATCTTGCAGCATCGACCGCGATACCCGGGCGACGGACTTATGCGGAAGCATGTGAAGGTCGCCGGGGGTGACTTCTGCGAGGTCGACCTCGAAAGTGGTATCCCGAGGTCGGCGTGGCTGGTGGGCGCAGTCGCTGGCGTGGAGTCTGCTATGCGTTTATGCTGGTCCCGTGACGCGGAATGGCGCACTAAGTGTTGGTGTAAGGGCCTAATAAACTCAATCAAACTTAAAAACTCTCCTCGGGGTCACCTCCAAGGGTCCTTGGGTGCCTGGTACAAGACCAGCCCCTATCCTCGGGTCCGAGTTTGTAGAGAGAGGAGTCAAGAATGACTTAGCCAAAATAACAAGAGTACCTTGAATGTCGCGCAGAGTATCGTGCAGACCACCGATCGGATTAAGCTGAGACTTTGCTATATCGAAGCTTGCTCCAAGAGCTTTGAAATAAGCCAAGTTGCCTCGCGAAATGTTCTGCCATTACGGAGTTATTGCTCGTACAGAGTTTGTCTAGCGCTGGGGCGCTAGCATACTAGCGTTGACTCGTGTAGCATTATGCCGTCGCACCGCGTAGAAACGAAATTCTAGGAAGGGAGGAATTCACTTGAATCAAATTGACTATGTTCAGGTACAAACAGAGAAGGAATAAATAGCTCTAGCTAGCAAGGACCTTGGGAATCAACCTGGGAACAACCAGGAATGATCCCAAATAATTCCAAGCAACAGAACCAACCTGGCTAGACAAAACAGCAGATGGTAGGTTGGTAAACAACCTCTGGTTCTGTTTTTCCAACCTGAGAAAACAACCGGGTTCAGGTCCTAAAAATAGAACCTGTTTTGTCTTTGCCCAACCAGCCAAATGCTGGTTCCGCTGGTTTCCCCTGGCCCTGTAGCATGCAGATACAGAGAAACAACATCCAACCTTCACCTAAATTGTACCTCTATAGTGCCTGCCCTGCTACACTATAGCCAACCAAACAAAACAGTACAATTTCGAGTTGGATAGAACTGAATCTGCGCAATCAAGTAAGTTGAACCGCAAAGCTTCCATCTTGGGTTCCTTTGCGAGCTCGTCCTTTCTGCTTATACTGTTCATAGCGCGTACAATGTTGTGCCGAAACGCACATTGCGCGAGTATCTGCAAATGCTTCAAGCAAAAATTGCGAAAGCAAACAAACACACGAACATTCCACTCACACGCAAACACATTCGTAGACGCATACTCGTACAAACAAACGGCAGGATGTCGTGCAATGTGAATTTGCACCCAACACACTCCCCCTCAGCCTGCCGGCTGCATCCCCATCATTCCATGCTAGTTCATGCTCATTCCACTCATGCGCACACAACGCCAATGAGGCTCATCCGCAAGCCTCTTGGTGAGGAAGTCTGTTGGCTGCTGGTGAGTCTTGATGTAGATCGGATTCACCGTCCCCCTCTTCACCTCCTTACGCAGCCAGTGCCACTTGATATGCATGTGCTTGTTCAGCCCATGAAGCACAGCATTCCTGGCCATCCCAAGAGCTCCCTTGCTATCACAAAACAGCGGCGTAGCAACCTTTTGCTTCTGGCCAATCTCTTTTAACAGCCTCCTCAACCAAATCACCTCCTTCACCCCATGGAAGAGAGTGCCGTCTCCGTCAGCTTCTTTGACCTCCAGCTAACAGGTCCTCCCCAAACTACGCAGATGTATCCTCCCACAGATTAGGAATCCTCCTTCTCAGAAGCCCACGCAGCATCAGTAAAGCAAGTGAGAAACAGCTTGCCTTCTCCAAGCCGCTCCCTCTTCTCTTTCAGCACCTCAACCCCTTTCTGCTTCACCTGTGCAGATGCAGAGTATTGAACTCCAATGCTTGGGTTAGAGTTCATATACTTCACAACATGCTGAGCTGCATCCACCTGCTCCTCTGACGGATTCTGCACCACCCTTGCTAGCTGCTCAACCGAGAAAGAGATGTAGGGCCTCGTGTGAACTGCTACATACAAGAGGCTGCCCACCAAGGACTAAAATTTCTGCTGCTCCTCGGCTTCAACCCCTTCATCCTCTGCAGCTTTCACAAGCTTGAATTCTGCTGGCAGGGGAGTTGCAACTTTGCGCTCATTCTCAATCCCGTACTTCTCCCCCAGCTCCTTGATGAACTTCTCCTGGTGCAGCTTCAACCACCTGTGATCTGGATCCCTCTCCACGTGCATCCCAAGGCAGTACTTAACCTCCCCAAGATTCTTGCACTTGAAGTTCTCCATCAGCTGCTGCTGCACATTCTGGATCTCCTTCATGCTGCTGCTAAAGAGAAGAATGTCGTCCACATAGACCAGAAACAGCACCAGCTTCTCCCCCTCCCCCTTGAGAAAGAGGCTCTCATCACAGCTGCTGGTCCTGAATCCCATCTCCTCTAAAACAGCTGCCAACTTCTGGTACCAGCAGCGTGGCGCCTGCTTCAAGCCATAGATGGACTTTTTCAGCTTGCACACCCTGCCTGTACCATCCTCATACCCCGGCGGCTGCGTCATGTACACATCTTCCTCTAAAATCCCATTGAGGAATGCCGTTGATATATCCATCTGAATGATGAATTTCCCACTAACAGTTGCATCTGCCAATAAGACATGGAGGGTACGGGGTTTGGCAGTGGGAGCAAAAATCTCACTGAAGTCGTGCTTCTCCTTCTGCATAAACCCCTTAGCCACCAGCCTACTCTTGTAGATGGTGACCTGTCCCTTGTCATCGGTCTTGATCCTTAGCACCCACTTGCACTGTACGGCTTTCTTCTCCTCAGGCAGCACCACCAGATCACGTGTCCCATTCTCTAGCAGGCTCTGGTACTCAGCATCCCTAGAAACCAGCCACTTCTCTCTATCTGGTCCTGCTAATGCCTCCTCCATGCTAGCTGGTTCCTCTGGTGAAGGGGCAAGAAAAAAGTAGGCAGGTTCATCCTCCTCATCCGGGTCATAGCCATGCGGTAGAATCAGCAATGCCTCCTCTGTCCCAAGCTGCTGCTCTGCTACATCAGCTCCTGCAGTCAGCTTCTTAGTAGCCATACGGGTACGTCCTGGCCTGGAGACGGGTGTCTCCCATCCCTTCATAACGACACCCTTCGGCTTCTTAGTTTTCCCCTGCTGCTGCTCTCCCCCCTCGGATCCAGCAGCTCCACAAGTGCAAGTCTCCACATCATTTTCTCCACCAGCAGGTGCCTCCTGTACTTTCTTTCCATCACCACCCTCTGCAGCTGCCTCCTCTCCCTCCTCCCACACACTAGGAGTCAGGTCCAGCTGCATGGTGATCTGTTCTATCTACTGGGACACCCTGGCCTCCGGCTGTTTCTCCCAGCTCCCATACATCATGCCCTCAACAAACTTCACATCCCTGCTGTCAAACAACACACCCTTGGATGGTTCCCACAGCAGCCATCCCTTGCTCTCAGCAGCCAGCCCCAAATGCACACACCAGATTGCACTTGCCCCCAACTTACTGCGAGAGGTCTTGGGGACGTGGCCGACTGCCATGCAACCGAACACCCTCAGCATGTCCACCGGCGGCTTCCTCCCAAGCCACCTCTCCAACGGCACCCACGAGTCATCCCCAACCTTTGTGAGTACCCTGTTCCTAGCGACGGTAGCGTGCCGAACAGCATGGGGCCACATCAAGTTGCCCAGCCCAGATTCTATGAGCAGCGCCCTAGCTGTCTCCAGAATTGTCCGGTTCGCCCGTTCTGCTACACCGTTGGACTGTGGGGTGTAAGTCGTGATCAGCTCCCTCTGGATGCCCTGCTTCTTGAGCCAGGCCGTCATCTCAGCTCCAAGAAACTCACCACCCCGATCTGTCCTAATCCGCTTCACCACACACTCCGCTTGCTTCTCCACGAATGGCAGCCAATCTTCCCGTATCGTAGAGGCGGCGTGGTCCTTCTGCTTCAGCGGATATGCCCACATAAGCCTGCTCCAATCATCCACTATGGTCAGAAAGTACCGCTCCCCCTTGTGCCCCTGAACCGGCAGCGGCCCCACCAAGTCCATGTGAACCAACTCTAAAGGCTTCTTGCTCCTGCCAGTCACACTATGGAAGGGGAAATGGGTGAATTTGGATAGCAAGCATATTTTACAGTTGTCATCAGGTGGCTGGCCATTCAGCTTCAGACCCTTAACGACCCCATCCTTCTCCAGCTGCTTCAGCAAAGGCATTGCTACATGCCCCAAGCGTCGGTGTGCCGTTGCCCAATCCGTCTCCCCAGATCTGGCCGACACTTTCACACCAACCCCTCCAACGGCGTTGCACTCCCCTTGGGATGCAGACCCCTCTCGAGCCTGCCCCCCACCGTGCCACGCCAACGCCGGCCGCTGCCACATGGATCTGTACACGTCCTTGCTCTCGTGCAGATCCCAAAGCACCCGATTGCCCAGCTGCCCCTTGTACGTGCGTGCCCCATCCGTGCTAGTGCTCACCCCAGCCTTGCCAAGCTTACGGAGGGAGATGAGGTTGGCCTTGAGATCAGGAACGAGGAGAACATCGTCCAGGACCACCGGGTTGCCATCCGCTCCCTTAAACGCAGCTCGTCCCGCACCAGCCACCTTCAGCGCGTGTCCAGAGGCGGAGCACACCTCATTGATTGGTGCAGCGCGTACGTCGTCCAACAGGTCCTTGTGTGGCGTCATCGTCCAAGCAGCGCCCGTGTCCAACACCCAATAGTTCAGGGGGTGCAGCTCTGCTCCAACCTTGGCAAAGGCGTCTCCTTGCCCCCCCTGCTCTCCAACTTCGAAGAACTGGCCCGCGGTGCGCTCCTTTTTCTCCGCACCGCCTTTGCCTTTCGGGTTGTTGTCGGACGAATCGGCGACCATGCTCGCGCCGTTTTTCTGGTTCCTCCGCGCGCCGCCATCCTGGTGACGATTCTGGGGGGTCCATCCATCGGGTTTCTTATAGCAAAAAAACCAGGGGTGCCCCTCTTACTCACAATACCAGCAACTCCATTTTGTTTTGCCACCAGCACCCGACTTGCCCCCACGCCCAGATTTCGCACCGCGATACCAATTGGTACCTCCTTGTTGATCGTTGGAGATGTCGTCCTTCTTTGCACCGCGTCCAGCACCACTGAAGCCATGTCCTCTGCCTCGTCGGCTCCCTTGCATCCCATAGCCGCTGCTGCCGTCGACTCCACCCCTTAGTTGGCGTCGACGAAAGTCCTCCTCCAAAATCTTTGTCCGCACCCACTCGAGTGTCCACGAACTCTGGTTCTGCGGCAGGCTCAATCCGCTCGTGAATTGAAGCCATGATTCCGGCGGCAGCGAGAGCATCTTCAAGCACTTGGTCTGCTCCGGGTAGGTGATTCCCGCGGTCGCCAACTTCGCGTACAGGTCGTGCATCTTGTCCAGAACAGGTTGCACCGGTTCTGCCTCACTCAGGCGCAACGCGGACAGCTCCCTCTCCAGCATCAACGTTGCAACAACGGAAGTTGGGGCGTGCAGCTCCTTCAACACGGTCCACGCCTTCGGACCGCACCCAACCTCCGGCAGTAGGTGCATAACGTGGTGACGCTGGTTCAGCTCCAAACTCAGCGACATCAAATAGTAGCCAGCCGAGGAGCACTCGTCCCAATCTTCCTGCAGCGCGGGGTCACTCGGTCTAGGCTCCTCCCCAATCATTAGTTTCAGCAAACCGATCTGACGGAAATACAATTGCATTTTCCAGGCCCAATCATCATAGCCCTCACCATTGAACTTCTCGACGGTGTAGTTCTTCAGCACCTCCTTGATCAGCGAGCCCTGGTTTGTTCGCGCTACCCTTGGCGCTGAAACACCAGAATCTTGGCTGCTGCTACGATCTCGGGCTGAAGATTTACCAGCTCCCGTCGAGGTGTTGCCCGCCATAGCTACCTATAACGAGGATCACTATAACGCAGCTCTGATACCAGCTTGTTGGTGTAAGGGCCTAATAAACTCAAGCTATTAAGACTTTATCAAACTTAAAAACTCTCCTCGGGGTCACCCCCAAGGGTCGTTGGGTGCCTGGTACAAGACCAGCCCCTATCCTCGGGTCCGAGTTTGTAGAGAGAGGAGTCAAGAATGACTTAGCCAAAATAAGAAGAGTACCTTGAACGTCGCGCAGCGTATTATGCAGACCGTCGATCGGATTAAGCTGAGACTTAGCTATATCGAAGCTCGCTCCAACAGCTTTAAAATAAGCCAAGGTGCGCTACTTAGCGATATAAGTGGTACTAAGAGTAGGTGCGTTACTTAGCTATATGAGTGGTACTGGGAGTAAGTATGTAACTTGGTGATATGATTGGTACTAAGATTAGGTGCGTTACTTAGCTATATGAGTGGTACTAGTGTAGGTGCGCTACTTAGCTATATAAGTGGTACTAAGAGTAAGTGTGTTACTTAGCCAAATGAGTGGTACTAGGAGTAAATGTGTTACATAGCTATATCAGTACTACGAAGTGCAGTGTTACTTAGCCATATGAGTGGTACCAATAGTAAATGCGTTATTTAGCCATATGGGTTGTTATGAATTGTACAAAAGAAGAGTGCGCAGAATCCATTATTGTGGAAGTGATTACAACTACTGAGCAAACAACGAGCAAGGCATAATATAGCAAGGCTAGCTAGGCAGAGGTCGCAGACTCGCGAGATGGTTTGGTGCAGGTTTGGGGTTGGGAAACCCGAAGGCGACTCGAGGGATGTTCGGAAGGCGAGGTTGTCGGACTGAGCCTGAACTCCGAAAGTTGGAATTGTACGCGCACAGAGTGCCTGAGTAAGGAATTTTCCTAATTCCTTACATTACCCCCCCTTTAAGAAAGGTGGTCAACATCAGGCACACGTCAGCGCAAAAGATAATTCCGTAGTACCGAGTGGCCTTGCAGTGAGTCAGCCGGGATCCATGTGTCGTCCTCAAATGTGCGATCCACCCAACGTTGGAGGAAATCGACGTGTCGTCAAGCCGGGGTCGCACTGATACGATGATTCAGAATCTTCCAGGGCTGCAGTGCTCGGGCTGCCACAGGCCGAACACTTGGCGCGATGTTGGGGCAGGCGACATCGGACGGCTGCGGAGGGTGGAGCAAGCTGACGTAGAAGGCGTCGTTGATTTTCCAGTTGTCCGGTAGCTGGAGTTTCGCCGTGACCGGGGTCAACATCCGAATGATGCGGAACGGTCCCACGTAGCGGGGATGTAGTTTGGCGGGTTGGGGCAGCCGAAGATTTTTCGTGTCCAGAAGGACCATTTGCCCGTCACGGAAGGGTAAGTTCCGTCGATGCTTATCAGCGTAGCGGCTGGCAAAGGTGGTATCTTTCCAAATAAATTCCGCTGCTTTCTCGCGAGCTGCTCGAAGTTTTGATACAAACTGCTGCGACCGTGGTACTGGGTTGTCGTGGGTCATTGAAGAGGGTACCACGGGGTCTATCCCGTAGTTGAGGTAGAATGGTGGCTGATTAGTCATTGCAGTCGGTGCGTCGTTGTACGCAAACTCGAGCATGGGGAGCGAATCCTCCCACTTGGTGATGTCGGGGCAGTTCCTGCGAATCAGCTGCTCCATAGTCTGATTTGTCCTCTCTGTCTGTCCGTCGGTTTGCGGGCGGTATGACGACGAAAACTGCGGGCGGGATCCGTATTGTCCCACGTTTTCTGCTAGAACTTTGACGTAAATTTCGGATTGCGATCGCTGATGATCGCCGAAGGTAACCCGTGTAGGCGTACGACGGTGGAGATGAAGAGCTTCGCTGTTTCTTCTGCTCTGATCGTCGTGCGGCATGGTGCGAAATGCGCCATCTTCGTCAATCGGTCAACGACGACCAGCACCGAGTTGTTGCCATTTGCGCGAGCTGGCAGTCTGGTGACGAAGTCCATCGTCACATGTTGTCACAGTCGTTCGGGTGGCTCGAGGGGCTGCAGCAATCCAGCTAGACGTTGGCGTGATGATTTCATCGCTTGGAAGGTCGGGCAAGCTGACACGTAGTGCTGCACGTCCGACGCCATGTCGATGCCACAGCTGTACGGCGAAGCCTTGCGCTCCCATTTTTATCGCCCTTGTCAGCGTTATCGCGTTGACATGTGTCGTCGTCGGCTCTGGCTCCGTCAATTTTGAAAGTGTCACGCACCCCTTGTTGCTCAACACCGTGATAGCTCCCGTCCTCCAGTCGATCGTCGGATTGTATCGCTGTAGCCAATCTTGTCCCAGCAGCACATCGCAACCGTCCAATGTTCTCACCAGCATCTTCATTGAGAACCCAAAATTGTCGCCACACTTTATCCGAATTCGTCGCATCTCGTCCCTGATCACCAATGGTGTCCCGTCCACCAGTCGCGCGTCAATTTCGGGCAGACACCTGTCCAGCTTCACTCCATTTTCTTTTTGCCGTTGCCAGGTTGACGAGACTGAGGCTCGCCGCATCGTCAACAAATAGTCTTATTTTATAACCGTTAACCGTCGTCACGACCAGCACAGGGTAATCCACGTGTTCATCCACTTTATTCGTCCGGTTGCGATCGATAGCCCTTATCAGTACCACTATTCGGTGTGGATGGTGATTGCCGGACGACGGAGTCTCGTCAGTAGGTGGCCCGACTGCTACTGACTCATCCCTTTTCCCGACCCCTCTCCGTCGTTCCTGTTCCCCAGTTTCAGCTTCGGGCAGTCTTTCCTCCAGTGGCCCAGTTGGTTGCAGTTGAAGCACGTATTGGTGCATCCACACCGTTGATTGTGGGCTGGCGAGGCGGTCCACGAAACCGAGTGCCCTCCCGGGAACTCATTCTCGCCCACTACATCAGCACGTCCGTTGATTCGGCCAGCTGGACGGCATCGAGGAAGTCGCGTGGCCTCGTTCGTCGCACCTCGTACCGCACCTCATATTTGAGGCCTGCGACATATTTGTCGAGCCGCTCCGCGTCACTTATGTCGTCCACTTGGTCGGCCAAGGCGCAGACGTCGCTGTGTTGTCTTGGACCGATATCACCTGCTTCCAGGCACGCAGCTTCATGCGGGCAGAATCTGAGGCAGATACGTGCTCGAATCTGGCTCGCAGCGCGGCGCCCCACTCCGTCCATGCACGTATCTTGGCCACTCCGAAGGTCGTAGTTGCTCGTTACGTGACAGGTGTCCAGGTCTCGTCGTTCGCACGTGATATCCCTGCCGGAGTCTCCTCTGTCTGAAACGTTTGTTTCCACCACTCCAATGCAGCTCCGCGTAACAGTGACACTGCAAAATTAATGCGAGAGACATCATAAGCAATTTGCGCAGCATGAAAGAAAACCTCCACGTCGAACAACCATGCAGACACAGTGACGGTTTTGTTGCTGAGGTTTAACGGGGGCGGGTTCTTCGGTTTTATCTTGACAATTGTCGGAACTGTTGCTCCTGCATGCACTGGGGGCGCCACCTAAGCCATCGCCGGAATTGTTGCCGGTGCCTGTCGTGGCAGAGTTTGCGACTGTTGCCTTGGAGTTTGCGACGGGTTCATCCCGTTGAGCTTGATGCCTGCTACATGTCCGAGGCGGCTCAACGCGTCCGCCTTGTTGTGTAGCCCGGGCTTGTAGACGATGTCGTAGTGGAAGTGAGTTTCCAGGAAGTCCACCCACCGCGCCTGTCGTCGTGAAAGTGTCGGCTGCGACTTCAGGTATTTCAAACTGCAGTGGTCAGTATAAATTGTGGTCTTGGCTCCCTCTAGGTAACACCTCCACGCCTTGAAGGCTACGACTGTGGCTAAGGCTTCCTTGTCGTGTATGGGGTAGTTCAGTTCTGCTCCGTGTAGTTTTTTACTGATGTAGGCCTTAGGCTGTAAAGACACCTTCCGCAGATGCTCCACGTGCTCCTTCATGTTCTTGGAGTATATGAGGATATCGTCCAGGTACACTACTAGGCACTCATCCAGCAGGGGCCGCAGGATATGATTCATCTCCGCCTAAAACGTTGCTGGTGCGTTGCAGAGTCCGAACGGCATCACCAAGTATTCGTAGGAGCCGTATTTGGGTCTTGTGGATCGAGTTGTCCACCATCTTGATTTGCCAGTAACCCGACCGTAGGTCCAGCTTCGAAAAGACTGTTGCACCACGCAGTTGGTCCAGTAGGTCGTCTATGCGCGGTATGCGGTATTTGTTTTTAACTGTCTGTTTGTTCAGTGCGCGGTAGTCGATGCACATCCGTAAACTGCCGTCTGGTTTTGGAGTGAAGAGAACTGGTGCACCGTAGGGAGAGGTGGATGGGCGGATCAGTTGTCTGTCCAGTAGATACTCTATCTGTTTCTTCATGTCTGTCTGTTCGGTCGGACTCAGTCGGTATGGTGCTCGTGAGATGGGTTTCGCACCTGGTTCCTCCACGATCTCGTGCTCGTGGGTGCTTGCTGGAGGTACGCCTGCAGGTAGATCGTCGGGCATTATATCCTTGTACTGCTCCAAGACCTCCTTCACTGCTGCAGGTAGCTATGTGTTCAGCTTCTCCTCCTTTGCCGCTGCCATAACCAGTGCTAAGTAACCTGTGTTACTCTCGTTCACCGTCTGTTCAAACCGTGCCAGTGTTGTTTCAGAAACACTCCCTGTATCTGTCCAGCTTCGCAGCTCCACTCGTTTCCCATTGTTGTAGATGCACGCCTTCCTGTTGACCCAGTCGATCTCGGGGTTGAACCGTTTAACAAAATCTCGCCCCAAGATGAAATCTAGTGCTTTGATATTCGTGATGGGCAACGTCGGCTTCCACCTCAGCGCCCCTATGTGCAGCTGCAGTGATGCTTCGCCGGGAATGGGAAGTTTCGTACCGTCCACCATCGTTGCTGCCAACTTGGTCTCCTCGGAAGGTTCCCCAATTTTCTCCAACGTCCCGCGGTCTCACAATGAGTGAGATGCACCGCTGTCCACCAGAGCCTGGAGGCGTCGTCCTTTGCATAACGCCTCGAGGAGTAGTGGTTCCTGATGCACTGAGTAGCCAAAGAGGGGCTCATTAATAGGATCATAGGGTATATCAAAGATATTACCAACCCTATTTTCTATTCCTGACTCAGCACTTTCCAACTTCATCCGACTCATGAGGTCGCTTGATTTCTTCCTACCGGGGCCGCCTTCACCACAATGTACGACGAGGTCGACGATGACCTGCTGTACGACGACGCCGAGGAGAATGGGGAACTGCCTGAGTTCGACCCCAACATGCACGCCGACCCCGAGCACCGCTGGGACATCTCGACGATGACGGTGAAAGAGTTGTTGGCGAGCTGGAAGGGCAAGGCGGTGAAGGCCGCCATGGAGGAGGAGATCCGCAGCCTCATCGGCATGGGGACCTGGGAGCTGGTCGAACGACCACCGGGGGTGAACATTATGAAGAACCGGTGGGTGTTGACGACGAAGTACCACATCAACGACACCGTTGAGCGCGAGAAGGCGAGGCTTGTCGTGAAAGGCTTTTCGTAGGTGTATGGCGCCGACTACGACGAGACGTACGTGCCGCTGAGCAGCTACGTCACGCTAAGGATCTTCCTCAGCATCGTCGCCGTCCTCGACCTCAACCTGATGTAGTCGATATGAAGAACGCCTTCCTGCAAAGCAAGCTCGACAGGGTGCTGTACATGTACCAGCGGGACTACTTCAACGTCGCCCGTAGCCTGTCGCGATTTTCCCACCGTCGCCCGTTCGACCCCTCCCCCCCACCCTTATTCGTTTTTAGCGCATGACCGTAGAACGCAGGCTCCGCGACCCACGCGTTAGCAGGCCCCGCGGCCCACGCGTTAGCGGGCTCATGGCCTACGCGTTAGCAGGCCCCGCGGCCTTCAGCAGCGGGCCCACCCAGGTCCTTGCTTGACGGTCCCGTGGCCTGCGTTTAGCTGGCCCCGCGGCCAAACCGTACGCCCACCCAGAAACGACCGCCCCACCCCTTAGCCACCCGTTGCCGCCCGCTGCTGCCCGTCCTACCCGCCCAAATGTAGACCTAACGGACGTTTAACCTAAACTGCCGCCCACCCCACCCCTTTCAACCGCCCTCAACCGCTCCAGCACCGCTTGGAACGCATTCAACCGCACCACAACCGCTCTAGACCTCCCAGAACTGCAATCCACCACATCAGATTGCTCCCCACCGCTCTAGCGTAGCCTAGACTGCCACCAGGCGCACCAGCAGCAGCTCAGGCTGCCACTAGTAGTGCCAGCAGCAGCATAGGCTGCCCCTAGCGCACCAGCAGCAGCTTAGGCTGCCACTAGTAGTGCCAGCAACAGCCTAGACTTCCACCAGTGGCACCAGCAGCAGCATAGGCTGCCCCCAGCGCACCAGCAGCAGCTTAGGCTGCCACCAGTAGTGCCAACAGCAGCCTAGACTCCCACCAGTGGCACCAGCAGCAGCATAGGCTGCCCCACCCCAGCGCATCAGCAGCAGCTTAGGCTGTCCCCTATCAGAACCAGCAGCAGCTTAGGCTAGTTCCAGTCGCGCCAGCACCTACTTAGGTAGTCCTCGACTGGCCCCTACCCTCGTACTAGCCTGCCATTTTGATATGGCGACAGTGGCCACAGCATCAGCGTTGGGAGTAGCACCGGTGGCCGCAGCAGCAGCAGTGGCAGCAACACCGGTGGCCGCAGCAACTGCAGTGGCCGCAGCGGCAGCCGTGGCCGCGGCAGCAGCCGTGGCCGCTGCACCTGTGTCCGTAGCAGCAGCAGTGGCCACCGAAACAGCAGCAGCTGCGGGTTCAGCAGCAGAGCCAGCAGCAGCCTCCACCACGGGGCCCTGTCGGACCCGGCCAGTACACACACTGGTACGTGGGAGCTGCAGCTACTATTCAAACTTGTGTTTCCAGTCTTGGTGCTTGTGTAGTTTCCAAATGAGCTGTAGCTACCACTGGTCTAGTGCGGGAGCTGTAGCTACCACTAGTCTAGTGCCGGCCTTTGTCGCTGGCTCGGGTGCGACCTCGCCGACTGCACAGCTTTCCTTCACCCTAGACTCTGGAGCGTCCAGCTGTTTTTTTCGCGACTGCACCGACCTCCCGCCACTGCACACTCCAGTCACTATCGCCTTGGCTGACCCCTCCGTGGGATCTGTAGTTGCCCACAGCACCACCATTCTCCCGTATCCGGCGGCTCCCTCTAGGTTTCTCACAGGTTACTTGCTGGGTGTCAGTCATCTCCACGACCTTGAAGTTGTCACTACTTTCCTTCTAGACGAGCCAGTTGCCTCCTGCACAGTCGGTGCCACTGGAGTGCCTCTGGCCACTTTCCACAGTGAGCCAGGTTCTGGTCTGTACTCACTACACGCTGGGTCCCACCACACTGAGTCAGGTCAGGTCAGGTAGCTGCTGTGTCGTGTGACTGTCGGTCACTCGCCCATCCGTCGGTTCTTTGGCACCACCGTCTAGGTCATCCGTCGTTCCCACGTCTCAGTAGGATGGTACGTCTCTATATGGTCTCAGGTCTCCCAGAGTCCCTTGCACCGCTTCCTCGCTCGCCTGCGCCGCCATGTACTCCCTTCGTCGAGGGTCGGCAGCGCGATGCCCCTCACTCCTCGTCGTTCCCCCCCCCCCCACGGCTCCCTTCCAGACCCTGCACTTGGACGTTTGGGGCTCCTCCCCGGTCCGTGGCCCACGTCAAGAGCGCTACTTCCTGATTGTGGTGGACGACTACTCCTGCTACACCACGGTTTTACCTTTGCGACGGAAGGCCGAAGTGCCTACCGTCCTCGAGCCGTGGCTACTAGCGAGGGGTGACGCACAGGCCCTTTGTGGTCTCCGCCTGCACTCGGACCACTCACTGGTGGTGAGTTTTCTTCCACTCGCATGGAGACGTTTTGTCAAGTTCAGAGGATCATCCAGTCTTACACGCTACCAGACTCGCTGCAGCAGAACGGGGTAGCCGAGCGACGCATCGGCGGTTGCCCGGACCTCCATGTGCCATGCCGGTGCCCCCCCAGTTTCTGTGGCCTCAGGCAGTCCGCTACGCCGCGCACCAGGTGAACCTGTGGCCTAGTGACGCACGGCACGGGTGACCCCGGTCTCCCTTTGGACAGGTTCTCCGAGTGTAGCAGCTGACTATCGCGTCTAGGGTTCCTTGGCCCACGTTCGCGTGAACAAGTTGTCTCCGCGCACCCGTGCCTGCGTCTTTCTTGGCTTCCCACTCGACACCTCCGGCTGGCAGTTATACGACCCGGTTACCTACCAGCTCTTCAATTCCCAGGACGCCACTTTCGACGAGTCGGTCAGTTACTACAGGAGTCGCCTCCACCGAGGTTCTGAGACCTTCCCCCCCCCCCCCCCCCCCCCCCCCCCCCCCCCCTCTTCCTCACCACTAACCCTCTCCCAGTCGCCCCGGTAGCCCCCCCCCCCCTTCACGTCCCGCCCCGTCAGGTGTGTCGCACGTCACTCCGCAGTCGTCTCCCCCGCACCGTCCAGTCTCTGTCGTATCTGGGGGTGCGGGAGGTTCAGCTACAGGGGGTGAGGGTACTGGGGCTGTCGGACCTGGTGGCTCTGGCCCTAGCAGTGCAGGGGGTGTAGGTATGGAGCCCCCTCCAGTGGAGGACACTGCTGCCTCGAGTCGGCAGCCTCGCCCCGCCTCCCCGCCTGGCTTCCCGTCAGTCTCGCAGTCCCCTCCCCGTTCGTCTCCGCGGCCGGTCGCTGCGGAGTCCGGGGGTGTTCCTGATGGAGGTACTGGAAGTCGTGGGGGTGTTGTCAGTGGAGGTTCTGGTTCTGGGGGTGCTGGAGCTGGAGGCGCTGCCACCTCGGCACCTACTGTCCGTTTCCTGATACGTGAGCAGCGTCTTGTTCGTTTGGAGAGGGAGGAGCGGGAGCGGTTTAAGAGGCCACAGCAGCAGCAGCAGCAGCAGTCTCAGTCGGAGCGTCATAAGAGAGTAGAGGAGGAGACACGGCAGTAGCATCAGCAACAACAATCCCAGTCAGAGCGTCAGAAGAGAGTAGAGGAGAATTCACAGGCGTACAAGGAGAGAGTAGAGGAGGAGTTACGGCAGCAGTAGCAGCCGCAGCAGCAGTCTCAGTCGGAGCGTCAAGAGAGAGTAGAGGGGAGTCATGACTGCCGCAGCAGGTGCAGTTGCAGCCACAGCAGGAGAGAGTAGAGCAGGAGTCCCACCCGCAGCAGCAGGTGCAGTTGCGGCCGCAGCAGGTGTTGTTGCAGCCACAGCAGGAGAGAGCAGAGGAGGAGCCACAGGAGCAGCAGCAGGGGCAGGTGCCGCCGCAGTCGACGCCAGAGGAAGCGGAGCAGCAGCGACTGCGCGACCAGCCTGACCCAGCACCTGCACGCTTGGTTCGTGGTCCCCTACCGTCCCCTCCTGTTCCCCATGTCGAGTCCCTTTCCTCGTCCAGTGGACTTGTCGTTCTCCCCTTAAACGTGCCGTGTCATAGCCTCGTTGGTTCCGTTACCGTGCCGACGGGCCGTTTCACCTTGTTCTTCGCTCTCGTGTTCCGTCTCCACCTGTCCTTCCACAGCCTCCTGAGTCATCCCTCATAGTGTTTCACGACCCGTTGTCCGACTACCTCCGTGCCTCTCGCCTTGTCGTCTCCCGTGTTCTGTCTGCGTTGGTTACTCACCCGACTGCCCCTCCGCTGTCTGTCTCGGCCCTTGTCACTACTGTCACTACCTTTGCCACGTCCCACCGCTCACCTGGTGAGCGGCACTGCTCATTCTCCGTCCTCTGGGGGTACTCCTGTCTTTCCATTGGAGGTCTTGGAGGACAGGCAATTCAAGCTTGATTTCCTTGCGGCTGTTGTTTCTCATCTCTGCGCCATGCTGCTTGCCCTTGAGGGGGATCCAGACGCCCTTGACATCCCGATACCTTGCACTTATGCTGAGGCAGTCAACGGACCCTGGGCTTCGTACTGGATAGCAGCTGAGGAGGGAGAGATGGCATCTTATAGGTCCACATGCACCTACGTCGACGCCGTCCCACCACCTGGGGTGAACGTTGTCAGTGGTATGTAGCTCTACAAGGTGAAGCGGCCGCCTGCAGCACATCACCAGTGTTCAAGGCGCGTTACGTGGCGAGAGGCTTCAGTCAGCGAGAGGGGGTAGACTTCTTCCAGACCTTCGCTCCCACCCCAAAGATGACCACTCTTCGGGTGTTGCTGCATATTGCAGCACAGCGCGACTACGAGTTGCACTCCTTGGACTTCTCCACCGCCTTTCTTCAAGCGAGTCTGCACGAGCAGATCTGGCTGCGTCGTCCGCCTGGCTTCACTTGCATTTTCCCTCCTCGGACTGGCAGCTGCGTCAACCGGTCTACGGCCTGCGCCAGGCTCCCCGTCAGTGGCACGACACGCTACATACGACTCTTGCAGCTGTTGACTTCTTTCCGTCGTCTGCCGACCCGTCGCTGTTCGTCCGCCGTGGCTCGACCCCGTTCTTTGTTCTGGTCTACGTTTACGACCTGGTCTTCGCCACTCCCGACCGACGCGCACTGGCCTTCGTGAAGGAGGAATTGCAGAGGAGACACACTTGCACTGACTTTGGTGAGCTACAGCGCTACCTTGGCCTGCAGATCACCAGGGACAGGGCATCTCGCACCATTACGCTGACGCAGTCGTATTTGGTCGAGCAGATCCTCACATGGTTTCGCTTCTCGTTCTCCGAGAGACAGCCCACTCTTCTTGTTGTGGATCATGGGCTCACGGCTCCACCTTCGGACGAGCCATTTGAGTCCAGTGGTCCATATCCGGAGCTGGTGGGTTGTCTCATATACCTCTTAGCGTCCTTTCGCGCTTTGTTGCGCCTGGGAGACACCGACCTTCCTACTGCTACGCTGCTAAGAGAGTGGCAAAGTATGTGGCGAGTACATCAGGCATGGAACTTGTCGTTGGAGGGAAGCAGCCAGTTGAACTTACAGGTTTCTCGGACTCATCGTGGGCCGACGACGCAGAGTCGCTGCGGTCTTCATTGGGTTACTGCTTTAGCCTTGGGACCGGAGCTGTTTTGTGGAGGTCGACTCGGGCGTCGTCCGTCTCTAGTTCCAGCTGTGAGGCAGAGGTGTATGCTGCGGCCATGGCCGTCCAGGAGCTTCGCTAGCTGTCTTTCCTCCTCACCAACCTTGGTGAGTGACCTACCGCAGTAAGTTGGGGGCAAGTGCAATCTGGTGTGTGCATTTGGGGCTGGCTGCTGAGAGCAAGGGATAGCTGCTGTGGGAACCATCCAAGGGTGTGTTGTTTGACAGCAGGGATGTGAAGTTTGTTGAGGGCATGATGTTTGGGAGCTGGGAGAAACAGCCGGAGGCCAGGGTGTCCCAGCAGATGGAGCAGATCACCATGCAGCTGGACCTGACTCCTAGTGTGTGGGAGGAGGGAGAGGAGGCAGCTGCAGAGGGTGGTGATGGAAAGAAAGTACAGGAGGCACCTGCTGGTGGAGAAAATGATGTGGAGACTTGCACTTGTGGAGCTGCTGGATCCGAGGGGGGAGAGCAGCAGCAGGGGAAAACTAAGAAGCCGAAGGGTGTCGTTATGAAGGGATGGGAGACACCCGTCTCCAGGCCAGGACGTACCCGTATGGCTACTAAGAAGCTGACTGCAATAGCTGATCTAGCAGAGCAGCAGCTTGGGACAGAGGAGGCATTGCTGATTCTACCGCATGGCTATGACCCGGATGAGGAGGATGAACCTGCCTACTATATTCTTGCCCCTGCACCAGAGGAACCAGCTAGCATGGAGGAGGCATTAGCTGGACCAGGTAGGGACAAGTGGCTGGTTTCTATGGATGCTGAGTACCAGAGCCTGCTAGAGAATGGAACATGGGATCTGGTGGTGCTGCCCGATGGGATGAAAGTTGTACAGTGCAAGTGGGTGCTAAGGATCAAGACCGATGACAAGGGACAGGTCACGATCTACAAGAGTAGGCTGGTGGCTAAGGGGTTTATGCAGAAGGAGAAGCAGGACTTCAATGAGATTTTTGTTCTCATTGCCAAACCCCCTACCCTCCGTGTCTTGTTGGCAGATGCAACCGTTAGTGGGAAATTCATCATTCAGATGGATATATCAACGGCATTCCTCAATGGGATTTTAGAGGAGGATGTGTACATGACGCAGCCGCCTGGGTATGAGGATGGTACAGACAGGGTGTGCAAGCTGAAAAAGTCCATCTACGGCTTGAAGCAGTCCATCTGCTGGTACCAGAAGTTGGCAGCTATTTTAGAGGAGATGGGATTCAGGACCAGCAGCTGTGATCAGAGCCTCTTTCTCAAAGGGGAGGGGGAGAAGCTAGTGCTGTTTCTGGTCTACGTGGACGACATTCTTCTCTTTAGCAGCAGCATGAAGGAGATCCAGAATTTCAGCAGCAGCTGATGGAGAATTTGAAGTGCAAGAACCTTGGGGAGGTAAAGTATTACCTCAGGATTCAGAGTACATGGCAATGTTTCACGGGGTGAAGGAGGTGATTTGGCTGAGGAGGTTGTTAGATGAGATTGGCCAGGAGCAGAAGGTTGCTACGCCGCTGTTTTGTGATAGCAAGGGAGCTCTTGGGATGGCCAGGAACACTGTGCTTCATGGGCTGAACAAGCACATGCGTATCAAGTGGCACTGGCTGCGTAAGTAGGTGAAGAGGGGGACGGTGAATCCGATCTACATCAAGACTCACCAGCAGCCAGCAGACTTCCTCACCAAGGGGCTTGCGGATGAGCCTCATTGGCGTTCTGTGCGCTTGAAGGGAATGAGCATGAACTAGCATGGAATGATGGGGATGCAGCCGGCAGGCTGAGGGGGAGTGTGTTGGGTGCAAATTCACATTGCACAACATCCTGCCGTCTGTTTGTACGAGTATGCGTGTGCGAATGCATTTGGGTGTGAATGGAATGTTCGTATGTTTGTTTGCTTTCGCAATTTTCGCTTGATGCATTTGCAGGTACTCGCACAATGTGTGCTTCGGCACAACATTATACGCGCTATGAACAGTACCAGCAGAAAGGACGAGCTCACAAAGGAACCCAAGATGGAAGCTTTGCGGTTCGGCTTACTTGATTGCGCAGATTCAGTTCTATCCAACTCGAAATTGTACTGTTTTGTTTGGTTGACTATAGTGTAGCAGGGCAGGCACTATAGGGGTACAATTTAGGTGAAGGTTGGATATTGTTTGTCTGTATCTGCATGCTACAGGGCCAGGGGAAACCAGCGGAACCAGCATTTGGCTGGTTGGGCAAAGACAAAACAGGTTCTGTTTTTAGGACCTGAACCTGGTTGTTGTTTTCCCAGATTGGAAAAACAGAACCAGAGGTTGTTTACCAACCTACCACCTGCTGTTTTGTCCAGCCAGTTTGGTTCTGTTGCTTGGAATTATTTGGGATCATCCCTGGTTGTTCCCAGGTTGATTCCCAAGGTCCTTGCTAGCTAGAACTATTTATTCCTTCTCTAATTGTACCTGAATATAGTGAAATTGATTCAAGCGAATTCCGTCCTTGCTGGAATTTCGTTCCTACGCGGTGCGACGGCGAAATGCTACCCGAGTCAACGCTAGTACGCTAGCACTACGACGCTAGGCCAACGCTGTCCGAGCCATAACTCCGTAATGGCAGAACTTTTCGCGAGGCAACTTGGTTCATTTTAAAGCTCTTGGAGTGAGTTTCGATATAGAAAATTCTCAGCTTAATCCGGTCGACGGTCTGCACGATTAGCTGCGCGACGTTCAAGGTACTTTTGTTATTTTGGCTATGTCATCCTTGACTCCTCTCTCTACAAACACGAACCCGAGAATAGGGGCTGGTCTTGTACCAGGCACCCAAGAACCCTTGGAGGTGACCCCGAGGAGAGGTTTTAAGTTTGATTAAGTCTTAATAGCTTGAGCTTATTAGGCCCTTACACCAACAGATATGGCTAAGCACCACATTTACTCTTAGTACCACTTATATTACTAAGTAGAGCGCTTAATCTTAGTACCACCCATATGGCTAAGTAACGCAATTACCTATAGTACCATTCATATCGTTAAGAACCGCGCTTACTCTTAGGATATCGCTAAGTAACGCGTTTACTTATAGTACCTCTCATATGGCTGTTTAAGGCGGTTATTCTTAGAACCACTCATATGGCTAAGCAAAGCGCTTACTCTAAGTACCACTCATATGGCTAAGCAACGCGCTTATTCTTGGTACCATCCATATCGCTTAAAAATCGCACTTACTCTTAGTACCACTCATAGGGCTAAGTAACGCACTTATTCCTAGTACCATTCATATGGCTAAGTAACGCATTTACTTTTACTACCACTTATATAACTAAGTGACGCGCTTACTCTTAGAACCACTCATAAGGTTAAGCAACGTGCTTACTCTTAGAAGCACTCATAAGGCTAAGCAACGCGCTTACACTTAGTACCACTCATTCGGCTAAGTAACGCACAAAATCTTAGTACCACCCATATCACTAAGTAATGCGCCTACTTTTAGTATTAATCATATGGCAAAATTCCACGCTTACACTAAGTACCACTCATGTTGCTAAGCAACGCGCTAACTCTTAGCACCACTCATATTGCTCAGTAAAGCGTTTACTCTTAGTACCACTCATATAACTAAGTAACGCGCTTATTCTTAGTACCATTTTATGGCCAAGTAACGCATTTATTTTTAGTACCACTCATATGGCTAAGTACCTCGCGTATTCTTAATACCACTCGTATGGCTAAGTAACGCATTCTATTTTAGTACCACTGATATGGCTAAGTAACGCTCTTTTTCTTAGTACCACTTATATGGCTAAAAACCACATTTAACCTTAGTATCACTCATATGGCTATGTAACGCACTTACTTCTCGTACCACTTACATGGCTAAGCAACGCGATTAGTCTTAGTACCACTCATATTACTAAGTAAAGCACTTAGTCTTTTACCACTCATATGGCAAAGCACCACGCTTACTCTTAGTACGACTCATTTTACTAAGTAAAGGGCTTACTTTTAGTACCACTCATATGGCTATGTAACGCGCTTACTCCTAGTACACCTCGTATTGCTAAGTAACCAGCTTAGTCCTAGTACCACTAATATGGCTATGTAACGCGCTTACTGTTAGTACCATTCATGTTACTAAGTAACGCACTTACTTTTATTACCACTCATATGGCTTAGTATCGCTCTTACTCTTAGTACCACTCATATGGCTAAAAAACGCATTTAATCCTAATACCACTCATATGGCTATATAACGCACTTACTCTTCGTACCACTTAGATGGCTTAGCAACGCGCTTACTCTTAGTACCACTTATATGGCTAAGCACTTCGCTTACTTTTAGTACCACACATATTA
This sequence comes from Closterium sp. Naga37s-1, assembly GCA_947471745.1. Taxonomy (NCBI): domain Eukaryota; kingdom Viridiplantae; phylum Streptophyta; class Zygnematophyceae; order Desmidiales; family Closteriaceae; genus Closterium; species Closterium sp. Naga37s-1. The sequence goes on along the minus strand of CANJKZ010000314.1, from coordinate 1,334,062 downwards.
CTAAGAAAAGTGCTTACTCTTAGTTCTACAGATATTACAAAGTAAGGCGCTTACTTTTAGTACCACTACTATCGCTAAGTAATGCGTTTACTCTTAGTACCACTCTGAGCAAGCCTTCAGCGCACCAAGGCGGATCGGTTCCTTGCTTGCAGATGAGATATGAGACAGCCAAGAACGTGGCCAACAATGACAATGCAGCCATGGCCATGGAGGAGAGCCTTAACTTGACCAATGTGTATCAATTTCGTGCCTGTTAGTAGTTTTGAAGCGCTGAGGCGATGCACGGCTTTAAGCTTTTCACAACGGTGTCTTTTTAGTGTTCATAACGGAAATCTAAACACCTGTTTCAAGAGTTTCAGGCTATTGTCAGAGATACACCTAACTTTAAAACAGACTTACACACGGTTTCATCATCAAAGTTCTGAAAAAATCCATGCTGTTGCGCGAGCGTGTGCTGAATCCCACGGCTAAGGAGGTTGTGGTTCAAGGCGTACCGGCGGAGATAACGGCGGAGCTGATTCGTCGCCTGTTGGTGCTGTCGAAGCTGGTCAAGCGCGGCAGGAGCGCGTTCACCAGCGGTTTTGGCTTTCATCGAACGGTGGACCCGGTGTCTGGACTGGACACTGACCGTATCCATGGTTTGTTTGTCCCCCATGCTGAGGATGAGTACCGTTGGAGGTACTTTGTGGAAGACCCGTCTACGGGGAAACGTTACTTGCTCCACTTCTCATCGCTGACTTGTGACTTCTACGGTCGCCAACACATGATGCGGTACCACGATCATTATGTCGCCCCGATACAGGCGAATTTCAACAACTGGAACCTGACTGTTAAAAGGTTCACGAGACGAATAGTATAAGCAGAGAAGCGTCCTACCCGCTGCCGGTGCACTCATTTCCGCTCGCTCTTCACTTCTTACCTTTTACTGACGGCTGTCTGCTCCTCTCCCCCCGCAGTTGTCCTGAAGCGCATCATGAGAGATCCTGCGGTTATCCTCACCTTCACCGGAAGCGCGCGGGAGGAGTGGGTCTGTGTCCAGACAGTATGCGAGAAGGCGCAGGGAAAACGTTTCGAGCAAGCATCGGCTCACATCGAATCTGCTCGGCACAAAGGGGGTTTGCGGAAGGAGGGATCGGCAACTCGTGCCAGCAAATTCTCCCAGAAGCTACTGGCGTTCAAGAAGGAGTACATCACAAAGCCGACGAAGTAAAGAATGACAGCACCATCACGCGACAGCAGGGGAAGAATGCTTCAGCATGATATAGTGTCGTATACATCAGCAGTAGTGTGAGAGGGGTGGCTGACGTCAGCGGCTCACCTGCTCTGGTATTCATTTGTATCCTTACAGCCCGTTGATGCGAGGAGGCTTCTCAGTTGTTGGTTAATGGATAAGGCCCACATGGTCATTTTCTGCGAATTCAACATCAATGGACTCGGTGGTATAGAGAAACAAAAGAAGTGCAGAGAATGGAAGAGGGAGAAAACAGACGTGGCAATAATCATAGACACCAGGCTACAGGCAGACCATAATTTTTGGACTCAAATAAATCCGAATGCGGTTGCAGTGAGTGGACCAGACCCCAAGGAATCAGCGGGGGGGGGGGGGGGGGGGGGGGGGGTTGCTATAGTGAGCCTCGTACCTGGACTGGTGTTCGCGTACAGCTTCACCCATGAGTCTGGCAGGCTCCTGGCGGTAGTTGTTTGTTGGGGTAGCCTGGAGTTCCTGCTGGTGGCGGGATATATCCCGGCGCAAGCGGTCAATAGGAGCAGCTTCTACAGGGACAGCATGAAGCCGTTCTTGAAGTCCCTGCCGGCGCTCCCGAATGTTCTGGTGATGGGGGACCTTAACCTAGTCGAGGATCCGGACTTGGACCGCACCTCGCAGTCCGGCTCCTCGGCGGATAATCAAAGGCTTCTGAGCTGCTGGGTGAGCATGGATCTGAGGGATGCTTTCAGGCACATGCATCTGGAAAAAAGGGAGTCCACCTTCTTTTGCAAAAGCAACAAGATCCAGCTCAAGGATAGAATGGGCACTGATATCACAACCGCTGCTTAGCAAACTGGTGGAGGCGAAACACGTGGCGATCACGAACGGGATGACCAATCACTGGAACGAGATAGGAGTGGTGCTGGAATCAGCGGACGCAGTTAAGAACGGGCCGGGCATTTGGAGGTTGCGGGCGGAGCAGAAAAAAAAGGAGGAAGTCAGGAAAATAATCAAAAGGATTATCGAGGAATCGGCTGCTGCATCAGTCGACAAGCTGTTGGGTGCAAATTCACATTGCACAACGTCCTGCCGTCTGTTTGTACGAGTATGCTTGTGCGAATGCATTTGGGTATGGATGGAATGTTCGTATGTTTGACCTAAATTGTACCTCTGTAGTGCCTGCCCTGCTACAATATAGTCAACCAAACACAACAGTACAATTTCGAGTTGGATAGAACTGAATCTGCGCAATCAAGTTAGATGGGGAGGTGGCATCGGGTACCCTGTCTGCGCAAATCAAAACTCGTATGGCGAAAACAGCGATCCGAGAGGTGTCAAGGAACGGGGCCACCTTCTCAGGGTTGAAGGAGGTCCTCTCGGCGGCGACGGACCACTTCCGAGAGGCTTTCAGTTGTACAGGTGGAGAAGCGGTATCTGCCATAGAGGACCATCCTATGCAGCGGCAGCTGGGGGAAGAGAGCACGAGGACGTTGAGTGCACCGTGGATGGAGGAGGAAGTGTGGAAAAGAGACCGGGAGCTCGCTCCAGGAAATTCGCCGAGAGCAGAAGGCTTGCCTAAGGAGCTCTTTGATCACAACTGGGACCTGCTTAGGCTAGTGCTGATGGATCTGGTGAGGAGATTCACGAGGGGAGAAGAGCTGCCGCAAAATGTCTCAACGGCGGTGACCATCTTGCTGCATGAAAAGGGAGACAAAGGCGATTTAGGGAACTGCCGGCCAAAAACGCTCTTGAGCACAGTATACAAGATCATGGCAAAGGCAAGTAGACTCAAAAAGGTGTTGCACGAGGTTATTTCGGAGGACCAATACGGTTTCATACCTGGTTGACAGCTGGCGGACGCGGTAGCAGTGATAGAAGACGCCATAGAAGCAGGAGTCGACAGGAAGGAGGACTGGTACCTGTTGATGATAGACTTTCAGAAGGCGTTTGACTCAATCTTGCGCGACTACCTTTTCAACACGCTGCGGAAGCTGGGCTTGCCAGAGAATTTTGTGACCTGGACGGAGGGGCTGCACAAGGATGCAGGGACATGCTTGCACATCAACGGGTGAACGGGTGAAAAAGTAGCGATTGAAAAGGGGGTGCGCCAAGGATGTCCGCTGGCGCTGTACCTCTTCCTCTGCGCGGTTGAGCCGGTGTGCCAAGAGATCCATCGGAAGAAGTTGGGGTTCGGGAAGAGGGGCGTGGGTAAACTGGCATATCTGGGCTACGCCGATGATACCTCTCTCCAACTGCACGGGGCGGAGCAGCTGGAGACGGCAGCAAAGGTGCTGTCAAATTTCGGTGAAGAGTCGAGGCTGAAGGTGAATGAAGGAAAAACTGTGATCTTTCCGCTGAGGAAAAACCGGGGGAAGCCGGCGCCACATAACATGCGATATAAATGGGCGGACAAGGATGAGCCGGAGCGACTGCTGGGGACTTGGATTACACCAAATGGTGACCCGACCCCATCCTGGAACAAGGCATTGGACAGGGCGAAGGGGGAGTTAGCAAAGTGGGAGATGCAGCACCTGACAATATCGGCAAGAGTGACAACAATCAACAGCCACATCGCACCAATCTTCATCTTCCAAGCGCAAGTTTACTTACCGTCGGAGGCCATCTAGAAAAAGATTCACAAGCTGTGTCACACCTTCGTCTCGAAGGGGGAAGCGGTAAAGGAGAAGCGATTCATCCTCTGTTATTATAAGTTGGCCTGCACGCCTCGGAAAGATGGGGGGCTGGGTTTGATATGCCCCGAGCAGAGGGTTGACAGCATCGCCATTCGAAACGTCTGCCGACTAGTGCTGAAACCGAGCTCTGTTAGGAAGTGGCTGGCGGAGAAGGCGGCAGAGATGCCCTTGGGGTTGAACACCATCTTCGCTCACAAAACACAGCTGGGCCACTGGGAAAAAGGGAGCACACGGTGGAAGGAGTTAGTCGGGAAATTTTGGGACTCGCCGCTATGCAAAGCGCGTGCTCTGACAAATCGTTGGGAGGTGGAGCAAGAACACCTGGTATTCAACCCGAGCATCCCCTTCAGATGCGCGAGCCCCTTCGGAAATCAGAAGGGAACGGAGGTGCCGCTGGGCATACGCCTCAAAAATCCTAAACCTGATCGAGAAATCATGGGACGGAACGTGCTGCCTCAAAAAGTTGGAAGTCCTGACAAGGGAGTTGGGGAGCAAAGAAAAGGCGAAATGGGCGTTAAATGCTTTCAAAGCGGCACCTTCGGACTAGAAAGAGATGGTGCTAGCGAAGCTGTCAAGCGAGGAGGTGGTAGCCACGGTGAAGCTACTGCGGACGCAAAATAGCACCACCGGAAATTTCACCTATTGGCAAGTCGAGACGGCGAAGGAAGACAAAGTAGTGGGAAGGTTGTGAGTCGTGGAAGACGACGGGCGTTTCACACCCTACGCGGGGAATCTCACGATGGATTTCGGTCTACGAAGCGGGGTGCCGATGTTCACGGAGGATTGCGTGTTCCTGGGGCGTATGGGAGATGTGCGTACAAAGCTGCTGCTATCAGAGGCGTGTGAAGGAGGGGAGTTGCTCTCACTGAGGGGAATCAGGAAGGTGATAGCAAACTTGGCTCGCACGCAGGGGAATCAAAGGAGATTGGAAGGGCAGAGGAGAGAAGTTGAGTGGGACAGACCCATCGAGCAAAGAGACTCACTTGCCACCCCACGACGGGCACGTGACGTTCTTCTAAGGCTCCACTGTAGTAACCTGCAAGTGGGCGCAAGGCTGTTTTTCATGGGGGTGGTCTGCCCGCACTATCGTGTTGGTGTAAGGGCCTAATCAACTCAAGCTATTAAGACTTTATCAAACTTAAAACCTCTCCTCGGGGTCACCTCCAAGGGTCCTTGGGTGCCTGGTACAAGACCAGCCCCTATCCTCGGGTCCGAGTTTGTAGAGAGAGGGATCAAGAGGGACTTAGTCAAAACAGCAAGAGTACCTTGAACGTCGCGCAGCGTATCGTGCAGACCGTCGATCAGATTAAGCTGAGAATTTCCTATATCGAAGCTCGCTCCAAGAGCTTTAAAATGAACCAAGTTGCCTCGCGAAAAGTTCTGCCATTACAAAGTTATGGCTCGGACAGCGTTTGCCTAGCGTTGGAGTGCTAGCGTACTAGCGTTGACTCGGGTAGCATTCCACAGTCGAACCGCGTAGAAACAAAATTCCAGGAAGGGAGGAATTCGCTTGAATCAAATTGACTATATCCAGGTAAAAACAGAGAAGGAATAAATAGTTCTAGCTAGCAAGGACCTTGGGAATAAACCTGGGAACAACCAGGGATGATCCCAAATAATTCCAAGCAACAGAACAAACCTGGCTGGACAAAACAGCAGGTGGTAGGTTGGTAAACAACCTCTGGTTCTGTTTTTCCAACCTGGGAAAACAACAACCAGGTTCAGGTCCTAAAAACAGAACCTGTTTTGTCTTTGCCCAACCAGCCAAATGCTGGTTCCGCTGGTTTCCCCTGGCCCTGTAGCATGCAGATACAGACAAACAACATCCAACCTTCACCTAAATTGTACCCCTATAGTGCCTGCCCTGCTACACTATAGTCAACCAAACAAAACAGTACAATTTCGAGTTGGATAGAACTGAATCTGCGCAATCAATTCAACCGAACCGCAAAGCTTCCATCTTGGGTTCCTTTGCGAGCTCGTCCTTTCTGCTTGTACTGTTCATAGCGCGTACAATGTTGTGCCGAAGCGCACAATGCGCGAGTACCTGCAAATGCTTCAAGCGAAAATTGCGAAAGCAAACAAACACACGAACATTCCATTCACACCCAAATGCATTCGCACACGCATACTCATACAAGCAGACGGCAGGATGTCGTGCAATGTGAATTTGCACCCAACATATCGGGGGGAAGAAACCCCAGACCACTGCCTTCTCGGATGTCCTGCGGTGCAGGTGGTGACAGACCTGCTGAAGTGAGGGTTGGCGGCAATGAACCCGGAGTTAGCGTGGCAGGATCTTGAAGATCTGCTCTTCATGCAAAGAAGCACGAAGTCGGGAGTTCCGGAAGGGGCGTGGATTGCAACCATTCTGCACCAAGTATGGCAGGCGAGGTGTAACGTGGCGTGAAGAAATGAGACTTTCCAGGCCGGAAGGGTGGCACGGCAGGCAGTGTTAAAATTTGTCGCAGATGCGAAGGTGTACTGCTTGGCGCGCGACATGACAGCGCTGAAGAAGGGGCAGGCGTTGAACGGTGACTGGGCACACCTGGCAGCCGATGAGGCGACGGTGATGTGGCGAATCTGCAGCAGCGGCGCACCACAGACATGGAAGATCAGTTTCAGCTCAATTTGGGACAACCCGAGGATAACACATCAACCACCGTAGCTGCCTTAGAGGGGATCCCCTCTCTGAAACAGTTACGACTGCCGATGTCTGTACATTTCTGAAATGTATAAGATATATAAAAAAAAAAAAAAAAAAAAAAAAACTCATATCACTAAGCAGCGTGCTTACTCTTAGTCCCGTTGAAATGGCTAAGTAACAAACTTAGTCTTAGTACCCCTTAGATGGCTAAGTAAATCACATACTCTTAGAACCATTGAAACGGCTAAGTGATGCACTTGCTCTTAGTACCACTAATATGGCAAAGTCACGCGCTTACTCCTAGTACCACTCATATGGTGAAGTAACGCGCATACTCTTAGTAGCACTCATGTGGCTATGTAACGCACTCACTCTTAGTACCACTCATATGACTATGTATCACACATAATCTTAGTACCAACGCACTTAGTCTTAGTACTACACATATGGCTATCTAACGCACATAATCCTAGTACAAACGCACGTACCCTTAGTACCACTTACGTGGCTAACTAAAGTGCATAATTTTAGTATCACTCATATGGCTATGTAACGCACTCACTTTTAGTACCACTCATATAGCTATGTAACTCGCTTACTCTTAGTACCACTCATATCGCTAAGTAACGCACTTATTCTTAGAACCACTCATAAGGCTGAGCAACGCGCTTTAACTTAGTACTACTCATATGGCTAAGCAACGCGCTTACTCTTAGTACCACTCATATCGCTAAGTAAGAGCTTACTCTTAGTACCACTCATATGACTAAGTAACGCACTTACTCTTAGTATGACTCATATGGCTACGTAACACGCATAGTCTTAGTAACACTCATATGGGAAAAAAACGGGCATACTCTTAGTACCACTTATATGGGCATGTAACGCGCTTAGTCTTAGAACCACTCATATCTCTAAGTAATGCGCTTACTCTTAGAACCACTCATATAGCTAAGTAACGTACATACTCTTAGCAGGTTCATATGGCAAAGCAACGCGCTTACTCTTAGTACCACTCATATTGCTAAGTAATGCGTTTACTGTTAGAACCACTCATATGGCTAAGTAACGCACTTACTCTCTGTACCACTCATATGGCTAAGCAACGCACTTACTCTTAGTACCTCTCACGTGGCTAAGTAACGCGCTTACTCTCAGTAGCACTCATATGGCTACGTAACGCACTCACTCCTTGTACCACTAATATAGCTATGTATCACACATAATCTTAGTACCAGCGCACTTACTCTTAGTACCACTCACGTGGCTAAGTAACGCGCATAATTGTAGTATCACTCATATGGCTATGTAATGTTAGGTGCAAATTCACATTGGACGACATCCTCCCGTCTGTTTGTACGAGTATGCGTGTGCGAACGCATTTGCGTGTGAATGGAATGTTCGTGTGTTTGTTTGCTTTCGCAATTTTCGCTTGAAGCATTTGCAGGTACTCGCACATTGTGAGCTTCCGCACAACATTGTACGCACTATGAACAGTACAAGCAGAAAGGACGAGCTCGCGAAGGAACCCAAGATGGAAGCTTTGCGGTTCGACTTACTTGGTTGCGCAGATTCAGTTCTATCCAACTCGAAATTGTACTGTTTTGTTTGGTTGACTATAGTGTAGCAGGGCAGGCACTATAGAGGTACAATTTAGGTGAAGGTTGGATATTGTTTGTCTGTATCTGCATGCTACAGGGCCTGGGGAAACCAGCGGAACCAGCATTTGACTGGTTGGGCAAAGACAAAACAGGTTCAGTTTTTAGGACCTGAATCTGGTTGTTGTTTTCCCAGGTTGGAAAAACAGAACCAGAGGTTGTTTACCAACCTACCACCTGCTGTTTTGTCCAGCCAGGTTGGTTCTGTTGCTTGGAATTATTTGGGATCATCCCTGGTTGTTACTTAGCCATATGAGTGCGTTACTTAGCCATATGAGTGGTACTAAAAGTGAGTGCGTTACGTAGCCATATGAGTGGTACTAAAAGTAAGTGCGTTATTTTGCCATATGAGTGGTACTAACATGGAGTGCGTTACGTAGCCATGTGGTACTAAGATTTTTTGCAGTACTAAGCCATATGAGTGGTACTAATCTAAGCGCATTACATAGCCATATGAGTGGTACTAAGAGTAAGTGCATTATTTAGTGATATAAGTGGTACTAAGAGTTAGTGCATGATTTTCTGATATGAGTGGAACTAAGTGCGTTACATTGCCATATGAGTGGTATTTTAAGTAAGTGGGTTATATAGCCATATGACTGGTGGTAAGAATAAGTGCCTTACTTAGCCATATGAGTGGTTCTAAGAGAAAGTGCGATACTTCGCCATTTAGGTGGTACTAAGTGTAAGCGTGTTACTTAGCCATGTGAGTGGTACTAGAAGTAGGCACGTTGCTTAACCATATCAGTGATACTAAGAGTACGCACGTTACTTAGTGATATGGGTGGTAGTAAGAGTAAGTGCGTTAAATAGCCAAAGGAGTGGTACTGAGAGTATGTGCGTATAGCCATGTGAGTGGTACTAAAAGAAAGTGCCTTACTTAGCCATATGAGTGGTACTATGAGTATGTCCGTTACTTAGCCATCTGAATAGTACTGAGAGTAAGTGCGTCACTTAGCCATACGAGTGGTACTAAGACTAAGCACGTCACATATCCATATGATGATACTAAGAGTAAGTACGTTACTAATAAATTTTTGTGGGACTAAGACTAAGTGCGTTCGTTACGAGAAAGTGCGCTACTTAGCCATATGAGTGGTACTAAGAGTAAGCACATTTCTTACGAATGGTTCTAAGAGTAAGCGCGTTACTTAGCGATATGAGTGGTACTTAGAGTAGGCGCGTTGCTTAGCTATATGAATGGTACTAAGAGTTAACGCTACTTACCGATATGAGTGGTACTAAGAATAAATGCGTTTCTTCGCCACCTAAGTAGTACTGAGAGTAGGTGCGTTACTTAGCCGTTCATTGCAGGGGAGTATGGCATGGTAAGGGAGTGCCTTATCCCATTCTTCTTCAGCAACAATCCAAACTCCTTGCTCAGGAACTCTCCCCCTCGGTCGGTGCGGATTGACTTGACTAGGTGGTCTTCTTGCCGCTCCATCATCGGCAACCAATCGGTCTTCATGGTTTCAGCCACGTCGCTCTTCTTGGACAGCACATACACCCATGTCATGCTGGTAAAGACGTTGCCAATGGTCAGGAAGTACTCTGCTCCAGCAGCTCCAAGCTTCAGGGGGTCCACCACATCTTTCACCACCTCATCAAGCGGTGCTTTAGCTGTTGCCTCTGAGCTCGAGAACGGAAACCGGGTGAACTTCGCTTGCAAGCACGTCGGGCAGCCAAGCACCTCATCGGGCTCCCCCTTCACACGTATGCCAGCAACCATCTCATTCTTTACTAGCTGCTGCAAGATGGGTAGGGCCACATGCCCCATTCGCCGATGCAAGGTGAGCCAATCACACTCCCCCGTAGCCGAAGTCGGATTAGAGAATGCCGCGCTCGCCATAGCGCCCCACATACTCTCTCTGTAGTCCTCCTCCGCTGCTGCCTCGGGGTTCTCCTGACCCTTATGCTGCTCCTTGGCTGCTGCACCACTCTCCATAGGATCACACAGCTTGCTGGTACCTCCAGGTTTGCTCTTCTTGAGCTCGTTCTCCTTGGCACGATCGTTCGCGCCATAGCCGCTACCAACCGCTTCGCTCTTGGCGTTGATGCTTGCTGCCACTTGCCTCTCTTTAGGCATGGGGACCACAGGGATCTGTCACATCTCATTGTAGACATCCCTATCCTCGTCAAGGTCCCAAAGAATCCGGTCGCCAATCCTTGCGGTGTAGGTCTTGGCTCCCTTCGAGTTCGTGTCCACGCCGCCCTTTTGTTGGTGTAAGGGCCTAATAAACTCAAGCTATTAAGACTTTATCAAACTTAAAACCTCTCCTCGGGGTCACCTCCAAGGGTCCTTGGGTGCCTGGTACAAGACCAGCCCCTATCCTTGGGTCCGAGTTTGTAGAGAGAGGGATCAAGAGGGAATTAGTCAAAACAGCAAGATTACCTTGAACGTCGCGCAGCGTATCGTGCAGACCGTCGATCGGATTAAGCTGAGAATTTCCTATATCGAAGCTCGCTCCAAGAGCTTTAAAATGAACCAAGTTGCCTCGCGAAAAGTTCTGCCATTACGAAGTTATGGCTCGGAGAGCGTTTGCCTAGTGTTGGAGTGCTAGCGTACTAGCGTTGACTCGGGTAGTATTCCGCCGTCGCACCGCGTAGAAACGAAATTCCAGGAAGGGAGAAATTCGCTTGAATCAAATTGACTATATCTAGGTACAAACAGAGAAGGAATAAATAGTTCTAGCTAGCAAGGACCTTGGGAATAAACCTGGGAACAACCAGGGATGATCCCAAATAACTCCAAGCAACAGATCCAACCTGGCTGGACAAAACAGCAGGTGGTAGGTTGGTAAACAACCTCTGGTTCTGTTTTTCCAACCTGGGAAAACAACAACCAGGTTCAGGTCCTAAAAACAGAACCTGTTTTGTCTTTGCCCAACCAGCCAAATGCTGGTTCCGCTGGTTTCCCCTGGCCCTGTAGCAAGCAGATACAGACAAACAATATCCAACCTTCACCTAAATTGTACCCCTATAGTGCTTGCCCTGCTATACTATAGTCAATCAAACAAAACAATACAATTTCGAGTTAGATAGAACTAAATCTGCACAATCAATTCAACCGAACCGCAAAGCTTCCATCTTGGGTTCCTTTGCGAGCTCGTCCTTTCTGCTTGTACTGTTCATAGCGCGTACAATGTTGTGCCGAAGCGCACATTGCGCGAGTACCTGCAAATGCATCAAGCGAAAATTGCGAAAGAAAACAAACACACGAACATTCTATCCATACCCAAATGCATTCGCACACGCATACTCGTACAAACAGACGGCGGGATGTCGTGCAATGTGAATTTGCACCCAACACACTCCCCCTCAGCTTGCCGGCTGCATCCCCATCATTCCATGCTAGTTCATGCTCATTCCATTCATGCGTACACAACGCCAATGAGGCTCATCCGCAAGCCTCTTGATGAGGAAGTCTGCTGGCTGCTGGTGAGTCTTGATGTAGATCGGATTCACCGTCCCCCTCTTCACCTCCTTACGCAGCCAGTGCCACTTGATACGCATGAAGCACAGCGTTCCTGGCCATCCCAAGAGCTCCCTTGCTATCACAAAACAGCGGCGTAGCAACCTTTTTCTCCTGGCCAATCTCCTCTAACAGCCTCCCCAGCCAAATCACCTCCGTCATCCCATGGAATATCGCCATGCACTCTGATTCCACGGAAGAGAGTGTCGTCTCCGTCTGCTTCTTTGACCTCCAACTAACAGGTCGTCCCCCAACTACGCAGATGTATCCTCCCACAGATGAGGAATCCTCCTTCTCAGAGGCCCACCTAGCATCGGTAAAACAAGTGAGAAAGAGCTTGCCTTCTCCAAGCCTCTTCCCCTTCTCTTTCAGCACCTCAACCCCTTTCTGCTTCACCTGTGCAGATGCGGAGTATTGAACTCCAATGCTTGGGTGAGAGTTCAGATACTTCACTACACGCTCAGCTGCATCCACCTGCTCCTCTGATGGATTCTGCACCACCCTAGCCAGCTGCCCAACCGAGAAAGAGATGTCGGGCCTTGTGTGAACTGCTACATACAAGAGGCTGCCCACCAAGGACTGGAATTGCTGCTGCTCCTCGGCTTCAACCCCTTCATCCTCTGCAGCTTTCACAAGCTTGAATTCTGCTGGCAGGGGAGTTGCAACTTTGCGCTCATTCTCAATCCCGTACTTCTCCCCCAGCTCCTTGATGAACTTCTCCTGGTGCAGCTTTAACCACCTGTGATCCAGATCCCTCTCCACGTGCATCCCGAGGTAGTACTTTACCTCCCCAAGGTTCTTGCACTTGAAGTTCTCCATCAGCTGCTGCTGCACATTCTGGATCTCTTTCATGCCGCTGCTAAAGAGAAGAATGTCGTCCACATAGACCAGAAACAGCACCAGCTTCTCCCCCTCCCCCTTGAGAAAGAGGCTCTCATCACAGCTGCTGGTCCTGAATCCCATCTCCTCTAAAACAGCTGCCAACTTCTGGTACCAGCAGCGTGGCGCCTGCTTCAAGCCATAGATGGACTTTCTCAGCTTGCACACCCTGCCCGTACCATCGTCATACCCAGGCGGCTGCGTCATGTACACATCCTCCTCTAAAATCCCATTGAGGAATGCCGTTGATATATCCATCTGAATGATGAATTTCCCACTAACGGTTGCATCTGCCAACAAGACATGGAGGGTACGGGGTTTGGCAGTGGGAGCAAAAATCTCACTGAAGTCGTGCTTCTCCTTCTGCATAAACCCCTTAGCCACCAGCCTACTCTTGTAGATGGTGACCTGTCCCTTGTCATCGGTCTTGATCCTTAGCACCCACTTGCACTGTACGGCTTTCTTCTCCTCAGGCAGCACCACCAGATCACATGTCCCATTCTCTAGCAGGCTCTGGTACTCAGCATCCCTAGAAACCAGCCACTTCTCCCTATCTGGTCCAGCTAATGCATCCTCCATGCTAGCTGGTTCCTCTAGTGCAGGGGCAAGAAAACAGTAGGCAGGTTCATCCTGCTCATCCAGGTCATAGCCATGCGGTAGAATCAGCAATGCCTCCTCTGTCCCAAGCTGCTGCTCCGCTACATCAGCTCCTGCAGTCAGCTTCTTAGTAGCCATACGGGTACGTCCTGGCCTGGAGACGGGTGTCTCCCATCCCTTCATAACGACACCCTTCGGCTTCTTAGTTTTCCCCTGCTGCTGCTCTCCCCCCTCGGATCCAGCAGCTCGACTAGTGCTAGTCTCCACATCATTTTCTCCACCAGCAGGTGCCTCCTGTACCTTCTTTCCATCACCACCCTCTGCAGCTGCCTCCTCTCCCTCCTCCCACACACTAGGAGTCAGGTCGAGCTGCATGGTGATCTGCTCCATCTGCTGAGACTCCCTGGCCTCCGGCTGTTTCTCCCAGCTCCCAAACATCATGCCCTCAACAAACTTCACATCCCTGCTGTCAAACAACACACCCTTGGAAGGTTCCCACAGCAGCCATCCCTTGCTCTCAGCAGCCAGCCCCAAATGCACACACCAGATTGCACTCGCCCCAAACCTACTGCGGTAGGTCTTGGGGACGTAGGCGACTGCCATGCTACCGAACACCCTCACCATGTCCACCGGCGGGTTCCTCCCAAGCCACCTCTCCAACGACACCCACGAGTCATCCCCAACTTTTGTGAGTACCATGTTCCTAGCGACGGTAGCGTGCCGAACAGTATGGGGCCACATCAAGTTGCCCAGCCCAGATTCTATGAGCAGCGCCCTAGCTGTCTCCAGAATTGTCCAGTTCGCCCGTTCTGCTACACCGTTAGACTGTGGGGTGTAAGCCGTGGTCAGCTCCCTCTGGATGCCCTGCTTCTTGAGCCAGGCCGTCATCTCAGCTCCAAGGAACTCACCACCCCGATCTGTCCTAATCCGCTTCACCACACACTTCGCTTGCTTCTCCACGAATGGCAGCCAATCTTCGCGTATCGTAGAGGCGGCATGGTCCTTCTGCTTCAGCGGATATGCCCACCTAAGCCTGCTCCAATCATCCACTATGGTCAGAAAGTACCGCTCCCCCTTGTGCCCCTGAACCGGCAGCGGCCCCACCAAGTCCATGTGGACCAACTCTAAAGGCTTCTTGCTCCTGCCAGTCACACTATGGAAGGGGAAACGGGTAAACTTTGAGAGCAAAAAGATTTCACAATTTTCATCAGGTGGCTGTCCGTTCAGCTTCAGACCCTTAACGGCTCCATCTTTCTCCAACTGCTTCAACAAGGGCAATGCCACATGTCCCAAGCGTCGGTGTGCCGTTGCCCAATCCGTCTCCCCAGATCTCGCCGACACTTTCACACCAACCCCTCCAACGGCGTTGCACTCCCCCTGGGATGCAGACCCCTCTCCAGCCTGCCCCCCACCATGCCACACCAACGCCGGCAGCTGCCACATGGATCGTACACTTCCGTGCCCTCGTTCAGATCCCAAAGTACCCGATTGCCCAGCTGCCCTTTGTAAGTGCGTGCCCCATCCGTGCTAGTGCTCACCCCAGCCTTGCCAAGCTTACGGAGGGAGATGAGGTTGGCCTTGAGTTCAGGAACGAGGAGAACGTCGTGCAGCACCACCGGCTTGCCATCCGTTCCCTTAAACGCAGCTCGTCCTGCACCAGCCACCTTCAGCGCGTGTCCAGAGGCGGAGCACACCTCGTTGATCGGTGCAGCTCGTGCGTGGTCCAGTAGGTCCTTGCGCGGCGTCATCGACCAAGCAGCACTCGTGTCCAACACCCAATAGTCCAGAGGGTGCAGCTCTGCTGCAACCTTGGCAGAGGCGTCTCCTTGCTCCCCCTGCTCTCCAATATGGAAGAACTGGCCCGCGGTGCGCTCCTTTTTTTCCGCACCGCCGTTGTTCTTCGGGTTGTTGTCGGACGAATCGGCGACCATGCTCGCGCCGTTTTTCTGGTTCCTCCGCGCGCCGCCATCCTGGTGACGATTCTGGGGGGTCCATCCATCGGGTTTCTTATAGCACAAAAGCCAGGGGTGCCCCTCCTTCTCACAATACCAGCAACTCCTTTTCATTTTGCCACCAGCACCCGACTTGCCCCCATGTCCAGATTTCGCACCGCGACCCCAACCGGCACCTCCTTGTTGGTCGTTGGAGTCGTCATCCTTCTTTGCACCGCGTCCAGCATCACCGAAGCCACGTCCTCTGCCACGTCGGCTCCCTTGCATCCCGTAGCTGCTGCTGCCGTCGTCTCCACCCCTCAGTTGGCGGCGACGGAAGTCCTCCTCCAGAATCTTTGTCCGCACCCACTCGAGTGTCCACGAGCTCTGGTTCTGGGGCAGGCTCAATCCGCTCGTGAATAGAAGCCACGGTTCCGGCAGCAGCGAGAGCATCTTCAAGCACTTGGTCTTCTCCGGGTCGCCAACTTCGCGTAGAGGTCGCGCATCTTGTCCAGGACAGGTTGCACTGGCTCTCCCTCGCTCAGGCGCAACGCGGACAGCTCCCTCTCCAGCATCAACGTTGCAACAACGGAGGTCGGGGCGTACAGCTCCTTTAATACGGTCCACGCTTTCGGACCGCACTCAACCTCCGGCAGCAAATGCATGACGTGGTGACGCTGGTTCAGCTCCAAACTCTGCGACATCAAATAGTAGCCAGCCGAGGAGCGCTCGTCCCAATCTTCCTGCAGCGTGGGTCACTCGGTCTAGGCTCCTCCCCAATCATTAGTTTCAGCAATCCAATCTGATGGAAATAGAGTTGCATTTTCCAGGCCCAATCATCATAGCCCTCACCATTGAACTTCTCGACGGTGAAGTTCTTCAGCACCTCCTTGACCAGCGAGCCCTGGTTTGTTCGCGCTCCCCTTGGCGCTGAAACACCAGAATCTTGGCTGCCGCTACGATCTTGGGCTGAAGATTCACCAGCTCCCTTCGAGGTGTTGCCCGCCATAGCTACCTATAGTGAGGATCACTATAACGCAGCTCTGATACCAGCTTGTTGGTGTAAGGGCCTAATAAACTCAAGCTATTAAGACTATCAAACTTAAAACCTCTCCTCAGGGTCACCTCCAAGGGTCCTTGGGTGCCTGGTACAAGACCAGCCCCTATCCCCAGGTCCGAGTTTGTAGAGAGAGGGATCAAGAGGGACTTAGTCAAAACAGCAAGAGTACCTTGAACGTCGTGCAGCGTATCGTGCAGACCGTCGATCGGATTAAGCTGAGAATTTCCTATATCGAAGCTCGCTGCAAGAGCTTTAAAATGAACCTTTTTTTTTTTTTTTTTTTTTTTTTTTTGGTGAGCATAAGTACACTACACGCATGCATACACTCGCAGTCGTAACTGATACTAGGAGGGCATGCAAGTGGCTACGGGTAACCAAGCCCCCCCTTCCACCTTACGGGGGCTGGAAGGCAACGCCGCCATCTTCCCATATGGCCTTGAAACCCGCTCTCCATGTCATCGAGGCTTCAGTATCGTACAGTCTGTTCAGAGCACATGCCTCGTCAGCATTTACATGACTCCACTCCCCCTGTCCTCTTCGAACCACCCTTGCCAGCCAGCCGTTTCCGCACTCTGCTGTATATCTTCACGTGTCTTGTAAAGCCAACCGCTATGCGCCTCAGTGCTCTTTTGGGTTGAAAACGGCAGCCACGAAACACCGCATTGCACCTCTCCAGCCATACTTGCTGAGCTGTGATTGAAATGATTGCAGCTTCTGGAAAACCGGTCGACGTGCCACACTTCTGGAACAACATGTCTCCGAGGGACTTCATTTTCCTGCCCGGGTTCATACACTGTACCGCATTCTTCATCACCTCGACCACTGGTTGGATCGCCGGGCAGCTGAAAAGGCAGTGATCCTGCGACTCCACCCCTCCACAGTGTACACATTTCGCCCTCTCCCCCAGGAAGGGGAGCCTCTCCCCCACTTGCAGGTTGTTGATATGCAGCCTCAGCACCACCTCCCTCGCTTTGCATGGGGTTGCCAAGGAATCCCGGACCGTGATGGCCTTCCCCCAATCAATCCTCTTCCCCAACTCCTCCTCCCACCGCAGCTGCTGCTTGGGCTGGGACAGCGAGGGTTTCATCGCCTTCCTCAGCTGCCTCAGCTCAGCTCGTTCGCCCTTTTCACAGATTGGGGAGTGTAGCAGTCTTGTTCTTGGGGTTCCTAGCGGGCCGCGAACCCTCCCGTCAATTACCGCCATGGGCGTAGCACGCAGAAAGTCGACCGTCGTCGTATCAGCGTATCTCATCACCGTTATAAAACCTTTTTTATCCACCTCCACCCTCCTCCCGTATAACACCCCGTCTTCCTCGTGCTCCAGCTGATAATACAGAAACTCTCCCGGCCGATACGACGGTGATCAGATAAGCGCCGTTTCCCTGAAAACCTCTGCCGCCGTAAATTGGTTAAGTAGCAGGTCCCTCCATCCCTGAGGCGTCGCTTCCCACGCTTTGAGAGCCCATTTCCTCTGTTCCTCACCTCCCAGCTCCCGTTCCAGGATCACCTCGCTTTTGAGACTTCTGCTGCCATTTGCGCCCTTGGCTATCAGGTCCCCCGAACGGACGCCCTTCAGACAGTGAGAGCCCGCCTGGTTCCCGAAAGGCGAGCTGCCCCTGAAGAAAATCTTGCGATTAAAAGGCAGTTGCTCCTCTTCCGCATCCCACCGGTGCGCGGGGTCGCCCATGGTCACAATCTTTGATTCCCACAGCGCCTTCACTGCCGCTTTCCATCTCGTGCCCCCTCCCAGCCAATGTTTCAGCACCGAGGGGTGAGCGTAGATCGTGGCCAGGCCGAGCGGGAAACCGGCTGCTCTCTCCCATAGCCAGTTCCTTAATGGCACCTGTTCCGCCAGGACCTTACCCAGATTTTGAATCACGATGCTATCAATCCGCTGTTTCAAGTCAATCACACCCAGTCCCCCTTCCTTCCGCCCCCTGCACGACAGCTCGTAGCTCTAGAGGGTGAAATGTCTATCAAGAAGCGCTCTTCCACCCGAGATGAAGTTGTGACACAGCCTTTTCACCTTGGTCCAGACATCGTACGGCGGGGCGTAGATCTGCACTTGGAACAACAGGATCGGCATCGCGTAGCTGTTGATGATTGTGACTCGCGCCGATGTCTTGAGGTGTTTTGACTCCCAGCAACTCAGCACCGCACTGACTTTTTCAAATGCTTTGTCCCATGCAGGACCCGGCGACCCACCAGAGGTTATCCAGATTCCAAGCAACCGCTCTGACTTGTCCTTGTCAGCCCACGTGAAAGGCGACGGTATCGGCTGCAGTCTCCTCCTATTCTTCCTCAGCGGCATCAGTGTCGTTTTGCTGCTGTTCACCCTCAGCCCCGAAATTTCCGCGAACTCGTCGAGCAGCTTTCCCGCTGTCGCCCCTGCTCCTTCCCTCTCAATACAAGGGTTGTATCATCGGCATACCCAATGTCGGCTAACCCCCCCTTCACCCCCCGTTTTCGGACTCCCAGATTTCTCCTCCCTATTTCCTGGCAGAGCGGCTCCACTGCGCAAAAGAATAGATACGGGGCGAGTGGGCAACCTTGCCGCACTCCCTTGTCCATCGCCACGCAGTCTCCTACCCATCCGTTCAACAGCATCTTGGTTGCTGCTCCGTCATGCAGACCTCTCACCCACCGCACAAATTTCTCCGGGAAGCCCATGCTGCTCAGCGTCGAGAAAAGGTAGTCCCGTGACACGGAATCATAAGCTTTTTGAAAGTCCACCAGCAGCAGCAGCCAGTCTTCATCCTCCTCCTCCGCAGCGTCAATCACATCCGCTACCAGCGAGACTGCATCAGCAAGGCTTCTCCCCGGGAGAAAACCAAACTGTTTGTCCGAGATCACGCGTGGTAAGACCAGTTTGATTCTGTTCGCCATCACTTTCGCCAGCAGTTTATAGAAAAAGCTCAGTAAGGTGATCGGTCTGTAATTGCCTAAATCACATCCGTCCCCCTTCTTGTGCAGCAAGATGGTAACCGCAGTCGTGAAAGCCTCCGAGAGTGCACCTGATGCCTCGAAGTCTTTGACCTCCTTCATCACAGCCGGGCCTAGCAGCTCCCAGTTGTGCTCAAAGAATTCCTTCGGTAGGCCGTCCTGCCCCGGAGCCTTCCCCGCTGGTAAGCCTTTAAGCGCTGCTTTCACCTCCTGTTCCGACCATATCGCGTCTAGTTGCAATTGGTCCTCCTGCAACATCCTTCCCTTGTCTATCGGCCACAGCTCCACGGTATGATTTGGTGGTGACTCCGCGTACGCTTCTCTGAAGTGCTTGGAGGCTGCTTGGAGCACTTCCTTCGCCCCTTTCCTCTGCACCCCTTTGAAGACTAACTCCTGAATCTCCGTCTTTGCTTTCCTCGATTTGACCAGTCCCGATAAGAAACCCGAAGGCGTCTCGCTCGCCAACTCCATCAGCAACCCCGTCATGACCTGCAACCGCTCCTTATTACCATCTTGATAAAGTTTAAGCGCCGCTTCCGCCTTGATCAGCTCCTCGTATAAGTCTTGCGATTTGGCGCCTGCCATCACTTTCCACCGCAGCTCTTCCACTTTCTTTTCCAGATGTGCCAGGGTCGCTCTAACTCTCTTCCTCTCTTCTGCTACATGAGCCCGCATGCATGTACGCAGGTTTTCCACCAGTCTCTCCAGGCTCTGACCTGAGCTGCTTCCATGTGCCGTCACCACCGCTGAAATAATGTTCTTGACCCCTTCTCCACCGGGCCGGGGGGCCTGATACCTCCACAAGCCAGGACCGTGGTCATCCGCTACCGCTGCCTTGAGTGTCACCTTCACCGCAAACCAGTGGTCAGTCAGGCCGTAGGGTACCATACAGTGTTTCGCCTCCGTTATGCACCCGAGTAGAGAGTGAGAAACTAATGTCCTGTCGATGCGTGTGCTCGTCCTTGCAGATCTAGAGAAAAAAGTATATTCTTTGCGCGTTGGGTGGAGGCTCCGGAAAGCATCTTGCAGATCCCATCTCGAGCATATCTGCAGGAGCTTCTGGTTCTCCGCCGGGGACCCCAGCTTCGAGGATTTATCCAGCTCCGGATCCGCTACAATGTTCAAGTCTCCTATGAGGACGGTGTGAGGAGAGGCGCCAAGACTCTGCACGAATGGAGATAACTCGTCCCGGAAGAAAGTCCCCCTAGCAGTTGCCTGCGCCGGTAGGTATACCGCTACTATTCTGCACTTCAGATCCCGCCAAGTTACCATCAGACTCAGGAGTCGACCAGACGCGTGTCTACTAACATCTGTGAATCTCATTCCCGGCAGGAAGCCCAAAACCGCCACCCCACCTGCCCTCTGCGATGGGCCCACCACCACCTGAGCCTCCGATCTAACTTGCGTCCAGAAATTGTGGTCGGCTGGGACACGCGTATCGGTGAGTACCACAATGCTCGCTGCTTTCCTGATCCAATTTGCACATCGTTCTTGCTTCCCACTGCTACCGAGCCCGTTGATGTTGAGCTCGAGGATTGTAAGGTTGTTGTGCTTATTCATTTGACCACTCCTTTGAGCCCCACAGCATCCACGGGCGATTGAGTTTTATTGCGACGATACAGCCAGCAACAGCGAAAGAGAACATGGCACCGACTACACAGCCTGCTCCCATAATCCATCGTGCTGCCTCCACCCTTCTCTTCATGTTACACGCGTCCAGGTCCCTGCTTACTTCGCTGCCGGCTTGACAATGAAATCCTTCTTGAAAGCTGCCATTTTCTTTGAATGCTTGCTGGCGCGAGTTGCCGCTCCGTCTGCACGCAGACCCCCCTTGTGCTTGGCAGATGCAACGTGAGCCGCTGCCTGCTGGAACCGATTCCCCTGCGCCTTCTCGCACACGGTCTGCACACACACCCATTCCTCCCGCATCCCTCCCGTGGAGGTAAGAACAACTGCGGGGTCCTTCAGGATACGTTTCAGGAAGGTTGTGGCTTTCAGGGATGCAGCTGCGAGGAGGGGTAAGGAGAAAACCGTCAGTATGAGGTAAGAGAAGCGGATCGAGCGGTAAGTACTGCAAAGGGAAGGGACGCGGAGCAGCTCGGCGAGTACCGTTCATGTCATGAACCTTTTTAACCGTCAGGTTCCAGTTGGTGAAAGTCTCCTGCCTTGACGTGACATAGTGATCATGGTAACGGGACATATGCGGACCGCTGCAGAACTCGCAGGTGAGTGAGGGGTAATGGAGCAGGTAGCGCTTCTTCGTCGTCGGTTCCTCCACGAAATACCTCCAGCGATACTCATCGTCAGCATGAGGAGCCACCAGCCCGCGAATACGGTCAGTATCGAGTCCAGAGACCGGATCCAGCGTACGGTGAAAGCCAAAACCACTGGCGAACGCGCTCCTGCCACGTTTGACCAGCCTTGACACGACCAGCAGGTGGCGGATAAGTTCCGCAGTGATCTCGGCCGGCACACCCTTGACCACCACCTCCAGCGCCGACGGGTTCAGAACACGTTCACGGAGATAACGCGCATCTTCATGGAACTGCCAGGTAAGGTCGATGATGTCCCCATTAACACACTCGTGTTTGATGACTTGGTTCCACACGAAGTTCGCGTCCCTGACACGGCTAAACGTGACTTGCAGCCGACTGTAGCGCGTGCCAGAGAAAAAGGTCGGCGTTAAGTCCTGGTAGGTCGTTGTCTGCAGCGCATCCGGAGTTAACTGGTCCTTCCAGTCATCCAGCAGCGCAGCGATCGTCATAGCAGCTCGCTTGACTTCTACTTTCCTAAGGATCGGCACCAGTAAGGTTAGTGAGAAACGTTTCAGGGCCAAAGCACTGGAAAGCGAGGCAGGCTCCAGGTATTCATCTGAGTCGTCGCTCAGATACCCATCTTCGTCATCCTCAGGGGCCGGATCAGACAGGTCCTCTTCAACCTCCTCCTTATTGTCCGTATCAGCAGAACCTTCTTCCGCTGGCTCTTGGTCTTGTCCTTCATCTCCAATCACGTCTGCAGCAGCATCTTCGCCAGAACCTGTAGCATCATCCGTCTTTTTTTGCAGATCAAGCAGGTCTTCAAAAGGGCCAATCACGGCAGGCGTCGCTGATGGAGTAGACCGGCTCTTGTCAGCAGCATCCGGCACTGTTGGTGTAAGGGCCTAATAAACTCAAGCTATTAAAACTTTATCAAACTTAAAACCTCTCCTCGGGGTCACCTCCAAGGGTCCTTGGGTGCCTGGTACAAGACCAGCCCCTATCCTCGGGTCCGAGTTTGTAGAGAGAGGGATCAAGAGGACTTAGTCAAAACAGCAAGAGTACCTTGAACGTCGCGCAGCGTATCGTGCAGACCGTCGATCGGATTAAGCTGAGAATTTCCTATATCGAAGCTCGCTCCAAGAACTTTAAAATGAACCAAGTTGCCTTGCGAAAAGTTCTGCCATTACGAAGTTATGGCTCGGACAGCGTTTGCCTAGTGTTGGAGTGCTAGCGTACTAGCGTTGACTCGGGTAGCATTTCGCCGTCGCACCGCGTAGAAACGAAATTCCAGGAAGGGAGGAATTCGCTTGAATCAAATTGACTATATCCAGGTACAAACAGAGAAATAATATATAGTTCTAGCTAGCAAGGACCTTGGGAATAAACCTGGGAACAACCAAGGATGATCCCACATAATTCCAAGCAACAGAACCGACCTGGCTGGACAAAACAGCAGGTGGTAGGTTGGTAAACAACCTCTGGTTCTGTTTTTCCAACCTGGGAAAACAACAACCAGGTTCAGGTCCTAAAAACAGAACCTGTTTTGTCTTTGCCCAACCAGCCAAATGCTGGTTCCGCTGGTTTCCCCTGGCCCTGTAGCATGCAGATACAGACAAACAACATCCAACCTTCACCTAAATTATACCCCTATAGTGCCTGCGCTGCTACACTATAGTGAACCAAGCAAAACAGTACAATTTCGAGTTGGATAGAACTGAATCTGCGCAATCAAGTAAGCCGAACCGCAAAGCTTCCATCTTGGGTTCCTTTGCGAGCTCGTCCTTTCTGCTTGTACTGTTCATAGCGCGTACAATGTTGTGCCGAAGCGCACAATGTGCGAGTACCTGCAAATGCTTCAAGCGAAAATTGCGAAAGCAAACAAACACACGAACATTCTATTCATACCCAAATGCATTCGCACACGCATACTCGTACAAACAGACGGCAGGATGTCGTGCAATGTGAATTTGCACCCAACACACTCCCCCTCAGCCTGCCGGCTGCATCCCCATCATTCCATACTAGTTCATGCTCATTCCACTAATGCGCATACAACGCCAATGAGGCTCATCTGCAAGCCTCTTGGTGAGGAAGTCTGCTGGCTGCTGGTGAGTCTTGATGTAGATCGGATTCACCGTCCCCCTCTTCACCTCCTTACGTAGCCAGTGCCACTTGATACGCATGTGCTTGTTCAGCCCATGAAGCACAGCGTTCCTGGCCATCCCAAGAGCTCCCTTGCTATCACAAAACAGCGGCGTAGCAACCTTCTGCTCCTGGCCAATCTCCTCTAACAGCCTCCTCAGCCAAATCACCTCCTTCACCCCATGGAACATCGCCATGTACTCTGATTCCACAGAAGAGAGTGCCGTTTCCGTCTGCTTCTTTGACCTCCAACTAACAGGTCCTCCCCCAACTACACAGATGTATCCTCCCACAGATGAGGAATCCTCCTTCTCAGAGGCCCACGTAGCATCGGTAAAGCAAGTGAGAAAGAGCTTGCCTTCTCCAAGCCTCTCCCCCTTCTCTTTCAGCACCTCAACCCCTTTCTGCTTCACCTGTGCAGATGCGGAGTATTGAACTCCGATGCTTGGGTGAGAGTTCAGATACTTCACCACATGCTCAGCTGCATCCACCTGCTCCTCTGATGGATTCTGCACCACCCTAGCCAGCTGCCCAACCGAGAAAGAGATGTCGGGCCTTGTGTGAACTGCTGCATACAAGAGGCTGCCCACCAAGGACTGAAATTGCTGCTGCTCCTAGGCTTCAACCCCTTCATCCTTTGCAGCTTTCACAAGCTTGAATTCTGCTGGCAGGGGAGTTGCAACCTTGCGCTCATTCTCAATCCCGTACTTCTCCCCCAGCTCCTTGATGAACTTCTCCTGGTGCAGCTTCAACCACCTGTGATCCAGATCCCTCTCCACGTGCATCCCGAGGTAGTACTTTACCTCCCCAAGGTTCTTGCACTTGAAGTTCTCCATCAGCTGCTGCTGCACCTTCTGGATCTCCTTCATGCTGCTGCTAAAGAGAAGAATGTCGTCCACATAGACCAGAAACAGCACCAGCTTCTCCCCCTCCCCCTTGAGAAAGAGGCTCTCATCACAGCTGCTGGTCCTGAATCCCATCTCCTCTAAAACAGCTGCCAACTTCTGGTACCAGCAGCGTGGCGCCTGCTTCAAGCCGTAGATGGATTTTTTCAGCTTGCACACCCTGCCCGTACCATCCTCGTACCCAAGCGGCTGCGTCATGTACACATCCTCCTCTAAAATCCCATTGAGGAATGCCGTTGATATATCCATCTGAATGATGAATTTCCCACTAACAGAAGGAATGTTGTTGCATCTGCCAACAAGACACGGAGGGTAGGGGGTTTGGCAGTGGGAGCAAAAATCTCATTGAAGTCTCGCTTCTCCTTCTGCATAAACCCCTTAACCACCAGCCTACTCTTGTAGATGGTGACCTGTCCGTTGTCATCGGTCTTGATCCTTAGCACCCACTTGCACTGTACGGCTTTCTTCCCCTCAGGCAGCACCACCAGCTCCCATGTCCCATTCTCTAGCAGGCTCTGGTACTCAGCATCCCTGGAAACCAGCCACTTCTCCCTATCTGGTCCAGCTAATGCCTCCTCCATGCTAGCTGGTTCCTCTGGTGCAGGGGCAAGAAAACAGTAGGCAGGTTCATCCTCCTCATCCGGATCATAGCCATGCGGTAGAATCAGCAATGCCTCCTCGGTCCCAAGCTGCTGCTCCGCTACATCAGCTCCTGCAGTCAGCTTCTTAGTAGCCATACGGGTACGTCCTGGCCTGGAGACGGGTGTCTCCCATCCCTTCATAACGACACCCTTCGGCTTCTTAGTTTTCCCCTGCTGCTGCTCTCCCCCCTCGGATCCAGCAGCTCCACTAGTGCTAGTCTTCACATCATTTTCTCCACCAGCAGGTGCCTCCTGTACCTTCTTTCCATCACCACCCTCTGCAGCTGCCTCCTCTCCCTCCTCCCAGACACTAGGACTCAGGTCCATCTGCATGGTGATCTGCTCCATCTGCTGGGACACCCTGGCCTCCGGCTGTTTCTCCCAGCTCCCATACATCATGCCCTCAACAAACTTCACATCCCTGCTGTCAAACAACACACCCTTGGAAGGTTCCCACAGCAGTCATCCCTTGCTCTCAGCAGCTAGCCCCAAATGCACACACCAGATTGCACTTGCCCCCAACTTACTGCGGTAGGTCTTGGGGACGTGGGCGACTGCCATGCAACCGAACACCATCAGCATGTCTACCGGCGGCTTCCTCCCAAACCACCTCTCCAACGGCACCCACGAGTCATCCCCAACCTTTGTGAGTACCCTGTTCCTAGCGACGGTAGCGTGCCGAACAGTCTGGGGCCACATCAAGTTGCCCAGCCCAGATTCTATGAGCAACGCCCTATCTGTCTCCAGAATTGTCCGGTTCGCCCGTTCTGCTACACCGTTAGACTGTGGGGTGTAAGTCGTGGTCAGCTCCCTCTGGATGCCCTGCTTCTTGAGCCAGACCGTCATCTCAGCTCCAAGGAACTCACCACCCCGATCTGTCCTAATCCGCTTCACCACACACTCCGCTTGCTTCTCCACGAATGGCAGCCAATCTTCCCGTATCGTAGAGGCGGCATGGTCCTTCTGCTTCAGCGGATATGCCCACATAAGCCTGCTCCAATCATCCACTATGGTCAGAAAGTACCGCTCCCCCTTGTGCCCCTGAACCGGCAGCCGCCCCACCAAGTCCATGTGGACCAACTCTAAAGGCTTCTTGCTCCTGCCAGTCACGCTATGGAAGGGGAAACGGGTAAACTTTGAGAGCAAACAGATTTCACAATTCTCATCAGGTGGCTGTCCGTTCAGTTTCAGACCCTTAACGGCTCCATCTTTCTCCAACTGCTTCAACAAGGGCATTGCCACATGACCCAAGCTTCGGTGTGCAGTTGCCCAATCCGTCTCCCCAGATCTGGCCGACACTTTCACACCAACCCCTCCAACGGCGTTGCACTCCCCCTGGGATGCAGACCCCTCTCCAGCCTGCCCCCCACCATGCCACGCCAACGCCGGCAGCTGCCACATGGATCTGTACACGTCCGTGCTCTCGTGCAGATCCCAAAGCACCCGATTGCCCAGCTGCCCCTTGTAAGTGCGTGCCCCATCCGTGCTAGTGCTCACCCCAGCCTTGCCAAGCTTACGGAGGGAGATGAGGTTGGCCTTGAGTTCAGGAACGAGGAAAACGTCGTGCAGCACCACCGGCTTGCCATCCGCTCCCTTAAACGCAGCTCGTCCCGCACCAGCCACCTTCAGCGCGTGTCCAGAGGCGGAGCACACCTCGTTGATCGGTGCAGCGCGTACGTGGTCCAGCAGGTCCTTGCGCGGCGTCATCGTCCAAGCAGCGCCCGTGTCCAACACCCAATAATCCAGGGGGTGCAGCTCTGCTCCAACCTTGGCAGAGGCGTCTCCTTGCTCCCCCGGCTCCCCCTGCTCCCCCTGCTCTCCAATATGGAAGAACTGGCCCGCGGTGCGCTCCTTCTTCTTTTCCGCACCGCCGTTGCTCTTCTGGTTGTTGTCGGGCGAATCGGCGACCATGCTCGCGCCGTTTTTCTGGTTCCTCCGCGCGCCGCCATCCTGGTGACGATTCTGGGGGGTCCATCCATCGGGTTTCTTATAGCACAAAAACCAGGGGTGCCCCTCCTCATAATACCAGCAACTCCCTTTCATTTTGCCACCAGCACCTGACTTGCCCCCACGTCCAGATTTCGCACCGCGACCCCAACCGGTACCTCCTTGTTGGTCGTTGGAGTCATCGTCCTTCTTTGCACCGCGTCCAGCACCACCGAAGCCACGTCCTCTGCCACGTCGGCTCCCTTGCATTCCGTAGCCGCTGCTGCCGTCGTCTCCACCCCTCAGTTAACGGCGACGGAATTCCTCCTCCAGAATCTTTGTCCGCACCTACTCGAGTGTCCACGAGCTCTGGTTCTGCGGCAGGCTCAATCCGCTCGTGAATTGAAGCCACGATTCCGGCAGCAGCGAGAGCATCTTCAGGCACTTGGTCTGCTCCGGGTAGGTGATTCCCGCGGTCACCAACTTCACGTAGAGGTCGCGCAATTTGTCCAAGACAGGTTGCACCAGCTCTCCCTCGCTCAGGCGCAACGCGGACAGCTCCCTCTCCAGCATCAATGTTGCAACAACGGAGGTCGGGGCGTGCAGCTCCTTCAACACGGTCCACGCCTTCGGACCGCACTCAACCTCCGGCAGCAGGTGCATGACGTGGTGACGCTGGTTCAGCTCCAAACTCTGCGACATCAAATAGTAGCCAGCCGAGGAGCGCTCGTCCCAATCTTCCTGCAGCGCGGGGTCACTCGGTCTAGGCTCCTCCCCAATCATTAGTTTCAGCAAACCGATCTGACGGAAATACAATTGCATTTTCCAGGCCCAATTATCATAGCCTTCACCATTGAACTTCTCGACGGTGAAGTTCTTCAGCACCTCCTTGACCAGCGAGCCCTGGTTTGTTCGCGCTCCCCTTGGCGCTGAAACACCAGAATCTTGACTGCCGCTACGATCTTGGGCTGAAGATTCACCAGCTCCCGTCGAGGTGTTGCCCGCCATAGCTACCTATATCGAGGATCACTATAACGCAGCTCTGATACCAGCTTGTTGGTGTAAGGGCCTAATAAACTCAAGCTATTAAGACTTTATAAAACTTAAAACCTCTCCTCGGGGTCACCTCCAAGGGTCCTTGGGTGCCTGGTACAAAACCAGCCCCTATTCTCGGGTCCGAGTTTGTAGAGAGAGGGATCAAGAGGACTTAGTCAAAACAGCAAGAGTACCTTGAACGTCGCACAGCGTATCGTGCAGACCGTCGATCGGATTAAGCTGAGAATTTCCTATGTCGAAGCTCGCTCGAAGAGCTTTAAAATGAACCAAGTTGCCTCGCGAAAAGTTCTGCCACTACGAAGTTATGGCTCGGACAGCGTTTGCCTAGTGTTGGAGTGCTAGCGTACTAGCGTTGACTCGGGTAGCATTTCGCCGTCGCACCGCGTAGAAACAAAATTCCAGGAAGGGAGGAATTCGCTTGAATCAAATTGACTATATCCAGGTACAAACAGAGAAAGAATATATAGTTCTAGCTAGCAAGGACCTTGGGAATAAACCTGGAAACAACCAAGGATGATCCCAAATAATTCCAAGCAACAGAACCAACCTGGCTGGACAAAACAGCAGGTGGTAGGTTGGTAAACAACCTCTGGTTCTGTTTTTCCAACCTGGGAAAACAACAACCAGGTTCAGGTCCTAAAAACAGAACCTGTTTTGTCTTTGCCCAACCAGCCAAATGCTGGTTCCGCTGGTTTCACCTGGCCCTGTAGCATGCAGATACAGACAAACAACATCCAACCTTCACCTAAATTATACCCCTATAGTGCCTGCGCTGCTATTCTATAGTCAACCAAACAAAACAGTACAATTTCGAGTTGGATAGAACTGAATCTGCGCAATCAAGTAAGCCGAACCGCAAAGCTTCCATCTTGGGTTCCTTTGCGAGCTCGTCCTTTCTGCTTGTACTGTTCATAGCGCGTACAATGTTGTGCCGAAGCGCACAATGCGTGAGTACCTGCAAATGCTTCAAGCGAAAATTGCGAGAGCAAACAAACACACGAACATTCCATTCATACCCAAATGCATTCGCACACGCATACTCGTACAAACAGACGGCAGGATGTCGTGCAATGTGAATTTGCACCCAACAGGCACAGGTACGTCAGGTACGTTCGTTTCCGTCCCCTTCCCGAGAGGCTTGACAGCCTGAGAGTGGCTGTAGAACAAGCTGATCTGAGCACCAATAACTCCATGTTTTTATATGTCCTGTGCTTAAAAGCGAAGCGTTGCAGGTCCAGGCTCGAGGCAACTTGTGTGACCTACGGGATTAGCAAACTTCATCGAGAAAAGTTGACATTGGGAAATGTTGAGTCGTTTGTTGATATAACAGTGATGTCGTCGCGGAATGATGGTTGTGAAAACGAAGACGCTTGGTAGAAACCATGGAGCAGCTTGTAACCTTGATAGTATCCATGACACTTTAGCTTGCATGATGTTAAGTTAAACATAGACGATAGCCTCGAACTCAAGGAAAGGGTTTTTAGGTTCCCGTAATGAACACTAAAAGAACACCATTGTAAAGAGCTTGTAACCGCGCATCGTCCGATAATTTCAATGTTGAAATCAGCTAAGAAATTGATGGACATTGGGCCTTGCAAAGCTCTCCGCCATGGCCATGGCGTCATTGTTGCTGCTTGCTTGTTCGTTTCGTGTAAGTCGCCAATTGTCTTAAAATGAACCAAGTTGCCTCGCGAAAAGTTCTGCCATTACGAAGTTATGGCTCGGACAGCGTTTGCCTAGCGTTGGAGTGCTAGCGTACTAGCGTTGACTCAGGTAGCATTCCCCCGTCGCACCGCGTAGAAACGAAATTCCAGGAAGGCGGGAATTCGCTTGAATCAAATTGAGTATATCCAGGTACAAACAGAGAAGGAATAAATAGTTCTAGCTAGCAAGGACCTTGGGAATAAACCTGGGAACAACCAGGGATGATCCCAAATAATTCCAAGCAACAGAACCAACCTGGCTGGACAAAACAGCAGGTGGTAGGTTGGTAAACAACCTCTGGTTCTGTTTTACCAACCTGAGAAAACAACAACCAGGTTCAGGTCCTAAAAACAGAACCTGTTTTGTCTTTGCCCAACCAGCCAAATGCTGATTCCGCTGGTTTCCCCTGGCCCTGTAGCAAGCAGATACAGACAAACAACATCCAACCTTCACCTAAATTTCGCCCCTATAGTGCTTGCCCTGCTACACTATAGTCAACCAAACAAAACAGTACAATTTCGAGTTGGATAGAACTGAATTTGCACAATCAATTCAACTGAACCGCAAAGCTTCCATATTGGGTTCCTTTGCGAGCTCGTCCTTTCTGCTTGTACTATTCATAGCGCGTACGATGTTGTGCCGAAGCGCACAATGTGCGAGTACCTGCAAATGCTTTAAGCAAAAA
This sequence comes from Closterium sp. Naga37s-1, assembly GCA_947471745.1. Taxonomy (NCBI): domain Eukaryota; kingdom Viridiplantae; phylum Streptophyta; class Zygnematophyceae; order Desmidiales; family Closteriaceae; genus Closterium; species Closterium sp. Naga37s-1. Next base: position 1,303,658 of record CANJKZ010000314.1, on the reverse strand, counting down.
TTGCGAAAGCAAACAAACACACGAACATTCCATTCACACCCAAATGCATTCGCACACGCATACTCGTACAAACAGACGGCAGGATGTCGTGCAATGTGAATTTGCACCCAACACCTTTGCCAATCGCCGCACGGAAATCAGGTTGACTGCAAGGCTGGCACCCAAAGCACGTTTTTTAGGCCCATCATCTTCCTATCAGCACCCTTGAACAAGGCCTTGCCCATGCCTTTTACCTCTGCTCGCTGCCCCAAAGCCGATGTGACATGCTTCACCAGTGACGATTCAAGTTCGGTGAGCAAGTCCGTGCGAGGTGTCATGGTATAGGTAGCGCCGCCATCGATCACCCAATAGTCCAGGAGGTGTAGAGTGACCGTTTCCACAACTGCAGGCTCTTCAAAGTCTTTATCCTTCTCTGGTGCAGCCGGTGCTTGCGTCGAGACGAAGAAAAATCGGCCTGGGAACTGATTGCTGCTCGGGTCTTTGTCATTATCTCCGCTCTCCATGTTTGCAGCACCGCCTCCGCGACCGTCACGGCCTCCACGGCCTCTACTACTCCCTCCTCCTGCTCCTCTACCCTCTTGGCATTGAACAGGGGTCCATACTTCAGGGAGTTTGAAGCAATCGCGCCACATGTGTCCAGTCTTGTGACAATAGTGACATTCACCGTCAAATCGGACGCGACCGCGTCCATAGCTCTTATCGCCGTTGCCGTATCCGCCATTTTCACGACCTCCACTGCAGTTGCTGCCACCAGACCTTCTCCCCCGTCGTCCTCTGCCTCTTCCTCGACCATATGCACGGCCGACGCTCGCTGCCCCAGCGCCATCCGCACTCGCCAACTCACGGCGGCGGATGTTCTCCTGAAGGATCGCGCGCTTCACGTGTTCAAGCGAGAGACGGGGCAGATCATGGTTCAAGCTGATGATGAGCGAGGACCATGATTCGGGGAGTAGGGCCAGCAAAATGGTCTTCTTTTGGAGCTCACTGTAGTTCAAATCAGCTCCCTCAAGCCGCGTCAACAAGTCGAAGAATTTTGGCACCCCATCTTCAATGGGTTTATCTTCTTCAATTCGTAGCGTTGTCATTTGCCGTTCCAACACCACAGCTACCGCCGCTGTTGCAGGGACGTGTACACCCTTGAGAGCAGCCCATGCCTTTGGTCCCTTCTCTGGTTCACACTGGAATGGCTTGATGTGATGGATTTGACTGCTCCCCAAAGCTTGCCAAAGTAGGAGATGGCATTGTGCGCTCTTCCGCACCCACGGGCTCTTCTCCGAGTCATTCTCAGGACGCTTCTCCGTTCCTGTTATCACGTTCAGCAGGTCATAGTGGTCAAACACGTTTTCTATTCTGAAGGACCACTCAGCAAAGTTGTCACCATTGAACTTGTCAAGCCTGAACACTCTTGGTTCATCCGTAGAAGGTCCAGGAGTAGGTTGCACGGGCGCCATGGCTGAATCACGGGGTTGACCTTGTGCTTGGGGTCCTCCACTGCTTCCAGCACCTCTTTCACCCCTTTTTTCAGGTCCAGCCATCGTCGTAGCTGCTCCAAGGCGCTGTTATACCACTTGTTATAGTCACAATAGGCTTCAATGTGCCTAAAACGAAAGATGGAGTGCACAGTCCGAATTCTGCACAGCTGCTTTAAACGTTCATAGCGTTCTGGTCACGGCTTCAAATGACCTGATTGAACTTAGATCTGGAGCGTCTTCACGTCGCCTACAGTAGGCAATTTAGATCGCACGATTTGACGACACAGCGTCGGTTTTAACAAACGGCACTATGACAACTACTATAGTCTTAGAACACAAATTAGGAAGAGTTACGAGTTGGAGATGACTCTCAGCTCCTACAAATCCCAAGAGCCGAGGTACAGTGATGTGGAACAGTGCCACACTGTCCCCAACCACGAAGGGTCTCGAAACTACCCTTCACAAGGGCTTACACCAAGTGAAATGTTACACCACACAAAGTAATGTAACTGTTCTAAATATCTCGAGGTGTACCCTTTTCGTGGGCTTCGCGATCACTTCAATCTTGACACAAAGGCTCTGGTTCTTCATCATAAACTCATTCTTGAATTCTTGATGGGTCTGCTGCACACACCTGCGACACGCCGAACGTTCCACACATGACAAAACAGAAACCGCATGACACACACAAAGACAAGATAGAAACCGCGCAAAACACACAAACCTTGCGTAGACACGCGACTAGCGATGACTCGCTGTTGACTCGACACACACACATTCAACATCACGACTCATCATTGACACACAGTTATAAGTATGAAATATATATTATCTCATGCCCCTATACTATTCCATGCACACGCGCATGCTCGCACACGGACAACAATCCGAGTGCAAACCGTAGGGTTGCACCAACAACCATGTGGGTGTATTAAAAGAAAGCGCGTTACTTAGCGATATGAGTATTAGTAAGAGTAAGCATGTTGCTTAGACATATGAGTGGTACTAAGAGTAAGCGCGTTACTTAGCGATATAAGTGGTACTAAGAGTAAGCACATTGCTTCGCTATATGACTGGTATAAGAAGTAAGCGCGTTGCTTAGACATTTGAATGGTTCTAAGAATTAGTGCGTTGCTTATCCTTACGAATGGAACTAAGAGTAAGCGCGTTACTTAGCAAAATGAGTGGTACTAAGAGTAAGCGCGTTGCTTAGCCATATCAGTGATACTAAAAGTAAGCGCGATACTTAACGATATGAGTGGTACTAATAGTAAGTCATTCATGATCCCTCTCTACAAACTCGGACCCGGGGATAGGGGCTGGTCTTGTACCAGGCACGCAAGGACCCTTGGAGGTGACCCGAAGGAAAGGTTTTAAGTTTGATTAAGTCTTAATAGCTTGATTTTATTAGGCCCTTACACTAACAACTTAGCCATATAAGTGGTACAAAGAGTAAGTGCAGTTCTTATCCATTTGAGTGGTACTAAGAGTAAGCACGTTGCTTAGCCATATGAATGGTACTAAAAGTAAGCGTGTTATCTAGCGATATGAGTGGTACTAAGAGTAAGCGCGTTGCTTAGCCATATGAGTGGTACTAAGAATATGCGCGTAATTTAGCGATATGAGTATTACTATGAGTAAGCACGTTACTTAGCTATCTGAGCGGTACTAAAAAATAGATGCATTACTTAGCCATATAAGTGATATCAAAGATAGGCGCGTTACTTAGCGATATGAGTAGTACTAAGAGTGCGTTCTTTAGCCTTATGAGTGGTTCTAAGAGTAAGCGCGTTACTTAGCGATATGAGTGGTACGAAGAGTAAGTGCGTGTTAGCCTTATGAGTGGTTCTAAGAGTCAGCGCGTTACTTATCGATATTTTCTTAGCCAAATGAGTGGTACTAAGAGTTAGCGCGTCACTTAGCGATATGAGTGGTGCTAAGAGTCGGCGTGTTGCATAGCCATTTGAGTTACTGTACTAGGAGTAAGCGCGATGCTTAGCCATATGAGTGGTACTAAGAGTAAGCGCGGTACTTAGCTATCTGAGTGGTACTAAGAGTAAGCGTGTAACTTAGCAATGTGAGTGGTACTAAGAGTAAGCACGTTGCTTAACCACATGAGTGGTACTAATACTAAGCACGTTACTTAGTGATACAAGTGATACTAAAAGTAAGTGCGTTACATAGCGATATGGGTGGTACTAACAGTATGTGCGTTACATAGCCATATGAGTGGTACTAATCGAAAGCGCCTTCTTTAGGCATATGAGTGGTACTAAGAATTAGCGCTACATAGCGATATGAGTGGTACTAAGAATAAGTGCGTTACTTAGCCATCGGAGTAGTACTGAGAGTAAGTACGTTAGTTAGCCATACGAGTGGTACTAAGTACGTCACATAGCCATATGATGATACTAGGAGTAAGTACGTTACTTAGCCATTTGAGTGGGACTAAGAGTGCGTGCGTTACTTAACCATTTAGGTAATACTAAAAGTAAGCGCGTTACTTACCTATCTGAGTAGTACTAGGAGTAGGTGCGTTACTTAGCCATATGAGTGGTACTAAGAGTAAGCGTGTTACTTAGCGATATGAGTGGTACTATGAGTGAGTGCGTTACGTTGTCATATGAGTAGAAATATGAGTAAGTGGGTCACATAGCCATATGAATGGTACTAAGAGTAAGCGCCTTACTTAGCCATATAAGTTGTACTAAGAGTTAGTGCGTTACTTAGCCATATAAGTGGAACAAAGAGTAGGTGCAGTACTTAGCCATTTGAGTGGTACTAGGAGTAAGAACGTTGCTTAGCCATATGAGTGCTACTAAAATTAAGCGTGTTATCTAGCGATATGAGTGGTACTAGAAGAACGTGCGTTACTTAGCCGTATGGGTGATACTAAGAGTAAGCACGATGCGTAGCCATATGAGTGGTACTAGGAGTAAGCGTGTTACTAAGCCATATGAGTGGTACTAAGAGTCAGTGCGTTTTTTAGCAATGTAAAGGTACTATGAATAAGTGCGTTAGGTAGCGATATGAGTGGTACTAAGAGTAAGTGTGTTGCTTAGCGATATGACTTATACTAAGAGTAAGCGCGTTACTTAGCGATATGAGTGTTACTATGACTAGGTGCGTTACTTAGCCTTATAACTGACATAAATAGTATGCAGGTTACTTAGCAATATGAGTGGTAGAAAGAGTAAGCGCGTTGCTTAGCCATATGAGTGGGACTAAGAGTTAGTGCGTTACCAAGCGATAAGAGTGGTACTAAGAGTAAGCGCATTACTTAGCTATCTGAGTGGTACTAAGAGTAGATGTGTTACTCAGACATATGAGCGATATCAAGAGTAAGCGCGTTACTTAGCGATATGAGTGGTACTAATAGTAAATGCGTTGCTCAGCCTTATGAGTGGTTCTAAGAGTAAGCGCTTTCCTTAGTCATTTGAGTGGTACTAAGAGTTAACGCGTTACTTAGCCATATGAGTGGTACTAAGAGTAAGTGCATTACTTAGCAATATGAGTGGTACTAAGAGTAAGTGCATTCCTTAGCCTTATAAATGGCTCTACAAGTAAGCGCGTTCTTAGCGATATGAGAGTACCGAGAGTAAGCGCGTTACTTAGCCATTTGAGTTGGACTAAGAGTAAGTGCATTACTTAGCCATATGGGTAGTACTAAAAGTAAGCGCATTACTTAGCGATATGAATTGTACTAAGAGTATGCGCGTGGCTTAGCCATTGGAATAGTAGTAGGAGTAAGCGCGTTACATAGCAATATAAGTAGTACTAAAAGTAACTGCGTTGCTTAGCCTTATTATTGGTTCCAAGAGTAAGCGCGTTACTTAGCCATATAAGTAATACTAAGAGTAAGCGCGTTCGTTAGCGATATGAGTGGTACTAGGAGTAAGCGCGATACTTAGCGATATGAGTGGTACCAAGAGTGAATGCGTTGCTTAACCATAAGAGTGGTACTAAGAGTAAGTGCGTTACTTAGCGATATGAGTGGTACTAAGAGTAAGTACGTTGCTTAGCCTTATTAATGGCTCTACGAGTAAGCGCGTTCTTAGCGAAATGAGCGGTACTAAGAACAAGTGAGTCACTTTGCCATCTGAGTAGTGCTAAAAGTTAGCGCGTTGCTCAGCCATATGAGTGGTACTAAGAGTAAGCGCGTTGCTTAGCTATATGAGTGATAATTTGAGTAAGCGCGTTGCTTAGCCATCTGAATGGTACTAGGAGTAACTGCGTTGATAAGCCTTATTTGTGGTTCTAAGAGTAAGCGAGTTCGTTAGCGATATGAGAGGTACTTGGAGTAAGCGCGTTACTTAGCGATAAGAGTGGTACTAACATTAGGTAAGTTACACAGCCATATGAGAGGTACTAAGAATAAGTGCGTTACTTAGCCATATCAGTGATATAAAAAGTGAGTGCGTTGGTACTAAATGTAAGTGCGTTACATAGCCATATGACTGGTACTAAGAGTAAGCGTCCTACTTAGCCATATGAGTGGTACTTAGAGTAAGTGCGTTGCTTAGCCATATATGTGATACTAAGTGTAGGTGCGGTACTTAGCCATTTGAGTGGTACTAGGAGTAAGCACGTTGCTTAGCCATATGAGTGGTACTAAGAGCAAGCGTGTTACCTAGCAATATGAGTGGTACTAAGAGAACCGCGTTACTTAGCCATTTGGGTGGTACTAAGAATAAGCGGGTTGCTTAGCCATATGAGTGGTACTAAGAGTAGGTGAGTTACTCAGCCATATGAATGGTACTAAGAGTAAGTGCGTTACTTAGCCATATCAGTGGTAAAAACAGTGAGTGCGTTGGTACTAGGAATATGTGCGTTTTTTAGCCATATGAGTGGTACTAAATGTTAGTGCGTTACATAGCCATATGAGTGGTAATAAAGTATGTGCGTTACATAGCCATATGACTGGTACAAAGAGTAAGCGCATTACTTAGCCATATGAGTGGTACTAAGAGTAAGTGCGTAACTTAGCCATATAAGTGATACTAAGTGTAGGTGCGGTACTTAGCCATTTGAGTGGTACTAGGAGTAAGCACGTTGCTTAGCCATATGAGTGGTACTAAGAGTAAGCGTGTTACCTAGCAATTTGAGTGGTACTAAGAGAACCGCGTTACTTAGCCATTTTGGGTGGTACTAAGAGTAAGCGGGTTGCTTAGCCATATGAGTGGTACTAAGAGTAGGTGAGTTACTCAGCCATATGAATGGTACTAAGAGTAAGTGCGTTACTTAGCCATATCAGTGGTAAAAACAGTGAATGCGTTGGTACTAGGAATATGTGCGTTTTTTAGCCATATGAGTGGTACTAAATGTTAGTGCGTTACATAGCCATATGAGTGGTAATAAGAGTAAGTGCGTTACATAGCCATATGACTGGTACTAAGAGTAAGCGCATTACTTAGCCATATGAGTGGTACTAAGAGTAAGTGCGTTACTTAGCCATATAAGTGATACTAAGTGTAGGTGCGGTACTTAGCCATCTGAGTGGTACTAGGAGTAAGCACGTTGCTTAGCCATATGAGTGGTACTAAGAGTAAGCATGTTACATAGCAATATGAGTGGTACTACGAGAACGCGCGTTACTTAGCCATTTGGGTGGTACTAAGAGTAAGCGCGTTGCTTAGCCATATGAGTGGTACTAGGAGTAAGTGCGTTGCTTAACCATATGAGTGGTTCTAAGAATAAGCGCGTTATTTAGCGATATGAGTGGTACTAAGAGTAAGCGCGTTACTTAGCTATCTGAGTGGTACTAAGAGTATGTGCACTACTTAGCCATATGAGTTATATTAAAAGTAAGCGCGTTACTTGGCGATATGAGTGGTACTAAGAATAAGTGCGTTCTTTAGCCTTATGAGTGGTTCTAAGAGTAAGCGCGTTACTTAGCAATATCATTGGTACTAAGAGTTAACGCGTTACTTAGCGATATGAGTGGTACTACAAGTAAGCGGGTTGCTTAGCCATATGAGTTACGGTACTCTGAGTAAGCACGTTGCTTAGCCATATGAGTGGGACTAAGAGTAAGCGCGTTACTTAGCGACATGAGTGGTACTAAGAGTAAGCGCGTTACTTAGCTATCTGAGTGTTATTAAGAGTAGGTGCGTTGGTTAGCTACATGAGTGATATTAAGAGTAAGCGCGTTACTTAGCGATATGAGTGGTACTAAGAGTAAGTGTGTTGCTCGTCAACGGGAGTTGGGTGTGGCCTCGTCCCGATTGGGCTGAACCGACCTTGTGGTCGGATGTACGGGGGAGTGCAGCCGACCTGTGGCAGTGGCCGAGCTGGTTGATGAGGAGGTCGACCTGCACGGGGGCCTCTGCGACTGGCGCCGACTTCTGGGCGCCTAAGAGGTCGATCGAACGGTGTGGTCGACGAAGGAGGGGCCGACGTCGACCTCGACAGGAGAGACTGGGGACGTCGAGCTGTAGGGTGTCGAGGAGCAGGACGTCGAGCAGCTGGATGTCGAGCAGAAGGGCACTGAGGTGGAGGGCGCCGACCTTGGGTGGCCGACGACTTGGCGAAGTCAGAGGCCTAGTCCCGAAGTGGTCGACGAGGGGACGCCGACCATAGGGGACGCTGACCAGAGGGGCGCCGACCAGGGAGGACGCCGACCTGACGGCGTCGACCTGGTTGCCCTATCGACCGGAATACCCGTGCGATGTGTGCGACAACCGCCGGGGTGGTTTCAACGAGGCTGACCTTGGGGATGGTATTTCGAAGTCGACGTGGCTGGTAGGCGCAGTCGCTGGCGTGTAGTCAGCTAGGCGTCTGCGCTGTGCTCGTAACAACGCGTGGAGCACCATTCAGCTGTGCGCAGCTTCGGAGCAGGTGCCCCGTTTTTCTGCGGTTGCAACGCTTTGCAGCCGACTTTCTACAGCGTTGGCACGATGTGGACTTGCAACGTTGGCAAGCCGCGACTTTGCTCTGCTGGAGCGCGGTCGACCAAGTAGTGCTGGAAGTCGACCAGCAGCTTTGCAAGAGAACAATCAAGGGAACGAATGCAGAGATCACTCTTGCCCCGTGCCTAGCCCGTAGTCTAGCTCCCGTTGATAGAGTTATCCCCGCATGGTGCGGTGAGTGTGGACGGCACACAACTTACCTTTCAGTCAGGTCGACCTAGTTGTCACTTACCTATCGTGTTGTAGGCCGGCAGCTGTGCGGTAGTTGTGGAGATAACTACTACAACGGGAGCTAGACTACGGGCTTGGCACGGATGCTCGTGTGGTCTAAGCGTTCGTTCGTTCCTTAGTCATTTCCTTGTGCGCACACTACTTGCTAGTTCACGGGGAGAATTGGCAAAAGTTCCACTAGGAAAAGTTCAGAACAATGATACAATCAAGTTGGCAAGACAAGACTACATCAGAGGTAGCATGCAAGCAGGTCGACTACCAGCGCAGCATTGTCGACCGCGTCCAGTGCGACTTGGTCGACCGCGCTGCAGCAGAGCAAAGTCGCGGCTTGCCAACACTACAAGTCGACGGCATGCCAACGTCGCAGGTCGACGGCCTGCCTACGTTGCATCCGCAGAACAGCAGCGCACCTGCTTCGCAGATGAATGGCGCATCGTGCCTCGTCACCTGCACAACGCACACACCAAACCAGCATGGCGCCGACGACTGCATCTGATCAGCCATGTCGACCTCGGGATACCACACCGAGGTCGGTCTCGCCACTAACATCTGGGCGACTGTCGCGTGCCTCCGCAGAACTTCGTCGCCCGAGTAACTTGGTCGGCCTGGAAACCACCAGGTCGGCGTCGACTTCTTCGGGGAAAGTCGACCAGAAGTTCTATGTGCTCGTCGACTTCCCAAGTCGACGACCACCAGCCGACTCCACCAAGTCAGCCACTCCCCAGGTCCGCGCCCCCACGTCGTGCCCGTCGACGACCACCACCTGTTCGACCAGACCAAGTCGACCACACCCCTGGTCGACCAATTCCAGGTCGACCAACCCTGCTGTCAGCCGACCACACCAAGTCAGCTTCACCAGGTCGGCGTCACCAACTCGATGCCCTGTCAGGTCGACCTCCCATGTCGACCTCCTGAAGTCGGCGCCCTCCCAAATCGGCGCCCACTGGTGCAGGTCGGCTGCACCTCCCGCACACCCGACCACGAAGGCGGCTCCGCCCAAGCGGGGACGGGGCCAACAGACAACTCCCGTTAACAAAAGTAAGGCGCTTACTCTTAGTACCACTCATATGGCTATGTAACGCACTTACTCTTAGTACCACTCATGTCGCTATGTAACGCAATTAATCTTAATACCACTTTTATTGCTAAATCAGGCACTTGCTCTTAGTACCACTCATATTACTAAGTAACGCACTTACTCGTAGTACCACTCATATGGCTACGTAACGCGCATACGTTTAGTACCACTCATATTGCTACATAGTGCACTCACTCTTAGTACCACTCATATGGCTAAGTAACGGTCTCACTCCTAGTACCACTCATAAGTCGCCTTGAAGTCGTGCAGGGAGTACCTCGACGCCGGCCACCGGGCGTGGCATTTTATCGAGTCAACTTATCAAGTCACCGACGACCTGTTCATCGCCCAGCTTGAGGGGCAGCTAACGCACCTGCGTATGGGCGACCAGGAGACTACGACCGACTACTGCAACCGAGATCAGTGAATTCTCGCCACCATAAGGATGGCCGGCGCGCAGTACTGGACGGCGTCATACGTCATACATGTCATGCAGGGACTCCCGAGCAACTACAACCTACTGAAGCGGCTGTCGATGGCGCCGAACACGCGGGCAATGCTCAACGAGGACACCTTGACCTCGTACATCCTGCAGGACGAAGCGATGCAGGAGGCAGAGCGGTCCCAGGAGCTCCTAGCACAGGCGAACTACGTCGCCCCGTCGAAGCAAGGTAGTCGGCCGGGGCAGCGTGGGCAGTCTGGCGGCGGTGGTAGCAGCGGGTGGAAGCCGCCCGAGGGCGCCGACAGGAAGAAGTCGGCCAAGGATAGCGGTCGTGGAGGAGGAAGTGGGCGTCGGGAGTGCTGGCTGTACGGCGACCCCGACCACCTCTCCTTTGAGTGCCCCGACCGCAGTGACTCTGACGATGACGACGCCAAAGGAGGCCGCGGGAGTTCTGGCAGCCGTCGTCCTCGTCGAGGAGGAAACATGCCGCGCAAGGAGAAGCAATCGACCGTGTCGACCTTGGCGAAGGACGCCGACTCCTCTGCTGGTGGCAAGGGGCGAGACGACAAGGCGGCGTCGTGCTCGCTGGTCGGCGTCAAGGAGCCGACCGTCTCGCAAGCGCTGGAGACCGGCGAGGACTTCCAGGTGGTGACGGCAAATGTGCAGGCGAACCCGGCAGTGGTCCTACTCGATAGCGGCTGCTCGCACCACCTGATGGGGATGAAGGAGGCCTTCGTCGACTTGGGGCCGAGCGGCGACGTAAAGCATGTGCGTGGTTTCAATGGGGCGCTGCAGGACATCCAGGGCCGTGGCACTATCGCTTTGCAAGGGGAGGCCGCGAAGCATGTGCTAATCCCCGACGTGCTGTACGTCCCGGGCGTGCGAGCGAACTTACTTTCGGCCGGGCAGCTGAAAGAGAACGGCGTAAAGCTGCAGGAGGATGGCGATGGGATGCTGCTCGTCTCGGCGGCGGGTGAGGTGTTCAGTCGGGTGACGTACGCCGGACAGGCTGCATGCGAGGCTTGCCCACGTCGGCATGGACACCATCGGGAGCTCGGCGAAGCACGAGGTCGCCACTTGGCTTGACCTCAAGTCGGCGTCCGGCGCCGACTCACCGTGTGTCTCGTATGTCGGCGGGAAGCTGGCGCGGCACACCTTCCCCGACTAGGGCTCCGACGCCAACGACGTGCTGGCCGTCGTGCACATCGACCTGTGTGGGCCGTTCCGGGTGGCTGCCAAGGATGGCAGCCTGTACATCTTGCTGCTGAAGGACCGCAAGACCCGCTACGTGCGGGTGAGGCCGGTCGCCAAGAAGTTGGATGCGCTGCAGGAGATCGTGCAGTGGCTGCATTGGCTGAGCAGCAGACGAAGAAGTCGGTTTTGATGCTGCGCTCTGACCGGGGAGGACAGTTCCTCAGGAAGCAGTTCACCGACTTCGTGAACGGCAAGGGGATCGTCCACGAACTGACCTGCCCGTACACCCCGCAGCAAAATGGTATGGCGGAGCGGGAGTCAGTGCGTGCAGCACCACTGGTGGTAAATTGCTCTGCGGCAGGCCGTATGGGTCCGCAACTGCCTGGAGCGGTCACCGCTGCTGACAAGAACAACGCCGTACCAGCTGCTCACCGGGAAGAAGCCCGACTTGACGATGGCGTGGGTGTGCGGCTGCATGGCGCAGTTCTTGGTCCCCTCATCAAGATGATGGTGCGTCGTGGACGGTGTACGACGTGGACGCCGATGACCTGGCGTATGACGATGCTGAGGACGATGAGGAGCTGCCAGAGCTCGTGGCCGACATGCACGCCGACCGCGAGCACCGTTGGGACATCTAGACGTGGACGGTGAAGGAGGCGTTGGCAAGCTCGACAGGCGCTACGGTGAAGGCCGCCATACAGTAAGTGTGTTACTTAGCCATATGACTTGTACTAAGAGTAAGCGCATCACATAGCCATATGAGTGGTACAAAGAGTAACTGCATTACTTCGCTCTCTGAGTGGTACTAAGAGTAAGTGCGTTACTTAACTATAGGAGTGGTACTAAACGTAAGTGCGTTACTTAGCGATATGAGTGGTACTAAGAGTAAGCGCGTTGCTTAGCATTATGAGTGGTTCTAACAATAAGCGCGTTACTTAGCGATATGAGTGGTACTAAGAATACGCTCGTCGCTTAGCCACATGAGTGATATTAGTAGTAAGCGCGCTGCTTAGCCATATGAGTTGTACTAGGAGTAAGTGCGTTGCTTAACCATATGAGTGGTTCTAAGAATAAGCGCGTTATTTAGCGATATGAGTGGTCCTAAGAGTAAGCGCGTTGCTTAGCCTTATGAGTCGTTCTTAGAGTAAGCCGTTACTTATCGATGTGAGTCGTACTAAGACTAATGGTGATACTAAGCAATATGAGTGGTACGAAAACTAAGCGCATTACATAGCCGTACAAGTGGTACTAAGAGTGAGTGCGTTACTTAGCCATATGAGTGGTACTAACAGTATGCGCGTTACTTAGCAATATGAATGGTACTAAAAGTAAGTGCGTTGCTTAGCCATATGAGTGGTACTAGGAATAAGCGCGTTGCTTATCAATATGAATGGTTCTAAGAGTGAGCGCATTACTTAGCCATATGAGTGGTACTAAGAGTACGTGGGCTACTTAGCCATATGACTGGTACTAAGAGTAAACGCGTTGCGTAGCTATATGGTACTAAGAGTAAGCATATTTCTTAGCCATATAAGTGGTACTAAGAGTAAGCTCGTTGCTTAGCCAAATGACTGGTTCTAAGAGTAAGTGCGTTACTAAGCCATCTGAGTGATACTAAGAGTAAGCGCGTTACTTATCTATCTGAGTGGTACTAAGACTATGTGCGTTACTTAGCCATATGAGTGGTACTAAGATTACGTGCGTTACGTAACCATGATTGTTACTTAGGGTATGCGTGTTACTTAGCCATATGAGTGGTACTAAGAATAGGCACGTTACTTAGCCATATGAGTGGTACTAAGAGTAAATGCGATACTTAGCCACTTGAATGGTACTAGGAATTAGTACGTTACTTAGCCATGTTAGTGGTACTAAAGTACGTACATTGCTTAGCCATATGGGTGGAACTAAGAGTAAGTGGGCTACTTAGCCATATGAGTGGTACTAAGAGTAAGCACGTTACTTAGCGATATGAGTGGTACTAAGAGAAAGCGCATTGCTTGGCCATATGAGTGGTACTAAGAGTAAGCGCGTTTCCTAGCCAAATGACTAGTTCTAAGAGTAAGCGTGCTACTTAGCGAATGAGTGGTACTAACAGTTAGCGCGATACATCGTCATATGAGTGGAACTAGGACTACATGAGTGTTACAAAGAGTGAGTGCCTTACGTGACCATCATTGTTACTAAGAAAATGCGTGTTACTTAGCCATATGAATGGTACTAAGAATAAGTGCGTTACTTAGCCACTTGAGTGGTACTATGAATTAGTGCGTTACTTAGCCAAATGAGTGGTTCTTGTTGGGTGCAAATTCACATTGCACCACATCCTGCCGTCTGTTTGTACGAGTATGCGTGTGCGAATGCATTTGGCTATGGATAGAATGTTCGTGTGTTTGTTTTCTTTCGCAATTTTCACTTCATGCATTTGCAGGTACTCGCGCAATGTGCGCTTCGGCACAACATTCTACGCGCTATGAATAGTACAAGCAGAAAGGACGAGCTCGCAAAGGAACCCAAGATGGAAGCTTTGCGGTTCAACTTAATTGATTGCGCAGATTCAGTTCTATCCAACTCGAAATTGTACTGTTTTGTTTGGTTGACTATAGTGTAGCAGGGCAGGCACTATAGGGGTAAATTGAGGTGAAGGTTGGATGTTGTTTGTCTGTATCTGCATGCTACAGGGCCAGGGGAAACCAGCGGAACCAGCATTTGGCTGGTTGGGCAAAGACAAAACAGGTTCTGATTTTAGGACCTGAACCTGGTTGTTGTTTTCCCAGGTTGGAAAAACAGAACAAGATGTTGTTTACCAACCTACCACCTGCTGTTTTGTCCAGCCAGGTTGGTTCTGTTGCTTGGAATTATTTGGGATCATCCCTGGTTGTTCCCAGGTTTATTCCCAAGGTCCTTGCTAGCTAGAACTATTTATTCCTTCTCTGTTTGTACCTGGATATAGTCAATTTGATTCAAGCAAATTCCTCCCTTCCTGGAATTTCGTTTCTACACGGTACGACGGCGAAATGCTACCCGAGTCAACGCTAGTACGCTAGCACTCCAACGCTAGGCAAACGCTGTCCGAGCCATGACTCTGTAATGGCAGAACTTTTCGCGAGGCAACTTGGCTCTTTTTAAAGCTCTTGGAGCGAGCTTCGATATAGGAAATTCTCAGCTGAATCCGGTCAACGGTCTGCATGATAAGCTGCGTGACGTTCAAGGTACTCTTGTTATTTTGGCTAAGTCATTCTTGACTCCTCTCTCTACAAACTCGGACCCGAGGATAGGGGCTGGTCTTGTACCAGGCACCCAAGGACCCTTGGAGGTGACCCCGAGGAGCGGTTTTAAGTTTGATTAAGTCTTAATAGCTTGAGTTTATTAGGCCCGTACACCAACAAGCTGGTATCAGAGCTGCGTCATAGTGATCCTCGATATAGGTAGCTATGGCGGGCAACACCTCGACGGGAGCTGGTGAATCTTCAGCCCAAGATCGTAGCGGCAGCCAAGATTCTGGTGTTTCAGCGCCAAGGGGAGCGCGAACAAACCAGGGCTCGCTAGTCAAGGAGGTGCCGAAGAACTTCACCGTCGAGAAGTTCAGTGGTGAGGGCTATGATGATTGGGCCTGGAAAATGCAACTTTATTTCCGTCAGATTGGATTGCTGAAACTAATGATTGGGGAGGAGCCTAGACCGAGTGACCCCACGCTGCAGGAAGATTGGGACGAGCGCTCCTTGGCTGGCTACTATTTGATGTCGCAGAGTTTGGAGCTGAACCAGCGTCACCATGTTATGCACCTGCTGCCGGAGGTTGAGTGCGGTGCGAAGGCGTGGACCGTGTTGAAGGAGCTGCACGCCCCAACTTCCGTTGTTGCAACGTTGATGCTGGAGAGGGAGCTGTCCGCGATGCGCCTGAGCGAGGGAGAGCCGGTGCAACCTGTCCTGGACAAGATGCGCAATCTGTACGCAAAGTTGGCCACCGCGGGAATCACCTACCCGGAACAGACCAAATGCTTGAAGATGCTCTCGCTGCTACCGGAATGGTGGCTTTAATTCACGAGCGGATTGAGCCTGCCGCAGAACCAGAGCTCGTGGACACTCGAGTGAGTGCAGACAAAGATTCTGGAGGAAGACTTCCGTCGTCGCCAACTAAGAGGTGGAGACGACGGCAGCAGCGGCTATGGGATGCAAGGGAGCCGACATGGCAGAGGACGTGGCTTCGGTGGTGCTGGACGCGGTGCAAAGAAGGACGACGACTCCAACGACCAACAAGGAGGTGCCGGTTGGGGTCGCGGTGCGAAATCTGGACGTGGAGGCAATTCGGGTGCTGGTGGCAAAATGAAAGGGAGTTGCTGGTATTGTGAGAAGGAGGGGCACCCCTGGTTTTTGTGCTATAAGAAACCCGATGGATAGACCCCCCATAATCGTCACCGGGGTGGATGGCAAGCCGGTGGTGCTGCACGACGTTCTTCTCGTTCCTGATCTCAAGGCCAACCTCATCTCCCTCCGTAAGCTTGGCAAGGCTGGGGTGAGCACTAGCACGGATGGGGCACGCACGTACAAGGGGCAGCTGGGCAATCGGGTGCTTTGGGATCTGCACGAGAGCAAGGACGTGTACAGATCCATGTGGCAGCTGCCGGCGTTGGCGTGGCACAGTGGGGGGCAGGCTGGAGAGGGGTCTGCATCCCAGGGGGGGTGCAACGTCGTTGGAGGGGTTGGTGTGAAAGTGTCGGCCAGATCTGGGGAGACGGATTGGGCAACGGCACACCGACGCTTGGGGCACGTGGCAATGCCCTTGTTGAAGCAGTTGGAGAAAGATGGAGCCGTTAAGGGTCTGAAGCTGAACGGACAGCCACCTGATGAGAATTGTGAAATCTGTTTGCTCTCAAAGTTTACCCGTTTCCGCTTCCATGGTGTGACTGGCAGGAGCAAGAAGCCTTTAGAGTTGGTCCACATGGACTTGGTGGGGCCGCTGCCGGTTCAGGGGCACAAGGGGGAGCGGTACTTTCTGACCATAGTGGATGATTGGAGCAGGCTTATGTGGGCATATCCGCTGAAGCAGAAGGACCATGCCGCCTCTACGATACGGGAAGATTGGCTGCCATTCGTGGAGAAGCAAGCGGAGTGTGTGGTGAAGCGGATTAGGACAGATCGGGGTGGTGAGTTCCTTGGAGCTGAGATGACGGTCTGGCTCAAGAAGCAGGGCATCCAGAGGGAGCTGACCACGGCTTACACCCCACAGTCTAACGGTGTAGCAGAACGGGCGAACCGGACAATTCTGGAGACAGCTAGGGCGCTGCTCATAGAATCTGGGCTGGGCAACTTGATGTGGCCCCATGCTGTTCGGCACGCTACCGTCACTAGGAACAGGGTACTCACAAAGGTTGGGGATGACTCGTGGGTGCCGTTGGAGAGGTGGCTTGGGAGGAAGCCGCCGGTGGACATGCTGAGGGTGTTCGGTTGCATGGCAGTCGCCCACGTCCCCAAGACCTACCGCAGTAAGTTGGGGGCGAGTGCAATCTGGTGTGTGCATTTGGGGCCGGCTGCTGAGAGCAAGGGATGGCTGCTGTGGGAACCTTCCAAGGGTGTGTTGTTTGATAGCAGGGATGTGAAGTTTGTTGAGGGCATGATGTATGGGAGCTGGGAGAAACAGCCGGCGGCCAGGGTGTCCCAGCAGATGGAGCAGATCACCATGCAGATGGACCTGACTCCTAGTGTCTGGGAGGAGGGAGAGGAGGCAGCTGCAGAGGGTGGTGATGGAAAGAAGGTACAGGAGGCACCTGCTGGTGGAGAAAATGATGTGAAGACTAGCACTAGTGGAGCTGCTGGATCCGAGGGGGGAGAGCAGCAGCAGGGGAAAACTAAGAAGCCGAAGGGTGTCGTTATGAAGGGATGGGAGACACCCGTCTCCAGGCCAGGACGTACCCGTATGGCTACTAAGAAGCTGACTGCAGGAGCTGATGTAGCAGAGCAGCAGCTTGGGACAGAGGAGGCATTGCTGATTCTACCGCATCGCTATGATCCGGATGAGGAGGATGAACCTGCCTACTGTTTTCTTGCCCCTGCACCAGAGGAACCAGCTAGCATAGAGGAGGCATTAGCTGGACCAGATAGGGAGAAATGGCTGGTTTCCACGGATGCTGAGTACCAGACTCTGCTAGAGAATGGGACATGGGATCTGGTGGTGCTGCCCGATGGGAAGAAAGCTGTACAATGCAAGTAGGTGCTAAGGATCAAGACCGATGACAAGGGACAGGTCACCATCTACAAGAGTAGGCTGGTGGCTAAGGGGTTTATGCAGAAGGAGAAGCAGGACTTCAATGAGATTTTTGCTCCCACTGCCAAACCCCCTACCCTCCGTGTCTTGTTGGCAGATGCAACCGTTAGTGGGAAATTCATCATTCAGATGGATATATCAACGGCATTCCTCAATGGGATTTTAGAGGAGGATGTGTACATGACGCAGCCCCCGGGGTATGAGGATGGTACAGGCAGGGTGTGCAAGCTGAGAAAGTCCATCTATGGCTTGAAGCAGGGCCACGCTGCTGGTACCAGAAGTTGGCAGCTGTTTTAGAGGAGATGGGATTCAGGACCAGCAGCTGTGATGAGAGCCTCTTTCTCAAGGGGGAGGGGGAGAAGCTGGTGCTGTTTCTGGTCTATGTGGACGACATTATTCTCTTTAGCAGCGGCATGAAAGAGATCCAGAATGTGCAGCAGCAGCTGATGGAGAACTTCAAGTGCAAGAACCTTGGGGAGGTAAAGTACTACCTCGGGATGCACGTGGAGAGGGATCTGGATCACAGGTGGTTGAAGCTGCACCAGGAGAAGTTCATCAAGGAGCTGGGGGAGAAGTACGGGATTGAGAATGAGCGCAAAGTTGCAACTCCCCTGCCAGCAGAATTCAAGCTTGTGAAAGCTGCAGAGGATGAAGGGGTTGAAGCCGAGGAGCAGCAGCAATTTCAGTCCTTGGTGGGCAGCCTCTTGTATGTAGCAGTTCACACAAGGCCCGACATCTCTTTCTCGGTTGGGCAGCTGGCAAGGGTGGTGCAGAATCCATCAGAGGAGCAGGTGGATGCAGCTGAGCGTGTGGTGAAGTATCTGAACTCTCACCCAAGCATTGGAGTTCAATACTCCGCATCTGCACAGGTGAAGCAGAAAGGGGTTGAGGTGCTGAAAGAGAAGGGGGAGAGGCTTGGAGAAGGCAAGCTCTTTCTCAGTTGGGGTACCGATGCTACGTGGGCCTCTGAGAAGGAGGATTCCTCATCTGTGGGAGGATACATCTGCGTAGTTGGGGGAGGACCTGTTAGTTGGAGGTCAAAGAACAGACGGAGACGGCACTCTCTTCCGTGGAATCAGAGTACATGGCGATGTTCCATGGGGTGAAGGAGGTGATTTGGCTGAGGAGGCTGTTAGAGGAGATTGGCCAGGAGCAAAAGGTTGCTACGCCGCTGTTTTGTGATAGCAAGGGAGCTCTTGGGATGGCCAGGAACGCTGTGCTTCATGGGCTCAACAAGCACATGCGTATCAAGTGGCACTGGCTGCGTAAGGAGGTGAAGAGGGGGACGGTGAATCCGATCTACATCAAGACTCACCAGCGGCCAGCAGACTTCCTCATCAAGAGGCTTGCGGATGAGCCTCATTGGCGTTGTATGCGCATGAATGGAATGAGCACGAACTAGTATGGAATGATGGGGATGCAGCCGGCAGGCTGAGGGGGAGTGTGTTGGGTGCAAATTCACATTGCACGACATCCTGCCGTCTGTTTGTACGAGTATGCGTGTGCGAATGCATTTGGGTGTGAATGGAATGTTCGTGTATTTGTTTGCTTTCGCAATTTTCGCTTGAAGCATTTGCAGGTACTCGCGCATTCTGCGCTTCGGCACAACATTGTACGCGCTATGAACGGTACCAGCAGAAAGGACGAGCTCGCAAAGGAACCCAAGATGGAAGCTTTGCGCTTTGGCTTACTTGATTGCGCAGATTCAGTTCTATCCAACTCGAAATTGTGCTGTTTTGTTTGGTTGACTATAGTGTAGCAGGGCAGGCACTATAGGGGTACAATTTAGGTGAAGGTTGGATGTTGTTTGTCTGTATCTGCATGCTACAGGGCCAGGGGAAACCAGCGGAACCAGCATTTGGCTGGTTGGGCAAAGACAAAACAGGTTCTGTTTTTAGGACCTGCACCTGGTTGTTGTTTTCCCAGGTTGGAAAAACAGAACCAGATGTTGTTTACCAACCTACCACCTGCTGTTTTGTCCAGCCAGGTTGGTTCTGTTGCTTGGAATTATTTGGGATCATCCCTGGTTGTTCCCAGGTTTATTCCCAAGGTCCTTGCTAGCTATAACTATTTATTCCTTCTCTGTTTGTACCTGGATATAGTCAATTTGATTCGAGCAAATTCCTCCCTTCCTGGAATTTCGTTTCTACACGGTACGACGGCGGAATGCTACCCGAGTCAACGCTAGTACGCTAGCACTCCAACAGTAGGCAAACGCTGTCCAAGCCATAACTCTGTAATGGCAGAACTTTTCGCGAGGCAACTTGGCTCTTTTTAAAGCTCTTGGAGCGAGCTTCGATATAGGAAATTCTCAGCTGAATCCGGTCAACGGTCTGCATGATAAGCTGCGTGGCGTTCAAGGTACTCTTGTTATTTTGGCTAAGTCATTCTTGACTCCTCTCTCTACAAACTCGGACCCGAGGATAGGGGCTGGTCTTGTACCAGGCACCCAAGGACCCTTGGAGGTGACCCCGAGGAGAGTTTTTAAGTTTGATTAAGTCTTAATAGCTTGAGTTGATTAGGCCCTTACACCAACAGTTCTAACAATAAGTGCGCTACTTAGCCATATGAGTGGTACTAAGAATAAGGGCATTGCTTAGCCATACGAGTGGTACTAAGAGTACGTTATTTAGCGATATCAGTGGTGCTACGAGTAAGATCGTTGCTTAGCTATATGAGTGGTACTATGATTAAGCGCGTTGCTTAGCCATATGACTGGTACTGATATTAAGTGCGTTGCTTAGCCAAATGACTGGTTCTAATAATAAGCGCGTTTCTTAGCGAATGATTGGTACTAAAAGTACGCACGTTACATCGCAATATGAGTGGTACTAAGACTAAGTACGTTACTTAGCAATATCAGTGGTACTAAGAGTGGGTACGTTACGTAACCATGATAGGTACTAAGAGTATGCGCGTTACTTAGCAATATGAAGTGTACTAAGATTAAACGCGTTGCTTAGCCATATGAGTGGTACTAAGAATAAGTGCGTTACTTAGCTTCTTGAGTGGTACTATGAATTAGTGCGTGACTTAGCCAAATGAGTGGTTCTAACAATAACTGCGCTACTTAGCCATATAAGTGGTACTAAGAATAAGGGCATTGCTTAGCCATACGAGTAGTACTAAGAGTACGTTATTTAGCGATATCAGTGGTGCTACGAGTAAGAGCGTTGCTTAGCTATATGAGTGGTACTATGATTAAGCGCGTTGTTCAGCCATATGACTGGTACTGATATTAAGCGCGTTGCTTAGCCAAATGACTGGTTCTAATAATAAGCGCGTTTCTTAGCGAAAGATTGATACTAAAAGTACGCACGTTACATCGCAATATGAGTGGTACTAAGACTAAGTACGTTACTTAGCCATATCAGTGGTACTAAGAGTGGGTACGTTACGTAACCATGATAGGTACTAAGAGTATGCGCGTTACTTAGCAATATGAAGTGTACTAAGAGTAAACGCGTTGCTTAGCCATATGAGTGGTACTAAGAGTAAGCGCGTTTCTTTGCCATACGAGTGGTACTAAGAGTAAGCGCGTTACTTAGCCATATGATGGTACGTAGAGCAAGTGCGTTACTTAGCCATATGAATGGTAATATGAGTGAATTTGTTACGTAGCCATATGAGTGTTATTAAGAGTGTGCGCGTTTCTTAGCCATATTAGTGGTACTAACAGTAAGTGCGTCACTTAGTTATTTGAGTGGTACTAAGATTATGTGCGTTACTTAGCCGTCCGAGTTGTACTAAGAGAAAGTGCATTGCTTAGCCATCTGAGTGGTACTAAGAGTCAGCGCGTTGCTTAGGCTTATGACTGGTTCTAAGAGTAAGTGCGTTACTTAGCGATATGAGTGGTACTAAGAATAAGCGCGTTGCTTAGCCATATGAGTGGTACTAAGAGTAAGCGTCTTGCTTAGCCATATGAGTTGTACTAAGAGTAAGCGTGTTAATGAAAGGTACTAAGAGTAAGCGTGTTGCTTAGCCATATGAGTGGTACTATGAGTGAATGTGTTACGTAGCCATATGAGTGGTACTAAGATTACGCGCGTTACTTAGCCATATGAGTGGTACTAAGAGTAAGAATGTTTCTTAGCTATTTGTATGGTACTAAGAATAAGTGCGTTACTCATTTATGTAATACTAAGAGTAAGTGCGTTACATAGCAATATGACTGGTGCTAAGAGTAAGCATGTTGCTTAGCCATTTATATAGTACTAAGAGTAAGTGCGTTACATCGCAATATCAGTGGTACTATGGGTAAGCTTGCTACTTAGCGATACGAGTGGTACTAAGAGTAAATGCGTTTCTTACCCATATGAGTGGTACAAAAAAAGAAGTGCGTGACATAGCGATATGAGTGGTACTAAGAGTAGGTGCGTTACTTATCGATACGTATGGTACTAAGGAAAAGTGCGATACAGAGCCATATGAGTGGTACTAAGACTAGGTGCATTAGTTAGCAATATGAGTGGTGTTAAGAGTAGGTGCGTTACTTAGCGATATGAGTGGTACTGAGAATAAGCGCTTCACTTAGCCATATGAGTGGTACTAAGGGTAAGCGCGTTGCTTAGCCTGATGAGTGGTTCTAAAAGTTAGCGCGTTACTGAGTGATATGAGTGGTTCTAAGTGTAAGCCCGTTGCTTAGCCATATGAGTGGTACTAAAAGTAAACGCGCTACTTAGCGATATGACTGGTTCTAAGAGATAGCGCGTTAAATAGCCATATGAGTTGTACTAAGAGTAAGCGCGTCACTTTGCCATATGAGTGTTAGAATCGTAGATTAAGTGAACACTAGGGTTTGGGGTAGGAGACTTGAGAGAGACATATGTCGAGAGAGTTTAGCCAAAGAGGAAGAATTCACTATTGAGCAAGGTACAAGTAGTAAACAAAGCATGCAAAGAAAGTGCACCACCAACAGTTTATAATAACTACGATATGAGTGGTATTAAGAATAAGCGCGTTGCTTAGCCATATGAGTGGTACTAAGAGTAAGCGTCTTGCTTAGCCATATGAGTGGTACTAAGAGTAAGCGTGTTACTTAGCGATATGAAAGGTACTAAGAGTAAGCGTGTTGCTTAGCCATATGAGTGGTACTAAGAGCAAGCGCGTTACCTAGCCATATGAGTGGTGCTAAGAGTGAGTGTGTTACGTAGCCATATGAGTGGTACTAAGAGTACGCACGTTACTTAGCCATATGAGTGGTACTAAGAGTAAGAATGTTTCTTAGCCATTTGTATGGTACAAAGAATAAGTGCGTTACTCATTTATGTAATACTAAAAGTAAGTGCGTTACATAGCGATATGACTGGTACTAAGAGTAAGCATGTTGCTTAGCCATTTATATAGTACTAAGAGTAAGTGCGTTACATCGCAATATCAGTGGTACTATGGGTAAGCTTGCTACTTAGCGATACGAGTGGTACTAAGAGTAAATGCGTTTCTTACCCATATGAGTGGTACTAAGAGTAGGTGCGTTACTTATCCATAGGTATGGTACTAAGGAAAAGTGCAATACATAGCCATATGAGTGGTACTAAGACTAGGTGCATCAGTTAGCAATATGAGTGGTGTTAAGAGTAGGTGCGTTACCTAGCCATATGAGTGGTACTAAGGGTAAACACGTTGCTTAGCCTGATAAGTGGTTCTAAAAGTTAGCGCATTACTGAGTGATATGAGTAGTTCTAAGTGTAAGCCCGTTGCTTAGCCATATGAGTGGTACTAAAAGTAAACGCGCTACTTAGCGATATGACTGGTACTAAGAGATAGTGGGTAAAATAGCCATATGAGTTGTACTAAGAGTAAGTGCGTCACTTAGCCATATGAGTGGTACTAAGAGTAAGTGCGCTGCGTAGCCATATAAGTCGTATTAAGAATGAGTGCGTTCCTTAGCCCTATGAGTGATACTAAGAGTGAGTGCGTTGCACAGCCATATGAGTGGTACTAAAAGTATGTGTGTTACGTAGCCATATTAAGTGGTACTAAGATTATTCGCGTTACTTAGCCATATCAGTGGTACTTAGAGTGAGTGCGTGATTTAACGAAATGAATGGTATTAAGATTAAGCGCATTATATAGCCATATGAGTGGTACTACAAGTGAGTGCGTTACATAGCCATATGAATGCACAGCAGCCATCCCTTGCTCTCAGCAGCCAGCCCCAAATGCACACACCAGATTGCACTCGCCCCCAAGTTACTGCGGTAGGTCTTGGGGACGTGGGCGACTGCCATGCAACCGAACACCCTCAGCATGTCCACCGGCGGCTTCCTCCCAAGCCACCTCTCCAACGGCACCCACGAGTCATCCCCAACCTTTGTGAGTACCCTGTTTCTAGCGACGGTAGCGTGCCGAACAGCATGGGGCCACATCAAGTTGCCCAGCCCAGATTCTATGAGCAACGCCTTAGCTGTCTCCAGAATTGTCCGGTTCGCCCGTTCTGCTACACCGTTAGACTGTGGGGTGTAGGTCGTGGTCAGCTCCCTCTGGATGCCCTGCTTCTTGAGCCAGACCGTCATCTCAGCTCCAAGGAACTCACCACCCCGATCTGTCCTAATCCGCTTCACCACACACTCCGCTTGCTTTTCCACGAATGGCAGCCAATCTTCCCGTATCGTAGAGGCGGCGTGGTCCTTCTGCTTCAGCGGATATGCCCACATAAGCCTGCTCCAATCATCCACTATGGTCAGAAAGTACCGCTCCCCCTTGTGCCCCTGAACCGGCAGCGACCCCACCAAGTCCAAATGGACCAACTCTAAACGCTTCTTGCTCCTGCCAGTAACACTATGGAAGGGGAAATGGCTGAATTTGGATAGCAAGCATATTTCACAGTTGTCATCAAGTGGCTGGCCATTCAGCTTCGGACCCTTGACGACCCCATCCTTCTGCAGCTGCTTCAGCTAAGGCATTGCTACATGCCCCAAGCGTCGGTGTGCCGTTGCCCAATCCGTCTCCCCAGATCTGGCCGACACTTTCACACCAACCCCTCCAACGGCGTTGCACTCCCCCTGGGATGCAGACCCCTCTCCAGCCTGCCCCCCACCATGCCACGCCAACGCCGGCAGCTGCCACATGGATCTGTACACGTCCTTGCTCTCGTGCAGATCCCAAAGCACCCGATTGCCCTGCTGCCCCTTGTAAGTGCGTGCCCCATCCGTGCTAGTGCTCACACCAGCCTTGCCAAGCTTATGGAGGGAGATGAGGTTGGCCTAGAGTTCAGGAATGAGGAGAACGTCGTGCAGCACCACCGGCTTGCCATCCGCTCCCTTAAACGCAGCTTGTCCCACACCAGCCACCTTCAGCGCGTGTCCAGAGGCGGAGCACACCTTGTTGATCGGTGCAGCGCGTACGTGGTCCAGTAGGTCCTTGTGCGGCGTCATTGTCCAAGCAGCGCCCGTGTCCAACACCCAATAGTCCAGAGGGTGCAGCTCTGCTCCAACCTTGGCAGATGCGTCTCCTTGCTCCCCCTGTTCTCCAATATAGAAGAACTGGCCCGCGGTGCGCTCCTTCTTCTCCGCACCGCCGTTGCTCTTCGGGTTGTTGTCGGACGAATCGGCGACCATGCTCGCGCCGTTTTTCTGGTTCCTCCGCGCGCTGCCATCCTGGTAACGATTCTGGGGGGTCCATCCATCGGGTTTCTTATAGCACAAAAACCAGGGGTGCCCCTCCTTCTCACAATACCAGCAACTCCCTTTCATTTTGCCACCAGCACCCGACTTGCCCCCACGTCCAGATTTCGCACCGCGACCCCAACCGGTACCTCCTTGTTGGTCGTTGGAGTCGTCGTCCTTCATTGCACCGCGTCCAGCACCACCGAAGCCACGTCCTCTGCCACGTTGGCTCCCTTGCATCCCATAGCCGCTGCTGCCGTCGTCTTCACCCCTTAGTTGGCGGCGACGAAAGTCCTCCTCCAGAATCTTTGTCCGCACCCACTCGAGTGTCCACGAGCTCTGGTTCTGCGGCAGGCTCAATCCGCTCGTGAATTGAAGCCACGATTCCGGCAGCAGCGAAAGCATCTTCAAGCACTTCGCGTACAGGTCGCGCATCTTGTCTAGGACAGGTTGCACCGGCTCTCCCTCGCTCAGGCGCAACGCGGACAGCTCCCTCTCCAGCATCAACGTTGCAACAACGGAAGTTGGGGCGTGCAGCTCCTTCAACACGGTCCACGCCTTCGGACCGCACTCAAACTCCGGCAGTTGACGCTGGTTCAGCTCCTAACTCTGCGACATCAAATAGTAGCCAGCCGAGGAGCGCTCGTCCCAATCTTCCTGCAGCGCGGGGTCAATCGGTCTAGGCTTCTCCCCAATCATTAGTTTCAGCAAACCGATCTGACGGAAATACAATTGCATTTTCCAGGCCCAATCATCATAGCCCTCACCATTGAACTTCTCGACGGTAAAGTTCTTCAGCACCTCCTTGACCAGCGAGCCCTGGTTTGTTCGCGCTCCCCTTGGCGCTGAAACACCAGAATCTTGGCTGCCGCTACGATCTTGGGCTGAAGATTCACCAGCTCCCGTCGAGGTGTTGCCCGCCATAGCTACATATATCGAGGATCACTATGACGCAGCTCTGATACCAGCTTGTTGGTGTAAGGGCCTAATAAACTCAAGCTATTAAGACTTTATCAAACTTAAAACCTCTCCTCGGGGTCACCTCCAAGGGTCCTTGGGTGCCTGGTACAAGACCAACCCCTATCCTCGGGTCCGAGTTTGTAGAGAGAGGAGTCAAGAATGACTTAGCCAAAATAACAAGAGTACCTTGAACGTCGCTTAGCGTATCGTGCAGACCGTCGATCGGATTAAGCTGAGAATTTCCTATATCGAAGCTCGCTCAAAGACCTTTGAAATGAACCAAGTTGCCTCGCGAAAAGTTCTGCCATTACGAAGTTATGGCTTGGACAGCGTTTGCCTAGCGTTGGAGTGCTAGCGTACTAGCGTTGACTCGAGTAGCATTCCGCCGTCGCACCGCGTAGAAACGAAATTCCAGGAAGGGAGGAATTCGCTTAAATCAAATTGACTATATTCAGGTACAAACAGAGAAGGAATAAATAGCTCTAGCTAGCAATGACCTTGGGAATCAACCTGGGAACAACCAGGGATGATCCCAAATAATTCCAAGCAACAGAACCAACCTGGCTGGGCAAAACAGCAGGTGGTAGGTTGGTAAACAACCTCTGGTTCTGTTTTTCCAACCTGGGAAAACAACAACCAGGTGCAGGTCCTAAAAACAGAACCTGTTTTGTCTTTGTCCAACCAGCCAAATGCTGGTTCCGCTGGTTTCCCCTGGCCCTGTAGCATGTAGATACAGACAAACAACATCCAACCTTCACCTAAATTGTACCCCTTTAGTGACTGCCCTGCTACACTATAGTCAACCAAACAAAACAGTACAATTTCGAGTTGGATAGAATTGAATCTGCACAATCAATTCAACCGAACCGCAAAGCTTCCACCTTGGGTTCCTTTGCGAGCTCGTCCTTTCTGCTTGCACTGTTTATAGCGCGTACAATGTTGTGCCGAAGCGCACATTGCGCGAGTACCTGCAAATGCTTCAAGCGAAAATTGCGAAAGCAAATAAACACACGAACATTCCATTCACACCCAAATGCATTCGCACACGCATACTCGTACAAACAGACGGCAGGATGTCGTGCAATGTGAATTTGCACCCAACACTACTAAGAGTAAGCACGTAACTTAGCCATATGAGTGGTACTAAGAGTAAGCGCGTTACTTATCGATATGAGTGGTACTAAGAGTAAGTGTGTTACATATCTATATAACTTGTACTAAGAGTAAATGCGTTACTTTGTCATATGATTGGTACTAAGAGTAAGCACGTTACTTAGCCATATGAGTGGTATTAAGATTAAGTATGTTACTTAGCTACATGAGTGGTACTAAAAGTAAGCGCGTTACCTAGCGATATGAGTCGTACTAAAAGTAAGCGCGTTACTTAGCCATATGAGTGGTACTAAGAGTAAGTGCGTTACTTGGCAATATGAGTGTTACTAAGAGTAGGCGCGTGGCTTAGAGATATGAATGGTACTAGAACCATGTTCGTTACATAGCCATATGAGTGTTACTAGTTGTAAGTGCGTTACATAGCCAAATGAGTGGTACTATGGCTAAATCCGTTACTTAGCCATATGAGTGGTACTAAGAGTACGTGCGTTGCTTAGCAATATGAGTTGTACTAAAATAAAGTGCGTTACATAGTTATATGAGTGGTACTAAAACAAAGAGCGTTACATTGCCATATAAGTGGAACTAAGAGCAGGTGCGTTAGTTAGCCGTATGAGTGGTCCTACTAGAAAGTGCGTTACACAGCCATATGAGTGGTACTAAGAGTAAGTGCGTTACATAGCCATATGAGTGGGACTAACTTTAAGTTCGTTACGAGTGGTACTAGGATTGGGTGCATTACATAGCCATATGAGTGGTATTAAGAGTATGTGCGTTATCTAGCCCTATGAATGGAACGAAAAATATGTGCGTTACTTAGCGATATGAGTGGTGCTCAGAATAAGCACGTTAATTAGCCATATGGGTGGTACTATAAATAAGTGCGCTACATAGTGATATGAGTGGTACTAAGAGTAAATGCGTTATATAGCCATATGAGTGATACTAAGAATAAGTGCGTTTCTTATCCATCTGAGTGGTACTAAGAGTAAGCGGGTTACTTAGCCATATAAGTGGTACTAAAAATAAGTGCGTTATTTTCGCGATATGAGTGGAACTAAAAAGGAGTGCATTACATAGCCATATAAGTGGAACTAAGAGTATGTGCGTAACTTAGCCCTATGAATTGTACTATAAGTAAATGCGTTACTTGGCGATATGAGTGGTGCTCAGAATAAGCAAGTTACTTAGCCATATGGGTGGTACTAGGAGTAATTCCGTTATATAGTCCTATGAGTGTTACTAAGATTAAGTGCATTCCACAGCAATATGAGTGATACTAAAATTAAGTGCACTACTCTGCCATATGAGTGGTACTACGAGGAAGTTCGTTACTTAGCCATATGAAGGGTACCAAGAGTAAGTGCGTTACTTAGCCATATGAGTGGTACTAGAGTAATTCTGTTACTTAGCCATATGAATGGTACTAGACTATGTGCATTACTTAACGATATGACTGGTACTAAAAGTAAGCGCGTTACTTAGCCATATGAGTGGTACTAAGAAGATGCACCGTACGTCGCCATATGAAGGTTCCTAAAGGTAAGTGCGTTACGTAGCCATATGAGTGGTACTAAAATTATGCGCGTTACTTATCCATATACATGGCTAAGTAACGCACTTACTCTTAGTACCACTCACATGGCAACGTAACGCACTTACTCTTAATACGACTGATATGGTTATGCAATTCACTTAAACTTAGTACCACTCATATCGCTATGTCACTCACTTACTCTTGATACCACTCATATGGCTATGTAACGCACTTTCTCTTAGTACCACTCATACGGCTATGTAATTCACTTAATCCTAGTACTACGCATATCGCCAAGTCAAACCTACTCTTAGTACCACTCACATCGCTATGTAACGCACTTTTTCTTAGTTTCAATCACATGGCTAAGTAACGCACTTGCTCTTAGTACCACTCATATGGCTAAGTAACGCACTTACTCTTACTACCACTCATATCGCTAAGCAAGATACTGAATCTTAGTACTACTCACATGGCTAAGTAACGCACTTACTTTTTGTACCACTCATTTGGCTACGTAATGCACTTAATTTTTGTGCCACTCATATCTCCAAGTCACGCCCTTACTCTTGGTACCACTAATAAGGCTATGTAACGCATTTACTCTTAGTGCCACTCATATGGCTATGTAACGAACATACTCTTAGTACCACTCATATCCCTAAGTAACGCGCTTACTCACTCTTATCCCAAAGTAACGCACTTACTCTTAGTTCCACTCATATCGCTATATAACGCACTGACCCTTAGTACCACTCATATGGCAAAGTAACACACTTACTCTTATTACCACTTTTATGGCTAAGTAACACACTTACTCTTAGTACCACTCATATCATTATATAACGCAGTAACTCATAGTACCCCTTATATGGCTAAGTAACACAGTTACTGATAGTACCACTCATATCTCGAAGTAACGCACTCACCCTTAGTATCAGTCAGATGGCTAAGAAACACACTTACTCTAATTACCACTCACATGGCTAAGTATTACAGTTACTCTTAGTACCATTCGTATTGCAATGTAAAGGATGTACTCTTAGTACCACTCATATGGCTAAGTTGCGCACACTACTTGCTAGTTCACGGGAGGATTTGGCAAGAGTTTCATTAGAACAACATGACAACAAAATTTCATAATGATGTCACCAACATTGGCATGGTTGACTACATCAGAACTAGCAGGCATGCAGGGCGACTGCCAGCGCAGCGCGGTCGACCGTGTTCTAGCACGATTTGGTTGACCGCGCTTCAGCAGTGCAAAGTCGCGGCCCGTCAACAATGCAAGTCGACGGCGTGCCAACGCTGCAGCAAGTAGGCTAGACAACGTTGCACCTGTAGGATAGTAGCGCACCCGCTTCGCAGGTGTTCGCAGATGACTGGCAGGCTGTGTCTTGTCCTCGTACTGACGACTGCATCTGATCAGCCACGTTGACCTCGGGATACCACCACTGAGGTCGGCCTCGTCAAAACCACATGGGCAACCATCGCACTCCTCCGCAGAACCTCATCACCCAGGTAACCTGGTCGACCATGCAACTGTTGGTATAAGGGCCTAATAAACTCAAGCTATTAAGACTTAATCAAACTTAAAACCTCTCCTCGGGGTCACCTCCAAGGGTCCTTGGGTGCCTGGTACAAGACCAGCCCCTATCCTCGGGTCCGAGATTGTAGAGAGAGGAGTCAAGAACGACTTAGCCAAAATAACAAGAGTACCTTGAACGTCGCGCAGCGTATTATGCAGACCGTCGATCCGATTAAGCTGAGACTTAGCTATATCGAAGCTCGCCCCAAGAGCTTTAAAATAAGCCAAGTTGCCTCGCGAAAAGTTCTGCCATTACAGAGTTATGGCTCGGACAGCGTTTGCCTAGCGTTGGAGTGCTAGCGTACAAGCGTTGACTCGGGTAGCATTCCGTCGTCGTACCGTGCAGAAACGAAATTCCAGGAAGGGAGGAATTCGCTTGAAACAAATTGACTATATTCAGGTACAAACAGAGAAGGAATAAATAGTTCTAGCTAGCAAGGACCTTGGAAATCAACCTGGCTGGACAAAACAGCAGGTGGTAGGTTGGTAAACAACCTCTGGTTCTGTTTTTCCAACCTGGGAAAACAACAACCAGGTTCAGGTCCTAAAATCAGAACCTGTTTTGTCTTTGCCCAACCAGCCAAATGCTGGTTCCGCTGGTTTCCCCTGGCCCTGTAGCATGCAGATACAGACAAACAACATCCAACCTTCACCTAAATTATACCCCTATAGTGCTTGCCCTGCTACACTATAGTCAACCAAACAAAACAGCACAATTTCGAGTTGGATAGAACTGAATCTGCGCAATCAAATAAGCCGAACCGCAAAGCTTCCATCTTGGGTTCCTTTGCGAGCTCGTCCTTTCTGCTTGTACTATTCATAGCGCGTACAATGTTGTGCCGAAGCGCACATTGCGCGAGTACCTGCAAATGCATCAAGCGAAAATTGCGAAAGCAAACAAACACACGAACATTCCATTCATACGCAAATGCATTCGCAAACGCATACTCGTACAGACAGACGGCAGGATGTCGTGCAATGTGAATTTGCACCCAACACACTCCCCCTCAGCCTGCCGGCTGCATCCCCATGATTCCATGCTAGTTCATGCCCATTCCACTCATGCGCACACAACGCCAATGAGTCTCATCCGCAAGCCTCTTGGTGAGGAAGTCTGCTGGCTGCTGGTGAGTCTTGATGTAGATCGGATTCACCGTCCCCCTCTTCACCTCCTTACGCAGCCAGTGCCACTTGATACGCATGTGCTTGTTCAGCCCATGAAGCACAGCGTTCCTGGCCATCCCAAGAGCTCCCTTGCTATCACAAAACAGCGGCGTAGAAACCTTCTGCTCCTCTAACAGCCTCCTCAGCCAAATCACCTCCTTCACCCCGTGAAACATTGCCATGTACTCTGACTCCACGGAAGAGAGTGCCGTCTCCGTCTGCTTCTTTGACCTCCAACTAACAGGTCCTCCCCCAACTACACAGATGTATCCTTCCACAGATGAGGAATCCTCCTTCTCAGAAGCCCACGTAGCATCAGTAAAGCAAGTGAGAAACAGCTTGCCTTCTCCAAGCCGCTGCCCCTTCTCTTTCAGCACCTCAACCCCTTTCTGCTTCACCTGTGCAGATGCGGAGTATTGAACTCCAATGCTTGGGTGAGAGTTCATATACTTCACCACACGCTCAGCTGCATCCACCTGCTCCTCTGATGGATTCTGCACCACCCTTGCTAGGTGCTCAACCAAGGAAGAGATGTAGGGCCTCGTGTGCACTGCTGCATACAAGAGGCTGCCCACCAAGGACTGAAATTTCGCTGCTACTCGGCTTCAACCCCTTCATCCTCTGCAGCCTTCACAAGCTTGAATTCTGCTGGCAGGGGAGTTGCAACCTTGCGCTCATTCTCAATCCCATACTTCTCCCCCAGCTCCTTGATGAACTTCTCCTGGTGCAGCTTCAACCACCTGTGATCTGGATCCCTCTCCACGTGCATCCCAAGGTAGTACTTGACCTCCCCAAGATTCTTGCACTTGAAGTTCTCCATCAGCTGCTGCTGCACATTCTGGATCTCCCCTTCATGCTGCTGCTAAAGAGAAGAATGTCGTCCACATAGACCAGAAACAGCACCAGCTTCTCCCCCTCTCCTTTGAGAAAGAGGCTCTCATCACAGCTGCTGGTCCTGAATCCCATCTCCTCTAAAACAGCTGCCAACTTCTGGTACCAGCAGCGTGGCGCCTGCACCTTCTCTCCATCACCACCCTCTGCAGCTGCCTCCTCTCCCTCCTCCCACACACTAGGAGTCAGGTCCAGCTGCATGGTGATCTGCTCCATCTGCTGGGACACCCTGGCCTCCGGCTGTTTATCCCAGCTCCCAAACATCATGCCCTCAACAAACTTCACATCCCTGCTGTCAAACAACACACCCTTGGAAGGTTCCCACAGCAGCCATCCCTTGCTCTCAGCAGCCAGCCCCAAATGCACACACCAGATTGCACTTGCCCCCAACTTACTGCGGTAGGTCTTGGGGACGTGAGCGAATGCCATGCAACCGAACACCCTCAGCATGTCCACCGGCGGCTTCCTCCCAAGCCACCTCTCCAACGGCACCCACGAGTCATCCCCAACCTTTATGAGTACCCTGTTCCTAGCGACGGTAGCGTGCCGAACAGCATGGGGCCACATCAAGTTGCCCAGCCCAGATTCTATGAGCAGCGCCCTAGCTGTCTCCAGAATTGTCCGGTTCGCCCGTTCTGCTACACCGTTGGACTGCGGGGTGTAAGTCGTAGTCAGCTCCCTCTGGATGCCCTGCTTCTTGAGCCAGGCCGTCATCTCAGCTCCAAGGAACTCACCACCCCGATCTGTCCTAATCCGCTTCACCACACACTCCGCTAACTTCTCCACGAATGGCAGCCAATTTTCCCGTATCTTAGAGGCGGCATGGTCCTTCTGCTTCAGCAGATATGCCCACATAAGTCTGCTCCAATCATCCACTATGGTCAGAAAGTACCGCTCCCCCTTGTGCCCCTGAACTGGCAGCGGTCCCACCAAGTCCATATGGACCAACTCTAAAGGCTTCTTGCTCCTGCCAGTAACACTATGGAAGGGGAAATGGCTGAATTTGGATAGCAAGCATATTTCACAGTTGTCATCAGGTGGCTGGCCATTCAGCTTCAGACCCTTGACGACCCCATCCTTCTGCAGCTGCTTCAGCAAAGGCATTGCTACATGCCGCAAGCGTCGGTGTGCCGTTGCCCAATCCGTCTCCCCAGATCTGGCCGACACTTTCAGACCAACCCCTCCAACGGCGTTGCACTCCCCCTCGGATGCAGACCCCTCTCCAGCCTGCCCCCCACCGTGCCACGCCAATGCCGGCAGCTGCCACATGGATCTGTACACGTCCTTGCTTTCGTGCAGATCCCAAAGCACCCGATTGCCCAGCTGCCTCTTGTAAGTGCGTGCCCCATCCGTGCTAGTGCTCACCCCAGCCTTGCCAAGCATATGGAGGGAGATGAGGTTGGCCTTGAGATCAGGAACGAGGAGAACGTCGTCCAGCACCACCGGCTTGCCATCCGCTCCCTTAAACGCAGCTCGTCCCGCACCAGCCACCTTCAGCGCGTGTCCAGAGGCGGAGCACACCTCGTTGATCGGTGCAGCGCGTACGTGGTCCAGCAGGTCCTCCCGCGGCGTCATCGTCCAAGCAGCGCCTGTGTCCAACACCCAATAGTTCAGGGGGTGCAGCTCTGCTCCAACCTTGGCAGAGGCGTCTCCTTGCTCCCCCTGCCCTCCAATATGGAAGAACTGGCCCACAGTGCGCTCCTTCTTCTTCTCCGCACCGCCTTTGCCTTTCGGGTTGTCGTCGGATGAATCTGCGACCATGTTCGCGCCGTTTTTCTGGTTCCTCCGCGCGCCGCCATCCTGGTGACGATTCTGGGGGATCCATCCATCGAGTTTCTTATAGCACAAAAACCAGGGGTGCCCCTCCTTCTCACAATACCAGCAACTCCCTTTCATTTTGCCACCAGCACCCGACTTGCCCCCACGTCCAGATTTCGCACCGCGACCCCAACCGGTACCTCCTTGTTGGTCGTTGGAGTCGTCGTCCTTCTTTGCACCGCGTCCAGCACCACCGAAGCCACGTCCTCTGCCACGTTGGCTCCCTTGCATCCCATAGCCGCTGCTGCCGTCGTCTCCACCCCTTAGTTGGCGGCGACGAAAGTTCGCCTCCAGAATCTTTGTCCGCACCCACTCGAGTGTCCACGAGCTCTGGTTCTGCGGCAGGCTCAATCCGCTCGTGAATTGAAGCCACGATTCCGGCAGCAGCGAAAGCATCTTCAAGCACTTCGCGTACAGGTCGCGCATCTTGTCTAGGACAGGTTGCACCGGCTCTCCCTCGCTCAGGCGCAACGCGGACAGCTCCCTCTCCAGCATCAACGTTGCAACAACGGAAGTTGGGGCGTGCAGCTCCTTCAACACGGTCCACGCCTTCGGACCGCACTCAAACTCCGGCAGTTGACGCTGGTTCAGCTCCTAACTCTGCGACATCAAATAGTAGCCAGCCGAGGAGCGCTCGTCCCAATCTTCCTGCAGCCGCGGGGTCAATCGGTCTAGGCTTCTCCCCAATCATTAGTTTCAGCAAACCGATCTGATGGAAATACAATTGCATTTTCCAGGCCCAATCATCATAGCCCTCACCATCGAACTTCTCGACAGTGAAGTTCTTCAGCACCTCCTTGACCAGCGAGCCCTGGATGTTCGCGCTCCCCTTGGCGCTGAAACACCAGAATCTTGGCTGCCGCTACGATCTTGGGCTGAAGATTCACCACCTCCCGTCGAGGTGTTGCCCGCCATAGCTACCTATAGCGAGGATCACTATAACGCAGCTCTGATTCCAGCTTGTTAGTGTAAGGGCCTAATAAACTCAAGCTATTAAGACTTTATCAAACTTAAAACCTCTCCTCGGGGTCACCTCCAAGGGTCCTTGGGTGCCTGGTACAAGACCAGCCCCTATCATCGGGTCCGAGTTTGTAGAGAAAGGAGTCAAGAATGATTTAGCCAAAATAACAAGAGTACCTTGAACGTCGCTCAGCGTATCGTGCAGACCGTCGATCGGATTAAGCTGAGAATTTCCTATATCGAAGCTCGCTCAAAGAGCTTTGAAATGAACCAAGTTGCCTCGCGAAAAGTTCTGCCATTACGAAGTTATGGCTTGGACAGCGTTTGCCTAGCGTTGGAGTGCTAGCGTACTAGCGTTGACTCGAGTAGCATTCCGCGGTCGCACCGCGTAGAAACGAAATTCCAGGAAGCGAGGAATTCGCTTAAATCAAATTGACTATATTCAGGTACAAACAGAGAAGGAATAAATAGCTCTAGCTAGCAATGACCTTGGGAATCAACCTGGAAACAACCAGGGATGATCCCAAATAATTCCAAGCATCAGATCCAACCTGGCTGGACAAAACAGCAGGTGGTAGATTGGTAAACAACCTCTGGTTCTGTTTTTCCAACCTGGGAAAACAACAACCAGGTTCAGGTCCTAAACACAGAACCTGTTTTGTCTTTGCCCAACCAGCCAAATGCTGGTTCCGCTGGTTTCCCCTGGCCCTGTAGCATGCAGATACAGACAAACAACATCCAACCTTCACCTAAATTGTACCCCTATAGTGCTTGCCCTGCTACACTATAGTCAACCAAACAAAAACAGTACAATTTCGAGTTGGATAGAACTGAATCTGCGCAATCAAATAAGCCGAACCGCAAAGCTTCCATCTCGGGTTCCTTTGCGAGCTCGTCCTTGCTGCTTGTACTGTTCATAGCACGTACAATGTTGTGCCGAAGCGCATATTGCGCGAGTACCTGCAAATGCATCAAGCCAAAATTGCGAAAGCGAACAAACACACGAACATTCCATTCATACGCAAATGCATTCGCACACGCATACTCGTACATACAGACGGCAGGATGTCGTGCAATGTGAATTTGCACCCAACAGCAACCACATCGTCGACCTGCTCCTCCTTGTGCCCGTTGACCTCCCAAGTCGACGAGCAACATCAATCGACCAGCTCTAGGTCGACGACACTCCTGGTCGACCAACTCCAGGTCAACCAGCGCACCTGTCATCCGACCATACCCAGTCGGCTTCACCAGGTCGGCGTCCCCAAGTCGACACACTCCAAGGTTGACCTCCCAGGTCAACCTCCCGAAGTCGGCACCCTCCCGATGTCGGCGCCCCACCCAGGTCGACGTCCTCCTCGTCGACCACCAGGTTTAAGTCGACCGCCACCTCTCATCGTGGCTTCGTGCAGATCGACCAAACCTGTCGACCAGCTCGCCCAAGACGGCGTCGCCCACTACTGCAGGTCGGCTGCACCTCCCGCATACCCGACCACGAGGTCGGCTCCGCCCAAGCAAGGACTGGGCCAACCACAATTCCCGTTGACACTCCCTTGCCGCGTTCACGCTTGGGCCCCCAGCCCACCTGGCAGCACTTTTTGGAGAATAGCTCGTCCGCGTGCACCCAACATACAGCACACGTGGCACCTTCTACACGTCGTCGTCACCTCACCCACGTCGGCCATGTGCACTTGGTCGATTGCAACGGAGCACCGGTTGAAGGCCAGGTAGTGCAGCGCCTTCGTCAGGAAGTCGGCCAACTGGTCGGTGGTTAGGATGTACTTCAGCAAAAACCTCCCGCGCTTCACCATGTGCTGCAGCCAGGCTTGTCGCTGCTCCATGTGCTTGAGAATGCCCATCAACCCTGTGCCCTCGTCTTCTGCAGCACGTCCGACTTCTTGGCGACCGGCCTTACCCACACGTAGCGGGTCTTGCGGTCCTTCAGCAGTAAGAAGTACAGGCTTCCGTCCTTGGCAGCCACGCGAAATGGCCCGCACAAGTCGATGTGCACGACGGCCAGCACGTCGTCAGCGTCAGACCTTGGTTGGGGAAGGTGTGCCGCGCCAGCTTCCCACCGACGCACGAGTCACACGGTGAGTTCGTGCCAGATGCCGACTTGAGGTCCAACCCAGTGGCGACCTCATGCTTCGCTGAGCTCCGGATGGTGTCCATGCTGACGTGGGCGAGCCTCGCATGCAGGCGGTCTGGCGTGGACTTCGTCGCCGAGACAATTGTCCGCAGGGCCACCACCTCCGTCGTGGGTATCGTCGACTTCGCCGAGCAAGGACGCAGGTCGGTGCAGAGGACCCGGTAGGTGTAGGATGCCCGTCCAAGAACGTCCCCCACAGCCGTAACGAGCAGCATCTTGTCGTCGTCCTCCTGCAGCTTAACACCGTTCTCCTTCAGCTGGCCGGCCGACAGCAGGTTCGCCTGGACGCCCGGGACGTAGAGCACGTCGGGGATCAGCACCTACTTCCCGGCCTTCCCTTGCAAGTCGACCGTGCCTAGACCCTGAACGTCCTGCAGCGCCCCATTGAAGCCGCGCACGTGCTTAACGTCACCGCTTGGCTCCAAGTCAACGAAGGCCTCCTTCATCCCCATCAGGTGGTGTGAGCAGCCGCTGTCGAGCAGGACCACCGCCAAATTTGCCTGCATAGCTGCCGCCACCGCCTGGAAGTCCTCGCCGGCCTCCGGCGCCAGCGAGACGGTCGGCTCCACGACGCCGACCAGCGAGCACGACGCCTCCTTGTCGTCTCGCCCCTTACTGCCAGCAAAGGAGTCGGCGTCTTTCACCAAGGTCGACTTTCTCGACTGCTTCTCCCTGCGCGGCTTACTCTCCCGGTGAGGACGACGCCCGGCCGATCTCCCTTGGTCTCCTTTAGCTTCGTCATCGTCAAAGTCTCTCCGGTCGGGGCACTCGAAGGAGAGGTGGTCGGGGATGTGGCACAACCAGCACTCCCGATGTCGACCTCCTCCTCCTCGACCGCCGTCCTTGGACGACTTTGGCTTGTCGGCGTCCTTGGCCGACCGGCCGCCACTGCCTCCACTGCCGCCAGACTGCCCGCGCTGCCACGGTCGACTACCATGCTTCGCCGGTAAGACGTAGTTCGCCTGCGGCAGGAGCTCCGAGGACCGCTCAGCTTCCTGCATCGCCTCGTCCTGCAGGATGTACGAGATTAGGGAGTCCTCGTTGAGCGTTGCCTGCGTGCTTGGCACCACCAACAGTCGCTTCAGCAGGTTGTAGCTGCTCGAGAGCCTCTTGAGCACGTGCATGACGTACGACGCCGCTGAGTACTGCATTCCTGCTATCCTTATGGTGGCGAGAAGTCGCCGAGCCCAATTGCAGTCGTCGGTCGCCGTCTCCTGGTCGCCCATCCGAAGATGCGTCATCTGCTCCTTGAGCTGGCCGATGTACAGGTCGTAGTTGACCTAGTACGTCGACTTGATGAAGTGCCATGCCTGGTGGCCTGCGTCCAGGTAGTCCCTGCACGGCTTCAAAGCGATCTGCACGTCTGGCGAGCAGCACCGCGAGATGACCGTGAAGGTCAGCAGCTGCACGACGCGGAACTCTGCACGCAGGTTGGGGTAGTTCTCCGACGGCATCGCCACAGTGCCGGCGGTAAAGCCCATCAGCCCAGCCATCTCTAGCTGAGGCTCAATTGCCTCCTTCCACGTGAGAATGCCAGATCGACCGACCAGCAAGGGGGTGACAGAGATTCTGTCCAGCGTCAACTTAAAGTAGCTGTAGCTCGGCGCTATCCCTCCCGCTGTCACGTGAGTCACCGACAACGGCGTCAATCCGCTTCGTCGACCTCCGACGTCGCCTTGCGAGGAGCCCGCAGCCGCCGACAATCGCATCCCTACCGCCTAAACGCCGCCAACTTCTTCGCCTCCGTCGCTGCCTCGACGTGCCTCCCGCACTGCTGCCGGCTTGGTCACCACCGACGATGATGCCGACGTCGACGCCGCCTTCAGTGTTCACCAGGCGAGGAGAACCAGGTCGAGAAGGGTGCTCCATCGCCCATACAGCGCGGATGCCAGCCTCGACGACCGCCCAGGGGAGCGTCTCCCCGTACTCGCAGGCCTCATGGCGTCTCCTTGCGTCTTCTAGCCATGCCTCAAAGGTGTCTACTACATCATCGTCACCTACGCCAACCATGGTGACTAATGCATAGCTACCGGCCTACGAACGACTAAGGTAAGTGGACTAAGTCGACTCGACTGAAAGGTAAGTCGTGTGCCGTCCACGCTCACCGCACCATGCGGAGATAAATTTGACAACGGCAGCTAGACTACGGGATAGGCACGGGGCAAGAGTGACCTCTGCATTCACTTCTTTAGTTGTTTCCTTGTGCGCACACTACTTGCTAGTTCACGGGAAAATTTGGCAAGAGTTTCACTATGAAAACATGACAACAAAAGTTCATAATGATTTCACCAACACTGGTAAGGTAGACTACACCGGAGCTAGCAGGCATGCAGGTCGACTGCCAGCGCAGCACGGTTGACCGTGTTCCAGCACGACTTGGTCGACTGTGCTCCAGCAGTGCAAAGTCGCGGCCCGCCAACAATGCAAGTCGACTGCGTGCCAACGCTGCAGCAAGTCGGCTAGACAGCGTTGCACCCGCAGGATAGCAACGCACCCGCTTCGCAAGTGCTCGCATATGCTTGGTGGGCTGTATCTTGTCACATGCACAGTGCTTACACCAACTCGTCCTCGTGCTGACGACTGCATCTGATCAGCCACGTCGACCTCGGGATACCACTACCGAGGTCAGCCTCGCCAAAACCACCTGGGCAACCGTCGCTCCTTTCCGCAGAACCTCGTCACCCAAGTAATCTTGTCGACCACCAGGTTGAAGTCGACGGCTCTCAACGTCGGCGGCTCTGCAATGGCCCCGTGCAGGTCGACCAAACCCGTCGAGGTCGCCTCCGCCCAAGCGAGGACGGGGCGAACCACAACTTCCGTTGACATAAGTAACACAGCTCTTAGTACCACTCATATGGCAGACTAACGCACTTACTCTTAGTACCACTCATATCGCTAAATAACGCACTTTCTTTTAGTACCACTCATATGGCTATATAGTGCACTTACTTAAAGTACCACTCATATGGCTATGCAACGCACTTACTCTTAGTACCACTCATATGGCTACGTAGCGCCCTTACTCTTAGTACCACATATATTGCTATGAAAGGCACATATTCTTCGTACCACTCAGATGGCTGTGTATCATATATATGTTATATGGCTAAGAAACGCACTACTCCTAGTACCACTCACATGGCTATGAAACACACCCAATCTTATTTCCACACACATAGCTATGTAACGCACTTACTCTTAGTACCGCTCATATCCCAAAGTAATGCACTTACTCCTAGGACCACTCGTATTGCTATGTAATGCACTCAATCTTAGTACCACTCATGTGGCTAAGTAAAATACTTACTCTAAGTACCACTCATATAGCTGAGTAACACACTTACTCTTAGAACCACTCTTATGGCTAAGCAACGCGGTTACTCTTAAAACCACTCATATGGCTAAGTCACGCACATTCTCTTAGCACCACTCTGAAGGCTAAGTAACACACTTATTACTAGCACCACTCATACGGCTAAGTAACGAACCTACCCTTAGTACCATCCATAAGGCTATGTAACGCTCTTGCTCCTAGTACAATTCATACGGCTATATAAACTTTTAGTACCACTCATATGGGTAAGTAAGCCGCTTACTTTTAGTACCTCTCTTATGGCTAAGTAACGCACTTACTTTAGTGCCACTAATACGCCTAAAAACTCACTTATTCTTACTACCACTCATATGGCTAAGCAACGCGGTTACTCTTCGCACCACTCAGATGGCTAAGTAACGCACTTGCTCTTAGTACTACTCATATGGCTATGTAACGCACTTATTCTAAGTACCACTCATGTCGCCAAGTAAAACACTTATTTTTAGTACACAAATAGCTATGTAACACACTTACTCTTAGTACCACTTCTATCGATAAAATAACGCACATACTTTTAGTACCACTCATATAGCTAAGTATTGCGTTTACTCTTAGTACCACTCCTATGGCTAAGTAAAGCACTTCATTTTAGAACCACTCATTTTGCTAAGTAACGCATTAATTCTTAGTACCAGTCATATGACTAAGCAACGCTGTTACTTTTAGTACCACTCATATGGCCAAGTAACGCACGTAGTACTAGCATCACACATACGGCTAAATATCGCACTTATTCTTAGTACCACTCATGTCGCGAAGTAACGCGCTTACATTTAGTACAACACATATTGCTATGTAACGGACTTAAACTTGGTACCACGTATATCTTGACACTAAATCTTAGTTCTACTCACATAGCTATGTACCACTCATATCGCTATGTAATGCACTCACCCTTAGTACCACTCATATGGCTAAGTACAACGCTTACTCTAAGTACCACTAATTTACCTAAGCAACGCACTTACTCTTAGTACCACTCATATGGCTAAGTTTCGCTCTAACTCTTAGTACCACTCATA
The DNA here is from genome assembly GCA_947471745.1 of Closterium sp. Naga37s-1. Classification (NCBI taxonomy): domain Eukaryota; kingdom Viridiplantae; phylum Streptophyta; class Zygnematophyceae; order Desmidiales; family Closteriaceae; genus Closterium; species Closterium sp. Naga37s-1. The sequence continues at coordinate 1,261,884 of CANJKZ010000314.1, read as the reverse complement.
TGGCTAAGTAACGCACTTGCTCGTAGTACTACTCATATGGCTAAGTAACGCACTTACTCTTAGTACCGCTCATATTGCCAAGTAACGCACTTACCGTTACTAACGCTCATATCGCTAAGTAACGCACTTACTCTTAGTACCACTCATGTGGCTAAGTAACGCGCTTACTCTTAGTACCACTCTTATGGATAAGTTTTGCTCTAACTCTTAGTACCACTCATATGGCTAAGTAACGCACTTGCTCGTAGTACTACTCATATAGCTATGTAACACACTTATCCTTATTACCGCTCATATTGCCATGTAACCCACTTACCCTTATTACCGCTCATATGGCTAAATAACGCACGTACTCTAAGTACCACTCATATGGCTAAGTGATGCACTTACCACGCACCTACTCTTGGTATCATTCATAGGGCTAAGTAACGGGCTTCCTTTAAGCACCACTCATATTGCTAAGTAATGCACTTATTCTTAGTACCATGCGTATGGCTATCTAACGGCTTGCTATCAAGCTTACTCTTAGTACCACTCACATTGCTAAGTAACGCACTTACTCTTAGTATCACTCATATCGCTACCTATCTCGCTTACACTTAGTTTCACTCATACTGCTAAGTAACGCACTTAAACCTTGTACCACTCATATGGCTAAGTAACCCGTTTACTCTTAGTACCACTCATATGGCAAAGTAATGCAATTACTCTTAGTACCACCTATATCACTAAGTATCGTACTTACTCTTAGTACTACTCATATGGCTATGTAACGCACGTACTTTTAGTACCACTCATACGGCAAATTTACGTTACTCTTAGTACCATTCATACGGATGAGTAACGCACTTATCACTAGCACCACTCATACGGCTAGATAACGCACCAACTTTTAGAACCACTTATATGGCCATGTAACGCACTTATTCTTAGTACCACTCATATCGCTAAGTAACGCGCTTACACTTAGTAAGACTCATATTGCTAAAATACGCACTTACTTTTAGTACCACTCATATGGCTAAGTATCGTGCTTACTCTTAGTTCCACTCATTACTAAGTAACGCACTTACTCATAGGAATGTATGAACTAGAACAAGGTTAGGTACAAGTAGGAAACCCTAGGAGACTGTACCCCTTAGTGTCTACCCCACTATAGCCTAGACAAGCTATATGAAAAATATTTGACACACCCCCATAGGCAAAGTGGGGGAGAACAAGAGGTCACAAGACCAGTCAAGCAAAGCACAGCAAGCTCAGGGTGGATCACAACGTCACCACACATTCCGAGCACAAGTTCAAAGGCCACAAGGCCATTTCATATGCAGAATCATATATAAAGGTAAACATGCAGGTGCAGGTATATATAGATCACAGTACACAGCAAAGTCAAGAGGTAAGCAAGTGAGGCCAGGTAGGTACAAGACCTAACATAGTACAGAAGCGCTGATGATCACAAGGCTGAAGTGCCTTGGTGAAGATATCAGCAGTGTTGGTCCGAGAGGCCACGTAAGCAAGGCGCAGCTGACCACACTGCTGCAGCTCATGAGCAACGAAGTACCGAAGAGCAATGTGCTTCGTTCTGTGCTCCAGTCTGTGCTCCCAACACAAGGCCAGCATGGCCTTGTTGTCTACGTACAGAACTGGAGGAGAACAAGGCGGCTCTCCCAGGTCAGTCAGCAGGTAGGTGAGCCAGCGTAACTCCTGTGCAGCCATGGCCACAGCGTAGATCTCAGCCTCACAGCTAGAGCTGAGAACAGAAGACGAGCGGCTAGACCGCCACGAAACACAGCCGGAACCAAGGCTGAAGGTGTAACCCCTTGACGACCGCTGCGTAGCCAAGTCGTCAACTCAAGACGCGTCTGCGTGACCAGTGAGGACCACTGGACTCCGCCCTCCAAGCACTAGCCCCATGGCCGACGTGCTGCACAAGTAGCGCAACACCCTCTCCGCTGCAGCCATGTGCTGTGGTCAGTGTCTCCCAGGAGCAACATAGCGTGCCAAGATGCTAAGAGGGTATGCCAGGTCAGGTCGAGTGCAGGTCATAAGGTACATGAGGCAGCCAACAAGTTGTGGGTACGGGCCACTCGGCTCTACGGACTCATCCGAAGGCAGAGCTGAGAGCGAGTGGCGAGTAGACAGAGGAGTGGCCTGAGGCGAGGAGTACGTGAAGCCGAAGCGCTGAAGGACCTGCTGCACCATGTGTGACTGAGTCAAGTTAATGGTGCGCCGTGCTCTGTCCCGGGTGATCTGCAAGCCAAGATAGCTGCGCAGTTCACCCAGGTCTGTGCACGTGTGTCTCTTCTGCAGCTCCGACTTCACGTGGGCGAGTCCAGTAGTGTCAGCAGTAGCAAAGACCAAGTCGTCGACGTACACGAGGATGTAGAACGGCGGCAAAGAGGTGTCGGTGCGTAGAAACAGTGACGGGTCAGCAGTGGAAGGAGCAAACCCAAGAGCCGCAAGCTTAGTCCTCAGTGTGCTGTGCCACTCACGGGGCGCCTGGCGGAGACCGTAGACTGGCCGCCGGAGGCTCCACTGGGTACCAGGAGGAAACGACCCAGTGAAGCCAGGTGGGCGGCGCAGCCAGATCTCCTCGTGCAGGCTGCTCTGTAGGAAAGCAGTGCTGAAGTCAAGAGAGTGAAGCTCGTAGTCACGCTGAGCAGCTATGTGCAGCAGCACCCGAAGAGTGGTCATCTTCGGGGTGGGAGAGAAGGTCTGAAAGTAGTCAACTCCCTGCCGCTGACTGAAGCCTCGAGCCACGTAGCGCGCCTTGAAGACAGGCGGAGAACCCGGCGGCCACTTCACCCTGAAATTCCACATGCCACTGACGATGTTCAACACAGGTGGGGGAACCTCGTCGACGTAGGTGCCTGTGGACTTCCAGAAAGCCATCTCTGCGTCCATGGCTGACTGCCACTGAGAGGAGTAGGGACCCTCTATCGCCTCTGCGTAAGAGCGCGGGGTCGGGATGTCTGGTGCATCCGGGTCTCCCTCAGGGGCAACTAGCACGGACACGAGATGAGGTAAAGCAGCAGCAAGACACTGGAACTCCTCCTGCCTGTCCTCAAGGACGTCCGTGCTAAGAGCACACTCACCCCTGACGGACGGAGGACAGACAGACTCAGACTCAGCAACAAGACTGGCGGTGTAGTCTAGACGACAGTGAGCAGCGAAGTCGACAAGCTCAGCAACTAAGGCAGACGCAGCAGTGGACTCAAAGGAAGGGTCAGTGACAACAGTAGCCAGGAGACGCGTAACAGTAGGACTGGCAGCACGAAGGGAGTCAGACTCCGGATCAACAAGAGAAGGAAGAGAGGACTCTGGAGGAGACGGCAAAGGGACACGCTGTGAAGCAGTGGAAGGATGCAGTGCCATCCGGTGCGTGCCCGGGACCGCAAGAGGACGCTGACGCGGAACACGACGACCAGCGTGAGTAGCACGAACAGGCGACAAAGGACGAGACTCAGGCTCACGACGCTCAGCAAGACATCCAGTAGGACCAGTGTAGGGAGAAGGAGCAGGCAGTGGGGAGACAGCTGTAACTGTGATTCGGACTGGACAGGCGGTGGACACTCTAAGGAAGGAGAAGGACCAGTAGAAGGCAGGAGACCAAGAACTGCTCAAGGAGCGGAACGAAGTACGGCCGTGGTCGCGCAGCATCTCCAGAACCAGCAGAGATAGCACCAGCACCCCCAGCGTTAGCTCCGACTCCAGTAGCGCCACCAGCTCCAGCAGCACCACCAGCTGCTCCAGAAGCGCCAACTCCAACGCCCACAGCAGCACCGGCTCCAGTAGCACCTCCAGCTCCAGCACCTCCAGTAGCTCCAGCTCCAGCAGGACCACCGGAAGTGTTGGTGTAAGGGCCTAATAAACTCAAGCTATTAAGACTTAATCAAACTTAAAACCTCTCCTCGGGGTCACCTCCAAGGATCCTTGGGTGCCTGGTACAAGACCAGCCCCTATCCTCGGGTCCGAGTTTGTAGAGAGAGGAGTCAAGAATGACTTAGCCAAAATAACAAGAGTACCTTGAACGTCACGCAGCTTATCATGCAGACCGTTGACCGGATTAAGCTGAGAATTTCCTATATCGAAGCTCGCTCCAAGAGCTTTAAAAAGAGCCAAGTTGCCTCGCGAAAAGTTCTGCCATTACAGAGTTATGGCTCGGACAGCGTTTGCATAGTGTTGGAGTGCTAGCGTACTAGCGTTGACTCGGGTAGCATTCCGCCGTCGTACCGTGTAGAAACGAAATTCCAGGAAGGGAGGAATTTGCTTGAATCAAATTGACTATATCCAGGTACAAACAGAGAAGGAATAAATAGTTCTAGCTAGCAAGGACCTTGGGAATAAACCTGGGAACAACCAGGGATGATCCCAAATAATTCCAAGCAACAAAACCAACCTGGCTGGACAAAACAACAGGTGGTAGGTTGGTAAACAACATCTGGTTCTGTTTTTCCAACCTGGGAAAATAACAACCAGGTGCAGGTCCTAAAAACAGAACCTGTTTTGTCTTTGCCCAACCAGCCAAATGCTGGTTCCGCTGGTTTCCCCTGGCCCTGTAGCATGCAGATACAGACAAACAACATCCAACCTTCATCTAAATTGTACCCCTATAGTGCCTGCCCTGCTACACTATAGTCAACCAAACAAAACCGCACAATTTCGAGTTGGATAGAACTGAATCTGCGCAATCAAGTAAGCCAAACCGCAAAGCTTCCATCTTGGGTTCCTTTGCGAGCTCGTCCTTTCTGCTGGTACTGTTCATAGCGCGTACAATGTTGTGCCGAAGCGCACAATGCGCGAGTACCTGCAAATGCTACACCGTTAGACTGTGGGGTGTAAGCCGTGGTCAGCTCCCTCTGGATGCCCTGCTTCTTGAGCCAGGCCGTCATCTCAGCTCCAAGGAACTCACCACCCCGATCTGTCCTAATCCGCTTCACCACACACTCCGCTTGCTTCTCCACGAATGGCAGCCAATCTTCCCGTATCGTAGAGGCGGCATGGTCCTTCTGCTTCAGTGGATATGCCCACATAAGCCTGCTCCAATCATCCACTATGGTCAGAAAATACCGCTCCCACTTGTGCCCCTGAACCGGCAGCGGCCCCACCAAGTCCATGTGGACCAGCTCCAACGGCTTCTTGCTCCTGCCAGCCACACTATGGAAGGGGAAACGGGTAAACTTTGAGAGCAAACAGATTTCACAATTCTCATCAGGTGGCTGTCCATTCAGCTTCAGACCCTTAACAGCTCCATCTTTCTCCAACTGCTTCAACAAGGGCATTGCCACATGCCCCAAGCGTCGGTGTGCCGTTGCCCAATCCGTCTCCCCAGATCTGGCCGACACTTTCACACCAACCCCTCCAACGGCATTGCACTCCCCCTGGGATGCAGACCCCTCTCCAGCCTGCCCCCCACCATGCCACGCCAACGCCGGCAGCTGCCACATGGATCTGTACACGTCCTTGCTCTCGTGCAGATCCCAAAGCACCCGATTGCCCAGCTGCCCCTTGTAAGTGCATGCCCCATCCGTGCTAGTGCTCACCCCAGCCTTGCCAAGCTTACGGAGGGAGATGAGGTTGGCCTTGAGTTCAGGAACGAGGAGAACGTCGTGCAGCACCACCGGCTTGCCATCCGCTCCCTTAAACGCAGCTCGTCCCGCACCAGCCACCTTCAGCGCGTGTCCAGAGGCGGAGCATACCTCGTTGATCAGTGCAGCGCGTACGTGGTCCAGCAGGTCCTTGCGCGGCGTCATCGTCCAAGCAGCGCCCGTATCCAACACCCAATAGTCCAGGGGGTGCAGCTCTGCTCCAACCTTGGCAGAGGCGTCTCCTTGCTCCCCCTGCTCTCCAATATAGAAGAACTGGCCCGCGGTGCGCTCTTTCTTCTTTTCCGCACCGCCGTTGCTCTTCGGGTTGTTGTCGGACGAATCGGCGACCATGCTCGCGCCGTTTTTCTGGTTCCTCCGCGCGCCGCCATCCTGGTGACGATTCTGGGGGGTCCATCCATCGGGTTTCTTATAGCACAAAAACCAGGGGTGCCCCTCCTTCTCACAATACCAGCAACTCCCTTTCATTTTGCCACCAGCACCCGACTTGCCCCCACGTCCAGATTTCGCACCGCGACCCCAACCAGTACCTCCTTGTTGGTCGTTGGAGTCGTCGTCCTTCTTTGCACCGCGTCCAGCACCACCGAAGCCACGTTCTCTGCCACGTCGGCTCCCTTGCATCCCGTAGCCGCTGCTGCCGTCGTCTCCACCCCTCAGTTGGCGGCGACGGAAGTCCTCCTCCAGAATCTTTGTCCGCACCTACTCGAGTGTCCACGAGCTCTGGTTCTGGGGCAGGCTCAATCCGCTCGTGAATTGAAGCCACGATTCCGGCAGCAGCGAGAGCATCTTCAAACACTTGGTCTGCTCCGGGTAGGTGATTCCTGCGGTCGCCAACTTCGCGTAGAGGTTGCGCATCTTGTCCAGGACAGGTTGCACCGGCTCTCCCTCGCTCAGGCGCAACGCGGACAGCTCCCTCTCCAGCATCAACGTTGCAACAACGGAGGTCGGGGCGTGCAGCTCCTTCAACACGGTCCACGCCTTCGGACCGCACTCAACCTCCGGCAGCAGATGCATGACGTGGTGACGCTGGTTCAGCTCCAAACTCTGCGACATCAAATAGTAGCCAGCCGAGGAGCGCTCGTCCCAATCTTCCTGCAGCGCGGGGTCACTCGGTCTAGGCTCCTCCCCAATCATTAGTTTCAGCAAACCGATCTGACGGAAATACAATTGCATTTTCCAGGCCCAATCATCATAGCCCTCACCATTGAACTTCTCGACGGTGAAGTTCTTCAGCACCTCCTTGACCAGCGAGCCCTGGTTTGTTCGCGCTCCCCTTGGCGCTGAAACACCAGAATCTTGGCTGCCGCTACGATCTTGGGCTGAAGATTCACCAGCTCCCGTCGAGGTGTTGCCCGCCACAGCTACCTATAACGAGGATCACTATAACGCAGCTCTGATACCAGCTTGTTGGTGTAAGGGCCTAATAAACTCAAGCTATTAAGACTTTATCAAATTTAAAACCTCTCCTCGGGGTCACCTCCAAGGGTCCTTGGGTGCCTGGTACAAGACCAGCCCCTATCCTCGGGTCCGAGTTTGTAGAGAGAGGGATCAAGAGGGACTTAGTCAAAACAGCAAGAGTACCTTGAACGTCGCGCAGCGTATCGAGCAGACCGTCGATCGGATTAAGCTGAGAATTTCCTATATCGAAGCTCGCTCCAAGAGCTTTAAAATGAACCAAGTTGCCTCGCGAAAAGTTCTGCCATTACGAAGTTATGGCTCGGACAGCGTTTGCCTAGTGTTGGAGTGCTAGCGTACTAGCGTTGACTCGGGTAGCATTCCGCCGTGGCACCGCGTAGAAACGAAATTCCAGGAAGGAAGGAATTCGCTTGAATCAAATTGACTATATCCAGGTACAAACAGAGAAGGAATAAATAGTTATAGCTAGCAAGGACCTTGGGAATAAACCTGGGAACAACCAGGGATGATCCCAAATAATTCCAAGCAACAGAACCAACCTGGCTGGACAAAACAGCAGGTGGTAGGTTGGTAAACAACCTCTGGTTCTATTTTTCCAACCTGGGAAAACAACAACCAGGTTCAGGTCCTAAAAACAGAACCTGTTTTGTCTTTGCCCAACCAGCCAAATGCTGGTTCCGCTGGTTTCCCCTGGCCCTGTAGCATGCAGATACAGACAAACAACATCCAACCTTCACCTAAATTGTACCCCTATAGTGCCTGCCCTGCTACACTATAGTCAACCAAACAAAACAGTACAATTTCGAGTTGGATAGAACTGAATCTGCGCAATCAATTCAACCGAACCGCAAAGCTTCCATCTTGGGTTCCTTTGCGAGCTCGTCCTTTCTGCTTGTACTATTCATAGCGCGTACAATGTTGTGCCGAAGCGCAAACTGCGCGAGTACCTGCAAATGCTTCAAGCGAAAATTGCGAAAGCAAACAAACACACGAACATTCCATTCACACCCAAATGCATTCGCACACGCATACTCGTACAAACAGACGGCAGGATGTCGTGCGATGTGAATTTGCACCCAACACAAAGACGCAGCAGCTCCGGCTCCAGTACCTCCAGCAGCACCTACTCCAGCAGCACCGCCAGCTCCAGCACCGCCAGCAGCTCCAGCACCTCCAGACTCAGCAACCCCAGGCTCAGCACCCCCAGGCTCAGCACCCCCAGGCTCAGCACGCTCAGGCTCAGCACCCCCAGACCCGGCACCCGCAGGCTCAGCACCCCTAGCAGCACCAGAGTCAACAGCTACCTCGATAGGCTCGACTGCGTCTGCCTGGGACACACCTGAGGGGGCAGGACCATGAGGGGGGAGGGGGTCTACCGGGGGGGGACCTGGCGCGAGAAAGAGCGGCGGGGGGTGGAGGGGGGCAGCGCGGTAGGGGAAGAGACGGTAGTAAGGAACCGACTCGTCAAACGTGACGTCCTGGGAGGACAGAACACGGCGCGAGGTGGGGTGGTAAAACTGCCAACCAGGCGCGTCAGGGGGGAAGCCAAGGAAGTCGCGGACGAAAGCTCGAGATCCTCAGACACGGAACGCAGACGCATTGCGAACCTTCCCCGTCCACCGCAGAGTAGGGGAGGTCTCCGTCATGGAGACCCGGGGCTGAAGGTTGATCTGATGCGCCGCGTACTGAACCGCGAACGGCCACAGAAAATGGGGAGCAGCCGCATGGATTATGGACGTACGAGCAACGTACATGACCATGCCAATGCCGCGCTCAGCAATCCCATTTTGCTGTGGAGAGGCCGGAAGCGTGAACGTGTGGCGGATGCCCTCCGCACGACAGAAGGCTCGCAGAAGGTCGGAGGAAAACTCTCCACCTCTGTCGAAGTGTAGACGCAGAACAGGGAAGTCCGAGCCAAAACTCTCTCAGAGCTGGAGACGGGCAGCGCGGATCCAGTCAATTAACACCTCAGTGACCTCACCCTTGCGGCGCAAGGGGAAGACTGTGGTGTAACGCGAGTAGTCATCAACCACCAGCAGGAAATAACGCTCGTGACCCTGTCCACGGACGCGGGCTGGGCCCCACGCGTCCATGTGGAGAGTCTGCAGCGGAGCCTCGGTCGGAGGAAACTCGGAGGAGTGAGGAGCGGCGCGCTGCCGCCCCTCGACGCAGGGACGCAGGTAGGGGCAGGCCCCGGAGGAAGGGGAGGGAGGGACCGGCGGAGACCAGAGACAAGGACACGGGAGGCCATGCCTCGGAGACGAGGCAGGGAGGGGTGCCCAAGGCGGTGGTGCCAGAGGAGAGTCTGGTGGGACAGGAGGCGACACGAGCAGGGGGCAGACTCAGGACCAGACCGAGACGCTGCAGCAAACACCTGACCCGACGCAGCTACCTGACCAGACGCAGTAACCGGAGGAGACTCGGTAGTCAGTGTGTACAGGCTCGACCCCGGCTGACGGGTAAACGTGGCCAAGTGTCGGCCCGTCCGAGCACACGTGCAGTGGGTCACTCGCTGACTCGCAGGAGTGAACTGGTCAACCCCTCCATCCTGTAGGTCAGCACCACTCACCAGGTTCGTAGAGAACGAGGGGAGGTAAAGACCTGACGGGGAGCCAGACGGGGCCGCCGGACACGGTAGGACAGTGGAGTAGTGGTCAAGGACAGGACCCCCAGAGGGGTCTGCCAGGGAGACTGCAACCAGCCGACTAAGCGGCGTGAGTGTGGTGCGGTCTCGAAAGAAGGAGCGGGAAGCACCCGAGTCAAGGGTGAAGGTGTGCAAGACCGCAGCAGGCGCAGCACCAGAGAGAGCAGACTCACCAGCACCTGGAGCAGTAGACTCACGAGCACCTAGAGCAGCAGCCTCACCGGCACCTGGAGCAGGGGACGCACCAGCACCTAGAGCAGCAGACTGGATACCGGGGTCAGGCGGCACACACAGGTAACAGGCACCCTCAGCACTAGTAGACAATGCATACATGGCAGTGAGGATAGCATCATAGTCAAGAGCAAAGATATCTACCCTCAGCCTAAGCAGCTCCAGCCAGGAGGGGAGCTCAGCGTCGTCGCCAAACTCTGTACGCCAAGCGTCGCTCAGAGGGGCGAAGCAGCGGGACTCCGTGTAACCAGGTGTCCCGCAAGGCTGACCAGTCCGGACACCCGTGCGAATGACGTACGGGCAGCGAGCAGTACTCAGTGACCCTCTACTCTGAGCGTACCACTCGCGAAGCTGCTGGGGCGAAAGGGTCTCGTGCGGACGACGCTGCAGCTGCACTTGGCCACTACAAGAAGCTCCCGAACTATTCACTCCAGGACGACTCCCACTACGGCCACCCCGACAACCCCAACTAGCGTACCACTCACGAAGCTGTTGGGGCGTGAGGGACTCACGCGGACGGCGCTGGAGCTGCATCTGGCCATGCCAGGAGCAGCAGTAGTAGTAGAAAGAGCAGTAGCAGCAGGAGCAGCATTAACACCAGTACGGGCAGGGCAGTGCTCACCAGTGGCGAGAAGGGTAGGCGTACGACGGCGGCAACGGCGAGGCCGCTACCACTGCAGGGCGAGGGCTCCGCGGCAGCTGCAGGGGCGGCTGCTCCAGGGGCGGCTGCTCCAGGGGCCAGGGGCGGCTGCTGCAGGGGCGGCTGCTCTAGGGGCCAGGGGCGGCTGCTCCAGGGGCCAGGGGCGGCTGCTGCAGGGGTGGCTGCTCCAGGGGCCAGGGGCGGCTGCTGCAGGGGCGGCTGCTCCAGGGGCCAGGGGCGGCTGCAGAGGTCCAGGGCGGCTGCTGCAGGGGCGGCTACTGCAGGGGCGGCTGCTCCAGGGGCCAGGGGCGGCTGCTGCAGGGGCGGCTGCTGCAGGGGCGGCTGCCCCAGGGGCCAGGGGCGGCTGCTCCAAGGGCCAGGGGCGGCTACTGCAGGGGCGGCTGCTCCAGGGGCCAGGGGCGGCTGCTGCAGGGGCGGCTGCTCCAGGGGCCAGGGGCGGCTGCTGCAGGGGCGACTGCTGCAAGGGCGGCTGCTCCAGGGGCCAGGGGCGGCTGCTGCAGGGGGGGGCGGGGGCGGCCGTCCGAAGGTCGGGCGCGGGTTAGGGCAGGGCGCCGCGGCGGGCAGGGGCGACGCCGCGCGGGTCCCGCAGGGGCGTCGCGACGAGCGGGGGCGACGCCCGGGTCCCGTTGGGGCGTCGCGACGCGCAGGAGCCGCGCCTCGCGGGTCCCGCAGGGGCGTCGCCACGAGGCGGGGGCGACGCGCGGGGCCCGCTGAGGCGTCGCGACGAGGCAGGGGCGACACCCGGGTGGCGACGGGATGGGGCCGCGACTGGCAACGGGGCGGGGCCGCTACGGGCAACGGGGCGGGGCCGCGAAGGGGCCGCGAAGGGGCCGCGAAGGGGCCGCGAAGGGGCCGCGAAGGGGTCGCGAAGGGGCCGCGAAGGGGCCGCGAAGGGGCCGCGAAGGGGCCGCGAAGGGGCCGCGAAGGGGTCGCTAAGGGGCCGCGAAGGGGCCGCGAAGGGGCCGCGAAGGGGCCGCTAAGGGGCCGCGAAGGGGCCGCTAAGGGGCCGCGAAGGGGCCGCAAAGGGGGGCTGCGACGGGCCTCAGGAGCAGGGCAGGCCGCTAAGGGGCCGCGAAAGGGTAGGGCAGGTCAGAGCGCGAAGCGCGCTTCGGGCAGGTTAGGAAAAAAAAATTAATGGTGGGCCCTTAGGAAGAAACGGTCCCACTAGGGAACCCGCTCTATACCATGTGAAGAAAGAAGAATGTATGAACTAGAACAAGGTTGGGTACAAGTAGGAAACCCTAGGAAACTGTATCCCTTAGTATCTACCCCACTATAGCCTAGACAAGCTATATAATAAATGTTTGACAATTAGTACCACTTATATCGCTATATAACGCGCTTACTCTAAGTATCATCCATATGGCTAAGTAACGCCCTTACTGTTACTACCACTCGTATGGCTAAGTAACGCACTTACTTTCTGTACCATTCCCTATGGCTAAGCAACGCGATAAGTAAGCAACGCAATTCCTCTTATAGCTAAGCAACGCAATTACTCTTAGTACCAATGAAACGGCTAGGTAACGCGCTTACTCTTAGTATCATTCATATAGCTAAGTAACGCCCTTACTGTTACTACCACTCGTATGACTAAGTAACGCACTTACTCTTAGTACCACTCGTATCGTTAAGTTATGCGCTTACTCTTAGTACCACTCATATGGCTAAGTAACGCACTTACTCTTAGTACCACTCACATGGTTAAGTAACGCACTTACTCTAAGTACCACTCATATGGCTATGCAACGCATTTAAATATAGTACCGCTCATATAGTTGAGTCACGTGCTTACTCTTAGTACCACACATATGGCTAAACTATGCGTCTACTCTTACTACCATTCCATATGGCTAAGTAATGCTCTTAGTCTAAATACCACTCATAACGCTGAGTAACGCGCTTACTCTTGGTTCCACTCATATGGCTAAGTAACGCGCTTACTCTTAGCACCACTCATATGGCTAAGTAACACACACATATATGGCTAGGTAACGCACTTACTTTTAGTACCACTCATATTGCTAGGTAACGTGCTTATCCCTAGTACGACTCATATGGCTATGTACACATTTATTCTTAGTACTACCTCGTATGGCTAAGCAACGCAATTACTCGTAGTACCATTCATATGACTAAGTAACGCGCTTATTCATAGTACCACTCATATCATTAAGCATCGCAATTATTTGTAGTATGACTGATAGGTTAAGTAACGCGCTTACTCTTAGTACTACTCTGTATGGCTATGTCACACGCTTACTTTTAGTACCACTCATATGGCTAAGAAACGTACTTACTCTTAGTACCACTCATATGGCTAAGGAACGCGCTTACTCTTACTACCACTCATATGGGTATGTAACGAGCTTACTCTTTGTACCACTCATACGACAAAGTAACGCACCTACTCTTAGTACCAATCATGTGGCGAAGTAACGCACCTACTCTTAGTACCACTCATATGGCCCAGTAACGAGCCTACTCTTAGTACGTCTCATATGGCTAAGTAACGTACTTACTCTTAGTACCACTCATATGGCTATGTAGCGCGCTTACTCTTAGTACCACTCATATGGCTATATAGCACACTCAATTGAGTACAACTTGTATCGCCAAAATAACACACTTACTCTTAGTATCACACATATGGCTAAATAACGCGCTTACTCTTACTACTACTCATGTCGCTATGTAACGCACCTACTTTGAATACCACCCATATGGCTGAGTAACGTACCTACGCTTGGTACCACTCATATTGCAAAGTAACGAGCTTACTCTTATTACCAATCATAGTGCTATGTAAGGCACATACTCTTAGTACCATATATATGGCTAAGCAACGCGCTTACTCTTAGTACCACAAATATGGCTAAGCAACGCGCTTACTCTTAGTACCACTCATATCGCTACGTAACGCGCTTACTCTTAGTACCACTCATATGGCTAAGTAACGCACATACTCTTAGTACCTCTCATATGGCTATGTAACGCGCTTACTCTTCGTACCCCTCATCTCGCTTAGTAACATGCTTACTTTTAGTACCACTCATATGGCTAAGTAACGCACCTACTTCTAGGACCACTCATATGGCTATGTAACGCACTTACTCTTAGTACCACTCAGAAGGCTAAGTAGCGCACCTTCTCTTAGTACCACTAATATGGCTAAGTAAGGCACCTACTCTTAGTACCACTCACATGGCTAAGTAACGCGCTTACTCTTAGTACCACTCATATTGCTAAGTAACGCATTTAATCTTAGTACCACTCAGATGGCTATGTAAAGCGCTTATTCGTAGTACCTCTCATATAGCTAAGTAACGCATCTACTCTTAGGACCACTCATATAACCCTGTAATGCACTTATATGGGTAAGTGACACGCTTATTCTTAGTACAGCTCATGTTGCAAAGTAACGCACTTACACTTAGTACCACTCATATGGCTAAGTAACGCACTTTCTCTTAGTACCACTCATGTGGCTAAGTAATACGCTTACTCCTTATACCAGTCATGTCGCTACATAACGCATTTACTCCTAGTACCATTCATATGGCTAAGTAACACACTTACTCTTAATACCACCCATATGGCTGAGTAACGTACTTACGCTTTGTACCACTCATATTGCTAAGTAACGAACTTACTCTTAGTACCGCTCATATCCCAAATAATTCCAAGCAACAGAACCAACCTGGCTGGACAAAACAGCAGGTGGTAGGTTGGTAAACAACCTCTGGTTCTGTTTTACCAACCTGAGAAAACAACAACCAGGTGCAGGTCCTAAAAACAGAACCGGTTTTGTCTTTGCCCAACCAGCCAAATGCTGGTTCCGCTGGTTTCCCCTGGCCCTGTAGCACGCAGATACAGACAAACAACATCCAACCTTCACCTAAATTGTACCCCTATAGCGCCTGCCCTGCTACACTATAGTCAACCAAACAAAACAGTACAATTTCGAGTTGGATAGAACTGAATCTGCACAATCAATTCAACCGAACTTACATCTTGGGTTCCTTTGCGAGCTCGTCCTTTCTGCTTGTACTGTTCATAGCGCGTACAATGTTGTGCCGAAGCGCACATTGCGCGAGTACCTGCAAATGCTTCAAGCAAAAATTGCGAAAGCAAACAAACATACGAACATTCCACTCACACGCAAACACATTCGTACACGCATATTCGTACAAACAAACGGCAGGATGTCGTGCAATGTGAATTTGCACCCAACACACTCCCCCTCAGCCTGCCGGCTGCATCCCCATCATTCCATGCTAGTTCATGCTCATTCCACTCATGCGCACACAACGCCAATGAGGCTCATCCGCAAGCCTCTTGGTGAGGAAGTCTGTTGGCTGCTGGTGAGTCTTGATGTAGATCGGATTCACCGTCCCCCTCTTCACCTCCTTACGCAGCCAGTGCCACTTGATACGCATGTGCTTGTTCAGCCAATGAAGCACAGCGTTCCTGGCCATCCCAAGAGCTCCCTTGCTATCACAAAACAGCGGCGTAGCAACCTTTTGCTCCTGGCCAATCTCTTCTAACAGCCTCCTCAACCAAATCACCTCCTTCACCCCATGGAACATCGCCATGTACAATGATTCCACGGAAGAGAGTGCCGTCTCCGTCTGCTTCTTTGACCTCCAGCTAACAGGTCCTCCCCCAACTACGCAGATGTATCCTCCCACAGATGAGGAATCCTCCTTCTCAGAGGCCCACGTAGCATCGGTAAAGCAAGTGAGAAAGAGCTTGCCTTCTCCAAGCCTCTTCCCCTTCTCTTTCAGCACCTCAACCCCTTTCTGCTTCACCTGTGCAGATGCGGAGTATTGAACTCCAATGCTTGGGTGAGAGTTCAGATACTTCACCACATGCTCAGCTGCATCCACCTGCTCCTCTGATGGATTCTGCACCACCCTAGCCAGCTGCCCAACCGAGAAAGAGATGTCGGGCCTTGTGTGAACTGCTGCATACAAGAAGGCTGCCCACCAATGACTGAAATTGCTGCTGCTCCTCGGCTTCATCATCTGCAGCTTTCACAAGCTTGAATTCTGTTGGCAGGGGAGTTGCAACTTTGCGCTCATTCTCAATCCCGTACTTCTCCCCCAGCTCCTTGATGAACTTCTCCTGGTGCAGCTTCAACCACCTGTGATCCAGATCCCTCTCCACGTGCATCCCGAGGTAGTACTTTACCTCCCCAAGGTTCTTGCACTTGAAGTTCTCCATCAGCTGCTGTTGCACATTCTGGATCTCCTTCATGCTGCTGCTAAATAGAAGAATGTCATCCACATAGACCAGAAACAGCACCAGCTTCTCCCCCTCCCCCTTGAGAAAGAGGCTCTCATCACAGCTGCTGGTCCTGAATCCCATCTCCTCTAAAACAGCTGCCAACTTCTGGTACCAGCAGCGTGGCGCCTGCTTCAAGCCGTAGATGGACTTTTTCAGCTTGCACAACCTGCCCGTACCATCCTCATACCCAGGCGGCTGCGTCATGTACACATCCTCCTCTAAAATCCCATTGAGGAATGCCGTTGATATATCCATCTGAATGATGAATTTCCCACTAACGGCTGAATTTGCCAACAAGACACGAAGGGTAGGGGGTTTGGCAGTGGGAGCAAAGATCTCATTGAAGTCCTGCTTCTCCTTCTGCATAAACCCCTTAGCCACCAGCCTACTCTTGTAGATGGTGACCTGTCCCTTGTCATCGGTCTTGATCCTTAGCACCCACTTGCAATGTACGGCTTTCTTCTCCTCAGGCAGCACCACTAGCTCCCATGTCCCATTCTCTAGCAGACTCTGGTACTCAGCATCCCTGAAAACCAGCCACTTCTCCCTATCTGGTCCAGCTAATGCCTCCTCCATGCTAGCTGGTTCCTCTGGTGCAGGGGCAAGAAAACAGTAGGCAGGTTCATCCTCCTCATCCGGATCATAGCCATGCGGTAGAATCAGCAATGCCTCCTCTGTCCCAAGCTGCTGCTCTGCTACATCAGCTCCTGCAGTCAGCTTCTTAGTAGCCATACGGGTACGTCCTGGCCTGGAGACGGGTGTCTCCCATCCCTTCATAACGACACCCTTCGGCTTCTTAGTTTTCCCCTGCTGCTGCTCTCCCCCCTCGGATCCAGCAGCTCCACTAGTGCTAATCTTCACATAATTTTCTCTACCAGCAGGTGCCTCCTGTACCTTCTTTCCATCACCACCCTCTGCAGCTGCCTCCTCTCCCTCCTCCCACACACTAGGAGTCAGGTCCAGCTGCATGGTGATCTGCTCCATCTGCTGGGACACCCTGGCCTCCAGATGTTTCTCCCAGCTCCCATACATCATGCCCTCAACAAACTTCACATCCCTGCTGTCAAACAACACACCCTTGGAAGGTTCCCACAGCAGCCATCCCTTGCTCTCAGCAGCAAGCCCCAAATGCACACACCAGATTGCACTCGCCCCCAACTTACTTCGATACTTCTTGGGGACGTGGGCGACTGCCATGCAACCAAACACCCTCAGCATGTCCACCGGCGGCTTCCTCCCAAGCCACCTCTCCAACGGCACCCACGAGTCATCCCCAACCTTTGTGAGTACCCTGTTCCTAGCGACGGTAGCGTGCCGAACAGCATGGGGCCACATCAAGTTGCCCAGCCTAGATTCTATGAGCAGCGCCCTAGCTGTCTCCAGAATTGTCCGGTTCGCCCGTTCTGCTACACCGTTAGACTGTGGGGTGTAAGCCGTGGTCAGCTCCCTCTGGATGCCCTGCTTCTTGAGCCAGGCCGTCATCTCAGCTCCAAGGAACTCACCACCCCGATCTGTCCTAATCCGCTTCACCACACACTCCGCTTGCTTCTCCACGAATGGCAGCCAATCTTCCCTTATCGTAGAGGCGGCATGGTCCTTCTGCTTCAGCGGATATGCCCACATAAGCCTGCTCCTATCATCCACTATGGTCAGAAAGTACCGCTCCCCCTTGTGCCCCTGAACCGGCAGCGGCCCCACCAAGTCCATGTGGACCAGCTCCAACAGCTTCTTGCTCCTGCCAGCCACACTATGGAAGGGGAAACGGGTAAACTTTGAGAGCAAACAGATTTCACAATTCTCATCAGGTGGCTGTCCGTTCAGCTTCAGACCCTTAACGGCTCCATCTTTCTCCAACTGCTTCAACAAGGGCATTGCCACATGCCCCAAGCGTCGGTGTGCCGTTGCCCAATACGTCTCCCCAGATCTGGCTGACACTTTCACACCAACCCCTCCAACAGCATTGCACTCCCCCTGGGATGCAGACCCCTCTCTAGCCTGCCCCTCACCGTGCCACGCCAATGCCGGCAGCTGCCACATGGATCTGTACACGTCTCTGCTCTTATGCAGATCCCAAAGCACCCCATTGCCTAGCTGCCCCTTGTACGTGCGTGCCGCATCAGTGCTAGTGCTCACCCCAGCCTTGCCAAGCTTACGGAGGGAGATGAGGTTGGCCTTGAGATCAGGAACGAGGAGAATGTCGTGCAGCACCACCGGCTTGCCATCCGCTCCCTTAAACGCAACTCGTCCCGCACCAGCCACCTTCGGCGCGTGTCCAGAGGCGGAGCACACCTCATTGGTCGGTGCAGCGCGCATGTCATCCATCAGGTCCTTGCGCGGCGTCATCGTCCAAGCTGCGCCCGTGTCCAACACCCAATAGTTCAGGGGGTGCAGCTCTGCTCTAACCTTGGCAGAGGCGTCTCCTTGCTCCCCCTGCTCTCCAATAAGGACGAACTGGCCCGCGGTGCGCTCCTTCTTCTTCTCCGCACCGCCATTGCTCTTCGGGTTGTTGTCGGACGAATCGGCGACCATGGTCGCGCCGTTTTTCTGGTTCCTCCGCACGCCGCCATCCTGGTGACGATTCTGGGGGGTCCATCCATCGGGTTTCTTATAGCACAAAAACCAGGGGTGCCCCTCCTTCTCACAATACCAGCAACTCCCTTTCATTTTGCCACCAATACCCGACTTGCCCCCACGTCCAGATTTCGCACCGCGACCCCAACCGGTACCTCCTTGTTGGTCGTTGGAGTCGTCGTCCTTCTTTGCACTGCGTTCAGCACCACCGAAGCCACGTCCTCTGCCACGTTGGCTCCCTTGCATCCCATAGCCGCTGCTGCCGTCGTCTCCACCCCTTAGTTGGCGTCGACAGAAGTCCTCCTCCAGAATCTTTGTCCGCACCCACTCGAGTGTCGACGAGCTCTGGTTCTGCGGCAGGCTCAATCCGCTCGTGAATTGAAGCCACGATTCCGGCAGCAGCGAGAGCATCTTCAAGCACTTGGTCTGCTCCGGGTAGGTGATTCCCGCGGTCGCCAACTTCGCGTAGAGGTCGCGCATCTTGTCCAGGACAGGTTGCACCGGCTCTCCCTCGCTCAGGCGCAACGCGGACAGCTCCCTCTCCAGCATCAACGTTCCAACAACAGAGGTCGGGGCGTGCAGCTCCTTCAACACGGTCCACGCCTTCGGACCGTACTCAACCTCCGGCAGCAGGTGCATGACGTGGTGACGCTGGTTCAGCTCCAAACTCTGCGACATCAAATAGTAGCCAGCCGAGGAGCGCTCGTCCCAATCTTCCTGCAGCGTGGGGTCGCTCGGTCTAGGCTCCTCCCCAATCATTAGTTTCAGCAAACCGATCTGACGGAAATACAATTGCATTTTCCAGGCCCAATCATCATAGCCCTCACCATTGAACTTCTCGACGGTGAAGTTCTTCAGCACCTCCTTGACCAGCGAGCCCTGGTTTGTTCGCGCTCCCCTTGGCGCTGAAACACCAGAATCTTGACTGCCGCTACGATCTTGGGCTGAAGATTCACCAGCTCCTGTCGAGGTGTTGCCCGCCATAGCTACCTATAACGAGGATCACTATATCACAGCTCTGATTCCAGCTTGTTGGTGCAGGGAGTACCTCGACGCCAGCCACCGGGCGTGGCACTTCATCGAGACGACATACCAAGTCACCGACAACTTCTTCATCGCCCAGCTTGAGGGGCAGCTGGCATACCTGCGTATGGCCGACCAGAATTCCGGCAGCTGGATGCCGGGAAGCCGACTGTTCTTTGGGTGGACAACAAGTCGGTCGCTGAGGGCTTGGGGTTGACGAGCAACCTCAAGCACATGGAGCGCTGACAGGCCTGGCTGCAGCAAATGGTGAAGCGTGGGAAGTTTTCGCTGAAGTACATCCCGACCGCTGAGCAGCCGGCCGATTTCCTGACAAAGGCGCTGCACACCTGGCCTTCAACCGGTGCTCCGTTGCAATCGGCCTAGTGCGCCTGGCCGACATGGGCGACGGTGACAACGACGTGCAGCAGTAGGTGCCATGCCCTCTTGCATATCTGGTCCGGTGACCGGCGCGCTGTGCGTTGTGTGCACGCCGACGGGCTATTCTCCAAGGAGTACTACCGTGTGGGATGGAGGCAGGCCCAAGCGTGAACGCAGCAGGGGAGTGTCAACGGGAGTCTTTGTGAGGCCTCGTCCTCGCTTGGGCGGAGCCGACTTTGTGGTCGGGTGTGGGGGGGACAGCCGACCTACAGCAGTGGGTGAACTGGTTGACGGTGTTGGTCGACCAGCATGGGGGCCACTGCACGGGCGCCGACTTCAGGATGGCGCCGACTTCGGGGAGGTCGACCTGGGAAGTCGACCTGTGGAGGGCGTCGACTTGGTGACGCCAACTCGGGGCAGCCGACTTGGGTGGCCGGCTGACAGGGACTGCTGGTCGGCCTGATGGTTGGTCGACCAGGAGTGTTGTCGAACCTGGTGGTCGACAAAGGAGGGGCCGACGTCGACCTCGACAAGGGAGACTGGGGACGTCTAGCAGCAAGGCGCTGGGGTGGAGGGCGCCGACCTTGGTTGGCCGACGACTTGGAGAAGTCGGCGGCCTAATCCCGACGTGGTCGACGAAGGGGACGTTGACCAGGGAGGACGCCGACTTGTCGGCATCACCCTGGTTGCCCGGTCGACTGTGTAACCCGGGCGACGGACTTCTGCGGGAGCATGCGAAGGTCTCCAGGATGACTTCTGCGAGGCCGACCTCGGGAGTGGTATCCCGAGGTCGACGTGGCTGGTGGGCGCAATCGTTGGCGTGGAGTCTGCTAGGCGTATGCGCTGGTCTTGTGACGCGGAATGGCGCACCAACCAGCTGCGCGCATCTGCAAAGCGGATGCTTCATTGTCCTGCGGGTGCACGCTGTGCAGCCGACTTGCTGCAGCGTTGGCACGCCGTGGACTTGCAATGTTGGCAAGCCGCGACCTTGCTCTGCAAGAGCGTGGTCGACCAGGTCGTGCTGGCACGCGGTCGATCGTGCTGCGCTGGAGGTCGACCAGCAGCTTTGCTAGCATTGTTCTGAACTTTTCCTAGTGGAACTCTTGCCAATTCTCCTCGTGAACTAGCAAGTAGTGTGCGCACAAGGAAGCGACTAAGGAACGAACAAACGCAGAGATCACATGAGCGTCCGTGCCTAGCCCGCAGTCTAGCTCCCGTTGTACTAGTTATCTCCGCATGGTGCGGTGAGCGTGGACGGCACACGACTTACCCTTCAGTCAGGTCGACGTAGTGGTCACTTACCTATTGTGTGTTGTAGGCCGGAAGCTGTGCTGTAGTCACTATGGCAGGCGCCGTAGGAAGCTGTGCTGTAGTCAAAGTCAAAGTTGCCTTCCCTAACCACCCAACCAAAGATCCCTTTATAGTCATGTCCCAAGTGATCACCCAAATTAGATATAACCCCAAAAGGTAATAAGAAATCCAAGTCTTGGAATTCTTGTAACTTGGGCGATCTTGGTCGGAATAAGGCGATCTTGGTATCGTTGGAAAGCTCTGGATTTCTCCTGCATGATCAAGCATGTAGACTTGGAGAAAAACACAGAGATGGTAATATCCAACAGCCATGCATTATGACATACGCTCATGCAAATCATGCAAGCACAAATAGCACGAGCACTCGGCAGGACGTTAGGATGACATGCACTCAGAACGACGTGCATCCAACAACTCCCCTGCTGGTTAGTCGACCCGACATTCTCACCTGGAAGGAAGCCATCGAGCCCCAGCTGGAGATGGCCGGGCTGATCGGCTTTGCTCGCGGCCCCGTGGCGTCGCTAGAGGACCCCGACCTGCGTGCGGAGTTTCGCGCTGTGCAGCTGGTGTCCTTCATGGTCATCTCGCAGTGCTGCTCGCCGGGCGTGCAGATCGCCTTGAAGTCGTGCAGATCGCCTTGAAGTCGTGCAGGGAGTACCTCAACGCCAGCCACCGCGTGTGGCACTTCATCGAGTCGACCTACGAAGTCACTGACGACTTGTTCATCGCCCAGCTTGAGGGGCAGCTGACGCACCTGCGTATGGGTGACCAGGAGACTGCGGCCGACTACTGCAACCGAGCCCGGCGAATTCTCGCCACCATAAGGATGGCCGGCGCGCAGTACTCGACGGCGTCGTACGTCGCACACGTCATGCAGGGACTCCCTAGCAGCTACAACCTGCTGAAGCGGCTGACAGTGGCGCTGAACACGCGGGCGACGCTCAATGAGGACACCTTGACCTCGTACATCCTGCAGGACGAGGCGATGCAGGAGGCTGAGCGGTCCCAGGAGCTCCTGGCGCAGGTGAACTACGTCGCCCCGGCAAAGCAGGGTGGTCGACCGGGGCAGCGTGGGCAGTCTGGCGACGTTGGCAGCAGCGGCTGGAAGCCGACCAAGGACGCCGACAAGAGAAGTCGGCCAAGGATAGCGGCCGTGGAGGAGGAAGTCGACGTCACGAGTGCTGGCTGTGCGGCGACCCTGACCACCTCTCCTTCAAGTGCCCCGACCGCAGTGACTCGGACGATGACGACGCCAAGGGAGGCCGAGGGAGGTCGGCTGGGCGTTGCCCTCGCCGGAAGAGTAAATCGCGCAAGGAGAAGCATTCGACGAAGTCGACCTCGGCGAAGGACGCCGACTCCTCTGCTAGCGGCAAGGAGCGCGGCGTCGTGCTCGCTGGTCGGCGTCGTGGAGCCGATTGTCTCGTTGGCACCGAAGGCTGGCGAGGACTTCCAGGCGGTGGCGGCAGCTATGTAGGCGAACCTGGTGGTGGTAATGCTCGACAGCGGCTGCTCGCACCACTTGATGGGGACGAAGGAGGTCTTCGTCGACCTGCAGCCGAGCGGCGATGTCAAACACGTGCGTGGCTTCAATGGGGTGATTCAGGACGTCCATGGCCGCGGCACTGTCACTCTGCAAGGGGAGGTCGGGAAGCAAGTACTTATCCCTGACGTGCTCTACGTCCCGGGCGTGTGAGCAAACCTACTTTCGGCCGGGCAGCTGAAGTAGAACGGCGTGAAGCTGCAGGAGGACGACGACGGGATGCTGCTCGTCTCGGCGACGGGAGAGGTGCTTGGTCGGGCGAAGTACACCGGGCATGTCCTCTGCACCGACCTACCTCCCTGCTCAAATGAGGTCGACGTCGCCCACCACAGAGGTCGTGGCCCTGCGGCCGATAGTCTCGGCGACAAGGTCGACACCGGGCAGGCTGCATGCGAGGCTTGCGCACGTTGGCATGGACACCATACGGAGCTAAGCGAAGCACGAGGTCGCCACTGGGCTGGACCTCAAGTCGGCGTCGGGCGCCGACTCGCCGTGTGTCTCGTGCGTCGGCGGGAAGCTGGCGCGGCACACCTTCCTCGACAAGGGCTCCGACGCCGACGACGTGCTGGCCATCGTGCACATCAACTTGTGCGGGCCGTTTCGCGTGGCTGCCAAGGATGGCAGCCTGTACTTCTTGCTGCTGAAGGACCGCAAGACCCGCTATGTGTGGGTGAGGCCGGTCACCAAGAAGTTGGATGCGCTGCGAGAATTCGTGCAGTGGCTGGCAGTGGCTGAGCAACAGACGAAGAAGTCGGTGTTGATGCTGCGCTCTGACCGGGGAGGGGAGTTCTTCGAGAAGCAGTTCACCGACGTCGTGAACGTCCACGACCTGACCTGCCCTTACACCCCGCAGCAGAACGGCATGGCGGAGAAGGAGATGCGGACGGTGATGGAGTCAATGCGGACGATGTTGCTGCACATGGGCGTGCAGCACCACTGGTGGCACCTCGCTCTGCGGCAGGCCGTTTGGGTCTGCAACTGCCTGGAGAGGTCAACATTGCCGCCAGGGACGACGCCGTACCAGCTGCTGACCAGGAAGAAGCCCGACTTGTCGATGGCGTGGGTGTGGGGCTGCATGGCGCAGTTTTTGGTCCCCGAGCAGCAGCGTGGTGGGAAGCTGACGCCGAAGGCCAAGTGCGGCCTTCATCTCGGTGTGTCGGAGGAGAGCAAGGGTTGGGAGCTCCTCGACATCGCCGATAACCGGGTGGTCACCACGTCGGACGTGGTCTTCTACGAGGACATGTCGCTGGAGGTGTGAAAGTCGGAGCACGGGCCGGCGTAGGGCTGAACGCCGACCACCCCGCCGACCGACACCTCGACGGCGACGCCCCCGTTGCTCGCCGAGGTCGGTGAGCCTGCTGCCGAGGACGTCGAGGATGTCCCCTCTCCCTCCCACTCCCCTGCCCCTCCCCCTGTGGCCGACCTGCGTGAGCCGACTCTGGTGTCGGCCTCCGGCAATGAGGGGAGAAATGGGACGTCGCCTTCGGCGCCGGCCAAGAGCATCGCCGGTGGCCGACATGACGAGCATCAAGGCGACGTGAGAGTGAAGTCGCCGTTCATAAGGGAGGGATCGAGGAGGTGCAGCCGACTTGGGTGAAGTCGGCGAAGAAGGCACCAGAAAGACAGCCGCCGACATGGGAGCTGGCAACGGTGAAGCCGACCACGGAGCAGTCAGCAACGAGGCAGCTGGCAGAAGAGCCGACCACAGGGGAGAAGTCGGCCGGTACGCCGACCGAGGTGCAGCAGGATGACGAGGGCAGCGAAGCCGGTGACGATGGAGGGGATGCCGAGGAGTCCACCAACAGCGACGTGGTGGAGGTCCAGCTTGGACCTCGGCAGTCAGACCAAATTCGGAGGCCACCCAACTTCTTCGTCCCCACTGCCTTCACCACGGTGTACGACGTGGACGACGATGATGACCTGCTGTACGATAACGCTGGGGAGGATGAGGAGTTTCCGGAACTCGTCCCCGACATGCTTGCCGACCCCGAGCACCGTTGGGACATCTCGACGATGACGGTGAAGGAGGCGTTGGCGAGCTGGAAGGGCGCGGCGGTGAAGGCCGCCATGGAGGAGGAGATTCGCAGCCTCATCAACATGGAGACATGGGAGCTGGTCGAACGTCCGCCGCGAGTGAACATCATGAAGAACCGGTGGGTGTTGACGACGAAGTACCACATTGACGACACCGTCGAGCACGAGAAGGCGAGGCTGGTCGTGAAGGGCTTCACGCAGGTGTACGGTGCCGACTACGACGAGACGTTCGCGCCGGTGGGCAGCTACGTCACGCTAAGGAACTTCCTCAGCATCGTCGCCGTCCTCAACCTCAACCTGATGCAGCTCGACATGAAGAACGCCTTCTTGCAGAGCAAGCTCGACCGGGTGCTGTACATGTACTTGCCATACTACTTCAACGACGGAACCCGGCCGGGTGTGCAAGCTGCTGAAGAGCCTGTGCGGGCTGAAGCAGTCGCCGCTGCTGTGGTACTTGGCGCTCAACGACGTGCTGGTCGGCGCCGGGTGGAAGAAGAACCAGTTCGACGAGGCTCTGTACTTCAAGGCCGGCGACGACAAGGTGGCCTGCTGGGTGCTGGTCTACGTCGACGACCTGCTTGCAGCCAGCAGCAGTGCCAAGATGCTGAAGGAGCTGAAGGAGCTGCTGGAGGCTGCCTTCGAGCTGCACGAGATCTCGCCGGTGCAAAAGTGCCTCAGGCTGGAGATCGTGTGCGACAGGTTGGTGGGGAAGCTGTGGTTGCATCAGCAGGGCTACGCCGACAAGCTGCATCGGCGCTTCCTCGATAAGGAGCAGACCGAGCGCACCCCGAACCGGACGAGCACGGGCGGCTACGTGTTCGTCTACGGAGGGGCCGCAGTCTCCTGGTCGAGCCAACGCATCAAGTGCGCGACATTGTCGTCGACCGAATTGGAGAATGTGGCGGCCATCGAAGCCGGAAGGAGGGGCGCCACCTTCGCTTCCTCCTCGCAGAATTCCGGCAGCTGGATGCCGGGAAGCCGACTGTTCTTCGGGTGGACAACAAGTCGGTCGCCGAGGGCTTGGGGTTGACGAGCAACCTCAAGCACATGGAGCGCCGACAGGCCTGGCTGCAGCAAATGGTGAAGCGTGGGAAGTTTTCGCTGAAGTACATCCCGACCGCTGAGCAGCCGGCCGATTTCCTGACAAAGGCGCTGCACACCTGGCCTTCAACCGGTGCTCCGTTGCAATCGGCCTAGTGCGCCTGGCCGACATGGGCGACGGTGACAACGACGTGCAGCAGTAGGTGCCATGCCCTCTTGCATATCTGGTGCGGTGACCGGCGCGCTGTGCGTTGTGTGCACGCCGACGGGCTATTCTCCAAGGAGTACTACCGTGTGGGATGGAGGCAGGCCCAAGCGTGAACGCAGCAGGGGAGTGTCAACGGGAGTCTTTGTGAGGCCTCGTCCTCGCTTGGGCGGAGCCGACTTTGTGGTCGGGTGTGGGGGGGACAGCCGACCTACAGCAGTGGGTGAACTGGTCGACGGTGTTGGTCGACCAGCATGGGGGCCACTATACGGGCGCCGACTTCAGGATGGCGCCGACTTCGGGGAGGTCGACCTGGGAAGTCGACCTGCGGAGGGCGTCGACTTGGTGACGCCAACTCGGGGCAGCCGACTTGGGTGGCCGGCTGACAGGGACTGCTGGTCGGCCTGATGGTTGGTCGACCAGGAGTGTTGTCGAACCTGGTGGTCGACAAAGGAGGGGCCGACGTCGACCTCGACAAGGGAGACTGGGGACGTCTAGCAGCAAGGCGCTGGGGTGGAGGGCGCCGACCTTGGTTGGCCGACGACTTGGAGAAGTCGGCGGCCTAATCCCGATGTGGTCGACGAAGGGGACGTTGACCAGGGAGGACGCCGACTTGTCGGCATCACCCTGGTTGCCCGGTCGACTGTGTAACCCGGGCGACGGACTTCTGCGGGAGCATGCGAAGGTCTCCAGGATGACTTCTGCGAGGCCGACCTCGGGAGTGGTATCCCGAGGACGACGTGGCTGGTGGGCGCAATCGCTGGCGTGGAGTCTGCTAGGCGTATGCGCTGGTCTTGTGACGCGGAATGGCGCACCAACCAGCTGCGCGCATCTGCAAAGCGGATGCTTCGTTGTCCTGCGAGTGCACGCTGTGCAGCCGACTTGCTGCAGCGTTGGCACGCCGTGGACTTGCAATGTTGGCAAGCCGCGACCTTGCTCTGCAAGAGCGTGGTCGACCAGGTCGTGCTGGCACGCGGTCGACCGTGCTGCGCTGGAGGTCGACCAGCAGCTTTGCTAGGTCTGATGTAGTCTTGCATGCCAATGTTGTTGCTATCATTGTTTTGAACTTTTCCTAGTGGAACTCTTGCCAATTCTCCTCGTGAACTAGCAAGTAGTGTGCGCACAAGGAAGCGACTAAGGAACGAACGAACGCAGAGATCACACGAGCGTCCGTGCCTAGCCCGCAGTCTAGCTCCCGTTGTAGTAGTTATCTCCGCATGGTGCGGTGAGCGTGGACGGCACACGACTTACCCTTCAGTCAGGTCGACGTAGTGGTCACTTACCTATTGTGTGTTGTAGGCCGGAAGCTGTGCTGTAGTCACTATGGCAGGCGCCGTAGGTGACGCAGGGGTGGTGGACACCCTGGAGGCACGGCTGGAGAACGCAAGGAGACGCCATGAGGCGAAGGAGTACGGCAACCTCCCTTGGGCATTCGTCGAGGCTGGCATCCGCGCTGTGTAGGTAACGGAGCACCCTCCTTCTCGGCCTGCATCTCCTCGACCGGTGAACACCGAGGGCGGCGTCGACGTGGGCGTCAACGCCGGTGGTGGCCAAGTCGGCAGCAGTGCGGGAAGCACGTCGGGGCAGCGAGGTGTGATTCATGCCGATGAAGTCAGTGGCGTTCAAGCGCGAGGGATGGAATCGTCGGTGGCTGCTGGCTCCTCGCGAGGCAACCTCGGTGGTCGACGAAGCGGATTGTCGCCGATGTCCGCCACCCAGGTGACGGCAGGCGGGATTACACTGAGCTACGCTACTTCAAGTTTACGCCGGACAGGATCTTGGTCACTCCCCTGCTGGTTGGTCGACCCGACATTCTCACCTGGAAGGAAGCCATCGAGCCCCAGCTGGAGATGGCCGGGCTGATCGGCTTTGCTCGCGGCCCCGTGGCGTCGCTAGAGGACCCCGACCTGCGTGCGGAGTTTTGCGCTGTGCAGCTGGTGTCCTTCATGGTCATCTCGTAGTGCTGCTCGCCGGGCGTGCAGATCGCCTTGAATTCGTGCAGATCGCCTTGAAGTCGTGCAGGGAGTATCTCAACGCCAGCCACCGCGTGTGGCACTTCATCAAGTCGACCTACGAAGTCACTGACGACTTGTTCATCGCCCAGCTTGAGGGGCAGCTGACGCACCTGCGTATGGGTGACCAGGAGACTGCGGCCGACTACTGCAACTGAGCCCGGCGAATTCTCGCCACCATAAGGATGGCCGGCGCGCAGTATCCGACGGCGTCGTACGTCGCACACGTCATGCACGGACTCCCGAGCAGCTACAACCTGCTGAAGCGGCTGACAATGGCGCTGAGCACGCGGGCGACGCTCAATGAGGACACCTTGACCTCGTACATCCTGCAGGACGAGGCGATGCAGGAGGCTGAGCGGTCCCAGGAGCTCCTGGCGCAGGTGAACTACGTCGCCCCGGCAAAGCAGGGTGGTCGACCGGGGCAGCGTGGGCAGTCTGGCGACGTTGGCAGCAGCGGCTGGAAGCCGACCAAGGACGCCGACAAGAAGAAGTTGGCCAAGGATAGCGGTCGTGGAGGAGGAAGTCGACGTCGCGAGTGCTGGCTGTGCGGCGACCCCGACCACCTCTCCTTCGACTGCCCCGACCGCAGTGACTCGGACGACAACGATGCCAAAGGAGGCCGAGGGAGGTCGGCTGGGCATCGCCCTCGCCGGTAGAGTAAATCGCGCAAGGAGAAGCAGTCGACGAAGTCGACCTCGGCAAAGGACGCCGACTCCTCTGCTAGCGGCAAGGAGCGAGACGACAAGTCGGTGTCGTGGAGCCGATTGTCTCGTTGGTATCGGAGGCTGGCGAGGACTTCCAGGCGGTGGCAGCAGCTGTGCAGGCGACGACATTCCTGGTCGACCAGCTCCATGTCGACCAGCACATCTGTCATCCAACCATACCCAGTCGGCTTCACCGGGTCGGCGTCCCCAAGTCGACGCCCTCCTAGGTCGACCTCCCGAATTCGGCGCCCTCTCGAAGTCGGCGCCCTGTCAAACATAGTAGGAGTACGGCCTAGGCTTAGTAGCCTAGGCCACAGTAGGACTACGAAAGGAGGCGCCAAGTACGAGCTAGGATTGTGAGCAGGAACAGAAATGAGAAGGAATGGTTGAACTAGCAAGCAGCAGGATACAAATAGCAAACCCTAAGGGGTTGTACTCACTATTGAGTACCCCACTGCAGGCTACATAAACAACATATTCTGACACATCCCCATAGCCAAAGTGGGGTGAAATCAGCACAATGAGCAGGCATAGCAGAAGTTCACAATTATGAGCAAAGCTAGAGGCAGTCACAGGAGGCCAGTGAGGAGGAGGAGTGACAGTGAGGGGAGTGTAGAGTGGAGGCGACGGCTGAAGCTGCAGACACACGGGCAACAGAAGCGGCTGGCACAGTGGCTACCGGAGCAAGGGCCCCGGACTACTGGAGTAACAGACTCCGCGGCTACGACGAGCAGCACGAGTAACGGACCCACGGGTGAGTTGGCGCAGCAGGCTCGCTGGGCTACCGAGAGCAAGGGCTCTGGACTGCTGGCGCTGCTGGCGACACGACGGCGACCTCCGATCAACCTCCCCCAACTGCCCCACACCCCTGGCACACACCCCCTGCTTCACCCCTAGTTCCATTCCCACATCACCCCCCTAGTGCCCTAAACCCTCGGCTCCCACACACCCACCCCCCTCAGCGGCAGCTGCAGCAGTGGGAGACGGAGGAGGAGGAGGAGGAGCTTCAGGTTACCCACACCGGTCACCCCCATGCTCGCCACCCCACACCCCCACCACCGCGGAACGCACGGCGGAATGGGAGCAATGGGCAGCACGGGGGGGGGGGGGGGGGGAGGAGGGGGGGGGGGGGGACGGGACGGGCTGCAGGGACGGGCCGCGGGCTACTGCAGGTGCGGGCTGCTCCAGGGGCGGCTCCAGGGGCGGCCGCTGCAGGTGAAGGTAGGAGGAAGGTGGGGGGGGGGGGAGGGGGGAAGAGCGCGGCCCCCAGGGCCGCCGCGACAGGCGACGGGAAGGGCGCCGCGCGGGCCCCCAGAGCCGCCGCGACGGGCGACGGGAAGGGCGCCGCGCGGGCCCCCCCCGGAGCGCCACGACGGGCGACGGGAAGGAGAGGCCGCGCGGCCCCCGTGGTCACCACGACGGGCGACGAGAGGGGACCGCGCGCGGGCCCCCTTGGTCGCCACGACGGACGACGGGAGGGGAGGCCGCGCGGGCCCCCGTGGTCGCCACGACGGACGACGGGAGGGGAGGCCGCGTGGGGCCCCGAGGTCGCCACGACGGACGACGGGAGGGGACCGCGCGCGAGCCCCCGTGGTCGCCACGACGGGCGACGGGAGGGGAGGCCGCGCGGGCCCCCGGTAGCAGTAGAAACGACGGGCGCCACGACGGGCGCCACGGAGGGGTAAGCCGCCACGCGCCCCGAGCGCGCGGAGGGCAGAAACCCTAATTTCGGCGCCGCGCACCACGGGGCGCGCGGCGGACAGTACGGCAGCGGAAGCGGGTGGTGGGCCCATACACAGGAAGGCAGCAGAGACACGCCGCCCTCTGATACCATGTCAAACATAGTAGGAGTATGGCCTAGGCTTAGTAGCCTAGGCCACAGTAGGACTACGAAAGGAGGCGCCAAGTACGAGCTAGGATTGTGTGCAGGAACAGAAATGAGAAGGAATGGTTGAACTAGCAAGCAGCAGGATACAAATAGCAAACCCTAAGGGGTTGTACTCACTATAGAGTACCCCACTGCAGGCTACACAAACAACATATTCTGACACGCCCCACCCAGGTCGACGTCCTCCTCGTCGACTATTAGGTTGAAGTCGACCGCAGGCTCCCAACGCCGGCGGCTCTGCAGTGGCCCCGTGCAGGTCGACCAAACCTGTCGACCAGCTCGCCCAAGACGGCGTCGCCTACTACTGCAGGTCGGCTGCACTTCCTGCACACCCGACCACGAGGTCGGCTCCGCCCAAGCGAGGATGGGGCCAACCACAACTCCCGTTGAATGTATGTGCATTTACATAGTCATATGATTGGTACTAAGGGTAAGTGAGTTACATAGGCATATGAGTGGTACTAATCGTACGCACCTTACATGGCTATATGGCTGGTACTGGTGCGTTACTTGGCAATATGAGTGGTACTAAGATTAAGCGCGATATAAAGCCATATGAGTGGCACTAAGGGTAAGCGCGTTATATAGCCGCATGATTGGTACTAAGAGTAAGTGCGTTAACTAGCCATATCAATGGTACTAAGAGTAAGTGCATAACATAGCCATATGAGTGTTACTAAGGGAAAGTGCATTACAAAGCCATATGAGTGGTACTAACAGTAAGTGCGTTACATAGCCATATGAGTGATACTAAGACTAAGTGCGTTACCTAGCCATATGAATGGTACTAAGAGTAAGTACGTTACATAGCCATATGAGTGGTACTAGGACTAAGTGTGTTACTTAGCGATATGAGTGGTACTAAGAGTAAGTGCGTTACTTAGCGATATGAGTGGTACTAAGAGTATGTGCGTTACTTAGCGATATGTGTGGTACTAATAGTATGAACGTTAGTTAGGGATATGAGTGGTACTAAGAGTAAGTGCGTTACTTAGCGATAGGAGTGGTACTAAGAGTAAGCGTGTTACATAGCCATATGAGTGGTACTAAGAGTAAGTGTATTACTTATTGATTCGAGTTGTACTAACAGTCAGTGCATTACTTAGCGATATGGGTGGTACTAAGAATAAGCGCATTACATAGCCATATGAGTAGTTTTAAAGCGCTTTACTCAGCCATATTAGTTGTACTAAGGGTAAGTGCGTTACACAGCCATATGAGTGGTACTAAGAGTAGGTGCATTACATAGCCATATGATTGGTACTAAGAGTAAGTGCGTTACTTAGCGATATGAGTGGTACTAAAAGAATGTGCGTTTCTTAGCGATATGAGTGGTACTATGAGTAAGCGCGTTACATAGCCGCATTAGTGGTACTATGGGCAAGCACGTTACTTAGCCATATGAATGGTAATAGGGGTAAGTGCGTTACATAGCCAAATGAGTGGTACTAAGAGTATGTGCGTTACATAGTCATATTATTGGTACTAAGGGTAAGTGGGTTACATAGCCATATGGGTGGTACTAATAGTATGCGCGTTACATAGCTATGTGACTCGTACTAGTGCGTTACTTGGCGATTTGAGTGGTACTAAGAGTAAGCGCGTTACATAGCCATATGAGTGATACTAAGAGTAAGTGTATTACTTAATGATTTGAGTGGTACTAACAGTAAGTGCGTTACTTAGTGATATGGGTGGTACTAAGAGTAAGCGCATTACATAGCCATATGAGTAGTTTTAAAAGCAAGCGCTTTACTCAGCCATATTAGTTGTACTAAGGGTAAGTGCGTTACACAGCCATATGAGTGGTACTAAGAGTAGGTGCATTACATAGCCATATGATTGGTACTAGGAGTAAGTGCGTTACTTAGCGATATGAGTGGTACTAAAAGAATGTGCGTTTCTTAGCGATATGAGTGGTACTAAGAGTAAGCGCGTTACATAGCCGCATTAGTGGTACTAGAAGCAAGCACGTTACTTAGCCAAATGAATAGCAATAGGGGCAAGTGCGTTGCATAGCCAAATGAGTGGTACTAAGATTATGTGCGCTACATAGTCATATTATTGGTACTAAGGGTAAGTGGGTTACACAGCCATATGGGTGGTACTAATAGTATGCGCGTTACATAGCTATGTGTTTGGTACTAGTGCGTTACTTGGCGATATGAGTGGTACTAAGAGTAAGCGCGTTACATAGCCATATGAGTGGCACTAAGGGTAAGCGCGATACATAGCCACATGATTGGTACAAAGAGTAAGTACGTTAACTAGCCATACCAGTCATACTAAGAATAAGTGCGTTACATAGCCGTATGAGTGTTTCTAAGAAAAAATGCGTTACATAGTCATGTGAATGGTATTAAGAGTAAGTGCATTACATAGCCATATGAGCGGTACTAAGAGTAAGAGCGATACTAAGGGATATGAGTGGTACTAAGAGTAAGTGCGTTACATAGCGATATGAGTGGTACTAAGAGTAAATGCGTTACTTAGCGATACGAGTGGTACTAAGAGTAAGTTCGTTACTTAGCGATATGTGGGGTACTAATAGGAAGAGCGTCACTTAGGAATATGAGTGGTGCTAAGAGTAAGTGCGTTACTTAGCGATAGGAGTGGTACTAAGAGTAAGCGCATTACTTAGCGATATGAGTGGTACTAAGAATAAGCGTGTTACATAGCCATATGATTGGTGATAAGAGTAAGTGAGTTATTTAGACATTTGAGTGGTGCTGTCAGAATTCTATGATTTCCGCCAAAGAAGTACTGAGAGAGGGTGTAGCGAAGGACCAGGTGGGAGCAAGTGTGTACATTTGTATATAAGCGGAGCAGGCGACAGCGGGAAGCAGTAACGGCAACGGAGAAACAGGGCGGGCAACTCGACAGTGTCAAACACTATATATGTTGTGTTAGTTTAGGCTACAGTGGGTTAGCCTATAGGGGGTACACAATTCTAGGGTTAGGTACTTGTACTCTTTTCATTGCTAGTTCATTCATTCCTGTTCAGTGATTCCAACATGGTATAGAGCAGGTCCTTCCTAGGACCGAAATTTTCTAAGGGCCCACCACTACGTAACTACCTACCTACCTACCTACCTAGCCCCGTTCAGGCCCCGTCGGCCCCCTTTAAGACCCCGTTCAGGCCCCGCGCTAGCCCCGTTTAGGCCCCGTCGGCCCCGTTTCAGGCCCCGTCGGCCCCACGCTAGCCCCTCTCAGGCCCCGTCGACCCGCGCTAGCCCCGTTTCAGGCCCCGTCGGCCCCTTTTCAGGCCCCGTCGGCCCCGCGCTAGCCCCTCTCAGGCCCCGTCGGCCCGCGCTAGCCCCGTTTCAGGCCCCGTCGGCCCCGTTTCAGGCCCCGTCGGCCCCGCGCTAGCCCCTCTCAGGCCCCGTCGGCCCGCGCTAGCCCCGTTTCAGGCCCAGTCGGCCCGCGCTAGCCCCGTTTCAGGCCCCGTAGGCCCCGCGCTAGCCCCTCTCAGGCCCCGTCGGCCCCGCGCTAGCCCCATTCAGGCCCCGATCGGGCCCGCGCTAGCCCCGTTTCAGGCCCCTTCGGCCCCGTTTCAGGCCCCGTCGGCCCCGCGCTAGCCCCGTTCAGGCCCCGTCGGCCCCTTGCTAGCCCCGTCAAGGCCCCGATCGGCCCCGCGCTCGCCCCTCTAGGGCCCCAACCGGCCCCGTGCCTACCTCGCCGACCCGTGCCCACCACCCAGAGGCCCCGGGCGGCCCGTTCCGCCGCAGCACAAGAGGGAGAGCGGGCGGCCCGTCCCCGCCGTGACCTGAGCCGAGCCGCGACCCGACCTGAACCGAGCCGCGCCGCTCTGCCCTACCTGGTTCGTCCTACCTGCTTCTCCTACCGCTACTGCTGCTATTTCTACTGTTCCTATGGCTAGCCCACAGGTTCTCGTGTTCGATGCTGAGGGCCGCCCTGTGAAGTTTGACACCTGGCTCGATGACCTGCACCTCTACCTACAGCTCACAGCCAAGGATGACATCTCACTGTACGATCACGCCCTAGGCCTTGTCACTGCCCCTGCTGCTACTGCTGACAGCACTGCTCGCTCACAGTGGCAGACTCGTGATGCCCACGCTCGCTTCGCCATTCGCAACTCCCTGCCGATAGACGAACGCGAGCACTTTGGTCAGCACAAGACTGCACCGGCACTGTACACAGCTGTAGTTGCCCGCTACTCCTCACCCGCCTCTGCCGCACTAGGCCGTCTCTCCCTCCCCTACCTGTTTCCCGACCTGGCCTCCTTTCACACAGTCGCTGACCTCATCACGCACCTCCGTACTAGTGAGGCCCGCTTCAGTGCCGCCATGCCTGCTGAGTTCCTTGCCACGCACCCCCCTCCACTCTGGCTCACTCTCTATCACCTAGTCACCCGCCTCCCTGACACACTGCGTGCTGTCAGGGACCACTTCCTAGCTCGTTGCCCCACTGAGCTCACCATTGCCCTCCTCGAGAAGGAGCTACTTGCAGCTGAGGCTAGCATAGTCGCTGTAGGTGCCTCTCGTGGCGACCCCCGTACCCCGTTCTTTGAGGGGTGTTCTCCTTCCCCCCTTCTTCCCTCTGTCGCCTCTGCTGCTGCTGTCGACCTTCTTGGTACTGAGAAGGTCGGCACTGCGTCTGCCTCTAGCGGACGCCGCAGCGGCAAGGGCAAAGGGGGCAAGGGTAGTGGCGGTGACGGCGGGGGAGGCGGCGGTGGGGGCGGTGGAGGCAGTGGGGGTGGTGGCTCGGCTGGAGGGGCGAGTGGTAGCGGTGGGGGTGGTGGCGGCAGCGGCGGGGGAGGTGGCAGGAGTGGAGGCGGCGGTTGGGGTGGCGGTGGACGAGGCGGCGGCAGGGGTTGGGGTGGTCGAGGAGGTGGCAGCGGTGGTGGTGGCCGTGGAGGCGCTGGCGGTGGCCAGGGCCAGCAGCACACTCTCTCGCCCCAGGAGGTCCGTGAGTGGTACTCTCAGCACGGGGGTGGGGGTGGTCTTAGCTGCACGTACGTCATTCGCACTGGTGACCGCACTGGTCAGCAGTGTGGACGACCGCACGCCACACAGCGCTGCTTCTCTCGTCTCGACGACGCTTGGCGTGTTCAGTTCCCTCAGGCCACTGAGCTGCCCCGCTGGCTTGATCTCCTGAAGAAGGGGATTGATATCTATGCTCTAGACTTTGATGCTATTCTATCTGCCATGTATGTGATGTCTACTAGTGGAGAGGGTGCTGAGTACTTGTGTGTGCCGCCCGACCCGGGCATTAGGGCCAGTGCGTCTGCCGCTCCAGGTACTCACGTGTCGGCTACCCCAGGTGCTGGTGAGGCTGCTGCTCTAGGTGCTCGTGTGTCTCCCCCCCTTGGTACTGCGTCGACTGCCGCACTGCACACCTTCACACTGGACTCAGGTGCTTCTCGCTGCTTCTTTCGTGACCGCACTGCCCTTGAGCCGCTTGCTCGGCCAGTTGCTGTCTCCCTTGCTGACCCCTCTGGGGGTCCGGTCATTGCGACCTCTTCCACTGTCCTTCCCTGCCCTGCGGTCCCGTCGGGCACACTGTCAGGTCTCCACCTCCCCTCGTTCTCTACGAACTTGGTGGCAGGCTGTGCACTCCAGGACGGGGGTGTTCACCAGTTCACCCCTGCCTACGAGCGCGTGACACACTGCACGTGTGCTCGTACGGGCCGTCACTTGGCTACCTTCACTCGGCAGCCGGGGTCGGACCTGTACACACTGACTACTGAGTCCCCTCAGGTTGCTGCGACTGCGTCCGCGTCCGCGTCAGGTCAGCTGTCCGCCCCCTGCTCGTGTCGCTCTTTGGCACACGAGACTGTCCTCTGGCACCACCGCCTTGGCCACCCGTCTGTGCAGCGGCTTCGTGCCATGCACTCCAGGTACCTTGTCTCTGGCCTGCCCAGGGTCCTTCCTCCCCTCCCACCCTCGCCTGCTACTACCTGTCTCCCCTGTGTCGAGGGACGGCAGCGCGCCGCTCCTCACTCCTCCTCGTTCCCCCCGACGACTGCTCCCTTGCAGACACTCCACATGGACGTGTGGGGCCCAGCCCGCGTCCGTGGTCAGGGTCAGGAGAGGTACTTCCTGATAGTTGTTGACGACTACTCGCGCTACACCTCGGTCTTCCCCTTGCGCACCAAGGGTGAGGTCCCTGATGTCTTGATCCCTTGGATCCGCCGAGCCCGTCTCCAGCTCAGCGAGCGTTTTCACTCGGACTTTCCTGTCCTGCGCTTGCACTCTGACAGAGGTGGTGAGTTCTCCTCCGACCTCTTGGCAGCCTACTGTGCTGAGCACGGCATTGAGCAGTCGTTCACGCTTCCGGCTTCTCCACAGCAGAATGGGGTTGCGGAGCGCCGCATTGGCCTGGTCATGGAGGTCGCCCGTACCTCCTTGATCCATGCGGCTGCCCCCCACTTTCTGTGGCCGTTTGCGGTCCGGTACGCTGCGCATCAACTCAACCTCTGGCCCCGTGTCTCCTTGCCGGAGACCTCGCCCACGCTACTGTGGACGGGGGAGGTTGGCGATGCGTCGCGTTTCCGGGTCTGGGGGTCTCGAGCTTTTGTCCGCGATTCGTCTGCGGACAAGCTCTCCTCCCGTGCTGTTCCCTGCGTCTTCCTCGGCTTTGTCCCGGACGCGTCTGGTTGGCAGTTTTACCACGCCACCTCGCGCCGAGTCTTGCCCTCCCAGGACGTCACTTTTGACGAGTCCGTCCCCTACTACCGCCTCTTCCCCTACCGCACTGCCCCGCTCCCCCCCCCGCCTCTCTTCCTCTCGCCAGGTGCTGCTGTTGCAGACCCCCTCCCCCCTCAGGGTGCCGCTCCCTCAGGTGTGTCTCAGGTAGACCCGGTTGAGCCTGTTGAGGTCGCTGTCGACTCTCGTCCTGCTGGGGGTGCTGAGCCTGGGGGTGCTGAGCCTGGGGGTGTGGAGCCTGGGGGTGTGGAGCCTGGGGGTGTGGAGCTTGAGGGTGCTGAGCTTGGGGGGGTGGAGCCTCGTGGTACTGAGCTGCGGAGTCCGGAGTCTGGGGGTTCTGCGTCTGGAGGTACGAGGTCTGGGAGTCCTGCACCTGGAGGAGCCCTCTCCTCGGAGCAGCTACGTGCGTGGTACTTAGAGTACTGCAGCCTCCGGAGAGGTACCGCTCGAGCCGGACGTACTACTGGGACTGGTGCTAGTACTTCTTCTCCCGTTCGGGAGCTCCCCTCCCGCGAGCGGATCCGTGAGTGGTACGAGCGGCGCTGCACTCTTCGGAGTGGCGTGCCTCGTGTTACGAACCCCGCTGCTGTTGGAGCTGCTGCTGGTGCTGAGGACCCGGGCGTTGGAGCTGCTGCTGGTGCTGAGGACCCGGGCGTTGGAGCTGCTGCTGGTGCTGAGGACCCGGGCGTTGGAGCCGCTGCTGGTGCTGAGGACCCGGGCGTTGGAGCTGCTGCTGGTGCTGAGGACCCGGGCGTTGGAGCTACTGCTGGTGCTGAGGACCCGGGCGTTGGAGCTACCGCTGGTGCTGAGGACGTGGACGCTGGAGCTGCTGCTGGTGCTGCGGACCCTGGTGCGGGTGTCCCTGCTGGCTCTGGTGTCGCTGCTCGGTCTCAGCCGTACTTTGTTCCGCTCCTTCAGCAGGTTCTTGGTCAGCTTCCTCCTCCTTTTCCTCCTCCCTCCTTAGAGTGTCCTCAGCCTGTCCAGCTGCAGTCGGCGTTACCGTCTGCCTCCTCTCTCCTTGGTCCTGCTCCTTACACTGGTCCGACTGGAGGTCTTACTGAGCGGCGTGAGCCTGCGTCTCGTCCTGTGTCGCCTGAGTCTCGTCCTGGGTCGCCTGTCCGCACTGCTCTCTCTAGTCGTCGAGTCCAGCGTCAGCGTCTTCCTGCTGTCCCAGGCACTCACCGGATGGCGCTTCGTCCGTCCACTGCTCCACAGCGTGTCCCACTGCCGTCTCCTCCTGCTTCCTCTCTTCCTGCTCTTCCTGACCCTGGGTCAGACTCTCTTCGTGCTACCAGTCCTGCTGTCACGCGTCTCCTGGCCACTGTTGTCACTGACCCTTCCTTTGAGTCTGCTGCTGCGTCTGCCTTAGTTGCTGAGCTTGTCGACTTTTCTGCTCGCTGTCGTCTAGACTACGCTGCCAGCCTAGTTGCTGAGTCTGAGTCTGTCTGTCCTCCGTCCGTCGGGGGTGAGTGTGCTCTTGGCACTGACGTCCTTGAGGACAGGCAGGAGGAGTTCCAGTGCTTTGCTGCCGCTTTGCCCCATCTCGTGTCCATGCTTGTTGCCCCTGAGGGAGACCCGGATGCACCAGACATCCCGACCCCACGCTCTTACGCAGAGGCGATGGCCGGTCCCTACTCCTCTCAGTGGCAGTCAGCCATGGACACAGAGATGGCTTCCTGGAAGTCCACAGGCACCTACGTCGACGAGGTTCCCCCGCCTGGGGCGAACATCGTCAGTGGCATGTGGATTTTCAGGGTGAAGCGGCCGCCGGGTTCTCCGCCTGTCTTCAAGGCGCGTTACGTTGCACGAGGCTTCAGTCAGCGCGAGGGAGTTGACTTCTTCTAGACCTTCTCCCCGACCCCGAAGATGACCACTCTTCGGGTTCTGCTGCACGTCGCCGCTCAGCGTGACTACGAGCTCCACTCGCTTGACTTCAGCACTGCTTTCCTGCAGGGCAGCCTGCACGAGGAGATCTGGCTGCGCCGTCCACCTGGCTTCACTGGGTCGTTCCCTCCTGGTACCCAGTGGAGCCTCCGACGGCCAGTCTACGGTCTCCGCCAGGCGCCTCGTGAGTGGCACGACACACTGAGGACTACGCTTGCGGCTCTTGGGTTCGCGCCTTCTACTGCTGACCCGTCGCTGTTTCTACGCACCGACACCTCACTGCCGCCGTTCTACGTCCTTGTGTACGTCGACGACTTGGTCTTTGCTACTGCTGACACTGTGGCACTCGCCCACGTGAAGTCGGAGCTGCAGAAGAGACACACGTGCACAGACCTGGGTGAACTGACAAGCTATCTTGGCTTGCGGATCACCCGGGACAGAGCACGCCGCACCATCACCTTGACTCAGTCACACATGGTGCAGCAGGTCCTTCAGCGCTTCCGCTTCACGTACTCCTCGCCTCAGCCCACTCCTCTGCCTACCGGTCACTCGCTCTCAGCTCTGCCTTCGGATGAGTCCGTAGAGCCGAGTGGCCCGTATCCAGAGCTTGTGGGTTGCCTCATGTACCTGATGACCTGCACTCGACCAGACCTTGCATACCCTCTCAGCATTCTTGCACGCTATGTCGCTCCCGGCCGTCACCGGAAGGAGCACATGGATGCAGCTAAGAGGGTGTTGCGCTACTTGTGCAGTACGTCGGGCATGGGGCTAGTGCTTGGAGGGCGAGTCCCAGTTGTTCTCACTGGGCACTCAGACGCTTCTTGGGCAGACGACCAGGCTACTCAGCGGTCGTCTCAGGGTTACTCCTTCAGTCTTGGCTCTGGTTCTGTTTCTTGGCGTTCTACTCGCTCTTCTTCTGTTCTCAGCTCCAGTTGTGAGGCTGAGATCTACGCCACAGCCATGGCGGCCCAGGAGCTACGCTGGCTCACCTACTTGCTGACCGACCTTGGAGAGCAGCCTCGTTCTCCTCCAGTGCTGTACGTCGACAACAAGGCAGCCATTGCCTTGTGTGAGGAGCACAGACTGGAGCACAGAACGAAGCACATTGCTCTGCGTTACTTCCTCGCTCGAGAGCTGCAGCAGCGTGGTCAGCTTCGCCTGCGTTACGTGGCCTCTGAGGCCAACACTGCTGATGTGTTCACCAAGGCGCTTCAGCCTTGTGACCATCAGCGCTTTTGCACTCTTCTAGGCCTTGTGCCTACTGGACCTCACTTGCTTACTTCTTGAGTCTGTTGTACTGTGATCTC
Organism: Closterium sp. Naga37s-1; assembly: GCA_947471745.1. Classification (NCBI taxonomy): domain Eukaryota; kingdom Viridiplantae; phylum Streptophyta; class Zygnematophyceae; order Desmidiales; family Closteriaceae; genus Closterium; species Closterium sp. Naga37s-1. The sequence goes on along the minus strand of CANJKZ010000314.1, from coordinate 1,221,468 downwards.
TATATATAAACCTGCATGTGAACTGGTCTTGTGACCACTTGCTTGTGCTCGGAATTTGTGTGGTATCCTTGAGATCCACCCTGAGCTTGTTTTGCCTTGCTTTGCCTTGACTGGTCTTGTGACCCCTAGTTCTCCCCCACTTTGCCTATGGGGGTGTGTCAAACATTATATATGTTGTGTTAGTTTAGGCTACAGTGGGTTAGCCTATAGGGGGTACACAATTCTAGGGTTAGGTACTTGTACTCTTTTCATTGCTAGTTCATTCATTCCTGTTCAGTGATTCCAACAGACAGTATGGATGGCACCGAGAGATTCAATGACTGGCACGGCGGCGGGCTTAGCTAGGAGGGAGGGTGTGCTGGCAGGGTGGTAGCGGGATGACGTGTGCATGGTGTGCGAATGAAATGTGCATGGAGTGCATGAGTGTGTTTCGTTTCCTTTGCAGACACCGAGTCGAGGAGGGAGCTGGAAGGCAATGTCGCCAGCTGGAGGCACGCAGTGTTGGGTGCAAGTTCAAATTGCACGACATCCTGCCGTCTGTTTGTACGAGTATGCATGTGCGAATGCATTTGCGTATGAATGGAATGTTCGTGTGTTTGTTTGCTTTCGCAATTTTCGCTTGATGCATTTGAAGGTACTCGCGCAATGTGCGCTTCGGCACAACATTGTACGCGCTATGAACAGTACAAGCAGAAAGGACGAGCTCGCAAAGGAACCCAAGATGGAAGGTTTGCGGTTTGGCTTATTTGATTGCGCAGATTCAGTTCTATCCAACTCGAAATTGTACTGTTTTCTTTGGTTGACTATAGTGTAGTAGGGCAAGCACTATAGGGGTACAATTTAGGTGAAGGTTGGATGTTGTTTGTCTGTATCTGCATGCTACAGGGCCAGGGGAAACCAGCGGAACCAGCATTTGGCTGGTTGGGCAAAGACAAAACAGGTTCTGATTTTAGGACCTGAACCTGGTTGTTGTTTTCCCAGGTTGGAAAAACAGAACCAGAGGTTGTTTACCAACCTACAACCTGTTGTTTTGTCCAGCCAGGTTGGTTCTGTTGCTTGGAATTATTTGGGATCATCCCTGGTTGTTCCCAGGTTGATTCCCAAGGTCCTTGCTAGCTAGAACTATTTATTCCTTCTCTGTTTGTACCTGAATATAGTCAATTTGATTCAAGCAAATTCCTCCCTTCCTGGAATTTCGTTTCTACATGGTACGACGGCGGAATGCTACCCGAGTCAACGCTAGTACGCTAGCACTCCAACGCTAGGCAAACGCTGTCCGAGCCATAACTTTGTAATGGCATAACTTTTCGCGAGGCAACTTGGCTTATTTTAAAGCTCTTGGAGCGAGCTTCAATATAGGAAATTCTCGGCCTTATCCGGTCAACGGTCTGCACGATACGTTGCGTGACGTTCAAGGTACTCTTGTTATTTTGGCTAAGCCATTCTTGACTCCTCTCTCTACAAACTCGGACCCGAGGATAGGGGCTGGTCTTGTACCAGGCACCCAAGGACCCTTGGAGGTGACCCCGAGGAGAGTTTTTAAGTTTGATTAAGTCTTAAAAACTTGAGTTTATTAGGCCCTTACACCAACAAGCTGGTATCAGAGCTGCATTATAGTGATCCTCGTTATAGGTAGCTATGGCGGGCAACACCTCGATAGGAGCTGGTGAATCTTCAGCCCAAGATCGTAGCGGCAACCAAGATTCTGGTGTTTCTGCGCCAAGGGGAGCGTGAACAAACCAGGGCTCGCTGATCAAGGAGGTGCTGAAGAACTTCACCGTCGAGAAGTTCAATGGTGAGGGTTATGATGATTGGGCCTGGAAAATGCAATTGTATTTCCGTCAGATCGGTTTGCTGAAACTAATGATTGGGGAGGAGCCTAGACCGAGTGACCCCGCGCTGCAGGAAGATTGGGACGAGCGCTCTTCGGCTGGCTACTATTTGATGTCGTAGAGTTTGGAGCTGAACCAGCGTCACCACGTTATGCACCTGCTGCCGGAGGTTGAGTGCGGTCCGAAGGCGTGGACCGTGTTGAAGGAGCTGCACGCCCCAACTTCCGTTGTTGCAACGTTGATGCTGGAGAGGGAGCTGTCCGCGTTGCGCCTGAGCGAGGGAGGGCCGGTGCAACCTGTCCGGAATGGCGACCTCTACGCGAAGTTGGCGACTGTGGGAATCACCTACCCGGAGCAGACCAAGTGCTTGAAGATGCTCTCGCTGCTGCCGGAATCGTGGCTTCAATTCACGAGCGGATTGAGCCTGCCGTAGATTCAGAGCTCGTGGACACTCGAGTGGGTGCGGACAAAGATTCTGGAGGAGGACTTCCGTCGATGCCAACTGAGGAGTGGAGACGACGGCAGCAGCGGCTATGGGATGCATGGGAGCCGACGTGGCAGAGGACGTGGCTTCGGTGGTGCTGGACGCGGTGCAAAGAAGGACGACGACTCCAACGACCAACAAGGAGGTACCGGTTGGGGTCGCGGTGCGAAATCTGGACGTGGGGGCAAGTCGGGTGCTGGTGGCAAAATGAAAGGGAGTTGCTGGTATTGTGAGAAGGAGGGGCACCCCTGGTTTTTGTGCTATAAGAAACCCGATGGATGGACCCCCCAGAATCGTCACCAGGATGGCGGCGCGCGGAGGAACCAGAAAAACGGCGCGAAAATGGTCCCAGATTCGTCGGACGACAACCCGAAGAGCAACGGCGGTGCCGTGGGTAGGAACAGGATACTCACAAAGGTTGGGGATGACTCGTGGGTGCCGTTGGAGAGGTGGCTTGGGAGGAAGCCGCCGGTGGACATGCTGAGGGTCTTCGGTTGCATGGCAGTCGCCCACGTCCCCAAGACCTACCGCAGTATGTTGGGGGTGAGTGCAATCTGGTGTGTGCATTTGGGGCTGGCTGTTGAGAGCAAGGGATGGCTGCTGTGGGAACCATCCAAGGGTGTGTTGTTTGACAGCAGGGATGTGAAGTTTGTTGAGGGCATGATGTTTGGGAGCTGGGAGAAACAGCCGGAGGCCAGGGTGTTCCAGCAGATGGAGCAGATCACCATGCAGCTGGACCTGACTCCTAGTGTGTGGGAGGAGGGAGAGGAGGCAGCTGCAGAGGGTGGTGATGGAGAGAAGGTGCAGGAGGCACCTGCTGGTGGAGGTGATGGTGTGGAGACTAGCGATAGCACTAGTGGAGCTGCTGGATCTGAGGGAGGAGAGCAGCAGTAGGGGAAAACTAAGAAGCTGAAGGGTGTTGTTATGAAGGGATGGGAAACACCCGTCTCCAAGCCAGGACGTACTCGTATGGCTACTAAGAAGCTGACTGCAGGAGCTGATGTAGCAGAGCAGCAGCTTGGGACAGAGGAGGCATTGCTGATTCTACCGCATGGCTATGACCTGGATGAGCAGGATGAACCTGCCTACTGTTTTCTTGCCCCTGCACCAGAGGAACCAGCTAGCATGGAGGAGGCATTAGCTGGACCAGATAGGGAGAAGTGGCTGGTTTCTAGGGATGCTGAGTACCAGAGCCTGCTAGAGAATGGGACATGTGATCTCGTGGTGCTGCCTGAGGGGAAGAAAGCTGTACAGTGCAAGTGGGTGCTAAGGATCAAGACCAATGACAAGGGACATGTCACTATCTACAAGAGTAGGCTGGAGGCTAAGGGGTTTATGCAGAAGGAGAAGCACGACTTCAATGAGATTTTTGCTCCCACTGCCAAACCCCGTACCCTCCATGTCTTGTTGGCAGATGCAACCGTTAGTGGGAAATTCATCATTCAGATGGATATATCAACGGCATTCCTCAATGGGATTTTAGAGGAGGATGTGTACATGACGCAGCCGCATGGGTATGAGGATGGTACAGGCAGGGTGTGCAAGCTGAAAAAATCCATCTATGGCTTGAAGCAGGCGCCACGCTGCTGGTACCAGAAGTTGGCAGCTGTTTTAGAGGAGATGGGATTCAGGACCAGCAGCTATGATGAGAGCCTCTTTCTCAAGGGGGAGGGGGAGAAGCTGGTGCTGTTTCTGGTCTATGTGGACGACATTCTTCTCTTTCGCAGCAGCATGAAGGAGATCCAGGATAAGCAGCAGTAGCTGATGGAGAACTTCAAGTGCAAGAACCTTGGGGAGGCAAAGTACTACCTCGGGATGCACGTGGAGAGGGATCCAGATCACAGGTGGTTGAAGCTGCACCAGGAGAAGTTCATCAAGGAGCTGGGGGAGAAGTATGGGATTGAGAATGAGCGCAAGGTTGCAACTCCCCTGCCAGCAGAATTCAAGCTTGTGAAGGCTGCAGAGGATGAAGGGGTTGAAGCCGAGGAGCAGCAGAAATTTCAGTCCTTGGTGGGCAGCCTCTTGTATGCAGCAGTTCACATGAGGCCCGACATCTCTTTCTCGGTTGGGCAGCTGGCAAGGGTGGTGCAGAATCCATCAGAGGAGCAGGTGGATGCAGCAGAGCGTGTGGTGAAGTATCTGAACTCTCACCCAAGCATTGGAGTTCAATACTCCGCATCTGCACAGGTGAAGCAGAAAGGGGTTGAGATGCTGAAAGAGAAAGGGGAGCGGCTTGGAGAAGGCAAGCTGTTTCTCACTTGCTTTACTGATGCTACGTGGGCTTTTGAGAAGGAGGATTCCTCATCTGTGGGAGGATACATTTGTGTAGTTGGGGGACGACCTGTTAGTTGGAGGTCAAAGAAGCAGATGGAGACGGCACTTCTTTCTGTGGAGTCAGGGTACATGGCAATGTTTCACGGGGTGAAGGAGGTGATTTGGCTGAGGAGGCTGTTAGAGGAGATTGGCCAGGAGCAGAAGGTTGCTACGCCGCTGTTTTGTGATAGCAAGGGAGCTCTTGGGATGGCCAGGAACGCTGTGCTTCATGGGCTGAACAAGCATATGCGTATCAAGTGGCACTGGCTGCGTAAGGAGGTGAAGAGGGGGACGGTGAATCTGATCAACATCAAGACTCACCAGCAGCCAGCAGACTTCCTCACCAAGAGGCTTGCGGATGAGCCTCATTGGCGTTGTGTGCGCATGAGTGGAATGAGCATGAACTAGCATGGAATGATGGGGATGCAGCCGGCAGGCTGAGGGGGAGTGTGTTGGGTGCAAATTCACATTGCACGACATCCTGCCATCTGTTTGTAGGAGTATGCGTGTGCGAATGCATTTGCGTATGAATGGAATGTTCGTGTGTTTGTTTGCTTTCGCAATTTTCGCTTGATGCATTTGCAGGTACTCGCGCAATGTGCGCTTCGGCACAACATTGTACGCGCTATGAACAGTACAAGCAGAAAGGACGAGCTCGCAAAGGAACCCAAGATGGAAGCTTGCTAGCTATAACTATTTATTCCTTCTCTGTTTGTACCTGGATATAGTCAATTTGATTCAAGCAAATTCCTCCCTTCCTGGAATTTCGTTTCTACACGGTACGACGGCGGAATGCTACCTAAGTCAACGCTAGTACGCTAGCACTCCAACGCTAGGCAAATGCTGTCCGAGCCATAACTCTGTAATGGCAGAACTTTTCGCGAGACAACTTGGCTTATTTTAAAGCTCTTGGAGTGAGCTTCAATATAGGAAATTCTCAGCTTAATCCAGTCAACGGTCTGCACGATATGCTGCGTGACGTTCAAGGTACTCTTGTTATTTTGGCTAAGTCATTCTTGACTCCTCTCTCTACAAACTCGGACCCAAGGATAGGGGCTGGTCTTGTACCAGGCACCCAAGGACCCTTGGAAGTGACCCCGAGGAGAGTTTAAGTTTGATTAAGTCTTAATAGCTTGAGTTTAACAGGCCCTTACACCAACAGGCGGAAGAACAGGGTGGATGGCTAGCTAGGTAGTCGTGATGAATACCAGTTGCTAGACCTGCCTAGCTAGGGTTTGATGTGGGAAGCATATGGTAGGGTCCTGGGCCATGGGACTGCCACTGCATGTTTGTTTTCGTGAGTTACTGTGATTTCTCTGGGAGATAAGCAGTCTTACAACGAAGCAATTTCCGCAGTCAGAGTGAGTTAGGAAGGAAGGGACTTAGCATACAAACACGCAGTCCATGCGATTGCGATCGGGAAGGGAGATAGAAGAAGTGAAACCGAAGCAGGCGAAGAAACTGAACATGGTGAGAGGAGCCGATGTTCGGCAGGACGCGAATCCGCCGCCCGACTGTGGGGACAAAGAAGGGCAGAATAGGCCCAGTGATGGAGCGACCGGCCCGCGGTGAGGCGCGGAGAACGCGCCTGGCGGATCGGGGGGACGGCAGAGGACGCATACTCTGCCACGGTCTCAGCAAGGAGGGCCGAGAGGGTACCAGTGAAGCGCCTCCTGGCAGAGCACGGAAGATGAGGCGACGATGAAGCGCTGGAGGTACCCCTAGTTGCCGAAGATCGAGGTGCCGGAGAGGTTCTCGGGAGATGTTCGACGCTGGCCATGCCTTAAAAATTACATCAAACAAGCAAAGAACTTGCTAGCGCGGTGGGTGCAGGATAGGCTAGATCGGAAGTTCTTCCGGGGATTAGCCAATACACTGGCGGGAGAGGCGGAGACTTACTACCGGATATCATGGAAGGAGCTGTTGGAGTGGGCGTCAGGGCGGGCGCCGGGGGAACGAGATCCAACGGCGCGCTTCCTAGCAATGTTGCGATAACAGTTTCCGCTGCAAACCGCCTAATGGGTGGTGGAGTTCCGAGGGTTCAGGCGAAGTGAGGGGGAGTCTGCTCACATATTACTGGAGGTTGGTGGAACTCGGGGAAGACATGAACTGTCAGGACCAGGTGCGGCTGATAGGAAGCTTCATCCACGGTCTAAGCCAGCCCTTGCAGCAAGATGTACAGGTGCGCGTGTTCGAACTGGGACCAGAAGCGACGCTCAAGGAGGCGTACGAGATCGTTAAGCGTGTGGAGACCGGGCGAAGGCTCTATGAAGTGGAGCGAATGGTGGATCGGGGACCGCAAAGGAGGCAATCGCCTTGTGTCAGGAGCAGAAACTAGAGCATAGAACGAAGCACATTGCTCTTCAGTACTTCCTCGCTCGAGAGTTACAGCAGCGTGGTCAGCTTCGTCTTGCTTCCATGGCCTGACAGGCCACCACTGCTGATATCTTCACCAAGGCTCTTCTGTCTGGTGACCATCAGCGTTTCTGCACTGCTCTAGGCCTTGTGCCTACTCTGCCTCACTTGGTTACCTCTTGACTTTGCCTTGTAATGTGATCTATATATATTCATGCATGCTTACTCCTGTTAGATTGTCATCACGGTGCTGCCTATGCTCTTATAACACTACATGTGAACTGGCCTTTTGGCCGCTTGCATGTTCTCGGACTGTGTGGTGGTCTTGAGATCCACCCAGAGCTTTGCTTTGTTTGCGTCTCTTTACTGGTTTTGTGACCGATGTTTTTCCCCCACTTCGCCTAGGGGTGTGTGTCAAATGTTATATTACATTCTAGGCTAAAGTGGGGTACTCATTAGAGAGTACAGCCCTTTTAGGTTTCCTTCCTTGTACTTCTCATCCTACATAATCACATCATTCTTGCTGCCTAGTTCTGACACCCCCTTCCCCCTCTCCCTAGTTCCAATGTTAATGCTTATTGGAGCAAAGTGGGGTGTTGGTATTATTGTTAATTCAAGTTGCTCCAATAAACATATGTAGTCTAGATCTATACAATAGTAGTGTAGAATACATTGGATGGGTTGGGAGAACTTGTGGTCTACCCTATAGGTTAGGGTTCTCTCTTGTTAGAAATTCACTTCTTGGAAACCCCTTTGGTTCTAGCATGGTTCATGTTATAGTCACAATAGGCTTGAATGTGCCTAAAACGAAAGATAGAGAGCACAGACGGATTTCTGCACAGCGGCTTCAAACGTTGATAGCGTTCTGCTCACAGCTGCAAATGACTTGGTTCAAATTGGATCTGGAGCGTCTTCACGTCGTCTAGAATTAGCAATTTAGATTGCACGATTTGATAAAGAATTGACGACACAGCGTCGGTTTGAACGAACGGTACTATGGCAGCCACTATAGTCTTAGAACACAAGATAGGAAGAGTTACGAGTTGGGAATGACTCCCAGCTCCTACAAACCCCAAGAGCCGAGGTACAGTGATGTGGAACAGTGCCACACTGTCCCCAACCACGAAGGGTCTCGAAACTACCCTTCACTAGGGCCTACACCAAGTGAAATGTTACACTACACAAAGTAATGTAACTATCTTCAATATCTTGAGGTGTACCCTTTTGGCAAGCTTCGAAATCACTTGAGGCTTGACACCAAGGCTCGGGCTCTTCATCACAAACTCATCCTTGAGTTCTTGATGGGTCTGCTGCACACACCTGCGACACGCCGAACGTTCGACACAGGACAAAATAGAAACCGCGCACGACAAAGTAGAAACCGCGCACGAGACACAAACGACCGCGTAACACGCGTCTAGCGATAACTCGCCTATTGACTCGACACACACACTCGACATCATGACTCAACATTCACACACAATTATAAGCATGAAATATATATTATCCCATGCCCTCATACTATTCCATACACACACACATTCACGCACACGGACAACAAGCCGAGTGCAAACCGTAGGGTTGCACCAACAAACTCCCCCTCGGATTGTTGGCCTTAGGATATGTTGCTCTCTCAGTTCAGAGCCATCCCAGCCAGCTTGCAACACTTCCAATGCTGCTGCTCCACCAGCCTCTTGGTCATCATGTCAGCCGGCTGCCCCGTGGTCTTCACGTAGCGCAACTCAACTTCACCCGCGGTTACCATGCTCCTCGTCCAATGCCACTTCACCCTCATGTGCTTCGTGAGTCCATGCAACACAGGGTTCTTAGCAAGAGCAATGGCACCCTGGCTGTCACAGTACAGTGGGGTAGGTCCTTGCTGGTCCTCCCCCAATTCAGCCAACAAACGCCGCTGCCACACAATCTCCCGTACGGCACGGAAGAGTGCCATGTACTCGGACTCCACCGAGCTCAAAGCTTGGTCAACCTGCTTCTTGCTCTCCCAAGCAGTTGGGCCTCCACCAACACAGCATATGAAGCCTCCCACACTTGTCATGTCCTCTGGTTCTGATGCATATGAAGCATCCGAGTAGGCGGTGAGGAACAAACGCCCGGGTTCAACACCATCCGCGCCCTTTTGGCGCCTTTGTGCCGCCGCCGAGTATTGCAGCCCAACGGTCGGTGTTTGGCCAAGATACTTGGCCACCCTCATTCCAGCTGCTACCTGCTCCTCATTAGGGCATTGCACAACCCTAGCCAGCTGCCCGGTAGCAAACGCGACGTCCGGTCGGGTGTTTACCGCCGCATACATGAGGCTGCCCACCAACGAGTGAAATCGGCGCCTCTCCTCTTCACCAACGCTCTCCTCCTCTGGTCCCTTCACACACTTGAACCCAGAGGGAAAGGGTGTAGCCACATGGCCTTCACTCTGCCCAAAGTTGGCAGCCAATGCCTCCAGGTACTTTCGTTGATGCACCCGCATGCACCGCTTCTCCACATCTCGTTCGATGTGGAGCCCAAGGTAGAAGCTCACGTCACCAAGGGCCTTGCACTTGAACTTGTCTTGAAGCTTCAGCATCACCTCCTTCACAAGGTCAGAAGAGGGTGAGAAAATGAGGATGTCATCCACATAAACCACCATGAAACTCCTCTGCTCCCCCTCGCCAAGCATGAACAAGGAGTGATCGGCCGTTGAGGGAGTGAAGCCGATCCCCTCCAACACTTCGCGCAGCTTCATGTACCATTGCCTAGGGGCCTGCTTCAGCCCATAGAGGGCCTTCTTCAGCTTCCACACTCTGCCACTACCATCATCAAACCCCTCTGGCTGCGCCATAAAAATCTCCTCCTCAAGGATGCCGTTAAGGAATGCCGTTACGATGTCCATTTGCTTTACTACCCATCCTTTGATGGCGGCTCCCGCGAATAGGGTTCGCAGCGTCGTCGGCTTCACCACAGGGGCAAACAGCTCCTTGAAGTCCACCTTCTCCTTCTGCTGGTACCCCTTGGCTACAAGCCTAGACTTGTAGCGCTCGATCTTGCCGTCGGCATCCGACTTGATTTTGAAGAGCCACTTGGACGTTATCGCCGTACGCCCCTCCGGTAGCTCCACCAATTCAAACGTGTCATTCTCCTCGATGCTCTTCAGCTCACTCTCCATGGCCTTCTTCCACTCCTCAGCATCACTACTCTCCAAAGCCTCCTTGAGAGTTGCTGGTTCTCCCGGCATCTCCACCGGAGAGAAGAACGCGAAGGCACACTCCTCGTAGTCACTCTCCTCGTCGTCTCCGACCATCATTGCCGCTCCGGCCAGGGCTGTCTTGCCCTGCTTTCCCGGCGCATCATAGGTCAGCCTATTAGGGGGTTGAACTCTCCTCTTCCCCCTTCCTTCCTCCTCAGCTGCAGGGACTTGAAGGCCTTGGCGTTGCTGCGGTGTGGCTCGAATCCGTGGAGCACTCGTAGTACGGGAAGGGAGTGACGGTGCACGCTCGCTCACTTGCTGCACCTCCTCCTCTTCTTCCTCTGCATCATTGGCCTCCTCTCCCCCATTCACAAGGGAGGATTGCCTTGTGGTTGTGCTGCCGCTGCTCAGCTCCAAAGGCAGCTCCACATGCTCCAAACCGGAACTCTTCACCTCCCCAAACCGCACGCCTATCTTCGCCTCATTCTCCGCCTTCCAATCCTTGTACATGAAGTTCTCCATGAACTTGCAGTCCCTGCTCACGAAGAACTTCTTGGTGAATGGGTCCCAAAGAAGCCATCCCTTGCTGTTTTGAGCCATGCCCAAGTGCACGGCCCACACCGCCTTGGCACCAAGCTTGTTGTGCCGAAGATGCTTAGGCACGAGCGCCATGCACATGCACCCGAACACCCGAAGCATATCCACCTTTGGCTTCCTTCCTAGCCACTCCACATAGGGCACCCATTTGTCTGCTCCCACATGAGTCAAGGCTCTGTTCTTGGCCACACACGCGCTCCGCACCGCATCAGGCCAGAAATAGTCGGGTAGCCCGGCTTCAATGAGCAACCCGCGTGCCGCCTCCGTGATTGTGCGGTTCGCTCGCTCGGCGATGCCGTTCATTGCAGGGGAGTATGGCATGGTGAGGGAGTGCCGAATACCATTCTTCTTCAGCCACAACCCAAACTCCTTGCTCAGGAACTCTCCCCCTCGATCGGTGCGGATTGACTTGACTAGACGGTCTTGTTGCCGCTCCACCATCGGGAACCAATCCGTCTTCAACGTTTCAGCCACGTCGCTCTTCTTGGCCAGCACGTACACCCAAGTCATGCGGGTGTAGACGTCGACAATGGTGAGAAAATACTCAGCTCCAGCAGCTCCAAGCTTCAGGGGGCCCACCACGTCCATCACCACCTCATCAAGCGGTGCCTTTGCCGTTGCCTCCGAACTAGGGAACGGAAACCGGGTGAACTTGGCTTGAATGCACGTCGGGCAGCCAAGCACCTCATCGGGCTCCCCCTTCACACGTATGCCAGCAACCATCTCATTCTTCACTAGCTGCTGCAAGATGGGCAGGGCCACATGCCCCATGCGCCGATGCAAGGTGAGCCAATCACACTCCCCCGTAGCCGAAGTTGGATTGGAGAATGCCGCGCTCGCAATAGCGCCCCACATACTCTCTCCGTAGTCCTCCTCCGCTGCTGCCTCTGTGTTCTCCTCACCCTTTTGCTGCTCCTTGGTTGCTGCACCACTCTCCTTAGGTTCACTGAACTTGCTGGTCCCTCCAGGTTTGCTCTTCTTGAGCTCATTCTCCTTAGCGCGACCGTTCGCGCCATCGTCGCTACCGACCGCTCCATCCTTGGTGCTGATGCTTGCTGCCACTTGCCTCTCCTTAGGCATAGGGACCACTGGGATCTGCCACATCTCGTTGTAGACATCCCTGTCCTCATGAAGGTCCCAAAGAATTCGATCGCCAAGCCTTGCGGTGTAGGTCTTGGCTCCCTTCGAGTTCGTGTCCATGCCGGCCTTTGCCAACCGCCGCACGGAAATCAGGTTTGCAGCAAGGCTGGGCACCCAAAGCACGTTCTTGAGGCCCACCATCTTCCCATCAGCACCCTTGAACATGGCCTTGCCCATGCCTTTCACCTCTGCTCGCTGCCCCAAAGCCGATGTGACATGCTTCACCGGTGACGGCTCGAGTTCGGTGAGCAAGTCCGGGCGAGGTGTCATGCTATAGGTAGCGCCACTATCAATCACCCAATAGTCCAGGGGGTGTAGGGTCACCTTCCCCACAGCTGCTGGCTCCTCAAAGCCTTCATCCTTCTCTGGACCAGCCGGTACTTGCGTCGACACGAAGTAGAATAGACCCGGGTATCGATCGTCGCTCGGGTCCTTGTCGTTGTCTCCGCTCTTCATGTTTGCAGCTCCGCCACCGCGACCGCCACGGCCTCCACGGCCTCGTCCTCTCCCTCCTCCTGCTCCTCTACCCTCTTGGCCTTGAGCAGGGGTCCAACCATCAGGGAGTTTGTAGCAGTCGCGCCACATGTGTCCGCTCTTGTGGCAATAGTGACACTCGCCGTCGAATCGGCCGCGACCGCGTCCGTAGCTCTTGTCGTCGCTGCCGTAACCGCCACTCCTGCGGCCTCCGCCGAAGTTGCTGCCACCAAACCTTCCTCCCCCTCGTCCTCTGCCTCTTCCTCGACCATATCCACGGCCGATGCTCGCTGCCCCAGCGCCATCCGCACTCGCCAACTCACGGTGGCGGAAATCCTCTTGAAGGATAGCTCGCTTCACGTCTTCAAGCGAGAGGCGGGGCAAGTCGCGATTAAGGTTGATGATGAGCGAGGACCATGACTCTGGGAGTAAGGCCAGCAACTTGGTCTTCTTTTGGAGCTCACTGTAGTTCAAATCAGCTCCCTCAAGCCGCGTCAACAAGTCGAAGAATTTCTGCACCCCTTCTTCAACCGCTTCGTCTTCTTCAATTCGTAGTGCCGCCATTTGCCGTTCCAACACCACCGCTACTGCCGCTGTTGCAGGAGCATGTACACCCTTGAGAGCAGCCCATGCCTTTGGTCCTTTCTCTGGTTCACGCTGGAATGGCTTGATGTGACGGATCTGACTGCTCCCCAACGCTTGCCCAAGTAAGAGATAGCCTTGTGCGCTCTTCCGCACCCACGGGCTCTTCTCCGGGTCGTTCTCGGGGCGCTTCTCCGTTCCTTCCATCACCTCCAGCAGGTCATAGTGGTCAAAGATGTTCTCCATCTTGAAGGACCATTCAGCAAAGTTGTCACCGTTGAACTTGTCAAGCCCAAACACCCTAGGCTCATCCCTAGGTGGGCCAAGACTTGGTTGCATGGGCGCCATGGCTGAATCACGGGGTTGGCCTTGAGCTTGAGCTTCTCCACTGCCACCAGCACCTCTGCCACCCCTTTCCTCAGGTCCAGACATTGTCGAAACTGCTCCAAGGGGCTCTGATACCACTTGTTATAGACACAATAGGCTTGAATGTGCCTAAAACGAAAGATAGAGAGCACAGACGGATTTCTGCACAGCGGCTTCAAACGTTGATAGCGTTCTGCTCACAGCTGCAAATGACTTGATTCAAATTGGATCTGGAGCGTCTTCACGTCGTCTACAATTAGCAATTTAGATTGCACGATTTGATAAAGAATTGACGACACAGCGTCGGTTTGAACGAACGGTACTATGGCAGCCACTATAGTCTTAGAACACAAGATAGGAAGAGTTACGAGTTGGGAATGACTCCCAGCTCCTACAAACCCCAAGAGCCGAGGTACAGTGATGTGGAACAGTGCCACACTGTCCCCAACCACGAAGGGTCTCGAAACTACCCTTCACTAGGGCCTACACCAAGTGAAATGTTACACTACACAAAGTAATGTAACTATCTTCAATATCTTGAGGTGTACCCTTTTGGCAAGCTTCGAAATCACTTGAGGCTTGACACCAAGGCTCGGGCTCTTCATCACAAACTCATCCTTGAGTTCTTGATGGGTCTGCTGCACACACCTGCGACACGCCGAACGTTCGACACAGGACAAAATAGAAACCGCGCACGACAAAGTAGAAACCGCGCGCGAGACACAAACGACCGCGTAACACGCGTCTAGCGATAACTCGCTATTGACTCGACACACACACTCGACATCATGACTCAACATTCACACACAATTATAAGCATGAAATATATATTATCCCATGCCCTCATACCATTCCATACACACACACATTCACGCACACGGACAACAAGCCGAGTGCAAACCGTAGGGTTGCACCAACAGTTCATGCCCAAGTTGGCTCCTACGATTCCTAGGCTTTAGAAGGAGGTTCTAAGACTATTATAGCTTTCGCTAGTAGCTTAGAGCATTCTAACATGGTATCCGAGCTAGGAAGGCCTAGCAATCTGTTGGAATAGGAGCTACTCAAGGAATTGGACCATAAGACCTTGCTGGAAGCTAAATAGCTTCCATCCCTTCCAAAGGGCTGCCGAAATTTCACCGAGGCAGACTCTGGATGTAAGAGGGGAGGAGGAGAGACGAAATTCGCTGGAAATCGTGTGAATCCGTTTGGGAGGACGAGGGGAGCGACATCCATTCATCGAGATGCTCAATCAACGTTGGCTGATCAAGGCGTGCAACATATCATTGGAAAGCCCTCAGCAAGATCTACAAGAGTTGCCTCGGGGTCGTCACAAACTGACGAGCGGATCGGACGCAATTTGCAAAATACAGTCGGCGGACGAATTGGAAAATCGCGAATCGGGGAAGATTTAAAGCGCGGAGTTACGCTCCATAAACCAAGAGGGGGTGAATCTGCTCACATCGTCTTCACTGCCGCCGCCATTGCCTTCGCCACCACCTCAACATCAATCTTCAGTGCCTCCGCCGCGACTGGATCATGAATCAGGCGAAGGGAAGCTGACGAGTGCGCCAAAGTTCGACGGGAGCGACTATTGGACTTGGAGCTTCCGATTCGAACAATGGGCAAAGGCGCACGATCTATGGGGGTACTTTGATGGTTCGAAAGAGCGGCCTGCATCAGGTGACGCACGGCTGAAGTGGGAGAGGAAAAACCAGAAGGCATTCACCCAATTCTGCATGCCTTCGTGCCAGATGAGCTGATTCGCTTGGTACGGGAGTTCGGCGGCAAGACCGAGTTGGGCAGCGCACCTGTTGATTGCGGAGCAAGAGCAGTCACCTGTTTCCTACAGGCACAGCAGCGGCATACACACGAGTGAAGGATTTCTACCTTCAAAGTGGATTGTGTAACCGAATGAGAGCTCTCTTCCTTGAAGACGAAAGAGGGGGGGGGGAAGTGGCTGCATACTGGATGCGTGCCAAGGACTTGAGGTCCAAGTACTTGGCTGCAGGAGGGAACGAGGAGGTTGAGGAGTGGATGATGAGGATACTCAAAGGAGTACCTCACTTTGAAATGCTGAAGGTGGTGCTGAACAGCCAATCAACATCGCTCACTAACGATCGGCTGCTTAGTTCTTTGAGGAGCGAGGAGATGCGGATTGGTGTCGCACCAAGATTGGATGGTGTAGCCACTTTTGGAGCGGGTACGACAGTGGGCAGCAGCGGTAGGAGAAACTGGGACAAGGGAGGAAAGCATGGAGGCAGCGGTAGTAGCAGCGGCACCAACTCGGGCAGATGGGGTCAGGGGAAAGGCAAAGCAGTAGTGCTTGAATTCCCTTGGGGGTCCAAGGGCATGGCTCCTAAGGGGTTGTGTCATGGCTATTGGGATGAGGGACACGCATGGCAGCGATGTCCTCACCGACCTAAGGGAGGCATTCCGGCATTCTTACAGCGGGGGGGTTATGGGTCCAACGGCAACCCAGAGGTGGCAGATGAGGAGGAGCAGGATGACAATGCAAAGGTAGCGGTTGGAGAGGCAGTTGCAGCATTAGGTGGGGAGCAGTCACGAGAGGGGTGGTGGATTGTCAGTGGGGCCAGCCACAACTTTACTCCTTATGCATCACACTTCAAGAGTAAGCTTGAGCCACCTGAGATTCGTGGAGTTAGATTGGGAGATGGACGGGTGGTGAATGTTGACAGGAATTGGCCCCGCCCTCGCTTGAGCGAAGACTTCGCAGTCGGGGGGCGCGCAGAAGTCGGCATAGACTGCGCGCAGAGTTTGTCCTCGACCTGTCCATACAGTTCGACCTCGACGCGTCCGCAGAGGACGCTGGTCGACGAGCTCGCAGAGGACGCGGTCGACGAGCTCGCAGAGGACGCTGTCGACGAGCTCGCAGAGGATGCTAGTCGACGAGTTCGTCGACGAGGCCGATATAGGAGCTCCTTGACGAGGACGGTATAGGGGCTCGACGAGGCCCGTAGAGGGCTCGTCTCGGCGAAGGCTGTTCGAAGGAGCAGCGTCGAACCACCCGACCGAAGCGACTCGCCTGTGAGGGTCGCACATGTGCGCGAACTTCGCCTCAAGAGGTTTTCGCGAAGTCAACATGCGGAACGGCCTCACGTGCTCGACGGTACACTGCTGGCGAAACCGTCGACACGTGTTCTACCTGGCACCTGCACAATGTGCCTGGCTGCGCGTCCGTCTACCTGCACCTACTTGGTAGGTGCGCACATGCGAAGAAGTTCAATTGCCTCTGCAGCGCTGGCAGACCGTTGCTATGCAAGGCTAGCAGAGTACTCTGCTGCAGCGTTGGCAAGCCGCTCTTCTGCTGCACTGGCATAGTTCGCCCTGCGGAGGGCTTGCTTGGTGTTGCAATGCCATTCTAGTTATATCGACTTGCATGCCTTATTGTAATCTAATGTTCTCTTAATTTCTTAGTAAAACTCTTACCATATTTCCTTGTGAACACAGCAAGTAGTGAGAACGCCTAATGCAACGCTACGATCTCCCGTTGTGTAGTGACTCTCCGCATGGTGCGGTGAGCGTGGAATGGCCCCGCAACTTACCTTCAGATAGTAGCCGAAGTTTGCACATTACCTAAGTCATTGTAGGCCAGCAGCCGTCTAGACCGCCATGGACGACCAGGAAGTCGCACCAGGCGTACAGGATACCCTGCACGCGCGGTTAGATGATGTTCGGTCACGCCACGCGGCTGGCAATTACGGCGGAGCGAACGTGGACGTTTTGCTCCTTGGAACCCGCGCGCAGTGGGCGCGAACACCCAACGACCCGTACTGAGGTGGATGGTCTGCCCGCCACTCCCCGGCCGGCACGCAACGAAGGCAAAGTCAACGAGAGGGTCGACGGTGGTGACCAAGTCGGCAGCGACGAGGGCACGAGGCGGATGAGTGGAGTGATCAGGGCCGCCGCCGACGGGGTCGGCGGAATACATGCGCGAGTGCAGCGGTCGACGGCGGCTGCAGGCAGCTCGCACGGCGACATCGAGGGTCGACGTCGCTCCCCGCAGAGAAGTGGAGTAAGGCCGAGCTCCTCTACGTGCGTGACGACGGGCGGAATTGCGCCGGCGTACGGGTACTTCAAATTTTCGCTGGACAAGATCGCCGTGCCTATACCGCTCGAAGGTCGACGAGACCTCATCACATGGAGGGAACCGATCGAGCCCCAGCTGGAAATTGCCGGGCTGAAGTGTTTCGCCGACGGCGAAGTGGTGACGCCGGAAGAGGACGACGTCAAACTGCGGGCAGAATTCCGCGCGGCTCATATGCTGACATTCATGGTCATCTCGCGCTAATGTTCGCCAATGGTGCAGAGCTGCGCTGAAGCCGTGTCGACTTCGACTAGGCCACCAGGCGTGGAGGTTCATTTCGTCAACGTACCAAGCGACCGACTACCTCTACATCGGCCATCTGGAGGAGCGCTTGACTCATCTGAGGATGGGCAAGCAGGAGTCGGCGACGGACTACTGCAACCGAGCTCGACGATTCCTCGCCGACATGCGGATGGTGGGCGTCGACTACTCGACGGTGTCTTAAATCACTCACGTCGTCAAGGGACTGCCGAGCGTCTATAATCTAATGTGGCGGATGATGGCGATGCCCGGCGTGCGCGATTCGCTGAACGAGGACACGCTGACGAGCCACATCATCAAGGATGAGGCTATGCAAGAGGCAGAGAGGCCCACTGAGCTCCTTCCACATGCAAACTACGTCGCCCCGACGAAGTAGAATCGTCAACAAAGGCAACTGTGGTGGTAGCGATGGTGGGAAGTTGGTGAAGGACACCGACCGGTCGAAGTCGGCGCGTGACATCGATAGAGGCGGAGGCGGTCGACGGCGGGAGTGCTGGATCTGCGGCGACCCCGACCACCCCTCCTTCGAGTTCAGAACGTCGAAGGTCGTGGCATAGTCGCTATGCGCGGGGAGACTGGGAACCAGATTCTCGTCCCCGACGTACTCTACGTCCCGGGCGTGCACGCGAACTTGCTTTCGGCGGGCCAGCTGAAGGACAACGGCGTGAAGCTGCAAGATGTCGGCGACAAAATGTTGCTCGTCTCGGTGGCGGGGGACGTCCTTGGTCGGGCTGAGTATAGCGGCCGGGTCCTCTGCACCGACCTTCGACCTTGGTCGCAGAAGTCGATGTCGGCCCCGGCAGAAGTGGCTCTGAGGACAATCGCCTCGGCGACGAAGTCTACGCTAGACATGTGGCACGCAAGGCTCGTGCACGTCGGTGTCGACACGATCAAGAGCTCGGCAAAGCATGAGGTCGCCATCGGTCTAGACATCGAATGCTGCGGATCTGCCGTGTGCCTCCTGCGTCGGCGGGAAGCTGGCGAGGCACACCTTCCCCGACCAAGGATCGGATGCAGACAATTCGCTCGACGTGATGCACATCGACCTCTGTGGGCCGTTTTGAGTGGCCGCCAACGGTGGCAGCTTCTACTTTCTTCTGAAGAACAAGAAGACTCGCTATGTGTGGGCCATGCCGATCGCGAAGAAGAGCGGTGCGCTGGTCGTCTTCGAAAAGTGGCTGAAGTTGGTGGAGCGGCAGACATCGAAGACGGTGAAAATGCTACGTTCTGACCGCGGAGGGGAGTTCCTCGGTCGAGCCTTCACCGACCTCGTCGAGGACAAGGGCATCCTCCACAATCTAATCTGCCCCTATACTCTTCAGCAGAACGGGATGGCAGAGCGGGAGATGAGTACGGTCGTCGAGACCGTGCGGACGATGCTGCTTCACATGGGCGTGAAGCACCACTGGTGGCACCTTGCTCTACGATAGGCCGTCTGGGTGCGCAACTGCCTCGAACGGGCGTCTCTGTCTTCAGTGACGACGTTGCACGAGCTGCTGTTCGAGAAGAAGCCGGATTTGACGCTGGCGCGGGTGTAGGGCTGCATGGTGCAGTTCATGGTCCCGAGCAGCAGCGCGGCAGGAAGCTGGCGCCGAAGGCTTGTTCGGGTCTTCACCTTGGAGTGTCGCCCGAGAGCAAGGGATGAGAGGTGCTCGATTTGACGGACAACAAAGTAGTCACGACGGTCGAAGCGATCTTCTACGAGACCCTGTCGATGGAGTTGTGGAAGGCAAAGTACGGGCCGGCGTCGACGAGGACGTCGCCTGCCCGGCCGCCAGCTTCCTCCTCGGGAAAGCCTCCCCTGCTCGTCGACGTCGACGAGCATGATAATGAGGACGTAGAGGAAGTCCCACTCCCACCTCCTATTGTGCCCTCGTCTGCGACTCCGTCGCCCTCCCCTCCCCCGCCCGTCGTCGACGATCTTGTGCAGGGATCCTCGTCGGCCGTCGGCGATGAGGGGAGACTCGGTGCGTCGCATGGGGCGTCGACCGGTTGCATCACCGGTGGCCAACGTAATGCCGGGAAGGCCAGCGACGGGAAGCGGCAGACGATAGGGGAGCCGTCGGCGATGAAGCCGATTTCAGAGAAGCCGTCGGCAGAGGCGTCACCTTCAGGGGAGCCGTTGGCAGGGAAGGCAATTCTAGGGGAGCAGTCGGTTGAGGAGTTGCCAACAAGGGAGCAATTCGACGACGTCTCGTCGAGCGACGATGTTATGGAAGTCGTCGGTGCAGCCGGCAGCGATGAAGGGCAGCCGTCAACAGTGGAGCAGTTTGAAGACGACGACGTGGTAGAGGTCGCGGTCGAAAAGGAGAAACCGTGACGGTCTACCCGCTCCAACATCGGCCAGCCACCTGAGAAGCTGAGCTACCACGCTTGTCTGCCGCCGACGGCCTACAGTACTCTGCTCGACGACGCAGAAGACGACGTTGATCTGCCCGAGCTCGACCCCGACATGCACGCTGACCCAGAGCATCGCTAAGACATCGCCAACAGGACGGTGAAGGAGGCATTGGCGAGCTAGAAAGGCAAGGCGGTGAAGTCCGCCACTGACGAGAAGATCAAAAGCCTCATCTCCAACGGGACGTGGGAGCTGGTCGAGCGGCCGAGCGGTGTTAACATCATAAAGAACTGCTGGGTGCTCACGACAAAGTACCACATCGACGACACGGTCGCCCATGAGAAGGCGCGCTTGGTCGTGAAGGGTTTCACGCATGTCTACGGTGCAGACTACTGTTGTTGCAACCCTACGGTTTGCCCTTTGCTTGTTGTCCGTGTGCGTGCATGCGTGTGTGCATGGAATGGTATGATGGAATGAGATAATATATATTCATGCTTATAATAGTGTGTGAATGATGAGTCATGATGTCGAATGTGTGTGTCGAGTCAATAGGGATTTATCGCTAGTCGCAGGTCACGTCGTCATTTGTGCACAGTTTCGGTTTTGTCGTGTGTGGAACGTTCGGCGTGTCGCAGGTGTGCGCAGCAGACCCATCAAGAACCCAAGGATGAGTTTATGATGAAGAATCAAAGCCTTGGTTTCAAGATTCATGTGATTTCGGAGCTCACTAAAAGGGTACACTTCAAGATAGCGAGAATAGTTACATTATTTTGTGTAATGTAACATTTCACTTGGTGTAGACCCTTGTGAAGGGTAGTTTCGAGACCCTTCGTGGTTGGAGACATTGTGGCACTGTTCCACATCACTGTACCTCGGCTCTTGGGGTTTGTAGGAGCTAGGAGTCATTCCCAACTCGTAACTCTTACTAATTTGTGTTCTAAGACTACAGTGGCTGCTATAGTTCCGTTTGTTCAAACTGATGTTTTGTCATCAATTCTTAATGAAATCGTGCGATAAAAATTGCCTATTATAGGCGACGTTAAGACACTCCATGTCCCATTTGAATCTGGTCATTTAAAGCTGTGAACAGAACGCTATGAACGTTTAAATCCGCTGTGCAGAAATCCGACTATGCACTCAATCTCTCGTTTTAGGCACATTCGAGCCAATTGTGCCAATAACAACTACGACAAGACGTATGCGCCAGTGAGCAGCTATGTAACTCTGCGGATCTTCCTCAGCATCGTAGCAGTCCTCGATCTGCATCTGATGCAGCTGGACATGAAAAACGCATCTCTGCAGAGCAAGCTGGATCGCGTCCTCTACATGTACCAGCCTAACTACTACAACGACGGAACCGGCCTTGTAAGCAAGCTGTTGAAGAGTTTATACGGCCCGAAGCAGAGTCCACTACTGTGGTACAAGGCGCTCGACGACGTGCTGACCAGCGCTGGCTAAAAGAAAAGCCAGGTCGACGAGGCACTTTACAACAAGGCCGGCGATGGCGGAGTGATGTGTTGGGTGCTCGTCTACGTCGACGACCTCCTCGCCGCCAGCAGCAGCGCTGTGATGCTGAGTGAGCTGAAGGAGTTGCTGGAGGCCGCCTTCGAGAAGTATCTCGGGCTTGAAATCATGTGCGACCGTCCTGCGAGGAAGTTGTGGCTTCACGATCAAGTCTACGTCGATAAGCTGCGTCGGCGTTTCATCGACGAGGAGCAGACCGGGCAAGTGCCGAAGACGCCGGTCTCCGTCGACGCTTACGCAGAGCTGGTATTCGACGACGAGGACGCGCAGTCGCGTGATGAGGAGGAGTATCGGCAGAAGGTCGGCTCGCTGCAGTTCGCGGTGACAACGACGAGGCCGGACATTGCCTTCGCGTGCAGCAAGCTGGGGAGCGGCCTAACGGTGCTGAGCGACAACCTCTGGCATGAGGTCGGACGCTGCTTGCTCTACCTCATTGAAACCCGTGACGCCGCTCTGGAGTTTGGCGGTGGACCAGAGTCGTTGTGTCTAGTGGGCTATGCAGATGCCGATGACGCTGGTGACAAGCAGAACCGAACGAGCACAGGCGGCTATGTGTTCGCCTTTGGCGGAGCCGCAGTCTCCTAGTCGAGCCAGCGCATCAAGTGCGTGATGCTCTCGTCGACCAAGTCGGAGTACGTCGCGGCCACAGAAGTTGGCAAGGAGGCTCTTCGTCTGCGCTTCCTCTTCGCAGAGTTCCAGCTTCTCGACGCTGGACAGCCAACCGTGCTGCATGTGGACAACCAGTCGGACATCACGGTCGCAGAGGGCTTGGGGCTCAAGGGCAACCTTAAGCATATGGAGCGTTGCTATGCCTGGCTGCAGCATATGGTGAAGCATGGGAGGATTGCTCTGCAGTACATCCTGACCTCCGAGCAGCCTGCCGATTTTCTCACGAAGGCGCTGCATTTTCCGGTTTTCAACTGGTGCTCCATCGCAATTGGCCAAGTGCGTCTGGCCGACATAGGCGACCGTGACGACGAGGTGCAGTAGTAGGTGCCGTGGCCTTCTGCACGGCTGGTGCGGTGACATGCGTGCTGTGTGTTGGGTGCACGCAGACAAAGTTTCTCCTTGTATTCTATCCCTTCAGTTCTGGGTAGACCTAGTGGGTGGGATGCCTAAGCATGAGCGCGGCAGAGAAGTGTTGACAGGAATTGGCCCCGGCCTCGCTTGGGCGAAGCAGACTTTCGCAGTTGGGGGGCGCGCAGAAGTCGGCATCGACTGCGCGCAGAGTTCGTCCTCGACCTGTCCGTATAGTTCGACCTCGACGCGTCCGCAGAGAACGCTGGTCGACAAGCTCGCAGAGGATGCTGGTCGACGAGTTCATCGACGAGGCCGGTATAGGAGCTCCTTGACGAGGCCGGTATAGGAGCTCGACGAGGCCCGTATAGTGCTCGTCTCGGCGAAGGCTGTTCGACGGAGCAGCGTCGAACCATCCGACCGAAGGTGCTCGCCTGCGAAGGTCGCAAATGTGCGCGAACTTCGCCTCAAGAGGTTTTCACGAAGTCAACATGCGGAACGGCATCACGTGCTCGACGGTGCACCGCTGGCAAAACCATCGACACATGTTCTACCTGGCACCTGTGCAATGTGCCTGGCGGCGCGTCCGTCTACCTGCACCTACTTGGTAGGTGCGCACATGCGCAGAAGTTCACTTGCCTCTGCAGTGCTGGCAGACCGCTGCTATGCAAGGCTGGCAGAGTACTCTGCCGCTGCGTTGGCAAGCCGCTCTTCTGTTGCGCTGGCATAGTTCGCCCTGCGGAGGGCTTGCTAGGTGTTGCAATGCCATTCTAGCTATATCGACTTGCATGCCTCATTGTAATCTAATGTTCTCTCAATTTCTTAGTGAAACTCTTGCCATATTTCCTTGTGAACAGATCATGTAGTCGGAACGCCTAGTGCAACGCTACGATCACCTGCACAACCCCGTGCCTTTTTCCGTAGTCCACTCCTGTTGTGTAGTGACTCTCCGCAGTGAAAGGTGTTGGCATGGGTGAGGTGCTAGT
The DNA here is from genome assembly GCA_947471745.1 of Closterium sp. Naga37s-1. Taxonomy (NCBI): domain Eukaryota; kingdom Viridiplantae; phylum Streptophyta; class Zygnematophyceae; order Desmidiales; family Closteriaceae; genus Closterium; species Closterium sp. Naga37s-1. Next base: position 1,197,916 of record CANJKZ010000314.1, on the reverse strand, counting down.
GGTCGGTGCTGGAGGTCAGCTGCTGAGGATTCAAAAGGTCCACTTTGTGCCCGAGATGCACCCGCGTCTACTGTCAGTCCCACACCTCACTTCTCGGGATGGCATTGTCACATTCGAGGGCAAGGGATGTGTTATCAAATGGGGGGAGAGGGTGTTGGGGATTGGAAAAAAGGAGGAGGGAAGGGACCATGGATTGGTCTGGATAACTCTTCCTCTTGCTCGAGCAACAAAGGGCAGGCTCTTGCAGTTGGATCCTCCTCCTCGTTTTCTCCATTGACCCTTGCTCACTGCCGCCTTGATCATACCGCCCCCACGACACTGCAACAGATGGCTCGGGGGAACAGTGTACTTGGCTTGGAGATTGGGGGAGGGAGCAATGATTGCTCTCCATGTGAACCTTGCTTGTTGCGAAAGTCTGCTCGAAAGTCGTTTCCCCATGAGGCGTCTCGGGCACTTGGGCCTTTGGATGAGGTCCACATGGACTTGTGGGGGCCAGTGCGCACACCGTCACTGGGAGGAGCGGCGTATGTCCACAGCCTCATTGAGGACTTCACCAGATGAGTTTGGTCGTTCCCACTCCCCAACAAGGAATCAGCCACAGTCGCAAAAGTTATTCGCTAGTGGCATAAGGACGTGGAGTTGGAGCGTGGGTGGAAGCTGAAAGCTGTTCGCTTAGACAGGGTGGTGACTTTCTTGGAGGAAACTGTGAAAGCATGGAAGGCTTAGTTTGGCATCAGAACTTAATTGAGCTTCGCAGATACACCGCAGCAGAATGGGGTGGTGGAGAGGTGGCATAGGACGATGGCAGAGGAGATCCGCACATTGCTGGTTGACAGTGGTCTCCCTGCTCGCTTGTGGTGTGAAGCTTTGATGTGGGTCATGTGGGTTAAGAACCGGGTCACCCAAAGTGCTTTGCGTGCCTCTGTCACCCCAATGGAGGCGTGGTCTGGCCAGAAGTTGCATGTTGGCATGGCTCGGATTTGAGGTTGTATGGGAAGTGTCATGTTGCATGGGCATGAGAAGGGTGGCAAGCTTGATGCACGCGCCGTCATGTATGTATGTGTTGGGGTGGACATGGAGAGCAAGGGTTGGCTCATGCTGGACCATTCTCTCGTGCGCATTCGCATCGCTCGAGATGTTGATTTTCTTGAGAATGTGATGTGGAAGAATGGGGACAATGCCAAGGGCTTTGGAGAGCTTCTGCAGGATGCAGATAAGATTTCCCAGCTCCTCCCCCTTCCACTCTCGCCACCCTCAGCACTGGTTGATGACGCTAACATGCCACCTTCATTACCACCACCAGCACCGCTGAGTGTGTCGGTGCTACAGCAGCCCGCCCCTCTACATCGGCTCCGTGGCCCCTCGGTCATTCAGCAGAGATCCGCTACCCAGGCTTCTTCCTCTTCCTCCTTCTCTAGTCAGCATCCTCTCACTCTCTCTGCGAGTGCATCTCTGTCACCAGCGACTGCCTCCCCACCACCTGTTACAGGGTTGCAGGTGCTTGGTATCCGGTCTGGTACAGGTGGTGAGGAGGTAGGGGGGAAGGCTGGTATGGTTGAAGGCATGATGTGCCTGGCCAGGGAAGTGGAAGATGTTGCACAAGCAGGTGTGAGCACCAGTGAAATCCCACGCATGCTCACTGAGGCATTGCGCGGCCCTGAGGGCCCTGCATGGAAGGCAGGCGCTGAGAAGGAGGTGAATGCCATGCTCACCATTGGTGTATGGGATCCAGAGCCGGGCGACTTACCTCCACGTAAGAAGGCCATTGGGATCAAGAATGTTCTCCGCAGGAAGACTAACAAGGAGGATAAGGTGATACAGCACAAGGTTCCCCTTGTTGCTAAGGGGTACACTTAAGAGCCCGAGAAGGATTTTGATCAGGTATTTGTCCCTGTGGGCAAGCTCACCTCAGGTAGGGTGCTTCTTGCAGAAGCCGCGGTAAAAGGGTGGCATGTAGAACAGGAGGATGTTGATCATGCTTACCTCAATGCAGTCCTTCAGAAGGAGGTGTATGTGAGGCAGCCTGAGGGATTTGATGATGGTACAGGTAGAGTTTGTTGCTTGCGCAAAGCTCTCTATGGGCTCAAGCAAGCGCCTCGTGCCTGGAATGAGGAAATTGGTACCACCCTGATTGCAGCAGGGTTTCACTGCGATGCATGAGATGAGTATCTGTACATCAGGTTTGTGGATGGAGAGCATGTGTTTGTATTGGTATATGTGGATGACCTCTTGCTTGTGTCTCCACGCTTGGAGCTGATTGGTCAGGTCAAAGAGGTGCTTGCTTAGAGGTACCAGATGAAGGATGTCGGTGAGGTATCCACGTACCTTGGTGTGGAGGTTCGCAGGTCGGCCAAGGATGGGTGGTTGGAGATTGGCCAGGAGAAGTATGTCTGTGGTCTTCACGGAAGGTTTGGTGATCTGCTGAAGGAGACACATAGGGTGCATACTCCCATGTAACCTAATGATCTCTCTAAGATCAGGAAAGGTACTTGGTCGACTGAGGAAGGTGCTGCAGCTGATGTCAAGGTGTACCAATGTCTCATTGGCAGCTTGATATATGCTGCTGTGACTATCTGTCGTGACATGTCCTTCACTGTCAACACCCTTGCACAGTCCTGCGTGGCACCAAGACGCATTCACATACGCGCTGCACTAAGAGCGCACTCAGGTACTTGGTCGACACAGCTGATCGTGTCATCAGGTATGAACGGCAAAGTGGTGAGCAGGTTGTTGGGTACGCCGACTCGGATCGGGGTGGTGAGACTGATGGCAAGAGTCGCTCTGCCTACATCTTTATGTTGGGAAGAGGAGGTATCAGCTGGTATAGCAAAAGGCAAGACAGTGTTGCAGCAAGCGTTTCTGAAGCTGAGTATAAGGCTCTATCGGAGGGGGCCAAGGAGACCATTTGGTTGAGGAGTTTGTTGGCAGAGATGCATCTGGGCAATGGGGGGTTCTATTCCATTGTTCTGTGATAATGAGGCTGCTGTCTCCCTTGCCCACAATCCCGTTCTCCATCAGCGCACCAAGCACATTAAGTTGGCTTGGCACTTTGTACGGGATGCGGTGCGCCAGCAGGAGGTCGAGGTGCACTCAGTTTTTTTTTTTTCTTTTTCTTTTTTTGTTACGGAAAAGTACACTAAAATGATAATGTACAGAACGCATCAGGTAGTCGTAACTGTGTCTGGAGGGAAGCGCCACAGTATCATGTACCGCAGGTTCCCTATAGCGAGCCTACGGTGGCCGGTGAGTCATCTTCGAATTGTTCCAGATTGAGCTGAAACTGCTCCTCCACGTCAGCGGTGCCCCCTTGTCGCATATGCGCCTCATTACTCCCGCCTCATCTGCTGCAAGGTAGTTCCAGTTGTCATCCCCGACAGCCACGCCATGCTTCCGCACTGCTACTTGCCTTGTCGGGCAATACACCCAGGTGTGCGGGACAAACTTTACCACCGCCAGGCGTATCACCTTCTTCGGATGGAACTTGACATCCCGATGGCTTGCGTCACATCTTGCCAGCCACACCTGGTGAAGTGTGGTAGCAATAAAGGAGCTTTCCGGAAATCCGAACTTTGTGCTTCCCTGCATGAAAAGAAGGTCCTCCAAACCCTGCCAGTTCAGCTGCGGATTCATCTCAGCTAGTCCCTTTCGCAAGAACCGTACCACCTTCTGACACCGGGCAGCTGAGCAGGCAGTGCTCCGTTGTCTCCTCTGCTTTGTTGTGTGGGCAAACCACCTTGTCCTTCATAAAGAAAAGCCGTTCTCCCACTTGCAGGTTCCTACAGTGCAGCCTCAGCAGTATTTCTCGTGCTCGGGCAGGGGTGGCAAGAGAGTCCCTCTGCTTGATGACCCTTTCCCATTCAAAACCCTACCATCTCCGATCCACCTCCGCTGCTCCTTCACAACACCTACTAAAGTGACCAGCTCCTTCCTGATTTCTTTCAGCGGCAGTACCTCTCCGTCCTTGATTAGCTTAGACTATAGAAACTTTGTCCGTGCCTCGCCCATAAGCCCCAACACTTTATCTCCCTGAGCTGCTACCAGCTCCCCGCTGTGCAGCCCGAAATTTACTGGGTACTTCCCGTCACCGACTGTGAAGGTACCGTCAGCGCTTTCCCAAAACATCACCCCCGTCACTCTGCCGCTGCCGGCGCTGCCGACCTTCCAGAGTGTAGGACGCGCGAAGATACTCCTCTGGTACCGCAGCAGTGGGACCTTAGCCACTATCTCCTCACTTGTCAAGTTTTCCAGCAGCATGTCTCTCCATCCGACCGGCGCCGCCGCGAAAGCCTTCAGCGCCAGTTTCGCCGCTTCTACGCTGCCGAGCTCGCTCGCCAGGGTTTCCTCACTTTTCAGCTCCCGCGTGTCGTCTTCCCGGTGCCAAATCAAGTCGCCCACTGTTAGTCCCAGTAGCCGTGCTGAGCCTTTCTGATTCCCGAATGGACTGGCTCCCCTGAAAGGTATGCGTCTGTTAAACGCTAACTGCTCCCTCTCCGCCTCCCATCGATTGCTTGGCTCCGGGGTGACACAGAAGGGTGACTTCCAGTATGCTTGCGTCATGTCGTTCCAATGCTTGCTAAGGTGCATTCAGTACGCTCACACCTCCAGGATGCTGACATGCTCACCAAAGCTCTCCCAACCTTGCAGCTGCATGAGAATCTTGAGCGCATCGGCATGCGAGTAATGGCTTCAAAGGCCATGGCTTCATTCGCTAAAGGAGTTGTATTTTGATTGATGGGTGAACGTTAATGCTTATTGGAGCAAAGGGGGATGTTGGAATTATGATTAATTCGGGTTGCTCCAAAAAACATATGTAGTGCTAGATCTACACAACACCGTATTACCCCGGATAGCGCACCTGCGTTTATAATAAAACATTTTTTAGGGGGGTGCGCTTATAATTTAGTAATAAAATATAAGTGCCAGAATCCCAACCACTAGACCATTGGGATAAAAGGGCTTGTTAAGTAGCGGGTCAGTGCGCCCATAACCCCCCAGGACAACGAGCCTGTAACCCTTCCCTAGGATCAATCGGGGATCACCAGTGGACCTCTGACACCCCCCCGCACTGGGATGCCCGAAGTGCACACACTGGGATTCGAACCCGAGACCTTCGCTCTGATACCATGTCAGAATCCCAACCACTAGACCATTGGGATAAAAGGGCTTGTTAAGTAGCGGGTCAGTGCGCCCATAACCCCCCAGGACAACGAGCCTGTAACCCTTCCCTAGGATCAATCGGGGATCACCAGTGGACCTCTGACAATAAGCGCATGCGCTTATAAAATAACAAATATACAGTTTTAAATTACTAGCACGAAAATGTAGTTCGCATCATTGCGCACCCAATCGAGTCGATTTGAAACAGGGTTGTGGGTGAAAATCTCTCGCTACGTGGCAGAGAAATATTCACTGCCAACACATACACTCTAAATGAGTCACTAGGCGCTTCTGACAGCAGATGCTGACTGGACGCGCAGCCTGCAGGGTTTGAATGCGAATGAAATTTGATTTTCATGTCATCAGCTTGCTAAAGCGAGCTTCGTTACAATAACTTGACAGTTTTTCAAATTTATAACTAACATGCGCTTATAATAAATCAGGTTTTTAAGGGGGGTGCGCTTATAATTGAGGATCGGCCATAAGTGCATTGCTCCAGATAGAAGCGCATGCGCTTTTAATATGTCTGCGCTTATATCCGGTGTGGTACGGTAGTATTATAAAATACATTGGTTGGGTTGGGAGAACTTGTGCCGTACACTCTTTAGAGTGGATCACCTCCCAAACCCTATAGGTTAGGGTTCTCTTTTGTTGGAACTGCACTTCTTGGAAACCCCGTTGGTTCTAGCACGGTTCATGCCCAAGTTGGCTCCTAAGATTTTTAGGCTTTAGGAGGAGGTTCTAAGACTACTATAGCTTCCGCTAGTAGCTTAGGCCATTCTAACAGTGAGCTAGGAAAATAGCTTTGATACCAAGTCTTATGATTTGTACTAAACAGAGTGCGCAGAACCTGTTATAAAATGGATGTGATTACAGAGTCTGAGAATACAATGAACGGGCGAGCAACAGGGCCTCAGATTCACCTTTAGGGACGTTGATGCATCAGGATCTCTATTTCAAAAAGGCTGAAAATCAGTGTTCATAAAAAAAAAAAAAGCCTGAACTTTCAGGGTTTCCTAAAAAAGGAGCCTGATTTTCACTCACATGATTTTCTAAATAGAAGTGTGAATCCTATGAAGTATATTAGTCGCAAGATCCGAACTGAAGCCCTCACCTTTTGACAACGAATCCACCAACAACTGAGACAAATTAAGTTGTCGTCGTCTGCATTTCAAGCAATCTGTAATCAGAATGTTGAGAAATTGTCCACAACTGGTAATCTCGGGTGTTTTACAGAAGGGATTTGGAATGTGCATTCGGTGTACACTTCGATAAAAGGCTGAAGAATCAGTCCCCTTAGAGAAAAAAATGCTGAAATATCAGTCTCTCTAAAATCTGAACACTGAAATGAGAAGAAACGAGGAATGAATTGACTAAGGGAAAGTTGGGTACAAATGTGAACCCTAGAAAACTGTACCCCATATGTGCTACCCCACTATAGCCTACAGTAGCTATGTCATATAAATCTGATACACCCCCATAGGCAAAGTGGGGGAGAACAAGGGGTCACAAGACCAGTCAAGCAAAGCAAAGCAAGCTCAGGGTGGATCACAAAGTCACCACACATTCCGAGCACAAGTTCAAGGCCACAAGGCCAGTTCACATGCAGGACTACATATATATATAAGGCAAACAAGAGCAAGAGCAGGTGTATATATATATGCATCAGTACAAACAAGGTCAAGGGGTGAGCAAGTGAGGCAAGGTGGGCACAAGACCCAGCTGAGTACAGAAGCGCTGATGATCACAAGGCGCAAGTGCCTTGGTGAAGATATCAGCAGTGTTGGCCTGAGAGGCCACGTACGCAAGCCGCAGCTGACCACGCTGCTGTAGCTCACGAGCAAGGAAGTAGCGGAGAGCAATGTGCTTCGTTCTGTGCTCCAGTCTCTGCTCTCGACACAAGGCCAGCATGGCCTTGTTGTCTACGTACAGCACTGGAGGAGAACGAGGCGGCTCTCCGAGGTCAGTCAGCAGGTAGGTGAGCCAGCGAAGCTCCTGTGCAGCCATGGCCCCGGCGTAGATCTCAGCCTCACAACTGGAGCCGAGAACAGAAGACGAGCGGGTAGCCCGCCACGAAACAGAGCCGGAACCAAGGCTGAAGGTGTAACCCTGTGACGACCGCTGCGTAGCCTGGTCGTCAGCCCAAGAAGCGTCTGCGTGCCCAGTGAGGACCACTGGACTCTGCCCTCCAAGCACAAGCCCCATGCCCGACGTACTGCACAAGTAACGCAACACCCTCTTCGCTGCAGCCATGTGCTCCGGTCTGTGTCTCCCAGGAGCAACATAGCGTGCGAGAATGCTAAGAGGGTATGCGAGGTCAGGTCGTGTGCAGGTCATCAGGTACATGAGGCAGCCAACAAGCTCTGGGTACGGGCCACTCGACTCTACGGACTCATCCGAAGGCAGAGCTGAGAGCGAGTGGCGAGTAGGCAGAGGAGTGGCCTGAGGCGAGGAGTACGTGAAGCCGAAGCGCTGAAGGACCTGCTGCACCATGTGTGACTGAGTCAGGGTAATGGTGCGGCGTGCTCTGTCCCGGGTGATCTGCAAGCCAAGGTAGCTGCGCAGTTCACCCAGGTCTGTGCACGTGTGTCTCTTCTGCAGCTCGGACTTCACGTGGGCGAGTCCAGCAGTGTCAGCTGTGGCAAAGACCAAGTCGTCAACGTACACGAGGATGTAGAATGGCGGCAAAGAAGTGTCGGTGCGCAGAAACAGCGACGGGTCGGCAGTAGAGGGAGCAAACCCAAGAGCCGCAAGTGTAGTCCTCAGTGTGTCGTGCCACTCACGCGGTGCCTGGCGGAGACCGTAGACTGGCCGCCGGAGGCTCCACTGGGTGCCAGGAGGAAAAGACCCAGTGAAGCCAGGTGGGCGACGCAGCCAGATCTCCTCGTGCAGGCTGCCCTGCAAGAAAGCAGTGCTGAAGTCAAGAGAGTGCAGCTCGTAGTCGCGGTGAGCAGCTATGTGCAGCAGTACCCGAAGAGTGGTCATCTTCGGGGTGGGAGAGAAGGTCTGAAAGTAGTCAACTCCCTGCCGCTGACTGAAGCCACGAGCCACGTAACGCGCCTTGAAGACAGGCGGAGAACCCGGCGGTCGCTTCACCCTGAAAATCCACATGCCACTGACGATGTTCGCCCCAGGCGGGGGAACCTCGTCAACGTAGGTGCCTGTGGACTTCCAGGAAGCCATCTCTGTGTCCATAGCTGCCTGCCACTGAGAGGAGTAGGGACCCTCTATCGCCTCCGCGTAAGAGCGCGGAGTCGGGATGTCAAGTGCATCCGGGTCTCCCTCAGGGGTAAGCAGTACGGACACGAGATGAGGTGAAGCAGCAGCCAAACACTGGAACTCCTCCTGCCTGTCCTCAAGGACATCCGTGCCAAGGGCACACTCACCCCCGACGGACGGAGGACAGACAGACTCAGACTCAACGACAAGACTAGCAGCGTAGTCTAGACGACAGCGAGCAGCAAAGTCGACGAGCTCAGCAACTAGGGCAGACGCAGCAGTGGACTCAAAGGAAGGGTCAGTGACGACAGTAGCAAGGAGACGCGTGACAGTAGGACTGGCAGCACGAAGAGAGTCCGACTCCGGGTCGGGAAGAGCAGGAAGAGAGGACTCAGGAGGAGAAGGCAAAGGGGCACGCAGAGGAGCAGTGGACGGACGCAGAGACATCCGGTGCATGCCAGGGACAGGAGGAGGACGCTGACGCGAACCACGACCACTAGTGCGAGCAAGACGGACAGGCGACGCAGGGCGAGACGCAGGCTCACGACGCTCAGCCAGACCTCCAGTAGGACCAGTGTAGGGAGAAGGAGCGGGCAGTGGGGAGGCCGGCTGTAACTGTAACTGTGACGGGACAGGCTGTGGACACTCTAAGGGAGGAGGAGGACCAGTAGAAGGCGGGAGACCAAGAACCTGCTGAAGGAGCGGAACGAAGTACGGCCGAGGCCGCGCGGCGACTCCAGACACAGCAGGGACAGCACCAGTACCCCCAGCGGCAGCACCAGCGCCAGCAGCACCTCCAGCTACAGTACCTCCAGCAGCACCAGTAGCACCCCCAGCAGGACCGCCTCCAGGACCGACAGCAGTAGCCTCAGCGCCAACACCCTCAGCAGCTCCAGCTCCAGTCGTACCCGCAGGCCCAGCAGCTCCAGTACTCCCAGTACGAGCACCTCCGGGACCCGCGGCACCAGCACCCTCAGCAGCCGAAGAACCTCCAGCTCCAGCAGCACGCCTCCAGCGCCGGGCAAACCACTCTCGCAGCTCCTGTGGAGAGAGTGGCTCCCGCCGAGACGAAGCACCCGGAGAACCTCCAGGCTCAGCACCGCCAGACGCCACACGAGCAGGCCCAGCTCCCTCAGGCTCCGCACCCCCAGGCTCAGCACCTCCGGGCGTAGCACCCCCAGGCTCAGCACCCCCAGGCTCTGCACCCCCAGGCTCAGCACCCCAAGGCTCAGCACCCCCAGGCTCAGCACCCCTAGGCTCAGCACCCCAAGGCTCAGCACCCCCAGGCTCAGCACCCCCAGGAGTAGCACCCTCAGGCTCAGCACCCCCAGGCGTAGCACCCACACGCTCAGCACCCCCAGAGTCAGCACCCCCAGGCTCAGCACCCTCACCAGCACCAGAGTCACCAGAAACCTCGACAGGCTCAACGGCGTCTACCTGAGACACACCTGAAGGGGCAGGACCCTGAGGGGGGAGGGGGTCTACCGGGGGGGGGCCTGGCACAAGGAAGAGCGGTGGCGGGGGGAGGGACGGAGTGCGGTAGGGGAAGAGGCGGTAGTAGGGGACCGACTCGTCAAACGTGACGTCCTGGGAGGACAGAACACGGCGAGAGGTGGGGTGGTAGAACTGCCACCCTGGCGCGTCAGGGGGGAAGCCAAGGAAGACGCAAGGAGCAGCACGAGGGGACAGCTTGTCCGCAGACAAGTCGCGGACAAACGCCCGAGATCCCCAGACACGGAACGCAGACGCATCGCCAACCTTCCCCGTCCACAGCAAAGCTGGGGAGGTCTCCGGCATGGAGACCCTGGGGTGAAGGTTGATCTGATGCGCCACATACCGAACCGCAAACGGCCACAGAAAATGGGGGGCAGCCGCATGCATCATGGACGTACGGGCGACGTCCATGACCATGCCAATGCGGCGCTCAGCAATCCCATTTTGCTGTGGAGAGTCCGAAAGCGTGAAGGGCTGGCGGATGCCTCGTGCACGACAGTAGGCTCGCAGAAGGCCAGAGGAGAACTCTCCACCTCTGTCAGAGTGCAGACGCAGAACAGGAAAGTCCGAGCCGAAGCTCTGCCTGAGCTGGAGACGAGCTGCGCGGATCCAGTCGATCAACACCGCAGTGACATCACCCTTGCTGCGCAAGGGGAAGACTGTGGTGTAACGCGAGTAGTCGTCAACCACCAGCAGGAAGTAGCGCTCGTGACCCTGTCCACGGACGCGGGCCGGGCCCCACACGTCCATGTGAAGCGTCTGCAGCGGGGCCTCTGTCGGAGGAAACTGGGAGGAGTGAGGGGCAGCCCGCTGCCGCCCCTCGACACAAGGGACGCAGGTAGGGCCGGGCCCCGGAGGAAGGGGAGGGAGGGACCGGGGAAGACCAGAGACAAGGACACGGGAGGCCATGCCTCGGAGACGAAGCAGGGAGGGGTGACCAAGGCGGTGGTGCCAGAGGAGAGTCTCGTGCGACAGGAGGCGACACGAACAGGGGGCAGACTCAGGACCAGACCTGGACGCTGCAGCAAACACCTGACCCGACGCAGCTACCTGACCAGACGCAGTGACTGGAGGAGACGCAGTGGTCAGTGTGTACAGGCTCGACCCCGGCCGACGTGTAAACGTGGCCAGGTGTCGGCCTGTCCGAGCGTCCGTGCAGTGGGTCACCCGCTGACTCGCAGGAGTGAACTGGTGAACCCCCGCATCCTGGAGGTCAGCACCACTCACCAAGTTCGTAGAGAACGAGGGGAGGTAAAGACCAGACAGGGTGCCAGAGGGGGCCGTCGGACACGGGAGGACAGTGGAGAAGTGAGCAAGGACAGGACCCCCAGAGGGGTCTGCCAGAGAGACTGCAACTGGCCGGCCAAGCGGCGTGAGTGTGGTGCGGTCTCGAAAGAAGGAGCGAGAAGCCCCCGAGTCAAGGGTGAAGGTGTGGGAGGCCGAAGCCGACGCAGTACCTGAGAGAGCAGACTCACCAGCACCTGAGGGAGCAGACGCGCGAGCACCTAGAGCAGCAGCCTCGCTAGCACCTAGAGCAGCAGCCTCACCAGTACCTAGAGCAGCAGTCTCAATGCCCGGGTCGGGCGGAAAACACCGGTAACAGTCACCCTCATCACTAATAGTCACAGCATACATGGCAGCAAGAATAGCATCAAAGTCAAGGTCAAAGACAGCTACACCCGCCCTAGACAGCTCGCCCCAGCGGGGGATCTCAGTGGCCTCAGGGAACTGGTGACACCAAGCGTCCGTCAGGCGGCCAAAGCAGCGCTGGGTGGAGTGCGCACCCCCGCACTGCTCACCCGCGCGGTCGCCGGTGCGTAGGACGTAGGTGCACGGACCAGTACCCCCACCCCGCTGGCGTGCAGCATACCACTCACGGAGCTGCTGAGGGGGGGGATGTCACGAGTGCGCTGCTGCCGCTGCTGCTGCTGCTGCTGGCGCTGACCACCACCGGAGCCGACCCTCTGCCCAGCGCCACCCCGACCAGCTCCCCCTCCTCCGCCGCCGCCTCCTCCACCGCCGCCACCTCCGCCACCTCCGCTCCCACCGCCACCGCCGCCGCCGCCTCCGCCTCCACTGCCGCCACCGACACCTCCACCCCCGCCACCACTCCCACCACCACCCCCACCCCCTCCACTGCCGCCACCGCCACCTCCGCCACCCCCGCCAGCCCCTCCAGCGCCCTTGCCCCCCTTGCCCTTGCCGGTGCGGCGTCTCCCGCTCGGGGCAGACGCAGCGCCGACCGACTCGAGACCAACGAGGTCGGCCGCAGCAGCAGAGGCAACAGAGGGCAAAAGGGGGGAGGGGGAACACCCCTCAAAGACGGGGGTGCGAGGGTCACCACGAGAGGCTCCTACAGCGACTATGCTCTTCTCTGCTGCTAGGAGGGCCTTCTCGAGGAGGTCAACGGTGAGAGTGGTGGGGCAAACTGAGAGGAAGTGGTCCCTGACTACGCGAAGGGAGTCAGGGAGCCGGGTGACTATGTAGTAGAGGGTGATGTACATGGGGGGGGGGTTCTTGGCGCAGAACTCAGCAGGAAGCGCAGCGCGGTAGCGAGTGTCACTAGTGCGGAGGTGCGTAATGAGGTCAGCGACTGTGGGAAAGGCAGCAAGGTCAGGGAAGAGGTACGGTAGCATGAGGCGGCTCAGTGCAGCAGTGGCAGGGGAGGAGTAGCGCGCAACTACAGCGTCGTACAAGGTGTGAGCACTCTTGTACTGGCTAAAGTGCGCACGCTCAGAGGTAGGCAGGTGGCGACGCACAGCTAGACGTGCAGCAGCATCGCGTGTGGCCCACTGTGAGCGAACAGTGGCGTCGGCATCAGCAGCAGGGGCAGGAGAGGCACCAGAGGTGAGGTCAAAGAGGGAGAGACCGTCTGCCCTATCGCACTGTAAGAAAAGCTGCAGGTCATCTACCCAGACGTCAAAGTCAATGGCCCGACCCTCAGCGTCAAAGGCGAGGACACTAGGGGTAGCCATGACAGCAGTAGACTAGCAGTGCGAACAGTAGGGTAAGGGCAGTGCAGTGATAGAGGCGCTGCTCTTACCGGACAGGGCGGCTCGGGCGGCTCGGCGGCTCGGCGGCTCGGCAGGACGGCGGGTCGACGACTCGGCGGCTCGGGCGGCTCGGCGGCTCGGCGGCTCGGGCGGCTCGGGCGGCTCGGCGACTCGGCGGCCCGGGCGGCTCGGCGGTCGGCTGCTGGGCGGCTCGGCGGCTCGGCGGCTCGGCTGCTCGGCTGCAGGGCGGCTCGGAGGCTCGGGTGCTCGGCTGCTGGGCGGCTCGGCGGCTCGGGTGCTCGGCTGCTGGGCGGCTCGGCGGCCGGTCGCGGCAGCAGTCGCAGAAGCTGTGGCGACTGCTGCTGCAGAGACGGCTGCGGCTGCTGCCTCAGGGACGGCGGCTGCCGGCCGCTAGGGGCCGCGAAGAGCGGCGGAGAGGCCGTGAAGGGCGCCACGAGGGGCCGTCGAGGGCGGCGACGGGCCGTGAGGAGGCCGCGGAAGGCGGCTCGAGGGGCCGCGAGGGGGCCGTAAGGGGGGCCGACTGGCGGCGGGAGGGGCCGAAGGGGCCGCGGGAGGGCCCGTAAGGGTAGCGTGAGGGGCCGTAAGGGGCCGTAAGGGGTCGTAAGGGCGGCGCGAGGGGCCGTAAGGGCGGCACGAGGGGCCGTAAGGGCGGTACGAGGGGCCGTGAGGGCGGCGCGACGGGCGCGACGGGCCGTAAGGGCGGCGCGACGGGCCGTAAGGGCGGCGCGACGAGCCGTAAGGGCGGCGCTAGGGAGCCGTGAGAGGGCCGCTAAGGGCGACGCGACGGGGCCGTGAGGGGCCTAGCGAGGGCGCGACGGTAGGGAGAGCACACAGGGCGCGACTCGGGCCGGAGCGAAGCGCGCTCCGGGCAGGAAAAAAATTTCGTGGTGGTGGGCCCTAGGAATCGTTCCCACTAGGGAACCTGCTCGATACCATGAGAAGAAACGAGGAATGAATTGACTAAGGGAAAGTTGGGTACAAATGTGAACCCTAGAAAACTGTACCCCATATGTGCTACCCCACTATAGCCTACAGTAGCTATGTCATATAAATCTGACATGAAAAATCAGGGTAGGTACAAAAACTTACCGTGGAAATCGTGGTTTGAAAAGATATCAGGCGGTGCACAGCGGTTTTGAAATGGCACCGTTTTGAACCGTGACGCAATACAGATTACCGCACTGGATGAACTGTAATGTACGGAAAACGTACGCGCTGGACCCGCCCTGATTGTAATCATACCGTACGTTTGAGATCGACTTGTTTACGGTGGAAGATACCATACCGTACATCACCAACTTGCTCCGAACGAACACGCACCATTTTCTGGCGATCATCCGATCCCATTGCAACCAGCGATCCTGCCATCATTATCGCTCACCACGCCGCCACGAGCTCACGTCGCGTCGCCGTCGCTCGCTGCCCCCCGTTCGCCCATTCTCGCTGCGAGCCTGTGCCGACCTGCGGCATCGCAATGCCGCTCCTCTTCCTCCTCCTGCTCCTCCTCCCCCTCCCGCACTCCACCGCTGCCTCCCACGGCAGCGGAGGGGCAGCAGCGGCGCGCCTGAACGGGCTGGCGGAGGATCCGCTGGCGGACGACGACTCGTTCGCGCGCCTGGCGGAGGCGGACAAGCGGCGGTGGGCGCAGGGCGCGGCGGAGGACGCGGGGCTGGCGGCGAAGATGCGGCGGCTGGCGGAGGTGGAGGTGGTGACGCGCGTGCACGTGCGGCTCGTGGGCTTCGACGGCGACCGCGACGACAACAGCAACCTCCGCGTGCAGCCGGTGAGGCAGGCGGGGCGGTGAGCTCCGCGTCTCCCCGGTGAGGCAGGCGGGGCGGTGAGCTCCGCGTCTCCCCGGTGAGTCAGGGGGTGTAGGGGGCGCTGTGAGGCTGTGGAGGAGGCGAGGGGCTTGTTGGGGATGGCGGGAAAGCGCAAGGAAAAAGACCAAGTGCAGGGCTCCTGCGCCGTGCTCCCACCCCCGTGTGCTCGCTGCCACTCCCACCCCCGTGTGCTCGCTGCCACTCCCACCCCCGTGTGCTCGCTGCCACTCCCACCCCCGTGCGCTCGCTGCCACTCCCACCCCCGTGTGCTCGCTGCCACTCCCACCCCCGTGTGCTCGCCCACTCCCACCCCCGTGTGCTCGCTGCCACTCCCACCCCCGTGTGCTCGCTGCCACTCCCACCCCCGTGTGCTCGCTGCCACTCCCACCCCCGTGTGCTCGCTGCCACTCCCACCCCCGTGTGCTCGCTGCCACTCCCACCCCCGTGTGCTCGCTGCCACTCCCACCCCCGTGTGCTCGCTGCCACTCCCACCCCCGTGTGCGCGCGCATCCGGGGCAGCCGTGCATGTCCGCTGTGCGTTCTCCCACCACTCGTGCCGTCCATGCCGCCATCTTCCTCACCTGCACTCTCCCTCTCCCTGCTTCTGCTGCCATACCATGCCATGGGGGGCAACTGGTGTGAGGAGTGCGGCGCGGGTTGTGGGATTGCTGTGTTGGGGGTGCGATTGATTTGTGTGTGGGGGGTGATTGGTGTGTGGGGGAATGTGAGTGCGAGTGTGTGTGTGCATGCGCCAGGAGGAGATGAGCAAGTTCCTCAACACGCTCAAGCCAGACACCGTCTTCCGAGCCATTCACGGCGAGGTATGGCATTCACGGCGAGGTATGCCATTCACATGTGCATGCATCGAACCCGGCCACCTCTGCCCGTTCTGCCTCTCGCCGTCCACCCTCTCCCCTCACTTCCACAGCTACATGCGCCTCCTGCCTTTCCACCACCCGCCACCCTCTCTGCCCCATCATGCCTTGCGCCCTCTCTGCCCCATCATGCCTTGCGCCCTCTCTGCCCCATCATGCCTTGCGCCCTCTCTGCCCCATCATGCCTTGCGCCCTCTCTGCCCCATCATGCCTTGCGCCCTCTCTGCCCCATCATGCCTTGCGCCCTCTCTGCCCCATCATGCCTTGCGCCCTCTCTGCCCCATCATGCCTTGCGCCCTCTCTGCCCCATCATGCCTTGCGCCCTCTCTGCCCCATCATGCCTTGCGCCCTCTCTGCCCCATCATGCCTTGCGCCCTCTCTGCCCCATCATGCCTTGCGCCCTCTCTGCCCCATCATGCCTTGCGCCCTCTCTGCCCCATCATGCCTTGCGCCCTCTCTGCCCCATCATGCCTTGCGCCCTCTCTGCCCCATCATGCCTTGCGCCCTCTCTGCCCCATCATGCCTTGCGCCCTCTCTGCCCCATCATGCCTTGCGCCCTCTCTGCCCCATCATGCCTTGCGCCCTCTCTGCCCCATCATGCCTTGCGCCCTCTCTGCCCCATCATGCCTTGCGCCCTCTCTGCCCCATCATGCCTTGCGCCCTCTCTGCCCCATCATGCCTTGCGCCCTCTCTGCCCCATCATGCCTTGCGCCCTCTCTGCCCCATCATGCCTTGCGCCCTCTCTGCCCCATCATGCCTTGCGCCCTCTCTGCCCCATCATGCCTTGCGCCCTCTCTGCCCCATCATGCCTTGCGCCCTCTCTGCCCCATCATGCCTTGCGCCCTCTCTGCCCCATCATGCCTTGCGCCCTCTCTGCCCCATCATGCCTTGCGCCCTCTCTGCCCCATCATGCCTTGCGCCCTCTCTGCCCCATCATGCCTTGCGCCCTCTCTGCCCCATCATGCCTTGCGCCCTCTCTGCCCCATCATGCCTTGCGCCCTCTCTGCCCCATCATGCCTTGCGCCCTCTCTGCCCCATCATGCCTTGCGCCCTCTCTGCCCCATCATGCCTTGCGCCCTCTCTGCCCCATCATGCCTTGCGCCCTCTCTGCCCCATCATGCCTTGCGCCCTCTCTGCCCCATCATGCCTTGCGCCCTCTCTGCCCCATCATGCCTTGCGCCCTCTCTGCCCCATCATGCCTTGCGCCCTCTCTGCCCCATCATGCCTTGCGCCCTCTCTGCCCCATCATGCCTTGCGCCCTCTCTGCCCCATCATGCCTTGCGCCCTCTCTGCCCCATCATGCCTTGCGCCCTCTCTGCCCCATCATGCCTTGCGCCCTCTCTGCCCCATCATGCCTTGCGCCCTCTCTGCCCCACCATGCCTTGCGCCCTCTCTGCCCCATCATGCCTTGCGCCCTCTCTGCCCCATCATGCCTTGCGCCCTCTCTGCCCCATCATGCCTTGCGCCCTCTCTGCCCCACCATGCCTTGCGCCCTCTCTGCCCCACCATGCCTTGCACCCTCTCGCTGTCGCTGTCTGCACTCCTTATCCCTCTCCTCCCTCCCTCCTACCCACCCTTTCTGCCACCGTTTTTCCTACCAAACTTCCCCATTGTTCTCACCCAGTTCCTTGTCCTTCTCCATTGTTCTTCCATCCCCCTCCATCTCCCCCCTCCTCCCCTCCCGGCTCCCGCCAGTCACACGCGCTGGCAGTGCGGCAGCGCGTGGCGTTCTCAGTGTCGCGCGCTCCCAGGCGCCTGGCGTCCGCCATCTCGGCTGACATCTTCCGCTTCGTTGGGCGCGTGAGTGAGGCTCTCACTGTCACGCGCACTCACACATACCCCACTCGCACGCACCCCCACTCGCACGCACCCGCACTCACATGGAGGGGTGGGCGTGCAGGAAGGCCACCTGAGTTGGAAGAAAGGAGGCTCTATGGATTCGTGGGCCGCGCGATTGCGGCAGTCAGTAACAAGTGGAGCTTGGTTGGTCCCACGGAGGGGTTGGTCAAGGTGGTGAGGGAGTAGGGCACGCAAGAGTGTGCGCTTCCTGTGGTTTCACCCGTGACACGCCGCACCACCCATGCCACCCGTGCCATGTGTCGCCCCTCCATGCCATGTGTCGCCCCTCCATGCCATGTGTCGCCCCTCCATGCCATGTGTCGCCCCTCCATGCGCCTTGCACTCTCTGATGCCTCTCGTATCTCATGCTTGGGGTGCTACCACTCGCACTGCACCCCAAGCAAGGGGCGTTTCCGCCTTTCACCCCGCCACTCGCATCTCCCCCCGTGTGCGCATGGCAGGCCATGGGGCGGGTGGCTGAGGGCGGAGTGGTGCTGCTGCCGCACGCGCTGGTGGACACCCACGTGCGCACCGACGCCGCCACGCCCTCCCCCCCCGGTGCTGCTTCTGCAGGGGAGGGCAGCGGGGCGGGAGGGGGCTACGCGGTGTACGTGCTGAACCCGCGGGTGATGCCGCGGCGCTACGCGTACTCGTATGGCAGCCGGGCCGACACCGTGTGCCCGGGCACCACCTTCCATGATGAGGTCACCTGCTGCGCTCATACGTGCTGCGCCCTGTGCCTGCGTCCATTGCCACCTGCCCCCGCCCCTCCCTACTCCCCTCACACCACCACCCCCCATGCACGCGGCAATCGCTGCTGCCTCGCCCTCCATCAAATGTGCCCCTTCCGTTTTTTTTGTCCCCATCACCCGTCACCAGCGCTCCCTTGTGTCGCCGCTCATGGACCCCTCTCCCCCTTCCTTTCTCTCCCTCCCCTTGCACGCCGCTCCTCCACCCCCCTCCCCCCTCCTCTCTCTTCTGTGAGCAGCGCTACGTGTGGGTGGACCTGACGGCGGGGCCGGTGAGCTACGGGCCGGCGTGGGAGGGGCAGGGGGGCGTCACACCCGCCGCGTACCTGCGGGCAGAGCAGTACAGCAAGGAGCTGCTGCACGGGGTGAGAGTAGATGGGGGATGGGCGAGCACGCATGCATGTGTGAGATGGGGGAGCGCATATGGTTCATGCTGCTCTCTCATGCCTTGTCCTCTTGTCACAGCTGCCTGCCATCGCTGCACGCGTCTCCTCCTCCGCCCTGCATGCATGTGCTGCACTGCCCCCCCTGCTAAACTAGACCACCCCCACCATGGCGCAGCTGACCGTCCCCTAGTCGTGCTGCAGCCGCCCATGGGGACGGCGGCACCATTGCCACCATGCGCACACGCCACCCACTGCTGCACTCACGTCCGCTATCCCCTCCCCTGCCCCTCCCCTGCCCCTCCTCTGCCCCTCCCCTGCCCCTCCCCTACCCTCCCCTACCCTCCCCTTCCCTCCCCCTACCCTCTCCCTTTCGTGCCCTTCCCCACCCCTGCTACCTCCTACAGGCGTTCCTGGCGCACGTGGCAGTGCTGGTGGACAGTGCCGTGCGCCATGTGTTTGTGCCGCCGCTGCTGCATGCGCCCGTGGTGTATGCGGTGACCACCGACATCTGGCTCATCGCCATGCACAGTGGCGCCGCTACGGGTGGCGAGGAGGACACGGGGCTCGATTTGGGCGCAATCAAGGAGCAGGTGAGCGATGCGCGCCCGTGGTGTACGCGGTTACCACCGACATGGCAAGAGTGGATGGTGGGTGAAGTGCTGCTGGGCCGTCTGCGCCGCACACGCACACCTCATCTCACGCACCTGCCCATTCCCCTCTCTCATTCATTCTCAACTTATCAAAATCCCGTGCCACCCTAGCCTGCAATCGTTGTGCTCACTTTGCTTCGCCACGGTCCCACCCCTCCAACCCCTCACAACTGCATCCTCACCCCCGTCACCCGCCCAGCTGCTAGCGCGCTCACCGCCAGTGCTGCTGGCGGGGCAGCAGGTGCGCTTCAAGCGAGTCGACCTCTCCCTCGCCACCTGCTCCTTCTGCTCCACCGCTCTGCACCGCGCCATGCGGGTGCGCTCTTTACAAACCCTGCCCTCTCCTCTCATGCCTCGCATTGCTGTTTGCTTCTCTCATCTGTTCCTCATCCATGCGCTGCTTGACCCTCAAAGCAAGGACAAGCATTCATCTCGGCCGGGCAAAGGATTATCTCGTGCCCGATGTTGGACGGGCAAATGTGGTTTGTGAACCTTACACACAGAGATTCGAGCACAGTAGTGGAGGTGAAGCCGTACTCTCACTTCAACCTCTCCTCCTCTCCTCTCTTCGCCTCTTCCCTTCCCTTCTCTTCCCCTTTGCCACCCGCCACCCCGCCAGTCTGGCCTGTATGAGGCCTCCGCTGGTGCTGCTTCCAGCTCAGCAGCAGGTGTGCCAGGTGGCATGGAGGTGCGGCGCCACCTGGACTCAGAGGATCTGCACCACCACCTGTCGGAGTTCTGGCCTGAGATCACCGGTGAGCCCCACCTGAACCATGCTGAATGCAGCTTCTGGCTTCACACGTGCAATGCTGCTGTGCTGTGCTAACTCGCACCACCCCATGCCCTCCCCACCCAACCCCCGCGCGCAGAGCTAGCGGGGCTGCCACTGCCGGACTATGCGGAGCGCAACGACCCCAACCCCCACGCGGGGCGCTTCTTCCCCGTCTTCCTCTTCGACCTCCACGAGCCGGCCCCGCTGCTGCTGGATGGCCGCCACCGGGTAATGCCCGAGGCACATGGACGGCGGAGAGTGGGGATGAAAACGGGTACAAGGCGGGTGAAGGCATGCGGCAATCCCTTGTGCAATGTGCAGCTTTCTTCTCAAAGTGCCACAATTCTCTCCTCTCTCTGCCCCCATGCTCTCTCTCCATGGTGTCTCCATGCCCGTCTCTCCTCCCTCCCCCCCACCGCACCCCCCATCAGGCGCTGGCGTACGACGACATGGTGCTGGCTGTGCGCACCACGGCCCCGCTGCTGCCCTCGCACTACATGTGAGAAAGGGGGGAGGGTGGGAGGTGAAGGAGGAAGATGGGAGGTGGAGGGGGGTTGATAGGTGGGGGGTGAGGATGGGTTGCTAGAGCAAGATGATCACAGTGCCCTTGTTGTTGTTCCGTTGCCCCACTTTTTCTGCTTTTCGTACCCTGTGCTGCATGCCTGCCACACCCTGCCTGCGCTACCACCACCAACCCTGCCTTACCCCCCCCCCCACCCCCGGGAGCACCAGGTGCGAGGGCGAGGTGGTGGACGTGGATCCCAGCAACGTCACGCGCCCCGTGCTCTCCGCCATCCTGCACACCGCCTGGGGTGTCGCCCCCACGTATGCTCCCCCCCCTGCTGCACCCCTGTTGCCCCCTTCTCGCGCCCTACTTCCCCCGTCTCGCCCCTGCTGCCGTCTGCTCGCCTCTGCCGTTTCCTGCTGCCCCCTGCTGCCACCTGCTTTCCTCATGCACTCGCCACCTTGTCTGCACATGCACATGCACATGCACATGCACGTGGAACATGCATGGCTGCCATGCATGCACGTTCATGTCTCGCCATCCAGTGCACACCACAATGCCGATGCCATCATCGCTGCCCATACATGCTCTCAGCACGTTGCATCTCCCGTCCACTCCTTCCCATCTGCCATCTGCCATGTGCCATGTGCCATGCACCCCACCAGCCACGAGGCATGGAGCGCCATCCACAATGCCTCGCAGCACGACTACCGGTGGAGCGGTGGCATGACGCCCATGGGCCCCTTCTCACGCCACCTCACTGTCACCACCACGATGCGCGACACGGCGCTGCGCAACGTGGTGCTGTCCACGCTCAACTCCACCATCTCCAGCATGCTCCACCTCCTCTCCGCGCTCCAGGTGCCCCGCTTCTCTTCCCTTCTCCCCACGCCCTCTCCCCTTGCATTCTGCCCTCTCCATCTTCCCTCCCCTCTCCCTCTCCCGTCACCTTCTCCTCTTCCCGTCTCCCCTCCTTTTCCCCCCTCCCAGTCTCCCTCCCCTTACCATCTTCCCTCGCCATGTGTTCTGCTCGGCACTCCTTGCCCCCCAAGCCGCACCTCAACCCAAAGCGTCACTGCCCTCCTCCTTCTGTGCCGTGCCTCACCGCCTTCTCATTCCGCTCCCCTCCCCTCCCATGTCCCCCCAACCACCCCTGTACCACCAGAGGTACGGGTCGGAGGAGGCGGCGCTGAAGCCGGGCGCGGTGAGGCAGCGCTTTGAGCAGCGCTGGGGGGTGCTGCGCCACAAGCTGCAGCGCGCCGCAACGGCCCTGTCCGCAGTGGACATGCACTTGGCGGGGTACTATGCGCGGTCGGCACGGCATGACATGGACGCGCTGTTTGAGCTGGCGGGGCAGTCCGCACAGGACATGCACACGTCCTTCTCCTGCTTCCAGGTCCGCCCTCTTCCCCTCCCTCTCACCTCCCTTCCCCTCCCTCTTACCATGCCATGGCATTCCATCCATTGCTCCCTTGCAAACCCCACATGTCGTCGGTGTCCCTCCCCGTGTGCCTCTCGCCTCACCCCTCCCTGTGTGCCTCTCGCCTCACCCCTCCCTGTGTGCCTCTCGCCTCACCCCTCCCTGTGTGCCTCTCGCCTCACCCCTCCCTGTGTGCCTCTCGCCTCACCCCTCCCTGTGTGCCTCTCGCCTCACCCCTCCCTGCTATGTGTTTCGCCGTGCTGCCAGGAGGCGCCAGTGGCGTGGTCGGTGTGGGGCGGGGGGGCGGTGCTGGCATATCTGGCATTCCTTGTCGGCCGCAACCGCTGGCGAGTCTGGCGCGTCAAACACAAACGCTTCTAGCCGCTTCCTGCCATGCGACCTGCTCACGCCTCAAATTAATCAGGTGAAATGCCTTGAGTGTAAAACTCGGCTTGGCCGACAATATGAAGCTGTATTCTTACCATGATTTGAAATGTGCAGCAGTCTGTCTAGCCTCTACACCCTATTTATTTGAAAAGCATTCCTGTAAGGAATTTTCCATTCATTCTCACTGTAACGCTTATATTTCAAATACTCGGAATTGCGACCCGTGATGGCTGGCATCGAAGCGCATTCCTTGATTTCGTTGTGGGTCTGCCACTTGTCACATCTACCCTTAGTTCTCGCAATCAAGCCTCGCCTGCCCCGCATGCCATGCTGCTCGCGTTGTCAGAGTGTGCTTGCTTTCCCGCTCACTTGTCCCCGCTTCATGTCCGCCAGAAGGTCAGGGGTGTGCGAGTGGTGATATGCTGCACAATCTCATCAGCTAATCAAGCTTTGAGACCGCACCCGGCCATTTTCAGGTGCATGCTGCTTAGCCTAGGAACGCTTCTCAGGTGCATGCCAGGTTCGTACAGTTGTCTCAGGTTATTAAAAGTCTCTTGTAATTGCACACGAATTCGAATATTCGATTCGAATTAGCACAAACGGTATGAAACAGATGCAACTTCGGTATACGCAAATCGGAATCGAAACTGGTTGGCTCCCGAAGCTGAATTTCTGACGTCACTCAATGTAATGATTTCATTTTTCGCCGAAATTACGGAAATTTCTGCTTCGTACCAACTGTTTTTCAATGAATTCTAATGCTGAATCGCTTGTACTGTTGGCGCAGGTGGCGGACGTTTCGCGGTTCAAATCAACAAACCCTAATGGGACGTGCATTAGTTGGAAAGGGTAATCTGAAACACGAGAAATCTGCCCAAGTGTTAGAAGAGTTGCCCCTACCGCTATTAAGAGTATACGGTACGGTACATATGTAGTTGTTGGCACGTAATTAACGGCATGGAATTCCACCTATTACAATGTACATGTACGGAAAAATATTCTGGTAGGGGCAAATTTAAAAAACCTCGGGCATATTTTCCTTTTCTAATTTGTGCACACCCAAAAAAGGGTTTGCTGATTTGCCCGTCTCGTCACCTGCGTCAACAGTACAACAGATCTAGCATTAGGATTCGTTAATAAACATTGTTGCGAATCGGAAACATGCGTAGAAATTGGGCAAAAATGCAATCATTCCACTGAGTGCCGTCAGAAAATGCAGCATCGAGAGCCAATCGATCCGATTCCGATTTGCGCGTAGTCCGAAATTGCATATAATTTAGACCTATTGTGTCAATTCGAATCATCTTGAAAAGCGTGTGAAATTGAGGGAGTAATTGTTTAACCTGAAACAACTGTACGCACCTGCCCTATCACCTGGCATGCACTTGAATAGCGTTCCTAGGCTGTGCGGCATGCACCTGAAAATGGCCGGACCGCACCGCACCCTTGCACTCCCAACTCTTGTCAAGCCGCAGATTTCCACCGCACACTGCCGAATTCGTAAGTTCAGATATCTTATGTCATCCTGTATCTTCGCCCGTTCGAGCAAGCACAGCAGAATCGCCAGATCAAACATGGCCGAGGCTTCGGGTCGTGAAGCACCACCCCAGCAACAGGCCAGGCGAACCGACGGCGATCCCTTCTCTGCGTTCTCCGACAACCTGCTGGGCGCCGTGCTGCTGCGCGTGGCGTGCAACGGCGTCAGATTCGTTAGCCAGGATCGTCCTGTGACCGACGAGGAAGAAGCCGATGCGGCAAGGAAGATCGACGAGGCCCTCCTTGAGCAGCTCCCCTCTGAGACCGCGTGGCTGGCCGCAAATCCCGAGGGCTCCCCTTAGGTGTTCGTCGTCGCTGGTCTCGTTCCGCCACGCGCTCGTATGCAAGCGCTGGTTGCGCGTCGCGCGGTTCGTACATCCCGCCATCGTCGTTCCGCTCGATCGCTTCTTTTCCGCGCGCGCTCTCGCGTCTCTCCTCCGCGCGCCCGCGATCGCGGGGCTCCTCAACCTCCGCCATCTGCACCTTGCGCCGAACGCGCTGGACACCGTCGATCCCGCGCTCGTGCGCGCCATCTGCGCCGGATCTGGGCCGTCTCTAACGCACCTCACGCTGCAGCTACACGATGCCTGGCTGCCCGTGACGCGCGCGCGACGGTACTCTTTTCGTGGGATCGGCGCGCAGGCGGCGGCGGTGGCGGAAGCGGCGCTAGCGGCGGGGTCGGTCTCGCCGGCCGATGTCGCCGCCTTGTTCTGCTCTTGCACACGATTGGTCAGTCTCAACCTGACCTTTGGGAGAGGGATTTCCGAATGTTCCCGCGGCCGTCAGCTGCCTGCAGCAACTCACGAAGCTCAGCATGTCTTTTGACGAAGATGTTACCACATTACCAGCGGAGATTGGCAGTTTGGTGCGACTGAAGCGGTTGCAAATCCGGTCGACTTCCCTCGTGCTGCCTGATTCATTTTGCGGGCTGCCCGCGCTGGAGTACGTCAGCTTGCGCGGCTGCGATTTTTCCCATCTGCCCAGCGACGTCGGGCAGCTCCGAAACCTCAAGAAACTCACTCTCAAACTCCTGATGCAACTCGTCGAGCTGCCCGCCTCCATCTGCCTCCTCTCTGCCCTTACCAGCCTGACCATAGAGCACTGCCATGAGCTCGCAAATCTGCCCGAAAACTTTCACCAGCTGCCGAATCTGCGCACCATCCACCTGGAAGCGCTAATCGCCCTCACTGCCCTCCCAGAATCCTTAGGTCACCTGCCAGCGCTGCGTGACCTCGCCATTCGAGACAGCGGTCGCCTCAAGCACCTCCCGCACTCGCTCTCTGCCAGCCGCACGCTCGAGCGCCTCTCGCTTCACAACTGCCAAGCGCTCTCAGCCCTGCCGGACGCCATGGGCCACATGCCCACCCTGCAACGCGTCGACCTCATCTTTCTCGACGCCCTCACGGCCCTTCCGGACTCCCTGGGTCGCGCCTCTCGCCTCCGCGAGCTCAAAGTCGTCAATTGCAGCCGCCTCGTGGGTCTCCCGCGCTCGGTCTCCGCCATGTGCTCCCTCGCCTGCCTCACTCTTGACGGTTGCGCTGCGTGGGCGCTGCCCGAGGATTTCGGGCAGCTGTCGAATCTTGACCAGCTGAAGCTGTCCTGCGAGCGACTGACCGCCCTGCCCAGGTCGTTCGGGCAGCTGGAGAAGCTGCAGGAGCTGAGGCTCCACGCCTGCTACGGGCTACTTGAGCTGCCCGCGTTTTTTGCATATCTCTCCTCGCTGGAAACCCTAGCCATCTATGGGGGAACGTCGCTCATCTCCCTGCCGCCCAATTTCGAGCAGCTCCCGCAGCTGCGCTGCCTGGAGCTCTTCAACTGCGCGATGCCGAGCCTGCCAGAGAGGTTCGGGCAGCTGCCGAAGCTGGAGGTTCTCAAGGTGGGGAGCAGGGAGAGCTACACGAGGGACGGCGCGGATCCAGGGCAGCCCTCCTCATCTGCTTGCCCCGCGGCGCTCTCAGTGGCCACGCTGAATGAACCGCTGTTGGGGCGCTGCCTGCTGCGCTGCTTGCCCCCGTCCTTCTCTTCCCTCACCTGTCTGCAGCAGCTGGTCATGGACGGGTGTGACGCGCTAGAGAGCTTGCCAGAGGGGTTGGGACGGCTGGCTGGGCTGCAAGTGCTGCGCGTGAAGAATTGCTCGAATATGCGCTGCTTCCCCTCCCTCCTGCCCGCTCCTCCTCCCACCTCCACCTCCGCGCCTAGGGGGCGGGGCGTTCATCCGCCGCTGCCCCTGCTGCCCCTACTGTTGCTGGGCATGTTCCTCATTCCTGGACACATCCCTTTGCGCGCCCTGCTGCTTGCTCCACTCCGCTCCCCATGCTTCACAGCCTGGAGATCTCCAACTGCCCGACTCTAACAAGCCTTCCACACGGCCTCGATGCTCTGCCGCGGCTGGAGCAATTCACCCTGGAAAAGTGCGACCAGCTGGAAATGGCAAAGGGCTTTTTAGGATTCCCCTCCTCCACCTCACTGTCTGCACCCATCGCTCTCCCCCCCTCCGTCACCTCTGTCTCTCTGCTTGACGTCTTCCCAGAAGCGTGCTACCTGCCGGACTCATTCCTCACCCTCTCGCGCCTCACCCATCTCAGCCTGCACGAGCTCGTCTCTCTCGACGCACTCTTCGCCCCAGCTGCTACTGGCCTCGGCACTCCAGGCACCTGAACCCATCCACTTCTCGGCTTCTCGCTTGATCCTCGACCTGGTCAGCCAGCCAGATTGGCGCTGCTCTCGTCGCTGCAGCACCTGGCAATCGTGGAATCCACCCTCCCGTTGCTGCCCAGTAACCTCAACAAGCTCTCAAACCTCTAAGTGCTCATTCTCGAAAATTGCCGCTACATGCCCTCCCTCCCCGCCTCTCTACCCCTCCTCGCCAACCTTGAAAAACTCGTGCTGAGAACCCTCCCGCGCCTGGCGTGCCTGCCCGAGAATCTCGGGCAGCTGAAGGCCCTGAAAGAGTTCACGGTGGAGTCGTGTGATGCTCTGGTGGGGCTGCCTGCATCCATCGGGCTCCTCTCCTCCCTCGTCCTCCTCTCATTCAGCGAATGTGATCAGTTCTCCTCTCTCCCCGCCTCCATCGGTTCCCTCCCCCGCCTCGCCTCCCTCAAGCTCAACTGTCTCCCCCGCCTGCGCCGCCTGCCCGAGTCGCTCCCCCTCCTCCCTGCCTTGGTGATCCTCTCACTGGAAGACTGTGAGCAGCTGCAAGCGCTGCCGGAGGGGCTGGCGGGTGTGGGGACATTGAGGGAGGTGATAGTGGCGGGGTGCTGCGAGCTCAGCTATGTTCCCCAGTCGCTGCTGGCGAGGCAAAACGTGATCGACCTGCAGCTCAGGTGAGGAGGAAAGAGGGGGAGGGGGTGAAAGGAGGGTGGGCGGTTGAGACGACGTGGAAGGCTGGGAGCAGCAGCAGAGAGGATTGGTGTGTAGTAACATTGCTGAAAGGAGGGGCATGTGTAGATTGCTACTAGTGTTGGCAGGCTGTGCATTGGATGGTACTTGAATTACTTGCATTGTTTTAGGTTATACAGTAGTTTTGATGACTACCGTAACTCACTCTACACTCAGAAAAGGGATATCTCGAAATTGTGAAAAATAAAACTGTTCTGCCAAAATCTTTCAATTCTACAATTTATTGAGTCTTGGTTGCATTAGAACCACTTGTCTGCAGATAAGACAAACCATGCTTCTGCTTGAGGTTGAGTACTAAACTATTGTGGTATGACTTCTGAATTAATCATATTTGCCTTCCACTCCACAACTCAATAATCCTAATGGCTTCATCTTCGCCAAACACACCTGAGGGGCTAGTCTCAACTCACGTGCACAGTCTACTGCAAGCACGAACTTGGAGATCACACTCTCAGTATCGTAATTTCAAATGTACGGAAGTCTTCTGAAGGTCTACATCCATAGCACCTGGTTAAGAATCTAGGTACGTTACTAGGTAATAGACCAGTGGTTAGTGTATGCTGGATGTGCACCCAAAGTGTGGCCGTTGCAGCAACAGTGGAATCAGAATCAGAACCCGCCCCCATTGCCAACACTGGCGGTATCAGCAGCAGCACAGGCAGCATCACTGCGCATGTCATCGCTGTCCCCATCGTACGGCCCTGATGCGCCCCCGTGGTCCATCTCCTTGATGCTGCCGTTGTCCATGTGGCGCTCTATGGTTCGCCGGCTCACCCCGCCCGCCTGCATGCGCATCATCGCCACAAACTCGTTGTAGTCCACCCGCCCCGCCTGCCAGCCACCCTCACACACACGCACACACACGCACACACCCACACATGCACACGCCCACACATGCACACGCACACACACGCACATAGGCGCACACATGCACACGCAGACATACATGCGGGGCGGGGAGGGATGGTTGAACGAGGGGGCACGGAGGCACATGGGTGTGCACACCACACTGCCTCATGTTGCTTGCCTCCACTGCTGTCCCTTGGCCACACTCGCATGTGAAGGAGGGAACAGGATTAGGGATAGAGGTGCGGAGGGAGGGTCTGGAGAGTTGGTGGGAGAAAATGGAACAACGAAGATCAGTTGAGCCAGCAGCCACCTGTCCATTCCCTTCCCTGTCATTTGTAAAAACCCCTTATACCGCTCATCATTCATCTCACCTCATCGCGGTTGACCTCGGCCATCATCTCACCTCATCGCGGTTGACCTCGGCCATCATCTCACCTCATCGCAGTTGACCTCGGCCATCATCTCACCTCATCGCGGTTGACCTCGGCCATCATCTCACCTCATCGCGGTTGACCTCGGCCATCATCTCACCTCATCGCGGTTGACCTCGGCCATCATCTCACCTCATCGCGGTTGACCTCGGCCATCATCTCACCTCATCGCGGTTGACCTCGGCCATCATCTCACCTCATCGCGGTTGACCTCGGCCATCATCTCCTGCACCACTTGGCGGTTGACGCGGTATTTCTCACACGCGCGCTGCAGCTCGGCCTCGCTGATGTACCCGCTGAGGTCCTGGTCGAACACGGAGAAGGCCTGGAACAGGTTCTCCTGCTGCTCCACGCCGCACAGCTGCAGCAGCGCCACAAAGAAGTCCGCATAGTCAAACGCCACCTTGCCGTCCAGACAGATCTGATGGGGTGGGGCGGGGGTGTGGGCGTGGCACGGGGGCATTCAGCAGTGCTTGCATCCAGGGCTTGTCTCCAGCGCATGTGCACTTGCGGTTGAGGAGAGCAGAATGAGCAGCAACAGATCCATTGTAGCCCATGAAGTTTGAGCGTTAGCCCGTGCAGGCGGCGTGCACGGACCTCGTGGATGATGCTGGCCACGGCATCAGCAGGGCCGTGGAAGCCGCGCGAGTGCAGCGCGTGGGGCAGCGCCTCGATGGGCACCACTCCGGTGGCGTTGGGGTCCACGCGACCCAAGTCGCCCTGCACCACGCGGATGTCGTCCTCCCCCATGCCCTCCACCATCGCCTGCCACACGGGGTAGGGGTGGCAGGGGAGGCCCGCAGGCCAGAGTGAAGTGCAGGGGACAGGGGACATGGGTACAACATGGCAGCAGCAAAGCTGCACCAGTCCACGTGCGCCTGCATTACTGTGCCCTGGAAGGACGTAGGAGAGAATGGAGCGATGCCACAGCGCAGTGCGTGTGCACTGCCTTCCACCATGCGCAGCACACATGCAATGAAAGCAAGGCGAGTGAGGCGAGTGAAAAGGGGCGACACAGAGGAACTGCTTGAAGCGACTCACCCTTAGCGCCACCTTCTTGACCTTGTTGACTCACCCTTAGCGCCACCTTCTTGACATTGTTGACTCACCCTTAGCGCCACCTTCTTGACCTTGTTGACTCACCCTTAGCGCCACCTTCTTGACCTTGTTGACTCACCCTTAGCGCCACCTTCTTGACATTGTTGACTCACCCTTAGCGCCACCTTCTTGACCTTGTTGACTCACCCTTATCGCCACCTTCTTGACCTTGTTGACTCACCCTTAGCGCCACCTTCTTGACCTTGTTGACTCACCCTTAGCGCCACCTTCTTGACCTTGTTGACTCACCCTTAGCGCCACCTTCTTGACATTGTTGACTCACCCTTAGCGCCACCTTCTTGACCTTGTTGACTCACCCTTAGCGCCACCTTCTTGACCTTGTTGACTCACCCTTAGCGCCACCTTCTTGACATTGTTGACTCTCCCTTAGCGCCACCTTCTTGACCTTGTTGACTCACCCTTAGCGCCACCTTCTTGACCTTGTTGACTCACCCTTAGCGCCACCTTCTTGACCTTGTTGACTCACCCTTAGCGCCACCTTCTTGACCTTGTTGACTCACCCTTAGCGCCACCTTCTTGACATTGTTGACTCACCCTTAGAGCCACCTTCTTGACCTTGTTGACTCACCCTTAGCGCCACCTTCTTGACCTTGTTGACTCACCCTTAGCGTCACCTTCTTGACCTTGTTGACTCACCCGGAGCGCCACCTTCTTGACCTTGTTGACTCACCCGGAGCGCCACCTTCTTGACCTTCTTGAGGCGCATGACGTAGAGGAACTGCTTGAAGCGGTCCACCACGTCCTTCTCCAACGGCTCGTCCGGCGCCCGCACTATCCACGTGTGCTCTGTGCCAGGCAGCGCACGATGGGAGCAGGGGAGAGGGCTGGGGCGGGTGTGAATGCGGTGTTTGGGGAAGTGCGGTTGCGACCGGAAGGCGGGGAGGAAGAACAAACAGTAGAGGGGCACAAGTGGGGAGGATCGAATGAGCCAGGCGGAAGCAACACGGAGAGAAAGACAAAGGCAATAAGTAGGGTGCAGGATGTGAATGTTAGGTCATCTGCCACCCCTGCGCGTGAGTGGAAGTGGAGGGTGGCATGACATCTGCTTTCCCACCACATACACACACCGCACTTCACTGCACCGTATCCCACCTACCATATCAAACCCACCATCTCCCACCCATCATATCCCACCCACCATAGCCCACCCATCATATACCACACATCCCACCCACCCACTATATCACGGGCACGCACCGAGCACTTGCTGCGCCATGGGGCGCAGGGCGGGGTCGGGGTGCAGCATGGCGGCGATGAGGCTCTTGGCGTCCGCCGATATGCGCCCCCACACCGCCTCGCGGAACAGCCGCTGCGGCTGCAGTATCACCCGCCTGAACGCCCTCTCCGACCCTGCATTGGGGGGGGGGGATGCGGGGAGGGAGGAGAAAAGAGGAGTGGGGGGGAAGGGGTGGGGGTGAAAAGCATTCAAGTGGGTACTAGAGTGGAGGACTGATCGCAGGGGGGTGGAAGGTGGGTGGTGCATTGAGGAAGGGCAGGGAGATACAAGAGAGCGATGTAGGACGGCAAGACAGCAAGCGAGGGACATCGTCATTATCTTGGGTGGTTAGTTGGATGGTTAGTTGGAACTTGGAAGAGAAGCGAGTGGGGGAGAAGGTGTATACTATCGGGGCCTTGTGGCAGGAAGGGGTAGTTGCCGGCGAGGAGGATGTAGAAGATGACGCCGCACGCCCAGATGTCCACGGGCGGCCCGTAGCGCTGCTTGCCCAGGTTCTCCCAGATGCGGATCACCTCCGGCGCCATGTACATGCAGCTGCCACACACGCGCGTGAATCCCTCGCCTGCCATGCACACATGTGCGCACACACGGTTACAGAACGGAGAGAGCACATGAGGGCATGCGGTCATGGTGCTGCAGAGACAGATGGAGGGGCGCCTCGCAGTTCGACTCCAACAGTAGCAGCACACCCTTCAACCACTCCTTTGTTTCTCACTCCACCACACGCTCCCTCAGTCTATGTCAGTAGCCCCATCTGCCATGTCAGCAGCCCCACCTGCCTCTCACGTGCGCCACTCACTCACCAGGTTTAAAGTAGGCAGCCATGCCGAAGTCAGCGGCCTTGAGCACGGCATCGGCGCCAGCGGAGGAGAAGAGGAAGTTTTCGGGCTTGAGGTCGCGGTGGATCACCCCGCTGCTGTGGCACGAGTGCACCGCGCG
Organism: Closterium sp. Naga37s-1; assembly: GCA_947471745.1. NCBI lineage: Eukaryota > Viridiplantae > Streptophyta > Zygnematophyceae > Desmidiales > Closteriaceae > Closterium > Closterium sp. Naga37s-1. Next base: position 1,166,119 of record CANJKZ010000314.1, on the reverse strand, counting down.
CACCACCGCCTTGCACAGCTTCGCCGCGTCCCTCTCACTGCCCCTCGCGCACATGGTCGTCAGTGGGGGTGTGAGGGGGGATGGGAAGTGGTGGAGGGAGAGCGGGTGAGAGATGCAGAAGGTAGGAAGAAGGTGGCAGGGTGAGGGCAAGCGGCAGCGAAAGTGGTGGAACGGAGATGCTGCTGAGTGGCGGTAGATACATGAAAGGCTGATATGTGCGACAGCTGAATGTGATTCCACGACGCTGAAAACCTCACCATCCTTCATTACCATCCCCACACCAATCCCCTTGCTACAACAGCACGGCACCCATCATGCTTCCCCAACGTCCTCCCCTCACCCAAGCGGCACCCTCCTCTGCAGCTGCATCACACTGCACCCAGATAGCCCTCCCATCCACCCTAAGGTCATCTCTTCCTATGGCCACCCCACACCTGTAGGGCACGGTCATCTCATCGCAGCGGCGGTTGATCTCATCGAAGAGCTCGCCCCCGCTGCAGAGTTCCATGACGATGTGGATGTCGCGGCGGTCCTCGTACGTGCTGTGCACGCGCACCACGTTCGGCTGCCCCTGCAGCCGGAACAGCACGCTCACCTGCCGTGGGGTGGGATGAGGAGCTGTGAACAGATGACAACTTGTTTGACTGTCATGTGTGGTTTGGGGGAGATGGCTGCTCTTGTCTTCATTGGGAGATGCATGTGACGCGTATTCATTTTCGCTGAACACCCCAAACGCTCGCCAGGGCACTAGACGTGGTCTTCACATCACATTGTTACTTATTCACTTGCGCATAGCATAGCAAAATACGAAATCACTAAGGCTGTTGGTTCCAAGAGCTAAAACCTGGAATGGATTTGATTCAGAAAGTGCTGTCAGCTCGAGAATGGGCCACCTCCATGCGCCTGTCTACTCACCTCCATGCGCCCGTCTACTCACCTCCATGCGCCCGTCTACTCACCTCCATGCGCCCGTCTACTCACCTCCATGCGCCCGTCTACTCACCTCCATGCGCCCGTCCACTCACCTCCATGCGCCCGTCTACTCACCTCCATGCGCCCGTCTACTCACCTCCATGCGCCCGTCCACTCACCTCCATGCGCCCGTCCACTCACCTCCATGCGCCCGTCCACTCACCTCCATGCGCCCGTCCACTCACCTCCATGCGCACGGCCTCACCTCCATGCGCACGTCCTCCACATCCTCCACGGAGATGAGGGAGCTGCGAGCGATGGTCTTGCAGGCGTACCGCACGCCCGTGGCCTTCTCGGTGCACACATACACCTTGCCGTACTGCCCCTCGCCCAGCGCCTTGCGCTCTATGTTGAACAGCGTTCGGATGTTCGCTGGGGGAGGGGAGGGCGGGCCAAGTGGGGAGTGAGGGGATGCACGGAGAAGATGAGAAGGGAAAGGCAGAGGGAATGAGGGAAGGGAGAGGAAGGGAGGTGAGCGGAGCAGGGAGGTGATGGTGGCAGGGAGGTGATGGTGGCAGGGAGGTGATGGTGGCAGGGAGGTGATGGTGGCAGGGAGCACGGGCGGGTAGCCACAAGGGCTGCGACTTGGGCAAGGGCGAGGGGCAGGGCTTACGGGTGGGGCACTGGGGGAAGGGGGGTTTGGTGGCGGTGGGCTTACGGGTGGGGCGGTGGGCTTACGGTGGGGCGGTGGGCTTACGGGTGGGGCACTGGGCTTACGGGTGGGGCGGTGGGCTTACGGGTGGGGCGGTGGGCTTGCGGGTGGGGCCGTGGGCTTGCGGGTGGGGCGGTGGGCTTACGGGTGCGTGGGTGGGCTTACGGGTGCGTGGGTGGGCTTACGGGTAGGTGGGTGGGCTTACGGGTGGGGGCCGTGGGTGGGCTTACGGGTGCGTGGGTGGGCTTACGGGTAGGTGGGTGGGCTTACGGGTGGGGGCCGTGGGTGGGCTTACGGGTGGGGGCCGTGGGTGGGCTTACGGGTGGGGGCCGTGGGTGGGCTTACGGGTGGGGGCCGTGGGTGGGCTTACGGGTGGGGGCCGTGGGTGGGCTTACGGGTGGGGGCCGTGGGTGGGCTTACGGGTGGGGGCCGTGGGTGGGCTTACGGGTGGGGGCCGTGGGTGGGCTTACGGGTGGGGGCCGTGGGTGGGCTTACGGGTGGGGGCCGTGGGTGGGCTTACGGGTGGGGGCCGTGGGTGGGCTTACGGGTGGGGGCCGTGGGTGGGCTTACGGGTGGGGGCCGTGGGTGGGCTTACGGGTGGGGGCCGTGAGTGGGCTTACGGGTGGGGGCCGTGGGTGGGCTTACGGGTGGGGGCCGTGGGTGGGCTTACGGGTGGGGGCCGTGGGTGGGCTTACGGGTGGGGGCCGTGGGTGGGCTTACGGGTGGGGGCCGTGGGTGGGCTTACGGGTGGGGGCCGTGGGTGGGCTTACGGGTGGGGGCCGTGGGTGGGCTTACGGGTGGGGGCCGTGGGTGGGCTTACGGGTGGGGGCCGTGGGTGGGCTTACGGGTGGGGGCCGTGGGTGGGCTTACGAGTGGGGGCCGTGGGTGGGCTTACGGGTGGGGGCCGTGGGTGGGCTTACGGGTGGGGGCCGTGGGTGGGCTTACGGGTGGGGGCCGTGGGTGGGCTTACGGGTGGGGGCCGTGGGTGGGCTTACGGGTGGGGGCCGTGGGTGGGCTTACGGGTGGGGGCCGTGGGTGGGCTTACGGGTGGGGGCCGTGGGTGGGCTTACGGGTGGGGGCCGTGGGTGGGCTTACGGGTGGGGGCCGTGGGTGGGCTTACGGGTGGGGGCCGTGGGTGGGCTTACGGGTGGGGGCCGTGGGTGGGCTTACGGGTGGGGGCCGTGGGTGGGCTTACGGGTGGGGGCCGTGGGTGGGCTTACGGGTGGGGGCCGTGGGTGGGCTTACGGGTGGGGGCCGTGGGTGGGCTTACGGGTGGGGGCCGTGGGTGGGCTTACGGGTGGGGGCCGTGGGTGGGCTTACGGGTGGGGGCCGTGGGTGGGCTTACGGGTGGGGCCGGGGGTGGGCTTACGGGTAGGTGGGTGGGCTTACGGGTGGGGCCGCGGCCGAGCACGGAGGCGGTGAGACTTCTACCAGGCGTGACGGCGGCCAGGGTGGGCGGCCAGCGCCGTGCGGGCAGCTGAATGCTCAGCTCCATGTCCATGCCCATTCCCATGTCGCCTCCCCCCTGCTGCTGTGAATGCTGCTGCTGCGAAGGCTGCGGCAGCTGAAAAGAGACGTGGTTTTGCTGCTGCGAAGGCTGCGGCAGCTGAAAAGAGACGTGGTTTTGCTGCTGCGATGGGCGTGGCTGGGGCGGCGGCATGAGGCCATGGGGGGGCGGAAAGGCCTGCTGCTGCTGCGGGTGGTACGGCTGCTGCGCCTGCTGCTGCGGGTGGTGCCAGGGGGCGAGCGGGGAGGGGCCGTTGGACGAGGGCGCAGAGGAATTGGACGCCTGGTGAGGGGGGAGGGCGGGGGGCGAGGAGAGAAAGGGAGCATGCATGGATGAGATGAGCGTGATGGCGAGAGGGAAGAAAGGAGAGGGAGGGAGGAGGGAAGCGAGTGTGGGGGGAAAAGAGAAGAGAGTGATGAGAGAGTGAGAAAGCAATGGTTCAGCAGCGTGGGGGGAGACGAGACACAAATGTGAAGTTGGGCTGTGACGTCAGCAGGGCAAGGCAGCGAGGAAGTCAGATGTGTGAGTGGTGTGGGCCCATCCCATCCGTGAAAGACAGAGCCTTCCTAGCCTACCGAGGGAGCAGCATACCATGGAGAAAGCGGGCGAGTGGAGGGGCAGGTGGTGCGTGGCGCGCGCGCAGAATGGATTCAGCAGCACCTCCAGGGACGTCAGGCACGTCCCCACGCAGTCGCCTGTGCGCCGCACGCCCTGCTGCTGCTGGAACGCAAAAAGCTGCTGCTGCTGCTGCTGCTGCTGCTGCTGCTGCTGCTGCTGCTGCTGCTGCTGAAACAGAGAGATATCCGGCTGTTGCTCTAGCCGAACGGCTCCCTCAAGGCCCTGCTGTTGCTGCTGCAAAAACAAGGTGAATTGCTGCTGCTGCTGCTGCGGAGAAGCGAGGGCGGCGCGCACGTGGGCGGGCCACGGGATGAACACGTCTCCGCTCGCCTGCTGCACGCCCGCGCTACCCGCGGCGGGGGACGCACGGATGTCCCACGGGGGAACGGCCGGGGCGGACGCAGGGACAGTGGTATCAGGAATGTCAGTATCAGGCGCGGCGGAATCAGGCGTGGCTGTATCCGGCGCGGCAAAATCAGGCGCGGCGGAATCAGAGGCGGCGGGGTGGGGGAGCGAGGGGGGGGCGCGCGCGGAGGAGCAACTGGCGACGCTGCTGGCGACGCTGCGATCGGAGGAGAAGGCGGTGTTGCTGCTGCTGCTGCTGCGACCCGACGATGACATCCACGGCGCGGCTCACGCGCGGGCAGTCATGCGCGGATGTCACGCGCGGAGAGTCATGCGCGGAGTGTCATGCGCGGAGATTGCGCGGGTTAACAGTTAAAGGTAGGCGGGTTAAAGACTGAAGCTTATGTCGGAAGGGGAGGGTGAATAGCGGAAGGCTAATAGCGGAGTCTATGAACAAAGGACTATCGGCAGCCGGTTGGGAGATTCGCGGACGCGTTTTTTAGAGTGAGGCAGCAACACCGAGCACGAGAGCGGGGCGACGAGCGACGACCCGAGGAAGGAGGGCAGAAACGGATAGACAGGTGGAGCTCGAGAAAAATAGCACGGTAGATAGCGACTAAGCGTCGTCGCTCAAGGCTTTTATTGAATGGCTGAACCGGGTTCGACGCCGACGCTGCCAGTGCGACCAACACATCGTCTTCGCGAGAACGACGAGAGGCACCTGGTAGCGCGGTAGTCGCGGCAGAGGCGGCTAGACGAAGCAGCTCGACAATGTCGAAGCACAATGGGACGAGCATGCGATATTAGCACGTGACGGGGAGGTCTGAGATGATAACGCGATCGCGTGGCGTGACGCTAGCGGGAAGTGTTGTAAAGCAACAGGAGACGATGCAATCTCACGTCTCACACAAGCGTTGTGTGTGTGTGTGAGGAAGAGCCGCCTTGTGCTAGTGGGGTGAAGTGGAACCAACAGTAGCTGTCAAGCCTTAGGGAGTGTCTTGTACGGTGGGATGCGATATTCTGCGTGTGAAAACGGTTTGTATACACGTTCTTAAGTTTGGGTAGGGTCTCGAGCGGAGAAGAAGACGTCCGGCATGAGTGGAACGCGGTAAAATCAAGGCGTGTCTTGAGAGACACTGACTTTTCCGCGATCTGATCTGAAGGGGTGTCGCCCATCCCCACGCTGCACATCGCCGTGATCCAGACGGGGTTATGCAAAATCTATCTGGTAACGACGTGTCGCTAGTCCAGTGGCGAGTAAATTCGTGCCGCACAGCGCTCACTCCGATTTCGCGATGCCTGCGAAGGTGACCCGAGCAAAGGAATACGTCCTTGCCAGCCAGGGAAACACAACCCGAGAAAATTGGAGACCTGACGGACAGGCCCCAAACTCCTGCCTGCGCTCCTCCAGCAGTCACTCGCTCTCCCGCCGTCCTTTCTGTGGTGAGGGACCGTTTGAGCCGTGTTGGTGCAATGCGTTACGGGTGCAATAAATCGAAGTTGCGAGGATTGCACTAGGTGTCAAAACGAGTACAAAGTATGAGAGAAGGTATGAGCGAATACTTATGTGCGAAAACATGCAACGGTTACGCGGTGCGTGCGAGCTAGCTAGTGCTAGGCTGGCATCGAGGTTCGGGCTAGTCCCGAAGCGTGGGCCGACTCGGCCAGGCCAGCAGTGCAAGGTTTTGTAAAACAGTGCGCGCGAAGTTGATGAAGCCCCGTTAGCAATAATAGGCGAACAACGGCTGCTGATGTACGAGATGTTGATGGTTGCGGTAAGGAATGTCGAGAAAATTCCTTACACTATCCCCCCTCCCCCCCCCCCCCCCCCCCCCCCCCCTCCTCAAGAAGCCCCCTCCGCTACGCGAGTGCGTGTATATCGCGGAAACCCCGGCTCCTTAGGTACACTTGTAGTGCAGGGTGGTTTTCGATGTTGGCCAGGGGCACCCAGATATCTTCAGTTGGCGTGCGGTCCTTCCAGCGAACGAGGAACTCGATCCTCTTGATGCCGGTGGGATGACGAATCCGATGACTCAGAATCTTCTCGGACTCGCTGATTGGCTCAGATGCCGGGCGAGTCATTGACGGCGGGCGATGTCGTGGCAGTTGGCTGGTGGTCGGGATCAGGGCTACTTTTTGGATTTGACCAACCCTTATTATCAGTGTACCATCTGCTCAAAATCCTGATTATCAGTGTGACCCCTTGTGAAAATTCTTTTACAACAGGATAAAGGTGGTTTCCTAAAAATCTCCCCTGTCGCATCAATGTACGGTAAAAAAATATATTGTTCAATTGTTTATAACGTTGCACTCAATACAGATTTCAGTCTTCATCATCAGACATGCCACAAGGGTGTTCATCGTGGTCACTTTCCTCTTCTGGCTCTGGTGCTTTCTATTTCCCCTTCCGATCCACAGGGGTCGCGTGCGCAACTGATTTCGCTGGGCGTCGGGTTTTCTGCTTGCGCCAGATGTCCACCACGTCTGGCCAGACGTATGGGTATTTGAGCATGTGCAGAGTCATGAGGTCTCCAAGGCGTGCGTCGCAAAGCGACGTGCGCATCCAGCTCTTGATGATGTTCTGGCGGCTGAAGCCCCTCTCACACTCCACTGTGCTCAGAGGCAGCACAGCGAGGGCCTGCCAGAGTGTCATCAGGTTCGGATAGCTGCGCCGCCAATCCCGGCTCTTCAACATGCTTTGAAGGCCCTGGTGGAAATCTTCCCCCGCGTGATGGCGCGGCATGATGTGGCAAAAACTCTTCAGCTCCTTCTTCGCCGCTTTGAAATCGAATCCTGACGGGGAGGTGGTTTGGGGCGGTGGAAGTAGTTGGGGGAGATTGTCGGTTAATGCGATGTTGTAACGTGCATGCTATGAAAAAGTCGAGTCAATTGCACGTGTCAATTCTACCCTCACCTGGAAGCAATCCGCCAAACAGCTCGTCATTTGCCGCAAGCCACTCGAGTGTCTTCAGTTCGCGCTGGTCGTCTCTGCATGGCCACAATTCAACTTGATACATCTTCGCACCGCCCAACTGCTGCAAGTCCCACATGCGGTACTTCATTCTCGCGACGATTTCCTTCGCGAAACCCGTGCACAGCTTCTCGCAGTCAGCAAGCTGTCAAACATATGTTTATATATTATAGTTTAGGTAGGCTTTAGTGGGGTACTCACTGTGGGGTACAACCCCTTAGGTTTCACTCTTGTACCAAACCTTCTCGATAGTTGAATGATCCCTACTCTAACATGGTATTAAGAGCACTTAGGTCTTAGGACCTAGTTTCCTAGTGGGCCCACCGTTACCTCTCTTTTTTTAGGGTTTCCCCTGCCTGTCGAGCTGCCCCACCCGTCGCGCCGCCCTGCTGGCCGCGCGACGCGCGTTTATTTTCATTTTTTCTTCGTTTTTTCTCGTCACGCCGCCCTAGGGCCCGGCCCCGCCCGTCGCGTCGCCTTAGGGCCTTCGCGCCGCCCACGGGAGCCAGTCGTGCTGCCCTGCTGGCAGCGCGCGACCCCGCCTGGCCCGTCGCGCACCTGTAGGGCCCGCGAGCCGCCCGTCCCTGCCCGCCGCGCCGCCCCTTTTTGGCAGCGCGCGGCTCGGCCCCGACCTCGCGCACCCCTATGGCCCTCGTGCCGAGCTCTACCCGCTATTGCGGCCCCGCCCTGCCCCAACGTCGCCCCCAGAGCAGCCGCCCCTGGCTCCTGCAGCAGCCGCCCCTGGTGCAGCCGCCCCTGGACCCTCGAGCAGCCGCCCCTGGACCCAGAGCAGCCGCCCGTGGCCCCTACAGCAGCCGCCCCTGGTGCAGCCGCCCCTGGACCCTGAGCAGCCGCCCCTGGACCCTGAGCAGCCGCCCCTGGCCCCTGCAGCAGCCGCCCCTGGTGCAGCCGCCCCTGGACCCTTGAGCAGCCGCCCCTATACCCAGAGCAGCCGCCCCTGGTCCCTGAAGCAGCCGCCCCTGGACTCCGTGCAGCCGCCCCTGGACCCCGTGCAGCCGCCCGCCGAGCGCCGGCCCTGCTCGCCCGGCGAGCGCCTGCTCTTCCCGCCACTGGTGAGCACATGCCTTGTTAGCGCACTGCCTGCCTGCCTGCCTGCCGCGCCTGCCCTGCCCTCCTGCCTGCCTGCCTGCTGGCCTGCCTGCCTGCCTGCCTGCCTGCCAGCCAGCCTGCCTGCCTGCCTGTCGGCCTGCCTGCCTGCCTGTCGGCCTGCCTGCCTGCCCGCGCTGCTACTGCTACTGCTGCCGCTACTTCTGTTACTGCTGCTAGGCTGCTGCTGCTGCTACTGCTGCGATGCAGCTCCAGTGCCGTCCGCGCGAGTCTCTCACGCCCCAGCAGCTTCGTGAGTGGTACGGTAGTTGGGGTTGTGGCGGTAGCCGTCGTGGCTGTAGCCCTGGAGCTGGTCCGTTGGGAGCGTCTAGCAGTGGCCAGCCGCGGCTGCAGCGGCGTTCGCGAGAGACACTTACGTCCCGGCAGCTTCACGAGTGGTACGCTCAGAGTAGAGGGTCTTTGAGTCCAGTTCGCTGCCCGTACGTCATTCGCACAGGTGATCGAACTGGTCAGCCTTGCGGGACGCCTGGTCACACACAGTTCCGCTGCTTCGCCCGTCTGAGCGACGCCTGGCGTACCGAGTTTGGCGACGAGACTGAGCTCCCCACCTGGCTGGAGCTGCTTGGACAGAGGGTAGATATCTTTGCTCTTGACTATGATGCTATTCTCACTGCCATGTATGCATTGCCTACTAGTGCCGACCGTACCTGTTACCTGTGCGTACCACCTGACCCAGGTATAGAGCCTGCTGCTCTAGGTGCTGGTGAGGCTACTGCTCTAAGTGCTAGTGCGTCTCCTGCTCTAGGTGCTGGTGAGGCTGCTGCTCTAGGTACTGGTGAGTCTGCCCTCTCTGGTACTGCGCCTACTGAGGCCTTGTACACCTTCACACTTGACTCCGGTGCCTCTCGCTCTTTCTTTCGCGACAGCACCACCCTCACGCCGCTCAGTCGGCCGGTTCCAGTCTCCCTGGCAGACCCCTCTGGGGGTCCAGTCCGTGCGACCTCCTCCACTGTCCTCCCTTGTCCTGCTGTCCCGTCCGGCACACTGTCGGGTCTTTACCTCCCCTCGTTCTCTACGAACTTGGTGGCGGGTTCCGCGCTCCAGGACGCGGGTGTTCACCAGTTCACCCCTGCCTACGAGCGTGTGACACACTGCACGTGTGCTCAGACTGGTCGTCACCTGGCTACCTTCACTCGGCAGCCGGGGTCGGGCCTGTACACACTGACCACTGAGTCCCCTCAGATAGCTGCGTCTGCGTCTGCGTCAGGTCAGTTGTCGGCCCCCTGCTCGTGTCGTGCCTTGTCGCACCAGACCGTCCTTTGGCACCACCGCCTTGGTCACCCCTCGGTGCAGCGCCTTCGCAGCATGCACCGCCGTGTCCTTGTCTCTCGTCTTCCCAGGGTTCTCCCTCCCCTCCCACCCTCGCCTGCTCCTCCCTGTCTTCCCTGTGTCGAGGGGCGGCAGCGCGCCGCTCCTCACTCCTCCTCGTTCCCTCCCACAGAAGCTCCCTTGCAGACTCTCCACCTGGACGTGTGGGGCCCAGCCCGCGTCCGTGGACAGGGCCGCGAGCGGTACTTCCTGCTGGTCGTCGACGACTACACGCGTTACACCACGGTCTTCCCCTTGCGCAGCAAGGGGGAGGTCCCTGATATTTTGATCCCCTAGATCCGCGCTACTCGTCTCCAGCTCCGCGAGCGGTTCCAGTCGGACTTTCCTGTCCTGCGTCTGCACTCTGACAGAGGTGGTGAGTTCTCCTCAGACCTCTTGGCAGCCTACTGTGCGGAGCACGGCATCCGCCAGTCGTTCACGCTTCCGGCCTCTCCGCAGCAGAATGGGGTTGCTGAGCGCCGCATTGGCTTAGTCATGGAGGTCGCTCGTACCTCCATGATCCATGCGGCTGCCCCCCATTTTCTGTGGCCGTTTGCGGTCCGGTACGCCGCGCATCAGCTCAACCTCTGGCCCCGTGTCTCCTTGCTGGAGACCTCGCCCACACTGCTGTGGACGAGGAAGGTTGGCGATGCGTCGCGTTTCCGGGTCTGGGGTGCTCGTGCCTTTGTCCGCGATACCACTGCGGACAAGCTCTCCGCCCGCGGTGTTCCCTGTGTCTTCCTTGGCTTCGTCCCTGACGCGCCTGGTTGGCAGTTTTACCACCCCACCTCGCGCCGTGTCTTCCCCTCTCAGGACGTCAGGTTCGACGAGTCGGTTCCCTTTTACCGTCTCTTTCCCTACCGCACTGCCCCTCTCCCCCCCCCGCCGCTCTTCCTCGCTTCAGGTGCTCCCCAGGTAGACCCCCTCCCCGCTCCCGGTCCTGCTCCTTCAGGTGTGTCTCAGGTAGACCCTCCTCCTTAGGTTGAGGTCACTGGTGACCAGGTCCTGCTGAGGGTGGTGCTGAGCCTGGGGGTGCGGAGCCTGGGGGTGCTGAGCCTGGGGGTGCTGAGCCTGGGGGTGCTGAGCCTGGGGGTGCGGAGCCTGGGGGTGCGGAGACTGTAGGTGCTGAGCCTGGGTGTGAGGAGTCTGGGGGTGCTGAGCCTGGGGGCACTGAGGCGTCCGGTGAGCAGTCTCCCAGGAGCGCCGTCTCCGTAGTCACTCCGCTGGTGCCTCGCCGCTGCACTCCCTTCGTCGACTCCCTCTCTCCCCACAGCAGCTGCTTGAGTGGTACGCTGGCCGTCAGGGTCGCGCTGCTGGAGCTAGGGGCCCTGCTGCGGGAGGCGCTGGAGCTGGTGACTCTGCCACTGGAGTTGTTTCTGCTGGAGGTTCTGGAGCTGCTGAGGGCGCTGCAGCTGGAGGTTCTGGAGCTGCTGAGGGTGCTGGCGCTGGAGGTTCTAGAGCTGCTGGAGGTACTGGCGCTGGTGGCGCTGGAGCTGGAGGTTCTGGAGCTGCTGAGGGTGCTGGCGCTGGAGGTTCTGGAGCTGCTGCGGGTTCTGGCACCGAGGGTTCTGAGTCTGCTGTTGCGCGGCTTCCTTGGAGTAGCCGCCTTCGTCCGCGTGTGCCTCTCACCTCGCAGCAGCTGCACGACTGGTACGGTCGCCGTCAGGGTCGCGCTTCTGGAGCTCGGGGCTCTGCCGCTGGAGGTACTTCTGCTGTCGCCACTGGAGCTGGGAGTGGTGCTGGTCCCGGAGGTGCTCGTACTAGAGGTACTGGCGTTGCTGGGGCTGGAGGTGCTGAGTCTGAGGGTGCTGCTGCTGGAGGCACTGCGGCTGGAGACCCTGGGACTGGAGGTGCCGGTTCTGGGGGTGCTGCTGTTGGTGGAGCTGGTCCTGGAGGAGCTGGCGCTGGAGGTTCTGTAGCTGCTGGAGTTTCTGGAGCTGCTGGGGGTACTGGAGCTGCTGGTGCTGGTGTCACTGCACAGCCGGGCCTGTTCTTCGCTCCACCGTCTCCGTCGTCTCAGCCACCGCCTGACTCTGTGCTTCGCCAGGTTCTTAGTCTCCCTTCGTCTACTGGTCTTCCGTTGCAGCCTGGTTCACCGCTGCCTGCTCCTTCTCCTTACACTGAGCAGCTAGGGAGTCTTACTGAGCGTCGTAAGCCTGCGTCGCGTCCTGTCTCGCCTGTCTGTTCTGGTCGTTCCGGTCGTCGTGTTCCTCGTCCGCGTCTGCCGGTTGTCCACGACACCCACCTCGTAGTCCGTCGTCTTTCCTCTCCTCCACAGCGTGTTCCTCTGCCGTCCCCTCCTGCGTCTTCTCTGCCTGTCGTTGCGGACCCCGAGTCTGACCGGTTTCGTGCTGAGCACCCTACTGTTACGCGTCTGCTAGCCACTGTTGTCACTGACCCGTCGTTTGAGTCTGCTACTACGTCTGCCTTAGTTGCTGAGCTTGTTGACTTTGCTGCTGCCTATCGTCTAGACTACGCCGCTAGTCTTGTTGTTGAGTCTGAGTCTGTCTGTCCTCCGTCCGTCGGGGGTGAGTGTGCTCTTGGCACGGACGTCCTTGAGGACAGGCAGGAGGACCTTGAGTGTCTTGCAGCCGCTGCGCCTCATCTCGTGTCCATGCTGCTTGCCCCTGAGGGAGACCCGGATGCTCCAGACATCCCGACCACGCGCTCTTACGCTGAGGCGATCGCGGGTGAGTACTCCTCTCAGTGGCAGACAGCCATGGACGCAGAGATGGCATCCTGGAAGTCCACAGGCACCTACGTCGACGAGGTTCCCCCTCCTGGGGCGAACATCGTCAGTGGCATGTGGATTTTCAGGGTGAAGCGGCCGCCAGGTTCTCCGACTGTCTTCAAGGCGCGTTACGTTGCTCGAGGTTTCAGTCAGCGAGAGGGAGTAGACTTCTTCCAGACCTTCTCCCCCACCCCGAAGATGACCACTCTTCGGGTGCTGCTGCACGTTGCCGCGCAGCGTGACTACGAGCTTCACTTTCTTGACTTCAGCACAGCCTTCTTACAGGGCAGCCTGCACGAGGAGATCTGGCTGCGCCGCCCACCTGGCTTTACTGGGTCGTTCCCTCCTGGTACCCAGTGGAGCCTCAGGCGGCCGGTCTACGGTCTCCGCCAGGCGCCACGTGAGTGGCACGACACACTGAGGACGACACTTGCGGCTCTTGGGTTTGCTTCGCTGCCGCTGTTCTACATCCTCGTGTACGTCGACGACTTGGTCTTTGCCACTGCTGACACTGAGGCTCTCGCCCACGTGAAGTCGGAGCTGCAGAAGAGACACACGTGCACAGACCTGGGTGAGCTGACAAGCTATCTTGGCTTGCAGATCACCCGGGACAGAGCACGCCGCACCATCACACTGACTCAGTCACACATGGTGCAGCAGGTCCTTCAGCGCTTCGGCTTCACCTGGTCCTCAGCACAGGCCACTCTTCTGGCTATAGGTCACTCGCTCTCAGCTCTGCCTTCGGATGAGTCCGTAGAGCCGAGTAATCCTTACCCAAAGCTAGTTAACTGCCTCATGTACCTGATGACCTGCACTCGTCCTGACCTTGCGTACCCTCTTGGCCTTCTGGCTCGCTACGTGGCTCCTGGTCGGCACCGAAAGGTGCACATGGATGCTGCTAAGAGGGTACTGCGCTACTTGTGCAGTACATCAGGATGGGGCTCGTGCTTGGAGGGAGGAGCTCAGTTGTTCTCACTGGGCACTCAGACGCTTCTTGGGTTGATGACCAGGCTACACAGCGGTCGTCACAGGGTTACACCTTCAGCCTTGGCTCTGGTTCAGTTTCGTGGCGTTCTACACGCTCGTCTTCAGTTCTCAGCTCCAGTTGTGAGGCTGAGATCTACGCCACAGCCATGGCTGCACAGGAGTTACGTTGGCTCACCTACCTGCTGACTGACTTGGGAGAGCGGCCTCGTTCTCCTCCAGTGCTGTACGTCGACAACAAGGCTACCATTGCCTTGTGTGAGGAGCACAGACTGGAGCACAGAACGAAGCACATCGCTCTGCGTTACTTTCTGGCTCGAGAGTTGCAGCAGCGTGGTCAGCTTCGTCTGCGTTACGTGGCCACTCGGGCCAACACTGCTGATATATTCACCAAGGCACTTCAGGCTGGTGATCATCAGCGTTTCTGCACTATGCTAGGGCTTGTGCCCAGTTTTCCTCACTTGCTGTAGGCCTTGCTTGTACTGTGATCTATATATATATACCTGCATGCTTGCTTTGCTAGGTAGAGATCACTGTGATGTTTGTGTTACATATATGCCTCTGCATGTGAACTGGCCTTGTGGCCCTTTGCTTGTGCTCAGTGAGTGTGGTGACGTTGTGATCCACCTTGAGCTTGCTTTGCCTTTCTTGACTGGTCTTGTGACCCCTTGCTCTCCCTACTTTGCCTATGGGGGTGTGTCAAACATATGTTTATATATTATAGTTTAGGTAGGCTAAATGATAGTTGAATGATCCCTACTCTAACACAAGCGTGCCCCCAAACTTGTGTTTCTTGATAGGTGTCTCGCTGAGCTCGAACTTGTGTGATGTCTGCCGCCCCTCCGCGTCAATCCCTTCAACCACCATCGTCCTGTTGTCGCCTCCGTGCTCCTTGATGAACTTGGACAACAGCTTGCTGACCCCGCTGCCAAATGTCTCGCCATACTCGATGTACCGGTGCGTGACGATGGTGATCGTGTGGTCGACTTCCTTGGCCACTTGTGTGATGTCCACCTGCCACACACCAAGCACGTCACAGAGGTCAGACACAAAAAGTTTTGGCGTTACCAAACTTAAACATGTACGCAAACACACTTGCCTTGCGTTGCTGGAAGAAGCGGTTGAGGGAGTTAAGCACGGCAAGAATACCTGCGAGAAAATACAGAGAGAAATGGAATTTGAACCTTTGCACTATTGCAGAAATCTTATGCCCGTATTCCACAATCATGACGATTGCCGCCCCGAACACTCTGCATAGCCGCGCTATAGCGTCTCCCCGCGATAACCATCTGACGTTGAACAGTCCTTGGTGTTCGAGGTTTGTCTTATGTATCTCTTGTTGCAGCTCCTTGAACCTCTCGTACCAAATGTTGGAACGGCAGATGATTCCCCCCACAGCACGCACAGCAGCATCGATCATGTTAAGGTCGGGGAAAGCTTTCGCAGCATCCTTGACCACCAAGGCTTCACTGCAGCACACTTAGAAGGAAGATTAGTATCGCAGTAAGAGGTGATGTTACATCATCGCGTTAGGATAAATTCACAGTCATTAAATCAGAGCTTACCGATGCGCTACGCAGTGACATCCGACGAGATGCGGCACGCGCTCTTGCAAGCGGGTAGCCAAGCCGTTCTTCTCCCCCGTCATCACAGAAGCTCCGTCGGTACCGATGCCGGACACCCGCTTGATGTCCACGCCAATCGACTCCAGGTGGCTTGTGAGCACTGCGAAAAGAGAGGACGCATCGCATTTGTGTACCGTCAGCAGCGCTAGAAATTCCATGACGGACACGCTGTGCTTGAGGAACGTGGCAAACACAATCAAGTGTTTGCCACGAGCGCGATCCGTGCTCTCGTCGCATGTCAGACCGACGAAAGGTGAAGCGAGCAGATGCTGCAGCTGCTGCGATTTCTGGAACTTTGCCATCGCCGACGCCATCTCGTTGAATCCGTACCTACGACAAGGCGAGGGGAAGGTGTTGAACTTCTAAGGAATTGTAACAACATAACATGCAGCCAATGCGTTCAACCCTTACATCCATACACTTACTGCGTGATGTAAACGCCGTAGGACTAGAGCGGTATGTCCTCCACGCCCTCCTCTGCAAGGAAGCCTATTAGCTTCGGGAACATCGTGATCGGCGCGTCATGGTCGCAGATAAACTCCACGCCGCGCATGAGACGTGTAAGCCGCGCTCCCTCCTTGTCGGTGATGGCGAAATCGTCGAGCCGCTTCTGCTTCTCGATCTCCGCCATGAGCGTCCGGTGCCGTTTCATGGCTTCGTCGTGGCGGCCACTCAGCTCGTGACTGCGCATCGATCCGAGCTGCAGACTGCGTCCCCCCGTTCCGTTCCGTCTGAACTTTGCGTCGTCTTTCCCATGCTCCACGCAAATGCTGCATCGCAGAATGGGCAGGCCCTCCTCGTTCATGTCAAGCAGGAGCCACTCAAACCTCGGCAGCCACTGCGTGATGTAAAGCTGCTGCGCCTTTAGAAATTTCTCCTCAACCTTCTCAGCGTCGGTGAGTTCATGGGACGCACGCTTCGGAGCTTGGACAGGAGCGGGAGGCGGAGTCGGTTTCGCAGGGGGTGTGCCGAACGGTAGGACGCCTTGCGCGAAGCGCGGCCGCTTCTTCGAGGCTGCAGACGATGACTCACCCACCTCTGTGACGCTGACAGTGGCGGGAGCACTGTCTGGCGTGACCGGATTAGAGGCAGACGGCGTTGCAACGGGCTCTTTCTCGTTGCTGCAAGCAGACGGGCGTGCAGTGCCTACAGGCGGAGGGTTCGCATGCAGCGCTCGCAGAAAATCGAGGCGTGTCCGCGCGGGCGGATCAGACGGTGGCTCGTCAGCAGCCTCACCATCGTCAGTCTCTGCTGGAGCCATGGCTCCTCTTGTTGCACGGAAGGAAGGCCTACGTAGCCTAACTGTGCGTGTGTTCTCTGCTCTTGCAATGTGAAACCCCAAACGTGTTCATACCCCCAACCCTTTCTCGTCTCTGTTTCCTACCGTGCACGCAAATGAACTGCAGAGCCAGCCACAGTCGTGCAAGGACCACGGTGCCCAGTGGGCTCGTGGGCACCGACTTTCTGCTGCAGTGAGCCATGTTTCCAGCTAACCCGGCCATGTTGGCATGCCAGACAAACATTCTGAGTTGGGTCGGTGGCGCTGCCTACAAAGAAACTGTAATATTGGCCAATGGTGGCCCACTGTGTGCCATCACATAAGTGGTAAAGGCCGAAATTCGGGCTTCGACACTTGCCTCTCGGGAATCCCAGGTTACGGGAAAGGGGGGATGGGTGTACTAGGGGGTGGGGGGGGGAAGGGTACTCGGTACAGGGTAAAAGCCGTTACGGGAATCGGGAACTCTTAGGCATCAGTGTGCCTTACACAAAAACTCTGGCACATCAGGGTAAACCTATCACCCAAAAAAACTACCCTAGGCCATCAGTGTCACTATAAAAAACCACCCTGATTATCAGGGTATCAGGGTGATTTACACTAATAAAATTTGGCCTGGTCGGGATGTACGGGCGAAGCAGGCTGACGTGGAACGAAAGGCTGATGTACCAATCTGTCGGCAGCAGTAAATGGGCGGTAACTGGGGTGATCATGTGGCTTATTTGGAACGGTCCACAGTATCGCGGTCAAAGTTTCGGTACGACGGGCAGTATTAATTTCTGTGTGTCGAGCGGTACGTAGTCTCCTGACTGATACGTGACTGGGCGGCGGTGGCGGTCAGCGTTTCTCTTAGCGATGACATTTGCCTTTTTTTTAATCGTTTCTGCGGCTCTGGTGCGGGCAGCTTGCAGAGTCTCGGCGAATTGCTGTGCGCGTGGCGTTGGGTTGTCCGGACTCGGAGTCATGGGCATTTTTGGATTTTGCACGTAATTCAGGTAAAACGGGGACTCCTGTGTCGTCGCTGACGTGGCGTTGTTGTAGGCGAACTCGACCAGCGGCAGCTGCTGCTCCCATGTTGTTGGGTCGTCGCACGTGGCACGAATCCGCTGCTCCATGGTTTGATTCGTGCGCTCCGTTTGACCGTCGGTCTCGGGGTGGTACGACGAGCTGAAACTGCTTTTAAAGGCTCTTCCAGAAGTTGTTGGTAAACTTCGTGTCGCGGTCGCTGATCATCGCGGCTAGTATTCCGTGCAGTCGAACGACGGTCGCGATGAACAGGCGAGCGGTTTCTTCGGCTGAGATCGATTTCCTCCACGCAGCGAAGTGAGTCATTTTCGTCAGTCTGTCAACGACGACCATAACCGCGTCGTTACCCCCAGGGTTCGAAGGTAACCCCGTGACGAAATCCATGGTAACCTACTGTCAGGCGCGCTCGGGCGGTGGAATCGGCTGCAACTGACCCGCCTTTCTTTTTCGCGAGCTCTTCATCACTTGACATGTAGAACACGATCCCACGTGGTGCTTTACATCGGTCAACAGCTCGGCCGGTAGTAGTACCGCTCCAGTTGCTAACTCGTTTTTTCTACCCCGAAATGACCCGAGGAAACTCCGTCGTGTGCCTCCTGAAGTAGCAGTTCCCTTAGTAGTGAAGACGCGGGTACCCAAATGCGGTTGGTGCCTGTTTTTACGTAATAGACTCCCTTTGCTTCTGCCACTTGCTGTGAATTTCTGGTCGTGAAGAATGGGTCGGTACTGAATCCGTGGGTGAATAGGCCTGTTAACAGTGGGTTGGTTTGGGCAAGTAGGATGGCGTGAAGTTGGGCAGTGGGGCAGGTGATGTCAGAACTATGCTCTAGGCTGTAGTGGGGCACTCCTTAAGGGGTACAGCCCAATTAGGTTTTGCATATACAAACCTTGTACTGCTGTGTTTCTAGTCATTCTTCGTTCCTAATTCTGACATGGTTTCAGAGCAGGTTCCCTAGTGGGAACGGTTTTTTTAGGGCCCACCACGATAATTTTTTTTCCTGCCCTGCCCGAAGCGCGCTTCGCGCCTGCCTCAGACGCGCCGTCGCGCGCCCTTCCTTACTGCCGCCCGTAGCGGCCCTGCCCTCCTGGCCCGTAGCGGCCCTGCCCTAACGGCCCGTCGCGGCCCTGCCCTTTCGCAGCCCATCGCGGCCCTGACCTAGCCGCCGACCGCGGCCTGTCCCCGCCACCCGTCGCGGCCCTGCCTTGCTGCCGATCGTCGCGGCCCTACCCTGCTGCAGCCCCGTCGCGGCCCTGCCCTTACGCCGCCTCATTGCGGCCCTGCCCTGCATCCGCCCAGTCGCGGCCCTGCCCTACAGCCGCCCCGTCGCGGCCCTGCCCTTCAGCCGCCCCGTCGCGGCCCTGCCTTGCTGCCGCTCGTCGCGGCCCTACCGTGCTGCCGCCCCGTCGCGGCCCTGCCCTTACGCCGCCTCGTCGCGGCCCTGCCCTGCATCCGCCCAGTCGCGGCCCTGCCCTAGCCACCCACTGCGGCCTGGCCCCGCCGCCCGTCGCGGCCCTGCCTTGCTGCCGATCGTCGCGGCCCTACCCTGCTGCAGCCCCGTCGTGGCCCTGCCCTTACGCCGCCTCGTTGCGGCCCTGCCCTGCATCCGCCCAGTCGCGGCCCTGCCCTACAGCCGCCCCGTCGCGGCCCTGCCCTTCAGCCGCCCCGTCGCGGCCCTGCCTTGCTGCCGCTCGTCGCGGCCCTACCGTGCTGCCGCCCCGTCGGGGCCCTGCCCTTACGCCGCCTCGTCGCGGCCCTGCCCTGCATCCGCACAGTCGCGGCCCTGCCCTACAGCCGCCCCGTCACGGCCCTGCCCTTCAGCCGCCCCGTCGCGGCCCTGCCCCACAGCCGCCCCGTCGCGGCCCTGCCCTGCAGCCGCCCCGTCGCGGCCCTGCCCTGCAGCCGCCCAGACGCGGCCCTGCCCTACAGCCACCCCGTCGTGGCCCTGCCCTGCAGCCGCCCCGTCGCGGCCCTCCTCTACCGCCGCCTCGTAGCGGCCCTGCCCAGCTGCCGCCCTGTACCGGCCCTGCCCTACCCGCCGGTCGCGGCCCTGCCCTGCACCCGCCCCTGGTAAGCGCCCGCCCTGCCAAGCGCGCTGCTGCGCCTGCCTGCCTGCCGCGCCGCACCGCCTAGCTGAGCCGCGCCGCCCTGCCGAGCCGCGCCGCCCTGCCGAGCCGCAACGCCCTGCCGAGCAGAGTTGCGCCGCCCTGCTGTGCCGCGCCGCCCTGCCGAGCCGCGCTGCCCTGCCGTGCCGCGCCGTCCTGCCCTGCTGCTACTGCCGCCATGGCTAGTCCTACTGTGCTTACCTTCGACGCTGAGGGCCGTGCGGTCGATTTTGAGGTCTGGGTAGATGACTTGCAGCTCTATCTTCAGTGCGACTCCAGGGACGGAGTCTCGCTATTTGATCACACGTCCAGTGCCTCTGTTGCACCTGCTGCCGACGCTGACAGTACAGTTCGCTCGCAGTGGACTACTCGTGACGCTGTTGCTCGCCTTGCTGTTCGTAGTCACCTGCCGCCTGCTGAGGCTAGTACACGACTGCTAAGTCTCTGTATGATGCTGTTGTCGCACGCTACTCCTCCCCTGCCTCTGCTGCCCTCAGCCGCCTCATGCTGACGTACTTGTTCCCTGACCTAGCCGCGTTTGCCACAGTCGCTGACCTCATCACCCACCTCCGCACTAGTCACACCCGCTACAGCGCCGCACTTCCCTCCGAGTTTCGCGCCAAGAACCGCCCCCCCCATGTACATCACTGTTATAGTCACAATAGGCTCCAATGTGCCTAAACCGAAAGATAGAGTGCAGAGTCGGATTTCTGCACAGCGGCTTCAAACGTTCATAGCGTTCTGGTCACAACTTCAAATGACCTGATTCAACTTGGATCTGGAGCGTCTTAACGTCGCCTACAATAGGCAATTTAGATCGCACGATTTCACCAAGTATTGACGACACAGTGTCGGTTTGAACGAACGGCACTATGGCAGCCACTATAGTCTTAGAACACAAGATAGGAAGAGATATGAAGAGTTACGAGTTGGGAATGACTCCCAGCTCCTACAAACCCCAAGAGCCGAGGTACAGTGATGTGGAACAGTGCCACACTGTCCCCAACCACGAAGGGTCTCGAAACTACCCTTCACTAGGGCCTACACCAAGTGAAATGTTACACTACACAAAGTAATGTAACTATCTTCAATATCTTGAGGTGTACCCTTTTGGCGAGCTTCGAAATCACTTGAGGCTTGACACCAAGGCTCGGGCTCTTCATCACAAACTCATCCTTGAGTTCTTGATGGGTCTGCTGCACACACCTGCGACACACCGAACGTTCGACACAGGACAAAATAGAAACCGCGCACGACAAAATAGAAACCGCGCGCGAGACACAAACGACCGCGTAACACGCGTCTAGCGATAACTCGCAATTGACTCGACACACACACTCGACATCATGACTCAACATTCACACACAATTATAAGCATGAAATATATATTATCCCATGCCCTCATACCATTCCATACACACACACATGTACGCACACGGACAACAAGCCGAGTGCAAACCGTAGGGTTGCACCAACAAACTCCCCCTCGGATTGTTGGCCTTAGGATATGTTGCTCTCTCAGTTCAGAGCCATCCCAGCCAGCTTGCAACACTTCCAATGCTGCTGCTCCACCAGCCTCTTGGTCATCATGTCAGCCGGCTGCCCCGTGGTCTTCACGTAGCGCAACTCAACTTCACCCGCGGTTACCATGCTCCTTGTCCAATGCCACTTCACCCTCATGTGCTTCGTGAGTCCATGCAACACAGGGTTCTTAGCAAGAGCAATGGCACCCTGGCTGTCACAGTACAGTGGGGTAGGTCCTTGCTGGTCCTCCCCCAATTCAGCCAACAAACGCCGCTGCCACACAATCTCCCGTACGGCACGGAAGAGTGCCATGTACTCGGACTCCACCGAGCTCAAAGCTTGGTCAACCTGCTTCTTGCTCTCCCAAGCAGTTGGGCCTCCACCAACACAGCATATGAAGCCTCCCAAACTTGTCATGTCCTCTGGTTCTGATGCATATGAAGCATCCGAGTAGGCGGTGAGGAACAAACGCCCGGGTTCAACACCATCCGCGCCCTTTTGGCGCCTTTGTGCCGCCGCCGAGTATTGCAGCCCAACGGTCGGTGTTTGGCCAAGATACTTGGCCACCCTCATTCCAGCTGCTACCTGCTCCTCATTAGGGCATTGCACAACCCTAGCCAGCTGCCCGGTAGCAAACGCGACGTCCGGTCGGGTGTTTACCGCCGCATACATGAGGCTGCCCACCAACGAGTGAAATCGGCGCTTCTCCTCTTCTCCAACGCTCTCCTCCTCTGGCCCCTTCACACACTTGAACCCAGAGGGAAAGGGAGTAGCCACATGACCTTCACTCTGGCCGAAGTTGGCAGCCAACGCCTCCAGGTACTTCCGTTGGTGCACTCGCACGTCTCGTTCGATGTGGAGCCCAAGGTAGAAGCTCACGTCACCAAGGGCCTTGCACTTGAACTTGTCTTGAAGCTTCAGCATCAACTCCTTCACAAGGTCAGAAGAAGGTGAGAAAATGAGGATGTCATCCACATAAACCACCATGAAACTCCTCTGCTCCCCCTCGCCAAGCATGAACAAGGAGTGATCGGCCGTTGAGGGAGTGAAGCCGATCCCCTCCAACACTTCGCGCAGCTTCATGTACCATTGCCTAGGGGCCTGCTTCAGCACATAGAGGGCCTTCTTCAGCTTCCACACTCTGCCACTACCATCATCAAACCCCTCTGGCTGCGCCATAAAAATCTCCTCCTCAAGGATGCCGTTAAGGAATGCCGTTACGATGTCCATTTGCTTTACTACCCATCCTTTGATGGCGGCTCCCGCGAATAGGGTTCGCAGCGTCGTCGGCTTCACCACAGGGGCAAACAGCTCCTTGAAGTCCACCTTCTCCTTCTGCTGGTACCCCTTGGCTACAAGCCTAGACTTGTAGCGCTCGATCTTGCCGTCGGCATCCGACTTGATTTTGAAGAGCCACTTGGACGTTATCGCCGTACGCCCCTCCGGTAGCTCCACCAATTCAAACGTGTCATTCTCCTCGATGCTCTTCAGCTCACTCTCCATGGCCTTCTTCCACTCCTCAGCATCACTACTCTCCAAAGCCTCCTTGAGAGTTGCTGGTTCTCCCGGCATCTCCACCGGAGAGAAGAACGCGAAGGCACACTCCTCGTAGTCACTCTCCTCGTCGTCTCCGACCATCATTGCCGCTCCGGCCAGGGCTGTCTTGCCCTGCTTTCCCGGCGCATCATAGGTCAGCCTATTAGGGGGTTGAACTCTCCTCTTCCCCCTTCCTTCCTCCTCAGCTGCAGGGACTTGAAGGCCTTGGCGTTGCTGCGGTGTGGCTCGAATCCGTGGAGCACTCGTAGTACGGGAAGGGAGTGACGGTGCACGCTCGCTCACTTGCTGCACCTCCTCCTCTTCTTCCTCTGCATCATTGGCCTCCTCTCCTCCATTCACAAGGGAGGATTGCCTTGTGGTTGTGCTGCCGCTGCTCAGCTCCAAAGGCAGCTCCACATGCTCCAAACCGGAACTCTTCACCTCCCCAAACCGCACGCCTATCTTCGCCTCGTTCTCCGCCTTCCAATCCTTGTACATGAAGTTCTCCATGAACTTGCAGTCCCTGCTCACCAAGAACTTCTTGGTGAATGGGTCCCAAAGAAGCCATCCCTTGCTGTTTTGAGCCATGCCCAAGTGCACGGCCCACACCGCCTTGGCACCAAGCTTGTTGTGCCGAAGATGCTTAGGCACGAGCGCCATGCACATGCACCCGAACACCCGAAGCATATCCACCTTTGGCTTCCTTCCTAGCCACTCCACATAGGGCACCCATTTGTCTGCTCCCACATGAGTCAAGGCTCTGTTCTTGGCCACACACGCGCTCCGCACCGCATCAGGCCAGAAATAGTCGGGTAGCCCGGCTTCAATGAGCAACCCGCGTGCCGCCTCCGTGATTGTGCGGTTCGCTCGCTCGGCGATGCCGTTCATTGCAGGGGAGTATGGCATGGTGAGGGAGTGCCGAATACCATTCTTCTTCAGCCACAACCCAAACTCCTTGCTCAGGAACTCTCTCCCTCGATCGGTGCGGATTGACTTGACTAGACGGTCTTGTTGCCGCTCCACCATCGGGAACCAATCCGTCTTCAACGTTTCAGCCACGTCGCTCTTCTTGGCCAGCACATACACCCAAGTCATGCAGGTGTAGACGTCGACAATGGTGAGAAAATACTCAGCTCCAGAAGCTCCAAGCTTCAGGGGGCCCACCACGTCCATCACCACCTCATCAAGCGGTGCCTTTGCCGTTGCCTCCGAACTAGGGAACGGAAACCGGGTGAACTTGGCTTGAATGCACGTCGGGCAGCCAAGCACCTCATCGGGCTCCCCCTTCACACGTATGCCAGCAACCATCTCATTCTTCACTAGCTGCTGCAAGATGGGCAGGGCCACATGCCCCATGCGCCGATGCAAGGTGAGCCAATCACACTCCCCCGTAGCCGAAGTTGGATTGGAGAATGCCGCGCTCGCAATAGCGCCCCACATACTCTCTCCGTAGTCCTCCTCCGCTGCTGACTCGGGGTTCTCCTCACCCTTTTGCTGCTCCTTGGTTGCTGCACCACTCTCCTTAGGTTCACTGAACTTGCTGGTCCCTCCAGGTTGCTCTTCTTGAGCTCATTCTCCTTAGAGCGACCGTTCGCGCCATCGTCGCTACCGACCGCTCCATCCTTGGTGCTGATGCTTGCTGCCACTTGCCTCTCCTTAGGCATAGGGACCACTGGGATCTGCCACATCTCGTTGTAGACATCCCTGTCCTCATGAAGGTCCCAAAGAATTCGATCGCCAAGCCTTGCGGTGTAGGTCTTGGCTCCCTTCGAGTTCGTGTCCATGCCGGCCTTTGCCAACCGCCGCACGGAAATCAGGTTTGCAGCAAGGCTGGGCACCCAAAGCACGTTCTTGAGGCCCACCATCTTCCCATCAGCACCCTTGAACATGGCCTTCTCCATGCCTTTCACCTCTGCTCGCTGCCCTAAAGCCGATGTGACATGCTTCACCGGTGACGGCTCGAGTTCGGTGAGCAAGTCCGGGCGAGGTGTCATGCTATAGGTAGCGCCAGTATCAATCACCCAATAGTCCAGGGGGTGTAGGGTCACCTTCCCCACAGCTGCTGGCTTCTCAAAGCCTTCATCCTTCTCTGGACCAGCCGGTACTTGCGTCGACACGAAGTAGAATAGAACCGGGTATCGATCGTCGCTCGGGTCCTTGTCGTTGTCTCCTCTCTTCATGTTTGCAGCTCCGCCACCGCGACCGCCACGGCCTCCACGGCCTCGTCCTCTCCCTCCTCCTGCTCCTCTACCCTCTTGGCCTTGAGCAGGGGTCCAACCATCAGGGAGTTTGTAGCAGTCGCGCCACATGTGTCCGCTCTTGTGGCAATAGTGACACTCGCCGTCGAATCGTCCGCGACCGCGTCCGTACCTCTTGTCGTCGCTGCCGTAACCGCCACTCCCGCGGCCTCCGCCGAAGTTGCTGCCACCAAACCTTCCTCCCCCTCGTCCTCTGCCTCTTCCTCGACCATATCCACGGCCGATGCTCGCTGCCCCAGCGCCATCCGCACTCGCCAACTCACGGCGGCGGAAATCCTCTTGAAGGATAGCTCGCTTCACGTCTTCAAGCGAGAGGCGGGGCAAGTCGCGATTAAGGTTGATGATGAGCGAGGACCATGACTCAGGGAGTAGGGCCAGCAACTTGGTCTTCTTTTGGAGCTCACTATATTTCAAATCAGCTCCCTCAAGCCGCGTCAACAAATCGAAGAATTTCTGCACCCCTTCTTCAACCGCTTCATCCTCTTCAATTCGTAGTGTCGCCATTTGCCGTTCGAACACCACAGCTACCGCTGCTGTTGCAGGAGCGTGTACACCCTTGAGAGCAGCCCATGCCTTTGGTCCCTTCTCTGGTTCACGCTGGAAAGGCTTGATGTGACGGATCTGGCTGCTCCCCAACGCTTGCCCTAGTAGGAGGTAGCCTTGTGCGCTCTTCCGCACCCACGGGCTCTTCTCCGGGTCGTTCTCGGGGCGCTTCTCCGTTCCTTCCATCACCTCCAGCAGGTCATAGTGATCAAACACGTTCTCCATTCTGAAGGACCACTCAGCAAAGTTGTCACCATTGAACTTGTCAAGGCCAAACACTCTAGGCTCGTCCCTAGATGGGCCAACACTTGGTTGCACGGGCGCCATGGCTGAGTCACAGGGTTGGCCTTGAGCTTGGGCTTCTCCACTGCCACCAGCACCTCTGCCACCCCTTTCCTCAGGTCCAGCAATTGTCGAAACTGCTCCAAGGGGCTCTGATACCACTTGTTATAGTCACAATAGGCTCCAATGTGCCAAAAACGAAAGATAGGGTGCACAGTCGGATTTCTGCACAGTGGCTTCGAACGTTCATAGCGTTCTGATCACAACTTCAAATGACCTGATTTAACTTGGATCTGGAGCGTCTTAACGTCACCTACAATAGGCAATTTAGATCGCACGATTTCACCAATTATTGACGACACAGTGTCGGTTTGAACGAACGGCACTATGGCAGCCACTATAGTCTTAGAACACAAGATAGGAAGAGATATGAAGAGTTACGAGTTGGGAATGACTCCCAGCTCCTACAAACCCCAAGAGCCGAGGTAAGGGCTAAGGGCTTTAGCCAGCGCTTTGGCATCGACTACGACGACACTTACGCTCCTGTTGGCAGCTACACCACCGTGCGCGTGCTCCTCTCAATCGCAGCAGTTATGGACCTGGATTTGCTGCAGCTTGATGTGAAGAATGCATTTCTCCACGGCACCATCGACCACGAGATCTACATGCAGCAGCCGCCCTACTTCACCGATGGTAGCAGCAAGGTGTGCCTCTTGCAGAAGAGCCTTTACGGGCTA
The DNA here is from genome assembly GCA_947471745.1 of Closterium sp. Naga37s-1. Classification (NCBI taxonomy): domain Eukaryota; kingdom Viridiplantae; phylum Streptophyta; class Zygnematophyceae; order Desmidiales; family Closteriaceae; genus Closterium; species Closterium sp. Naga37s-1. The sequence continues at coordinate 1,139,993 of CANJKZ010000314.1, read as the reverse complement.
AAGCAGAGTCCCCTTCTGTGGTACAAGGAGCTGGACAAGGTGCCCCTTGTGGAGGGGTACAAGATGAGCATTGTGGATCAGGCCCTATACTACAAGGATGGGGCGAGCGGGAAGCGCGTGTGGCTGCTAATCTACGTGGATGACCTGCTAGTGGCAAGTGAAGGCCAGCAGCTACTGCAGGACCTGAAGGGGCTGCTAGCCAATGCGTTTCAGCTCCGTGAGGTGGAGCCAGTGGAGCGCTACCTGGGGCTGCAGATTGTGCGAGATCGCCCCAACAGGACACTCTTCCTGCACCAGAATGCGTACGTGGCGAAGGTGCAGCAGCGGTTCTTCAAGGGGGCGCCACCAAAGAAGCAGCCGATCAGTCCTCTCTCCTCTGCCAGCTTTGCCAAGCAGAATGCTAGGCAGTTTGCCAACCGTACTATGACCGAGTACTTGTCAATTCTCGGCATGGTGCAGTTTGCAGCCATCTCAACCTGTCCTGACCTCTCTTTTGCATGCAGTCACCTTGTAGCAGGTGCACACCCCAGGACCGATGCGCATTGGCATGAGCTCTTCCGCACACTCTCCTACTAGGCTGCCTCACCGGACAAGGGGCTGCTGTTCAAGGGAGGACCAGAGAGTTTGACTCTCGTAGGGTATGCGGTTGCGGATGATGCAGGCGACAAGGAGAACCGGTCGTCCACGGGAGGCTACCTCTTCAAGCTTGGTGGAGCTGCCGTTTCATGGCAGGCCAAGAAGCTGCAGGGTGCAACCAAGCTTTCCTCCACCGAGAGCGAGCTTGTGGCTGCGGTGGAAGCGGGAAAGGAGGGGCGCAAGCTAAGGTTACCGCTGTGGGAGTTTCAGCTGCTCAAGAAGGGTGTCCCCACCACCCTGTACGTTGACAACACGTCAGCGGTGCAGCTCAGCTAGGCGGGCGGGCTGAAGGGGCGCATGAAGCATGTGGACCGTTCGCCACATGTGGCTACAGGACATGGTGCGCATGAAGAAGTTGGAGGTGCAGCACATCCCTACAACGGCTCAGCCCGCGGACTTCTTCACGAAGCGGCTCGACAAGGCAGCCTTCAACCGATGTTGTGCAGAAGCCCGGCTGGTCAGGCGTGCTCCTGACAGCAAGGGGGCGTGTTAGAAGGAAATGCTGCCATGAGCAACAAAATGTCTGCGCTGGAATTCAAACTCGTGACCTTCAAATCTGTCCTGAAAGTGTCTCAGGACAGATTCAGGACGGTTTCTGCAAAGGCGTTGGTTGCACGCGAGTTTCGAACTGGAGACCTTTCGATTCAAGTGTCCCGAAAGTGTCTTGTCAGGACAGATTGGGGACAGTTTGGGGACAGATTGGGGACAGTTTGGCGAAATCGATCTCGGGTCGCATTCGGTATGAAACTCGGCAGTGCAATATCTTGAGGTGTACCCTTTTGGCGAGCTTCGAAATCACTTGAGGCTTGACACCAAGGCTCGGGCTCTTCATCACAAACTCATCCTTGAGTTCTTGATGGGTCTCCTGCACACACCTGCGACACACCGAACGTTCGACACAGGACAAAATAGAAACCGCGCACGACAAAATAAAAACCGCGCGCGAGACACAAACGACCGCGTAACACGCGTCTAGCGATAACTCGCTATTGACTCGACACACACACTCGACATCATGACTCAACATTCACACACAATTATAAGCATGAAATATATATTATCCCATGCCCTCATACCATTCCATACACACACACATGCACGCACACGGACAACAAGCCGAGTGCAAACCGTAGGGTTGCACCAACAATCACCCTCTTCTACCTAGTCACCCGTCTCCCTTACTCTCTCCGCCCAGTGAGGGACCACTTTCTCTCCCTTTGCCCCACTGAGCTCACCGTCGACCTGCTCGAGGAACGCCTCCTTGCAGCTGAGACTAGCATAGTCGCTGTAGGAGCGTCTCGCGGCGGCCCTCGCGCCCCTTTCTTTGAGGGGTGCTCCCCCGGCCCCCTTTTGCCCCCTGTTGCTTCTGCTGCTGCTGTCGACCTCGTTGGCACCGAGGCGGTTGGGGCTGCATCTGCTCCTAGTGGGAGGTGCTGCAGCGGCAAGGGCAGGGGGGGCAAGGGTGGTGGAGGGGACGGCGGGGGCGGCGGTGGTGGCGGTGGAGGAGGTGGAGGGGGTGGGAGTGGAGGTGGGGGTGGAGGCGGGAGTGGGGGCGTCGGTGGCGGCGGTGGTGGAGGCGGCGGCGGCAGCGGCAGTGGGGGTGGCGGCGGCGGTGGTGCTGGTCGGGGTGGAGCCGTGCAGCGTGGAGGCTTTGGCGGTTGCTAGCGCTAGCAGCAGCCGCGTTCCCATGAGGCCCCGTCGCCCCAGCAGCTTCGTGAGTGGTACGCTGGGCGTGGAAGGTCTGGGGGTGCTGGTCCCTGCGCTTACGTTCTCCGCACAGGCGATCGCCGTGGGGAGACATGCGGGCTGCCGCATGCTACGCAGCGCTGTTTCGGTTGCCTGACTGACGCCTGGCATGCCCAGTTTCCTGACGCTACTGAGCTCCCTCGCTGGGCTAATCTGCTTAAGTCTGGTGTTACTATCTTTGATCTTGATTATGATGCTATCCTTGCTGCCATGTATGCTGTGACTACAAATGCTGAGGGTGACTGTTACCTGTGTGTTCCGCCTGACCCAGGTATAGAGGCTGCTGCTCTAGGTGCTAGTGACTCTGCTGCTCCAGGTACTGGTGAGCCTGCTGCTTCAGGTGCTGGTGAGTCTGCTCTCTCAGGTACTGCGCCTCCTGAGGCCTTGCACACTTTCACTCTTGACTACGGTGCTTCCCGCTCTTTCTTTCGCGACTGCACCACACTCACGCCGCACAGTCGGCCGGTTGCTGTCTCCCTGGCGGACCCCTCTGGGGGCCCAGTCCTTGCACACTCCTCCACGGTTCTGCCGTGTCCGGCCGTCCCGTCTGGCTCACTGTCGGGTCTCCACCTCCCCTCGTTCTCTACGAACTCGGTGAGTGGAGCTGACCTCCAGGATGTGTGGGTTGACCAGTTCACTCCTGGTGGTCAGCGGGTGACCCACTGTACGTGTACTCGGACAGGCCGCCACCTTGCCACGTTTACCCGTCAGCCTGGGTCGAGCCTGTACACCCTGACTACTGCGTCGCCTCCAGTTACTGTGTCTGATCAGGTCGTTGCGTCTGGTCAGGTGTTTGCTGCCGCGTCGAGGTCTGGTCCGGAGTCTGCCCCCTGCTCGTGTCGTCTCCTGTCACACCAGACTCTCCTCTGGCACCACTGCCTTGGTCACCCCTCCCTGCCTCGTCTTTGAGGTATGGCCTCCCGTGTCCTTGTCACTGGTCTCCCCCGGTCTCTCCCTCCCCTCCCACCGGGGCCTGCCCCTACTCGCGTTCGTTGCGTCGAGGGACGGCAGCGCGCCGCTCTTCACTCCTCCGAGTTCCCTCCGACAAAGGCTCCCCTGCAGACCCTCCATATGGACGTGTGGGGCCCAGCCCGCGTCCGTGGACAGGGTCACGAGCGTTACTTCCTGCTGGTCGTTGACGACTACTCGCGTTACACCACAGTCTTCGTTGCGTCGAAAGGGTGAGGTCACTGAGGTGCTGATCGACTGGATCCGCGCTGCCCGTCGCCAGCTCAGCAAGAGTTTCGGCTCGGACCTTCCTGTTCTACGTCTGCATTCTGACAGAGGTGGAGAGTTTTCCTCCGCCCTTCTGCAGGCCTTCTGTCGTGCGGAGGGCATCCGCCAAACGTTCACGCTTCCGGCCTCCCCAGAGCAAAATGGGATTGCTGAGCACCGCATTGGCATGGTCATGGACGTCGCTCGTACGTCCATGATCCATGCGGCTGCTATCCAATTTCTGTGGCCGTTCGCGGTTCAGTACGCTGCGCATCAGCTCAACCTCCAGCCCCGTGTCTCCTTTCCGGAGACCACACCTGCTCCGCGGTGGACGGGGAAGGTTGGCGATGCGTCTGTGTTGTGTGTCTGGGGATCTCGAGCTTTTGTCCGCGATTCTTCCGCGGACAAGTTGTCCTTCCGTGCTGTTCCCTGCGTCTTCCTTGGCTGCCCCCCTGACACGCCTGGCTGGCAGTTTTACCACCCCACCTTGCGCCATGTTCTGTTTTCTCAGGGCGTCACGTTTGACGAGTCGGTTCCCTTTTCTGTCTCTTCCCCTACCGCACTGCTCCCCTTTCCCCCCCGCCGCTCTTCCTAGCACCAGGTCCTCCTCCAGTAGACCCCCTCCCCCCTCAGGGTCCTGCCCCCTCAGGTATGTCCCAGGTAGACCCTCACGAGCCTGTCGAGGTAGCTGTCGACTCTGGTACTGCTAGGGGTACTGAGCCTACTGGTACGTGGCCTGGGGGTGCTGAGCCTGCGGGTGCGGGGCTTGGGGGTGCTGATTCTGAGGGTGCGGAGCCTGGGGGTGCTGAGCCTGAGAGTGTGGAGCCTGGACCGTTGGGCAAATAGCATTAGGCAACAGCAGTGACGAGGATTCTGCGCGAATAGTTGTACGGTTGGTTTTTCACTGTAATAAGGGAATGTACCCCTTAGAGTACATGGCTAGCTATGTCGATTCGTATTCCCTTGTACTCTTATTTATATCCTTGTCTTTGCATGTTTTAATCATCTCAAGCATTTTGTTATCACTAAGTACTACGCGGAAGCGATTAAACCTGAACCACGAAAACAAACTTGGCAACACTTAACTTCACTTTGAACCCTCCGAGTATGACAGTTTGTCACCTCATAGCCAAGGGCATGGTAGAAAACAAAGTGAGTAGTTATGCCTTGCTTGATTTGTGGAGTGAGGAATCTGGTCGAGCAGAGTTTCGGTAGCACCACGTTACGTTTCTATTATCGTCAATACATAGTACGGTAGTAGAATTCCAGACTTTGAAAAGCATAATGGCATTGATTCAAGCAAGTACAAGCATGCATTTTATATAACCTCCTGAGCACAGAGAAGGAAAGCACACAAAAAGGTTGTTTAACTTGAGTCCAGGACTTCGCCAAATATGCCAAAGAAAACGGTTGTCAAACTGCTGTTGAATTTGGCTGGATTTGCTTGTTGAAGAAAACTGTCTTCAAATTTCATGTTTGCCAAACGCCGTGCTGACTCCACACATGAGTACTCATGAATTCTCGTTGGTCGTTATGAACACTCGTGTGGGATTACCGTTTTCACGAAGTCTCACATTTGAAAAATGGTTTTCGCCGTTTTCTCCCTGTATCGAAAATGTCGCGTTACGCGCACGACATTTCCGGCGAAGCTGCCTGTACGCCGAGTCAACGCGGGATTCGGTTTTTCAACCGTAATCCCGAGCTCATCCTGTACTGCAATCATGCACGACCAATATTTCGGTCGTGCTGTACAGTGCACTGACGTGCGCTGTCCTACGCGTGGGCAGGGCGATCATTCGCCCTGACCTGTTGCGATTGTGGGCCCTGCCACGCTGGCAACAGTGCGAGGCACACGCTCGAGCATGAGGACCCACACGCGCGAGATCAGGACCACATGCACGGTCAAGTTTTCCGCGCCATTGACCCTTGACTAACGCGAGAAATATTCAGGGGTCAAAATTGACCAACCGTGAACACTCACGACTCTTCATGAGTCTCGCTTCGTGGGGACTCGTGAAACTCTCATGAAACTTCATAATGCTCTCTCGCCATGAACACTAAATGAAGTGAATTGGCTATGCGTGAACCACTCGTGTGATGCGAAATGATATGCAGGCGGCTGATTGACGTGCGAAAGTAGTATTTGCACCCAACACACTCCCCCTCAAGCAGTCGCCTGCTTGCACCTCCTTGCATGAGCCTAGTTAAGGCTCATACTGCACAGCTTAGCACAGCGCCAGTGAGGTTCTTCAGCCAGCCGCTTCGTGAGAAAATCTGCCGGCTGCTGCTGTGTTTTCACATAGAGAGGCTAAATGGATCCCCTCTGCACTTCCTTGCGCAGCCAATGCCATTTGATCTGCATGTGCTTGGTGAGCCCATGCAGCACCGCATTCTTTGACATTGCAATGGCACTAGAGTTGTCACGAAACAGCGGTGTAGCCGTTTTCTGCTCGTGCCCTATCTCCTCCAGCAGCTTCCTCAGCCAAATCAGCTTCTTGGCTGCATGATACATTGACATGTACTCGGCTTCAGCAGAAGAATCCGCTATTTCCACCTGTTTCTTTGACCTCCAGCTCACGGGCCTACCACCAATCACGCACACATATCCTCCCACAGAGGACATGTCTTCCTTTTTCGATGCCCAAGTTGCATCAGCATACCCTTTGAGAAACAGCTCCCTCTCTCCAAGATGCTCCCCTTTTTCCTTGAACCTCAGATCCCTTCTGCTTCCTTTGAGCCACGGCCGAGTATTGAACTCCAACGGTAGGTTAGGAGCTCAAATACTTGTTGATGCGCTCTGGTGCATCCACCTGCTCCTCGGTAGGATTTTGTACCACTCTAGCCAGCTGCCCCACAGCAAAAGAGACATCCGGCCTCGTATGCACGGCTGCATAGAGCAAACTCCCCACCATTGACTGAAAACGAGCCTTCTCCTGCTGATCCACCCCCTCATTCTCACCAGCCTTGACGAGTTTGAACTCGGATGAAAGTGGTGTGGCTATCTTCCTTCCGACCTCAACCTCATACTTGCTCCCCATGTCCTTGATATAATTCTCCTGGTGTAGCTTCACCCAACCATTGCTGACATCCCTTTCAATGTGCATCCCAAGATAGTAGTTCGCCTCCCCCAAGGTCTTGCACTTGAAGTTTTGCATCAGTTTCTCCTGCACCTTCATCACTTCCTGCTTGCTGCTCCCGAACAAAAGGATGTCGTCCACGTACACCAGGAACATGACGAGGCTCTCCTTCTCCCCTATGAGGAAAAGACCCTCGTCACATGCACTCGCCCTGAAGCCTATCTCCTCTAGAACTGAAGACAACTTCTTGTACCAGCAGCGTGGTGCTTGTTTGAGGCCATAAATGGCCTTCTTCATTTTGCACACACGCCTGGTACCGTCCTCATAACCCGGTGGCTGCGACATGAACACCTCCACATCTATCAGCCCATAGAGGAAGGCTGTGGTGATATCCATCTGGACTATCACCCACCCACACACAGCTGCACCGGCGAGGAGAACACAGATTGTTGGCGTCTTTGCAGTTGCCGCAAACGTTTCCTTGAAGTCTTCCCTTTCCTTTTGCTGGTATCCCCTTGCAACCAGCCTGCTCTTGTAAACTGATACGGCTCCTTTGTTGTCAGTTTTAATCCTAGGAATCCAGCCACAGTTTATGGTTTTCTTCCCCTCCGGCAGTGTCACCAGCCCCCATGTCCCATCTTCCATTTGGCTGTTGTATTCCGCATCTATTGACGCCAACCACTTGTCCCTATCCGGTCCTTTGAGCGCCTCTTCCATGGTGAGCGGTTGAGTCGGTGCGGGTGCCATGAAGTAGGTCCACATGGCCATGTTTTCCGCCCACGTGCTGAAGGGCCTACCACCGGAGTACGGATTTCTTCGCCGCAAGCTCGAAATGTCCAGCCCTGACTTGACGGTGGAACGCGTGTGCAGCGAGGTGTTGATGGAGGAGCAGACTCTCTCCATCGAACAGAGTTACAAGCAGATCACCAGTGATGCATCTGCTTTCTCGAGCGCTGTCAATGCCATCGTGGCAACAATGGGGGTCAACGGGAAGGAAGGAAAAGGGGGAAGGGAGCAGACGGACAAGAAGAAGGATGGCAAGCGGGAGAAGAAGCGAGCCCCCTTCAAGGGGCGCTGCTACAACTGCAATGAGGAGGGGCACATGGCTGCCAAGTGCCCCAACAAGAAGAAAGATACAACGCCCGCGGCAGCCGCGAATGTAGCTGAAAGAGACGGGAAGGGCGTGGCGCTCACCGTCGCGTGTTCGGCTGCAAAGTTGCTGGCCGACAACAAGGACTTGTGGTTCCTTGACTCAGGATGCTCCCAACACATGACCGGCCGAAAGGAGTGGTTCATGGTGATCCGTGACCCATCTGCAACGAAATCAGTCAAAGGGTTTGATGGTTCTATGCAGGAAGTCGCCGGTGTTGGTGAGGTTTTGCTGGAGGGCACTAACGGCTTGCGTGTGACCCTACATGATGTCCTCTTTGTGCCAGGAATGAAGGCCAACTTGGTCTTCCCTGGGCAGCTCTTGGACAAGGGAGCAAAGCTGCAAACCGAGGAAGGTGTCACTCGCATAATCACATCAGGAGGCCAAGTGGTTGCAACGGCACGATACCGCCATCGCCTTCACTGCCTTGACCTGAAACCGGGGCCAGCAAGGAACGGTGCAACGGATGCAGCGGCATGCAACGGCACAGCGGTTGTAGCGGCATGCACCGATATGGCAGGTGGAGCGGCGAGCAACGGCAAAGGGGCTGCATCAGCATGCAACGGCACGGCGGCAACGGCAAGCAACGGCACGGCGAAGGAGATTGCTGATGTGGCGTCAAGCAAGCCGGAAGTTAAAGATGGAGCGGCAAGCCTCAATACGTACGTGGTGGGCTCCAAGGCAACGCCCAACCTGTGGCACGCTCGCCTTGGACACGTCCACTTCGATGCGGTGAAGCGGATAGCCACGAGCGGTGGCGTGTTCGGTATGGACCTGGAGAAAGGAGGTGAGGATATGCCGTGCACCTCCTGCCATGAAGCCAAACTCACTCGTGAATCATTTCCGCTGCACGACGAGCGAGAGGAGCAGGTACTTGGGCTGGTCCATACTGACGTGTGCGGTCCATTTCAGACCCTAGCCATGGATGGAAGCAGGTACTACATTCTTTTTGTCGACCACGCCTCACGTTACACCTGGGGGAAGACGTTGAAGCTGAAGAGCGACGCGCTTGCTGCCTTCAAGGAATGGCTTCCCGAAGCTGAACGCCAAACCGGCATGACGCTGGAGGTGTTGCGGTCGGACTGGGGAGGGGAGTTTATGTCGAATGGATTTCTGTTGCTGCTGAAGCAACGAGGAATTCTACGTCAACTTTCCTGCCCCTCCACTCCCCAGCAGAACGGTGTGGCTGAATGCCGCAACCGTACGGTAACCGAGGGCATGCGTGTGATGTTGGGGCACATGGGGTTGAAAGCACACTGGTGGCACTTCGCTTTCCAGCAGTTCTTGTGGGTGTTAAACCGTGTGCACAAATCCACCCTGCCCCATGGTGTGACCCCTCATTTGGTGGTGTTCAAAGTCAAGCCCGATGTGTCCATGGTCCGTGTGTTCGGGTGCATGGTGCAGTACCTCATTCCTGAGCATGAGCGTGAGGGGAAGCTTGCAGGCAAGACTCATTGGGGCATGCATTTGGGCATGAGCATGGAAAGTAAGGGATGGCATGTGGTGGATGTTGAGTCAAAGCGCATGGTCATCACCCGGGATGCACGTTTTTATGAGGACATGTCACTTGAACGGTGGCAGAAGTGGCGTGCACGCGTGGGTGATGGGAATGACCAGCCCACACCACCCTTTGCTTCAGTCCCATCTCTCTTCCCTGAGCCCCACGACCCCGAGCAGAATCCGCCGCCACCACGTACCGTCATCGTGGTCCCGGTACCGTCCGTGCAAGGGGGCGAGAAACCCCTTGATCACTCGGTGGGCCCTTTGGGCAGCAAGGCACCTACTGCACCTCCTCCTCTTGGTCCACCCTCCGTTGCTAATTCGGCGCCCGTAGGACCAGAGGATGGTCCTCTGGAGGTTGACACCAGCATGGCAGATCACGAGGAGGAAGAAGAAGAAGTAGTAGTGGATGAGCAGTCACCAATGGCCCATGAGCATGAGCCTTCACCTGCAGTTCCCCCCCTCCAGCCCATTCCACCACCCCCACGTCGCTCCAGCAGGCCTAACAAGGGGTGCCACCCGTACGGTTTCCGCCATCAGCCATGACGGCCCTGGATGCGGATGATGAGGACAACCCGTACGACGTGGCATACCTTGCTGAGGACGAGTGCGACACGGACAGCAATGACGAAGTAGAGTACCCGGACGAGGATGAGGAGGAGGAAGGCGCTTGGGGAGGTGTCTTCCTCGACCTGGCAGCTGCGTTGATCGGACCTGAAGGCAAGGAATGGTGGGCTGCTATGAAGGAGGAGATGGAGAGCCCTGATGAGCAAGGCACTTGGACGTTGGCTGACCCACCTGAAGGTCGCAAAACCGTCGGTGTCAAGTGGCTGCTGAAGAAAAAGCTGCGGCCTGATGGCACCGTGGAGAAGTACAAGGCCAGGCTCGTGGCTAAGGGCTTTAGCCAGCGCTTTGGCATCGACTACGACGACACTTACGCTCCTGTTGGCAGCTACACCACCGTGCGCGTGCTCCTCTCAATCGCAGCAGTTATGGACCTGGATTTGCTGCAGCTTGATGTGAAGAATGCATTTCTCCACGGCACCATCGACCACGAGATCTACATGCAGCAGCCGCCCAACTTCACCGATGGTAGCAGCAAGGTGTGCCTCTTGCAGAAGAGCCTTTACGGGCTAAAGCAGAGTCCCCTTCTGTGGTACAAGGAGCTGGACAAGGTGCCCCTTGTGGAGGGGTACAAGATGAGCATTGTGGATCAGGCCCTATACTACAAGGATGGGGCGAGCGGGAAGCGCGTGTGGCTGCTAATCTACGTGGATGACCTGCTAGTGGCAAGTGAAGGCCAGCAGCTACTGCAGGACCTGAAGGGGCTGCTAGCCAATGCGTTTCAGCTCCGTGAGGTGGAGCCAGTGGAGCGCTACCTGGGGCTGCAGATTGTGCGAGATCGCCCCAACAGGACACTCTTCCTGCACCAGAATGCGTACGTGGCGAAGGTGCAGCAGCGGTTCTTCAAGGGGGCGCCACCAAAGAAGCAGCCGATCAGTCCTCTCTCCTCTGCCAGCTTTGCCAAGCAGAATGCTAGGCAGTTTGCCAACCGTACTATGACCGAGTACTTGTCAATTCTCGGCATGGTGCAGTTTGCAGCCATCTCAACCTGTCCTGACCTCTCTTTTGCATGCAGTCACCTTGTAGCAGGTGCACACCCCAGGACCGATGCGCATTGGCATGAGCTCTTCCGCACACTCTCCTACTAGGCTGCCTCACCGGACAAGGGGCTGCTGTTCAAGGGAGGACCAGAGAGTTTGACTCTCGTAGGGTATGCGGTTGCGGATGATGCAGGCGACAAGGAGAACCGGTCGTCCACGGGAGGCTACCTCTTCAAGCTTGGTGGAGCTGCCGTTTCATGGCAGGCCAAGAAGCTGCAGGGTGCAACCAAGCTTTCCTCCACCGAGAGCGAGCTTGTGGCTGCGGTGGAAGCGGGAAAGGAGGGGCGCAAGCTAAGGTTACCGCTGTGGGAGTTTCAGCTGCTCAAGAAGGGTGTCCCCACCACCCTGTACGTTGACAACACGTCAGCGGTGCAGCTCAGCTAGGCGGGCGGGCTGAAGGGGCGCATGAAGCATGTGGACCGTTCGCCACATGTGGCTACAGGACATGGTGCGCATGAAGAAGTTGGAGGTGCAGCACATCCCTACAACGGCTCAGCCCGCGGACTTCTTCACGAAGCGGCTCGACAAGGCAGCCTTCAACCGATGTTGTGCAGCAGCCCGGCTGGTCAGGCATGCCCCTGACAGCAAGGGGGCGTGTTAGAAGGAAACGCTGCCATGAGCAACAAAATGTCTGCGCTGGAATTCAAACTCGTGACCTTCAAATCTGTCCTGAAAGTGTCTCAGGACAGATTCAGGACGGTTTCTGCAAAGGCGTTGGTTGCACGCGAGTTTCGAACTGGAGACCTTTCGATTCAAGTGTCCCGAAAGTGTCTTGTCAGGATAGATTGGGGACAGTTTGGGGACAGATTGGGGACAGTTTGGCGAAATCGATCTTGGGTGGCATTCAGTATGAAACTCGGCAGTGAGGTGTCGAAGCCAACCGAATTCGCACGGGAGTTACAGTCGGTGGTCGACGGAATTCTTGTCGCGGAAATTCTCGTCTACGGAATTCCAGTCAATGAAATTCGCTCGGCGAAATTCAAGGCTCCGAATTTCGCGTCGACGAAATTCAATGTGCGACCTGGGTCGACACTTTGTTGTGTGCTTTTATTTTGTATTGCGTCCTAGTATAAAACCAGAGAGCACAAACCAGAAATCATCCTGGTTTGTGTGTATCTCTGGCTATAGTGGACAGTTTCCTGCAATCTTTGATGTGTTGGAATCGTGCTTCTGAGCTCTATCAAGCTGCTATAGTAGTGGAATTCTACAATCAACAGCTGCAGCAGAGGCGACGGAGGGGACCAGGGGGGAGGGCGAACACCCCTCAAAGAAGGGAGTGCGAGGAGTGCCACGAGAAGCGCCTACAGCGACCATGCTAGTCTCAGCTGCTAGGAGGTGCTTCTCGAGTAGGTCGCAGTGAGGTCGGTGGGGTCAAGGGCAAGAAGGAGGTCCCTGACAGCGCTAAGAGAGTCAGGGAGGCGGTTGACTATGAAGTAGAGAGTGATGTACATGGGAGGAGGGTTCTTGGTGAGAAACTCGGCGGGAAGCGCAGCGCGGTAGCGAGTGTCACTAGTGCGAAGGTGAGTGACGAGGTCGGCTACTGTGGCAAAGGTGGAAAGCTCTAGAAACAGGTAGGGCATGAGAAGGCGGCCTAGTGCAGAAGTGGCCGGGGAGAAGTAACGAGCGACTACAGCGTCGTATAGTGCTTTCGCAGTCTTGTGCTGTCCGAAGTGAGCGCGTTCGGCTAACGGCAGGTGGTTGCGAACGGCTAGGCGAGCAGCAGCGTCTCGAGTAAGTCACTGTGAGCGAGCTATACTGTCAGCTATGGCGGCAAGGGCGAGAGAGGCGCCAGACGTGAGGTCAAACAGTGAAACACCGTGCTTGGAATCGCTCAGTAAGTACAGCTGTAAGTCGTCGAGCCAAGCATCAAACTCTATCGGGCGGCCCTCCGGATCAAAGGTAAGAACACTGAGCATGGCCATGGCGGGCAGAGCAGTCGGGCGCGCTAGCAGCAAAGCGCGCTAGTAGCAGGGCAGCAGGCAGGCAGGGCAAAGCAGGGCGGTGGCCAGCAGAGTGGCTCGCAGGCAGAGCAGGGCAGAGCGGCAGTCAGCAGGGCTCTGTGGCGCAGCTGTTAGTGGCGCTCAGGCAGGGCAGGGCAGGGGCACGTGACGTGCAGTGCAACAGTGCGGGGCAAGGCAGGGCAGCCGCGCGTGCAGAGCAGCAGCACGGAGCAGGGCAGGTGCACGAGGCAGAGCTTACACGTGCAGGCACGGCAGGGCAGCCTGTGCAGGGCAATGACAATAGTGCAGCAGCTCCAGTAGCGTAGGCAGCAGCAGTAGCGCAGCCACAGCAGTACAGGCGGCAGTATGGCAGTAGTGCAGGTGCGCGGGCGGCAGGGCAGGTGCGCACGGGCCTGGCGCGGGCTGTACGGACTACGCGCTGGCCTGGTGCTGGCTGTACTGACTGCGCGCGGGCCTGGCGCGGGCTGTATGGGCTGCGTGTGGGCCTGGCGCGGGCTGTACGGGCTGCGTGCGGGCGGCGCGCAGGCTGTACAGGCTGTACACGAGGGGCGCGCGGGCTGTACGGACTACGCGCGACAGGGCAGGGCAGCAGTAAGGCACGGGGAAGGGCAGGGCAGGGCGTACGGGCCGCGCGCTAGGCAGGAAATGGGGCGCGCGACGGGCAGCGAATAGGGTGCGCGTGGGGCAGCGTACGCTGCGCGCGCTAGGCAGCGATTGGGGAGCGCGCAGGGCAACGCACGGGGCGCGCGAAAAGCAGTAACCGAGACGCGCGCGGGGTAGGTATCTACTCGTTTCAGGCAGAAAATACGGCACGCTTTAGGGGCGATCGACGGGCAGCGAGAAGGTACGCACTAGAGGCGCGCTACGGGCAGCGGAAGGGGGCAGGTTCTTAGAAAAAAAAAAAAACGGCCATAACGGACCTACCTGCTCTATACCATGTCAGAATACTAAGGAGAATAGTTGGTGATTAGGTCAAGGGGGAGGGGTACAAGAACAACATCGAGAGAAATTTTGTACCCCCTAGTGCTAACACCCATATAGCCTAAAGCACATATCATATATGTTTTCACACCAACTCCTTTCGCCATAAGCACCAGAAAATTGCTGTATACCTTCTCCAGCGGCTTGTAGCGTTCGGTCCCAGGGATCTTTTCGGCGAAGGGCGTGTGACGTAGCGCGGCTGCCGGGCAGACGGTACAATTGGGTAAGTCAGTAGTAATTTTCCATCGGGTAGCAACAGTGCGTCTGCCGCAAAAAGGTTCGCGTTGATGTAGTTGTTGAGCACTTCAATTGATGGGTGTCCCATGCGTTGATGCCAGGTGTCTCCGTCGGCCCGGTATCCTTTAGTGCGCGCGTAAAGCTCCTTCTCCCGTCCTAATATCTCCTCTGTCGTTTCTTTCCTAGTTTGATCCGAAGGTTCGTCGGGCACAGTGACTCGTACCGCCGCTGCTTGGATTGTCGCGCCGTGATACGTTCCGCTTGTATCGCTGATGGTGGTGGTGTACATTGTCAGCGGCAGCTCAAGTGGCCTTTCAGGAGGCGGGGGTGAGGTTCGCGGGCGACGATCTTCGGGTTGCGTGATTTCTCCTTCCTTGAAGTTGGTATCGCCGATCGCCACTCCCCTTGTCTCGAAGCGGAGGTAGTCCTTGCCGTCCGTCGTGATGGGAATCAGGTGAGGTCCGTACTCCGTTAGCGACTCTTCCTCCTCTGCTTCTGGTGCCTCCTCAGTAATTTCTGGTTCTTCTGCTGCTTCTATTCCTCTGCTGCAGGTCCCTCGGCAATGTTTCCCCATCCAGTTTCAGCTGCGATGGCTTCTCCCAGCGCGGTGTTCTCCATGACCCAGTGAACGTCCACGGCGTCCCAGCCCTCGGTGGTGTTCCAACCAGTAGGTTGTTGAACGGGAGGCCAGAAGGCCCGCGTAGCTTCCGTGCTTGTCGGTTCAGTTGTTGCGACTGCCGTTTCTGACGTGGTCTCCTCTACTTCCACCGCTTGCAGTCCTGTGTCTGCAGGGTTCGTGGTTGAGGCGACAGGTACGGCAAGGGCGCGGAAGGTGCCGTCGAGACCCGGTTGCTGATAGTCGGTTTCTTCTAGGTGGCTCCACCTTGGTGGTGACGGGTGGCCCGGTGGATCAAAGACGAGGATGTGCTCGTCGTCGCCAGAGGTTTTGGGTGACTCGAAGTCGAGCACAAATACTCCTTCCACACACGTTGCCTTCCCGATGAAGATTTCATTACATATTAAGTGCATCTCGTCTTCGGTTGTTTGCAGGCCGACTCCGCACTTCATCAGCTGGTGGAGGGACAAGAGATTGTACCGGAGTTCAGGCACGATGAGAACATCGCTTATGTGGATGCAGTAGCCGGTGTCGTGTGACTCCAGCTGGACCTGTCCGCGGCTTCTGGCGTAGATAGTCTGACTGTTGGCAATGGTGATCTCCACTTCGTTGAAGAGTTGTTCCCTGTTGAGAATGAAGATGTCTGATGACACCATGTGTTGGCCACAGCAGCTATCCAGGTACCACGTGTTAACTTCTTTCTTTGCCTTGGCGAGGTTGGCGAGTTTCGGAGTGATGTGATGCTCCATGTCGTGCTCGTTCTCGTAGTCATAGTAACATCCTTCTTCGTCGAAAGCTATGCGTATAGGTGGCGACTCTTGGATCCACTATGTCAAACTTATATGCTATAGTCTGTGTAGGCTGTAGTGGGGTAGTTCATATGGGGTAGAACACTTTAGGGTTTCCTACTTGTACTCCTCATGCTGCTCAATGCAACCATTCCTCTTTCTTATTCTCACTTGGTATTAGAGCAGAATCGTTCCTAGGGCCCACCGAACGTTCCGCCCTGCCCTAACTGAATATTTTTTTTTTAGCTGCCCCTGCGGCCGCGCTGCCCTTGCAGCCCGCGTGCCTGCCTCTGCAGCCCGTGGGAGCTGCCCCTGCAGCCCGCGCACCGCCCTCCCGAGCAGCTGTGCCTGCCCTTGCAGCCCGTGGGCGCTGCCTCTGCAGCCGTGCCTGCCCCTGCAGCCCGTGGGCGCTGCCTCTGCAGCCGTGCCTGCCTCTGCAGCCCGTGGGCGCTGCCTCTGCAGCCGTGCCTGCCCCTGCAGCCCGTGGGCGCTGCGCCTGCAGCCCGTGGGAGCTGCCTCTGCAGCCCGCGCGCCGCCCTAAACCATGCTCGTCGCGACGCCCCTGTGGGACCCGCGCGGCGTCCCCCCCCTGCTCGTCGCGGCGCCCCCTGGGCGCCGTCCCTGCTCGTCGCGGCGCCCCCGGGGCGTCGCCCCTGCTCGTCGCGGCGCCCCCTGGGCGCCGTCCTTGCTCGTCGCGACGCCCCCAAGGCGTCGCCTCTGCTCGTGGCGGCGCCCCCTGGGCGCCGTCCCTGCTCGTCGCGACGCCCCCGGGGCGTCCCCCCCCTGCTCGTCGCGGCGCCCCCTGGGCGCCGTCCCTGCTCGTCGCGGCGCCCCTGGGGCGTCGCCCCTGCTCGTCGCGGCGCCCCCTGGGCGCCGTCCCTGCTCGTCGCGACGCCCCCGGAGCGTCGCCCCTGCTCGTCACGGCGCCCCCTGGGCGCCTTCCCTGCTCGTCGCGACGCCCCCGGGGCGTCGCCCCTGCTCGTCGCGGCGCCCCCTGGGTGCCGTTCCTGTTTGTCGCGGCGCCCCCTGGGCGCCTTCCCTGCTCGTCGCGGCGCCCCCGGGGCGCCTTCCCTGCTCGTCGCGGCGCCCCCGGGGCGTCGCCCCTGCTCGTCGCGGCGCCCCCCCCCCCTGCAGCAGCTGCCTGGGAGCCCCGCCCTGCAGCAGCTGCCGCGGAGCCCCCTTGCCGCCGTAGCGGCCCCGCCCTACAGAAGCTGCCGCGGAGCCGCCTGCAGCAGTCGCGGCCCCGCCCTGCAGCAGCTGCCGCGGAGCCCCCTTGCCGCCGTCGCGCCCTGCTCTGCTGCAGTTGCTGCGGAGCCGCCTACAGCAGTCGTGGCCCCGCCCTGCAGCAGCTGCCGAGGAGCCCCTTGCCGCTGTCGCGGCCCCGCCTTGCAGCTGTCCCAGCCCCGCTGTCGCCGCCGTCGTGCGCCTACCCTGCTCGCCCGGCGAGCGACTGCCCTTCCCGCCACTAGTGAGCACTTGCCCTACCCGCGCTTCCCGCGCGCCTGCCTTACTAGCGCGCTGCCACACTACCCTGCCCGTGCTGCTACTACTGTTTCTGCTGCTACTGCTGCTGCTACTGCTACTCCTGCTACTGCTGCTCCTGGCGGTGGCCAGATGCAGCTCCAGCGACGTCCGCGTGAGTCCCTCACGCCCCAGCAGCTACGTGAGTGGTACGCTAGTTGGGGTTGTAGGGGTGGCCGCGCTGCTACTGCTGCTACTGCGGCTACTACTGCTACTGCTGCTCCTGGCGGTGGCCAAATGCAGCTCCAGCAACGTCCGCGTGAGTCCCTCATGCCCCAGCAGCTTCGTGAGTGGTACACTAGTTGGGGTTGTAGGGGTGGCCGTGGTGGGAGTCGCTCTGGAGCGGGTCGTTCGAGAGCTTCTTGTAGTGACCTGGCGTACAGAGTTTGGCGACGCGGCTGAGCTCCCGGACTGGGTGGAGCTGCTTAGGCAGAAGGTAGATATCTTTGCTCTTGACTATGATGCTATCCTCACTGCCATGTATGCGTTGCCTACTAGTGCTGAGGGTGCCTGTTACCTGTGTGTGCCGCCTGACCCAGGTATAGAGTCTGCTGCTCTAGGTGCTGGTGAGGCTGCTGCTCTAGGTGCTAGTGCGTCTCCTGCTCCAGGTGCCGGTGAGGCTGCTGCTCTAGGCGCTAGGGAGTCCACTCCTCCAGGTGCTGGTGAGTCTGCTCTCTCTGGTACTGCGCCTGCTGCGGCCTTGCACACTTTCACCCTTGACTCGGGTTCTTCCCGCTCCTTCTTTCGCAACTGCAACACACTCTCGCCGCTCAGTCGGCCAGTGGCAGTCTCTCTGGCTGACCCCTCTGGGGGTCCAGTCCTTGCACACTCCTCCACGGTTCTGCTGTGTCCGGCGGTCCCGTCTGGCTCTCTGTCTGGCCTCCACCTCCCGTCGTTCTCCACGAACTTGGTGAGTGGAGCTGACCTTCAGGACGCGTGGGTTGACCAGTTCACTCCTGGAGGTCAATGGGTGACCAACTGTTCGTGTACTCGGACGGGCCGGCACCTGGCCACCTTCACCCGTCAGCCTGGATCGAGCCTGTACACCCTGACTACCGTGTCTCCTCTGGTTGCTGAGTCTGGTCAGGTAGCTGCGTCGGGTCAGGTGTTTGCTGCAGCGCCCCGGTCTGGTCCTGAGTCTGCCCCCTGCTCGTGTCGCCTCCTGTCTCACCAGACTCTCCTCTGGCACCACCGCCTTGGTCACCCCTCCCTGCCTCGTCTCCGAGGCATGGCCTCCCGTGTCCTTGTCAGTGGTCTTCCCCGGTCTCTCCCTCCCCTTCCCCCGGGGCCTGTCCCTACCTGCGTTCCTTGCGTCGAGGGACGGCAGCGCGCCGCTCCTCACTCCTCCGAGTTCCCTCCGACGGAGGCTCCCCTGCAGACGCTTCACATGGACGTGTGGGGCCCAGCCCGCGTCCGTGGCCAGGGTCACGAGCGTTACTTTCTGCTGGTCATTCACGACTACTCGCGTTACACCACCGTCTTCCCCTTGCGCCGCAAGGGGTGAGGTCACTGAGGTGCTGATCGACTGGAACCGCGCTGCCCGTCGTCAGCTCAGCAAGAGTTTCGGCTTGGACCTTCCTGTTTTGCGTCTGCACCCCGACAGAGGTGGAGAGTTTTCCTCCGACCTTCTGCGAGCCTTCTGTCGTGCGGAGGGCATCCGCCATACGTTCACGCTTCCGGCCTGTCCACAGCAAAATGGGATTGCTGAGCGCCGCATTGGCATTCTCATGGACGTCGCTCGTACGTCCATGATTCATGCGGCTGCTCCCCATTTTCTCTGGCCGTTCCCGGTTCAGTACGCTGCGCATCAGATCAACCTTCAGCCTCGTGTCTCCTTGCCGGAGACCACACCTACTCTGTGGTGGACGGGGAAGGTTGGCGATGCGTCTGCGTTCCGTGTCTAGGGATCTCGGGCTTTCATCCGCGACTTGTCTGCGGACAAGCTGTCCTCTCGTGCTGTTCCCTACGTCTTCCTTGGCTTCCCCCCTGACGCGCCTGGTTGGCAGTTTTACCACCCCACCTCGCGCCGTGTTCTATCCTCTCAGGACATCACGTTTGACGAGTCGGTTCCTTACTACCGTCTCTTCCCCTACCGCACTGCCCCCCTCCCCCCCCCGCCGCTCTTCCTCGCGCCAGGTCCTCCCCCGGTAGACCCCCTCCCCTCAGGGTCCTGGCCCCTCAGGTGTGTCCAAGGTAGACGCAGTCGAGCCTGTCGAGGTAGCGGTTGACTCTGGTGCTGCTAGGGGTGCTGAGCCTGCGGGTGCCGGGTCTTGGGGTGCTGAGCCTGAGGGTTCGGAGCCTGGGGATGCTGAGTCTGGGGGTGCTGAGCTTGGGGTTGCTGAGTCTGGGGGTGCGGAGCCTGAGGGTGCTGAGCCTGCGCGTGTGGAGTCTGGAGGTGCTGCGCCTGGAGGTCCTTCAGGTGCTTCGTCCCGGCGGGAGCCACTCTCTCCACAGCAGCTGTGCGAGTGGTTTGCTCGCCGCTGGGGCCGTGCTGCTGGAGCTGGTGGTGCTACAGGCGCTGGAGGTCCTGCTGCTTCTTGAGTTGCTGGGGGTTCTGGAGCCACTAGTCCTGGAGGTGCTCGTACTGGAGGTACTGGAGATGCTGGGCCTGGTGGTGCTGCTGGGGCTGGAGCTGCTGGAGGTGCTGGAGCTAAAGGTACTGCTGGAGCAGGTGCTGCTGGAGGTACCAGGGCTGGAGCTGCTGGCACTGCTGGGGCTTCTGGTGGTCCTGCTGGAGCTGGAGCTGCTAGGGGTGCTGGAGCTGGAGGTGCTGCTGGAGCCGGTGCTCCTGTGGGTGCAGGAGTTGGCGCTACTGGAGCAGCTGGAGGTGCTGCTGGAGCTGGTGGTGCTGCTGGAGTTGGAGCTCCCGCTGGGGGTGCTGGTGCTGTCCCTGCTGGTTTTGGAGGCGCTGCGCGGTCGCGGCCGTACTACGTTCCGCTCCTTCAGCAGGTTCTTGGTCTCCCGACTTCTACTGGTCCCGCTCCTTCTTTAGAGTGTCCACCGCCTGTCCAGTCGCAGTCACAGTTACAGCCCGCCTCCCCACTGCCTGCTCCTTCTCCTTACACTGGTCCGACCGGAGGTCTTGCTGAGCGTCATGAGCATGCGTCTCGTCCTACGTCGCCTGTTCGTGCTGCTAGCACTAGTCGTCGTGGTTCGCGTCAGCATCCTCCTCCTGTCCCTAGCACCCACCGGATGGCTCTGTGCCCTTCTACTGCTCCGCAGCGTCTCCCTCTGCCGTCTCCTCCTGCATCCTCTCTTCCTGCACTTGCTGACCCGGAGTCTGACTCCCTTCGTGCTGCTAGTCCTACTCTCACGCGTCTCCTGGCCAATGTTGTCACTGACCCTTCCTTTGAGTCCACTACTGCGTCTGCCTTAGTTGCTGAGATTGTCGACTTTGCTGCTCACTGTCGTCTAGACTACACCGCCAGTATTGTTGCTGAGTCTGAGTCTGTCTGTCCTCCGTCCGTCGGGGGTGAGTGTGCTCTTGGCACGGACGTCCTTGAGGACAGGCAGGAGGACTTTAAGTGCTTTGCAGCTGCTGTACCTCATCTCGTGTCCATGCTGGTTGCACCTGAGGGAGACCCGGATGCACCAGACATCCCGACCCCGCGCTCTTACGCAGAGGCGATCACGGGTCCCTACTCCTCTCAGTGGCAGTCAGCCATGGACGCAGAGATGGCATCCTGGAAGTCCACAGGCACCTACGTCGACGAGGTTCCCCCTCCTGGGGCGAACATCGTCAGTGGCATGTGGATTTTCAGGGTGAAGCGGCCGCCGGGTTCTCCGCCTGTCTTCAAGGCGCGTTACGTTGCTCGAGGCTTCAGTCAGCGACAGGGAGTTGACTTCTTCCAGACCTCCCCGACCCCGAAGATGACCACTCTTCGGGTTCTGCTGCACGTTGCTGCTTAGCGTGACTACGAGCTTCACTCTCTTGACTTCAGCATTGCTTTCCTACAGGGCAGCCTGCACGAGGAGATCTGGCTGCTCCGCCCACCTGGCTTCACTGGGTCGTTTCCTCCTGGAACCCAGTGGAGCCTCCGGCGGCCAGTCTACGGTCTCCGCCAGGCGCCCCGTGAGTGGCACAGCACACTGAGCACTACGCTTGCGGCTCTTGGGTTTGCTCCTTCCACTGCTGACCCGTCACTGTTTCTACGCACCGACACCTCTTTGCCGCCGTTCTACATCCTCGTGTACGTCGACGACTTGGTCTTTGCTACTGCTGACACTACTGGACTCGCCCACGCGAAGTCGGAGCTGCAGAAGAGACACACGTGCACAGACCTGGGTGAACTGCGCAGCTATCTTGGCTTGCAGATCACCCGGGATAGAGCACGGCGCACCATTACCTTGACTCAGTCACACATGGTGCAGCAAGTCCTTCAGCGCTTCAACTTCACGTACTCCTCGCCTCAGGCCACTCCTCTGTCTACTCGCCACTCGCTCTCAGCTCTGCCTTCGGATGAGTCCGTAGAGCCGAGTGGCCCGTACCCAGAGCTTGTTGGCTGCCTCATGTACCTGATGACCTGCACTCGACCTGACCTGGCATACCCTCTTAGCATCTTGGCACGCTATGTTGCTCCTGGGAGACACCGACCAGAGCACATGGATGCAGCTAAGAGGGTGTTGCGCTACCTGTGCAGTACGTCGGGCATGAGGACGGGCTCGAGTTGTCCTCACTGGTCACGCAGACGCTTCTTGGGTTGACGACTTGGCTACGC
Organism: Closterium sp. Naga37s-1; assembly: GCA_947471745.1. Lineage (NCBI taxonomy): Eukaryota > Viridiplantae > Streptophyta > Zygnematophyceae > Desmidiales > Closteriaceae > Closterium > Closterium sp. Naga37s-1. The sequence goes on along the minus strand of CANJKZ010000314.1, from coordinate 1,118,183 downwards.
AGCGGTCGTCACAGGGTTACACCTTCAGCCTTGGTTCCGGCTGTGTTTCGTGGCGGTCTACCCGCTCGTCTTCTGTTCTCGGCTCCAGTTGTGAGGCTGAGATCTACGCTGGGGCCATGGCTGCACAGGAGTTACGCTGGCTCACCTACCTGCTGACCGACTTGGGAGAGGCGCCTCGTTCTCCTCCAGTTCTGTACGTCGACAAGAAGGTCATGCTGGCCTTGGGTGAGGAGCACAGACTGGAGCACAGAACGAAGCACATTGCTCTGCGCTACTTCCTTGCTCGAGAGTTGCAGCAGGATGGTCAGCTTCATCTTGCTTACGTGGCCTCTCCGGCCAACACTGCTGATATCTTTACCAAGGCACTTCAGCCTTGTGATCATCAGCGTTTCTGTACTATGCTAGGTCTTGTGCCTACCGGGCCTCACTTGCTTACCTCTTGACTTTGTTTGTACTGTGATCTATATATACCTGCACCTGCATGCTTACCCTTGGTTGAGATCACTGTCTTGCTTGTTCACCTTGCTTTATAATCCTGCATGTGAACTGGCCTTGTGGCCTTGAACTGATGCTCAGAATGTGTGGTGACGTTGTGATCCACCCTGAGCTTGCTTTGCTTCTCTTGACTGGTCTTGTGACCTCTTGTTCTCCCCCACTTTGCCAATGGGGGTGTGTCAAACTTATATGCTATAGTCTGTGTAGGCTGTAGTGGGGTAGTTCATATGGGGTACAACACTTTAGGGTTTCCTACTTGTACTCCTCATGCTGCTCAATGCAACCATTCCTCGTTCTTATTCTTACACACTACGGCATTTCTCAATCGTACTCCATCCGTCCGACTGTCAGCTCATCGTACATTGGATCATTTTCTTCCTCATCTTCGACTGATCCTGAGGCGGGTCTGCGAACATGTCCTCCCAGCTGCGGAAGAAGCGGTAGTGTCGGTTTGGGCGAGGTGGTCCCCGACGCACCATGCAAGTCAAAACCTTGCTTTTGCCCTTGTTGTTTGTGTTCGCAGAAACACGCGCCGAAGCTTGAGACGTGCTGGCGACGGCTGGTGGTGACATTGTTTGGTTGCGTGCCGGAGCTCCTCCTTGCTGGTGAGCAGCCGCACCCTTCTGATTGTTGTTGTTGCCGTTGAGCTTCCAGCAGTCTTGAATTATATGCCCAGTCTTCTTGCAGTACTTGCAGAAGAGTCTTTTCTTGTCCGGTGGCGCTTATGCGTAGGAAGCAATCTTCTCCCTTTTGTTGCCTCTTTCGTTGTACAGGTCAATCTCCAGGACAAAGGGCAGTTTCACTGAGGGTCCCTTGAGTACGAAGCAGTGACTTGCACTGGCGCCATTATGGGCTCAATCCTTCAAGAATGATGGTGACAAACATACCGTCAGGAAAGTTTCCGCTGCTTTTCCTGAACTGATCTCTCAGGTTCCTGCAGCGTTTGATGTATGGTCCGGCCTTTTTGCTGGGGAACATCTTGACATTGTTCAGCTGGTTGAGCAGGCAACTAAGTGTCACCGAGTCTGTTGCCATGTGGCAGGTGCGCAGGTGTTCCTAGGACTGTTGCGCGGGTGCCCACTCGTTCTTGAAAGGGGCGAATGCTCAGCTGTTCTTCGGGAGACAGATTCCGAATCAAGACGGTGAAGGCCAGAAGTGATTCGTTGTAATACTGCGTCTTCTCCTGAGGTGAGCCGTTGGTTGGGAATGCGTATGATCCATCGTAATACATCCAGATCTGAGCGTCGTGGGCTAGTTGTTCGAATTCGAAACTCCAGGTGTAGAAGTCGTGCCCATCGAAGGGCTTCGTTGTCTTGAGTTTCGATGTTGAGAGAAATTTGCTCTGCATTGACGCCATTGCTTCGTAATGCGTCTGTTGTGCTTTTTCAGAACCTTGAGCTCCGCGGTTGTCAAATGTTAAGGATCGTTCAGATCCAGCTCCTTGAGGGTCGGGAGGTCTTCGGGCTCATCGGCTGATGGCTCTCCAGTGCGCTGATGCGGGAGATCAGCTGCTCGAGGAGCGCTGTGTCCACGGTCGTTGTAGTGGAAGCGACATTGGTGGAGGGTTGTACTGGATTTTCTCCAGCCTCTCCGCAATCTGTGCCTGGCATGTTGTTGCCCTTGATGTCGTTGTCCTTAATGTAGGATTAAGTTATTAAAGAAGCTTGTTTGAAGCCCCTTAGCAGTTTCTATAATCCAAACTAGCTGTCATACCATGTTAGAGTAAGGACCTTTTGGATATGATAGGAATGTCTTAGAAGAGTTTTGGTAGCGGAAGATTTGTTGTGAGAACCCAGATCATAGTGAATGTAGATGACCAAGTTGATTAAAACAAAGATTGCACACATAATAAATAGTTCTAGCTAGCCATGTACTCTGAGGGGTACATTCCCTTATTCTAACTGCTTTACAGGCATTTCTATAGTTGACTCCGACTATTGCACTTCTTTCTTGTTACCGAGTCGCTCCATGTAACCGGTACATACGGTTACGCCTGTTGCCATTCCTCGATGGTAAGTCAATCGTCGGTCCAGATGGTCAACAATCGCGACAGTTGACTTTGCGACTGTTGACCTTCCTGCCCTTGATATAGGCTGATCCGACACTGCTGCTAGCGCTGCTTCGATAGTGGCGGGTGCAATACTGTTGCACCTACGGGAATGCTAAATGTAATTCCCTTTATACTCCAACAGATTCATCAAGGAGCTTCACATTGTGCTATGTGCGGAATGGTTCAAGAAAACAAGCCATTTTAACTGCTGGAATTCGTGTTTGCGAAAATTCTACCTTGCTAGTTCAGATAGGGAAGTACAAAACACCTCGATCCTCCTCCTCTTTCCTCGCAATCGCCGCGCCCCATTCTCACGGCGTTTTTCTCCATGCCACACGCGAGCCGAACATCCGCTACTCTTATCAGGTCACTCTATAGTAGCGAGTTTGCGTCCCTAGTACTCAGTGGCGATCCGAAGCATGTCTTCAATTGGCAGGCTCCACGTGGCTTCAAGAGTCCAGGCCGCCTCACCAGCGTCGTTCTTCGCCTGCTTGTGGTAACCGCGTACCTCCTCTCGCTCCCTGCCGCCACCAACGCCGCCGTGCCAACATGCGCCAGCCTCGCAGCTCAAGGTACTGATTATTGCTTCGCGTCTCGAAAGGTAACCTCGCAGCAGTTGGGAGCACGTACCGTTTGCCTCGCGGCAACTCAAGTGGCAGAGGATCCAGGGACCTCGCAGGTTCGAAGGTTTGATTCGATCCTTGCATTCCCGAAGTAATAGACGAGTAGAAAGTCGTCGAGACTATTAACCGCATCTCGCCCAATTTTGTCACCTCCCCTTCTGTCTCCCTTGATTCCAGCTCGAGCGTCGATTGTCCCGCCCTCACAGCGGCATCGTCACATTCCAGCTCCCCTTATTAATCCCCCTCCATCATCCCCCCCATCCTCCCTCCCCCCCACTCCATCTTCCTCCCACCCCTCCAACCCACCGCCTCCAGCGCCCTCTTTGAACCTCCTGCGCAATGCGGGCTTCGAGGAAGTTTCCGCTGCAGCAGATTGGCCCTCGCCCCTGTCGTCCTGGGTGCCGCTCGTCCCCGGCGGCGCAGCAGCGCAGCAAGGGCAGGTTGGGGGGGCGGGGGCGGGGGCGGGGGCGGGGGGAGGGGGAGGGGAGATTTCGCGCGGGGACCCGTCCGTTGCTGCTGAGGGAGGTCGGTTCGTTCGCCTGCAGCCCAGCAACGGCAGTGGCGGCATCAGTGGCGAGCTCTGGGGGAGCGGGCCGAGTGAGAGTGAAGGGGCAGTGTGGCCGGTGCAGGGACTGGGGCAGCTGCTGTGTGTCGTGGAAGGTGGAGAGCAGCAGCAGCAGGGGGAGTTTTCGCTATATTTCCATGCTAGGGCACGCGAGTGCTCGTTTGACTTGGGTTCTCTCTTGGGATTTTGGCCGATGCGAGCAATGATTGTCGCCGTGCCCCTGCCACCACCACCAGCGACTAACAGCAGCAGCAGCGTGGACGAGGGCGATCTGGCCAGGGCGCTAGCAGCAGCTACGAGCAGCGGAGACATGACGGTGGTGCATCAATGGACCATCGGCGTTCCCTGCCTCAACAACAACTCCTACTCTCTCTCGGGCCTCCTGCCCTGGCGCCAGCACGGACCCTACTCCTTCCACCTCCCACCCTCCCCCGCCTCCGCCTTTGCTCTATCCTTCCCGCCGCAAGGCGTGGCGCTGCACGTCGTGCTGCTGGAGGGCAGTGGGGTGGACACCAGCGGCACCATTTGGGTGCCTCCTCCCGGAGATACGTCCGTGCCTGGTGGTGGGTCCGTGACTGGGGGTGGGTCCGTGACTGGGGGTGGGTCCGTGCCAGGGGGTGGGTACGAGCCAGGGGGTGGGTCCGTGCCAGGGGGTGGGTCCGTGCCAGGGGGTGTGCCTGAGACTGGGGGTGTTCCATTGGGTGGAGAGGTAGCAGCAGCAGCAGCAGTGGAAGGCGGAGCGCTCACGTCGGCGGCAGCGGCAGCAGGGAACATCGACATTGACTTGGTCACTGTGGCTCCCCGAGGCACAGGTGCGCTCAGAGGCACAGGTGCGCCAAGAGGCACAGGTGCGCCCAGAGGCACAGGTGCGCCCAGAGGCACAGGTGCGCATCAACACGACACACTTCTGTTCAGTCGATGCGCGCACACGGACAATGCTTGGATGAGTCACCTCTCTGTGTACCTTGTTTCATGAGGTTACATACCTTGTTTCATGATGCCTTGTTTCATGAGGTTATATACCTTGTTTATGAGGTGATATACCTTGTTTCATGAGGTTACATACCTTGGTGTCAATGTCTTTGGTTACATACCTTGGTGTCCTTCACATTGTCTATGTTGCTCACTCTTCCTTTCCTTTCTCCCTTTTTGTCCCTCACTCCTCCCCATGAATCTCAGCGGCCTCCGCCCCTCCGTCCTTCTCCTACTCCCCGTTGACCTCCTCCTCGCCCCTCCTCACCTCCGGCTCGGCCCGCCTCCTCCCCTCCTCGCTGCGCCTCACCCCCCTCTCTCCCCCCCACCAAGCGGGCCTTGCCCTACACCCCACGCCATTCCCCCTCGTCTCCCCCGCCTCCCCCACCCCCCCCTGCCGCCCCTACTCCTTCTCCTCCTCCTTCTCCTTCCGCCTCTCCTCCCCCCAATCCGCTGCTGCTCTCGGGGCCGACGGCTTTGCTTTCGTTTTCCTGCCCGACCCGACACTCGGGCTGCCCGGGCCAAACATGGGATACAGCAGAAGGCCTTACCGGCAGGAAGAGTTTTTTGTGGGTGTGGAAGGGGGGGATGCGGAGGTGGGGGAAGGGGAAGAGTGTGTGATAGCGAATGGGACCATTACATGCACCACGACTGGCAGCACCAGCAGTAGCTCCAGTAGTATCACCTTCAACAGCAGCCTGCCACATCAGCACAGCCTGGCAGTGGAGTTTGACACGTCATCAACTCGTTTATCTGTGGATCCAACCACTCACCACGTGGGGATCAACGTGGATTACAGCATGACGTCAGCAGGCCATGCGTCCGTGCACCCTGCGGGCATGGGCTCGCTGGGCGGCAACGAGACGCTGCATGCGTGGGTGGCCTACAACGCCACCGCCTCGCTGCTCTCCGTGCGCCTCTCCTCCTCGCCCGCCATGCCCCCCTCCGCCCTCCTCTCCCTCCCCTTCAATGCCTGCGACCTCTTTCACAATGCTCCGAATGAGGACGGAGGGGAGGGGGAGGCCGTGTTGGTGCATGCGGGGTTTGCAGCCGGCACGGGGCTGCTGCCGCTGCACACTCAGACGCACGACATCCTCTCCTGGACCTTCCACGTGGACTCCAAAGGTGAGAGGGAGGCAGGTTGGTCTGCCGACCCAACCTGCGACGGCCCTCTTGTTGGGCTAGCCACGGGCCGAGCCGGGCCGGGTCGTTCTGGCCTGGCAAACAACCGTATGCGGCCTGGATCAGGGCCCAAGGGTCGCGTGAGCTGGTAGGCGACGGAGGGGCGTGCATGCTGTTGACGTTTCTTCTACTTGCACTGTTACCACGCACGACTTGGCGCCGCGTGGCCACCGGACCGGACCGGACCGGGCCGGTTCGGTTCAAACCAGACCGGACCGGCTCGGACTGATTCGTAGGGGTTCGGGCTGGGTGGGCCGCCTCGGGCCTGGCCTGCGTTCTACTTGAAGGATCGGGCGGGCGTTCTGCTGCTTGAAATCCGCTTCCCTTGAGCTCAAAGGGAAACCACGAGGTGAAGGATCGAGCCTTGCACACCAGTGCATCAGTCTTTCCGGCCTTGTTCTTCCCCTTGCGAGGAGGAGGAGGGGGGAGGAGCGAGAGCAGAGGCAGGGGGAGGGGGAAGAAGGCGGCGCCTGACTCCTGGTCCTGGTTGCCCGAGGTGAGCTGCAGCGAGGAGTTGCCGAGGCGAGCTGCACCCGAGGCAGTGAAGGGCGCGGCTGGCGTCAGGAAGGGCAAGGAGAGCGAGGGGGGCAGCCACAGTGGGAGAGGCGACGGCGCTGAGGTGGGTGAGTAGGGTGGATTGGGAGAAAGGGAGGGGAGAGGGAAACACAGAGTCAAAGAGAGTAAATCGGTTAGCTCAAGAAGCGAGAAACTGGGATTTGGGAAGAAGGAGGTTGAAGAAGGGAGACAACCACCCCCGCATGCATAGTAGTAGGCGGTGAGCACGGACCAGGCTGAGGGCCACCTGCCCAGACCGTGCCGGCCCAACTTTCTTGGAAAGTCGCTCGCCCCAACGCAGGCCAGGCCAGAGGCGGCCCACCCAGCCCGAACCCCTACGAATCAGTTCGAGCCGGTCCGGTCTGGTTTGAACCGAACTGGCCCGGTCCGGTCCGGTCTGGTGGCCACGCGGCGCCAAGTTGAGCAGCAGAGCTCAAGGGCCCAGCCCGCCCTTGAGCTCCAAAGTGTGAAGCTGACTCTTGACTTATGCTCTGTGTTCTATGATGGGAAGAGTGGCATGAACAGCAGCAGCAGCAGCAGCAACAGCAGCAGCAGCAGCAGTTCTGGTGCTACTGAAGGAGTGATTCCGGTGTTTGCGGGCTTCAGCAGTGCCAGCACGCAGGCATGTGTTCAGTCCATCAAGGCATGGACCTTCCGATTTACAGGTTCGTATGAAGGGTTGGTTGAGTGTGTCGTGCTCGTGTTTGTAAATGTGCACATCTTTTGCTTCAAGTGTATCTGTTCATCTGTGTCTTGTGTGCATGTCCACACTTGATTTGGTTCCATCCATGTGCCACTTGATTTGGTTCCATCCATGTGCCACATTTATGACCAAATATGCCGGTGATTCCGGATCAAGCATGCAATGCACGTTATTGAGCTTGCCTTCACCTGTTTGAATAGTTGAATGCGAGTGATGCATCCATTGTTGTTCCACTCCACTAGCATTTTTTATCGTACTTCTTTGTCATGTTTTCAAGTCCTTCCTTCTCCTTTCTTCAGCTCTGCTCCCCTCTATTTCTTCAATCATCCTCTCCTTGTCTCTTCTCACTCCCCATGCCACACAGACGTCAACCCATGCACGGCATGGGACGTGAATCCATGCGGTGCTGGCAGGTGCAGTGCGGTGCGGTCAGCAGCCACAGGCACATACACCAGCACGTGCTCGTGCCCTCTCAGCCAGCCCAGCTACAAGCTCCCCCAAATGACCGCCTTCCAAACGTGTCACAATGGTAAGTCCGCACGGCACAGCATCGCGCATGTAAAAGTGTTGACTCTCTTGCGCGCGCACTCTCTGCCTTCACACGTGCTCTTGCCTTCTTAATTCAGCCACTCCAGCTGCAAGCCCTCGCAGTTGTGCCACATCGGTTTGACAGATTCGACAGCATCATACAGTCAATGAACCAACAGTACATTACATTGGATGATTTAAGACTTGTCGTTACAGCCTAACACACATGCCCATGCCCCCTCGATCCCAACCACCCCATGTATTAGCTCCCTCAGCGTCCTCGCACTCCAAGTTTCCACGATCATACACCCCAACTTCCCCATCATCCATTTAGTTCCTAACTACCATCTATTTGCTGACTTCCTGCCTGTAATCTCTCTACATTTCCCCTCTTCCCACTCACTGCCTTTCCAGAGTTCGCCATATGCCGCCTTAACAGCACTGACATCTGTGCGCTTGGCGTGTGCCTGGAGGGCTATGATGCCTCCTCCTTCTGCCTCTGCCGGCCCTCCTTCTTCCCCCTTGACTACTCTAACCCCCTTAAGCAGCCCTGTAACCAAGGTAGACTAACCTCACTCACTCCATGAAATTACTTTCTCGACTCGACCAAGTAAACCCTATTTCGACTCGAGTGAATCTCTTTTACTGCACGAAGCAATAAACTGAGGCACGTTGGCCTGCTTGTGGTGTTGCTGTCGAACAGGGAGCTCGACAACTTCAACTGACTGGTCTGGGCAACGGGTGGGCCGTTGACCAGGAGGGGCAGTTCGACCGGAAGGTCGACGGAGCAGTCTGTCGACCTGCAGCTCGACCGGGAGCGGTCCGTCGACCTGCAGCTCGACCGGGAGGACTCCGTCGACTTGCAGTTCGACCGGGAGGTCGACGGAGCAGTCCGTCGACCTGACAAGTGATCAGCGGTCGACGAGGGGAGATCGGCGACAACCGCTGATGGTTCTGGTCAACGGAAGGGGTCCGTCGACCAGGGGGTAGCTTGACGGGAGTTGTCGTCAACCAGAGGCACCTGGTGGTCAACCAGAGGGACCCGGTGGTCGACCAGAGGCACCTGGGGGTCGACCAGAACACCTGGGGGTCGACCAGGTCGACCGGGTAACCTGCTCGACGAGTTCTGCGGAGGCACGCGAACGTCGTCGAGGTCACGATGACGTAGGCGACTTCGGGATACCAACCGAGTCGATGTGGCTCGTCATGCGCAGACAACAGCCGACAGATGCCCAACGAGGCAAGTCGGGACAATCGTCTGCGCGCACCTACAAGCGTACGCACTGCTGTATTCTACGGGGCAACGCTGGACAGCCGCTCTGCTGCAGCGTTGGCACGCCGTCGACCTGCTCTGTTGGCAAGTCGCCCTTCTGCAGTGCTGGCGCGGCTCCAATACGCAACGCTCGCAGGCGGTCGACCGAGCTGTGCTGGCGGTCGACCAGGCTAGCTGCAGGGTTGCTAGGTGCCTGATGTAGTCATTGTTGCCATCGCTTGTTCAATCATTCTGTAATTTCGACTTTGCCTAGTGGAAACTCTTGCCGATTACTCCCGTGAATGCGCAAGCACTAAGGAACTAAGCAAAGTAACAATTACTCAATTACTCTGTGTACCACTCATATGGCTAAATAACGCACTTACTATTAGTACCACTCATATGGCTATGTAACGCACCGACACTTTGTACCACTCATATGGCTAAGTAACACTTACTCTTAATATCACTCATCTGGCACAGTAACGCACTTGATCTTAGTACCACTCATATGGCATCGTAACGCCCCTACACTCAGTACCACTCATATGGCTACGTAGCGTACCTACTCTTAGTACCTCTCATATCGCTTAGTAATGCAATTACTCTTATGGCTAAATATCGCACTTACTATTAGTACCACTCATATGGCTAAGTAAGGCACCTAGACTTAGTACCACTCATATGGCTAAGTAACTATTAATACCACACATATGGCTAAGTAACGCACTTAATCTTAGGACCACTGATATAGCTAAGTAACGCACCTACACTTAGTATCACTCATATGGCTAAGTAGCACACTTACACTTAGTACCACTCATCTAGTGAAGTAACGCATATAATATTAATAATTGTCATATGGATAAGTAACGCTCTCAGTACCACTCAAATGGCTAAGTAACGTACATTCTCTTAGTACCACTCATATGGCTAAGTAACACACTTACTGTTAGTACCACTCATATCGCAAAGTAACGCACTTATTCATAGTACCTCTACCTTGCTAAAAAACGCACTGACTCTCATATGGCTAAATAGCACTCTTACTATTAGTACCTCTCATATGGCTAAGTACCGCACCTACACATAGGACTACTCATATGCCTAGGTAATGCACCTACTCTTAGTACCACTCATATGGCTAAGTCACGCACCTACTATTAGTACCACTCATATCGCTCAGTAACGCATTTACTCTTAGTACCAGTCATATGGCTAAATAACGCACTTACTATTAGTACCAGTCATATGGCTAAGAAACGCACCTACGTTTAGTACCACTCATATGTCTAAGTAAGACACATACTCATAATACCACTCATATGGCTAAGTAACGCACTTAATCTTAGTACCACTCATATAGCTAAGTAGCGCACCTACACTTAGTACCACTCATATGGCTAAGTAACGCACCTACTCTTAGTACCACTCATATGACTAAGTAACACACTTTCTCTTAGTACCACTCATATGGCTAAGTAACGCACTTACTCATAGTACCACATATATGGCTAGGTAACAAATCTACTCTTAGTACCTCTTATATCGCTTAGTAACTCATTTACTCTTAATACCATTCATATGGGTAAAAAACGCACTTACTATTAGTACCACTCATATGGCTAAGTAACGCACCGACACTTAGTACCACTCATATAGCAAAGTAACACACTTACTCTTAATACCATATTTATGGCTAAGTAACGCACTTAATCTTAGGACCGCTGATATAGCTAAGTAACGCACCTACACTTAGTACCACTTCTATGGCTAAGTAACACACTTACTGTTAGTACCACTCATATGGCTAAGTAACGCACTTAACCTTACTACCACTCCTATAGCTAAGTAACGCACCTACACTTAGTACCACTCATATGGCTAAGTAAAACACTTACTGTTAGTACCACTCATATGGCTAAGTAGCGCACTTACCCTTAGTACCACTCATATGGCTAAGTAACACACTTACTCTTAGTACCACTCATATGGCTAAGTAGCGCACTTACCCTTAGTACCACTCATATGGCTACGTAACGCACCTACATTTAGTACCGCTCATATGGCTAAGTAACACACTTACCTATATTACCACTCATATGGCTAAGTAACGCTCCTACACTTAGTACCACTCATATGGCGAAATAACGCACTTACTATAAGTACGAGTCATATGGCTAAGTAACGCACCTGCACTTTCTACCACTCATATGGCTAAAGAACGCGCTTACTCTTACTACCTACTCACATGGCTAATGTACCTACTCTTAGTACCACTCATATGGCTAATTAAGACACATACTCCTAATACCACTCATATGTCGAAGTCACGCACTTAATATTTGTACCACTCATATGGCTAAGTCACGCACTCAATCTTCATACCACTCATATAGCTAAGTAACGCACCTGCACTTAGTACCACTCATATGGCTATGTAACGCACCTACTCTTAGTACCACTCCTATCGCTAAGTTACACACTTACTCTTAGTACCACTCATATGGCTAAGTATCGCACCTACTCTTAGTACCACTGATATTGCTAAGTAACGCACTTACTCTTAGTACCTCCACATTGCTAAAAAGTGCACTTACTCTTAGTACCACTCACATGGCTATGCAACGCACATACTCTTAGTACTACTCATATGGCTAAGTAACGCACCTAGACTTAGTACCACTCATATGGCTAAGTAACACACTAACTATTAGTGCCACTTATATGACTAAGTAACGCACTTACCCTTAGTACCACTCATATGGCTAAGTAACGCACCTACTCTTAGTACCACTCATATGGCTAAGTACTGCACCTACACTTAATACCACTCATATGGCTAAATATCGCACTTACTATCAGTACCACTCATATGGCTAAGTAACACACCTGCACTTAGTACCACTCATATGGCTAAGTATCACACCTACTCTTAGTACAACTCATATGGCTAAGTAACGCACCTACTCTTAGTACCACTCATATGGCTAAGTAATGCACCTACACTTAATACCACTCATATGGCTAAATATCGCACTTACTATCAGTACCACTCATATGGCTAAGTAACGCAACTGCATTTAGTACCACTCATATGGCTTAGTATCACACCTACTCTTCGTACAACTCATATGGCTAAGTAACGTACCTACTCTTAGTACCTCTCATATCGCTCAGTAACGCATTTACTCTTAGTACCACTCATATGGCTAAATAACGCACTTACTATTAGTACCACTCATATGGCTAAGTAACGCACCTACACTTAGTACTACTCATATGGCTAATTAACACTCTTACTCCTAATACCACTCATATGGCTAAGTAACGCACTTCATCTTATTACCACTCATATGGCTATGTAACGCACCTACACTTAGTACAACTCATATGGCTAAGTAACACACTTACTCTTAGTACCACTTATATGGCTAAATAACGCTCGTACTATTAGTACCACTCGTATGGCTAAGTAATGCACCTACACATAGTACCACTCATATGGCTAAGTAACGCACTTAACCTTACTACCACTCATATAGCTAAGTAACGCACCTACACTTAGTACCACTCATATGGCGAAATAACGCACTTACTATAAGTACCAGTCATATCGCTAAGTAACGCACCTGCACTTAGTACCACTCATATGGCTATGTAACGCACCTACTCTTAGTACCACTCCTATCGCTAAGTTACACACTTACTCTTAGTACCACTCAGATGGCTAAGTATCGCACCTACTCTTAGTACCACTCATATTGCTAAGTAACGCACTTACTCTTAGTACTTCTACATTGCTAAAAAGCGCACTTACTCTTAGTACCACTCACATGGCTAAATAACGCACTCACTATTAGTACCACTTTTATGGCTAAGAAACTCACCTACACTTAGTACTACTCAAATGGCAAAGTAACACACTCACTCTTAGTTCCACTCATATGGCTATGTAACACACATATTCTTAGTACCAAATATATGGATAAGTAACGCACCTACACTTAGAACCACTCATATGGCTATGTAACACACTTATTGTTTGTGTGGTGCATATGACTAAGTAATGCACCTACGCTCAGTACCACTCATATGTCTAAGTAACGAACTTACTTTTAGTACCACTTATATGGCTAGGAAACGTACCTACTCCTAGTACCTCTCATATTGCTCAGTAACGCATTTACTCTTAATTCCAGTCATATCGCTAAATAACGAATTTACTATTAGTACCAGTCATATGCCCCAGTAACGCATCGACACTTAGTACTACTCATATGGCTAAGTAACACGCTTACTGTTAATATCACTCATATGGCAAAGTAACGCACTTGATCTTAGTACCACTTATATGGCAAAGTAACGAACCTACATTTTGTATCACTCATATGGCTAAGTAACACACTTACTCTTAGTACTACTTATATAGCTAAGTAACGCATATACTATCAATACTACACATACTCTTAGTACCACTCATATTGCTAAGTAACACTCTTACTCTTAGAACCACTTATATCGCTAAGTAACCCACTTATTCATAGTACCTCTACATTGCAAAAAAACGCACTGACCCTTAGTACATCTCATATGGCTAAATAACGCACTAACTATCAGTACCACATATATGTCTAAGAAACGCACCTACACTTAGTACCACACATATGGCTAAGAAACACACTTACTCTTAGTACCACTCACATGTCTATGTAACGCACATACTCTTAGTGCTACTCATATGGCTAAGTAACGCACCTAGACTTAGTACCACTCATATGCCTAAGTAACACACTGTTATTACCACTCATATGGCTAAGTAACGCACTTACCCTTAGTACCACTCATATGGCTAAGTAACGCACCTACTCTTAGTACCACTCATATGGCTAAGTAACGCACCTACACTTAGTACCACTCATATGGCTAAATATCGCACTTACTATCGGTACCACTCATATGGCTAAGTAACACACCTGCACTTAGTACCACTCATATGGCTAAGTCACGCACCTGCACTTAGTACCACTCATATGGCTAAGTAGAACACCTACTCTTAGTTCTACTCATATGGCTAAGTAACGTATTTATTCTTAGTACCACTCATATGGCTAAGTAACGTACCTACTTTTAGTACCTCTCATATCGCTCAGCAACGCCTTTACTCTCAGTACCACTCATATGGCTAAATAACGCACTTACTATTAGTACCAATCATATGGCTAAGCAACGCACCTACATTTAGTACCACTCATATGGCTAAGTAACGCACCTACTCTTAGTACCACTCATATGGCTAAATAACGCACTTACTATTAGTACCACTTATATGGCTAGGTAACGTACCTACACTTATTACCTCTTATATCGCTCAGTAACGCATTTATTCTTGATACCACTCAAATGGCTAAATAACAAACTTACTATCAGTACCATTCACATGGCTAAGTAATGCACCGACAGTTAGTACTACTCATATGGCTAACTAACACACTTACTCTTAATACCACACTTATGGCTAAGTAACAAACTTACCCTTAGAACCACTTATATTGCTAAGTAACGCACTTATTCATAGTACCTCTACATTGCTAAAAAACGCACAGACTCTTAGTACCTCTCATATGGCTAAATAACGCACTAACTATATGTACCACTTATATGTCTAAGAAACGCACCAACACCTAGTACCAATCATATGGCTAAGTAACACACTTACTCTTAGTACCACTCACATGGCTATGTAACGCACATACTCTTAGTACTACTCATATGGCTAAGTAACGCACCTAGACTTAGTACAACTCATATGGCTAATTAACACACTAACTGTTAGTTCCACTCATATGGCTAAGTAACGCACCTACTCTTAGTACCACTCATGTGGCTAAGTAATGCACCTACACTTAATACCACTCATATGGCTAAATATCGCACTTACTATCAGTACCACTCATATGGCTAAGTAACGCACCTGCAGTTAGTACCACTCATATGTCTAAGTAACACACCTACTCTTAGTACAACTCATGTGGCTAAGTAACGTACCTACTCTTAGTACCTCTCATATCGCTCAGTAACGCATTTACTCTTAGTACCACTCATATGGTTAATTAACGCACTTACTATTAGTACCACTCATATGGCTAAGTAACGCACCTACACTTAGTACCACTCATATGGCTAATTAACACTCTTACTCCTAATACCACTCATATGGCTAAGTAACGCACTTAATCTTATTACCACGCATATGGCTATGTAACGCACCTACACTTAGTACAACTGATATGGCTAAGTAACACACTTACTCTTAGTACCACTCATATGGCTAAATAACGCTCATACTATTAGTACCACTCGTATGGCTAAGTAACGCACCTACACATAGTACCACTCATATGGCTAAGTAACTCACCTACTCTTAGTACCACTCATATGGCTAAGTTACGCACCTACACTTTGTACCACTCATATGGCTAAGTAACGTACCTACTCTTAGTACCTCTCATATCGCTCAGTAACGCATTTACTCTTAGTACCACTCATATGGCTAAATAACGCACTTAGTATTAGTACCACTCATTTGATTAAGTAACGCACGTGCACTTACTACCACTCATATGGCTAAGTAACGCACGTACTCTTTTTACCACTCATATGGCTAAGTAACGCACCTACACTTAGTACCACTCATATGGCTAAGTAATGTACCTACTCTTAGTAACTCTCTTATCGCTCAGTAACGCATTTACTCTCAGTACCACTCATACGGCTAAATAACGCACTTACTACTAGTACCAGTCATATGGCTAAGAAACGCACCTACATTTAGTACCACTCATATGGCTAAATAACGCACTTAATCGTAGTAACACTCATATAGCTAAGCAACGCACCTACTCGTAGTACCACTCATATCGCTAAGTAATGAACCTACACATAGTACCACTCATATGGCTAAGTAACGCACTTACTCTTACTACCACTTCTATGGCTAGGTAACGTATCTACTCTTATAACCTCTTATATCGCTCAGTAGCGCATTTACTCTTAATACCACTCATATGGCTAAATAACGCACCTACTATTAGTACCACTTACATGGCTAAGTAATGCACCGACACTTAGTACTACTCATATGGCTAACTAACACACTTACTCTTAGTACCACACTCATGGCTAAGTAACGCACTTAATATTAGGACCATTGATATAGCTAAGTAACGCACCTACACTTAGTATCACTCATACGGCTAAGAAACACACATACTCTTAGTACTACATATATGGCTAAGTAACGCATAAACTATTAATAACTGTCATATGGATAAGTAACCCTCTCAGTACCACTCATATGGCTAAGTAACACACTTTCTCATAGTACTTCAGAGATAACTACTACAACGGGAGCTAGACTACGGGCTAGGCACGGGTGCTCGTGTGATCTCTACGTTCGTTGGTCCTTAGTTTTTTTTTCCTTGTGCACACACAGCTTGCTAGTTCACAAGGAGAATTGGCAAGAGTTTCACTATAGAAAGTTGACAACAATGGTACAATGAAGTTGGCATTGCAAGACTACATCAGAGCTAGCATTCAGGTCGGTCGACTGCCAGCGCAGCACGGTCGACCGCGTTCCAGCATGACTTGGTCGACCACGCTCCAACAGCGTAAAGTCGACGGCGTGCCAAGTTCGCATATTGACGGCGTGCCAGCGTTGCTCCCGCAAAACAGCATCGCACCAGCTTTGCAGATGCTCGCAGATGATTGGCGTGCGGAGCCTCGTCACCTGCATAGCGCACACACCATGTCAACCTGGCGCTGGTGACTGCATCTGATCAGCCACGTCGACCTCGGGATACCAACACCGAGGTCGGACTCGCCAACTTCGCCTGGGCGACCGTCGCACTCCTCCGCAGAACCTCGTCACCCAGGTAACCTGGTCGACCGGGCAACCACGTCGACCAGCTGCTCCTGTATGTGCTCGTCGTCCTCCCAAGTCGACGGCCACCCCAAGTCGACCTCACCAGGTCGACCACGCCCCTGGTCGACCAGCTCCAGGTCGACGTCACTTCTGGTCGACCAGCTCCACGTCGACCAGCAGTCCTGGTCGACCAGCTTCATGTCGACCAGCACGGTTGTCGGCCGACCGCTCAAGTCGGCTAACCGAAGTCGGCGTCATGAAGTTGACGCCCAGCTACTCGATGCCCAAATGCTCGGCGTCCTGAGTCGAGGTCGACGTCGGCCCCTCCTTCGTCGACCACCAGGTCAAGTCGACCACCAGCAGGTCGACCAACAGGCCTGGCCGACCAACTACCAGGTCGACCAGCAGTCCGTCAGCCGACCACCGAAGTCGGCTGCCCCAAGTTGACACTACCTGCAGGTCGTCCTCCCAGATCGACCTCCCTGATGTCGGCGCCACCCTACCCTGAAGTCGGCGCCTATGCAGTGGTCCCCGTGCAGGTCGACCTCCTCGTCAACCAGCTTGCCCACTGGTGCAGGTCGGCAGCTCCCCTCACATCCGACCACGAAGTCGGCTCCTCCCAAGCAAGGACGGGGCCAACACACAACTCCCGTTGACACTCCCCTGCCGCGTTCACGCTTTGGACCCCCCGGCCCACACGGCAGTACTCCTTGGGAAATAGCTCGTTGACGTGCACCCAACTCACAGCACGTCGTCCTCCGCACCAGCCATGCAAGAGGGCATGGCACTTACTGCTGCACGTCGTCAACTTCGTCGCCATCGTCCGCCAAGCGCACCTGGCCGATGGCGACGGAGCACCGGTTGAAGGCCGGATAGTGCAGCGTTTCCATGACGTCGACTTGCAGCATTGGCAGACCGCGACATTGCACTACTAGAGCGCGGTCGACCATGTAGAGTTGGAACGCGGTCGACCGTGCTGCACTTGCAGTCGGCCTGCATGCTTTCTAGCATCTGATGTAGTCCAATGTTGCTTTGCATTGTGTACCATTGTTGTCAACCTTTGCTAGTGAAACTCTTGCCAAATCACCTCATAAATGAGCAAGTAGTGAATACACAAGCAAAAGACTAAGGAACGCGGAGATCACCCCCAACACCCAGTGCCTTCCCCGTAGTCTAGCTCCCGTTGTTAGAGTTATCTCCGCAGCCATTAAGGTGCGCCCCACACTCTGCTTTCACAAACGCCTCTCTTCCCTCATGCACGGTTCTCTCCAAACCCCAAACTCCCGCCGCTCCCGCTTAACTTCACTTCAACATTACACTGCTATCTGCCTTGCTCATTGATCTCACATATTCTCCACGGCTCCCTTATCCACCTTAAATGTCTCTCCCGCTCTCGGCTTTTGAAGCCCCTTAGCACGCCTACCCTCGAAGCACTCCTCCCCTTCTTCTTCCTCTCCTCTATCCCCCACCCCCACCTCCTCCCTGCTCAGATGTTCAACGATGTGGCGTTGGTGCTTGATGTGGCATCGTGTGTGCACATACACTGCCCTCTCCCCTTACTACTGCTTTTGGCCGTTTCCTTCTCGAACCTACCCCCCTCTCCTCGTCTGCAATTGTTGAACGATGTGCAGCTGGTGTTGGATGTGGCGTCGTGTGTGCACCTCGCCTTTGAAGACCTCTATAAGCTCCCTCCATCAACCCCCTCTAACCTCCACCCATGCCCATCAAATGTTCACCGATGTGGAGCTGGTGTTGAATGTGGCATCGTGTGTGCATCCACACTCCACTCTCCCCTTCCCACTGCTTTTGGCCGTTTCTTTCTCTAACCTACTTCCCTCTCCTCCCTATACAGATGTTCAAAGATGTGGAGCTGATGTTGGATGTCGCATCGTGTGTGCACCTCGCCATCAAGATCCGAGCCAAGTACTGCAAAGAAGGTCAGCGCCAATGTGCCATACGTCATCTACCATAAGTTATAGGCAACGTTCCATGTGCCATCTTGTCCCGTCCCATGTGTTATGTGCCATGTGCCATGGGTTGTGTACCTTGCCGTTTATGTAATGGAAACGCCCCCTCCAACCCCATTCTTCCCTTCTCTCCTCTCATGCCTCTACAGTCTAATCGAGCCATTCGTGCGTTGAGGTAGCACACACACCCCCCCAAGCCTCATTCGTCTAATTCAACTGGAATAATTTTCCTAGACCAGCCACCGAGCCTTTCCCCTTACCAATATGTTGGGTACACCCGGAGGCCAACCAACTCGCCAGTTTGGCATGCGTTTGATTTTTGTTATGCCACCTAAAGTGGCACAGCATGTTGTAGTGCACTGCAGTGCAGCATAGTATAGGTTAGTGCAACACCAGGCCTCAGGATATCAGGGTGATTCACCCTTACAACACTTACTATAAGGCTAGGTTTGCTTATGCACCCTTCTTTCCAATGTGATTTTTTTCTTGACCCTTTTGGAAAAAAAAAACGATATGTCGTACAACACTGATATTTTAGTGTGCCACTGGGCAATTTCTTACAGATTCCGCGAGAATCCTTAGCAAAAAGAGTGTTGGCGTTAGCCTGTATCGGATATTGTACTCGCGTGCTTCATACAATCAGCTGCACCTTAAACAACTGTACAACAGAATCTGCAATTGTAATACTTGTAAATTTGATCTACGGGTTCAGAATGGCTCCACCCTGATTTTTAGGAGTGGTTTTTGTTTTTACGCTGATTGAAAGAGTGAAGCGAGGATTGTTACAAGGTATTTTACTTTTCAAGGGTGGTTTACCCTAAACAGTGCCCCCAACCTCATCCCATCCTTATCTTCATCCAACTCATCCAATATTTCCTTGTGCCATATGGCACTCTAGCTTTCTTGCCTTCTAAACCACTTTTCCTAGTCCGAAAAACCACTTTCCTACAATTGCCGTTGCATGCTATATTAACCTCGCTTGTTCCCCAATATCAACCGATTCTAATTCAACTATTGCTGGGTTACTACTTTCGCCAAAGTCTTCCGACATGTTTCATCCTTGACTTAGTCAACCCCGCTCTTCTTAAGCAGATTTAGGCTAAGGGGCCTAACAATTGGTATCAAGAGCCTTCGCGTGGAGCAACTTCCAACGAGCGACCGTCGACGACGAGACTACGATGTCATCGTCCTGCGGTGCCGACTCGCAGACTTGGAGTCGTCGAGCAAACATGGACGAATCCATGAACGCTTTCCCCAACGACATGGGCAATGCGCTTGCCTAACTTATGCGCCAACTCGAAGCGTTGACACTGGAAAATCATCAGGTACGAGCTGAAGTGCAACGGCTTCGTGAATTGGCTTCTAGCCCCCATGGTCATGCCGCACCAACTCCTGCATCCAACACGTCGACTGGCTCGGAAGCGCTGCCGGAACGTCAAAGCGCACTCAAGCCACAGAAACCCGAGCCCTTCGACCCAAGTCAACGCGACGCGAACGTTCGGATATGGCTCTTCATGATCAACAACTACTTCGCCGCGAGTAAGGTGCAAGAGGCGGACGCGCATCAGCGGATCGAATACGCCGTAACGCTGCTGAGGGGCCCGGCCTTTGAGTGGTGGCGCCAACTTACGCAGACTGCAATACGGGGGGCTCAGTTAGACGGGCATCAACAGGGCGTGGGGCATGCAGCAGCAACTTCGAGCTTAGGGAGTTTGGCTTAAGGTGTTACCATGGTTCCGACGACATGGGAAGGATTTGAAGCGGCTCTCAAAAGTAGATTCAACTTGGTAAACGCCTCCAAAGCTGCTAGAAAGCGTCCGCGTCATTTCCGATAGATAGGAAACGTCCAGGAGTACGCACGACGGTTCTTGAGCATCTGCAACGAGATAGAGGACATCACGGAAGCTGAGATGTGCGATCGCTACCTCGAGGGGTTAAAGACGGAAATAGCAGAAATTATAGCGATTCACGGGCTGTCCACATTCGAGTCAGTTGTCGCAGCAGCAGAACGCGTCGACGCAGTACGAAGCCGACGGGGTCGTGACGATCACGATAGGGGATACAAACCAATCACCGACAATCAATCGAGGGACGGACCATCTGTTGGTGCAACCCTACGGTTTGCACTTTACTTGTTGTCCGTGTGCGTGCATGCGCGTGTGCATGGAATTGTATGAGGGCATGGGACAATATTTATATTTCATGCTTATAATAGTGTGTGAATGCTGAGTCATGATGTCGAGTGTGTGTGTGTTGAGTCAATAGCGAGTTATCGCTACTCACGTGTGACGCGGTCTTTTGAATCCCGTGCGCGGTTTCTATTCTGTCGTGTGTCTCGTGCACGGTTTCTATTTTTTCGTGTGTGGAACGTTCGGCGTGTCGCAGGTGTGTGCAGCAGACCCATCAAAAACTCAAGGACCGATCACTGTCAGACATGACTTTGACTCTGCGAGGAGAGATTGGTCGCGGATGGATGGTACTCGGTTCGATAGAACTCAGGGAAGCTGCGGCGTCAAGGTAGATGGCGAGTTCCGGGAGCTGCCACAGTGGAGCGATGGGGCCACATCATCCACAACTATCATCAATGCAGTTCGTGTGCAACAGTTGCTGAAGCAAGCGGCATGGATCTCTGCGGGCTTCCTTGAAGAGGTGGAATCCGAGGAGGGGAAAGGAGGGAGCGCAGAAGTTGGTGGGAATACGACTCTTCTTGCTGACGTGAGTGCACTGTTAGCAGAGTTTGCAGACGTCTTCCTCGATGAGTTGCCCCCTGGGTTGCCTCCTAGCCAAGCAGTCGACCATCAGATAGAGTTGGAGCCGGGGAGTAGGCCAGTAGCGAAGCCGCGGTGGAGGTTGAGTCGAGCAGAGACAGAGGAGATGACGCAGCAGGTTAGGCACTTTCTCACGCAGGGGTTGATACAGCCATCTAGATCCCCTTGGGTAGCACCGATCCTTTTCGCAGGATACAGATGTGCATAGATTACCGCACACATAACGCCGCCACCGTCAAGAACATATTCCCAGTGCCGAGAGTAGAGGATCTCTTAGATGCAGTGCAGGGCGCTAGAATCTTCTCCAAGATCGATCTTTGCTCAGGATATCATCAGATTTGAGTAGTTCCAAAGGACCAGCACAAGACGGCATTTCGTACGAAGCAGGGATTCTACGAGTTTCGGGTTCTACTGTTCGGATTGACCAACGCCCCCGCTATTTTTCAGACGCTCATGAACGTCCTAAGTTCGTTCGTTGTAGTTTACCTAGATGACATCCTAGTCTTCTCCACGACAAAAGAGGAGCACGTACAGCACTTGCAGAAGGTCTTCGAGGTCTTGCGGAAGAAGCAGCTGTACACGAAGCAGTCGAAGTGCGAGTTCTTCCTCCGCGAGGTCGAGTTTCTAGGTTACGTCGTATCCACTAGTGGCATTAGGACCGACCCGAAGTAGATCAGCAGTACAGGATTGGGTGGCACCGACTTCAGTGAAGTAGTTGTAGAGCTTTCTCGGATTCGCAAATTACTACCGTCTTTCGTTCAGGGTTACGATTCGATCGCTAGTCCACTCACTGGTCTACTTCGAAAAGGCGTAGAGTACGTTTGGGTTCCAGCGTAATAGAAGGCGTTCAAGCATATAAAGCAGTCGCTTTCGTCTTCACCAACACTGTCGTACCCCGATCCTACTCGCCCGTACGTTGTAGTGACCAACGCTTTAGATTAGGCCATAGGAGTAGTGCTTCTTCAGGACCAGAGACGCGGGTTGCAGCCGATCGCGTACGAGTCGCGTAAGCTTAGGGGAGCGGAGTTGAACTATCATATTCACGACAAAGAGGTGCTTGCGATCATCCATGCGTATAAGGTGTGGAGTTGCTACCTAGAGGAGGCAGAGAGTGTTTTACGCATGGACCGTTGCTCGCTTCCCTTTCTCAAGTCGCAGCCGCAGCTGAGTCGTCGCCAGGCTAGGAGGATGGAAATCATTAAGGGGAGTTTCCACTATAGAACAGAGTATAAGATAGGCGTGCGCAACCCAGCATATTTGCTCACTCGCCCTAGTTGCCAGCTCGCTAGCCTCATTGTCACTGCCGGCCATCCACTTCTCACAGCACTCTTTGAGCATGGTTACACAGTAGATTTCGACTTCACACTGCAGCCGCCCGTAGGAGCAGAGGTGCAGGGTAGTGCCTACATACGGAAGGGTACAAAACGGATTTGGGTTCCCGCCTGCCGCCCTCTTCGACAGCTTCTTCTTTCCGAGGCGCATGATGTAGATGGTGCAGGTCACTTTGGGGCAGATAAGACGGCTAAGACTCTTAGTCGCACGTACTTTTGGCCAGGGCTTGCAGCAGGCTTAGAGGATTACATTCGCCCATGCGGCACATGTTAGCGTACGAAATTCTCTCGACAGCATAAAGCAGGACCGCCCTTGGCAGGTAGTTACCATGGATTTCATCATGGCTTTACCGCGCACAGTTAGGGGTCACGACGCCATCTTCGTCGTAGTGGACAAGATCTCTCGAGCAGCGCACTTCATCCCCGCGCACGAGGTCACAGCAGAGGAAGCCGCGACGTTGTTCGTAGATAACGTAGTCCGACTATACGGCGTTCCAGATTCCATCGTCTCAGGCCGCGACCCTCGTTTCACATCGAAGTTCTGAAAGCAGCTTTTTGCAATATTTGGGACTCGCTTAGCCACGTCGCCAGCATACCATCCAGAGACAGATGGACAGACTGAGCGTGTGAACCAAACCTTGGAGCAGATTCTTCGCAACATCACGATGCACGACGCAGCAGCAAGGGACAAGAAGCTGAGCATGGCAGATTTTGCCTACAACACGCATCACTCGTCCACAGGCATGTCACCGTTCTTCACACTGTATGGTCAGCACCCCAATGTCCCCACTCGTGTCCTTCGTGCATACCATTTCCACCATCATTTCACCTTCATTCATGACCACGTGAAAAAGCACCTTGAGCTTGCAAATGCACGCATGGCACGCACCACCAACCGCAATCGTTGTGAGGTGCCGTTTGTAGTCGGCGACCGTGTCCTTTTGGATAGCCGCAACCTTCGACTGCCACATGACAGCAAGCTCCGTCCACGTAACCCTGAACCAGTCCATTGTTGTGACATGGCACAAACAATGTCATTAAATGTTATGTATGCAATATGTTATCCATACCTGTCATGTTATGATTGGTTGCAATTCCAACGTAATAGTTGGGTTTGACTTCAAATGTTAGTGGTTGGCTATATTTCCAACCATCGGCGAGGGCCTTGTCGACTCGCTTTGCATAAAAGCGTTGAGATTGGTTGGCTTGCCAACTAGTTTGTTTCCCCGTTTTCCAACCAGTTCGTTTCCCTTTCCTCTTCCCAACCCAAGTTCAATATATCGAGACCTTGGGCTGGTTGGGAATCGAGATGTCACAATATTGAATAATGGCTCATGGCTCCTACTAATTCAAGAACAAATGGCAGGATGGTCGAGGTCAAGGCTAAATGGAAAGCGAAATTGGGGGGAAGGGAATTTGAACCCTAACAGCGATTGAAAGCGGCTGAATGGAATGAGTGGATGGATGTTATTTTTGGACTGGTGGTTGCGCAAAAGCACAGGAGGCTAGGGAGCGGTCAGTTGAAACGGAAGAATTTGGGTTGTGGTTGGGGGACTCGGGGAACCGCCAGGGATTGCTGGGTCCTGGTCCTGTCCAATGAGAATGACTTGCTCTGAAACCCCAAACAGTTGTGTTCTTGATACTATCGTATCATCTGACATGTGCTGTTCTAATCCAACATTCCCACTCCACATTTAGGTGTGAAGCGAGAACATGCTTTTTGCCATGCTTGCCAAAATTCGTAAGGAACACAATTGGGACCGTATTGTCTGCTGGTAACATTTAAAAGTATCTCACGAACGGACCAATGAAAGCGAGATAAGCTGAGTGATCGACGGCTGCGATTAAGAAAAGGGCTTGTATCCTGGGTGCAACCGGCTGTGCTGAATTGCAAATGGGAAAAGGAAAGTGAATTACCTGAACATCTTATGTACCGTATAGCAGTGGACGGATTTTGCACTTCCCAACACAGGGAAAGACGGATTTTGCACCACCGTTAATCGAATATGAAGTTTAATACTGTGATACGCACTATATATTAGGGTCATTAAATCCCACATCTAAATTCTATGTAGCGGACATGCTGTAGAGGTTTTTAACTAGAGCTAAACGACTCTGGGGGCGTTTAACGAACCAGCTTATAGGGAGTCGAGATATCTTAACATGCATTGAGTACACTTGCACAGTACTGATATGGAGTTTCATGATAATGGCATGCACTGGTTAGGCGCTCCGGCACAACGATGTGATTTGAAATCGCCACGCTAGTGATGGCCCGCTTGTTTGCATATCTGATTGAGTCGTACATCATCCAGCTTCATTTCGGCCCTTCTTACTTTCAACGCGTCCCACATAGTGAGCATTACCATGGTTCACCACAGCCTATCAACCTACATTACCGCCAAACTGGCACATAAACACTCCCCGGATCTCCCAGCCTGTTAAACCCACGCATAGGACGAACGTATTCATTGGACAGGGTAGACCGACTACTTGAGAAGCTAGAGCTACAAGCGTAACACTCGGGCCCCCTGCCACACACGAAAACCAGGGAAGGGGAACAAGGGCTTATGGAGTGAGTAAGATAGCCGTACCCTGCTATGTGGGCTATTAGTGCGTATACTGGTGAGTCTTACCCGGGTCTCGATGCAAAGAAAGTGTAGCCGGAGTGCTGGGACAATGAATATACCATAACCTACATAGGAAAAGCAATGGATGTTGAAAGCTTGAGCAGTTTCGCACGTTAAAAAAACCACTTAAAAAAAAAAAACACGCAATGAGGGGAAAGCTCGTAAAATGTCTTTGTTAAGTTTTGGGCAAAGGTTTGCTGCAACCGCTCATCCGTCAACCATGTGTGTCGCATGGCAAGGATACGTGTGATATCGCATGCAGAAATTACAACAGAACAACACACGGACGCCTAAGCTTGAATTTAGCAAATTCCTAACGGTAAAAAACCGGAGGCGTATAGTACAAACCGACGATGAAACAATTACATCGTGACCCATGAAACGGACGTCAACTGCACGTGCTCTGCGCTGTCCACTACACCAGCTAAAACACCCACGATAAATCGAACCCCATGCGATCTGGGTGCCGAATAGTCTAGTCCCTGCCAAACGAAACATACACGCGTAGTCACTGGACCGCAACAGTAAAAAATACAAATCATCACGTAGACGGCAGGCTACCGGTACAACGGCACAAGGGCTGAACGGCAACTACCTCGCATACGAGGTTGGCGTCATCAAGGGGCGCAATAGCATGCACAATAAACATACACCCGCAAACTACGATGCGAACAGGAGATGGCGATGGAAGCATTGAACTTCTAGCGGCTGGTTAGTGGACAGACAACACATTAACATACCTTACACGGGACGCGATGACATGACCTTCCCTTGTGTGAAGGAAAGTCCAGAGGGTTGCTCGGCTGTAAGAGGAAGACATAACGCCATCAACGGGACAGAGACCAGTTTGAAGAAACTAAATGACTGGTTCAGGGTCACGATGGCGTATAGCCATCAAGAGTGGTGGTGGGTAGATAAACGGAGGGTGGCTTGAGGTGGTTCGACGCCACTTCGGATTGGTTCAATGCTGATACGCTGCCACATACGCTTTCCCATCAAAAAAGTTGGAAGCGTCTAAAACACTAGGCAGTGAAAGGAATCACGTAAAATGTAATTGCATATGGTAGGGTAGGAATGAGCCTGCACAACATTTCTGCCTACACATTGCCAAACAACAAAAGGGAAACTGGCTGTTTTAAAACTCTACCACATAGGAAGGTGCAGAAACTTCCAAAATTATAGCCAAGTGCCAAACATATACTTCATCACCTTGAACCTCTACACAAAAAAAAGGTTTATAACATGCACTTGTACCAAGAATAAGCACTACAGCTCCCACACATGCAAAGAACATGCTACCAATCTTTAAGAAAGAAGCACTCAAGCAACGGCTTAGCACATGGTTCCCTGATCGGTCAATGCCCTCAAGGTCTTCAATCCCGTCGGTAGGTATCAGAATTTTGCCACTGCGAGAAAAGGCCCACGCCTTCTCGGATGCATTGTACCAAGGACCGCTGCCATGGACAGAGGTTGCCATGATTGGTGCCTTTCACCACACCATGACCTTCCTGAGGTACTCTGCATTCAACCTTCCATTGATGGCAGCACTGTGTTCCAGATCCTTGCCGTTGTTCAATATGCGGTGCTCGACCTACATGAAAGAACACGCACGTGTGCATGTTAAAATACGAATGGCTGCAATAGGCTTGCAACATCAATAGAGACTTCAGATATTAGTCACACGATGGAGAGCTGCCCACGCAAACATTAGAAAAGCACCAATTATTCATGCAATCTACTTACCCCCATGAGATAATAGGCGATGTGGTAGAGCTTCACATCAGCAGGCTCAGTCTTGAACTTGAAGAGAGAGATGAAGTTGCCCGATGCGAAGGCACGGTGTGCAAAGGGGAGTCTGCCTGCCTCTGGTGCGCGGATCCACGTGTGGATGTCATGGCTTGTAGCATCTGCACCCATGATTTGTTGGCATCTCATGTGCGGAGGAATGTGGAGCAACACATGCATAGCTTACCTGGAGCATACCGAGTAGTGAAGTCGCTAAAGGTGGTCGGCTCGCTTTGGACTGGAGGCTTTTCAGCGCGTGAAGAGCGGGGGAGTGTAAAAGGGAGGTTAAACCAAATGAAGGTCCACGCTTGGGCCTGGTCCAGGGTGTCTGTGCGGATCTTGGCCAACTTTTTCATCAAAAAGTCATGACGCTTGGTATCATTTTGCAGCACGATATGGATCCGAGTGCGCGTTTGTTCGGAAAACTGTGACATGCACTCAACGAAAGCCTGCTCGATATATTCCTCAGCCAGCCACATGCTCATGAGACACGATGGTTTGCAGAAAATCAGCTTCACGCAGACATCACATACCAGTTTCTGTATGGAAAATGTGGTTTGGGGGGGGAGGGGGTGGGTAGGGAGTGAGGACTGTATGATTGAAATGGAATGGACACGCATAGGAGAGGAAGAGATGGTAAGAATCTGACATGTAGACGAGCATGGGGGTGAGTTTTTTACCTGCGTACAAGCATAGGGGAGAGGGGAAGTGGGGTGACTTTCTGACCTGCATACAAGCATGGGGGAATGGGGGTGAGATTCTGACCTGCATACAAGCATAGGGGAATGGGGGTGAGATTCTGACCTGCATACAAGCATAGGGGAAGGTGGGTGGGTTATTGACCTGCATACAAGCATAGGGAGATGGGGGTGAGTTTCTGACCTGCACACAAGCATAGGGGAGTGGGGGTTGAGGTTCTGACATGCATACAAGCATAGGGGTTGTGGGGTTTTTTTTTTACCTGCATATAAGCATAGGGGAGGGCAGGTGAGTTTCTGACCTGCATACAAGCATAGGGGAAGGCAGGTGAGTTTCTGACCTGCATATAAGCATAGGGGAAGGTAGGTCAGTTTCTGACCTGCATATAAGCATAGGGGAAGGTAGGTGAGTTTCTGACCTGCATATAAGCATAGGCGAAGGCGGGTGAGTTTCTGACATGCATATGAGCATAGGAAAAGGCAGGTGAGTTTCTGACCTCAGTTCAACCTTGACTCACCACATATCCATTGTGCATATCAGGCATTTCAGCCATAGCCGCAATAAGTTGGTGCGCCCATGACTGCTGGTTTGGCGTGAAGTCCTCAAGCATCGTTGGTGAGGGACGAACACGGCACTCAGTAGCAATCGCCCGTGCCATGGAGATGGTGAGAGGCCTGGCTTCCCTTCGTGCCCGCGCCCTCCGTCTCTGGACCCTCGTGCGTCCGTCTTCTTCACCATTAGCCGCCACCTCCGGCACGTGTGGGCCATTCGACGGAGCCTCAGGTTCTTCTGCCATCATTTGTCCATGCTCCTCGTCCTGTCGCCGCATGTGTGCAAGGTGAGCTTTCTCATGCTCCAGCTCTTAGATCCAAGCAAGCGCAGCAGGAAGGTCCAGAGGCATGGGCCGGCCCGCTGCCCACCCTTCGACGTACGCCACAGGAGCTTGTTCCCCGCGAGAAACCTCTGCAGATAACGAAACGGATGGGCCACTCCCAACAGCGTATACGGGTTGTGCGCGGACGGTAGGTGCGCCTTCCGCCACCTCACCGATCGGGCGCGTACGCTCTGATGCGCCTACCAATTGGGAAACAGCGACGGGGTAAGTCCGAAGCAAAGGTCGTCAGGGCGACTCGTGCTATAAACACTCAAGCAAAAGGGACGCCAAATGAGCATCGCGCAGAAATGCGAATACAACACTCTACATGTGCCATCATGATCAACATACGCAACTTGTGCGAAATGCTGCAGTATGTGGTGTGTACGACTTCATGCATACCAGGCGCGTCGACGTTGTCCCGCTGCTGCTCCATGCCACCATCGCTCTGGTGACCACGCGGACGCCTCTGAACCCTGGAACGAAGCAGCATGCCACGTAGGCGGCCGTGTGATGGCCGCATTGTTGTCAAACGGCCAGATGGACGATCATTAGGGTGCTTCAGCAGGGGGTAGACTCCGCCCTCCATCTCGTACTCATTGCGCTCGTAACGATGGTTATATCCACTATTCCAGTGAGGGGAACGACGCTGGCCATAGTATTCGGAGGCCTCTTCGTAATAACTATCCCCTTCTTCCCACTGCATAGCCATTCCTAGGACGGAATCAAAGTCACCAAAACGTACTACTGAGCCTGGGATAATGAGCCTTTTGATGATTGGAAACCTTGGCAGGGGCGGCTCCAGAGTGATGGGTAAAGTAATTCTCGTGCCACATACCTTGTCTGTGGTGGTGATTCACAACCAGAATCGCAACGCGACAATACAACAGAAGATTTAGACTTATCAGGCCGCGATTTTGTTGATCGTGCCACTCCATCTGCTCGGATGCCACGTGTTGGATTGGTGGGATCACGCCACATCATCGCATTTCAGCACGCCTGCACATGGCAACGCCCATAACATGGCTGGCGAGGTGCATCATGGATTAAATTGTTGCCACATCTGCACATGGTAACGCATATAACACAGCTGTAGAGGTGCGTCATGGATAAAATTGTTGCCACGTCTGCACATGGGTGAACTCTGTCCATCGTTGATTCAAACCGGGTATGATGTTGGCATGAGAATCTGCTCTTGGCGAGATTATGGTTTGTCGAGGTAAGGCGGCTCCCGTAATGAACGCCATTATTACCGCACTCAGAATGCGCGGTGGGTAGGACCGACTAAACAAATGCGCCACGGGGGACTGATATTCGCCATCGCATCCATTAGTGCTGCATTTGTTCAATACACCATGATTTCCAGGTACTACCAACTTGCTATGCCTGCTGAAACCCCTATTAAGACCATCTGCCACGAGCCCAACGAGAATGAGATTACAAAGAGCATCTAGATAACACATACTATGTCGCGTTCTAATCCAAATACGTAGGTCTACTGCCTTCAAACCTCCACATCTCATGCTGCAACACTCACGTACATTCATAACGGCACCGACACGTTGCCTTAGACACTGGATGCTGAAGGTCCTTTGGCGTCGTTTTGCTTGCAGCGCTTCTTTGAAGCTGCAACCTGACGCTTGTTTCACTAATCGGGAAACCCCACAGTATAGTAACCAAGCGGGGCATAGCCCTGCCTAATTAGCCGTGGAACGTAAGAGATGTTCTCCTCAGCGTGTGGGCTCACGCGCCACACTCGTCCATCCTTATCCACCGCCGATACTCGCACCCACAGACCACGAGCTTCTCCCAAAACGCCAGCATGCCAAGAGCGTGCGACAAGTTGCCGACTTTGATGCCTTGGTGGCCACCTATCCATCCCTGTTTGTCGGCCATCGATCAAGGCCTCAGGCAGAGGTTGGCCTTTCTTCCCAAAAACCTTCGTCACGTCGGGCGCGTTAGGCTTGTCGTACGGACCGCCTTGGACCTGCAGTAATGTCTCGCGGTTTAAGGTCAGTACACATCAAATGAAACAAGAGAGTGTTGGTGCAACCCTACGGTTTGCACTCGGCTTGTTGTCCGTGTGCGTGCATGCGTGTGTGCATGGAATGGAATGAGTGCATAAAAAAATATATATATTTCATGCTTATAATAGTGTGCGAATGATGGGTCATGATGTCGAGTGTGTGTGTCAAGTCAATAGCGAATTATCGCTAGTCGCGTGTAACGTGGTCGTTTTGTGTGTCTCGCGTGGTTTCTATTTTGTCGTGCGCGGTTTCTATTTTGTCGCTTGTCGAACGTTCGGCGTGTCGCAGGTGTGTGCAGCAGACCCATCAAGAACTCAAGGATGAGTTTGTGGTGAAGAACCCGAGCCCCTGGTGTCAACATTCAAGTGATCGCGAAGCTCGCCAAAAGGGTACACCTCAAGAGATTGAAGGTAGTTACATTACTTTGTGTAGTGTAACATTTCAGTTGGTGTAGGCCCTAGTGAAGGGTAGTTTCGAGACCCTTCGTGGTTGGGGACAGTGTGACACTGTTCCACATCACTGTACCTCGGCTCTTGGGGTTTGTAGGAGCTGGGAGTCATTCCCAACTCGTACCTCTTCCTAACTCTTCCTATCTTGTGTTCTAAGACTATAGTGGCTGCCATAGTGCCGTTCGTTCAAACTGAAGCTGTGTCGTCAATACTTGGTGAAATCGTGCGATCTAAATTGCCTATTGTAGGCGACAGTAAGACACTCCAGATCCAAGTTGAATCCAGTCTTGTAAAGCTGTGACCAGAACGCTATGAACGTTTGAAGCCGCTGTGCAGAAATCCGACTGTGCACTCTATCTTTCGTTTTAGGCACATTGGAGCCTACTGTGACTATAACAAGTGGTATCAGAGCCCCTTGGAGCAGTTTCGACAATTGCTGGACCTGAGGAAAGGGGTGGCAGAGGTGCTGGTGGCAGTGGAGAAGCCCAAGCTCAAGGCCAACCCCGTGACTCAGCCATGGCGCCCGTGCAACCAAGTGTTGGCCCATCTAGGGACGAGCCTAGAGTGTTTGGCCTTGACAAGTTCAACGGTGACAACTTTGCTGAGTGGTCCTTCAGAATGGAGAACGTGTTTGACCACTACGACCTGCTGGAGGTGATGGAAGGAACGGAGAAGCGCCCCGAGAACGACCCGGAGAAGAGCCCGTGGGTGCGGAAGAGCGCACAAGGCTACCTCCTACTTGGGCAAGCGTTGGGGAGCAGCCAGATCTGTCACATCAAGCCATTCCAGCGTGATCCAGAGAAGGGACCAAAGGCATGGGCTGCTCTCAAGGGTGTACACGCTCCTGCAACAGCGGCGGTAGCTGTGGTGTTGGAACGGCAAATGGCGACACTACGAATTGAAGAAGATGAACCCGTGGAAGAAGGGGTGCAGAAATTCTTTGACTTGTTGACGCGGCTTGAGGGAGCTGATTTGAACTATAGTGAGCTCCAAAAGAAGACCAAGTTGCTGGCCCTACTCCCCGAGTCATGGTCCTTGCTCATCATCAACCTGAATCGCGACTTGCCCCGCCTCTCGCTTGAAGACGTGAAGCGAGCTATCCTTCAAGAGGATTTCCGCCGCCGTGAGTTGGCGAGTGCGGATGGCGCTGGGGCAGCAACTGTCGGCCGTGGATATGGCCGTGGAAGAGGCAGAGGACGAGGGGGAGGAAGGTTTGGTGGCAGCAACTTCAGTGGAGGCTGCGGGAGTGGTGGTTACGGCAGCGACGACAAGAGCTACGGACGCGGTCGCGGTCGGTTCGATGGCGAGTGCCATTATTGCCACAAGACCGGACACATCTGGCGCGATTGCTACAAACTCCCTGAAGGATGGACCCCTGCTCAAGGCCAAGAGGGTAGAGGAGCAGGGGGAGGGAGAGGAAGAGGCCGTGGAGGCCGTGGCAGTCACGGAAGTGGAGCTGCAAACATGAAGAACGGAGATAACGACAAGGACCCAAGCGACGATCGGTACCCGGGTCTATTCTACTTCGTGTCGACGCAAGTACCAGCTGGTCCAGAGAAGGACGAAGGCTTTGAGGAGCCAGCAGCTGTGGGGAAGGTGACCCTACACCCCCTGGACTATTGGGTGATCGATAGTGGCACTACCTATAGCATGACACCTCGCCCGGACTTACTCACCGAACTCGAACCGTCACCGGAGAAGCATGTCACATCGGATTTGGGGCAGCGAGCAGAGGTGAAAGGCATGGGGAAGGCCATGTTCAAGGGTGCTGATGGGAAGATGGTGGGCCTCAAGAACGTGCTTTGGGTGCCCAGCCTTGCTGCAAACCTGATTTCCGTGCGGCGGTTGGCAAAGGCCGGCATGGACACGAACTCGAAGGGAGCCAAGACCTACACCGCAAGGCTTGACGATCGAATTCTTTGGGACCTTCATGAGGACAGGGATGTCTACAACGAGATGTGGCAAATCCCAGTGGTCCCTATGCCTAAGGAGAGGCAAGTGGCAGCAAGCATCAGCACCAAGGATGAAGCGGTTGGTAACGGCGATAGCACGGACGGTCGCGCTAAGGAGAAGGAGTCCAAGAAGTGGAATCTTGGAGGGACCAGCAAGCTCGGTGATCATAACAAGTGTGGTGCAACAGCCAAGGAGCAGCACAAGGGTGAGGAGAACCCCGAGGCAGCAGCAGAGGAGGAGTACGGAGAGAGCATGTGGGGCGCTATTGCAAGCGCGGCATTCTCCAATCCAACTTCGGCTACGGGGGAGTGTGATTGGCTTACCTTGCATCGGCGAATGGGGCATGTGGCCCTGCCTATCTTGCAGCAGCTAGTGAAGAATGAGATGGTTGCTGGCATACGTGTGAAGGGGGAGCCCGATGAGGTGCTTGGCTGCCCGACGTGCATTCAAGCCAAGTTCACCCGGTTTCCGTTCCCTAGTTCGGAGGCAACGGCAAAGGCACCACTTGATGAGGTGGTGATGGACGTGGTGGGCCCCCTGAAGCTTGGAGCTGCTGGGGCTGAGTATTATCTCACCATTGTCGACGTCTACACCCGCATGACTCGGGTGTATGTGCTGGCCAAGAAGAGCGACGTGGCTGAAACGTTGAAGACGGATTGGTTCCCGATGGTGGAGCGGCAACAAGACCGTCTAGTCAAGTCAATCCGCACCGATCGAGGGGGAGAGTTCCTGAGCAAGGAGTTTGGATTGTGGCTGAAGAAGAATGGTATTCGGCACTCCCTCACCATGCCATACTCCCCTGCAATGAACGGCATCGCCGAGCGAGCGAACCGCACAATCACGGAGGCGGCACGCGGGTTGCTCATTGAAGCCGGGCTACCCGACTATTTCTGGCCTGATGCGGTGCGGAGCGCGTGTGTGGCCAAGAACAGAGCCTTGACTCATGTGGGAGCAGACAAATGGGTGCCCTATGTGGAGTGGCTAGGAAGGAAGCCAAAGGTGGATATGCTTCGGGTGTTCGGGTGCATGTGCATGGCGCTCGTGCCTAAGCATCTTCGGCACAACAAGCTTGGTGCCAAGGCGGTGTGGGCCGTGCACTTGGGCATGGCTCAAAACAGCAAGGGATGGCTTCTTTGGGACCCATTCACCAAGAAGTTCTTGGTGAGCAGGGACTGCAAGTTCATGGAGAACTTCATGTACAAGGATTGGAAGGCGGAGAATGAGGCGAAGATAGGCGTGCGGTTTGGGGAGGTGAAGAGTTCCGGTTTGGAGCATGTCGAGCTGCCTTTGGAGCTGAGCAGCGGCAGCACAACCACGAGGCAATCCTCCCTTGTGAATGGGGGAGAGGAGGCCAATGATGCAGAGGAAGAAGAGGAGGAGGTGCAGCAAGTGAGCGAGCGTGCACCGTCACTCCCTTCCCGTACTACGAGTGCTCCACGGATTCGAGCCACACCGCAGCAACGCCACGGCCTTCAAGTCCCTGCAGCTGAGGAGGAAGGAAGGGGGAAGAGGAGAGTTCAACCTCCTAATAGGCTGACCTATGATGCGCCGGGAAAGCAGGGCAAGACAGCCCTGGCCGGAGCGGCAATGATGGTCGGAGACGACGAGGAGAGTGACTACGAGGAGTGTGCCTTCGCGTTCTTCTTTCCGGTGGAGATGCCGGGAGAACCAGCAACTCTCAAGGAGGCTTTGGAGAGTAGTGATGCTGAGGAGTGGAAGAAGGCCATGGAGAGTGAGCTGAAGAGCATCGAGGAGAATGACACGTTTGAATTGGTGGAGCTACCGGAGGGGCGTACGGCGATAACGTCCAAGTGGCTCTTCAAAATCAATTCGGATGCCGACGGCAAGATCGAGCACTACAAGTCTAGGCTTGTAGCCAAGGGGTACCAGCAGAAGGAGAAGGTGGACTTCAAGGAGCTGTTTGCCCCTGTGGTGAAGCCGACGACGCTGCGAACCCTATTCGCGGGAGCCGCCATCAAAGGATGGGTAGTAAAGCAAATGGACATCGTAACGGCATTCCTTAACGGCATCCTTGAGGAGGAGATTTTTATGGCGCAGCCAGAGGGGTTTGATGATGGTAGTGGCAGAGTGTGGAAGCTGAAGAAGGCCCTCTATGGGCTGAAGCAGGCCCCTAGGCAATGGTACATGAAGCTGCGCGAAGTGTTGGAGGGGATCGGCTTCACTCCCTCAACGGCCGATCACTCCTTGTTCATGCTTGGCGAGGGGGAGCAGAGGAGTTTCATGGTGGTTTATGTGGATGACATCCTCATTTTCTCACCCTCTTCTGACCTTGTGAAGGAGGTGATGCTGAAGCTTCAAGACAAGTTCAAGTGCAAGGCCCTTGGTGACGTGAGCTTCTACCTTGGGCTCCCCATCGAACGAGATGTGGAGAAGCGGTGCATGCGGGTGCATCAACGAAAGTACCTGGAGGCATTGGCTGCCAACTTTGGGCAGAGTGAAGGCCATGTGGATACACCCTTTCCCTCTGGGTTCAAGTGTGTGAAGGGACCAGAGGAGGAGAGCGTTGGTGAAGAGGAGAGGCGCCGATTTCACTCGTTGGTAGGCAGCCTCATGTATGCGGCGGTAAACACCCGACCGGACGTCGCGTTTGCTACCGGGCAGCTGGCTAGGGTTGTGCAATGCCCTAATGAGGAGCAGGTAGCAGCTGGAATGAGGGTGGCCAAGTATCTTGGCCAAACACCGACCGTTGGGCTGCAATACTCGGCGGCGGCACAAAGGCGCCAAAAGGGCGCGGATGGTGTTGAACCCGGGCGTTTGTTCCTCACCGCCTACTCAGATGCTTCATATGCATCGGAACCAGAGGACATGACAAAGTGTGGGAGGCTTTATATGCTGTGTCAAGAGAAACAAGAGGGACTTACCTTATAACCCATGGAGTGGGCCCACTTCAGGAGCCACTTGCGGAAGTCAAGCTGGCGGCAAGGACGGAGGAGATCATCCTACCCTTGTGCCAAGGGATTGATCTTCGTATAATAAACAATGGCTGCCAGGAACCTACCACTCTCCGCACTGAACGCGTCGTTATCATGCTCGTCGTAAAAGGCGGCTTTGATCAGCATCGTATCAAACCACGGCAGCTCACACGTCTCGCGCATCCGACGAATTGAGCGGTGCTCCGCCATCGACTTCTCGCGGTTGCGACGAGTGCTGCACCTCCTGCTCAAGAAGACCACATGCTTGATGCCTTCCATAAGCCTCATTGGCGTCGGCTGCTCCCAAGGGAAGTCCTTCAGATAGTAACACTTGGTGTATTTCAGCTGCAATGCTGCTACGCATACAATGAGTTCATTCTTAAGCAAGGTATCGAGGGTGCATTTCCCAGCGTAAGTGCACTCCATCGACGCCATGGTGCAGGAACTCGTTGATTGCGTTGAGATGAGAGCACAATGGCCTGCGGCCATTTTCACAAGCAGCTAGGTAGTTCTGTCATTATGAGGCTAGCGCTGGTCCAAGAAGGCATGCTGGCTGACTGTAATAAGATCGCTCCACACCGAAGCCCACCGAATTGAAGCATTTCTTACAGTAAATTTGCCAATGTTGCCTGCCTACCCGAATCGCGTATCAAACACATCACTCCACCTGCGGGCAAAATGGGCTTTCGCATCGCCACATTTGAAGAGTGTTTCAGGGACCGGAGGTGTCTGCACCTAAAGGCACAAGCATCACTGTTCAACATCTTATACCGCGAGCGCACAGGGTAACACCACCCTTAGTGTCATAATATTATGTACATTGTCTGTGCAAGAATATGCACTTCGAACCTCTCTGTATGCGGGCAGGATTTGGTCGATTCTAACCAAACTAAGGTTGCTTGTGACGAGGCATGCGAGTCTCGAGAGGATTTTGACAAAGTCCATAGACTAGCCCGATCACTCTTGAAATATTTTTTTAACTTGCACTTAGACGATTTAATGCCTCCAGCACGTACTGTTCACACGATGTATCAACGCGAGCCCGGACGCGACGGGCCCGGATCCCATCTCATGTTTTGATGTCGCGCATCAGGCGTGCATCAATCATATTTATCCCGCTCTTCAAGGACGCACGTTCAGAGAGACATCAGACACAGTCGGTTCATACACATCTTTCAGTCTGTCACGCAAATTATGGCAAAGCTTAGTTTTGATGTTATACGAGCGCAAAGAATCTGCCCCGTCGGGTCGCAGGAATGTACTGTGTTTGTACTATCTCTAGTCAAGCAATGCCGATCACCATAGTTCAAATAGATCTACCCTCTGCCTAACGCCGGAATCATAGCATGTTGGATGACGCATCTAACGTCACGGGTGAAAGCATGCAAGAACCGCGATGGAGGTGCGAGTGGTGCGGAATGTACTTTGCCGATAGTTCGAGGCGGGGAGGACACCAACAAACGGACCATGCGTGTTTGGACGAGCGCCCGCGCTCTATTGACGCTGGTGAGCCTTGCGGACGTTACTACCAGGCCGATCCGGTAGTGGACTCCGCCACACCATCATCCGCAGGTCCCGACGTGCACATGAGCCCACGGCATAGCGGCCACGATACGGCGGGACCGGATCCAGCAGTCGCCGACCCATCCGAC
Organism: Closterium sp. Naga37s-1; assembly: GCA_947471745.1. NCBI lineage: Eukaryota > Viridiplantae > Streptophyta > Zygnematophyceae > Desmidiales > Closteriaceae > Closterium > Closterium sp. Naga37s-1. The sequence goes on along the minus strand of CANJKZ010000314.1, from coordinate 1,080,266 downwards.
AATCGGGGAGCCGCGGCTTTAGGAGACATGGCGTCGACGAGCGCACGGGATCTGAAGGGGACAGTGCTGAATCCGTCGACTCGCGGGATCCAACACAGGACCAAGGCCGCAATGGCGTCGCGTTTGACACGACGTATGCGATTTGGCGGCTAGTGATGAGCGCGAACAATGGTCGGGGGCTCTCAGCCAAGGACACAGTGTTGTTGCTGAAGATTATGAATTCGCATGGGGTCATGCTGGCAGCGATACGACACTGGCGCTCGAAGCGGACGCTGGAATAATACGAGCTGAGGTTGTTACTCGGTCGGCGGACTTACGAGAGGTCCCATATCTCTGTTGAAGGTTGGGCATCGATATTTGTGGTGCAGCACACGAGTATAATCAAGGTATGGAACATGAAGCAATAATATTTGCACTACTTTTGTTCTCGTGATAGTGAGCATGCATAGAGCGTGCCGATTGTTAAGGCATTCCACCTACTGCTTGCGCTGCCTGCGTCTGCTACGTCCATCGTTCTTCCTGCTGGCTCCGCCGTTGCCCCTCCAAAAGCCCACTACTGCTGCCTCTCTCCCGCCTACTGTCTAGCAATTTCTTACGCTCTTCACGGGTGCATGTTCCACTGCAGGCTATCCAGGAGCTGTGGGTACACCCGGACAACAAGCCTGGATTCGTTCTCCGCCCTGAGGGTGGAGTGGAGGTCGGCCCTGGCCACAAGTACACGGATCCCAAGGCGGGAACCATGTGGCGCATGGCGCGGGTACATCTGCCCATTCCCTTGCAATTTTACCAGGACGTTGTTGAACCTCCCCCCTTCCCTTCTTCTACGGCCAACACAGAGACACAAATCCCCCTTCCCTTCAAACTTAGCATGTCAGCAACTCACCTCTCTTCTCCCTTGTGCTTCGGCCAACACAGATCCTCACCTCCCCTTTCCCCTCTGATTCTTGCATGACTAAGTCTCACCCATCCCTAGCCGTTGTGATTTGTCAAGGACAAAGACAAACGTCCCCCTTCAGTTCTAGTTTTAGCATGACAGCGACTCACCTCCCCCTACCCCCCTGATTCATGCCGGACTGTGACTCACCCATCCCCTTCCATCTGATTTGTGCAGGACAGAGACACACATCCCCCTTCCCTTATAACCTAATACAAATCAGCAACTCGCCTTCTCCTTCCCTTCTACTTCTGCCAACACAGAGACTCACCTCCCCTCTCTCCTGTGATTTTTGCATGACAACGACGCACCTCCCCTTCCCTTCTGCCTTTTGCAGGACAACCCTTAAACCTTCCCTGGACCCTTCATATTTTTGCTAGATTGTGAATCAGCGCATTTCCCAGCCCATAAACCAGGTAGAGAGACTAACCTTGTGCCGTAACACCTTCCCCTACAGAGTTTATTGAAGAACGGGGAGGTCATCTATCCCATCATTCTGGCATCAGATGTCACGGTGCTTAGTGGACATGGGCGCATCAGAGTCTGGCCCGTGTATCTGTCGGTAGCCAACATCCCGTACTCCCTTCGGTGGCGAGAGACCGGCAGGGTGTTAATCGCCCTGCTTCCGATGCCCAACCAAAAGATGACGCATGTGCAGAAGGTGCAGCTGTTTCAGAAGGCTATGCACGTAGTCCTAGATGAGGTGTTCAAGGCGCAAGAGTTGTATGAGCTTCATTTCATCCCTCCTTCCTGCTGCTCATTGTCTCTTTTCATCCCTCCCTCCTGCTCCTTGCCTCATTTCATCCCTTCCTGCTCCTTGCCTCATTTCATCCCTCCCTGCTCCTTGCCTCATCTCATCCCTCCTCACTGCTCATTGCCTCATCGAATCCATCGCTGCTGCTCATTGCCTCATCTCATCCATTGCTGCTGCTCATTGCCTTATCTCATCCATCGCTGCTGCTCATTGACTCATCTCATCCATCGCTGTTGCTCATTGCTGTTAGAGAATAAGGACGGAGTCTATGAAGATAAGGAGCCAAAACATCTCAAAATCGTTGGGCCTAGTTTCTGGACAGAAAAGTCGAGTTCACAAGAAACGCCGTCGACGAAACGTTTACCGTCAAAACTTCACCAAACTCAGATATGTTGTAGCCTTGGTCCGTGGCTACAATTCCCAAAATAAATCGTACAATAAGGTGAAGTGTTTCTTGAGTTATGAATTTCGGCGCACTAGGGGGTATGCTGCCACATAAAACTTAACTCAATAACAATGGTCTCCCAAGTTCACACAAGAAAGTTAAAGTAGCAAGAACCAGGTTGGAGGGAAGAGGAAGACGAGAGGGAAGGTCTTAAGAGAGTCCCCAATCAAGGGAACCCCATACCACACAATTTCCCTCCCTATAGGCACCCCAACTTTGACCTTTGTCACTTTCCCAACCCATGCCATCCACCTCACCCAACTTGGCCACACTTGCCAACCTGGTTTGACTTCTCCCAACCACTTGGCATCAACTACAGTGAATGGGACGAATTTCCCAACCCCCAAATGTCTGTACCCTATATTGAGTCACTTCACAACTACCCAAATTCGTCGCATCCCAATCAAAACTTCGAACGTACATAACTTCGTTGTTCTTGCTCCGATCGCGACGATTCTTGGTTTGTCGGAAAGCTCTTGAGCAGTGGAGTCACTTCAGATATCTGTCCAAGCCAAATGATATTCACACACACTCAGAAAATTCAAACCACACCCAAAACAAATTCTTGCACACGCTCAAACCACGCATGCAACGCACGAACATGTGATGGGAGGCAGACAGACGTGAATGCAAATGATAGCATCACATAACAATTGCCTCGTTCCAACCCTCCCTGCTTCCCACTCTACCTCATCTCATCCTTCCCTCCTGCTCCTTGCCGTAGTCTCTTCCCTTCCTACTCAATTCCTCATCTCATCCCTCCGTGCTCCTCCTTGCCTCATCTCACACCTCCATGCTGCTACTTCCCTCATTTCGTCCCTCCTTGCTCCTTGCCCCATTTCACATCTCCCTGCTGCTCCTTGCCTCGTTTCATCCATCCTTGCTTCACCAATCATTATTTCAGCCGTCCTTCCTGCTCCTCGACTCATTTCATCCCTCTAACGCAAGGGTTTCCTGCTCATAGACCCATTTGGAGCTGTCCACACGGCATACACCATGCGTTTTGCTGACATCGGGGATTATCCCGAGATATCCAAACTCAGCTGCACGCTGCAGCTGGGCTCGGATAAGCATTTTTCCGCCTGCTATGTGGACAATGAATTCCTGTGGGTGATCAAGGACGGTCTGAACAAGCCGCGTACGGTGGATCAGCAACGAGGGGTTATGGGCAGATCGACAGAGCTCAAAAATTACTCTACGCACCCTATAGAGGTTAGCACCTCCATTATACCTTGTGTTCCAATGAGTGACATGCATTGCGTGCTCTGCAAGCCCTAGTTACGGTAAATACCAAGGTAAATGCGTATGGGTCAGCGTCAGCCTGGCCCACATACTACCATGGTAATCGGTGTGGGTCAGCCTGGCCCATATACTACCATGGTAATCGGTGTGGGTCAGCCTGGCCCATATACTACCATGGTATTCGGTGTGGGTCAGCCTGGCCCATATACTACCATGGTATTCTGTGTGAGTCAGCCTGGCCCATATACTACCATGGTAATCGGTGTGGATCAGCCTGGCCCATATACTACCATGGTATTCGGTGTGGGTCAGCCTGGCCCATATACTACCATGGTATTCGGTGTGAGTCAGCCTGGCCCATATACTACCATGGTAATCGGTGTGGGTCAGCCTGGCCCATATACTACCATGGTATTCGGTGTAGGTCAGCTTGGCCCATATACTACCATGGTATTCGGTGTGGGTCAGCCTGGCCCATATACTACCATGGTATTCGGTGTGGGTCAGCCTGGCCCATATACTACCACGGCATTCTGTGTGGGTCATCCTGGACCATATACTACCATGGCATTCGGTGTGGGTCAGCGTGGACCATATACTACCATGGTATTCGGTGTGGGCAAGCCTGGCCCATCTACTGCCATGGTATTCGGTGTTGGTCAGCTTGGCCCATATACTGCCATGGTATTTGGTGTGGGTCAGCCTGGCCCATATACTGCCATGGTATTCGGTGTGGGTCAGCCTGGCCCATATACTGCCATGGTATTCGGTGTGGGTCAGCCTGGCCCATATACTGCCATGGTATTCGGTGTGGGTCAGCCTGGCCCATACACTGCCATGGTATTCGGTGTGGGTCAGCCTGGCACATAGACTGCCAAGGTATTCGGTGTGGGTAAGCCTGGCCCATATACTGCCATGGTATTCGGTGTGGGTCAGCCTGGCCCATATACTTCCATGGTATTCGGTGTGGGTCAGCCTGGCCCATATACTTCCATGGTATTCGGTGTGGGTCAGCCTGGTCCATATACTGCCATGGTACTCGATGTGGGTCAGCCTGGCCTATATACTGCCATGGAATTCGGTGTGGGTCAGCCTGGCCCATATACTGCCATGGTATTCAGTGTGGGTCAGCCTGGCCTATTACGACCATGGTATTCAGTGAGGGTCAGCCTGGCCCATATACAAGCATGGTTTTCGGTGTGTGTCTTGTCTCATCCTCGTGCTGGCGGCTGCATCTGATCAGCCACGTCGACCTCGGGATACCACCACCAAGGTCGGCCTCGCAAAAACCACCTAGGCGACCGTTGCACTCCTCCGCATAACCTCGTCACCCAGGTAACCTGGTCGACCGGACAACCACGTCGACCAGCTGCTCCTTCACGTGTCCGTCGACCACCCTAGTCGACGACCATCTCCAGTCGACCTCGTCAGGTCGACCACACCCTTGGTCGGCCAGCTCCAGGTCGATGACACTCCTGGTCGACCAGCTCCATGTCGACCAGCACATCTGTCACCCGACAATACCCAGTCGGCTTCACTGGGTCGGCGTCCCCGAGTCGACGCCCTCCCAGGTCGACCTCTCAGGTCGACCACAGATTGAAGTCGACGGCCGGCTCCCTGTTGAGTGATGCTACCATTCGCATTCACGTCTGTCTGCCTCCCATCATATGTTCGTGCGTTGCATGCGTGTTGTGAGTGTGTGCAAGAATTTGTGTTCTGTGCGGTTTGGTTTTTCTGAGTGTGTGTGAATGTTATTTGGCTTGAGAAGATATCTGAAGTGACTCCTCTGCTCAAGAGCTTTCCGACGAACCAAGTATCGCTTCAATCGGAGCACGAACAAGAAAGTTACGAACGTTGGAGTTCGTATGCTTTTGATATTTGGTTGTGGTGACTATGGGAAGTTGTGGGGTTGACTCAATATGGGGTACAGACTTTTGGGGGTTGGGAAATTCGTCTTTTCTACTGTAGTTGCTGCCAAACGGTTGGGAGAAACCAAACCAGGTTGGCAAGTGTGGCCAAGTTGGGTTGAGGTGGATTGTGGAGGTTGGGATAGTGACAAAGGTCAAAGTTGGGTTGCCTATGGGGAAGGGAATTGTATGGCATGGGGTTTCCTTGGTTGGGGACTCTCTTGGGACCTTCCCTCTCGTCCTCCTCATCCCTTCCACCTGGTTTAGTGCTACTCTAATTCTCTTGTGTGAACTTGTGTGAACTTTGTGATTGAGTTAAGTTCTTATGGCAGCATACCTCCCTGTGCGCCGAAATTGATAAGTCGAGATTTACTTCACCTCTTGATACGTTTCAACTTGGGAATTGTAGCCACGGAGTAGGGCTATAACATATTTGAGTTTGGTGAAGTTTTGACTGTGCACTTTTCGACGACGGCGTTTCTTGTGAGCGCAACTATTCTGTCCAGAAATAGGGACCAACGATTTTGAGAAATTTAGGCACCTAATCTTCATAGACTCCGTCCTTAGTCTCTAACAAGTGGTATCAGAGCTGATTAAGGACCCTGTGAGGAGTCTACTGAAGTGCAAAGACCCTCCTAGACCCACCATGGCCTGTGGGCGTGCCTAAGTGGAGTTCTGGAGGTTGGATGTGACTTCCGCTAAGGGGAAACTCTGCCGAAATTTCGTTGGCGTCGACACTTGTGAAGATTGTGTGGATCTACATTGTGACCAGCAAAGGGGGAAGCTGAAACCTCTGATTGGGAGCAGAGGAGATGAATCAAGGGAGTGGAGATGCAGCTGAGAAGAGGAGTGAACCGCCCCCATCCAAGATCGAAGCTTTGGATGGCTCCAACTATGAGGAATGGAGCGGGCGGATGCGGAGCGCCTTCAAGCGCTACAAGCTGCTGAAAATTGCAATGGGAGAGGAGAAGATGCCCGCGATCGGTGGATTGAGAAGAGCGCGGTGCTTTACGACCTCATCCTCCAATCGGTCAACAACGACATGTTCCAGCACATCAAGGATTTGGTGGAGTTGGATGATTCCGGACCGAAGGCATGGAAGCTGCTACGCGACGTAATTCAGCCCAACACGCTGCCGATGGTGATTGTGTTGGAGAAGGAGTTGGCTGCCCTCTCCATGAAACCGGGAGATGATGTGAAACCGGTCCTTGACAAGATCAAGGACACCTATGCGAGGATGGCAGCGGCGGGCAGCGAAGTGTCGCAGATGCAACAGTGCACCAAGATCATCTCGGTGCTCGACAACTCGTGGGACAACCTCATCCCCACCCTCAATGTTCAGCAGGACAAATGGACGCCTGAGTGGCTACGGCAGCAGATTCTGCAGGAGGACTTCCGCAGACGCCACACGGGAGGTGGTGCTGCCAACAAAACTGCTGAGGGGTATGGAGCTGCAGGAGGCAGCAGAGGAAGAGGGGGAGGGAGAGGCCGAGGCCGTGGAAGAGGCTTTGGCAGAGGGAGAGGCCGAGGTGACTACAATGAGGGGCATGGGAGCTCTGTTGGCAGGGGGAGCACCCGAATGGAGGGTGCGTGCTGGTACTGCAAGAAGGCTGGACACCCGTGGTTCAAGTGTTTCAGCCGGCCTGAGGGATGGGCCCCTCCAGGCATGAAGCCGCCAAGTGGTGAACGTGCACGCGGTGGCGCTGTGCAAGGTTCAGGTGCACAAGGTGATGGTGCACAAGGTAAAGCCGACCCTGGGATGTTCCTCATGGTTGAGGATGTGCAAGGGAGTGGGGGTGATGTGGGTTCAGTTGGGAAGGTTGTGATGCACCCCCTCACTCACTGGGTGATCGATTCAGGTTGCACGAGTCATATGACCCCACGGGCAGATTTGCTTGATGAGGTAAAACCTCCTGGGAAGATCAAGTTTGTGGCTGCCGCTTCAGGTGCTTTGCTCCCTGTGATTGGTGTTGGGAATGCTAAGGTGATGGGAGCCAATGGAGAGCTTGTGGGGCTTGGGAATGTGCTGTTGGTTGAAGGTTTGTCCGCTAACCTTCTTTCTGTGCGCCGGCTGCAGAAGAGCAAGGCTGAAGTTACCTTCGGCCCAACCAGCTGCCGTGCAAAGCTTGGGAAGTTGCTGCTGTGGAACTTGGAGGAGAAGAGCAGCTGCATCAAGGACCTGTGGCAGCTGCCCATCATCCCTTGGAAGGGGAAACCACCAGCAACGGCAAAGGCAGCGGCAGCGGCTAAAGCAACTGCGGGAGGAGAGGAGACTGCACCAACTGCTGGGGCCCTGGATGCAGTAAAGAAGGTGCAGCAGCCACAACAGCCACATGGTGAGGTGCTTGCTGGTGTGGATGCGACAGCTGCATGGGCAAAGGCTTCATCTGGGAGTGGTGAGGCTGATTGGGAGACGTGGCATGAGAGGCTGTGCCATGTGAACATTCCTATGCTGCAGAAGTTGGTAAAGGATGGGTGCTTGAAGGGGTTGGAGGTGAAGGGGGAAGCGAAGGAGATTGGGAGCTGCCCTACATGCCTTGAAACGAAGTTCACGAAGTTTCCCTTCAGCAGCAGCACGGGACCAGCCAAGGCACCGCTCGCGCTTGTGCACATGGATGTGGTGGGCCCCACGAGGGCCCTTTCTCTCTCGGGCAGCCGCTACTTCTTGACCATTGTGGATGACCACACGCGTGCGGTGTGGGTCTACCCTCTGAAGACTAAGGGGGAGGTGGCAGCGGCTGTTCTCAAGGAGTGGATGCCGAGAGCTCAAAGGGAGAGCGGACATAAGGTGAAGGTGATCCGCACTGACAACGGGGGAGAATTCATTGGCGCTGATTTTGAGGCGGTGCTGAAGAAGAAGGGGATCCAGCATCAGCTCACTGTGCCCTACAACCCTCAGCAGAACGGTGTGGCTGAGCGGTTCAACCGGACCCTGCAGGAAGGTGCTCGCACTCTCCTTGGGCGTGCAGGGCTGCCGGATCCGTTTTGGGTGACTGCACTGCGGCAGGTCGCCCTTGTGAAGAACAGGGTGCTGGCGACTGTGGGGGACAAGCAGTGGGTCCCCTACACCAAGTGGTATGGGAGTGCACCAGCTGTGAACATGCTGAGAGCCTTTGGGTGCATGGTGGTGTTTCATGTGCCTAAGGAGAAGAGGGGAAAACTGGAAGCTTCTGGGAGATGGGGTGTGCACTTGGGGCTTGCTAAGGATCACAAGGGCTGGCTGATTTGGGACTTGACCAGCCAGCAGCTGACTGTGTTAAGGGATGTGAAGTTCCTTGAGTCCTTGTACTACAAGGAGTGGAAGCAGCAGCAGCAGAAGCTTCCTACGACACCGCTAATTGTCGAGGCCGATGAGGTGCAGCGGCCTTCGAGGCAAGTGGAGGTTTCTGTCTCTGAGAATGAGATCTCTGGGGTGACTGAGGATGGGGGAGAACCTGAGGTGGAGGAGCAGCAGCAGCAGCAACAGCAGCAGCAGCCGCAGCAGCAGGAGGAGCAAGGTGCTCCACAAGGTGCCGGACGTACGGCTGACCGTCCTAGGAGGGATGTGCGCCCTCCTAACAGGCTGACCTATGCAAGCCGTGGCAAGCCAAAGGTGGTAAGGGCTGGGAGTGTGGCTGAGCAGTGTGATGAGGATGAGATAGCACACTGCTACTGGGCAGCCGTCCCTGAGCCCAAGACGCTAGCTGAGGCATTGAGCGGGCCCGATGCTGAAAAGTGGAAGCAGAGTGTGAAGGAGGAGTATGATTCTCTGTTGGAGAATGAGACGTGGGAGCTGTGTGAGCTGCCACCCGGGAAGAAGGCCATTTCTTCCAAGCTGATTTTCAGGCACAAGTACGGACCTGATGGGGCGCTGACCCGCTACAAGTCAAGGCTTGTGGCTAAGGGGTTTCAGCAGACAAAGGGAAAGGACTTCAACGAGCTCTATGCTCCTGTGGGGAAAGGCACAACACTTCGGGTGTCATTGGCAATGGCAGCAAACTGTGGATGGCGGGTGAAGCAGATGGACATCACCACCGCCTTCCTCAATGGGATCATTCTCGAGGAGCTGTACATGTTACAGCCTGAGGGTTTGGATGATGGGAGCGGCAGGGTGTGCAGGCTGAAGAAGGCCATATATGGCCTGAAGCAGGCTCCTCGTGCATGGTACCACAAGTTAGAGGAGACTCTGCTGGCTGGGGGTTTCAAGAAGAGTGAGTGTGATCACAGCTTGTTCCTGCTGCAGGAGAAGGAGCAGTTTCTCATGCTCCTGGTGTATGTGGACGACATCCTGCTCTTCTCTGAGTCGTCTGCAATGATTGAGCATGTGGAGGAGATGCTGGAGATGCAGTTTAAGTGCTCCAAGATGGGAGATGTGAAGTACTATTTAGGGATGCATGTGGAGAGGGACCTTGACAAGGGAGTGTTGAGGTTGCACCAGAGAAAGTATTGTGAGGGGCTGGCTGAGAAGTATGGGCTGCAAGATGGAGGAAAGCCAGCCACCCCACTGCCTTCGGGGTTCACTGTGGAGCCCTGTGCTGATGAGGAGGTGGTGGGTGAGAGTGACAGGAAGCTTTTTCATTCCATGGTTGGGGCACTCAACTATGCAGCTAACCACACACGGCCTGACATTGCCTTTGCAACATCCAGGCTTGCCAGTGTGGTTTCACGCCCCAGTCATGAGCAGCTGGAAGCGGCCAAGAGGTTGGTCCGCTATGTGAGTGCAACGGCATCAGTGGGTTTGGAGTACAGTGCTGTGAGGCAGAGGCTGCAGAGGGGTGCAGCTGATTTGAGCAAGGGGGAGATGCTCCTGACCTGCTACACTGACGCTAGCTTCAACTCGGTGAAAGCGGATGGCACCAGCATTGGAGGTTATGTGTGCCTGTTCGGAGGTGGTGCAGTGAGCTGGCGCAGTAAGAAGCAGAATGAGGTGGGGCAGTCCTCGTGTGAGACAGAGTACATGGCCCTGCATCATGGGGCAAAGGAGGTGGTGTGGCTGAGGCGTTTGTTGGAGGAGATTGGAGTTGGTCAGAGGGAGCCGACTGTGATTTTCTGTGACAATGAGTCGGCGGTGAAGCTAGCGAAGAATGCTTGTCTTCATGGGCTGACCAAACACATCAGGCCTAAGTGGCACTGGGTAAGAAGGCTCCTGGACAAGGAGGTGCGGCTGGAGATTGTGAAGACCCATCAGCAGGCGGCTGACATTCTCACCAAGCGCCTGGCTGAATCTCAGCATTGGAAGGGCATGAAGCTTGCTGGGATGAGTGTGCATTGAGGGTGCATGCTTGAACTATGGCATGTGGGATGATGGTTGGCAGCCAGAGGGGGAGTTTGTTGAGTGATGCTACCATTCGCATTCACGTCTGTCTGCCTCCCATCATATGTTCGTGCGTTGCATGCGTGTTGTGAGTGTGTGCAAGAATTTGTGTTTTGTGCGGTTTGGTTTTTCTGAGTGTGTGTGAATGTTATTTGGCTTGAGAAGATATCTGAAGTGACTCCTCTGCTCAAGAGCTTACCGACGAACCAAGTATCGCTTCAATCGGAGCACGAACAAGAAAGTTACGAACGTTGGAGTTTGTATGCTTTTGATATTTGGTTGTGGTGACTATGGGAAGTTGTGGGGTTGACTCAATATGGGGTACAGACTTTTGGGGGTTGGGAAATTCGTCTTTTCTACTGTAGTTTCTGCCAAATGGTTGGGAGAAACCAAACCAGGTTGGCAAGTGTGGCCAAGTTGGGTTGAGGTGGATTGTGGAGGTTGGGATAGTGACAAAGGTCAAAGTTGGGTTGCCTATGGGGAAGGGAATTGTATGGCATGGGGTTTCCTTGGTTGGGGACTCTCTTGGGACCTTCCCTCTCGTCCTCCTCATCCCTTCCACCTGGTTTAGTGCTACTCTAATTCTCTTGTGTGAACTTGTGTGAATTTTGTGATTGAGTTAAGTTCTTATGGCAGCATACCTCCCTGTGCGCCGAAATTGATAAGTCGAGATTTACTTCACCTCTTGATACGTTTCAACTTGGGAATTGTAGCCACGGAGTAGGGCTACAACATATCTGAGTTTGGTGAAGTTTTGACTGTGCACTTTACGTCGACGGCGTTTCTTGTGAGCGCAACTATTCTGTCTAGAAATAGGGACCAACGATTTTGAGAAATTTAGGCACCTAATCTTCATAGACTCCGTCCTTAGTCTCTAACACTCCCAACGTCGGCGGCTCTGCAGTGGCCCCGTGCAGGTCGACCAAACCTGTCGACCAGCTTGCCCAAGTCGGCATCGCCCACTGTTGCAGGTCGGCTGAACTTCCCGCACACCCAACCACGAGGTCGGCTCCGCCCAAGCAAGGACGGGGCCAACCACAACTCGCGTTGACACTCCCGTGCCGCGTTCACGCTTGGGCCCCCAGCCCACATGGTAGCAATTCTCCGGAATAGCTCGTCGGCATGCATCCAACACACAGCATGCCGATCACCACACCAGTTGCTGCACATCATTGTCACCGTCGCCCACGTCGGCAGGCGCACTTGGCCGATCGCGACGGAGCACCGGTTGAAGGCCGGAAAGTGCAGCGCCTTCGTCGGGATGTCGGCAGGCTGCTCGGTAGTCGGGATGTACGTCAGCGAGAACTTCCCGCACTTCACCATGTGCTGCAACCAGGCATGTCGCCGCTCCATGTGCTTGAGGTTGCCCGTCAACCCCATGCCTTCGGCGACCGTGATGGATGACTTGTTGTCCACCCGAAGGATGGTCGGCGTCCCGACGTCCAGCTGCCGGAACTCTGCAAGGAGGAAGCGACGCCGGCGTCCCTCCTTGTCGGCTTCTGTGGCCGCCACATACTCCGACTCGGTCGATGACAACGTTGCGCACTTGATGTGCTGGCTCGACCAGGAGACTGCGGCCCCTCCGTAGACGAACACACAGCTTGTCGGCGTAGCCCTGCTGGCAGAGCCACAGCTTCTTTGTCGGCCTGTCGCGCACGATTTCCAGCCCGAGGAACTTTGCACCGGCGATATCTCCGCAGCTTGAAGGCGACCTCCAGCAGCTCCTTCAGCTCCTTCAGCATCGCCGTGCTGCTGCTGGCGGCGAGCAGATCGTCGACGTAGACCAGCACCCAGCATGCCACTTTGTCGGCGCCGACCTTGAAGTAGAGAGCCTCGTCAACCTGGCTCTCCTTCCAACCAGCGCCGACCAGCACGTCGTTGAGAGCCTTGTACCACGGCAGCGGCGACTGCTTCAGCCCGTACAGGCTCTTCAGCAGCTTGCACACCCGGCCGATCCCATCGTTGAAGTAGTCCGGCTGGTACATGTACAGCATCCTGTCGAGCTTGCTCTGCAGGAATATGTTCTTCATGTCAAGCTGCATCAGGCTGAGGTCGAGGACCGCGATGATGCTGAGGAAAATCCTCATCGTGACGTAGCTACTCACCTGCGCGTATGTCTTGTCGTAGTCGGTGCCATACACCTGCGTGAAGCCCTTCACGACATGCCACGCCTTTTCTCGCTCGACGGTGTCGTCAATGTGGTACTTTATCGTCAGCACCCACCGGTTCTTCATGATGTTCACCTCCGGTGGGTGTTCAACCAGCTCCCAGGTCCCCATGCCGATGAGGCTGCGGATCTCCTCCTCCATGGCGGCCTTCACCGCCTTGCCCTTCCATCTCGCCAACGCCTCCTTCACCGTCATCGTCGAGATGTCCCAATGATGTTTGAGGTCGGCGTGCATGTCAGGGTCGAGCTCCGGCACTTCCTCATCCTCCTCGGCGTCGTGGTACAGTAGGTCGTCGTCGACCTCGTCGTACATCGTGGTAAAGGCGGCCGGTACGAAGAAATCAGGCGGCCTCCAAAGTCGGCCGGTACGCCGTGGTCCGATTACCACCTCGTTGTTGTCGGTGGACTCCTCGGCGTCCGCCAGCTCGGCTTCCTCTTCACCGGTGTCACTGCCCTCAGCATCCTGCTGCGCCTCAGTCGACTTCCTTGCCGACTTCTCCCCTGTCGTCGGCTCCCCTGCTGACTGCCCGATAGCCAACTGCTCCTGGGTCGGCTTCGCTGTTGCTTTCTCCCCTGTCGGTTGCTTCCCAGCCGCTGCCTCCTTCGCCGACTTCACCACCACCGGCTGCACCTCCTCAGCCTGCTCCTCCCCTGCCAACATCGACTTCACTATCACGTCGACTTGCTGGACGTCATGTCGGCCACCGGCGATGCTCTTGGCCGGCACCACAGGCGACGCCCCACTTCTCCCCTCTTCGCCGGAGGCCGACACCGGAGGCAACCCACGCAGGTCGGCCACGAGGGTAGGGGCAAGAGGGGCAGGGGAAGGGGAGGAAGGGCGGACAACCTCAGCATCCTCAGCAGCAAGTGCGCCGACCTCGGCAAGCAGAGGGAGCGTCGCCGTCGAGGTTGTCGGCACGTTGGCCAGCGTCCGCCCCAACACCGGCCCGTGCTCCGACTTCCACACCTCCAGTAATATAGTCTCAGAGAACACCACGTCCGACGTGGTGACCACCCGGTTGTCGGCGATGTCAAGGAGCTCCCAGCCCTTGCTCTCCTCCGACACGCCGAGATGAAGGCCCCACCTGGCCTTCGGCTTCAGCTTCCCACCACGCTGCTGTTCGGGGACCAGGAACTGTGCCATGCATGCCAGCAATACGTCGTGCTTCTTCCCGGTCAGCGTCGACCTTTGCAGGCAGTTGCGGACCCAGACGGCCTGCCACAGAGCGAGGTGCCACGAGTGGTGCTGCACTCCCATGTGTAGCAGTACCGTCCGTACCGACTCCACCACCGTCCTCATCTCCCGCTCCGCCATGCCGTTCTGCTGCGGGGTGTACGGGCAGGTCAGGTCGTGGACGATCCCCTGGCCGTGCACGAAGGTGGTAAACTCCTTCCCGAGGAACTCCCCTCCTTGGTCGGAGCGCAACATCAGCACCGACTTCTTCGTCTGCCGCTCAGCCATCGCCAGCCACTGTACGAACTCCTGCAGCACGTCCGAATTCTTGGCAACCGGCCTCACCCACACGTAGCGGGTCTTGCGGTCCTTCAGCAGTAAGAAGTACAGGCTTCCGTCCTTGGCAGCCATGCGAAACAACCCGCACATGGCGATGTGCACAACGGCCAGCATGTCGTCGGCGTCAGTGCCTTGGTCAAGGAAAGTGTCCCGCGCCAGCTTCCCGCCGATGCATGAGACACACAGTGAGTTGGCGCCAGACGCCGACTTGAGGTCCAGCCCAGTGGCGACCTCATGCTTCGCCAAGCTCCGGACGGTGTCGATGCTGACGTGGGCGAGCCTCGCATGCAGCCGGTCCGGTGTGGACTTCATCATCGAGACAATCACCCGCAAGGCGACCAACTCCGTCTTGGGCGTTGTCGCCTTAGCCAAGCAAGGACGCAGGTCAGTGCAGAGGACGTATAGGACGCCCAACCAAGGACGTCCCCCGCAGCCCTGACGAGCAACATCTCGTCGCCATCCTCCTGCAGCTTAACACCGTTCTCCTTCAGCTGGCCGGCCGACAGCAGGTTTGCCTGCACGCCCGAAACATAGAGCACGTCGGGGATCAACACCTTCTTCCCGGCCTTCCCTTGCAAGGTGACCGTGCCTCCACCCTGAACGTCCTACAGTGCCCCGTTGAAGCCGCGCACGTGCTTGACGTCGTCGCTTGGCTCCAAGTCGACAAAGGTCTCCTTCGTCCCCATCACGTGGTGCGAGCAGCCGCTCTCAAGCAGGACCACTGCCGGATTTGTCTGCACAGCTGCCGCCAGCGCCTTGATGTAGCCGTAGCTCGGCGCTACCCGCCCACTGTCACGTGAGTCGCCGATGATGGTGTCAATCCGCTTCGTCGACCTCCGACGTCGCCTTGCGAGGAGCCTGCAACCGCCGACGACTGCATCCCTCGCGCTTGAACGCCGCCGACTTCATCGGCGTGTATCACACCTCGCTGCCTCGACGTGCCTCCCGCACTGCTGCTGGCTTGGTCACCACCGACGTTGACGCCCACGTCGACGCCGCCTTCTGTGTTCACCAGGCAAGGAGAACCAGGTCGAGAAGGGTGCTCCGTCACCTACATAGCGCGGATGCCAGCCTCGACGACCGCCCAGGGAAGCATCTCCCCGTACTCGCGGGCCTCATGGCGTCTCCTTGCGTCTTCCAGCCGTGCCTCCAAGGTGTCAACTACACCAGCGTCACCTACGCCAACCATGGTGACTAACGCACAGCTGCCGGCCTACGAACAACTAAGGTAAGTGGACTAAGTCGACTAGACTGAAATGTAAGTCTTGTGCCATCTACGCTCACCGCACCATGCGGAGATAACTCTAGCAACGGAAGCTAGTCTACGAGCTAGGAACGGGGTAGAGGTGATCTCTGCATTTGTTCCTTAGTCGTTCACTTGTGCTCTCTCTACTTCCGTATTCACGGGGAAAATTGGCAAGAGTTTCACTAGCAAAAGTTTACAACAATGATTGCAACAACATTGGCAAGGTTGTTTACATCAGAGCTAGCAGGCATGCAGGTCGACTGCTAGCGCAGCACGGTCGACCGTGCTCCACCACGACTTGGTCAACCGCGCTCCAGCAGTACAAAGTTGCTGCCCGCCAACAATGCAAGTCGACGGCGTGCCAACGCTGCAGCAATCCGGCTAGACAGCGTTGCACCAGCAGGACGGCAGCGCATCCGCTTTGTAGGTGCTCGCAGATAATTGGCGTGCTGTGTCTTGTCACATGCACAGCGCAGACACCAAATCTTCCTCGTGCTGACGACTGCATCTGATCAGCCACGTCGACCTCGGGATACCACCAGCGAGGTCAGCCTCGCCAAAACCACCTGGGCGACCGTCGCACTCCTTCGTAGAACCTCGTCACCCAGGTAACCTGGTCGACCAGGCAACCACATCGACCAGCTGCTCCTTTGCATGCCCGTCAACCACCCAAGTCGACGACCACCTCCAGTCGACCTCGTCAAGTCGACGACCACCTCCAGTCGACCTCGTCAAGTCGACCACACCCTTGGTCGACCAGCTCCAGGTCGACGACACTCTAGGTCGACCAGCTCCATGTCGACCAGCACATTTGTCAGCCGACCATACCCAGCCGGCTTCATCAGGTCGGCGTCCCTGAGTCAACGCCCTCCCAGGTCGACCTCCCAGGTCGACCGCCGGCTCCCAACGTCGGCGGCTCTGCAGTGGCCCCGTGCAGGTCGATCAAACATGTCGACCTGCTCGCCCAAGATGGCGTCGCCCACTGTTGCAGGTCGGCTGCACTTCCCGCACACCTGACCATGAGGTCGGCTCCGCCCAAGCAAGGACGGGGCCAACCACAATTCCCGTTGACACCATATACTACCATGGTATTCGGTGTGGGGCAGCCTGGCCCATTACTACCATGGTATTCGGTGTGGGGCAGCCTGGCCCATTACTACCATGGTATTCGGTGTGGGTCAGCCTGACCCATATACTGCCATGGTATTCGGTGAGGGTCAGCCTGGCCCATATACTGCCATGGTATTCGGTGTGGGTCAGCCTGGCCCATATACTACCATGGTATTCGGTGTGGGTCAGCCTGGCCCATATACTGCCATGGTATTTGGTGTGGGTCAGCCTGGCCCATATGCTTCCATGGTATTCGGTGTGGGTCAGCCTAACCCATATACTACCATGCTGAGGCGGATGGGTTAGGCTGGCTCATACCATCTTATGTCTAAGGCCCAGGAAAGCGTAAAGCTTAACTTCACTCGTACGCTCCCGTCCTTTTCCAAGTTCCCTTGCCTGGCAGACATTCTTGTGGATGTTCAACCATGCGCGGATGGACTGGAGAAACACGTACCAGGATCAAATGCCAGACCTTCTGCATGTACTATATGGTGGGGTTTTGGCGAGACTGGTTCATGTGCTGAAGGGCAGCGAGAGCAATGCTCTTGAGCTTGACGAGTAAGTACGCTAAGCTCGGAGCTACAGGTAGAGGGTCTTTGTGTAACCTTGGATATGACCTAAACCCTTGCCTCGTTTCATCCCTCCCTGCTGCACCAATCCTTATTTCATCCCCCCTTCCTGCTCCTTGCCTCATTTCAACCCTCCCTGTTGCTCCTTGCCTCATTTCATCCCTCCCTCCTTATCCTTGCCTCATTACATCCCTTCCCGCTCCTTGCCTGATCGCATCCCTCCTACGTCTTTTGTATTGTGGGCCAGCTAACCATTACCCTCTCCACGTCTTTTGTGTTCTGGGCCAGCTGACCATTACCCTCCTACGTCTTTTGTGTTCTGGGCCAGCTGACCATTACCCTCCTACGTCTTTTGTGTTCTGGGCCAGCTGACCATTACCCTCCTACGTATTTTGTGTTCTGGGCCAGCTGACCATTACCCTCCTACGTCTTTTGTGTTCTATGCCAGCTGACCATTACCCTCCTACGTCTTTTGTGTTCTGGGCCAGCGGACCATTACCCTCCTACGTCTTTTGTGTTTTGGGCCAGCTGACCATTACCCTCCTACGTCTTTTGTGTTCTGGGCCAGCTGACCATTACCCTCCTACGTTTTTTGTATTCTGGGCCAGCAAACCATTACCCTCCTACGTTTTTTGTGTTGTGAGCCAGCTGACCATTACCCTCTCTACGTTTTTTGTGTTCTGGGCCAGCTGACCATTACCCTCTCTACATCTTTTGTGTTCTGGGCCAGCTGACCATTACCCTCTCACGTCTTTTGTGTTCTGGGCCAGCTGACCATTACCCTCCTACGTCTTTTGTGTTCTGGGCCAGCTGACCATTACCCTCCTACATCTTTTGTGTTCTGGGCGAGCTAACCATTACCCTCCTACGTCTTTTGTGTTCTGGGCCAGCTGACCATTACCCTCCTACGTCTTTTGTGTTCTGGGCCAGCTGACCATTACCCTCCTACGTCTTTTGTGTTCTGGGCCAGCTGACCATTACCCTCCTACGTCTTTTGTGTTCCGGGCCAGCTGACCATTACCCTCCTACGTTCTATGTGTTCCGGGCCAGCCGACCATTACCCTCCTACGTCTTATGTGTTCCGGGCCAGCCGACCATTACCCTCCTACGTCTTTTGTGCTTCGGGCCAGCCGACCATTACCCTCCTACGTCTTTTGTGCTTTGGGCCAGCCGACCATTACCCTCCTACGTCTTTTGTGTTCGGGGCCAGCCGACCATTACCCTCCTACGTCTTTGGTGTTCGGGGCCAGCTGACCATTACCCTCCTACGTCCTATGTGTTCTGGGTCAGCCGACCATTACCCTCCTACGTCTTATGTGTTCCGGGCCAGCCGACCATTACCCTCCCACGTCTTTTGTGCTCTGGCCCAGCCGGCCATTACCCTCCCACGTCTTCTGTGCTCTTGGCCAGCCGACCATTACCATCCTACGTCTTCTGTGCTCTGGCCCAGCCGACCATTACCCTCCTACGTCTTCTGTGCTCTGGGCAAGCCGACCATTACCCTCCTACGTCTTCTGTGCTCTGGGCCAGCCGACCATTACCCTCCTACGTCTTCTGTGCTCTGGGCCAGCCGACCATTACCCTCCTACGTCTTCTGTGCTCTGGGCCAGCCGACCATTACCCTCCTACGTCTTCTGTGCTCTGGGCCAGCCGACCATTACCCTCCTACGTCTTCTGTGCTCTGGGCCAACCGACCATTACCCTCCTACGTCTTCTGTGAACTGGGCCAGCCGACCATTACCCTCCTACGTCTTCTGTGCTCTGGGCCAGCCGACCATTACCCTCCTACGTCTTCTGTGCTCTGGGCCAGCCGACCATTACCCTCCTACGTCTTCTGTGCTCTGGGCCAGCCGACCATTACCCTCCTACGTCTTCTGTGCTCTGGGCCAACCGACCATTACCCTCCTACGTCTTCTGTGAACTGGGCCAGCCGACCATTACCCTCCTACGTCTTCTGTGCTCTGGGCCAGCCGACCATTACCCTCCTACGTCTTCTGTGCTCTGGGTCAGCCGACCATTACCCTCCTACGTCTTCTGTGCTCTGGGCCAGCCGACCATTACCCTTCTACGTCTTCTGTGCTCTGGGCCAGCCGACCATTACCCTCCTACATGTTCTGTGCTCTGGGCCAGCCGACCATTACCCTCCTACGTCTTCTGTGCTCTGGGCCAGCCGACCATTACCCTCCTACGTCTTCTGTGCTCTGGGCCAGCCGACCATTACCCTCCTACGTCTTCTGTGCTCTGGGCCAGCCGACCATTACCCTCCTACGTCTTCTGTGCTCTGGGCCAACCGACCATTACCCTCCTACGTCTTCTGTGAACTGGGCCAGCCGACCATTACCCTCCTACGTCTTCTGTGCTCTGGGCCAGCCGACCATTACCCTCCTACGTCTTCTGTGCTCTGGGTCAGCCGACCATTACCCTCCTACGTCTTCTGTGCTCTGGGCCAGCCGACCATTACCCTTCTACGTCTTCTGTGCTCTGGGCCAGCCGACCATTACCCTCCTACATCTTCTGTGCTCTGGGCCAGCCGACCATTACCCTCCTACGTCTTCTGTGCTCTGGGCCAGCCGACCATTACCCTCCTACGTCTTCTGTGCTCTGGGCCAGCCGACCATTACCCTCCTACGTCTTCTGTGTTACGGGCCAGCCGACCATTACCCTCCTACGTCTTCTCTCTTTCGGGCAAGCCGACCATTACCCTCCTACGTCTTCTGTCTTCCGGGCCAGCCGACCATTACCCTCCTACGTCTTCTCTCTTCCAGGCCAGCCCACCATTACCCTCCTACCTCTTCCGTGTTCCGGGCCAGCCCACCATTACCCTCCTACGTCTTCTGTGTTCTTGGCCAGCCCACCATTACCCTCCTACCTCTTTTGTGTTCTGGGCCAGCCCACCATTACCCTCCTACCTCTTCTGTGTTCTGGGCCAGCCCACCATTACCCTCCTACCTCTTCTGTGTTCTGGGCCAGCCCGCCATTACCCTCCTACGTCTTTTGTGTTGCGGGCCAGCTGACCATTACCCTCTCTACGTCTTTTTTGTTCACGGCCAGCTGATCATTACCCTCTCTACGTCTTTTGAGTTCTGGGCCAGCTGACCATTACCCTCCTACGTCTTTTGTGTTCTGGGCCAGCCGACCATTACCCTCCTCCGTCTTTTGTGCTCTGGGCCAGCCGACCATTACCCTCTTACGTCTTCTGTGCTCTGGGCCAGCTGACCATTACCCTCCTACGTCTTCTGTGTTCTGGGCCAGCCGACCATTACCCTCCTACGTCTTCTGTGTTCGGGGCCAGCCGACCATTACCCTCCTACGTCTTCTGTGCTCCGGGCCAGCCGACCATTACCCTCCTACGTCTTTTGTGCTCTGGGCCAGCCGACCATTACCCTCCTACATCTTTTGTGCTCTCGGCCAGCCGACCATTACCCTCCTACGTCTTTTGTGCTCTCGGCCAGCCGACCATTACCCTCCTACGTCTTCTGTGCTCTCGGCCAGCCGACCATTACCCTCCTACGTCTTCTGTGCTCAGGGCCAGCCGACCATTACCCTCCTACGTCTTCTATGCTCTGGGCCAGCCGACCATTACCCTCCTACGTCTTCTGTGTTACGAGCCAGCCGACCATTACCCTCCTACGTCTTCTCTCTTTCGGGCAAGCCGACCATTACCCTCCTACGTCTTCTCTCTTCCGGGCAAGCCGACCATTACCCTCCTACGTCTTCTCTCTTCCGGGCCAGCCGACCATTACCCTCCTACCTCTTCCGTGTTCCGGGCCAGCCCACCATTACCCTCCTACCTCTTCTGTGTTCTTGGCCAGCCCACCATTACCCTCCTACCTCTTCTGTATTCTGGGCCAGCCCACCATTACCCTCCTACCTCTTCTGTGTTCGGGGCCAGCCCACCATTTCCCTCCTACCTCTTCTGTGTTCTGGGCCAGCCCGCCATTACCCTCCTACGTCTTTTGTGTTGCGGGCCAGCTGACCATTACCCTCTCTACGTCTTTTTTGTTCAGGGCCAGCTGACCATTTCCCTCTCTACGTCTTTTGTGTTCTGGGCCAGCTGACCATTACCCTCCTACGTCTTTTGAGTTCTGGGCCAGCTGACCATTACCCTCCTACGTCTTTTGTGTTCTGGGCCAGCCGACCATTACCCTCCTCCGTCTTTTGTGCTCTGGGCCAGCCGACCATTACCCTCTTACGTCTTCTGTGCTCTGGGCCAGCTGACCATTACCCTCCTACGTCTTCTGTGTTCCGGGCCAGCCGACCATTACCCTCCTACGTCTTCTGTGTTCGGGGCCAGCCGACCATTACCCTCCTACGTCTTCTGTGCTCCGGGCCAGCCGACCATTACCCTCCTACGTCTTCTGTGCTCTGGGCCAGCCGACCATTACCCTCCTACGTCTTCTGTGCTCCGGGCCAGCCGACCATTACCCTCCTACGTCTTTTGTGCTCTGGGCCAGCCGACCATTACCCTCCTACGTCTTCTGTGCTCTCGGCCAGCCGACCATTACCCTCCTACGTCTTCTGTGCTCTCGGCCAGCCGACCATTACCCTCCTACGTCTTCTGTGCTCAGGGCCAGCCGACCATTACCCTCCTACGTCTTCTGTGCTCTGGGCCAGCCGACCATTACCCTCCTACGTCTTCTGTGCTCTGGACCAGCCGACCATTACCCTCCTACGTCTTCTGTGCTCTGGGCCAGGCGACTATTACCCTCCTACGTCTTCTGTGCTCTGAGCCAGGCGACCATTACCCTCCTACGTCTTCTGTGCTCTGGGCCAGCCGACCATTACCCTTCTACGTCTTCTGTGCTCCGGGCCAGCCGACCATTGCCCTCCTACGTCTTCCGTACTCTGGGCCAGCCGACCATTGCCCTCCTATTTCTTTTGTGTTCTGGGTCAGCCGACCATTACCCTCCTACGTCTTCTGTGTTCCGGGCCAGACGACCATTACCCTCCTACGTCTTCTGTGTTCCGGGCCAGCCGACCATTACCCTCCTACGTCTTCAATGTTCCGGGCCAGCCGACCATTACCCTCCTACGTCTTCTGTGTTCCGGGCCAGCCGACCATTACCCTCCTACGACTTCTGTGTTCCGGGCCAGCCGACCATTACCCTCCTACGTCTTCTGTGTTCCGGGCCAGCCGACCATTACCCTCCTACGTCTTCTGTGTTCCGGGCCAGCCGACCATTACCCTCCTACGTCTTCTGTGTTCCGGGCCAGCCCACCAGTACCCTCCTACGTCTTCTGTATTCTGGGCCAGCCGACCATTACCCTCCTACGTCTTCTGTGTTCTGGGCCAGCCCACCATTAGCCTCCTACCTCTTCTGTGTTCTGGGGCAGCCGACCATTACCCTCCTACGTCTTCTGTGTTCCGGGCCAGCCGACCATTACCCTCCTACGTCTTCTGTGCTCTGGGTCAGCCGACCATTACCCTCTTACGTCTTCTGTGCTCTGGGCCAGCCGACCATTACCCTCCTACGTCTTCTGTGCTATGCGCTAGCCGACCATTACCCTCCTACGTCTTCTGTGCTCTGGGCCAGCCGACCATTACCCTCCTACGTCTTCTGTGTTCCGGGCCAGCCGACCATTACCCTCCTACGTCTTCTGTGTTCCGGGCCAGCAGACCATTACCCTCCTACGTCTTCTGTGTTCCGGGCCAGCCGACCATTACCCTCCTACGTCTTCTGTGTTCCGGGCCAGCCGACCATTACACTCCTACGTCTTCTGTGTTCCGGGCCAGCCGACCATTACCCTCCTACGTCTTCTGTATTCCGGGCCAGCCGACCATTACCCTCCTACGTCTTCTGTGTTCCGGGCCAGCCGACCATTACCCTCCTACGTCTTCTGTGTTCTGGGCCAGCCGACCATTACCCTCCTACGTCTTCTGTGTTCTAGGCCAGCCCACCATTACCCTCCAACCTCTTCTGTGTTCTCGGCCAGCCCACCATTACCCTCGTACGTCTTTTGTGTTGTGGGCCAGCTGACCATTAACCTCTCTACGTCTTTTGTGTTCTGGGCCAGCTGACCATTACCCTCTCTACGTCTTTTGTGTTCTGGGCCAGCTGACCATTACCCTCCTACCTCTTTTGTGTTCTGGGCCAGCTGACCATTACCCTCCTACGTCTTCTGTGCTCCGTGCCAGGCGACCATTACCCTCCTACGTCTTCTGTGCTCCGGGCCAGCCGACCATTACCCTCCTACGTCTTATGTGTTCCGGGCCAGCCGACCATTACCCTCCTACGTCTTTTGTGCTTCAGGCCAGCCGACCATTACCCTCCTACGTCTTTTGTGTTCTGGGACAGCCGACCATTACCCTCCTACGTCTTTTGTGCTCTGGGCCAGCCGACCATTACCCTCCTACGTCTTCTGTGCTCTGGGCTAGCCGACCATTACCCTCCTACGTCTTCTGTGCTCTGGGCCAGCCGACCATTACCCTCCTACGTCTTCTGTGCTCTGGGCCAGCCGACCATTACCCTCCTACGTCTTCTGTGCTCTGGGCCAGCCGACCATTACCCTCCTACGTCTTCTGTGCTCTGGGCCAGCCGACCATTACCATCCTACGTCTTCTGTGCTCCGGGCCAGCCGACCATTACCCTCCTACGTCTTCTGTGCTCCGGGCCAGCCGACCATTACCATCCTACGTCTTCTGTGCTCCGGGCCAGCCGACCATTACCCTCCTACGTCTTCTGTGCTCCGGGCCAGCCGACCATTACCCTCCTACGTCTTCTGTGCTCCGGGCCAGCCGACCATAACCCTCCTACGTCTTCTGTGCTCCGGGCCAGCCGACCATTACCCTCCTACGTCTTCTGTGCTCCGGGCCAGCCGACCATTACCCTCCTACGTCTTGTGTGCTCCGGGCCAGCCGACCATTACCCTCCTACGTCTTCTGTGCTCCGGGCCAGCCGACCATTACCCTCCTACGTCTTCTGTGCTCTGGGCCAGCCGACCATTACCCTCCTACGTCTTCTGTGCTCCGGGCCAGCCGACCATTACCCTCCTCCGTCTTCTGTGTTCCGGGCCAGCCGACCATTACCCTCCTCCGTCTTCTGTGTTCCGGGCCAGCCAACCATTACCCTCCTACGTCTTCTGTGTTCCGGGCCTGCCGACCATTACCCTCCTACGTCTTCTGTGCTCTGGGCCAGCCGACCATTACCCTCCTACGTCTTCTGTGCTCTGGGCCAGCCGACCATTACCCTCCTACGTCTTCTGTGCTCTGGGCCAGCCGACCATTACCATCCTACGTCTTCTGTGCTCTGGGCCAGCCGACCATTACCATCCTACGTCTTCTGTGCTCCGGGCCAGCCGACCATTACCCTCCTACGTCTTCTGTGCTCCGGGCCAGCCGGCCATTACCCTCCTACGTCTTCTGTGCTCCGGGCCAGCCGACCATTACCCTCCTACGTCTTCTGTGCTCCGGGCCAGCCGACCATTACCCTCCTACGTCTTCTGTGCTCCGGGCCAGCCGACCATTACCCTCCTACGTCTTCTGTGCTCCGGGCCAGCCGACCATTACCCTCCTACGTCTTGTGTTTTCCGGGCCAGCCGACCATTACCCTCCTACGTCTTCTGTGCTCTGGGCCAGCCGACCATTACCCTCCTACGTCTTCTGTGCTCCGGGCCAGCCGACCATTACCCTCCTCCGTCTTCTGTGTTCCGGGCCAGCCGACCATTACCCTCCTCCGTCTTCTGTGTTCCGGGCCAGCCGACCATTACCCTCCTACGTCTTCTGTGTTCCGGGCCTGCCGACCATTACCCTCCTACCTCTTCTGTGTTCCGGGCCAGCTGACCATCACCCTCCTACCTCTTCTGTGTTCTGGGCCAGCCCGCCATCACCCTCCTACCTCTTCTGTGTTCTAGGCCAACCCACCATTACCCTCCTACCTCTTCTGTATTCTGGGCCAGCCCACCATTACCCTCCTACCTCTTCAGGGTTCCGGGCCAGCCCACCATTACCCTCCTACGTCTTTTGTGTTCCGGGCCAGCCGACCATTACCCTCCTACGTCTTCTGTGTTCCGGGCCAGCCGACCATTACCCTCCTACGTCTTCTGTGTTCCGGGCCAGCCGACCATTACCCTCTTACGTCTTCTGTGTTCCGGGCCAGCCGACCATTACCCTCCTACGTCTTCTGTGTTCCGGGCCAGCCAACCATTACCCTCCTACGTCTTCTGTGTTCCGGGCTAGCCGACAATTACCCTCCTACGTCTTCTGTGTTCCGGGCCAGCCGACCATTACCCTCCTACGTCTTCTGTGTTCTAGGCCAGCCCACCATTACCCTCCTACCTCTTCTGTGTTCTGGGCCAGCCCACCATTACCCTCCTACCTCTTCAGTGTTCCGGGCCAGCCCACCATTACCCTCCTACGTCTTCTGTGCTCCGGACCAGCCGACCATTACCCTTATACGTCTTCTGTGCTCTGGACCAGCCCACCATTACCCTCCTACGTCTTCTGTGCTCTGGGCCAGCCGACCATTACCCTCCTACGTCTTCTGTGCTCTGGGCCAGCCGACCATTACCCTCCTACGTCTTCTGTGCTCTGGGCCAGCCGACCATTACCCTCCTACGTCTTCTGTGCTCTGGGCCAGCCGACCATTACCCTCCTACGTCTTCTGTGCTCTGGGCCAGCCGACCATTACTGTCCTACGTCTTCTGTGCTCTGGGTCAGCCGACCAATACCCTCCTACGTCTTCTGTGTTCCGGGCCACCCGACCATTACCCTCCTACGTCTTCTGTGTTCCGGGCCAGCCGACCATTACCCTCCTACGTCTTCTGTGTTCCGGGCGAGCCGACCATTACCCTCCTACCTCTTCTGTGTTACGTGCCAGCCGACCATTACCCTCCTACGTCTTGTGTTATCCGGGCCAGCCGACCATTACCCTCCTACGTCTTGTGTTATCCGGGCCAGCCGACCATTACCCTCCTACGTCTTCTGTGTTCCGGGCCAGCCGACCATTACCCTCCTACGTCTTCTGTGTTCCGGGCCAGCCGACCATTACCCTCCTACGTCTTCTGTGCTCTGGGCCAGCCCACCATTACCCTCCTACGTCTTCTGTGTTCTGGGCCAGCCCACCATTACCCTCCTCCCTCTTCTGTGTTCTGGGCCAGCTCACCATTACCCTCCTGCGTCTTCCGTGTTCTGGGCCAAATCTCCATTACCCTCCTACGTCTTCTGTATTCTGGGCCAGCTCACCATAACCCTCCTACGTCTTCTGTGCTCTAGGCCAGCCGACCATTACCCTCTTACGTCTTCTGTGTTCCGGGCCAGCCGACCTTTACCCTCCTACGTCTTCTGTGTTCCGGGCCAGCCGACCATTACCCTCCTACGTCTTCTGTGTTCCGGGCCAGCTGACCATTACCCTCCTACGTCTTCTGTGTTCCGGGCCAGCCGACCATTACCCTCCTACGTCTTCTGTGTTCCGGGCCAGCTGACCATTACCCTCCTACGTCTTCTGTGTTCTGGGCCAGCCCACCATTACCCTCCTACCTCTTCTGTGTTCTAGGCCAACCCACCATTACCCTCCTACCTCTTCTGTGTTCCGGGCCAGCCGACCATTACCCTCCTACGTCTTTTGTGTTCTGGGCCAGCCGACCATTACCCTCCTACGTCTTCTGTGTTCTGGGCCAGCCCAAAATTACCCTCCTACGTCTTCTGTGTTCTGCCAGCCCACCATTACCCTCCTACGTCTTCTGTGTTCCGGGCCAGCCGACCATTACCCTCCTACGTCTTCTGTGTTCCGGGCCAGCCGACCATTACCCTCCTACGTCTTCTGTGTTCCGGGCCAGCCGACCATTACCCTCCTACGTCTTCTGTGTTCCGGGCCAGCCGACCATTACCCTCCTACGTCTTCTGTGTTCTAGGCCAGCCCACCATTACCCTCCTACGTCTTCTGTGTTCTGGGCCAGCCCACCATTACCCTCCTACCTCTTCAGTGTTCTGGGCCAGCCCACCATTACCCTCCTACGTCTTCTGTGCTCTGGACCAGCCGACCATTACTCTCCTACGTCTTCTGTGCTCTGGGCCAGCCGACCATTACCCTCTTACGTTTTCTGTGCTGTGGGCCAGCCGTGTGAGAGTACGACGGCTTATGCCAGCTATGCTTGCTTGCCTTTACTTTATCATGCTATTTCTAGCATAGGATAATTATATGCATGCATGAATTGCTTGATTTCCTAGGCTAGGTGCTTTCCTATATTTTATTATAGTTATAGCACCGAGCTAGGTTGCGTGCACCGAATTCTGGCTTTTCGGTTGCCACCGAATTGCCTTCTACCGAATTCGGGAAGGATCTGTTCGGGACGCTTCGCGACCCGCGGAACCTTCGCGTAACACCTGGTTACGAGGCCTTGTCTCGAGCCTGTATATAGCCTCGTGTTGTACCCAGGTGATCATTGAATTCACATTCTCTTTTCTGAGCTCGATCCTAGATCCTCACACTTGGTAATCAGAGCCTGTGTAGGAGCGAAGTTTTTCGACCGCTAAAAGCTAGCTTTTAAAACCGCGGGGGCGACGACGGAAAGCGCCGATTTCGGGTACGTAAACTAGTTCCGCGCTATTTTCTAACGTCCCCCTCGAACCGGTTTTTGAACACTCCGCAGGTCCAGTGGCGAAAAGGTTGGAATTTCGACCGTCGGATCGATTCGAATCTCAACGGCCCTGAGAATTTCGCCCAAAAAAGTTGGAATTTGGAGCATCGGATCGAATTTCTTCTCAACGGCCGAGATCGGACGCGAATTTCGACTAAGGGGGAATTACGCGACTTACAGAATCAGCGCTCGTCAATTCTACAGTCGATTCGACTCACAGTAAGATGACCAGCGCCTAGAATTCAATGATTTTCGTCGCAAATCTTCCTGTAAATCGCCAAATGGAGGAAAATGGTGATAATTGCGTACGAAAAAATACGGAGTTACACACCGGCTTGGACCAGACGCGAGCGGCACTCCAGAGAATAGAGGAGCTTCTCGCGAACCAGTCGGCAGCCGCCACGACAGCAGCGAACGCAGCAGCGAATGCAGCAGCGACGGCAGCAGCAGCAGCGGCGACACCGACACTTCACCCAGCAGCAGCGGCAGTGGCTACAGTGAATCTTGAGGCGGCACGGCCGAGGCTACCGGAGACATTCAATCCGAATGCTAGAGACACCGACGTCCGTCGATTCATTGCGACCCTTGAAATTTACTTCGAGGCCGTTGGCTGTACGACCCCGACACACGATGCAATGCGGATTCGGCTCGCATCGACACTGTTACGAGGCCCGGCGCTCGAGTGGATTTACAATAGCAACGAGGTCCGAGGCGAGGGGTCATGGACGCAGTTTCGGGAAGCTTTAATTCAACGTTTCGAACCAATCAACTCCAGCTACATGGCGCGGCAGCAGATTCATCGGCATAAACAGTTCGGCAGTATAACACAGTACACGCAACAGATGGAGAGCCTCTTCAACCGAATTACCGACCTGACCGAAGGGGAAAAAATCCAAGCGTATACTGAGGGGCTAAAGATGGAAGTCCGCCGACAGGTGATTGCCGCAAACTACAACAACTACCGCGACTTGGTGTGTACAGCAGAGAGATTCGATGCGTTGACTCAAGGTCAACCTGAAACACGACGATGCATGCCGAAAAGATCATTCGGCATGGAGCGATCGGCACCACCCACGACCGCCGACCCGATGGATATCGACAAGATCGACGCGAAGCAGCGGCCGACAAAATATGAGAATTGCGAATTTTGTGGCGCAGCAGGACATCGACTCTTGGCGTGTTGGAAAATGAAGAAGGCACGAGCAGAGCTGCAGGGCAACAACAGTGCGACATCCACGATGGCGAAAAAAGGAGGACACGATGGCGCGAATTTAAAACGCCACGACCGGCCGGCAACAGGGGAAATCGCCGAGACAAATGGAGGCTCCGCGAAACAAGACTCTGCACCGACCGGAAAACTCCAGCCGAACACCCCCGAGAGTAAGAATATTTTCTCTCGAGGTTTTCAAGCCTTTAAAAAATTCAGGGGAGATTTCAAGGCCAAGAAAAAGCCTTCAGACATTATTCAGGTACCTGAGAAGTTGGGCAAACCACTCCGGAGCGTTGAAAAGGGTCGTGCGTTCCAAGGAGTTAATATTCTCTCCCCGCAGCATGGTGTTAATGTCAGAACTAGCTGTAGAAAGTAAGAATGAAGAAAGGAGGATGTTCACTAGCAAGCAGTTGGATACATATAGCAAACCCTAATTGGGCTGTACTCACTAAAGAGTACCCCACTGCAGGCTAGACAATTATAACATTCTGACACACCCCCGTAGCCAAAGTGGGGTGTAATCAGCACAACAAGCAAGTATAGTAATAGTTCACAATTATAAGCAAAGCTAGTGGTAGTCACAGCGGGCAAGTGAGGAGGAGGAGGGACTGTGAGAGGAGAGAAGATGAGAGACGGCGGCTGAAGCTGCAGACACACGGGCAACAGGAGCTGCTGGCACAGTGGCTACCGGGACAGTGCGCCCCGGACTACTGGAGTAACTGGCTCACGGGCTACGAGGAGCTACAGGAGCAACGGACCCTCGGGCGACAGGCGCAGCAGACTCTCTGGGCTACCAGGACAGTGCGCCCCGGACTACAGGTGCTGCGGACGACAAGACAGCAGCCTCCGCTCAACCTCCTCCAACTGTCCCACACACCCCCACACACCCACTGCTTCACTCCTAACTCCACTTGCACGTCACCCCCCTAGTACCACTCCTTCGGCTCCCACACACCCACCCCCCTCAGCGGCAGCTGCAGCACTGGGAGACGGAGGAGGAGGAGGAGCACGGGACGACGCACAGAAACTGCACCCCCATACCCCCCACCCCCAAACCCTAATTCAGGAGAACGGGCAGCAGCAGTGGTGGGGCGCCGTCAGAAGCACGGGGGACAGCGGGCAGCGCAGGGGCAGAGAAAACAGGGCGCCCACGGGCCTGGCGCAGCCCGTACGAACCGCGTGCGGGCGGCCCGAGGTGCGCCCTGGCCTGGCGCAGTCCGTACGGGCCGTGCGCGGGCCTGGCGCTGCCCGTACGGGCCGCGCGCGGGCCTGGCGCAGCCCGTACGGGCCGCGCGCGGGCCTGGCGCAGCCCGTACGGGCCGCGCGCAGGCTGTACAGGCCGCGCGCGGGCCCTACGCAGGTCGCGCAGGCCGCGACGGGCGACGGGAGGCGACGCACGGGTCCCCGTCGCCCGTCGCAGCGCCTCCCGGGAGCGACGCGCGGAGTGACGGGGCAGAAAGCCGCCGCGCGCCTCGGGGCGCACGGCGGGCAGAAAACCGCCGCGCGCCTCGGGGCGCACGGCGGGCAGAAAACCGCCGCGCGCCTCAGGGCGCACGGCGGGCAGAAAACTGCCGCACGCTCCGAGCGCGCGGCGGGATGAAAAATCCGTCGCACGCCACGGGGCGTGCAACACACAGAGTAGCAGTAGCAGCGGAAGCAGTGAGGTGGTGGGCCCACCCACAGGATCGACCCAGGAGGGTCGACCTGCTCTGATAGCATGTCAGAACTAGCAGTAGAAAGTAAGAATGAAGAAAGGAGGATGTTCACTAGCAAGCAGTTGGATACATATAGCAAACCCTAATTGGGCTGTACTCACTATAGAGTACCCCACTGCAGGCTAGACAATTATAACATTCTGACAGTTAAGGCTCCCCATTGCCCACAGGAGAAGCCTACACAGCTGCAAAGGCTTAAGGGAAGGTTCCAGGCCAAGACGAAGCTGAATCGGCCTCGGATAAATCCTTCTAACCCAAATCAGTTGAAAACTGATATGGAGTCAACAGCTTCGAGCGCAGGACCGAGGGATGATCTATTCGACGTACCCTACGATCCTATAAGCGAGACCATCTACGGTTACTCGGAGCAGCAACAACCACTACTACTCGAGGTGATCTGCAGCGGGCGACGCCTCCGAGGACTGGTGGATAGCGGTGCGTCTCACTCGGTGTGCGACCACGGGACGTTGGAGAAAATTGGAGAATCTTCAGAGGAGACCAAGTTCTCGGCAACAATGGTGGACGGTACGAAACTTCCCATCCACGGCGAAGCATCACTGCAGCTGCACATAGGGGCGCTGAGGTGGAAGCCGACATTGCCGATCACGAACATCAAGGGGTCAGATTTCATCTTGGGGCGAGATTTCTTGAAGCGGTTCAACCCCGAGATCGACTGGGTCAACAGGAAGGCGTTCATCTACAACAACGGGAAACGAGTGGAGATACGGCTCCTACGAATACTTGGTGATGCCGTTCGGACTCTGCAACGCACCAGCAACGTTCCAGGCGGAGATGAATCACATCTTACGGCCCCTGTTGGACGAATGCGTGGTGGTGTACCTGGACGACATTCTCATCTACTCCAAGAACATGAAGGAGCACGTGGAGCATCTATGGAAGGTGTTCGAGATCCTGCGGAAAAACAAGTTCTACGTGAAGCTGTCGAAGAGCGACTTCGCCCTGAAGAAGGTGCAGTTTCTCGGGCACATGGTGAGTGCCGAGGGCGTACACGTGGACCCGCGGAAAATCGAAGCCGTTAAGAAGTGGAAAGTACCGGAGAACGTGAAGGAGTTGCAGCAGTTCCTAGGCTTCGCCAACTACTACAACAGGTTTGTGCCGCAGTACGCTAAGATAGCAGTGCCACTGACCGACCTACTGAAAAAGGATACGCCCTACAAATGGGATACCCCTCATCAGCAAGCCATGGAGCAGCTACAGACAGCACTGACCACAGCCCCAGTACTCATCTTACCGGATCCAGACAAGGACTACGTGGTGGTAGCAGACGCTAGTGACCAAGCAGTCGGAGCAGTACTGATGCAGGATCACGGACGCGGTTTGCAGCCCATCGCCTACCTCAGTAAGAAGCTACACGGAGCAGAACCGAACTACCCCATCCATGACAAGGAAGCCTTAGCGATAGTCATAGCCTTCAAGGCGTGGAGGTGTTACCTAGAGGGAGCCAAGACTACAGTCTATACTGACCACTGCAGTCTCAAATACCTGAAGTCGCAGCCGACACTCTCACGACGACAGGTGCGGTGGGTGGACTTCCTGGAAACTCACTTCCACTACGACATCGTCTACAAGCCCGGGCTACACAACAAAGCAGACGCATTGAGCCGCCCCGGACATGTAGCAGGTATCCAGCTCAACGGGATGAACCCTCTGCTCAAGGGTCTATTCCAACATGGGTACTCCGTGGACGCAGAGATTGCTACAGCACAGACCAAGAAGCTGTTACAGTGGGAGAAAGACTTAGCTGTAAGGAAGGGCACAGGAAAGATTTGGGTACCAAATTACGCCCCGCTACGGCAGATCCTATTGGAGGAGTTTCACGACGTACCTTACGCAGGACATTTCGGGAGCAACAAGACGTTAGCAGGGATAGCAAAGTATTACTATTGGCCCGGGATGGCAGCAGACGTGCAGCAGTTCGTCACCTCTTGCGACACGTGCCAGCGGATGAAGAGTAGCAAGCAGAAAAAAGCAGGGTTACTTCAGCCTCTACCTGTACCGGAGCAGCCATGGCAGGTCGTTAGCCTCGACTTCATCACAGGACTTCCCTCGACCTCACGGGGACATGATTCCATCCTCGTAGTCATCGATAAATTCTCCAAAATGGGTCACTTCATCCCGACCAACGCCACAGCTACAGCTGAAGCAACTGCTCGCCTCTTCTTCGACCGCATCATCACCATGCACGGCATCCCCGCTACACTCATCTCAGACAGAGACCCCAAATTCACGAGTAAGTTCTGGAAGGAGCTCATGGGATTATTGGGGACTAAACTTGCGATGTCCTCAGCATACCACCCACAGACTGACGGACGGACAGAGCGACTCAATCAAGTGGTTGAACAGTTACTGCGCACAGCTTGCAAGGACGACGTCAGCCACTGGGACACACAGTTACCGACCCTAGAGTTCGCTTACAACAACGCGTCACATGCCGCCACAGGGAAAACTCCTTTCTTCCTGTGTTACGGACGGGAACCACTCACACCACAGCAGCCAACCACACCGGCACATGTCCAAGCCGCACATGACTTCGTCACCACCATGCAGCAGCTATGGGAGAAGACTCAGCGACGTCTCACCACGATGCAGCCCTCCCAGAAGCAGTATGCCGATCGTCAGCGACGACATCACTCAGTAGCAGTCGGAGATCAGGTGCTTCTTGACACACGCAACTTGAACCTGTCTCACCTCCCATCCAAACTCCGGCCTCGCTTCTGTGGTCCTTTTCTCGTTGAGGCACAGGTGACACCAGTTATATTCCGCTTGCGCTTACCAGATACGTGGAAGCTTCACAACGCTTTCCATGTCCAGCTACTGAAGCCCTACAAGGACCTGAACCAACACTTCCAGGGACGGCAGCTACCGCCACCACCACCTGTTCTCATACAGGATGAACCAGAGTACGAAGTGGAGCGCGTTCTCACTCATCGGCGCCGCGGCGGCAAGACCCTCGAGTTTCTGATACGCTGGAAGGGATACGACCCCACTGAGGACAGTTGGGTTGCAGAAGCTGATATGGGCAACGCACGCCGTGCTCTCAAGGACTATCTTGTCAAGCAGGGTGTATCTCACGCCACCCAGCTTTGAGGGGGGGACGTGTGAGAACACGACGGCTTATGCCAGCTATGCTTGCTTGCCTTTACTTTATCATGCTATTTCTAGCATAGGATAATTATATGCATGCATAAATTGCTTGATTTCCTAGGCTAGGTGCTTTCCTATATTTTATTATAGTTATAGCACCGAGCTAGGTTGTGTGCACCGAATTCTGGCTTTTCGGTTGCCACCGAATTGCCTTCTACCGAATTCGGGAAGGATCTGTTCGGGACGCTTCGCGACCCGCGGAACCTTCGCGTAACACCTGGTTACAGGGCCTTGTGTCGAGCCTATATATAGCCTCGTGTTGTACCCAGGTGATCATTGAATTCACATTCTCTTTTCTGAGCTCGATCCTAGATCCTCACAAGCCGACCATTACCCTCCTACGTCTTCTGTGTTCTGGGCCAGCCGACCATTACCCTCCTACGTCTTCTGTGCTCTGGGCCAGCCGACCATTACCCTCCTACGTCTTCTGTGCTCTGGACCAGCCGACCATTACCCTCCTACGTCTTCTGTGCTCCGGGCCAGCCGACCATTACCCTCCTACGTCTTCTGTGCTCTTGGCCAGGCGACCATTACCCTCCTACGTCTTCTGTGCTCTGGGCCAGCCGACCATTACCCTCCTACGTCTTCTGTGCTCTGGGTCAGCCGACCATTACCCTCTTACGTCTTCTGAGCTCTGGGCCAGCCGACCATTACCCTCCTACGTGTTTTGTGCTCCGGGCCATCCGACCATTACCCTCCTACGTCTTCTGTGCTCTGGGCCAGCCGACCATTACCCTCCTACGTCTTCTGTGCTCTGGGCCAGCCGACCATTACCCTCCTACGTCTTCTGTGCTCTGGGCCAGCCGACCATTACCCTCCTACGTCTTCTGTGCTCTGGGCCAGCCGACCATTACCCTCCTACGTCTTCTGTGCTCTGGGCCAGCCGACCATTACCCTCCTACGTCTTCTGTGCTCTGGGCCAGCCGACCATTACCCTCCTACGTCTTCTGTGCTATGGGCCAGCCGACCATTACCCTCCTACGTCTTCTGTGCTCTGGGCCAGCCGACCATTACCCTCCTACGTCTTCTGTGTTCCGGGCCAGCCGACCATTACCCTCCTACGTCTTCTGTGTTCCGGGCCAGCCGACCATTACCCTCCTACGTCTTCTGTGTTCCGGGCCAGCCGACCAATTCCCTCCTACGTTTTCTGTGTTCCGGGCCAGCCGACCATTACCCTCCTACGTCTTCTGTGTTCTGGGCCAGCCGACCATTACCCTCCTACGTCTTCTATGTTCTAGGCCAGCCCACCATTACCCTCCTACCTCTACTGTGTTCTGAGCTAGCCCACCATTACCCTCCTACGTCTTTTGTGTTCTGGGCCAGCT
Organism: Closterium sp. Naga37s-1; assembly: GCA_947471745.1. Classification (NCBI taxonomy): domain Eukaryota; kingdom Viridiplantae; phylum Streptophyta; class Zygnematophyceae; order Desmidiales; family Closteriaceae; genus Closterium; species Closterium sp. Naga37s-1. The sequence goes on along the minus strand of CANJKZ010000314.1, from coordinate 1,045,096 downwards.
GACCATTACCCTCTCTACGTCTTTTGTGTTCTGGGCCAGCTGACCATTACCCTCCTACGTCTTTTGTGTTCTGGGCCAGCTTAACATTACCCTCCTATGTCTTTTGTGTTCTGGGCCAGCTAACAATTACCCTCCTACATCTTTTGTGTTCTGGGCCAGCTGACCATTATCCTCCTACGTCTTTTGTGTTCTGGGCCAGCTGACCATTACCCTCCTACGTCTTTTGTGTTCCGGGCCAGCTGACCATTACCCTCCTACGTCTTATGTGTTCCGGGCCAGCCGACCATTACCCTCCTACGTCTTTTGTGCTCCGGGCCAGCCGACCATTACCCTCCTACGTCTTTTGTGTTGTGGGCCAGCCGACCATTACCCTCCTACGTCTTTTGTGCTCCGTGCCAGCCGACCATAGCCCTCCTACGTCTTTTGTGTTCTAGGATAGCCGACCATTACCCTTCTACGTCTTCTGTGCTCTGGGCCAGCCGACCATTACCCTCCTACGTCTTCTGTGCTCTGGGCCAGCCGACCATTACCCTCCTACGTCTTCTGTGCTCTGGACCAGCCGACCATTACCCTCCTACGTCTTCTGTGCTCTGGGCCAGCCGACCATTACCCTCCTACGTCTTCTGTGCTCTTGGCCAGCCGACCATTACCCTCCTACGTCTTCTGTGCTCTGGGCCAGCCGACCATTACCCTCCTACGTCTTCTGTGCTCTGGGCCAGCCGACCATTACCCTCCTACGTCTTCTGTGCTCTGGGCCATCCGACCATTACCCTCTTACGTCTTCTGTGCTCTGGGCCAGCCGACCATTACCCTCCTACGTCTTCTGTGCTCTGGGCCAGCCGACCATTACCCTCCTACGTCTTCTGTGCTCTGGGCCAGCCGACCATTACCCTCCTAGGTCTTCTTGTTATAGTCACAATAGGCTTGAATGTGCCTAAAACGAAAGATAGAGAGCACAGACGGATTTCTGCACAGCTGCTTCAAACGTTGATAGCGTTCTGCTCACAGCTGCAAATGACCTGATTCAAATTGGATCTGGAGTGTCTTCACGTCGTCTACAATTAGCAATTTAGATTGCACGATTTGATAAAGAATTGACGACACAGCGTCGGTTTGAACGAACGGTACTATGGCAGCCACTATAGTCTTAGAACACAAGATAGGAAGAGTTAAGAGTTGGGAATGACTCCCAGCTCCTACAAACCCCAAGAGCCGAGGTACAGTGATGTGGAACAGTGCCACACTGTCCCCAACCACGAAGGGTCTCGAAACTACCCTTCACTAGGGCCTACACCAAGTGAAATGTTACACTACACAAAGTAATGTAAATATCTTCAATATCTTGAGGTGTACCCTTTTGGCGAGCTTCGAAATCACTTGAGGCTTGACACCAAGGCTCGGGCTCTTCATCACAAACTCATCCTTGAGTTCTTGATGAATCTGCTGCACACACCTGCGACACGCCGAACGTTCAACACAGGACAAAATAGAAACCGCGCACGACAAAATAGAAACCGCGCGCGAGACACAAACGACCGCGTAACACGCGTCTAGCGATAACTCGCTATTGACTCGACACACACACTCGACATCATGACTCAACATTCACACACAATTATAAGCATGAAATATATATTATCCCATGCCCTCATACCATTCCATACACACACACATTCATGCACACGGACAACAAGCCGAGTGCAAACCGTAGGGTTGCACCAACAAACTCCCCCTCGGATTGTTGGCCTTAGGATATGTTGCTCTCTCAGATCAGAGCCATCCCAGCCAGCTTGCAACACTTCCAATGCTGCTGCTCCACCAGCCTCTTGGTCATCATGTCAGCCGGCTGCCCCGTGGTCTTCACGTAGCGCAACTCAACTTCACCCGCGGTTACCATGCTCCTCGTCCAATGCCACTTCACCCTCATGTGCTTCGTGAGTCCATGCAACACAGGGTTCTTAGCAAGAGCAATGGCACCCTGGCTGTCACAGTACAGTGGGGTAGGTCGTTGCTGCTCCTCCCCCAATTCAGCCAACAAATGCCGCTGCCACACAATCTCCCGTACGGCACGGAAGAGTGCCATGTACTCGGACTCCACCGAGCTCAAAGCTTGGTCAACCTGCTTCTTGCTCTCCCAAGCAGTTGGGCCTCCACCAACACAGCATATGAAGCCTCCCACACTTGTCATGTCCTCTGGTTCTGATGCATATGAAGCATCCGAGTAGGCGGTGAGGAACAAACGCCCGGGTTCAACACCATCCGCGCCCACCAACGAGTGAAATCGGCGCCTCTCCTCTTCACCAACGCTCTCCTCCTCTGGTCCCTTCACACACTTGAACCCAGAGGGAAAGGGTGTAGCCACATGGCCTTCACTCTGCCCAAAGTTGGCAGCCAATGCCTCCAGGTACTTTCGTTGATGCACCCGCATGCACCGCTTCTCCACATCTCGTTCGATGTGGAGCCCAAGGTAGAAGCTCACGTCACCAAGGGCCTTGCACTTGAACTTGTCTTGAAGCTTCAGCATCACCTCCTTCACAAGGTCAGAAGAGGGTGAGAAAATGAGGATGTCATCCACATAAACCACCATGAAACTCCTCTGCTCCCCCTCGCCAAGCATGAACAAGGAGTGATCGGCCGTTGAGGGAGTGAAGCCGATCCCCTCCAACACTTCGCGCAGCTTCATGTACCATTGCCTAGGGGCCTGCTTCAGCCCATAGAGGGCCTTCTTCAGCTTCCACACTCTGCCACTACCATCATCAAACCCCTCTGGCTGCGCCATAAAAATCTCCTCCTCACGGATGCCGTTAAGGAATGCCATTACGATGTCCATTTGCTTTACTACCCATCCTTTGATGGCGGCTCCCGCGAATAGGGTTCGCAGCGTCGTCGGCTTCACCACAGGGGCAAACAGCTCCTTGAAGTCCACCTTCTCCTTCTGCTGGTACCCCTTGGCTACAAGCCTAGACTTGTAGCGCTCGATCTTGCCGTCGGCATCCGACTTGATTTTGAAGAGCCACTTGGACGTTATCGCCGTACGCCCCTCCGGTAGCTCCACCAATTCAAACGTGTCATTCTCCTCGATGCTCTTCAGCTCACTCTCCATGGCCTTCTTCCACTCCTCAGCATCACTACTCTCCAAAGCCTCCTTGAGAGTTGCTGGTTCTCCCGGCATCTCCACTGGAGAGAAGAACGCGAAGGCACACTCCTCGTAGTCACTCTCCTCGTCGTCTCCGACCATCATTGCCGCTCCGGCCAGGGCTGTCTTGCCCTGCTTTCCCGGCGCATCATAGGTCAGCCTATTAGGGGGTTGAACTCTCCTCTTCCCCCTTCCTTCCTCCTCAGCTGCAGGGACTTGAAGGCCTTGGCGTTGCTGCGGTGTGGCTCGAATCCGTGGAGCACTCGTAGTACGGGAAGGAAGTGACGGTGCACGCTCGCTCACTTGCTGCACCTCCTCCTCTTCTTCCTCTGCATCATTGGCCTCCTCTCCCCCATTCACAAGGGAGGATTGCCTTGTGGTTGTGCTGCCGCTGCTCAGTTCCAAAGGCAGCTCCACATGCTCCAAACCGGAACTCTTCACCTCCCCAAACCGCACGCCTATCTTCGCCTCATTCTCCGCCTTCCAATCCTTGTACATGAGGTTCTCCATGAACTTGCAGTCCCTGCTCACCAAGAACTTCTTGGTGAATGGGTCCCAAAGAAGCCATCCCTTGCTGTTTTGAGCCATGCCCAAGTGCACGGCCCACACCGCCTTGGCACCAAGCTTGTTGTGCCGAAGATGCTTAGGCACGAGCGCCATGCACATGCACCCGAACACCCGAAGCATATCCACCTTTGGCTTCCTTCCTAGCCACTCCACATAGGGCACCCATTTGTCTGCTCCCACATGAGTCAAGGCTCTGTTCTTGGCCACACACGCGCTCCGCACCGCATCAGGCCAGAAATAGTCGGGTAGCCCGGCTTCAATGAGCAACCCGCGTGCCGCCTCCGTGATTGTGCGGTTCGCTCGCTCGGCGATGCCGTTCATTGCAGGGGAGTATGGCATGGTGAGGGAGTGCCGAATACCATTCTTCTTCAGCCACAACCCAAACTCCTTGCTCAGGAACTCTCCCCCTCGATCGGTGCGGATTGACTTGACTAGACGGTCTTGTTGCCGCTCCACCATCGGGAACCAATCCGTCTTCAACGTTTCAGCCACGTCGCTCTTCTTGGCCAGCACGTACACCCAAGTCATGCGGGTGTAGACGTCGACAATGGTGAGAAAATACTCAGCTCCAGCAGCTCCAAGCTTCAGGGGGCCCACCACGTCCATCACCACCTCATCAAGCGGTGCCTTTGCCGTTGCCTCCGAACTAGGGAACGGAAACCGGGTGAACTTGGCTTGAATGCACGTCGGGCAGCCAAGCACCTCATCGGGCTCCCCCTTCACACGTATGCCAGCAACCATCTCATTCTTCACTAGCTGCTGCAAGATGGGCAGGGCCACATGCCCCATGCGCCGATGCAAGGTGAGCCAATCACACTCCCCCGTAGCCGAAGTTGGATTGGAGAATGCCGCGCTCGCAATAGCGCCCCACATACTCTCTCCGTAGTCCTCCTCCGCTGCTGCCTCTGGGTTCTCCTCACCCTTTTGCTGCTCCTTGGTTGCTGCAACACTCTCCTTAGGTTCACTGAACTTGCTGGTCCCTCCAGGTTTGCTCTTCTTGAGCTCATTCTCCTTAGCGCGACCGTTCGCGCCATCGTCGCTACTGACCGCTCCATCCTTGGTGCTGATGCTTGCTGCCACTTGCCTCTCCTTAGGCATAGGGACCACTGGGATCTGCCACATCTCGTTGTAGACATCCCTGTCCTCATGAAGGTCCCAAAGAATTCGATCGCCAAGCCTTGCGGTGTAGGTCTTGGCTCCCTTCGAGTTCGTGTCCATGCCGGCCTTTGCCAACCGCCGCACGGAAATCAGGTTTGCAGCAAGGCTGGGAACCCAAAGCACGTTCTTGAGGCCCACCATCTTCCCATCAGCACCCTTGAACATGGCCTTGCCCATGCCTTTCACCTCTGCTTGCTGCCCCAAAGCCGATGTGACATGCTTCACCGGTGACGGCTCGAGTTCGGTGAGCAAGTCCGGGCGAGGTGTCATGCTATAGGTAGCGCCACTATCAATCACCCAATAGTCCAGGGGATGTAGGGTCACCTTCCCCACAGCTGCTGGCTCCTCAAAGCCTTCATCCTTCTCTGGACCAGCCGGTACTTGCGTCGACACGAAGTAGAATAGACCCGGGTATCGATCGTCGCTCGGGTCCTTGTCGTTGTCTCCGCTCTTCATGTTTGCAGCTCCGCCACCGCGACCGCCACGGCCTCCACGGCCTCGTCCTCTCCCTCCTCCTGCTCCTCTACCCTCTTGGCCTTGAGCAGGGGTCCAACCATCAGGGAGTTTGTAGCAGTCGCGCCACATGTGTCCACTCTTGTGGCAATAGTGACACTCGCCGTTGAATCGGCCGCGACCGCGTCCGTAGCTCTTGTCGTCGCTGCCGTAACCGCCACTCCTGCGGCCTCCGCCGAAGTTGCTGCCACCAAAACTTCCTCCCCCCCGTCCTCTGCCTCTTCCTCGACCATATCCACGGCCGATGCTCGCTGCCCCAGCGCCATCCGCACTCGCCAACTCACGGCGGCGGAAATCCTCTTGAAGGATAGCTCGCTTCACGTCTTCAAGCGAGAGGCGGGGCAAGTCGCGATTAAGGTTGATGATGAGCGAGGACCATGACTCTGGGAGTAAGGCCAGCAACTTGGTCTTCTTTTGGAGCTCACTGTAGTTCAAATCAGCTCCCTCAAGCCGCGTCAACAAGTCGAAGAATTTCTGCACCCCTTCTTCAACCGCTTCGTCTTCTTCAATTCGTAGTGCCGCCATTTGCCGTTCCAACACCACCGCTACCGCCGCTGTTGCAGGAGCATGTACACCCTTGAGAGCAGCCCATGCCTTTGGTCCTTTCTCTGGTTCACGCTGGAATGGCTTGATGTGACGGATCTGACTGCTCCCCAACGCTTGCCCAAGTAAGAGATAGCCTTGTGCGCTCTTCCGCACCCACGGGCTCTTCTCCGGGTCGTTCTCGGGGCGCTTCTCCGTTCCTTCCATCACCTCCAGCAGGTCATAGTGGTCAAAGATGTTCTTCATCTTGAAGGACCATTCAGCAAAGTTGTCACCGTTGAACTTGTCAAGCCCAAACACCCTAGGCTCATCCCTAGGTGGGCCAAGACTTGGTTGCATGGGCGCCATGGCTGAATCACGGGGTTGGCCTTGAGCTTGAGCTTCTCCACTGCCACCAGCACCTCTGCCACCCCTTTCCTCAGGTCCAGACATTGTCGAAACTGCTCCAAGGGCCTCTGATACCACTTGTTATAGTCACAATAGGCTTGAATGTGCCTAAAACGAAAGATAGAGAGCACAGACGGATTTCTGCACAGCGGCTTCAAACGTTGATAGCGTTCTGCTCACAGCTGCAAATGACCTGATTCAAATTGCATCTGGAGCGTCTTCACGTCGTCTACAATTAGCAATTTAGATTGCACGATTTGATAAAGAATTGACGACACAGCGTCGGTTTGAACGAACGGTACTATGGCAGCCACTATAGTCTTAGAACACAAGATAGGAAGAGTTACGAGTTGGGAATGACTCCCAGCTCCTACAAACCCCAAGAGCCGAGGTACAGTGATGTGGAACAGTGCCACACTGTCCCCAACCACGAAGGGTCTCGAAACTACCCTTCACTAGGGCCTACACCAAGTGAAATGTTACACTACACAAAGTAATGTAAATATCTTCAATATCTTGAGGTGTACCCTTTTTGGCGAGCTTCGAAATCACTTGAGGCTTGACACCAAGGCTCGGGCTCTTCATCACAAACTCATCCTTGAGTTCTTGATGGGTCTGCTGCACACACCTGCGACACGCCGAACGTTCAACACAGGACAAAATAGAAACCGCGCACGACAAAATAGAAACCGCGCGGGAGACACAAATGACCGCGTAACACGCGTCTAGCGATAACTCGCTATTGACTCGACACACACACTCGACATCATGACTCAACATTCACACACAATTATAAGCATGAAATATATATTATCCCATGCCCTCATACCATTCCATACACACACACATTCACGCACACGGACAACAAGCCGAGTGCAAACCGTAGGGTTGCACCAACACTTCTGTGCTCTGGGCCAGCCGACCATTACCCTCCTACGTCTTCTGTGCTCTGGGCCAGCCGACCATTACCCTCCTACGTATTCTGTGCTCTGGGCCAGCCGACCATTACCCTCCTACGTCTTCTGTGCTCTGGGCCAGCCGACCATTACCCTCCTACGTCTTCTGTGTTCCGGGCCAGCCGACCATTACCCTCCTACGTCTTCTGTGTTCCGGGCCAGCCGACCATTACCCTCCTACGTCTTCTGTGTTCCGGGCCAGCCGACCATTACCCTCCTACGTCTTCTGTGTTCCGGGCCAGCCGACCAATTCTCTCCTACGTTTTCTGTGTTCCGGGCCAGCCGACCATTACCCTCCTACGTCTTCTGTGTTCCGGGCCAGCCGACCATTACCCTCCTACGTCTTCTATGTTCTAGGCCAGCCCACCATTACCCTCCTACCTCTTCTGTGTTCTGAGCTAGCCCACCATTACCCTCCTACCTCTTCTGTGTTCTGGGCCAGCCCACCATTACCCTCCTACATCTTTTGTGTTGTGGGCCAGCTGACCATTACCCTCTCTACGTCTTTTGTGTTCTGGGCCAGCTGACCATTACCCTCTCTACGTCTTTTGTGTTCTGGGCCAGCTGACCATTACCCTCCTACGTCTTTTGTGTTCTGGGCCAGCTTAACATTACCCTCCTATGTCTTTTGTGTTCTTGGCCAGCTAACAATTACCCTCCTACATCTTTTGTGTTCTGGGCCAGCTGACCATTACCCTCCTACGTCTTTTGTGTTCCGGGCCAGCTGACCATTACCCTCCTACGTCTTTTGTGTTCCGGGCCAGCTGACCATTACCCTCCTACGTCTTTTGTGTTCTGGGCCAGCTGACCATTACCCTCCTACGTCTTATGTGTTCCGGGCCAGCCGACCATTACCCTCCTATGTCTTTTGTGCTCCGGGCCAGCCGACCATTACCCTCCTACGTCTTTTGTGTTCTGGGCCAGCCGACCATTACCCTCCTACGTCTTTTGTGCTCTGGGCCAGCCGACCATTACCCTCCTACGTCTTTTGTGTTCTGGGCGAGCTGACCAATACCCTCCTACATCTTATGTGTTCCGGGCCAGCCGACCATTACCCTCCTACGTCTTTTGTGCTCCGGGCCAGCCGACGATTACCCTCCTACGTCCTCTGTATTCTGGGCCAGCCGACCATTACCCTCCTACGTCTTTTGTGCTCCGGGCCAGCCGACCATAGCCCTCCTACGTCTTTTGTGTTCTGGGATAGCCGACCATTACCCTTCTACGTCTTCTGTGCTCTGGGCCAGCCGACCATTACCCTCCTACGTCTTCTGTGCTCTGGGCCAGCCGACCATTACCCTCCTACGTCTTCTGTGCTCTTGACCAGCCGACCATTACCCTCCTACGTCTTCTGTGCTCCGGGCCAGCCGACCATTACCCTCCTACGTCTTCTGTGCTCTGGGCCAGGCGACCATTACCCTCCTACGTCTTCTCTGTTCTGGGCCAGCCGACCTTTACCGTCCTACATCTTTTGTGTTCTGGTGCAGCCGACCTTTACCCTCCTACGTCTTTTGTGTTCTGGGCCAGCCGACCTTTACCCTTCTACGTCTTTCGTATTCTGGGCCAGCCGACCTTTACCCTCCTACGTCTTTTGTGTTCTGGGCCAGCCGACCTTTACCCTCCTACGTCTTTTGTGTTCTGGGCCAGCCGACCTTTACCCTCCTACGTCTTTCGTGTTCTGGGCCAGCCGACCTTTACCCTCCTACGTCTTTCGTATTTTGGGCCAGTCGACCTTTACCCTCCTACGTTTTTAGTGTTCTGGGCCAGCTGACCATTACCCCTCAACGTCTTTTGTGTTCTGGGCCAGCCGACCTTTACCCTCCTACGTCTTTTGTGTTCTGGGCCAGCCGACCTTTACCCTCCTACGTCTTTTGTGTTCTGGGCCAGCTGACCTTTACCCTCCTACGTCTTTTGTGTTCTGGGCCAGCCGACCTTTACCCTCCTACGTCTTTTGTGTTCTTGGCCAGCTGACCATTACCCTCCTACGGCTTTTGTGCTCTGGGCCAGCTCACCATTACCCTCCTACTTTTTTTGTGCTCTGGGCCAGCTGACCATTACCGTCCTACGTCTTTTGTGCTCTGGGCCAGCTGACCATTACGGTCCTACGTCTTTTTTGCTTTGGGCCAGCTGACCATTACGGTCCTACGTCTTTTGTGCTCTGGGCCAGCTGACCATTACCGTCCTACGTCTTTTGTGCTCTGGGCCAGCTGACCATTACCCTCCTACGTCTTTTGTGCTCTCGGCCGGCTGACCATTACCCTCCTACGTCCTTTGTGCTCTAGGCCAGCTGACCATTACCCTCCTACGTCTTTTGTGCTCGGGGCCAGCTGACCATTACCCTCCTACGTCTTTTGTGCTCGGGGCCAGCTGACCATTACCCTTCTACATCTTTTGTGCTCTGGGGCAGCTGACCATTACCCTCCTACGTCTTTTGTGCTCTGGGGCAGCTGACCATTACCCTCCTACGTCTTTTGTGCTCTGGGGCAGCTGACCATTACCCTCCTACGTCTTTTGTGCTCTGGGCCAGCTGACCATTACCCTCCTACGTCTTTTGTGCTCTGGGCCAGCAGACCATTACCCTCCTACGTCTTTTGTGCTCTGGGCTAGCTGACCATTATCCTCCTACGTCTTTTGTGCTTTGGGCCAGCTGACCATTACCCTCCTACGTCTTTTGTGCTCTGGGCCAGCTGACCATTACCCTCCTACGTTTTTTGTGCTCGGGGCCAGCTGACCATTACCCTTCTACATATTTTGTGCTCTAGGGCGGCCGACCATTACCCTCCTACGTCTTTTGTGCTCTGGGGCAGCTGACCATTACCCTCCTACGTCTTTTGTGCTCTGGGGCAGCTGACCATTACCCTCCTACGTCTTTTGTGCTCTGGGGCAGCTGACCATTACCCTCCTACGTCTTTTGTGCTCTGGGCCAGCTAACCATTACCCTCCTACGTCTTTTGTGCTGTGGGCCAGCAGACCATTACCCTCCTACGTCTTTTGTGCTCTGGGCCAGCTGACCATTATCCTCCTACGTCTTTTGTGCTTTGGGCCAGCTGACCATTACCCTCCTACGTCTTTTGTGCCATGGGCCAGCTGACCATTACCCTCCTACGTCTTTTGTGCTCTGGGCCAGCTGACCATTACCCTCCTACGTCTTTTGTGCTCTAGGGCAGCTGACCATTACCCTCCTACGTCTTTTGTGTTCTGGGCCAGCTGACCTTTACCCTCCTACGTCTTTTGTGTTCTGGGCCAGTTGACCTTTACCCCCCAACGTCTTTGTGTTCTGGGCCAGCTGACCTTTACCCTCTCCACGTCTTTTGTTTTCTGGGCCAGCTGACCTTGACCCCCCAACGTCATTTGTGTTCTGGGCCAGCTGACCTTTACCCTCTCCACGTCTTTTGTGTTCCGGGCCAGCTGACCTTTACCCTCCTACGTCTTTTGTGTTCTGGGCCAGCTGACCATTACCCTCCTACGTCTTTTGTGTTCTGGGCCAGCTTACCTTTACGGTCCTACGTCTTTTGTGTTCTGGGCCAGCTGATCTTTACGGTCCTACGTCTTTTGTATTCTGGGCCAGCTGACCATTACCGTCCTACGTGTTTTGTGTTCTGGGCCAGCTGACCATTACCATCCTACTTCTTTTGTGTTCTGGGCCAGCTGACCATTACCGTCCTACGTATTTTGTGTTCTGGGCCAGCTGTGTCAAAGTAGCAACATCTGAATGAATTGATAGAAAATGTGAAGTACAACCCTAGATATAGCAAACCCTAATCATGCAAGTAAGTAGAAATGTAACACCTAGACTAACCTAAACAACACATATTAATATATATGTTGACACACCCCCATAGTCTAGGTGACGGAAGTCCTGTAGAAACAACAAGAGCAAGCAACGGTCACAAGACCTGTCCACAACAACAAGACAAATCTCAGGGTGGAGCTAAAAGTCACCACACACTCCGAGAGCAAGCAAGGGGCCACAAGGCCAGTCCACATGCAGGTATATAGCAAATATAAAGAGATGCAAGAGTACAAGACATGCAGGACAAGGCATCTCTAAGTAAGCAAGTGAGGACGGGCAGGCACAAGGCCAAGCTGGGTGCAGAAACGCTGGTGGTCACAAGGCGGCAACGCCTTGGTGAAGATATCTGTCGTGTTGGCCTCAGAGACCATACGTCGAACGAGTGCCTATCCACGCTGCTGCAACTCACGCAGAAGGAAGTCACGAAGCACCCTGAAACATAATTGCCACGAGATTGGAATGCTAAAAAAATCCATGCCCGTATCAAAATAGCCTCTGCATTTAGCACGGCCACTAGCCTGGCCAACTGTGGTTCCCAGCAACAAGCATAGCCACAGTAACACTCAGCCCGTTGGCAAAATGCAGCGCATACATCAAAATGGGCAGCATGCACTATCAAAGATGTGAATAGAAGAATGATTGACTAACAACAGTGAGAGGTACGAGTACTAACCGTAACGGGTTGTGCCCTATATGGGCTACTCCATTACTGACTAAATAGCATTCGGTATACATGATTTTGACACACCCCCAGGGGTGAAATGGGGGATAGCAAGAACAACCAACGATCACAAGACCAGTCAAACAAAGCTCAAGGTGGTTCCAAGATCACCACGCAGTCCGGGCACAAGCAAGTGGCCACAAGGCCAGTTCACATGAGCTATAATAACAAAAGTAGTACGTTGATCACAACCTAGCAAGTGTAAACATGCAGGTATAAAATATATATAGCAGTGTACAACAAGTGAAGGCGAGATCAAGAGGCAAGCAAGTGAGGCAGAGTGGGAACAAGCCCAAGAGCAGTGCAGCAACGCTGATGATCACCAGATCCTAGTGCCTTGGTGAAGAGATCATCAGTGTTGGCCTGTGAGGCCACGAAAGCATGGCGAAGCTGACCACGCTGCTGTAACTCTCGTACGAACAAGTGACGAAGAGCTATGTACTTCATTCTGTGCTCCAGTCTCTACTCCCAAAACAAGGCAGTTACGGCCTTGTTGACGACATACATAACTAGAGGAGAACGAGGCCGCTCAACCAAGTCAGTCAGCAAGTTGGTCAAAAGCGTAACTCCTGCGCGCCCATAGCCCCAGCGTAAATCCCGGCCTCACAGCCGGAGCTGAGCACAGAAGACGAGCGAATGGACCTCCACGAGACAGAACCAGAGCTGGGACTGAAAGAGTAACCTTGTGACGACCGCTTAATCGCCTGGTCATCAGCCCAAGAAGCGTCTGAGTGCCCTGTGAGAACGACTGGGCCTCGTCCCTCAAGCACAAGCCCCATGCTTGATGTACTGCACAAGTAACGCAGTACCCTCATTGCAGCCCGGTAGTGCTCAGGGCGGTGTCTCCCTGGCACAACGTAGCATGCCAGGATGCTGAGAGGGTACGCGAGGTCAGGTCGAGTGCACGTCATCAGGTACATGAGGCAGCCCACAAGCTCTGCAAATGGACCAATCGGCTCTACAGACTCGTCCAAACGAGCGCGTGCTTCGTAGGCAGAGGAGTGGACTATGGCATAGAGAACTGGAAGCAGAAGCGTTGAAGGACCTGCTGCACAATGTATGATTGAGTCATAGTGATGGTGCGCGCTGCTCTGTCTCGAGTGATTTGCAAGCCAAGATAGCTTCGCATCTCACCCATGTCAGTGCAGGTGTGTTGCTTCTGCAGCTCCGCCTTCACAAGGGCCAGTGCCTCAGTGTCAGCAGTAGCAAAGCCCAAGTCGTCGACGTACACCGGGATGCAGAACGGCGGAAGAGAAGGGTCGGTGCGCAGAAACAACGACGGGTCAGCAGTCAAAGGAGCAAACCCAAGAGCCGCAAGTGTCATCCTCAGTGTGTTGTGCCACTCGCGTGGTGCCTAACGAAGAGGCTCTACTGGCCGCCAGAGGCTCTACTGGGTACCCTCAGGAAACGACCCAGTAAAGCCAGGTGGGCGGCGAAGTCAGATCTCCTCGTGAAGGCTTCCCTGCAAGAAATTTGTGGAGAAGTCAAGCGAGTGCAGCTCGTAGTCATGCTGTGCTGCAACGTGCACCCGGAAAGTGATAATCTTCGGGGTGGGGGAGAAGGTCTGGAAGAAGTTGACCCCCTGCCGCTGACTGAAGCCTTGTGCAACATAACACCTTGAAGGCAAGTGGAGAACCCGGCGGCCGCTTCACCATGAAGATCCACATGCGATCGACTATGTTCGCCCCAGGAAGGGGAACTGCGTCGTCATAGGTGCCTGTGGACTTCCACGATGCCATCTCTGCGTCCATCACTGTCTGCCACTAAGAGGAGTACTGACCCGTAATCGCCTTTGCGTAAGAGCGCGGGGTCGGGATGTCCAATGCATCCGGGTCTCCCTCAGGGGCAAGTAGCATGGTAGAGTAATGAAATACAGTAGCCACAAGGAACTCCAGCTCAAACTGCATGTTTTCAAGGACGTCACAGCCAAGGGCAGTCTCACCCCCGACGGACGGAGAATAGTCAGACTCAGAAAAAAGACTCACGAAGTAGTTAAGATGACAGGTAGCAGCAAAGTGAACGTCCTCAGTGGCTAAGGCAGACGTAGCAGCAGACTCAAAAGTAGGGTCAGTGACAAGGGTGGCCAGACAACGAGAGACAGTCGGACTAGCAGCACGAGCAACGTTAGAGACAGGGTGAGGGACGTCAGGAAGAGGAGAAGCATGAGGTGACAGCAGGACAACACGCTACGTCACAGAGGAAGGACGAAGTGCTATAGCGGGAGTGCCGGGGACAGGTGGAGGAGGAACACGAGGAGCACAACGGGTACGAGCAACATGCAAGGCAGGGCGAGACGGAGGCTCTCGATGCTCGGTCAGGGAGTCTGTCAACTCAGTGTAACGTAAAGGAACAGGCAGCAGGGAGTCAGGCGGTAACTGTGTCTGAGACGAGTCAGTCGGTGGACACAGTAGAGGAGGAGTAGTACCAGTGGAAGACGGAAGACAGAGAACCTGGCGAAGCGCCGAGCCAGGTGGTGGCAACAACGACTACGGCTGGTGCCAGAAGAACGGTCGGCGCAGCAATTGGAGGCGAACAGTGCGGATCCAAGGGATCAAGACACTTTGGATATACGCCTTGTGCTGCAAGGGGAACACCGTGGTGTAGCGCGTGAAGTCGTCAACGACCAGCAGAAATTAGCACTCCCGGCTTGGTCCGGAGATGGGGGCGGGGCCCCACACGTCCATGTGCAGCATCTGCAAAGGAGCAGTGGTCAGAGGAAACAAGGAGTGAGGAGCGGCGCGCTGCCGCCCCTCGACGCAGGGAGTGCACGGCGGCGCAAGCGACCGCAGGAGAGGGGGCGGGGGCCTGGGGAGTCCAAAGACAAGGAGACGCGAGTGCATGCTGCGGAGGCGCAGCAGGGAAGGGTAACCAAGATAGTGGTGCCAGAGGAGGGACGGGTGCGTGCGTAACCGACACGAGCAAGACGCAGCTGCCTGACCAGACTCGGCCACCTGTGCAGACTCAGTGTGCAGTGTATATAGGCCAGACCCAGGCCTCCCAGTGAACGTTGCGAGGTGGTCACCAGCCACTGTGTCTGTACATATCGTCACGAGCTCGCCCCCAGGAGTGGTGGTGGTGACCATCATAGCCTGGAGGACGGAGGTACTCACCAAGTTTGTAGCGAACGTGGGGAGGTGGAAACCAGTGAGGGAGCCAGAGGGGGCTGCCGGACACGGGAGAACAGTGGAACTGCGTGCAACGATTGGGCCAGAAGAGGGGTCGGCCAGAGTGACCGGGATAGGTGCTGTGAGCAGTGTGACTGTGGTGCAGTCGCGGAAGAAGCACCTAGACGAGCCAGAGTCCAGTGTGAAATTGTGCAAAGCCCCCGCAGAAACTGCACGTGTGCTAGCAGTCTCACAAGCACCTACGCTCGCCTCCTCAACGCAGGCTAGCGATGACAGCTGCTGCCACTCCCAGAACATGCTGCTGCTGCCCACCCCCAGAACCTCCACCCTCACACGCTAGCTACGACGGTAGCGCAAGACGGCCTAGGGTGGCAGAAGAGAGGGACGGGTAGTGCCTAACCACAGTCTGGGCCGACGTAACCTGGCGAAAGTGTGCTCTCTGAGCGAGCGGCAGGTGAGCGCGGACAACAAGCTGGGCGGTGGCGTCGCGTGCCGTCCACCGTGTGTAGGCAACACGATCAGTCTGGTACTGCTCCTGCTTCTCCTCCAAAGCATCAGTAGCAGGCTCAGCTGGAGTCGCAGGGGCCTCAAGGGACCCCGATGTGTGCTCGAACAGGGAGACGTGGTGGCAAGTGAAATGCTACAAGTACAGGTGAAGGTCCTCTAGCCAGGACTCAAACTCGATAGGGCACCCGTCTGCATCAACCGCTAGGACAGTGATAGTCGCCATGACAGAAACAAGTTCAGGCTGTAGCGGCTGTGGTGTGGTACACGGGTGGTGGCGGCGGCGCGGGCGGCAGCACCCTAAGCGGCGGCGCCAGCGGCAGCACCCTAAGTGCAAGCTGAAGCGCGGGCGGCAGTGCAAGAAAGTGCAGGCGGGAGCTCCCTAAGCACTGACAGCCGTGCGGTGGTGCGAGCAACAGTCACCTAAGCGCAGGCAGCGTGGGCGGCAGCACGCAAGTAGCGCGAGCGTGTGGGGCGCGTGGGGCGCGTGGGGCAGCAGGGCGCGCGAGGCGTGCAGGGCAGCAGGGCGTGCGGGGCGCGCGGGGCAGCAGAGCGCGCGGGGTATGCAGGGCAGCAGGGCGCGGGGGGCGCGCGGGGCAATAGGGCGTGCGGCTCAGCGGGACAGCAAAGCGTGCAAGGCAGCGGAGCAGCAAAGCGCATGGGGCAGCGGGACAGCAAGGCGCGTAAGGCGCGCAAGGCATGCAGAGCGCAGGGCAGCAAGGTGCACGGGGCGCGTAGGGCAGCATGTCGCGCGGGGCGTGCGGGGCAGCAGGGTGATGAAAATCATAGGTCGCTAGGGCGCAGGGAAATGCTCTAGGAAGGATTGACGACGATCCTGCGGCGGTGCAATGGCCACTCAAAGGTAGGTCTTCTAGCCTAGCACATCGTGCCACTGCGGCAACAAGGGTTAGCTGGACAAAATTTGAGAATTGTGTAATAATAGACATGCAATATATTGAGTTATATTCGAATCTTACAAGGGACAGTTGCCGTAGCGGAAGCTACTCAGTAGCCTTGTTACAGTCGCGCTAGCACAATTGCTTAGTTTCAGCAAGGGCACTGTGACGCCTTGCAGGGCAGTTTTGCTTACTGTACATGCTGCCAAGGGAGTTTTTAACAATGAGCAGTAAAATCATATCGTAACAGTTTGCACCAAAGCTAGCGTAAACGCTTTGTTGCTATGATTCCTGTAATGTTTCTGACAATGGGAGTTGCGTGTTGGCCCCGTCCTCGCTTGGGCGGAGCCGACTTCATTGTCGGGTGTGCGGGGAGCACAATCGACCTGCTGCAGTGGGCGACGCCTAGACGTCGACCTGGGCGTCTGGACGGCGTCCTGGGCTCCTGGACGCCGAGCTGGGCGTCTGGGCGGCGTCCTGGGTGCCTGGACGCCGAACTGGGCATCTGGACGGCGTCCTAGGCGCTTGGACGCCGACCTGGGCATATGGACGGCGTCCTGGGCGCCTGGACGCCATCCGGGGCGTCTGGACGCCGACCTGGGCGCCTGGGCGCCAATCTGGTTGCCCGGTCGACACAGTTACCCAGGCGACAGGCGCTGCGGGGAGCGGGAGAGTCGCCCAGGAGGTTATTGCGAAGCCGACCTCTGTGTGGTATCCCGAGGTCAACGTGGAGAATCAGGTGCAGTGTGGGCACATGATCAGCTTGGCGTCTACGCTGTGAATGTGACGAGGCACTGCACGCCAACCAGGTGCAAGCACATGCGAAGCAGGTGCGCTGCTGTCCTACGAGTGCAACGCTGTACAGCCGCCTTGCTGAAGTGTTGTCACGCTGCCGACTTGCAGCGCTGGCAGACCGCGACTTAACATTGCTGGAGCGCGGTCGACAATGTAGTGCTGGAATGCTGTCGGCCGTGCTGCGATGATTGTCGACCTGCATGCTTGTTAGCATCTGATGTAGTCCATTGTTGCTTTGCATTGTGTATCATTATTGTCAACCTTTGCTAGTGAAACTCCTGCCAAATCTCATCGTGAATGAGCAAGTAGTGAGAACGCAAGCAAACGACTAAGCAACGCAGAGATCACCCCTAATACCCAGTGCCTTCCCCATAGTCTAGCTCTCGTTATACGAGTTACCTTTGGATTCTAGAACTTGCGACAAGGCCTGGAGTGGACTGTAATGCTTCTGTGCTTCAAGAATTTCAACGTAAAAGCACTGATAGACAATGTGAAGTCGGAGGGCGGTGTCGATCCTCGGCTGTTGACGAAAATGATCACCAATATGGCGCTGACCTATTGATGTTGGCCGACCAACGAGTGCAAGTGACGCTTATTCAGCGGCCTTCTTCTGATCCATTGTGTAACTTGTCTACATGCAGGGCGATCATCACGTGCTCTACAACCTGTCACCTGCGTAATGTGCATCATGTACACGATGTGCACACTGTTGGTGCAACCCTACGGTTTGCACTCGGCTTGTTGTCCGTGTGCGTGAATGTGTGTGTGTATGGAATGGTATGAGGGCATGGGATAATATATATTTCATGCTTATAATTGTGTGTGAATGTTGAGTCATGATGTCGAGTGTGTGTGTCGAGTCAATAGCGAGTTATCGCTAGACGCGTGTTACGCGGTCGTTTGTGTCTCGCGCGCGGTTTCTATTTTGTCGTGCGCGGTTTCTATTTTGTCCTGTGTCGAACGTTCGGCGTGTCGCAGGTGTGTGCAGCAGACCCATCAAGAACTCAAGGATGAGTTTGTGATGAAGAGCCCGAGCCTTGGTGTCAAGCCTCAAGTGGTTTCGAAGCTTGCCAAAAGGGTACACCTCAAGATATTGAAGATAGTTACATTACTTTGTGTAGTGTAACATTTCACTTGGTGTAGGCCCTAGTGAAGGGTAGTTTCGAGACCCTTCGTGGTTGGGGACAGTGTGGCACTGTTCCACATCACTGTACCTCGGCTCTTGGGGTTTGTAGGAGCTGGGAGTCATTCCCAACTCGTAACTCTTCCTATCTTGTGTTCTAAGACTATAGTGGCTGCCATAGTACCGTTCGTTCAAACCGACGCTGTGTCGTCAATTCTTTATCAAATCGTGCAATCTAAATTGCTAATTGTAGACGACGTGAAGACGCTCCAGATCCAATTTGAATCAGGTCGTTTGCAGCTGTGAGCAGAACGCTATCAACGTTTGAAGCCGCTGTGCAGAAATCCGTCTGTGCTCTCTATCTTTCGTTTTAGGCACATTCAAGCCTATTGTGACTATAACAAGTGGTATCAGAGGCCCTTGGAGCAGTTTCGACAATGTCTGGACCTGAGGAAAGGGGTGGCAGAGGTGCTAGTGGCAGTGGAGAAGCTCAAGCTCAAGGCCAACCCCGTGATTCAGCCATGGCGCCCATGCAACCAAGTCTTGGCCCACCTAGGGATGAGCCTAGGGTGTTTGGGCTTGACAAGTTCAACGGTGACAACTTTGCTGAATGGTCCTTCAAGATGAAGAACATCTTTGACCACTATGACCTGCTGGAGGTGATGGAAGGAACGGAGAAGCGCCCCGAGAACGACCCGGAGAAGAGCCCGTGGGTGCGGAAGAGCGCACAAGGCTATCTCTTACTTGGGCAAGCGTTGGGGAGCAGTCAGATCCGTCACATCAAGCCATTCCAGCGTGAACCAGAGAAAGGACCAAAGGCATGGGCTGCTCTCAAGGGTTTACATGCTCCTGCAACAGCGGCGGTAGCGGTGGTGTTGGAACGGCAAATGGCGGCACTACGAATTGAAGAAGACGAAGCGGTTGAAGAAGGGGTGCAGAAATTCTTCGACTTGTTGACGCGGCTTGAGGGAGCTGATTTGAACTACAGTGAGCTCCAAAAGAAGACAAGTTGCTGGCCTTACTCCCAGAGTCATGGTCCTCGCTCATCATCAACCTTAATCGCGACTTGCCCCGCCTCTCGCTTGAAGACGTGAAGCGAGCTATCCTTCAAGAGGATTTCCGCCGCCGTGAGTTGGCGAGTGCGGATGGCGCTGGGGCAGCGAGCATCGGCCGTGGATATGGTCGAGGAAGAGGTAGAGGACGGGGGGGAGGAAGTTTTGGTGGCAGCAACTTCGGCGGAGGCCGCAGGAGTGGCGGTTACGGCAGCGACGACAAGAGCTACGGACGCGGTCGCGGCCGATTCAACGGCGAGTGTCACTATTGCCACAAGAGTGGACACATGTGGCGCGACTGCTACAAACTCCCTGATGGTTGGACCCCTGCTCAAGGCCAAGAGGGTAGAGGAGCAGGAGGAGGGAGAGGACGAGGCCGTGGAGGCCGTGGCGGTCGCGGTGGCGGAGCTGCAAACATGAAGAGCGGAGACAACGACAAGGACCCGAGCGACGATCGATACCCGGGTCTATTCTACTTCGTGTCGACGCAAGTACCGGCTGGTCCAGAGAAGGATGAAGGCTTTGAGGAGCCAGCAGCTGTGGGGAAGGTGACCCTACACCCCCTGGACTATTGGGTGATTGATAGTGGCGCTACCTATAGCATGACACCTCGCCCGGACTTGCTCACCGAACTCGAGCCGTCACCGGTGAAGCATGTCACATCGGCTTTGGGGCAGCGAGCAGAGGTGAAAGGCATGGGCAAGGCCATGTTCAAGGGTGCTGATGGGAAGATGGTGGGCCTCAAGAACGTGCTTTGGGTGCCCAGCCTTGCTGCAAACCTGATTTCCGTGCGGCGGTTGGCAAAGGCCGGCATGGACACGAACTCGAAGGGAGCCAAGACCTACACCGCAAGGCTTGGCGATCGAATTCTTTGGGACCTTCATGAGGACAGGGATGTCTACAACGAGATGTGGCAGATCCCAGTGGTCCCTATGCCTAAGGAGAGGCAAGTGGCAGCAAGCATCAGCACCAAGGATGGAGCGGTCGGTAGCGACGATGGCGCGAACGGTCGCGCTAAGGAGAATGAGCTCAAGAAGAGCAAACCTGGAGGGACCAGCAAGTTCAGTGAACCTAAGGAGAGTGGTGCAGCAACCAAGGAGCAGCAAAAGGGTGAGGAGAACACAGAGGCAGCAGCGGAGGAGGACTACGGAGAGAGTATGTGGGGCGCTATTGCGAGCGCGGCATTCTCCAATCCAACTTCGGCTACGGGGGAGTGTGATTGGCTCACCTTGCATCGGCGCATGGGGCATGTGGCCCTGCCCATCTTGCAGCAGCTAGTGAAGAATGAGATGGTTGCTGGCATACGTGTGAAGGGGGAGCCCGATGAGGTGCTTGGCTGCCCGACGTGCATTCAAGCCAAGTTCACCCGGTTTCCGTTCCCTAGTTCGGAGGCAACGGCAAAGGCACCGCTTGATGAGGTGGTGATGGACGTGGTGGGCCCCCTGAAGCTTGGAGCTGCTGGAGCTGAGTATTTTCTCACCATTGTCGACGTCTACACCCGCATGACTTGGGTGTACGTGCTGGCCAAGAAGAGCGACGTGGCTGAAACGTTGAAGACGGATTGGTTCCCGATGGTGGAGTGGCAACAAGACCGTCTAGTCAAGTCAATCCGCACCGATCGAGGGGGAGAGTTCCTGAGCAAGGAGTTTGGGTTGTGGCTGAAGAAGAATGGTATTCGGCACTCCCTCACCATGCCATACTCCCCTGCAATGAACGGCATCGCCGAGCGAGCGAACCGCACAATCACGGAGGCGGCACGCGGGTTGCTCATTGAAGCCGGGCTACCCGACTATTTCTGGCCTGATGCGGTGCGGAGCGCGTGTGTGGCCAAGAACAGAGCCTTGACTCATGTGGGAGCAGAAAAATGGGTGCCCTATGTGGAGTGGCTAGGAAGGAAGCCAAAGGTGGATATGCTTCGGGTGTTCGGGTGCATGTGCATGGCGCTCGTGCCTAAGCATCTTCGGCACAACAAGCTTGGTGCCAAGGCGGTGTGGGCCGTGCACTTGGGCATGGCTCAAAACAGCAAGAGATGGCTTCTTTGGGACCCATTCACCAAGAAGTTCTTGGTGAGCAGGGACTGCAAGTTCATGGAGAACTTCATGTACAAGGATTGGAAGGCGGAGAATGAGGCGAAGATAGGCGTGCGGTTTGGGGAGGTGAAGAGTTCCGGTTTGGAGCATGTGGAGCTGCCTTTGGAGCTGAGCAGCGGCAGCACAACCACAAGGCAATCCTCCCTTGTGAATGGGGGAGAGGAGGCCAATGATGCAGAGGAAGAAGAGGAGGAGGTGCAGCAAGTGAGCGAGCGTGCACCGTCACTCCCTTCCCGTACTACGAGTGCTCCACGGATTCGAGCCACACCGCAGCAACGCCACGGCCTTCAAGTCCCTGCAGCTGAGGAGGAAGGAAGGTGGAAGAGGAGAGTTCAACCCCCTAATAGGCTGACCTATGATGCGCCGGGAAAGCAGGGCAAGACAGCCCTGGCCGGAGCGGCAATGATGGTCGGAGACGACGAGGAGAGTGACTACGAGGAGTGTGCCTTCGCGTTCTTCTCTCCGGTGGAGATGCCGGGAGAACCAGCAACTCTCAAGGAGGCTTTGGAGAGTAGTGATGCTGAGGAGTGGAAGAAGGCCATGGAGAGTGAGCTGAAGAGCATCGAGGAGAATGACACGTTTGAATTGGTGGAGCTACCGGAGGGGCGTACGGCGATAACGTCCAAGTGGCTCTTCAAAATCAAGTCGGATGCCGACGGCAAGATCGAGCGCTACAAGTCTAGGCTTGTAGCCAAGGGGTACCAGCAGAAGGAGAAGGTGGACTTCAAGGAGCTGTTTGCCCCTGTGGTGAAGCCGACGACGCTGCGAACCCTATTCGCGGGAGCCGCCATCAAAGGATGGGTAGTAAAGCAAATGGACATCGTAACGGCATTCCTTAACGGCATCCTTGAGGAGGAGATTTTTATGGCGCAGCCAGGGGGGTTTGATGATGGTAGTGGCAGAGTGTGGAAGCTGAAGAAGGCCCTCTATGGGCTGAAGCAGGCCCCTAGGCAATGGTACATGAAGCTGCGCGAAGTGTTGGAGGGGATCGGCTTCACTCCCTCAACGGCCGATCACTCCTTGTTCATGCTTGGCGAGGGGGAGCAGAGGAGTTTCATGGTGGTTTATGTGGATGACATCCTCATTTTCTCACCCTCTTCTGACCTTGTGAAGGAGGTGATGCTGAAGCTTCAAGACAAGTTCAAGTGCAAGGCCCTTGGTGACGTGAGCTTCTACCTTGGGCTCCACATCGAACGAGATGTGGAGAAGCGGTGCATGCGGGTGCATCAACGAAAGTACCTGGAGGCATTGGCTGCCAACTTTGGGCAGAGTGAAGGCCATTTGGCTACACCCTTTCCCTCTGGGTTCAAGTGTGTGAAGGGACCAGAGGAGGAGAGCGTTGGTGAAGAGGAGAGGCGCCGATTTCACTCGTTGGTGGGCAGCCTCATGTATGCGGCGGTAAACACCCGACCGGACGTCGCGTTTGCTACCGGGCAGCTGGCTAGGGTTGTGCAATGCCCTAATGAGGAGCAGGTAGCAGCTGGAATGAGGGTGGCCAAGTATCTTGGCCAAACACCGACCGTTGGGCTGCAATACTCGGCGGCGGCACAAAGGCGCCAAAAGGGCGCGGATGGTGTTGAACCCGGGCGTTTGTTCCTCACCGCCTACTCGGATGCTTCATATGCATCAGAACCAGAGGACATGACAAGTGTGGGAGGCTTCATATGCTGTGTTGGTGGAGGCCCAACTGCTTGGGAGAGCAAGAAGCAGGTTGACCAAGCTTTGAGCTCGGTGGAGTCCGAGTACATGGCACTCTTCCGTGCCGTACGGGAGATTGTGTGGCAGCGGCGTTTGTTGGCTGAATTGGGGGAGGAGCAGCAAGGACCTACCCCACTGTACTGTGACAGCCAGGGTGCCATTGCTCTTGCTAAGAACCCTGTGTTGCATGGACTCACGAAGCACATGAGAGTGAAGTGGCATTGGACGAGGAGCATGGTAACCGCGGGTGAAGTTGAGTTGCGCTACGTGAAGACCACGGGGCAGCCGGCTGACATGATGACCAAGAGGCTGGTGGAGCAGCAGCATTGGAAGTGTTGCAAGCTGGCTGGGATGGCTCTGAACTGAGAGAGCAACATATCCTAAGGCCAACAATCCGAGGGGGAGTTTGTTGGTGCAACCCTACGGTTTGCACTCGGCTTGTTGTCCGTGTGCGTGAATGTGTGTGTGTATGGAATGGTATGAGGGCATGGGATAATATATATTTCATGCTTATAATTGTGTGTGAATGTTGAGTCATGATGTCGAGTGTGTGTGTCGAGTCAATAGCGAGTTATCGCTAGACGCTTGTTACGCGGTCGTTTGTGTCTCGCGCGCGGTTTCTATTTTGTCGTGCGCGGTTTCTATTTTGTCCTGTGTCGAACGTTCGGCATGTCGCAGGTGTGTGCAGCAGACCCATCAAGAACTCAAGGATGAGTTTGTGATGAAGAGCCCGAGCCTTG
This sequence comes from Closterium sp. Naga37s-1, assembly GCA_947471745.1. Classification (NCBI taxonomy): domain Eukaryota; kingdom Viridiplantae; phylum Streptophyta; class Zygnematophyceae; order Desmidiales; family Closteriaceae; genus Closterium; species Closterium sp. Naga37s-1. The sequence goes on along the minus strand of CANJKZ010000314.1, from coordinate 1,021,302 downwards.
GTGTCAAGCCTCAAGTGATTTCGAAGCTTGCCAAAAGGGTACACCTCAAGATATTGAAGATAGTTACATTACTTTGTGTAGTGTAGCATTTCACTTGGTGTAGGCCCTAATGAAGGGTAGTTTCGAGACCCTTCGTGGTTGGGGACAGTGTGGCACTGTTCCACATCACTGTACCTCGGCTCTTGGGGTTTGTAGGAGCTGGGAGTCATTCCCAACTCGTAACTCTTCCTATCTTGTGTTCTAAGACTATAGTGGCTGCCATAGTACCGTTCGTTCAAACCGACGCTGTGTCGTCAATTCTTTATCAAATCGTGCAATCTGAATTGCTAATTATAGACGACGTGAAGACGCTCCAGATCCAATTTGAATCAAGTCATTTTCAGCTGTGAGCAGAACGCTATCAACGTTTGAAGCCGCTGTGCAGAAATCCGTCTGTGCTCTCTATCTTTCGTTTTAGGCACATTCAAGCCTATTGTGACTATAACAAGTGGTATCAGAGCCCCTTGGAGCAGTTTCGACAATGTCTGGACCTGAGGAAAGGGGTGGCAGAGGTGCTGGTGGCAGTGGAGAAGCTCAAGCTCAAGGCCAACCCCGTGATTCAGCCATGGCGCCCATGCAACCAAGTCTTGGCCCACCTAGGGATGAGCCTAGGGTGTTTGGGCTTGACAAGTTCAACGGTGACAACTTTGCTGAATGGTCCTTCAAGATGGAGAACATCTTTGACCACTATGACCTGCTGGAGGTGATGGAAGGAACGGAGAAGCGCCCCGAGAACGACCCGGAGAAGAGCCCGTGGGTGCGGAAGAGCGCACAAGGCTATCTCTTACTTGGGCAAGCGTTGGGGAGCAGTCAGATCCGTCACATCAAGCCACTCCAGCGTGAACCAGAGAAAGGACCAAAGGCATGGGCTGCTCTCAAGGGTGTACATGCTCCTGCAACAGCGGCGGTAGCGGTGGTGTTGGAACGGCAAATGGCGGCACTACGAATTGAAGAAGACGAAGCGGTTGAAAAAGGGGTGCAGAAATTCTTCGACTTGTTGACGCGGCTTGAGGGAGCTGATTTGAACTACAGTGAGCTCCAAAAGAAGACCAAGTTGCTGGCCTTACTCCCAGAGTCATGGTCCTCGCTCATCATCAACCTTAATCGCGACTTGCCCCGCCTCTCGCTTGAAGACGTGAAGCGAGCTATCCTTCAAGAGGATTTCCGCCGCCGTGAGTTGGCGAGTGCGGATGGCGCTGGGGCAGCGAGCATCGGCCGTGGATATGGTCGAGGAAGAGGCAGAGGACGAGGGGGAGGAAGGTTTGGTGGCAGCAACTTCGGCGGAGGCCGCAGGAGTGGCGGTTACGGCAGCGACGACAAGAGCTACGGACGCGGTCGCGGCCGATTCGACGGCGAGTGTCACTATTGCCACAAGAGCGGACACATGTGGCGCGACTGCTACAAACTCCCTGATGGTTGGACCCCTGCTCAAGGCCAAGAGGGTAGAGGAGAAGGAGGAGGGAGAGGACGAGGCCGTGGAGGCCGCGGCGGTCGCGGTGGCGGAGCTGCAAACATGAAGAGCGGAGACAACGACAAGGACCCGAGCGACGATCGATACCCGGGTCTATTCTACTTCGTGTCGACGCAAGTACCGGCTGGTCCAGAGAAGGATGAAGGATTTGAGGAGCCAGCAGCTGTGGGGAAGGTGACCCTACACCCCCTGGACTATTGGGTGATTGATAGTGGCGCTACCTATAGCATGACACCTCGCCCGGACTTGCTCACCGAACTCGAGCCGTCACCGGTGAAGCATGTCACATCGGCTTTGGGGCAGCGAGCAGAGGTGAAAGGCATGGGCAAGGCCATGTTCAAGGGTGCTGATGGGAAGATGGTGGGCCTCAAGAACGTGCTTTGGGTGCCCAGCCTTGCTGCAAACCTGATTTCCATGCGGCGGTTGGCAAAGGCCGGCATGGACACGAACTCGAAGGGAGCCAAGACCTACACCGCAAGGCTTGGCGATCGAATTCTTTGGGACCTTCATGAGGACAGGGATGTCTACAACGAGATGTGGCAGATCCCAGTGGTCCCTATGCCTAAGGAGAGGCAAGTGGCAGCAAGCATCAGCACCAAGGATGGAGCGGTCGGTAGCGACGATGGCGCGAACGGTCGCGCTAAGGAGAATGAGCTCAAGAAGAGCAAACCTGGAGGGACCAGCAAGTTCAGTGAACCTAAGGAGAGTGGTGCAGCAACCAAGGAGCAGCAAAAGGGTGAGGAGAACCCAGAGGCAGCAGCGGAGGAGGACTACGGAGAGAGTATGTGGGGCGCTATTGCGAGCGCGGCATTCTCCAATCCAACTTCGGCTACGGGGGAGTGTGATTGGCTCACCTTGCATCGGCGCATGGGGCATGTGGCCCTGCCCATCTTGCAGCAGCTAGTGAAGAATGAGATGGTTGCTGGCATACGTGTGAAGGGGGAGCCCGATGAGGTGCTTGGCTGCCCGACGTGCATTCAAGCCAAGTTCACCCGGTTTCCGTTCCCTAGTTCGGAGGCAACGGCAAAGGCACCGCTTGATGAGGTGGTGATGGACGTGGTGGGCCCCCTGAAGCTTGGAGCTGCTGGAGCTGAGTATTTTCTCACCATTGTCGACGTCTACACCCGCATGACTTGGGTGTACGTGCTGGCCAAGAAGAGCGACGTGGCTGAAACGTTGAAGACGGATTGGTTCCCGATGGTGGAGCGGCAACAAGACCGTCTAGTCAAGTCAATCCGCACCGATCGAGGGGGAGAGTTCCTGAGCAAGGAGTTTGGGTTGTGGCTGAAGAAGAATGGTATTCGGCACTCCCTCACCATGCCATACTCCCCTGCAATGAACGGCATCGCCGAGCGAGCGAACCGCACAATCACGGAGGCGGCACGCGGGTTGCTCATTGAAGCCGGGCTACCCGACTATTTCTGGCCTGATGCGGTGCGGAGCGCGTGTGTGGCCAAGAACAGAGCCTTGACTCATGTGGGAGCAGACAAATGGGTGCCCTATGTGGAGTGGCTAGGAAGGAAGCCAAAGGTGGATATGCTTCGGGTGTTCGGGTGCATGTGCATGGCGCTCGTGCCTAAGCATCTTCGGCACAACAAGCTTGGTGCCAAGGCGGTGTGGGCCGTGCACTTGGGCATGGCTCAAAACAGCAAGGGATGGCTTCTTTGGGACCCATTCACCAAGAAGTTCTTGGTGAGCAGGGACTGCAAGTTCATGGAGAACCTCATGTACAAGGATTGGAAGGCGGAGAATGAGGCGAAGATAGGCGTGCGGTTTGGGGAGGTGAAGAGTTCCGGTTTGGAGCATGTGGAGCTGCCTTTGGAACTGAGCAGCGGCAGCACAACCACAAGGCAATCCTCCCTTGTGAATGGGGGAGAGGAGGCCAATGATGCAGAGGAAGAAGAGGAGGAGGTGCAGCAAGTGAGCGAGCGTGCACCGTCACTTCCTTCCCGTACTACGAGTGCTCCACGGATTCGAGCCACACCGCAGCAACGCCAAGGCCTTCAAGTCCCTGCAGCTGAGGAGGAAGGAAGGGGGAAGAGGAGAGTTCAACCCCCTAATAGGCTGACCTATGATGCGCCGGGAAAGCAGGGCAAGACAGCCCTGGCCGGAGCGGCAATGATGGTCGGAGACGACGAGGAGAGTGACTACGAGGAGTGTGCCTTCGCGTTCTTCTCTCCAGTGGAGATGCCGGGAGAACCAGCAACTCTCAAGGAGGCTTTGGAGAGTAGTGATGCTGAGGAGTGGAAGAAGGCCATGGAGAGTGAGCTGAAGAGCATCGAGGAGAATGACACGTTTGAATTGGTGGAGCTACCGGAGGGGCGTACGGCGATAACGTCCAAGTGGCTCTTCAAAATCAAGTCGGATGCCGACGGCAAGATCGAGCGCTACAAGTCTAGGCTTGTAGCCAAGGGGTACCAGCAGAAGGAGAAGGTGGACTTCAAGGAGCTGTTTGCCCCTGTGGTGAAGCCGACGACGCTGCGAACCCTATTCGCGGGAGCCGCCATCAAAGGATGGGTAGTAAAGCAAATGGACATCGTAATGGCATTCCTTAACGGCATCCGTGAGGAGGAGATTTTTATGGTGCAGCCAGAGGGGTTTGATGATGGTAGTGGCAGAGTGTGGAAGCTGAAGAAGGCCCTCTATGGGCTGAAGCAGGCCCCTAGGCAATGGTACATGAAGCTGCGCGAAGTGTTGGAGGGGATCGGCTTCACTCCCTCAACGGCCGATCACTCCTTGTTCATGCTTGGCGAGGGGGAGCAGAGGAGTTTCATGGTGGTTTATGTGGATGACATCCTCATTTTCTCACCCTCTTCTGACCTTGTGAAGGAGGTGATGCTGAAGCTTCAAGACAAGTTCAAGTGCAAGGCCCTTGGTGACGTGAGCTTCTACCTTGGGCTCCACATCGAACGAGATGTGGAGAAGCGGTGCATGCGGGTGCATCAACGAAAGTACCTGGAGGCATTGGCTGCCAACTTTGGGCAGAGTGAAGGCCATGTGGCTACACCCTTTCCCTCTGGGTTCAAGTGTGTGAAGGGACCAGAGGAGGAGAGCGTTGGTGAAGAGGAGAGGCGCCGATTTCACTCGTTGGTGGGCAGCCTCATGTATGCGGCGGTAAACACCCGACCGGACGTCGCGTTTGCTACCGGGCAGCTGGCTAGGGTTGTGCAATGCCCTAATGAGGAGCAGGTAGCAGCTGGAATGAGGGTGGCCAAGTATCTTGGCCAAACACCGACCGTTGGGCTGCAATACTCGGCGGCGGCACAAAGGCGCCAAAAGGGCGCGGATGGTGTTGAACCCGGGCGTTTGTTCCTCACCGCCTACTCGGATGCTTCATATGCATCAGAACCAGAGGACATGACAAGTGTGGGAGGCTTCATATGCTGTGTTGGTGGAGGCCCAACTGCTTGGGAGAGCAAGAAGCAGGTTGACCAAGCTTTGAGCTCGGTGGAGTCCGAGTACATGGCACTCTTCCGTGCCGTACGGGAGATTGTGTGGCAGCGGCGTTTGTTGGCTGAATTGGGGGAGGAGCAGCAAGGACCTACCCCACTGTACTGTGACAGCCAGGGTGCCATTGCTCTTGCTAAGAACCCTGTGTTGCATGGACTCACGAAGCACATGAGGGTGAAGTGGCATTGGACGAGGAGCATGGTAACCGCGGGTGAAGTTGAGTTGCGCTACGTGAAGACCACGGGGCAGCCGGCTGACATGATGACCAAGAGGCTGGTGGAGCAGCAGCATTGGAAGTGTTGCAAGCTGGCTGGGATGGCTCTGATCTGAGAGAGCAACATATCCTAAGGCCAACAATCCGAGGGGGAGTTTGTTGGTGCAACCCTACGGTTTGCACTCGGCTTGTTGTCCGTGTGCGTGAATGTGTGTGTGTATGGAATGGTATGAGGGCATGGGATAATATATATTTCATGCTTATAATTGTGTGTGAATGTTGAGTCATGATGTCGAGTGTGTGTGTCGAGTCAATAGCGAGTTATCGCTAGACGCGTGTTACGCGGTCGTTTGTGTCTCGCGCGCGGTTTCTATTTTGTCGTGCGCGGTTTCTATTTTGTCCTGTGTCGAACGTTCGGCGTGTCGCAGGTGTGTGCAGCAGACCCATCAAGAACTCAAGGATGAGTTTGTGATGAAGAGCCCGAGCCTTGGTGTCAAGCCTCAAGTGATTTCGAAGCTCGCCAAAAAGGGTACACCTCAAGATATTGAAGATAGTTACATTACTTTGTGTAGTGTAACATTTCACTTGGTGTAGGCCCTAGTGAAGGGTAGTTTCGAGACCCTTCGTGGTTGGGGACAGTGTGGCACTGTTCCACATCACTGTACCTCGGCTCTTGGGGTTTGTAGGAGCTGGGAGTCATTCCCAACTCGTAACTCTTCCTATCTTGTGTTCTAAGACTATAGTGGCTGCCATAGTACCGTTCGTTCAAACCGACGCTGTGTCGTCAATTCTTTATCAAATCGTGCAATCTAAATTGCTAATTATAGACGACGTGAAGACGCTCCAGATCCAATTTGAATCAAGTCATTTGCAGCTGTGAGCAGAACGCTATCAACGTTTGAAGCCGCTGTGCAGAAATCCGTCTGTGCTCTCTATCTTTCGTTTTAGGCACATTCAAGCCTATTGTGACTATAACAAGATCTCCTCGTGCAGGCTGCCCTGTAGGAAAGCAGTGCTGAAGTCAAGAGCGTGAAGCTCGTAGTCGCGCTGAGCAGCGACGTGCAGCAGAACCCGAAGAGTGGTCATCTTCGGGGTCGGGGAGAAGGTCTAGAAGAAGTCAACTCCCTGTCGCAGACTGAAGCCTCGAGCAACATAACGCGCCTTGAAGACAGTCGGAGAACCTGGCGGCCGCTTCACCCTAAAAATCCACATGCCACTGACGATGTTCGCCCCAGGAGGGGGAACCTCGTTGACGTAGGTGCCTGTGGACTTCGAGGATGCCATCTCTGCGTCCATGGCTGACTGCCACTGAGAGGAGTAGGGACCCTCTATCGCCTCTGCGTAAGAGCGCGGGGTCGGGATGTCTGGTGCATCCGGGTCTCCCTCAGGTGCAATCAACATGGACACAAGATGGGGTACAGCAGCTGCAAAGCATTCAAAGTCCTCCTGCCTGTCCTCAAGGACGTCCGTGCCAAGAGCACACTCACCCCCGACGGACGGAGGACGGACAGAGTGAGACTCACCAACAAGACTCGCGGCGTAGTCTAGACGACAGTGAGCAGCAAAGTCGACAAGCTCAGCAACTAAGGCAGACGCAGCAGTGGACTCAAAGGAAGGGTCAGTGACAACAGTGGCCGGGAGACGCGTGACAGTAAGACTAGCAGCACGAAGGGAGTCAGACTCCGGGTCAGCAAGGGTAGGAAGAGAGGACGCAGGAGGAGACGGCAGAGGGACACGCTGCGGAGCAGTAGAAGGACGCAGAGCCATCCGATGCATGCCACGGACAGGAGGAGGACGCTGACGCAAACCACGATGACTAGTGCTAGCAGCACGAACAGGCGACGCAGGACGAGACGCAGGCTCACGACGCTCAGCAAGACCTCCGGTCGGACTAGTGTAAGGAGAAGGAGCAGGCAGTGGGGAGGGGGGCTGTAACTGTGACTGTGACTGGACAGGCGGTAGACACTCTAAGGAAGGAGCGGGACCAGTAGAAGGCGGGAGACCAAGAACCTGTTGAAGGAGCGGAACGTAGTACGGTCGCGGCCGCGCAGTGCCTCCAGAACCAGCAGGGACAGCACTAGCATCCCCAGCGGGAGCTCCAACTCCAGCAGCACCACCAGCTCCAGCAGCACCTCCAGCTGCTCCAGTAGCGCCAACTCCAGCACCCACAGGAGCACCGGCTCCAACAGCACCTCCAACTCCAGCACCCCCAGCAGCTCCAGCTCCAGCAGGACCACCAGAAGCTCCAGCAGTGCCAGCAGCTCCAGCCGCGGTACCTCCAGCAGCACCTGCTCCAGCAGTACCGTGAGCTCCAGCACCTCCAGCAGCTCCAGCCCCAGCAGCACCACCAGGCCCAGCAGCTCCAATACCTCCAGTACGAGCACCTCCGGGACTAGTGGCTCCAGAACCCCCAGTAGCTCCAGCAGCAGCAGGACCTCCAGCGCCCGTAGCACCACCAGCTCCAGCAGCACGGCTCCAGCGCCGAGCAAACCACTCGCGCAGCTGCTGTCGAGAGAGTGGCTCCCGCCGGGACGAAGTACCCGAAGGACCTCCAGGCGCCTCCAGACTCTACACGCGCAGGCTCAGCACCCTCAGGCTCCGCACCCCCAGACTCAGCAACCCCAGGCTCAGCACCCCCAGACTCAGCACCCCCAGGCTCCGCACGCTCAGGCTCAGCACCCCCAGACCCGGCACCACCAGGCTCAGCACCCCTAGCAGCACCAGGGTCAACAGCTACCTCGACAGGCTCGACTGCGTCTACCTGGGACACACCTGAGGGGGCAGTTCCCTGAGGGGGGAGGGGATCTATCGGGGGAGGACCTAGCACGAGGAAGAGCGGCGGGGGGGGGAGGGGGGCAGTGCGGTAGGGGAAGAGACGGTAGTAAGGAACCGACTCGTCAAACGTGACGTCCTGAGAGGACAGAACACGGCGCGAGGTGGGGTGGTAAAACTGCCAACCAGGCGCGTCAGGGGGGAAGCCAAGGAAGACGCAGGGAACAGCACGGGAGGACAGCTTGTCCGCAGACAAGTCGCGGACGAAAGCCCGAGATCCCCAGACACGGAACGCAGACGCATCGCCAACCTTCCCCGTCCACCGCAAAGTAGGTGTGGTCTCCGGCAAGGAGACACGAGGCTGAAGGTTGATCTGATGCGCAGCGTACTGAACCGCGAACGGCCACAGAAAATGGGGAGCAGCCGCATGGATCATGGACGTACGAGCGACGTCCATGACCATGCCAATGCGGCGCTCAGCAATCCCATTTTGCTGCGGAGAGGCCGGAAGCGTGAACGTCTGGCGGATGCCCTCCGCACGACAGAAGGCTCGCAGAAGTTCGGAGGAAAAATCTCCACCTCTGTCGGAGTGCAGACGCAAAACAGGAAGGTCCGAGCCAAAACTCTCGCTGAGCTGACGACGGGCAGCGCGGATCCAGTCGATCAGCACCTTAGTGACCTCACCCTTGAGGCGCAAGGGGAAGACGATGGTGTAACGCGAGTAGTCGTCAACGACCAGCAGAAAGTAGCACTTCTGACCCTGGCCACGGACGCGGGCTGGGCCCCGCACGTCCATGTGAAGCGTCTGCAGGGGAGCCTCCGTCGGAGGGAACTCGGAGGAGTGAGGAGCGGCGCGCTGCCGCCCCTCGATGCAAGGAACGCAGGTAGGGGCAGGCCTCGTGGGAAGGGGAGGGCGAGACCGGGGAAGACCAGTAACAAGGACACGGGAGGCCATGCCTCAGAGATGAGGCAGGGAGGGGTGGCCAAGGCGGTGGTGCCAGAGGAGAGTCTGGTGAGACAGGAGGCGACACGAGCAGGGGGCAGACTCAGGACCAGACCGGGACGCTGCAGCAAACACCTGACCCGACGCAGCTACCTGACCAAACTCAGCAACCAGAGGAGACACGGTAGTCAGGGTATACAGGCTCAACCCAGGCTGACGGGTGAACGTGGCCAGGTGGCGGCCCGTCCGGGTACACGATCAGTGGGTTACCCGCTGACCTCCAGGAGTGAACTAGTCAATCCACGCGTCCCAAGATGACCACTCTTCGGGTTCTGCTGCACGTCGCTGCTCAGCGTGACTACGAGCTTCACTCTTTTTACTTTAGCACTGCTTTCCTATAGGGCAACCTGCACGAGAAGATCTGGCTGCGCCGCCCACCTGGCTTCACTGGGTCGTTTCCTCTGATACCATTTGAGAATAAGAACGAGGAATGGTTGCATTGAGCAGCATGAGGAGTACAAGTAGGAAACCCTGAAGTGTTGTACCCCATATGAACTACCCCACTACAGCCTACACAGACTATAGCATATAAGTTTGACAATAAGTCTGTAAGGCGAGCGGCACGAAGAAAGCCTTCGAATGGAGGAGGAGAGACTTTAAGGGACGACGAATGAGGTAAGGGTAGAACAGGAGGTGAAACACGAGGGGGAAGAGAACGGAGGCCCACAGAGTGAAATTTGGAACAGGAGACAAGGGACGAGCATGAGGGGCACGACGAGGAAAGGGTTGCAAGACAATAATTGGGTTTCAAAGGTGAGGAGAAAACAACTCTGAACAAGGAGGAAAACGAGCCAAATACGGGTGTCGGAGAGGCAATAGTGAGGAGGGAGGAGGACTGCCGGTTGAAGGGTAACGAATATGAAAAATGTAGTAGTTTAGTAATCGACGAAACGATTGCTGCGGTTGCAGATGCAGTTGCCCATGCTGCGATTTACGCGTGGGCCTTGCGTTGATTGCACGCATGCAAACAAGGGTTCAAAAAAGTTCGGTTTAAGTCGAGTGCTTGATACTAGCGTGACAGATCTCCTAAGAAAATAAATAAATGTTAAAAAAATCATGTCCGTAAGTTGTAAGAAAATCAGACCACAGAAAATGAAACGCCTAAAAATTCAGACAAGGGCCTAAAATCAGGTATATTTATATGAAAATTGGACCGATTTGGCCTTCAAAAATTGGCATGGTGACACCTTAATAGAAATATCAAACAACAGGATTATTATAGAGTATTGAAAGAACAAAAAAAATTGTTACAAAACATTATTTTACTACAATCGAGACGTCTATTTTCACCAACACCTGCACATAGCGACTGCGCCAGGACTAAACAGAAGCATCTGCATCCTCGCAAAACCGTTTGAAGTTACCTACAAATAGCTCTGTCGTACGTATCGCAGGATTAACCTTGCGGAAGCCTTAAAATTTCATGCCCTTCGAGACCTCCCTTGTTTGGGATGTGACCTCTATCCGGCAAGCCAGCCATGCATCTGTCTTGCCCACATGTCAGTATGTAAGCGCTATTGTGCGGAGCCCTCGCGGGAGACAGTGCTCCTGGAGGCAGGCGAGTCGTTTCGCTAGGCAAGCCGCACAGGGGAAGAGGGTAGTGGGGGGATCGGCCGCGGAGGGGCTTCTGCGGGCCGCTCTCTCGGCCGTGTGGGTGGCGGTGAGCGGAATACGAAGCTGAGCTTGCCGCTAACAACGGAGGCCTCCACGGACGAAGGAGGCCCCGCGGGCAAAGAAGATGGTTTGGAGCGCTGGGAATAACCGCGGCAGGCGGCGCTGAACGCGGGGACGCGCGCGAGGAGCGGGCCGCCGGCGGGCGTGGGGGGAAGGGGGAGCGGAAGAGGGGGAAGTGGCAGGAAGGGAGCGAGAGAGGACGTGCGGAGAACGGGGGTAGCGGGCACGCGGGTCAGTTGCAGGATGGGAGGGGGCAGCTCGGCAGCAAGGGGGTGGGTGGGCGATGCGTCGCTGGAGCGACTGTAGTGAGAGGCGAGCTACATGCTGTGGGGCGCAAGGGGGACAGCTGGCGCCATGTCAACAGCAGCAGGGGCGGTGGACGTAGACGCGGCACAGCCCGCCACGCCTCCGCCGAAGCTACCAGAGCGGTTTGGAACAGTGGAGGAGTATGTAGGGGTGTTTGAGCCCCTCATATTGGTTTGAGGGTATACTGATAGATCAGCGTGCCCCGTCCATCCTGGTGTCCAAATCAGCGTTCGTGGTTTTGTTAATACGGATTTTGTCAGTGTAAAAGTCCTTAGTAAACTGAACCAGCAGGGTTAAAAAAACCATCAAAGCTGATGCAATAGTACATGTTCATTCACGTTATCATTGTGACAGCACTAGATATGGCTGGATTCTGAACATACTAACTCATATCATCATCATATTCACTCTCATCATCACCACCATTGCTACCAGCACCATCAATCTCACTGTCATCGCCTGCAGAACCATGCATGCCCTCGTCTAGCTCCTCCTCCTCCACCTGCAGCACCCGGCGGCCACTCCCCTTAACAAATTTGGCCCGCTCTTTCTCTGGCGCATCTTGCTCCTTGCGCTTGCTGGGGCGCCTTTTCTTGGTGCTCCTCCAGATGTCCACCACCTTCTCCCACTCCATGTCGTAGTCAAGCAGGCTCATTGCCAAAAGATCTCCCAGCTTGGCGTTGCAGAGGCTTGTCCTGCGCCACGACTTGATGACATTCTGACGTTCACACTCGAATGTGCTGAGTGGCAGAACAGCGACCGCAGCCCACAGACGGACTAGGTTGGGGTAGTTGGTCTTCCAGTCGCCGGTCTGCAAGATGGCCTTCAAACCGGCATGAAAGGGTTGCTCCTCCTTGGAGGAAGTGGAGGTCACCGGCAAAAACGTGCGCAGCTCCGCTCTTGCTGCACGCTTTTGGACACCTGCCAAACGGGAAAGTGCAACCGGGTAGAACGTCAAGCACAATAATGGGAAGAAGGTCAACCACACAAGGATGCGAAAACGTGCATGCACACATGCAGGTCAGGGGACTATGATTGCTCACCAGGCAAGATGGTGTCCTGGTTCTTGGCCTGAAAGATGGATGAGGCCGTGCAGGTGCTCCTTGCACTCTGCATCTCTTGCCTCTACGCCCCTCGGCCATGAGCGGGGCATGAAGAGCTTCGCCCCATTCAAGCGCGTCAGGTCCCCCAAGCGCAACTCCAAGTTGTAGACCAGCTCGCGGGCGAATGAGCGGCAGCAGGTAAAACATCCTTGCATGTCCCCGCTGCTGGTGGTGTATCCCGGCACAGATTCCTCGTGCAGCTGAAACTTGTGTACTTGGGTCTGACCGTCCCTGTCCACCCCCTCCACAGTCACTTCACGGCAGTCGGTTGAGGCGTGCCGCGCGAGGAAGGCAGACAGCAGCTCGCTGGTCCCACCACCAAACTGCTGGCCACAGCCGATGTACCTCTGCGCAATCAAGATGATGGTCCGCCTCACCTCGGAGTGGACTCCAGTGAGGTCGACAGATAAGTAGAAGGTATGGATCATGAATCTGCAGAACGTTGCACAACAACTCACCTGACGTTTCTGGAATAGCAGGTTGAGCGCGTTGAGTGTCGTTTGCACATCTGCTAGGAAGAACAAGAAGAAGTGGAATTTGAACGATGTCACCAGGCGGTACATCGTCGTGTCAGTCTGCTCGAGGTGAACGATGTAGCAGGAAAAACATGGCAAAAACGTGCGATTGCATCACTGCGACTCAACCAGCGGACGACGTGGATCCCCTGGACCTTGAGATTGGTATGCGTGAAGGTCTCCTGCGGCTCCTTGAATTTGAGGTTGACGTTGTTCGATCTGCCGAGATCTTCTGCCAATGAGCGGATGACAGCGTCGATAATGCCAAGCTCAGGAAGTGCCTTAGCCGCATCCTTTGCAGCTAGCGCTTCCCTGCCACGGGACAATAGCACAATCGGTTGGTTAGTACCTAACAGCAAACATATAAAGTTTCACATATCAAACAGCAACAACCCCTAAACGAGCGTACATGTGTGCGATGCAGTGAGAGGCCACCACATGCGGGATCTGCACTCGAAGACGCCCAACAAGGCCATTGTCATTGCCAATCATCACAGGAGCCCCATCGGTGCTGATTCCCGCCACCTTTTCCAGCGGTAGGCTGATACTGTCTAGAAATCCTTTGAGCACAGCGTGAAGAGATGCTGCATCACACTTCTCAATGGAGAGGTTAGCTTGAAACTCGGTGACGACGGCATACTCACGCAAAAATGTTACAAACAAAATCATGTGCTTCCCTTTGACGCGGCCTGTACTCTCGTCGCAGCTCAGACCAATGTACGGACTCGAGTCAATGAACTCTCTCTAGCGCGAACAAAGGTATGTCCCTGTTGCGGCGGTAATCTCTTCAAAGCCGTACCTGCACGGGCATAAACACGCGTGGTTAGTAATAGCATCACATACTTCAAACTCCGCACTGATTTAAATTAGTGCATTGTTATTCACGTCGTGTAGTAGGCACCATATCCGCTCTTTGGGAAGCCGGGTGTGCCACGATGCGCCAGATGTCGGACGAAGTCCACGTACATCTCGATCGGGGCATCGGACTTAGCGATGAAAAGTGCAGTTTCAAAGAGCGCGATCAGGTGCTCCTTCTCAAGGTCTTTCACCTTCGGGTTGTCGTCGATCCGGCGGTTAGCCTTGAGCGCTGCCTCGGCTGTCCTCTGTCTGCGCAGAGCTCGGCGGTGCTTCCTTGTGCGCTGATGCTTCCGCATTGCCTAGGTCTGCACATCGGTCGCCCCTTCTCCTTTGGCGCCGAAGTTCGTGCCCACATCACCGTGCGCAACGCAGACCGTGCATTTCATTGACGGGAAACCTGCTTTGGTCTAACACAAAACAAGCCACGGGTAGTCGTCAGACCACTGTTTGTTGTACATGAATAACGCTTCCTGATATTTCTCCTCGGCTATGTCGGGCAGTTCTGTTTCAGAAGTAACCTCAACCGCTTTCCCCTTGAGTTTATGTTGCTGGGTCTTCGGGGAGGAGTTCCCCACATCAGACGTTGGCGTAGCTTGACTGGCACCCCACTGGATCTTCGTCTGGAGGTACTTCAAATTGATACCCCTTTTGAGACATGGGCCGACGCGATTAGATCCAGCAGTGATAGTAGGACGGTTACGTGTAGGTTTGGAAGCGGCAGGAGTTGATGCGGTAGCGACAGGAGTTGATGCGGCAGCGGCGACATGCGTCGAACACTCGCCCTGCGTCCAGATGGTAGGTGCCTCGGGGCCCGAGGAAGGGAGAAGAACGGTCGGAACTGATGGCGAGACTAACCCGGGAGCAACTGAAGGTCGTCATAAGAAGTCAAGGCCAGTAAGGGAGACTGGCTTTGTGGCAGCGTGGGATTCAGGGCCGTCGCCTGCGGCCGACAGATCCGCCATGGCTGCTCAGCTCTGCCGAGCGTGCCGAGCTTGAGAGGGAAGCTACTCCTGCGTACGCTTGAGCACAAATGTCACTTCCTGCAGGGGTTCACGGCGAGTGCAAGAACAGAATGAGGGACCAGATGGGGGTACCCCCTCTCCCGATCCGCCATGGAGAGGCGTCTTGGTCCACCCTGGTCGTGTTTCCTGGCAAGATGACAAGACCCCCACCCCACTGCCATCCTTTATGGCGTGTTGGCGTGGACCCTGCCTCCAGTGGTGTGTTGTCTTTCTTTTTATTGGGCAGTCATGAACAAGGCTAGAGCTGTTTCGGTGTGATGGCTTCCAGTGAGGCAAAATGGTTCGCACGCACCAGCTGTCTGTACAGTGCATGGGAAAAAATTCCAAGCGTGTGGGTGGGGTTTCGTAAATCGCGGGAAGGTACTGTCTGTACATGCGTACCCTATCCTACCCCCCCCCCCCCCCCCCCCCCCCCACACACACACACGCACGCGCGGTCAAGTCCGTTTCAGTGTGACTCACTGAACTATACTGAGGACGTATTCCTACGGCCTCCTATCAGACCACCTCCTATCAAGAATTTGGTTTGACAATGTATACGTTATAAAACACCAGATATCAAGATTGGACCGATTAAGCGCACCAATAGAAATGCTCGCAGGGTTTCGCGAGAACGTATTGATTTCCCGATACACGGTTCCTGACGAACAGATGTTAGCCCAGTGTATGTGGCAGTCACCAATTCGTTTGATGCTGGACGATGTGGCAGTCGTGGGCTGCGCGCGAACGTGCACGGATTGCAAACTTCACGCGACACGTTCACACCTGGCGCCATGTCCACGTACGCCATCGCGCTAGCGAAATATTTAATTGGTATGAGCACGGCTACGGTAATCAGTATGCGATGGCGCTGGATGACGGGGTTGAGCACGTGAGCCATTTCTTCGCATACGTAATCCAGAATAGAGCGATTAATGCGGAAAAGGTTGATGAACACCTCTGCAGGCATGCTCACCATTTCGTCCTCCCATACGCCTAATCGTCGCCGCCGTAAGCTTCAATTTCGGGCACGTAGTTCACTCCGCGTCTCTACAATGGTATCTTTTTCTTCCGCCGTGCTTATCTGCTCTAGAAACTTTATGCACGTGTTGAGTACACTATTCATGAATGTGTCGTAGTAAAAAGCGTGCCATACAATTAACAACCTAGGCAGGAAAGGCACGTCCGTCATTGTCGATGTACAGGCCTTTGGCAACATTCCCGTACGTTGCGGCTATTTCTACTATTTGCAAGTTAAACGAGTGGGCTTGGCGTGGATGGGCCAGTGTGTGGGAACTGGTTTTGGACTTGTCCTCTCTGCACATTTCGTACTTACGTGGTGCACTTTTGGTGTGAACCGGAGCGCCTGATCAAGCTGGGTCGCAGAGTGCCACATCAGCGTTTGTTTTGAGCCGCACATGT
Source organism: Closterium sp. Naga37s-1 (assembly GCA_947471745.1). Lineage (NCBI taxonomy): Eukaryota > Viridiplantae > Streptophyta > Zygnematophyceae > Desmidiales > Closteriaceae > Closterium > Closterium sp. Naga37s-1. The sequence goes on along the minus strand of CANJKZ010000314.1, from coordinate 1,005,474 downwards.
GGGTAAACCGCCAAGTTTACTTGATATGAGGTTATGCGAGGTTGCCGATTTACAGGCGAGAAACATAATCTTGATACGAGGTGGCCTTGATAGGAAGCCGTAGGAATACGCCCTGATTCATCAGTGTTACTTGTACAGCAACACGCAAAATGGTCAGTGTGGCAAAATAGGTTATACTAGAATTTCAGTGCTAAAATTGAAGCAGTATGCTGAATTTTCAGGGAAAACGAGAATCTGAGCTACAAAATCAGCGCAATCAGCGTGTTTTACGCTGATATCTGAGGGCCTGGGTGGGGGGCTGTCTCAGTAAGTGGCTACAGCGGAATGAGTTGCATTGGATGGATTGGGGTACATATTCCTACCTCTAACTATCTGTACCCCCTACTGCACAACCCACTAATGGCTAGAATACTTGTCACACCCCCATAGCCTAAGTGGGGAGTGCAGAGTAACAACAAACAACCTAAGGTCACAAGACCGGTCACCGACAAAAGACAAAACAAAGCTCAGGGTGGATCACAACGTCGCCACACAGTCTAAGCGCAAACAGCGGCCACAAGGCCAGTGCAAGAGTGTATATGCAAATATATACAGTACAAGCAAAGACAAGAGACAAGCACTCACTACTGCAGTCTACTCGACCCAGTCTCAACGAGGCCTAACTGCAGACAGAACCGGCGGTGGTCACAAGGCTGAAGAGCCTTGGTGAAGATGTCTGCAGTATTGGCCTCGGAAGCCACGAAGTCCAGACGAGCCTGCCCGCGTCTCTCCAACTCTCGAAAGAGGAAGTACATGACGTCGATGTGCTTCACTCTGCTCTCCAGTCGAGGCTCACAACACTGGAGAATCATCGCCTTGTTGTTTGCAAATAAGGTCGGTGCAGAGCTCGGCCGCTCACCAAGGTCAGTGAGCAAAAAGGTCATCCAGCGTAGCTCCTGAGCAGCAAGGGCTCCAGCGTAGATCTCGGCCTCTGCGGTAGAAGTCGCAACAGAGGAGGACCGAGTAGACCTCCACGAGCCGTTCGACCTCCACTGGGCTCGAACGGCTCGTCAGGAAAAGGCCCAGTGAGTCTGTGGTCTACAGCAAGAGGAGTGGGTGTAGGAGAAGAGTCTTGAAGCCCGAACTGCTGAAGGACCTACTGCACCATGTGTGACTGAGTCAGAGTGATGGTGCGAGCGGCTCTGTCCCTGGAGATCTGCAGGCCAAGGTAGCGGCGCAGTTCCCCAAGGTCAGTGCAAGTGTGTCTCTTCTGCAGTTCGGACTTCACCTCTGCGAGTGCAACTGTGTCGGCTGTGGCAAAAACCAAGTCGTCAACGTAGACCAGAATGAAGAAAGGTGTGCGCCCACGACGAACAAACAGCGACGAGTCGGCGGAAGACGGCTCAAACCCGAGGTCGGGGAGTGTAGAGCGGAGAGTGTCGTGCCACTCACGGGGTGCCTTGCGGAGACCGTAGACCGGTCGTCTGAGGCTCCACTGGGTCCCAGGCGGGAAGATGCCAGTGAAGCCCGGAGGACGACGCAGCCAGATCTCCTCGTGTAGGCGGCCCTGGAGGAAGGCAGTGGAGAAGTCAAGAGAGTGTAGCTCGTAGTCTCTCTGCGCTGCTACGTGCAGTAACACCCGAAGAGTGGTCATCTTCGGGGTGGGCACGAAGGTCTGAAAGAAGCTTACTCCCTCACGCTGACTGAACCCTCTAGCCACGTAGCGTGCCTTGAAGACTGGAGGAGATCCCAGCGGCCGCTTCACCTTGAAGATCCACATGCCGTCAACGATGTTCGCCCCTTGGGGGGGAACCTCGTCAACGTAAGTGCCTGTGTAGGAGGCCATCTTTGCGTCCATGGCAGCTCTCCACTGAGAGGCCCAAGGCCCTGACACTACCTCGGCGTAAGTGCGAGGAGTAGGTATGTCAGGAGCGTCGGGGTCTCCCTCAGGAGCGAGGAGCATGGCACAGAGATGAGGCGAAGCAGCAGCCAGGAACTCTAGCTCAAAATGTCTGTCCTCTAGGACGTCACAGCCAAGGGCAGACTCGCCCCCGGCGGACAGAGGACGGACAGGAGGAGCGGCCACAACACGAGTGGCGAAGTCAAGGTGATGCGTAGCAGTGAAGTCAGTGACAGCGGCAGTGAGGACCGCGACGGAGGAAGGAGAGGCAAGAGGGTCTGTAACAAGAGAGGCGAGAACACGAGAGAGAGTGGGGCGGTACGTGCGGTAGTAGTCAGTGACCGGAGTGGACAGGGAGGCAGTAAGGGACGACTCAGGCGGACGGGGAAGAACAGACTAAGGAGAACGAGGAGGACTAGGACGAAACAACATGGTACGGAGGTCGGTGCCAGGTGACGAGGGACGAGCACGAGGAGAACGAGGCGCCCAAGTGTGGGCGAGAGGAGAGGGAGACGGAGGAGACTGAGAACGAGGGAACACAGCCGGAGCCGAGTCCGGAGGAGGAAACGTAGGACCGAACACAGGAGGAGATGAGGGGAAACCAAGGGTCCGAAGGCCAGTAACAGGGGGCTCCGGCTGCTGTGGCTACTGCAACTGCTGCTGTTGCGGCGGCGGCCCCCGCTGCTGCTGCTACTGCTGTTGTTGCTGCTGCTCCCGCTGCAACTCCAACCTCTCACGCTCCACCCGCTGCTGAACCTCCAACCTCTCACTCTCCACACGCTGCTGCTCCTCGCGCGCAAGACGAAGACGGGCCTGGTGTCGAGTCGGGTAGGGGTGAGGAGGAGGAGTAGTGTCAGGAGACGACAAAGAAGAACCGGCTCCACCCTCGAAAGGACCCGGCTGAGCACCCCCAGAGCGAGTACCCCCTGCGGCAGCACAACCAGTACCTGTAGGAGGTGTACCCGCACCCCCAGTCGTGGTGCCTCTAGTGGCACCAGCACCAGCCCCAGACTCTCCAGCTCCAGAAACACCACCAGCTCCAGCACCACCACCAGCTCCAGTACCCTCGGAACGGGCAGCCGCGGCAGGTGCACGCTCAGCGCCAACGCCAACACCCCCTGAACGGGCGGCTCCTGTAGGTGCACGAACAACTCCAACGCCAGCACCCCCAGAACAAGCACCGCCAGAGCCCTCACCTCGAGCACCAACACCCTCAGAGTCCGCAGTGGCCGGTAGAGGAAGCGCTGGCGGCTGCTGCGGAGGCTGTGAGGACGACTGTGGGGAAGGAGGAGAGACCTGGAGGGGTACCGAGGGGGGGGGGTAGCGTGGGACACTCCAGACGGAGCGGGAACAGGGGGGGGTACCGGAGGAGCAGGGGCGGGAGGAGGAAGAGCTGGAGCCAGGAAGAGGGGAGGGGGGGGAACCGGGAGACCTCGACAGGGGTACCTGACGTAGTAGGGGACGGACTCGTTGAAACGGACGTCACGAGAGTCAAAGAACTGGTGGGAGGGAGGGTGGTAAAAGGTGAATTCAGAGGAGGTATTTGGGAAACCAAGGAAGACACAGGGGACGGCGCGAGGTGAGATCTTGTCCGCAGAGGTGTCGCGGACAAGAGCCAAGCAGCCCCAGACACTAAACCTTGACGCAACACCAGGGGACCCTGTCCAAAGACTGGTCGGTGAAGCCCCTGGCCGAGAGACGCAAGGCCAGAGGTTCAGCTGGTGAGCGGTGTACCGAGCCGCGTAGGGCCACAAAAAATGTGGCGCGCGGGCGTGGATCATGGAGGTGCGGGCGATCTCCATGACCAGGCCTAAGCGACGCTCAGCAACCCCATTCTGCTGTGGAGCGTCTGGAAGAGTCCAAGACTGGGTGATGCCCTGCTCAGCACAGAATCTGGCGAGAATGCTGGAGCGAAACTCAACCCCACGATCGGAATGGAGACAACTGACACGACGACCTCGAGTACCCTCGGTGGCGAGCAGCCACCGGATCAGCGTAGAAGTCACGTCGGACTTCTTCGCCAAAGGGAACACGGTGGTGTACCGAGAGTAATCGTTAACGACCACCAGAAAGAAACTCTCACGCTCAGGGCCAAGGCGGGGAGCGGGGCCCCAGACGTCTAAGTATAGTGTCTGGAAGGGCTCGGTGGCCGGACGAAGGGAGGAGGAGTGGGGGGTGACGCGCAGCCGACCCTGGACACAAGGACCGCACGGAGGAGCTGGGGACGGCGAGAGCGGCGGGAGGACTCGGGGGAGGCCTAATACAAGACGCTGACTAGACATTGCGCAGAGACGAGGGAGGGAAGGGTGACCAAGGCGGTGGTGCCAGAGGAGGGAGGGGTGGGCAAGCGACCGACACGAGCACGACGCAGCAACTACACCTGACACAGCAACCTAACTGGACCCGGCTACCTGGTGGGACGGGGGAACCTGACGGGCGTCGGTGCGGAGGGTGTACAGACCGGAGCCCGGCTCCTGGCGAAACGTGGCCAAGGGGGCGTACGTGTCACCGTCCACACAGACTGCGGTGTCACCAGAAGGTTCAACCCAGACCCCGACGTGCTGTCTCGCCAGGGTGCCCACACCAACCAGGTTCCTAGAGAACGTAGGAACGTGGAGGCCAGTCAGGGAACCGGAAGGAGCAGTTGGGCACGGGAGTGTAGTGGCGTGAGTCGCAATGACCGGTCCTGAGGAGGGATCAGCCAGTGCTACAGGGACAGGCGCCGGTAGCGGAGAGAGAGTCGTGTAGTCGCGGAAGAAGCAGTGCGACGCTTCTGAGTCCAGTGTGAAGGAGAGAGAGGCGTCCGCCGAGGGAGAACCTGTACTAGTAGCTAAACAAGATCCTACACGAGCACCTACTCTAGCAACAGGCAAAGATCCTAAGCTAGTGACAGGCAAGTACACAGATCCATGAGCACTATAGTCAACATCAGCATACATCGCATATGACCTAGCATCATCCATAGTCATATCAAAAACAGCAATACCACGAGCAAGAAGCGTACCCCAGCGTGGCGGCGGGGGAGCGGAGGGGCCGTGGTGCAAGACGTATAGGTCGTCGAGACGACTGAAGCAGCGTGCAGCAGAGTGGTCGGGGCGGCCACAGTACGAGTCCCGACGAGGACCCGTAAGGATCCAGTACTCACAGGGACCAACGTCGCAGCCGGCCGAGCGAGGTCCCCGACTGGAGGGGGCGCCACTGCGCCCAGTTCCCGGGGGACCCGCAGACCTCCACCACTGCTGAGGGCCCCACTGCTGCGGCGGGCCCCACTGCTGAGGCCGCTGCTGTGGCGGGCATTGCTGCTGTTGTCCCTGCCGCTGCTGCTGTCCAGGCGGTGGCAGCTGCTGAGAAGTCGGCTGCTGCTGCTGCTGCGGGAACCCCTCACCACCAGTGAAAACTCCACCGTCGAGAGGAGGGCCGTCAGGGCCCGAGCCACCCCCACCACCACTCCCACCACCTGCCCCACCGCCGCCGCCACTACCCGCACCACCCCCAGTACCCCCGCCGCCCTTCCCGCCCTTCTTGCCGGCCTTGCCACGCTTCTGTCCGCCAGAGACAGAAACAACCGCCGTCTCCTCAGAGGCAGAAGACGTGGGGGTGGCAAGCGAGGCAGCGAAGGTGGGAAGCTGTGGTACCGCACACCCCTCAAAAAGACGAGGAGGAGGCGCGGAAGAGGCAGAGGCAACAGTAAAGAGGTTACTCTCGATCTTCGAGAGAGCGGTCTTAAGAAGATCAATGGTAAGCTCAATGGGGTGCTTCAAAAGAAGCGCGTCGCGGGCTGTGGCTAGGCGGTCAGGGAGGCGAGTGACTAGCCAGTGAATAGTGAGCCACATAGGGGGCGGGGCAAGGGCAAGCTGGTCCTCAGTGCAAGCAGCGCGAAAGCGAGCGCCAAGAGAGCGCAGGTGGGTAGCGAGGTCAAAGACAGTCTCAAAGGAGGCGAGGCAAGGGTAGATAAAGGGTACGAGGAGGCGACTTAGCGAAGCAGAGGAGGGAGTGGAGTAGCGAGCAACAATAGCCTTATACAGATCTGCAGCAGACTCGACCTGAGCGAAGTGGACTGCCTTTGTCGGCGGGAGAAGGTCGGTCAGGGCGAGGCAGGCAGCGGCGTCACGAGACTCCCACACGTCACGAGCAAGGAGCTGGCGCTGGTAGTTGGCCTCCTGCTCAGAAGTAGGCGGTGGGGTAGTGGGCAGCGGCCGAGGCTGCAAAGGGGCGGTCAGAGTGCCGGACGCATGTGCGAACAGGTGCACGCTATCCTGCCGCTGGCTCTTAAGGTGGCGCTGCGCCTGCGTAAGCCACGTACTAAAGTCAATAGGTCTCCCCTCAGGGTCAAAACGAAGTACTTGGGAGGTCGCCATAGGGGGCGAAACTGAGAGAGCGCGGCTGCCAGCCACGGGAGGGGGGAGACAGTCAGTAACGTGTGGGCAGGCGAGGAGGCATGCAGGTGGGTAGGTGGGCGGCGCAGTGCGCTGGCTGGTGGGCGGCGCGGCGCGCTATGGGGCGTGCAGCGCGGCGTACTGGGTGGCGGGCGGCGCGGCGGGTCTACGGGCGGGCTGCGCAGCTGGTTGACGGGCGGGCGACGCGGCGCGCGGGCCTACGGGCGGCGCGGCGGGTCGACGGGCGGGCTGCGCAGCTGGTCGACGGGCAGGCGACGCGGCGCGCGGGTCTACAGGCGGCGCGGCGGGTCGACGGGCGGGCTAGGCGACGGGCGGGCCTACGGGCGGGATAGGCGACGGGCGGGCCTACGGGCGGGATAGGCGACGGGCAGGCCTACGGGCGGGCGAGGCGACGGGCGGGCCTACGGCCGGGCTGCGCGGCTAGGCGATGCGACGCGCGGGCCTACGAGCGGGTGGCGCGGTGGCTAGGGGACGGGCCGCGCTGCAGGTCGACCGGCAGCGTGGCGCGTTAGGGGGTAGCTGGCTGGCTGGCTGGCGACTTAGGGCTTAGCGCGCTAGCGCGCTCGCGTGTCTGGCGAGCTAGGGAAGGAACTAAACCCTAAACCTAGGGCCTAGGAGCGAGGAACCTAGCTGATACCATCTCAGTAAGTGGCTATAGCGGAATGAGTTGCATTGGATGGATTGGGGTACATATTCCTACCTCTAACTGTTTGTACCCCCTACTGCACAACCCACTAATGGCTAGAATACTTGACAGTATGGTACACCAGCAGCAGCAGCATGCACGGATGTTTCTTGCGCGGTCAATCTTCAGAAGTTGTGCAAGCGGAAATGCGATGGGCCGATGGCTAACAAGGATGAGATACAAATATGCAACCCTTAAAGGTTGTACATGTTATAGTCACAGTAGGCTCCAATGTGCCTAAAACGAAAGATAGAGTGCACAGTCAGATTTCTGCACAGCGGCTTCAAACGTTCATAGCGTTCTGGTCACAGCTTCAAATGACCTGATTCAACTTGGATCTGGAGCGTCTTGCTGTCGTCTACAATAGGCAATATAGATCGCTCATAAAAAACAACAAAGCAAGAGATTTGTTTTTTACGACTGCATGCCATATCGTGACATCCTGTTGCGCTCTAAACAACGCCCCTTTTTTTGCATCGTGCAGTACTGAGAGAAACACGCTGAGCTGCTAGTAACGGGGGATGGAGGGGTCGACCCTGAGCGAGTATGCATCGATGCCCCCGGCAATGTTGAACAGGCGCGTGAAGCCCTGGAGGCACGGCAGGAGGGAGCACATTGGAGGAGTGGGGGATGACGTGGCAGAGTAGTAAGTCGCATTGTTGTGGGTGGAGCTGCATGCAGCAAAGCTCCATGAGTGGCGGTGCTGTGGAATGTGCACCAAGTGTAGTGATGGGATAAGAGGGTCTAGTGAGAGACGCAGGGGAGAGAGAGGAGAGGGGTAGAGAAGGAGTGGGAAAGAAAGAAAACAAGAGACGGACTAGGAGAGGGGTGAGCAGGTGGCTGTGAGGAACTCAACAATGGTCAATCGAATAGTTCTGTTGTGACATGAGCACCAACACGCGGAGGAGAAGAAGAAACAGGTGGAACAGAACAGGAAGAGAGAGGGAAGGGAGAGGGTGTAGTGGTGAGCGAGGGAGACGGACGGATGACGGGAGATGTGGACCGGAGGAAGGGATACGAGGAAGGGAGAGAGAGGAGGGAAGAGCAAAGAATGGAGCAAGGGTGGAAGGGAGCGAGGGTGGAAGGGAGCGAGGGTGGAAGGGAGCGAGGGTGGGTGGCGGGGCGACCTGGGATTGGAGCCAGTGGGCCATCTGCTGCGAGCGAATGCCGTGATGGCACTGCCGCCAGGGGGGGCGGCGCGTGGTTGGGTTTGAATGGCATGTGATGGGTCGACATGAGATGAAAAGGGAGGAGAGAACATGGGATGAGCAGGCGATGAGATACGAGCGGGGACAGGAGGGATGATAGGGGGGAAATAGGACATAGGATGGCACTGCAAGGATGAGGAAAGATGCATGGTACGTGAGGTGAGATGCATGGTACGTGAGGTGAGATGCATGGTACGTGAGGTGAGATGCATGGTACGTGAGGTGAGATGCATGGTACGTGAGGTGAGATGTACGTCATGTGAGGAGAGATGGCAAAGGTGATAACATGGTGATACTGGGTGGGTAGCAGGCAGCACGGTCCTGTGTGGTTGTGTGCGATACCAGGAGGTAGGTGTCAGTGTGAGGGTCGAGTGTGTCAGCGATGGACGGCCCCCACTGGCCGAACTGGCTCAGCGGCAGCACTGTGAACCCGGGGATGGCCGCCATCTCCCTGCGTGCCACCACCACCACACACAGCATAGCACAGCACAGCACAGCACCGCACAGCACAGCACAGCACAGCACCGCACAGCACAGCACAGCACAGCACCGCACAGCACAGCACAGCACAGCACAGCACAGCACAGCACAGCACAGCACAGCACAGCACAGCACAGCACAGCACATCACAGCACGGCACGGCACGGCACGGCACGGCACGGCACGGCACGGCACGGCACAGCACAGCACAGCACAGCACAGCACAGCACAGCATAGCACAACACAGCAGAGCACAGCACAGCACAGCACAGCACAGCACAGCACAGCATAGCACAACACAGCAGAGCACAGCACAGCACAGCACAGCACAGCACAGCACAGCACAGCACAGCACAGCACAGCACAGCACAGCACAGCACAGCACAGCACAGCATAGCATAGCACAACACAGCAGAGCACAGCACAGCACAGCACAGCACAGCACAGCACAGCACAGCACAGCACAGCACAGCACAGCACAGCACAGCACAGCACAGCACAGCACAGCACAGCACAGCACAGCACAGCACAGCACAGCACAGCACAGCACAGCATAGCATAGCACAACACAGCATAGCACAGCACAGCACAGCACAGCACAGCACAGCACAGCACAGCACAGCACAGCACAGCACAGCACAGCACAGCACAGCACAGCACAGCACAGCATAGCATAGCACAACACAGCAGAGCACAGCACAGCACAGCACAGCACAGCACAGCACAGCACAGCACAGCACAGCACAGCACAGCACAGCACAGCACAGCACAGCACAGCACAGCACAGCTTAGCATAGCACAACACAGCATAGCACAGCACAGCACAGCACAGCACAGCACAGCACAGCACAGCACAGCACAGCACAGAACAGCACCGCACAGCACAGCACAGCACAGCACAGCACAGCAAAGCAAAGCACAGCACAGCACAGCACAGCACCGCACAGCACAGCACAACAGGGCACAACACAGCAGAGGTGGCAGAATTGAGGAGAGAGGAGAGAGAAGGGGAGAGAGGGCGTGGTTCATTTGGGGACGGGGAGCGAGAAGAGTGGGAGTGGATGAAGCAACGCAAGTCAGGGGGGGCGACGAAGGCAGCAGGAAGGGAAGCATCAATGCCACATGGGCAAACCAAAATATGGCAGCATGGCAGGGCATGGCATGGCAGGGCATGGCATGGTATGGCAGGGCATGGCATGGCATGGCATGGCATGGCATGGTATGGCATGGCATGGCAGGGCATGGAAGGGCATGGCATGGCATGGCAGGGCATGGCATGGCATGGCATGGCATGGGCATGGCAGGGCATGGCACGGGCATGGCATGGCATGGCATGGGCATGGCAGGGCATGGCATGGCATGGCATGGCATGGCATGGCATGGCATGGCATGGCATGGCATGGCATGGCATGGCATGGCATGGGCATGGCAGGGCATGGCATGGCATGGGCATGGCATGCCACGGCAGGCATGGAGTGGCATGGCGTGGGCAGAGGGGCAGCATGCACGCACACTTCCCGTGCCTCGCGCACGTCCACCAGCTGCACGGCGCGCCTCCCCTCACTCTCCGCCTGCGCCTCCGCCAGCTCTGCCTCCAGCGACCGCCCCTCGCTGTCCCCGGCCCCCCTGCCCGCTGCACCCCCCTGTGGCAGCGGCATCACGTACTCCTCGCTGAGGCGGCGCGCGAACTCCTCCACCGTCACCTGGTCCAGCACCGCCGCGTGCCTGACACGGTCATGCCGGCCGGGCGAGGGGCAGGGGGGGAGGAGGGGAGGAGGGGTGGGGGAGTGGAGGAAGAGAAGAGGTCAGGATGCTTGGGCGCAGATGAGAAGGGGGGCATAAAGGGAGAAGGGTGAGGGAGCATGGAACATGCAAAGAGCACAGTGAGAGAGGGGCAGCGGAAGTGCATGCAACATGCAAGGGGTGGCTCACCTGTCCCCCAGCACCTGCAGCAGGTGCCATCCGTGCTTGGTCTTGCACCGCACCACATCGCCTGGCCTCGCCTTGAACGCCGCCTCCTCAAACTCCGGCTCCTGATGCCACGCCATGCCACGCCATGCCACGCCACGCCACGCCACATCATGCCATGTGGTGCCATTCCATGCCATGGAGCGCACGAGTGGTGGACGAGTATGGGGCGTTACGTGGTGAGGGCGTTACGTGGTGGGGGCGTTACGTGGTGAGGGCGTTACGTGGTGAGGGCGTTACGTGGTGAGGGCGTTACGTGGTGAGGGCGTTACGTGGTGAGGGCGTTACGTGGTGAGGGCGTTACGTGGTGAAGGCGTTACGTGGTGAGGGCGTTACGTGGTGAGGGCGTGGATGCCACCAGCACGTGCAAGCTGCGAGGCAGGAGAGCGTGAGGGGGCGAGCATGGTGGTGAGGCGAGCATGGTGGTGAGGCGAGCATGGTGGTGAGGCGAGCATGGTGGTGAGGCGAGCATGGTGGTGAGGCGAGCATGGTGGTGAGGCGAGCATGGTGGTGAGGCGAGCATGGTGGTGAGGCGAGCATGGTGGTGAGGCGAGCATGGTGGTGAGGCGAGCATGGTGGTGAGGCGAGCATGGTGGTGAGGCGAGCATGGTGGTGAGGCGAGCATGGTGGTGAGGCGAGCATGGTGGTGAGGCGAGCATGGTGGGGAGGCGAGCATGGTGGTGAGGCGAGCATGGTGGTGAGGCGAGCATGGTGGTGAGGCGAGCATGGTGGTGAGGCGAGCATGGTGGTGAGGCGAGCATGGTGGTGAGGCGAGCATGGTGGTGAGGCGAGCGTGGTGGTGAGGCGAGCGTGGTGGTGAGGCGAGCATGGTGGTGAGGCGAGCATGGTGGTGAGGCGAGCATGGTGGTGAGGCGAGCATGGTGGTGAGGCGAGCATGGTGGTGAGGCGAGCATGGTGGTGAGGCGAGCATGGTGGTGAGGCGAGCATGGTGGTGAGGCGAGCATGGTGGTGAGGCGAGCATGGTGGTGAGGCGAGCATGGTGGTGAGGCGAGCATGGTGGTGAGGCGAGCATGGTGGTGAGGCGAGCATGGTGGTGAGGCGAGCATGGTGGTGAGGCGAGCATGGTGGTGAGGCGAGCATGGTGGTGAGGCGAGCATGGTGGTGAGGCGAGCATGGTGGTGAGGCGAGCATGGTGGTGAGGCGAGCATGGTGGTGAGGCGAGCATGGTGGTGAGGCGAGCATGGTGGTGAGGCGAGCATGGTGGTGAGGCGAGCATGGTGGTGAGGCGAGCATGGTGGTGAGGCGAGCATGGTGGTGAGGCGAGCGTGGTGGTGAGGCGAGCATGGTGGTGAGGCGAGCATGGTGGTGAGGCGAGCATGGTGGTGAGGCGAGCATGGTGGTGAGGCGAGCATGGTGGTGAGGCGAGCATGGTGGTGAGGCGAGCATGGTGGTGAGGCGAGCATGGTGGTGAGGCGAGCATGGTGGTGAGGCGAGCATGGTGGTGAGGCGAGCATGGTGGTGAGGCGAGCATGGTGGTGAGGCGAGCATGGTGGTGAGGCGAGCATGGTGGTGAGGCGAGCATGGTGGTGAGGCGAGCGTGGTGGTGAGGCGAGCGTGGTGGTGAGGCGAGCGTGGTGGTGAGGCGAGCATGGTGGTGAGGCGAGCATGGTGGTGAGGCGAGCATGGTGGTGAGGCGAGCATGGTGGTGAGGCGAGCATGGTGGTGAGGCGAGCATGGTGGTGAGGCGAGCATGGTGGTGAGGCGAGCATGGTGGTGAGGCGAGCATGGTGGTGAGGCGAGCATGGTGGTGAGGCGAGCATGGTGGTGAGGCGAGCATGGTGGTGAGGCGAGCATGGTGGTGAGGCGAGCATGGTGGTGAGGCGAGCGTGGTGGTGAGGCGAGCGTGGTGGTGAGGCGAGCGTGGTGGTGAGGCGAGCATGGTGGTGAGGCGAGCATGGTGGTGAGGCGAGCATGGTGGTGAGGCGAGCATGGTGGTGAGGCGAGCATGGTGGTGAGGCGAGCATGGTGGTGAGGCGAGCATGGTGGTGAGGCGAGCATGGTGGTGAGGCGAGCATGGTGGTGAGGCGAGCATGGTGGTGAGGCGAGCATGGTGGGGGGAGACGTGGAAGGGGCGGGGAAGGGGCGATGGGGGCAGGAGGGAGGGGCGGGGGGGCGACTGACAGTGGAGCCTTTGGAGATCCACCCCACCATGCCGCCCTTCTCCCTCGACGCGCACAGCGAGTGCTCCGCCGCCAGGTCGCTCAGATCCGATTCGTCTGCACCCCCGGGGAGGGAGGGAGGGGCGGGGAGGGGAGGGGGTGGTTGAGGCGGCAGGTCTGCGCGACCGGGGAGGGGTGTGTGGTGGGGTGTGTGGTGGGGTGTGTGGTGGGGTGTGTGGTGGGGTGTATGGTGGGGTGTGTGGTGGGGGTGGTGGTGGGGTGTGTGGTGGGGTGTGTGGTGGGGTGTGTGGTGGGGTGTGTGGTGGGGTTGTGTGGTGGGGTGTGTGGTGGGGTGTGTGGTGGGGTGTGTGGTGGGGTGTGTGGTGGGGTGTGTGGGGTGTGTGGTGGGGTGTGTGGTGGGGTGTGTGGTGGGGTGTGTGGTGGGGTGTGTGGTGGGGTGTGTGGTGGGGTGTGGGGTGGGGTGTGTGGTGGGGTGTGTGGTGGGGTGTGTGGTGGGGTGTGTGGTGGGGTGTGTGGTGGGGTGTGTGGTGGGGTGTGTGGTGGGGTGTGTGGTGGGGTGTGTGGTGGGGTGTGTGGTGGGGTGTGTGGTGGGGTGTGTGGTGGGGTGTGTGGTGGGGTGTGTGGTGGGGTGTGTGGTGGGGTGTGTGGTGGGGTGTGTGGTGGGGTGTGTGGTGGGGTGTGTGGTGGGGTGTGTGGTGGGGTGTGTGGTGGGGTGTGTGGTGGGGTGTGTGGTGGGGTGTGTGGTGGGGTGTGTGGTGGGGTGTGTGGTGGGGTGTGTGGTGGGGTGTGTGGTGGGGTGTGTGGTGGGGTGTGTGGTGGGGTGTGTGGTGGGGTGTGTGGTGGGGTGTGTGGTGGGGTGTGTGGTGGGGTGTGTGGTGGGGTGTGTGGTGGGGTGTGTGGTGGGGTGTGTGGTGGGGTGTGTGGTGGGGTGTGTGGTGGGGTGTGGTGGGTGGTGTGTGGTGGGGTGTGTGGTGGGGTGTGTGGTGGGGTGTGTGGTGGGGTGTGTGGTGGGGTGTGTGGTGGGGTGTGTGGTGGGGTGTGTGGTGGGGTGTGTGGTGGGGTGTGTGGTGGGGTGTGTGGTGGGGTGTGTGGTGGGGTGTGTGGTGGGGTGTGTGGTGGGGTGTGTGGTGGGGTGTGTGGTGGGGTGTGTGGTGGGGTGTGTGGTGGGGTGTGTGGTGGGGTGTGTGGTGGGGTGTGTGGTGGGGTGTGTGGTGGGGTGTGTGGTGGGGTGTGTGGTGGGGTGTGTGTGGGGTGTGTGGTGGGGTGTGTGGTGGGGTGTGTGGTGTGTGGTGGGTGTGTGGTGGGGTGTGTGGTGGGGTGTGTGGTGGGGTGTGTGGTGGGGTGTGTGGTGGGGTGTGTGGTGGGGTGTGTGGTGGGGTGTGTGGTGGGGTGTGTGGTGGGGTGTGTGGTGGGGTGTGTGGTGGGGTGTGTGGTGGGGTGTGTGGTGGGGTGTGTGGTGGGGTGTGTGGTGGGGTGTGTGGTGGGGTGTGTGGACGGTTCGCATGGCGGGGAGTGGTGGGTGGTTGGGTTGGGACGGCAAGGGGGAGTCGAGGGATGGTTCAAGAGAGGGGGCGGCGTGGCTTGGACCAGAGGGAACTGAATAGAGCAGCATGAGGTACCGCTGTGGCAGCTGCAGCGATGCACGGCGCATGGTGCAGCACATTCGAACACGCGTGGCCCCATAGCACCGCTCACCCGCCATCACGCCGCTCACCCGCCATCACGCCTCGCCTCTCACCCGCCATGATGCGGCGTTGCAGCTCCAGCAGCAGCGGCAGCTGGTCCGCGCCCACCACCAGGTGCTGCACCAGCACCTCGCGGTCCCACTCCTCCTCCGCCTCGCGCGCGCCCCGCCCCCCGCCTCCCGCCGACGCGCTCGAAGCCACGCTCCGTCGCCCCGCCGCGGTGGAGAACCAAGGGACGGCGGAGGAGCAGCGACGGACGGACGGGATGCAATATGCGGCGTGGCCGCGGGGTAGCGTGGGGAGGCGGAGAGCGGACCGAGAGGCGCAAGGGGATGGCGGGAGCGCGGCACGGCGAGGTGCGAAGAGGAGCAGCGGGGACGGGCGGTGAGGCGAGCTGCGGGGAGGACGGCGAGCTTGCGCGCAAGCGACGCCATTGGCGGATGTGCGAGGGGAGGAAGGCACCTTGGGTTGCTCTTGAACGAGGGGGGATGCACTCTGGCCGCAGGCTTTGGTGGACAATGGGGTTTCTCTGGGGACAAATTCCAGTATTTGCTAATAATGTTCCAGAGGTTTTGTACACTTTGGGGAGGAATCATATATGAAATCCAGCCAGATACACAAACTTTTTCCACCTTATCACCCGTGTGTGTCTGGCAGACTAATCTTCAATAAATCAACCATATTGAACCATCCCTGAACCGATTTGGTAACAAGCACTGAAATCTATTTGTGATCGGCTAATTCGATTGTTCTTGTAACGGTCTGTCAACAAACACGAGATAAAGAGAAACACTAGCTACGCTGTTGTTGTTTGAACAGATTGATTACGTGTAGTCGCGTACGATCATTCGGACAAGGACGACAGCGGGCGACGACGGTGACCCACGTTGACGCGAGGCAGACGAGCCACGGCAAGGTTGACGGCCTCTGTGGGACCAACCCTCATCTCCGCGGGTCCTGCGCTCAACGCCCCTGTCGCCCGTCGCATCCACCTGCGCAACGCCGCGCCCACCACCGTTTCCCTCCGCGCCACCACTCCGCCGCGGCAGCGGGCGAGCGGCGGGCAGCGCAGCAGCATGGAGGGCGGCGCGGGAGGGACCATCAGCGGCCCCCTCGCGGCTTCGGGTGCGTCGCCCATCGCCGCCGCTCCTCGCACATTCTTGCCGCCTCGCACCCCCTCTCTTGGTCCCGCGCCTCCCCTCTCACCCGCGCTCCTCGCGGCCTGCCTTCCACTCCACTCCCATTCTCACCACTCTCTATCGTTCTCCACCGATCTCCCCTCCCGCTCCTGCGGGGGAAGGGCGAGTGCCCATTGCACTCCCTTCCCTTGACACTTAACTCTGCCAACGCCACTCTTCCCTCCTCTCCCACTTCCCGTTACGCCTCCCCGCCAGGCGGCATGGACGGCGGGACGTACGGCGGGCTGGACGCGGGGGACCTCGAGTTGGCGCCCGCCGTCACCACCGTCGCCTTCTCGCCCGCGCCGCTGCCGCCGCTGCGCGTGCCCGTGCGCGCGGGTCCCGCCGACAGCCCCGAGCGCGGCGCGTGGGTGCTGGCGTTCCAAGACGAGCCCAGCTGGCGCAGCGCGTGGGGGGCGTGCGAGCGCAAGATAGCGGAGCAGTGCGAGGTGAGCAGTGCGAGGTGAGCAGTGCGAGGTGAGCAGTGCGTGGTGAGCAGTGCGAGGTGAGCAGTGCGAGGTGAGCAGTGCGAGGTGAGCAGTGCGAGGTGAGCAGTGCGAGGTGAGCAGTGCGAGGTGAGCAGTGCGAGGTGAGCAGTGCGAGGTGAGCAGTGCGAGGTGAGCAGTGCGAGGTGAGCAGTGCATGGTGAGCAGTGCGAGGTGAGCAGTGCGAGGTGAGCAGTGCGAGGTGAGCAGTGCGAGGTGAGCAGTGCGAGGTGAGCAGTGCGAGGTGAGCAGTGCATGGTGAGCAGTGCGTGGTGAGCAGTGCGTGGTGAGCAGTGCGAGGTGAGCAGTGCGTGGTGAGCAGTGCGAGGTGAGCAGTGCGAGGTGAGCAGTGCGAGGTGAGCAGTGCGAGGTGAGCAGTGCGTGGTGAGCAGTGCGTGGTGAGCAGTGCGAGGTGAGCAGTGCGTGGTGAGCAGTGCGAGGTGAGCAGTGCGTGGTGAGCAGTGCGAGGTGAGCGTGGGAGCGGGCTCACGCTGAATGCATTCTTCATCGTTAGCAAGGCTCTCACCATCTCCCATTCTTCCCGCCCTCCTCTTCCATCCTCCTTTCTCCTGCTCCACCCTCACCCCCCCTTTCTCACAACTTTTCTTCCCCCTCCCCCACGTCCACGTTACTTAATCTCTCCCCTCCCACCCCCTATTTCTCCCCCTCCTCCCCTGCCCTTCCTCCCCCTTCCCCCCTCCCCCCCAGGTGGGCGCGCGCATGGGGTGTTCAGTGCGCGCCAGCGAGCGGTGCCAGGCAGCGCTGCCGTGGGGGCTGAGGGGCGCGGGGGGCGGCTTCCTGGGGGTCATGGAGCTGCTGGGGGTGGGCGGAGGGGCGGGCAGGGGCGGCGAGGAGGAGAAGGAGCGCGAGGCGTGTGAGGAGCGGGAGATGATGGCGTGCCTCGCCACCGCACAGGTACTTTGGCACAAGCGCACAGGTACTTTGGCACAAGCGCACAGGTACTTTGGCACAACCGCACAGGTACTTTGGCACAACCGCACAGGTACTTTGGCACAAGCGCACAGGTACTTTGGCACAAGCGCACAGGTACTTTGGCACAACCGCACAGGTCGCTCACCACGCCATGCCTCGCCTTCCATCATCCCTCCGTGCTCCGCTCAAGTTTCCTCTTTGCATCCATTTGGCCCCTTTGCTCGCACTGATGCCCCCCTGGCCCCCTTCCATTACTCCCTCCTCCCCTCGTGGTCCCTCCATTTGAATGCTCCTTGTCTTCTCAACCCCGTGTGCCCCCATGCACGCCCACAGGCCGCCTGTGAGGAGCATGCGCAGCAGCAGTGCAGCGCCGCCTTCTCCCACGCGCTGCTCGCGCGCTCCCTCTCCGCCATCCCGCTCCCCCTGCTCGACCGCCGTGCCCAGCGCGCCCTCCTGCGCTCCGCCCTGCACCGCCGCCACGCCGCTGCTGCCAAATAGGGCAGGGACGGGGAGAGAGCGAGGACGAGAAGGGTCAAGTAAGGGTGTGGATGCAGGTGGTGCGAGGAGCTCGCAGCACCACTGTCACTCACTCGCCATCACACAGTGAGTGCCCCTGTGAGGTTCCTCCCCACCCTTGAGCGACCAGAACAGAAAGATTGGACTGGATTGGATCGCCTCTAGAATCTCCTCGCGCCCAACCTCTGACCACCCGCCACCCTTGACTTGCCACCCGTCACACACACACCACTGCTTTTGTCAACCCCCCATAACCCAACCACCCCACCACCGACCGGCCCAAACTCACCAGATTCCAGAACTTGCGCCCCCATCCATCGGGCCCGCCGCCCGCCACGTGCTTGTTGAGGTAGGCGGAGACGATGCGCTCGAAGGGCTGCCGCACGAACACAAAGCGCAGCAGGTCGGGGCGCGTGACGGCGCGGATGGCTGCGGGCTCCGACAGCGCGTACCAGAGCTCGGTGATGTTGGAGGCGAAGGGGCGGTGCGTTGACAGCAGGTCGTTGCTGTGCCTGTCGTGGTGCTGCTGCCGCAGCCACACCTTCCAACTCGTGCACGCCACCTTGGGCACCCAGCAGTACAGCAACCCTATGCCCTCTGGTGTGGGGACATGGGACAGGGGCGCAGAGGGGAGGGGTGTGAGGAGAGGCACGAAGGAAAGGTGATGCTGACACGTGCAGGGAGGGCGGAGGGAGAGGGTGTCCGCTTGCCTGACGTGAGGTGACGTGAGGTGACGTGAGGTGAGGTGAGGTGAGGTGAGGTGAGGTGAGGAGGGCGATGACATCCATGTATGCCAGCTTGCTCATGCCTACTTCACAAACAGTATTGTAGTGAGCACTTGCACTAAGTCATATATGTACATACACACAGCACAAGCAGAATCCACTGCAAACCATACACATCTCATTCCCATTCATCCCATGCACCCACTCATCCCACCCACCCATTCCCCCCTCCCACCCATCCCTCACCATCCACGATCAGCTGGTGCCCGATGCGGTGCTTCGTGATGGGCTTGGTCGACGGTGCCTGGCACACCGTCTCCTCGCGCACCAGCCCCACCTCCTCGCCGCGCTCCACGCCCTCCGCCATCGCCCCCACCCACCCCCCGCCGCCCCGCTCGCCCCTCCCCACAGCCCCACCCGCAGCCTGCGAAGCCTCCTGGGCGCGTCTGGCCATGGCCTGCGCGTGCAGGAAGTCGGCCTGGGGCGAGTGCTGCAGGTGGACGAGGCGCAGCGCGTGGGAGAGCGCGAACAGCTCCGCCGCCTCCAGCTGGGAGCACCGGATCGACCGCTGCTTCGCGTCCAGCCCCTCCCACTCCCTCTGCACCACCTCCCTCTCCTTCGCCTCCCTCTCGGCCATTTCTTTCTCTGCCAGCGCCATCTGTTTCCTCAGCTGTTCCCGGGCCTCGCCTTGCTGCTGCTCCTGCTTCGCCTTCTTTCTCCCGCGCCTGCATGCGCCTCATTCCCCTTCCCATTCTCCTCACCATCCTCCCCTTCCTCAGACTGCAGCAACCGCCGCAATCTCACCAGACTGAAAACATTCTGCTTGCCCTGCCCCTCCCCCTCCCCCTCCCCCTCCCCGTCCCCCTCGCCCTCCTTCTCGCCCTCCTCCTCCCCCGCCAGCACCGTCTTCCAGTCGCGCCCCATGAGCTCCTTCAGCATCGCTCTGATCTGCCGCCGCTGCTCGCCCTCCGTCTTGCCCAGCTGCCTTGCCCCCATGCCCGGCCCGTACATCTTCTGTAGAAACTCCAGCACTCGCTCCCTCCGTGCATCGCCCTTCGCGTCCATCCCGCCTGCCTCTCCCGCTCCCTCCGGCCCGTCCACACCTGCAATCAAGCTCACACTCCCTCCCTCCCCTCCCCCCGCTCCTTCCTCTCCTGCTCCTGCCCCGCTCCCCTCCTCCCCTCCGCCCTCGCCCGTGCCTCGCGCGCTCCGCTTCTCCGCCTGCAGCTGCTCCTGCACCGCCTTATCCAGCCACTCCTTGCGCTCCTTCCTGCTCGCCACACTCATCGCCACGTCAGCAGCAGCAGCGTCGGCGCGGCTCACGTTCTTGGCCATGTCAGCGCGGTGCCGCTTCTCTGCGATCTGCTTCGGCGTCCACGGGTGCGGCACGATGGGCGGCGCCGCCATCTCCCCGCGCTGGGGGTTCGGCCGGCACTGTTCAGAGCGGTGCAGAGTGGTGCGGAGGAGGTGCGGCTGGCGGGCGGGGTGGAAGGTGTGGGCGACGGCGAGGGCGTGCGAGGGCCAGAAGGCGGCGAGCGTGGTGGCGGTGGCGGGGTGCGCGAGGAAGAGCCACATGAGGCGCCGCGCCGTGCAGTTCACCACCTGCTTCACATCGCACCCCGTGCACCCTGATAGCACCGGCTGCCATGGGCGAACAGAAGGGTGATCGGAACGGGCCACAAGGGCAGAGCTTGACTGAAGGGCGAGTGTATGAGAAGGTAGGAGCATGAGGAAGAAAGCAAGTGGTTGCATTGTAGCAGCTATCTAAAAGTGTGTTCACATAGCGTGAGGGCAGAACGCAGAGGGTAGAAGTGTAGGGAGGGTAGCAGCAGTGCAGCATACCTCCATGTAAACGGCGGTGCTGTGGCGCACGTGAGTGAGGTTCTCCCATGCCACTATCTCGTGCACGGCGGGCGAGGGGTGCAGCATGCCGTAGCACTCCACCATGGACGCCTGCAGCTCCATCGCCTCCTCTGATCCGGGCGCCTGGTGGGGAGAGAGAGAGGGAGAGGAGGAAAGCGCATGTAGCAAAGAGATGGGTGGTGCAGGGAGAGAGTGGTGAGGAAGTGACCCATACCATTGACTCACCACCTCCATGCACTCACCACCTCCATGCTCGTGGCAGCACTGCGCAGGGACGAGAGCAGGTGAAGGCTCACAGACACCGTGTTGCCACCGCCACCGCCGCCGCTGCTGCTGCCACCTGTGCTTCCTGAGCTTCCTGTGTTGCCTCCTGCCGCCTCTGCCAGTCGCCTTCGCCCCGTGCTCTGCCCGTCAGTGCTCTGACCACCATTTCTCTGCCCTCCACTGCTCTGCGTATCAGGCTCGGCCCCAGGGGAGGATGACCCAGGAGGAGACAGCAGCAGGCGAGCAGACGCGAGGCGGCCACTTCTGAGCTGCTGGGAGGAGCGCGCCCTGCCACTGCCAGTGCCGGTGCTGCTGCTCACCCTGTTGGCGCCGGTGCCCAGCAGGCGGCGGCGAGTGGTGTGAGGGTGGGTGGGGAAGGGGACGGGCGGCTGCTCCACCAGCCACGGCGCCTGCTGCGCACCGTGCGGGTTGTGCTGCGGCTGCGGCTGACCTGGCTGTGGCTGCGGCTGTGGTTGCGGCTGTGGTTGCTGAGGTGGCTGTTGACGTGGCGGTGACTGTGCAGGAGCTGGCACAATGTCCAGGTCGAGCCTCTGACGTGGCACAGGTGGGATGACGGGTGGGGAGCAGGCAAGACGGAGAGTGCGAGGGAGAAGGTTGTACAAAGGCCCCAACTTTTGTCCAAAGGAGAGTGACAGAATTGCAGCGGCAAAGAGGACAGGCAGGCAGCAGCGAGAAGAGTTTCGGGTGCTGCCATGCAGCGCAACGCACCTGCTCATGCCCACCCCCCCCTCTGCGTTCCGATAATCCAGGTCCGCCAACAGCATAGAAAGGCAATGATAGGCAGGCATTATTCGAGCTGAAACAGCAGTAGCATTGCTAAAGCTTTGGCAGGTCATACTCCAACCCAACTGCGCACCCCTGCCCACCTCTGCCGGTCATGCATCAACCGCCACAAGCCTACCATCTACTCTACCGCACCCCACCCCACCCCACTGTACAGCAAGACTTGACTCACCCCTTCAGCGTAGAGTGGCGAGTGCAGCCACAGCGGCTTCTCGTGCAGCACCGCCACCGTCGCAGCACCCGCAGCGCGTGGGTCGTTGTGTGACCCGTTGTGCGGTGCATCGTGGTCGTCAGGCAGGGAGGGCGAGAGCGGCAGGGGCAGGAAGAGGTGGTGGAAGTGCGCGTCCCACACGCCGCTGTCCGGCTGCCACAGCACCGCCAGCCGCAGCTGCCTCACCCCCTCCTCTCCCACCCCTGGCCCCTCTGCTCCCCCGCTGCTGCTGCTGCCCCCACTGCTGCCAGCAGCAGCAGCAGCAGCAGCATCCATACCAGCAGCGGCAGCCGCGCCAGCAGCAGCAGCGTGGGGGCCGTGCGGGTGGGGGACACCGACGGCGTCAACGACGGGCGGGGAGAGCTTCATGGCGAGCAGCTGCGTGATGGCGTAGCCCGCACACACCGCCTCCATGCGCGCATGTAGAGGGCCCTGGGGAGAGGGATGTGGAGAGGGAGGGGGACAGGGAGAGCAAGGGAGGAAGTGGCGAAGGGGAGAGGCGCAAAGGGATCAGCTGTGTGATGGCGTAGCCCGCACACACCGCCTCCATGCGCGCATGCAGGGGGCCCTGGGGAAGAAGAGAGTGGGGAAAGGCGAGGGGCGTTGGGGAAAGTGGATAGGAGAGAGAAGGGAAGCAGCTGCGTGATGGCGTAGCCCGCACACACTGCCTCCATGCGCGCATGTAGGGGACCCTGGGAAGGGGGAGGGTGGGGGGAAGAGCAAGGGAGGAAGTGGCGAAGGGGAGAGGCGCAAGGGGAGCAGCTGTGTGATGGCATACCCCGCACACACCGCCTCCATGCGGTCCCTGGGGAGGGAGCGAGGGGAAAGGGGGAGTGAAAGGAGGGGGGGAGAGTGGAGGGGGGGTAATGTGTGGGGAGAGCAGGTGAGGCGAAGAAAAAGAGGAGCGTGCAGGAGAGGAGCAGTGCTTGGGGGCGACACAAGAGCGCACTGCCTGGGAAGGCAAGGGCGCTGCGGTGCAGTGTGCAGTGCCGTGGAATGTCATGCGCGCGCACGCTACTGCACGCCACCACGGCCACCCTGGCAGTAAGCCCCACCCGCCTGACGCCCTCCCCTGCCTCGCACGCCCACATCCGCTCCCCTGGAAGGGCCCTACCCTGGAAGGGCCCTACCCTGCCAGCTCTTACCCTGAAAGGGTGCTACACAGAAAGCCCCTACCTTGGCGCGCACGACAATGTCAGGGTAAGGGCACCCCGCGCCTCCTGACGCACACGCTGCCTCCGCTCCCCCCTCCGCCTCCCCTCCGCTTCTCCGTTCCCCCTCCCCCTGCAGCTCCCCCTCTCGCAAACCCCCCTCCCGCGTTTCACCCTCCCCGTTCCCCCCTGTCACCCCCTCGCCACCCGCACCCCCATCCCCGCGCGCGCGCGCAACAGTCCCGCGCACGGAATCATCGCGCGGTGGCGGCAGATCGTCGAGCGCGGAGGGCCACGCGGAGGCGGCGCTGATGTCGGCGGAGTCGATGTACGGCCCGCGCCGCTCCACCGCCACCGCCAGCGCCTCGCGGTCGATGGATGACGCGGCGCGCAAGGCGGAAGAGGAGAGAAACGCGCGGCGCTGGAGAATGAGCGGGAGGACGACGAGCAGCGCGCAGACTAGCGCTACGCCGGCTAGGCAGCCGTTACAGCCGGCATAGTAACCGGACTTAGCCGGCCGGTTTGGGGACTCTAACCGCCGGCCGACTGCCTTTACGAAGCGCGCCCAGGCGACGTCTAGATTGATCGCAGCGAGGCACTGGCGATTCCAGCCGGCGAGCCACGGCGCGCGACTCCGCTGCCGCTGCTGTAGCTGCTGATGGCGACGCGCCTCGGCCCTCGGAGTCGTAAACGGCGGCATGGCTACTTACTGGAGATTAATGAGAATGGATAAAACCGATGAAGATCATCTGGAAACTCGACTGCAGCGGTCGGTCTGCGCAGCTGACATGTGCGAAACTGAAGCGGATTCGATGATTCCAGAAAATCTTCTGGAATGGATGTCGCGGAGATGAGAGGAGACGAGTCTACTGCGTTGAGACGAGCGAAACCAGCAAAAGGGACACGGTGATCAGCACGAAACGTTCGCGGATCCAGTCTCTCAAGTGCTTGCATTCTGCTGAAAAGAAACCATAGAGCCGATTCTGCTTCCATCGATGCTTTCCAGGGTGCACCGAAGGGGGCGGAGGCGGAGCGCGGAATGATGACGACGAACTGTGGGTTGCTTGGATCGAATCGGATGGGCGTGGCTTCGCTGCGAAACAGGTGTCAACGAACCGAAATGTGCGAAACTGTATCCCCGAAGTAGCGAATGGGCTTGGCTGAACTCGGGGTAGGTTTGGTAAAACGACCATATTTTCCCAAGTGCCAAGGCAGTCTGCAGCTGCGGGTGAATGGTGGTTTGATGGAATTGTGACGTTTGGAATGCCGAGCAAGGTTTCCCAGCCAGGCCGGATACACTAATGTCCCAGTTTGAAGATTCCTATTGTGCAATTGAGTGAGCGAGCGAGAATTGCACTATCGAAGCAAGAGTACAATGAGCGAAGGCATGCGCGAAGAATATATAGCGAAACTACAGTGGTAATGGTAATGCGTGAAAATGGGGTGCGCGATGGGCAGGGCCTCAGATTCGTTTGAGGGTACCCTGTGGACTCAGGGCAGGTTTTAAGGATTCCTATTTTGTCCTGAACTGTCAGGATAGAGCAAGGGTGGGTATGCTGTAGGGTCAGTGCTACAAGTGACATTATCCTGCCAAGTCAGTGCTACTTTTCACTTTATCCTGTGCTCTATGTTAGAAGCTTAGTTTCCCTTTCATTTTCTGTAAACACATCACACACAGACCAATCAATCAGGCAGAGCAGGGCACAGTAATAGTGACTTAAGAGCCCTTATGAAAGTTCTTTTTCTTATGATAAATATTAAACATGCACTTCAAAATCCCTCATCCTCCTCCACCTGATCATCTTCAAAAGCATCATCTTCATTGTCCCCCCCACTGTCTACAGCATCCCCATCCTCAGCAGCGTGATGATGGTCACGCTTCTCTGCTAGTGACCCCCGGAACCCTGTGCCACTCCTCCTCGATACATCCACCTTTGCTGCCTTTCGCTTGGTGGGTCGCCTCTTCTTGGTGCTGCGCCACAGTGCCACGACTTCGCTCCACACCATGTCGTAGTCTAACAAGCTGAGCGTCATGAGGTCGGCCAGCTTCGCGTCATGCAAGCTGGTCCGGATCCAGCTCTTGATCACGTTTTGGCGCGAAAATCCGCGCTCGCACTCCACCGTGCTGAGAGGCAACACCGCCACGGCCGCCCACAGCCGCACCAGGTTCGGATAGGTCCGCTGCCAGTCCGATGTTGACAATATCGCCCGCAAGCCAGCATGGAACGGCTGCTCCTCCTTTGGCGCCCCGGACAGCACAGATAGGAAAGTGCGCATCTCCTTCCGCACTTTGCGCTTGTTGACACCTGCTTGGTGGGGTGTTAAAAGAAAACATACACGAGGGTTTAGGGTCATCTCTGGCGGTTACATGGCGGAGTCTTCTCTAAGGGTGCAATTTATACTGCAACGTGAAGTGTGTAAACAGACACGGAAACTCACCAGGAAGGATCTCTTCCCTGTCGCGCGCATGGAACATCACCGCCAGCTTCTCCAGGTGTTCCTTGCACTCCGCGTCCCTCGCCTCTTTTCCTCGCGGCCATGACCTTGGCATGAATAGCTTTGCGGCGTTGAGGTTTGACAGGTCGCCAAGCTGAAAGTCGAGGTTGTACAGCAGCTCCGTCGCAAACGAGCGGCACGTCCGAATGCAAGACGGCAGGTCACCGACGCCCTCCGCGTAGCCAGGAATCGGCTCCTCGTGCAGGGTGAACTCATGCTCCCTTGGCTCACCGTCGGTGTCCACTCCCTGCACTTTCATGCTCCTGCTGCATGCAGCACTGTGCCGTGCAAGGAACGGCGATAGCAGAGCGCTCGACCCAGCACCGAACTGCTGCCCACAGTCAATGTACCGCTCCCTGATGAAAACTTCGAGGCGCCTCATCTGGGAGTGAACCGCCGTCAAGTCCACCTGTGTTCGGGTTGAGGGGCAGGGAGGACAGACGACATAAAAGGACAGTAAGTATCAGGTCAAGTGAGACGACACTTCTGGAAAATGTGTAGCAAATACCTCGCGCCGCTGGAAGAGAAGGTTGAGCATGTTCAGCTCGACTTGTACATCCGCCAGGAAGTACACGTAAAAGTGAAACTTCAGGCTGGTGACCATTTGGTAACAGGTTTTATCCAGCTGCTCCAGGAGGACCACCACCGCCGGTAGCACCTTCACGAACCGCGCAATCGCGTCACCACGGCTTAACCAGCGGATGGCGTGGATGCCTTGCAGCTCCAGGTTCGTCCGGGTGAAGACGGACTGGATCTCCTTGAATGTTGCATGCGAGGTCGAGCTGCGTCCGAGATGCTCCGCCAAAGCACGGATGAGGACGTCAACCATCTGGAGCTCCGGGAGGGCTTCAGCAGAGTCCTTTGCGGCAAGTGCCTCCCTGCCAGGCATAAAGCAACAAGGGCGTCAGACAGTCAGAACAAATAAAAGAAACAGGCTATGCAGAATTCCCACCTGTGTGCGATGCAGTGGCACGAAACCAGGTGCGGGATGCAGAGTCGAAGCCGCCCAGTGAGACCGTTGGTGCCGCCGAGCATAACTGGAGCGCCGTCGGTGCTGATCCCTGCGATCTTGCCTAGGGGAATGTTGATGCTGTCGAGGAAACCGACGAGCACTGCATACAGTGATCCTGCATCACATTTCTCCACGGTCAAGAGCGTCAGGAATTCCGTGGTCACCTTGTGTTCTCTCAAAAAGGTGACGAAGACGATCATGTGCTTCCCCCGCACGCGGTCGGTGCTCTCATCACAGCTCAAGCCAATGAAGGGGCTTGAGTCGATGAACTCGCGTTGCTTCGCACGAAGATAGCTCGCTGTAGCCGACACCAGTTCCTGGAACCCGTACCTGCGCAGACACAGTTAGAAAACTCGAGTGTTAGGCCATGAAAGTTTCGACCGTTACGGCAACCACGTTGTAAATTAGAAAATCGAAGGCATCACTTACGTTGTATAATAAGCGCCGTAGCCGTTCTTCGGGAAGCCCGGAGTCCCGCGGGAAGCAAGGTGCCGTACGAGTTGCACCCACATCTCTATGGGTGCGTCGGTCTTTGTAATGAACAGCAGCGTGTCCAGCAGCGACTCCACAGCATCATGCTCGAGGTCACGCGCCGTCGGGCAGTCGGGGATGCGATGCTGGCCGGTTGCTTTCGCCAACGCCAGCTCCTGGTTGCGAATAGCGTCCCTGTGCTTCGTTGATCGCTGATGTCGCTGCATGGCTTGCGTCTGCACATCCAGTGCCCCCTCGCCTTTCCCGAAGTTCGTTCCTGTGCCTCCATATGCCATACACACAGTGCACTTCATAGAAGGGAATCCATATGAGGTCTGACAAATGATAAGCCACGGGAAGTCCTCGTTCCACCTCCTCTTGAACATGAGCAGAGCTTCCTGGTACTTCTCCTCAGCGATGTCGGGTATTTCGGTGTCAGAGGAAGCAGTGGGGGCGGTTTCAACAAGCACAGTGGGTTCCGGATCTTGCCTGGAGACGGACAGCACCGCAGTGTTGTCTGATGTACGGACGAAGGACAACTTCGTCTGGTGGTATCGTTGCGCGGAGACCTTCTTGCTCGGAGGTCCCTTCCGGGTTGTCCCAGCGGCCTTCGAGCACTCCCCCTGCGTACGAATCGGCGGAGGCAAAGGCTCGTTATCAACCACGACCGGTGCTGCTGTCGAGGGAGAAGGCACGGGCGGCTGAGACGGCGAAGGGATGGTTTCAGCAGCGACAGCGGCAACATCTACCGTGGGTGGTGGCGGCGGCTGAACGGGCCTGGTGCGCAAGAAATCCAGGCCCGTCAACCCTACTGGGCCGACCGTTGGGTTAGGCATGGCGGGTGCTTCACCATCGCCCACCGGCGATGGGTCAGCCATGGGCGAACAGCAGTGGACGATTGTAATCAGAGACAAACCTACGAGGAGCTAGCAAAATCACGGGGAAAACAAACATTCTTGGGAGTCAGCCAGGGGTTTGGTAGGCACTCAACAGCAAGCTGGAGAGGAAGGAGGAAGAGACGGAATCAGAAAGATTCCTGAACCTTGCCATCCAAACCAACCCCATACACATGGCGCCTCGGCCAAGGGTGTCGCGGTGCCACACAACAGTCTTGAGCTGGGCAGGCACGCTTGAGCGGTGCATGGTGGCGCGTGAACCATTCGTTGGTTTGTGTCTGCATGCGGGTGTGGGTGGATGAAAACAGTGTGTACAGGCTGGAGGGAAGCACGTGATGCCAGCGTTCAGCAAAGATGGCCGTGCTTTCCCCTCGTGTAAAGTGAGCGCGGCGCACTCTTATTGGTCGATATTACAGCAATGCAGGTTTCCACGGTTGGCGCGGCGTGGTTTCCAGCAGAGGCATCAAAGTCAGGGCGTCAATTACGGAGCATAACTTACGCAGTACCTGGTCGGTGGTTGGGTACACTAGGCCCCGGGCGAAATTGGCGCAGTACTCGATTCAGGACGACTCTCAACACTACAATGAACCTATAGGCCTATACTGAATTTCCAGCACGCAACTTAACACTTATACTGAAATTCCAGGACAAGTTTTTCGCTTTGCTGTTTTTCCAGGACTGGGACCCCACAGCTATCCTGAATTCAGGAGAATCAGGATAAATTATCCTGATATCTGAGGCCCTGGCGATGGGCCTGGCGCCGAACTTGAGAAATGTCGAGGCGGAGGTCCGGAGCGCGAGTTACCAGCCGAACCGTGAGGTTGGGTCGCGTCGTGAACAGTGGCGGGAATAGTGTCGAGGAGAGTGTCGCGAGTGGTAACGGGTGCTGTTGGCGGGAACAGTGGTGTACGCGCTGAGCAGGGACGCGAAGTAAGGAAAAGGAATTTTCCTTATACCTATTATCAGACAGCACTACGCTATAATCTTCATTGTGGACCTTGCTAGTGTTACGATATGAAGTTGTATGAGAAGGCATTCCTGTATGCTGCAGGAGCCGACTCTACCGAGTACGAAGTCGAGGAGTCAGAAGAGTCGAAGCGACGCAGCAACCGTCTGACCAAGACCGATGCAGGCAGAAACATTTGAAATGAAAAGAGCGGGAACAGGTTTGAAACGGGTTCCCGCGCCGCACGGTTTGAATTCGCTGCAATAAGGGAATGTACCCCTTAGAGTACATGGCTAGTGTAGGACTTTTCGTATTCCTTTATATTTCCTGTATAAACTCGATGTATGCATGCTATTATCAACTCAGTCATTTACATTCACTCTGACCTCAGATTCAAACATCTGCTGCAACACTACTTTGCGATCAACCCTGAGCGATCCTTCGCTAAGTCCCACTTGGGATCGTAACATGGTATGAGAGCTATTCAGGGATTCTTCGCAACTTCACTTCCGTGAAATTTGCCGAACCAAGATCTGGCGAGCGGCACACGCTTTAAGACCAACATGGCCGGAGGATCCGGAGGCCAAGCTAATCTGACGGCCGAAGGGCAAACCAACCCGGCTGCGACAAATGAGGCGACAACTACGATCAGCACTGCCGCACTCGAGCAGCTGTTTTCGCGATCAACTATGGAGAAAGACCTCCAAGAACTGCGCAAAGGCGATGCGGGAACCTCTTCCCAACCAGTTCAACCTGGACAACAGGCTGCGAAAAGCCGTGATACCGCCACGCATACCTTCTCCCCCGACACAGACAAATAATCAACTACTGCTCCCCGTCCAAGTGATGAAGTTATCAACTCTGCGCAAGCACGCTTTCTCAGCGTTTCAAAACTCAAGACTACTGCCGGATTCGACGGCAAGGACTTTTGTACATGGAGTTTTGAGCTTGAGCTCCTCCTACAGACATCGCAGATCGACCATTACTTCGACGGCTCCTACTCAAAACTGGTGGAAGACACCAACGACGCCAGGGCTCAGTACTACAGCGAGTCCCTCATGGCATACAGTGTGCTGCTACGTAATATGATGCCTGCGGAACAACTCAGCATTCGCTCCTACAAAGAGAGCGTCACTCCAGCCTTGGAAGCCTGGAAGCACCTCGTTGAGGTATATCAGCCGACGGATTCGGTCACCGCCAGCAGGCTTTTGCAGCAACTCATGGAGACAAAGATGGGGCACGGGGAGAATGCAAACTCTTATACTAACCGCTGTCGGAACATCCATGACCAGATCACGAAGCATGGGAGCGCAATCTCGGAAGAGATCTTCGTCAATATAGTCCTTCAAGGACTCGGGTCTGAGTGGAAGCTCTGCAAAGCGCTCCTCCGACAACGAGGAATCATCTCTGAAGCCGCGCTATGCGCCGCCCTCCTGACTGAACAGCAGGACATGGATTCGAGCAGAACAAGCTCCGAGCCGCGCCGAGAGCGCCTCACCTTCTACACAGACAACCGTGAAGAGAGACAACAACCAAGGCGCCACTATTGCAAAATATGCAAAGTCTTCGGACATTCAACGGATCGATGCAAATCCCGATCCAACTATCGCCACCCGAACTCCACTCACCATAACAACTGGGTCAAGCGACAAGACGCTCGTCATCCTCAGTCCCAGCATCAAAACTCTCGTCACCCTGCACAACACCAACAACAGCAGGCACAAGGATCTCAAGCAGGAGCTCCAAGAAAGGTGATTGAAAACATGGCGACAAGGTGCCACCCCCGCACTGCTGAACCAGACGAAGAGGACGAACTTCGCGAAGGGCTCATTCAACCAGAGGAAGGATGTAACAATCCTCTCACAGAAGACCATTATTACCTGTATGACGAAGACGAGCAAGATTGGCATCAGCCAATCCAGCTGCGGGAAAGCCCGCCTCGCGAGCATCAGCGCTTCGTACCTTGGTGACTCCGCTACTCGCGCTACTCTTGCGCAACAACAACACCGATAACCATAACACCTGGTACCTGGACAGCTGCGGCCAACACATGGTAGGATGTGTTCGATACGTCTCGAACCTGAGCCGCGCCCACGCCACCTACGTCACCGTCGCCAACAACGAGCAGCTGCGCGCCAACGTGCAAGGGATCGTGGTCCTACAAGCACGAGACAGTAACACTCACATCTCATTCAACGACGTACTATACGTCCCGGACCTCCGCTTTAACTTACTGTCAGCAGGACAACTCCGAGACTGCGGAGTCATGAGCGCAACGGACCCGGACACACGCGATCTCATCCTCACCTTTGCTCCTCCAGACACCCCCCCTCGAGTCGCACAAATACCTCGGACGAGCCCGCTCGATCAACAGCATCTACGTTCTGGAATTTGACATACCGAGCTGTCAAGCTTCATCAGACGAGCTCGTGGACCTCGTCCCACTTGACTTTCCCTTCATGAACAAGGAGTCATGGCAGCATCCAGATGGACGGCCGTGGATCCAACGCAGCCCTCATCCCCGTAAGATCAACCTGCACGAGCCCAACATCAACGGCCTCTGCACCAGCTGTCACACACCCACGGCAAGCCGCACAGAACAAGTGGAGAGAGATTTTGCGGCAATCCAGGAGGCGGAAAGCGCCGAGGCGGAACCTACGGGCATGACCGAGATGAAACTCGCCGTGACTACTCACCGCATCTTCGGCGAAGGAGACGATAGCCTCGGCTTCACGCCACAGGAGCGCCCAAAGCCGCGCTCAGACACGCTTCGTTTCGTTCTCGAAGCCAACACCACGGCCTTTGATAAGGAAAACCGTACACGCCCATACACCCGCGATGTCTATCGGAAGGAGATCGACAAGTCGTGGAAGGATCCTGATGCAAAAGGGGAGCTGAGCGTCAAGGAGGATGAAGACAGCGCAAAAGATGAGAAGAAGCAGAAACTGTACGAGATCCGCAACATGGGGATCCGCAACCGGCGCATCCGGCACCGTGCAAGGATGGGGAACCAGCGGGAGCGACTGGGGCGAAACTGGGGGATGGGGCAATACCGAACTTGCTGAAGGCGACCTCACGCAAGAAAAACTGGAGGACGCCGAACGAGAAATGAAAATCGAACGCGGAGAGCAATCTCCACGAATCGCCGTTCCGCTCAGAAGACCCCCGCGCACCCGCTCACCTCCAAGCTCACTTGAGGAACGTGCCGCCAACCCCCCCGCGCGACTCACTTGGTCCAATCTCCCGCCCTGATCCATTCGCCCGCTTCATCGAGGGCACGAGGACACCGCTCAACATCATTCCCGACCGCGAATTTCTCGCACTCTACCTCACGACGGCACCTGCAGAAGGGGAGATAGTAACAAAAGAAACAGAGGAGCCGGACAACGAAGCAGAAGCAGGAGAAGAGGAAGAACCCCCACTCCAAATTCTGCAAGAAACGGAGGAAGAAGCAGCAGAGCACCATGCTCGCTACATGCGCACCTCCGGCATCCGCGCTGAAGACGATCTCTAGCATCAGCGACTCGGCCACCCCTCGCGCCAAACACTCAACAACTGTCTCCGCGCCAAGGTCTTTCCCCCAAAAGCACTGCTGCGCCCCGACGGCACTGAACCCCACAACACCCCACACCCAATCACCTGCACCGTTTGCCCCACAGCTGCCCTCTCCCACGGCGCCTACCCCTCTCTGGAACCAAGCAATAACCGCTACAAGAAGCTGCAAAAGGTGTACAGCGACTTCATCGTGCTCACCTGCGACGGCATCAACGGCGAAGAATACACGCTCACCTTCATCGACGCCTACTCACGCCACGTTTGGATCGCCAACGTCGACGCTCGCTCCAAGGCTTCAGAAGTCTTCCGCATCTAGCTCGCACATGCGCAACGACAAACAGGGAGGAAACTGAAAATTTGGCAGAGCGACGGAGCCAAGGAGTTTCGCAGTAACGAACTGGAGAGAAGGGGATCAAGAATGAGATCTCTCTCCCCTACGCTCACCAGCAGCAAGGCGTCGCAGAGAGGGTTAACCGCACCCTCATGACGAAAGTACGCGCCCTCATGAACCAGTCCGGCCTACCCAAGAAGTTCTGGCCCTACGCCATAAACCACGCGGTACGCCTGCACAACCTCCTCTCCACCACTGCCAACAGGGATAACCTTTCCCCGCACATGAAGTGGACCGGCTCAAGGGGAGACCCCTCCATGCTGAGGGTTTGGGGGTGCATGGTGCAGTATCGGCCGACCTCAGCCACTATCGGCAAGTTCGCTCACCGCGCGTGCTGGGGAGTCCATCTGGGACTCAGTCACGAGCATAAAGGTTGGCTCATTCTCGACATTGACAGCAAGGAGATTGTTCCCGCACGTGACGTTCTCTTCTACGAGCAACTTACCTTGCAGCAGTGGATCGAAGACGAACAGCGCAACGCAGCACGGGGGTACGTCAACAGCGGCCGTAGCTTTGCATCTCCAGAAGACGAGACAGCAGCAGCAGCACTTGACCGCGACGACACCGACGAGCATCCCGGCGTACCGCCTCGCCCACGCAACGACGACGACGACGATGACAACGACGATGCTCCCGCACCAGGACCATCACGGCGCCAAGCTGCGCCAAGCACTACCTCACCCGGCTACGAGAGCAGCGATGACGATGTGGTGGAAGTCACCACCACCACCACAGACACTACCAACATGTCCGGCCTGCAGCTTCTCGGCCTGCACACGTCCGTCACTACGAAGCACATTGCGCTTCGGTACTTTTTGCCAGGGACGAAATTGACCAAGGAAAGGTTGACCTCACGTACTGCCCAACCACCGAAATGGCAGCAGATTTCCTCACCAAGCGACCGCCACGTCAGCAGTACAAGCACTGCTCCGATCTCACCGTAGTAGTCAAGCGTGTCAGAACTATGCATTTATATGTTCTAGGCTGTAGTGGGGCACTCCTCATGGGGTACAGACCATTTAGGTTTTGCTATACAAACCCTGTACTGCTCTCATTCTAGTCATTCTTCATTCCTACTTTCTGACATGGTTTCAGTGCAAGATCCCTAGTGGGAACGTTTTTTTTAGGTCCCACCACGATAGTTTTTCCTGCCCTGCCCGAAGCGCGCCTCGCGCCTGCCTCACCTGCGCCGTCACGCGCCCTGCCCTACTGTCGACCGTAGCGGTCCTGCCCTCCCTACCCATCGCGGCCCTGCCCTAACGGCCCGTCGCGGTTCTGACCTAGCCGCCCGTCGCGGCCCTGCCCTGTCGCCGCCCATCACGGCCTGACCTTGCCGCCCGTCTTGGCCTGACCTCGCCGCCCGTCGTGGCCCTGCCCTCAGCCGCTCATCGCGGCCCTGCTCTACCGCCGCCCCGTCACGGCCCTGCCCTGCAGCCGCCTTGTCGCAGCCCTGCTCTACCGCCGCCCCGTCGCGGCCCTGCCCTGCAGCCGCCTTGTCGCGACCCTGCCCTGCTGCCGCCCCGTCGCGGCCCTTCTCTGCCGCCGCCTTGTCGCGGCCCTGCCCTACAGCCGCCCCATTGCGGCCCTGACCTAACCGCCCGTCGCGGCCCTGCCCTGCCCCTGATAAGCGCCCGCCCTGCTAAGCGCCCGCCCTGCTAAACGCGCAGCCGCGCCCGCCTGCCAGCCGAGCCGCGCCGCCCAGCCGAGCCGCGCCGCCCTGCCAAGCTGCGCCGCCCTGCCGAGCCGCGGCGCCCTGCCGAGCCACGCCGCTCTACCCTACTGTGCTACTACTGCCGCCATGGCTAGCCCTACTGTTCTTACCTTCGATGCTGAGGGTCGTGCGGTAGATTTCGACGTCTGGGTAGATGACCTATTGCTCTATCTTCAGTGCGACTCTAGGGACGGAGTCTCGCTTTTCGATCACACGTCCGGCGCCTCTGTTGCACCTGATGCCACTGCTGACAGTACGGTTCGCTCGTAGTGGACTACTCGTGACACTGTTGCTCGCCTTGCTGTTCGTAGTCACCTGCCGTCTGCTGAGCGCGCGCACTTTGGCCAGTACAAGACTTCTAAGTCTCTGTAAGACGCTGTCGTTGCGCGCTACTCCTCCCCTACCACTGCTGCCCTCAGCTGCCTCATGCTGCCGTACTTGTTCCCTGACCTGGCCACCTTTGCCACAGTCGCTGACCTCATCACTCACCTCCGCACTAGTGACACCCGTTACCGCGCTGCGCTTCCCTCCGAGTTTCGCGCCAAGAACCCCACCCCCCCCCATGTACATCACCCTCTTCTACCTCGTCACCCGTCTCCCTGACTCTCTTCGCTCAGTTAGGGACCACTTTCTCTCACTTTGCCCCATCGAGCTCACCGTCGACCTGCTCGAGGAGCGCCTCACTACAGCTGAGACTAGCATAGTCGATGTAGGAGCTTCTCGAGGCGACCCTCGCGCCCCTTTCTTTGAGGGGTGTTCCCTTGTTCCCCTTTTGCCCTCTGTTGCTTCTGCTGCTGCTGTTGACCTCGTTGGCACCGAGGAGGTCGGGGCCGCATCATGCCATGCCACATGCCATGCCACACGCTATGCCACACGCCATGCCGCACACCATGCCACACGCCGCGCCATGCCACATGCCATGCCACACGCCATGCCACACGCCATGCCACACACCATGACACACGCCATGCCACGCCACACACCATGCCACACACAATGCCACACACCATGCCATGCCCACACCATGCCACACGCCATGCCACACACCATGCCATACCACACACCATGCCATGCCACACGCCATGCCATGGTGGTAGAGCAGCCATGCTGTTACCTGTGTGTTCCGCCCGACCCGGGCATTGAGGCTGCTCCTCTAAGTGCTAGTGAGTCTGCTGCTCCAGGTACTAGTGAGTCTGCTCTCTCAGGTACTGCGCCTGCTGAGGCCTTGCACACCTCCACGCTTGACTCAGGTGCTTCCCGCTCCTTCTTTCGCAACTGAACCACACTCACGCCGCTCATTCGGCCCGTTGCGGTCTCCGTGGCGGACCCCTCTAGGGGCCAAGTCCTTGCGCACTCCTCTACGGTTCTGCCGTGTCCGGCAGTCCCGTCTGGCTCACTGTCGGGTCTTCACCTCCCCTCGTTCTCTACAAACTTGGTGAGTGGAGCTGACCTCCAGGACGTGTGGGATGACCAGTTCACTCCTGGAGGTCAGCGTGTGACCCACTGTACGTGTACTCGAACGGGCCGCCACCTGGCCACGTTCAACCGTCGGCCTGGGTCGAGCCTGTACACACTGACTACTGAGTCTCCTCCGGTTGCTGAGTCTGGTCAGGTAGCCACGTCTGGTCAGGTGTTTGCTGCCGCATCAAGGTCTGGTCCGGAGTCTGCCCCCTGCTCGTGTCGTCTTCTATCACACCAGACTCTCCTTTGGCACCACCGCCTTGGTCACCCCTCCCTGCCTCGTCTCTGAGGTATGGCCTCCCGTATCCTTGTCACTGGTCTCCCCCGATCTCTCCCTCCCCTCCCACCGGGGCCTGCCCCTACCTGCGTTCCTTGCGTCGAGGGACGGCAGTGCGCCCCTCCTCACTCCTCCGAGTTCCCTCCGACGGAGGCTCCCCTGCAGACTCTCCACATGGACGTGTGGAGCCCAGCCCGCGTCCGTGGACAGGGTCACGAGCGTTACTTTCTGCTGGTCGTTGACGACTACTCGCGTTACACCACGGTCTTCCCCTTGAGCCGCAAGGGTGAGGTCACTGAGGTGTTGATCACCTGGATTCGCGCTGCCCTTTGCCAGCTCAGCAAGAGTTTTGGCTCGGACCTTCCTGTTCTGCGTCTGCACTCCGACAGAGGTGGAGAGTTTTCCTCCGATCTTCTGCGGGCCTTCTGTCGTGCGGAGGGCATCCGCCGGACGTTCACGCTTCTGGCCTCCCCACAGCAAAATGGGATTGCTGAGCGCCGCATTGGCACGGTCATGGACGTCGCTCGTACGTCCATGATCCATGCGGCTGCTCCCCATTTTCTGTGGCCGTTCGCGGTCCATTACGCTGCGCCTCAGCTCAACCTCCAGCCCCATGTCTCCATGCCGGAGACCACACCTGCTCTACGGTGGACGGGGAAGGTTGGCAATGCGTCTATGTTCCGTGTCTGGGGATCTCGAGCTTTCGTCCGCGGTTCTTCCGCGGACAAGCTGTCCTCCCGTGTTGTTCCCTGTATCTTCCTTGGCTTCCCCCTTGACGCGCCTGGTTGGCAGTTTTACCACCCCACCTCGCGTCGCGTTCTGTCCTCTCAGGACGTCACGTTTGACGAGTCGGTTCCTTACTACCGTCTCTTCCCCTACCGCACTGCTTCCCTCCTCCCCTCGCCGCTCTTCCTCACTCCAGGTCCCCCTCCAGTAGACCCCCTCCCCCCTCAGGGTCCGGCCCCTTTAGGTGTGTCCCAGCTAGACCCCATCCCCCTTGGTACCCCTGTTGAGGTCACTGGTGACTCTGGTGCTGCTGGGGGTGGAGCTGCTGGAGCTGGTCCGGCGTCTGGGGGTGCTGAGCTCGGTGGTGCTGCGTCTCCCCGGCAGGAGCCTCTCTCGCCACAGCAGCTTCGCGAGTGGCACGCTTCCTACTCCCACCCTCAGAGTGGTCCTGCTGCTGCCGGTGGTGCCGGAGGTTCTGGAGGTGCTCGTGCTGCGGGTACTGGAGCTGCCGGACTGGTGGTGCTGCTGCTGCTGTTGCTGGAGGAGGTGCTGGTGCTGCTGGAGGTTCTAGCCAGGGGGGTCGGCGAGCTTCACGGGGCACAAAAGGGGCAGTTGCAGGGGGTTGTGAGGGCCCAGAAAGTTGTTTTTTGGTGGGGACATCGTGAAAAAGGTGCCCATGACGTGAAAAGTTGATTTGCAGCAGTGGAGAGAGCCAAAATGGCCTGGTGGTGCTGCTGGGTGCTCCTATGGCACTCTCTGCCGCGCAGGGAGCTGCCGGGGGGCAAAAGGGGCGGTTCCAGTGGGCTGTGAGGCCCCAACAAGGTTGTGTGAGGGTGGCACTAGCCTAGCAAAGGTGCCCAGAGCTTAGAAATTTGATTTGCAGGTGTTGGGAGTGCCAAAACGGCATGTATTTTCGTGCGTTTTGCACGCTGTCGACCACACAGGCTCCGACTTGAAACCACCGTTGGGCTGGCGATGGAAACCATCGCTGGGCAACAGTCATGAAGGTGCAGCACGTAGACATGCGACGGAGGAGATTGGCAGAGAAAATATTTTGGCGGGAACAAGAAGAATCAAAATTGGAGAGAGCCAATCACATTTCTTCAGAGTGGTACTCGTTTTTGTTTGGAACAGTGCTCTATCGGCCCAATCTGTGCAGCACCCTTTCACGCCATGCCACACACCATGCCATACCACACACCATGCCATGCCACACGCCATGCCATGGTGGTAGAGCAGCCATGCTGTTACCTGTGTGTTCCGCCCGACCCGGGCATTGAGGCTGCTCCTCTAAGTGCTAGTGAGTCTGCTGCTCCAGGTACTAGTGAGTCTGCTCTCTCAGGTACTGCGCCTGCTGAGGCCTTGCACACCTTCACGCTTGACTCAGGTGCTTCCCGCTCCTTCTTTCGCAACTGAACCACACTCACGCCGCTCATTCGGCCCGTTGCGGTCTCCGTGGCGGACCCCTCTAGGGGCCAAGTCCTTGCGCACTCCTCTACGGTTCTGCCGTGTCCGGCAGTCCCGTCTGGCTCACTGTCGGGTCTTCACCTCCCCTCGTTCTCTACAAACTTGGTGAGTGGAGCTGACCTCCAGGACGTGTGGGTTGACCAGTTCACTCCTGGAGGTCAGCGTGTGACCCACTGTACGTGTACTCAAACGGGCCGCCACCTGGCCACGTTCAACCGTCGGCCTGGGTCGAGCCTGTACACACTGACTACTGAGTCTCCTCCGGTTGCTGAGTCTGGTCAGGTAGCCACGTCTGGTCAGGTGTTTGCTGCCGCATCAAGGTCTGGTCCGGAGTCTGCCCCCTGCTCGTGTCGTCTTCTATCACACCAGACTCTCCTTTGGCACCACCGCCTTGGTCACCCCTCCCTGCCTCGTCTCTGAGGTATGGCCTCCCGTATCCTTGTCACTGGTCTCCCCCGATCTCTCCCTCCCCTCCCACCGGGGCCTGCCCCTACCTGCGTTCCTTGCGTCGAGGGACGGCAGTGCGCCCCTCCTCACTCCTCCGAGTTCCCTCCGACGGAGGCTCCCCTGCAGACTCTCCACATGGACGTGTGGAGCCCAGCCCGCGTCCGTGGACAGGGTCACGAGCGTTACTTTCTGCTGGTCGTTGACGACTACTCGCGTTACACCACGGTCTTCCCCTTGAGCCGCAAGGGTGAGGTCACTGAGGTGTTGATCACCTGGATTCGCGCTGCCCTTTGCCAGCTCAGCAAGAGTTTCGGCTCGGACCTTCCTGTTCTGCGTCTGCACTCCGACAGAGGTGGAGAGTTTTCCTCCGATCTTCTGCGGGCCTTCTGTCGTGCGGAGGGCATCCGCCGGACGTTCACGCTTCTGGCCTCCCCACAGCAAAATGGGATTGCTGAGCGCCGCATTGGCATGGTCATGGACGTCGCTCGTACGTCCATGATCCATGCGGCTGCTCCCCATTTTCTGTGGCCGTTCGCGGTCCATTACGCTGCGCCTCAGCTCAACCTCCAGCCCCATGTCTCCATGCCGGAGACCACACCTGCTCTACGGTGGACGGGGAAGGTTGGCAATGCGTCTATGTTCCGTGTCTGGGGATCTCGAGCTTTCGTCCGCGGTTCTTCCGCGGACAAGCTGTCCTCCCGTGTTGTTCCCTGTATCTTCCTTGGCTTCCCCCTTGACGCGCCTGGTTGGCAGTTTTACCACCCCACCTCGCGTCGCGTTCTGTCCTCTCAGGACGTCACGTTTGACGAGTCGGTTCCTTACTACCGTCTCTTCCCCTACCGCACTGCTTCCCTCCTCCCCTCGCCGCTCTTCCTCACTCCAGGTCCCCCTCCAGTAGACCCCCTCCCCCCTCAGGGTCCGGCCCCTTTAGGTGTGTCCCAGCTAGACCCCATCCCCCTTGGTACCCCTGTTGAGGTCACTGGTGACTCTGGTGCTGCTGGGGGTGGAGCTGCTGGAGCTGGTCCGGCGTCTGGGGGTGCTGAGCTCGGTGGTGCTGCGTCTCCCCGGCAGGAGCCTCTCTCGCCACAGCAGCTTCGCGAGTGGCACGCTTCCTACTCCCACCCTCAGAGTGGTCCTGCTGCTGCCGGTGGTGCCGGAGGTTCTGGAGGTGCTCGTGCTGCGGGTACTGGAGCTGCCGGACTGGTGGTGCTGCTGCTGCTGCTGCTGGAGGAGGTGCTGGTGCTGCTGGAGGTTCTAGCCAGGGGGGTCGGCGAGCTTCACGGGGCACAAAAGGGGCAGTTGCAGGGGGTTGTGAGGGCCCAGAAAGTTGTTTTTTGGTGGGGACATCGTGAAAAAGGTGCCCATGACGTGAAAAGTTGATTTGCAGCAGTGGAGAGAGCCAAAATGGCCTGGTGGTGCTGCTGGGTGCTCCTATGGCACTCTCTGCCGCGCAGGGAGCTGCCGGGGGGCAAAAGGGGCGGTTCCAGTGGGCTGTGAGGCCCCAACAAGGTTGTGTGAGGGTGGCACTAGCCTAGCAAAGGTGCCCAGAGCTTAGAAATTTGATTTGCAGGTGTTGGGAGTGCCAAAACGGCATGTATTTTCGTGCGTTTTGCACGCTGTCGACCACACAGGCTCCGCCTAGCACGCTCACAATGGATTCTCATACTGACCAAACTTACCAGTGCTCAGTTTAATTGGCCCGCGGCATTGGATGTTGTTCACGCCTTACTAGTCCACTAGTTTAGACTGGGGTGCTCGTCCTTCAAGTACTGGAGCTGCCGGGACTGGTGGTACTACTGCGACTGGACGTCTTGGAGGTGCTCTTACTGCGGGTACTGGAGCCTGGAGGTGCTGGAGGTGCTGCTGGAGCTGGAGCTGGAGGTGCTGCTGGAGCTGGAGCTGGAGGTGCTGCTGGAGCTGGAGCTGCTGGAGGTGCTGC
The DNA here is from genome assembly GCA_947471745.1 of Closterium sp. Naga37s-1. Taxonomy (NCBI): domain Eukaryota; kingdom Viridiplantae; phylum Streptophyta; class Zygnematophyceae; order Desmidiales; family Closteriaceae; genus Closterium; species Closterium sp. Naga37s-1. Next base: position 965,106 of record CANJKZ010000314.1, on the reverse strand, counting down.
TGGAGCTGTAGCTGCTGGGGCTGGAGGTGCTGCAGGAGCTGGAGCTGGAGGTGCTGCTGGAGCTGGAGCTGGAGGTGCTGCTGGAGCTGGAGCTGCTGGAGGTACTGGTGCTGTCGGTGCTGGTTTTGGAGGCACTGAGCGACCGCGACCGTACTTTGTTCCCCTGCTTCAGCAAGTTCTTGGTCTTCCGCCTTCTACTGACCTTACTCCTTCCTTACTGTGTCCACCGCCTGACCAGTCCCAGCCGCAGTTACAGCCAGCCTCCCCACTGCCTGCTCCTTGTCCTTACACTGAGCTGCCCGGAGGTCTTACAGAGCGTCGTGAGCCCGCGTCTCGTCCTGCGTCGCCTGTTCGCGCTGTTCGCAATGGTCGTCGTGTTCCGCGTTAGCGTCCTCCCCCTGTCCCCAGCACGCACCAGATGGCACTTCGTCCTTCCTCTGTTCCATTGCGTATCCGTCTGCCGTCTCCTCCTGCGTCCTCCCTTGCTGATGGTTCGGACCCGAAGTCTGACTCCCTTCGTGCTGCTAGTCCTACTGTCACGCGTCTCCTGGCCACTGTTGTCACTGACCCTTCCTTTGAGTCTACTGCTGCGTCTGCTCTTGTTGCTGAGCTGGTTGACTTTGCTGCCGCCTGTCGTCTAGACTACGCCGCTAGCCTTGTTGATGAGTCAAAGTCTGTCTGTCCTCCGTCCGTTGGGGGTGAGTGTACTCTTGGCACGGACGTCCTCAAGGACAGGCAGGAGGACTTTGAGTGTTTTGCAACTGCTGTACCTCATCTCGTTGTTGGATGCACGCCATTCTGAGTGCATGTCATCCTAACGTCCTGCCGAGTGCTCGTGCTATTCATGCGTGCATTATTTGCATGAGCATATGTCATTGTGCATGGTTGTTGATATTATCATCTCTGTGTTTTTCTCCAAGTTTAATTCCTTGATCATGCAGGAGAAATTCGGAGATTTCCAACGATACCAAGATCGCCTTATTCCGACCAAGATCGCCCAAGTTACAAGATTTCCAAGACTTGGATTTCTTAATACCTTTTGGGGTTATATCTAATTTGGGTGATTACTTGGACATGACTATAAAGGGATCTTTTGTTGGGTGGTTAGGAAGGAAACTTTGACTTTTGGATTGGGGTGGCTAGAAGTTTCTAGCATGGGTTGCAAATGTTGCAACACCTAGGCAAAATCCAACTAGATCCGATTTTGCATGTGACACCTCAAGGACCTCATGATGAGGGTTGCATCCTTGCTGCTAGGAAGGTTCCTACCATCCTTCCCTAGTTCTTGGATAACCCCTTCCCTCTCATGGTTCTTTTGGAGTCCCCAACTCCAACTTCCTATGCCTTAATGCTTGTACTTCCTCCACCATTCTAGTCATGAGGCTGCTGGACGTTTTTACTTGGTTCTCACTCTCTAGACCATCTTAACGACTGATTCAACTTGGAGATGGTAGCTAATTCTAAGGCGCACAATCCTACTGAGCGGATTTGCATTTTGTTGAGTAATAAGTTCGTCGTAAGCTCTCAAAGTGACGGATCGTGAACAACACTCATGTCCATGCTGATTGCACCTGAGGGAGACCCAGATGCACCAGACATCCCGACCCCGCGCTCTTACGCAGAGGCGATAGAGGGTCCCTAATCCTCTCAGTGGCAGACAGTCATGGACGCAGAGATGGCATCCTGGAAGTCCACAGGCACTTACGTCGACGAGGTTCCCCCACCTGGGGCGAACATCGTCTGTGGCATGTGGATTTTCAGGGTGAAGCGGCCGCCGGGTTCTCCGCCTGTCTTCAAGGCGCGTTACGTTGCACGAGGCTTCAGTCAGCGACAAGGAGTTGACTTCTTCCAGACCTTCTCCCCTACCCCAAAGATGACCACTCTTCGGGTACTGCTGCACGTCGCAGCTCAGCGTGACTACGAGCTTCACTCTCTTGAATTCAGCACAGCTTTCCTACAGGGCAGCCTGCACGAGGAGATCTGGCTGCGCCGCCCACCTGGCTTCACTGGGTCGTTTCCTGCAGGTACCTAGTGGAGCCTCCGGCGGCCAGCCTCGGGAGTGGCACGACACACTGAGGACGACTCTAGCGGCTCTTGGGTTTGCTCCCCCTACTGCTGACCCGTCGCTGTTTCTACGCAGCGACACTTCGCTGCCGCCGTTCTACATCCTCGTTTACGTTGACGACTTGGTCTTTGCCACTGCTGACACTGCTGGACTGGCCCACGTAAAGTCGGAGCTGCAAAGGAGACACACGTGCACAGAACTGGGTGAGTTGCGCAGCTATCTTGGCTTGCAGATCACCGGAAACAGAGCACGGCGCACCATTACCTTGACTCAGTCACACATGGTACAGCAGGTCCTTCAGCGTTTTGACTTCCAGTACTCCTCGCCACAGTCCACTCGTTTGCCTACCGGTCACTCGCTCTCAGCTCTGCCTTCGGATGAGTCCGTAGAGCCGAGTGGCCCGTATCCAGAGCTTGTGGGCTGCCTCATGTACTTGATGACCTGCACTCGACCTGACCTTGCTTACCATCTTAGCATCGTGGCACGCTATGTTGCGCCCGGGGGACACCGACCGGAGCACTGGAAGGCCGCTAAGAGGGTGATGCGCTACTTGTGCAGTACGTCGGGCATGGGGCTCGTGCTTGGAGGACGGGGTCTAGTTGTCCTCACCGGTCACACAGACGCCTCTTGGGTTGACGACGGCTATGCAGCGGCCGTCACAGGATTACACCTTCAGCCTTTGCTCCGGTTCTGTTTCGTGGCGGTCTACCCGCTCGTCTTCTATTCTCAGCTCCAGTTGTGAGGCTGAGATCTATGCAGGGGCCATGGCTGCACAGGAGTTACGCTGGCTCACTTTCCTGCTGACCGACTTGAGAGAGCCGCCTCGTTCTCCTCCAGTTCTGTACCTCGACAACAACGCCATGATTGCCTTGTGTCAGGAGCATAGACTGGAGCACAGAACGAAGCACATCGCATTGCGCTACTTTCTTGCTCGAGAGTTGCAGCAGCGTGGTCAGCTTCGTCATGTTTACGTGGCCTCTCAGGCCAACACTGCTGATATCTTCACCAAGGCACTTCAGCCTTGTGATCATCAGCGTTTTTGTACTGCTCTAGGCCTTGTGCCTACTTGGCCTCACTTGCTCACTTCTTGATTTTGCTTGTAATGAGATCTATATAATTATACCTGCATGCTTATACTTGCTAGGTTATGATCACTGTCCTGCTTGTTCTCCTTTTTATATAACTCTGCATGTGAACTGGCCTTGTGGCCATTTGCTTGTGCTCAAAATGCGTGGTGACTTCGTGATCCACCCTGAGCTTGACCTTGTGTCATTCTCTTGCTTTTCCCCCACTTTGCCTATGGGGGTGTGTCAGAACCATGCATTTATATGCTCTAGGCTATAGTGGGGCACTCCTCATGGGGTACAGACCAATTAGGTTTTGCTATACAAACCCTGTACTGCTGTCATTCTAGTCATTCTTCATTCCTACTTTTTGACAAAGCGAGTCAGCCCCCTGCGCGCCCAGGAATGAAGAGGAGTGTAAGACATACTTGTATGAGAAGGCATTCCTGTATGCTGCAGTAGCCGACTCTACCGAGTACGAAGTCGAGGAGTCAGAAGAGTCGAAGCGACGCAACAACCGTCTGACAAAGACCGATGCAGGCAAAAACATTTGAAATGAAAAGAGCGGGAACAGGTTGGAAATGGGTTCTCGCGCCGCACAGTTTAAATTCGCTGCAATAAGGGAATGTACCCCTTAGAGTACATGGCTAGTCTAGGACTTTTCGTATTCCTTTGTATTTCCTGTATAAACTCGATGTATGCATGCTTTTATCAGCTCAGTCATTTACATTCACTCTGACCTGAGATTCAAACTTCCGCTGCAACACTACTCTGCGATCAACCCTGAGCGATCCTTCGCTAAGTCCCACTTGGGATCGTAACAGCTAGAAAAGCATACTGCCTGTATAGTGGAATTTTTTCAGAGAAAAATATGTTGGAGTAACCAAAAAAAATATTTGAACATTCGTAAAGGTTATAAGCGCATTGCCTCATATAGATGCGCAATCCCCACCGTCGCGTTAGACTCATATTGAGCGCAATAACATTGAGACGAACGAGTCGGAAGTCAACTGTACGACCAGAGTCCTCGCTATCATGCATTTTTTTTTTTATGTTTTCTGAGATTTCAGACTCATCTGTATGCGTTTATATTTTAACTCATAAGTCCACCATGATGTTCATCTGATTGATCATATATGATTTAATGATTCATCCAATTGATCAGATGTGTACTTTCTAATTGTCTGAGACCGGCAACTAGTATGCCTGGTTTTCGTGGGGGGAAAAAAAGGGGGGGGGGGGGGGAGGGTTGGTTGGTAAATGTCAAAACATATTAGTTTGTTGTCTAGGATGTAGTGGGGTAGCCCATAAAGGGTACAAAGCACACCTATGTACAGTCACTCTCACGCGTATAATCACCTCGAACCCACAAACTTGCATAACACACCTACATCTTCAGTATTCAAGAGTGATTCACTCGAGCCGGTCCGTGGCAATCGGCTCAAGAGAGGATGAAGGAATCAGGGCAGGCTGTCATGGGCCCCGCTCAATCAGAATTGTACCTTCCTCTCGTCCCATAAGTATTTCGCAACCAACCTCTCTCTGGAGGCCTGCGTCAGCTTGGTCAGGGCAGTCAGCTGCTGCAGCCCATCCTCCGTGACTGCCGTGTCCAGCAGCCCAAGGTCCTCAAGGCTGGTCAGCCTCGCCACGTCACCATGCCAGCCGAAGTTACACCCTTGCAGTAAGCCAAACAGAGCCTTTACAGAGAGGAAAGGGTTGTCAAGTGCTGCAGTCCAGCATCGGTCACCTTAGCGTTGCAAAGACTGAGAGACTTAAGTAGGCTCACTAACCCAATGCCTTTCAAGACACTATCCTTGATGGCAGGGCTGGTGACGTGCAGATGCAGCAGCTGTGGCAGCCTGCAGAGGTGGCTGACTTCCTCTGCACTGAAGCCTGAGTTGTGGCACAGGTAAACGACCTTCAGGTGGGTCATCGTGGCCACATGCCCAAGGAAGGCATCTGAGAGGCCAGCCATTGTGTTCAGATTCACACTGGTCCGTTGTGATGCTGCCTCAATTCTTTGGAAAGAAGGGATGAACATGTACTAGTAACATGATGAGGAAATGGGTGATCACAACGACAAGAAACAAATGGCAAACATCACATGCCTTGTGAATCTATACCCAATGCTCACCTGCCGTGAATTCATCCGATCGGCTGCCTGCTTTCTCCGCCTGCTATTCAACTTCAGATCCTTCCTGCTTGCCAGGTCCACCGCATTCCTCATCCCCTCCATCTGCCTCTCATCAGTGTCGTGCGTTCAGCCACCTCCCCTGCCACTTGTCCCCTCTCAGCCTCCCCCAACTCTCCCCTTGACTCTCCCAGTTGCACAGCCTTCACATGCTCCTCTATGGTCTGCATCGCTGCTGACTCCCGCTCTACCACTTTCTCCTTCACTGCTGCGAGCTCCCTCTTCCTCTCCTCCACCTGCTCTTTCAAGTATGTCACGTCCAGTCCCCTCCTGCGCTCAGCCTCGTCCAACCTTCTCATGGCCTCTTCCAGCTGCACGCCAAGTGCTGTCAATTTCATCTCCATCGCCTCTGCCATCAGCCTCCCTCGCCCCACTTTTAGCCCCCAAGAAATCGCAACAGCTTCATTCATTCTCCGCAATCCACACCTGCCAAAATCACAACACATGGCACAATTAGAGAATTGAGTGCACGAGAGCACAAGAGAACATGTGGGAGCACAAGAGAGCATGTGTGAGCACAAGAGAGCATGTGGGAGCACAAGAGAGCATGTGGGAGCACAAGAGAGCATATGAGCACAAGAGAGCATGTGAGAGCACAAGAGAGCATGTGAGAGCACAAGAGAGCATATGGGAGCACATGAGAGAGGGCATATGAGAGCGGAAGGGAGCATATGGGAGTACAAGAGAGCATATCAAATGGCATATCAGAATACGCCGTAAGACAAGGCAGCACATAGGAGTGCGAGGCAGCACGTGTAGTTTGCAAGAAGCATGCTCACGTGGCTTTGAGTAGCAGTGTGACGAAAGCGCGCAGCTGTGGCACGGAGATGGGCAAGGAAGACCCAACAGCATAGAGAACATGATGGTTGTGTGGGAGAATAAAAGGAAACGCGAGAGAGGGATGAAGTCCGAAGCAGAAAGAAATGATGGGTTTGGGGAGAGAATTGTCGGGAGAGAGCACTTGACAGTGGTGTGGCTGTGCAACGCATGCCAAAGGACAATGAGCCCCCCACGGTGAAGCAACGTTAGTCAAACGCATTTGTCATGCATTGCCTACCCTCTTCTTGATCAAGCTTGCCAGCTTCAGCAAATGAGCCCATGAAGCCAATGCATGGTGGCGGATCCATGCTGTGAGTTGCGTGAAGGTGATGCCCATTAGCCAGAGAAGCACCACCAGTGCAGTCGTCACGGGATACATGATGCCCGCCTAGGTAAGGGCAATGACGGGGGCAGTGAGAAACAACACACAAAGCCGATAAGATGTAAAGGAAAGATAAGACGCACCATCTCATTCCATGCATCATGTAACCATCAAGACATGTATTCCATGTGATTCACCTTGAGCGTCTTTGCAGGGCACCAAGGATGTACTCACCAGGGTGTGTGTGATCCCACTGATGCACGCACCAGGGAGTGAAGGAGGGTCGTGGCTCCATAGGGGGCACGGTGGGTGCTGGAGACGATTGCAAGTGGCCGAGGAGTTGGTATAAAGGTGCCATTCTGAGGGGCAGAGGCATCGAACTGGTGGGGCACACATGGAGTGGTAAACAAAGCGGAAAGTAAGAGTACTGTTGATGCGAGCAGCGATGAATGCAACACCAAATGCAACAACGAAGGAGACTAGTGAAAAACAATACGTAACAGGGAAGTTTATTTAAGCGAAACAAGATGGTGCACCAACCAACATACATGTAGATCTATTCTTATTACAATGAATCAGAAACTGACCTGAGGGAGGGTTGAAGAGAGCACTACAGGATGGTTCACTTGCAGGCTGCGAGGGTCATGTGGAAGCTGCAAGAGGCAACGTGTAGAGCACAGGTGCATACAGAGTATTAGGTTTCATGGGCGCAGGTGCATGTGAGAGGTAAAAATCTCGCGCATTCTTGGAGATCAGAAAGCACTATGACCAGCACCACACTTGCCAATCCCACGCGGTCATGCACACACGTTCCTTTAACACTCTACTTACGTCCTGTGTGTAGTCCATAAGAGGTATGAGAATGAGTGTGGTGGCAGCACCAAGGATAAGAGCGAGCAGCAGCCCGATTCCTTCCATGGCCAGTTCAACCACACGAGCCATGGGCACTAGGTGTGCATCGGGTGGGTTTGACAAGGGTGAGTGAGGGACCATGGACAGGGTGAGTCATTGTGGTCAGAGAGCGAATGGGCGAGATGTGAAGAGGGGACGGAAAGAGACGGGAGAACGGATGGACGATGCAGCAGGGAACAGCTATTGGGCGCTGCAGGGATATGAAGAGAGCAGCAACGGAGGGAATTTGGCAGAAAGCTCCAAGAACAGAGACGCAGTAGATAAGAGTAATTGTGCATGGGGGAAGGGAGAGGAGGATCATCGCGGTGAACGACATGGTGGGGAGGAGACGGCGACGGGAAAGGCAGGGGGGCGAGCAAGGAAGGAGAGAAGGCATGCAGGGTGAATGGGTGATGTCAGCCTATGCTAGAGCAAGAGGCGAATAGATGAAGGGCAAGAGGGGTGCAGGGTGGTGAGAAGGCACTCAGGGCGGCAGACTGATGCATCGGATGTTAGGGCCACGAGAAGCAGAAGGGACGAACGGTAACGATACTAGGACAAGGCTTGAGGTTTGCAAAAATACATAACCAAGGAACAAGCCATCTGGATGTGAGAGAATCGGAGGGGTAAGAAGCTAGAATGGTAAAGAGACAGGGGGTACGGCCAAAGGCTAAGCAGCTAAAGTATATAACCGTGTTGGATAGTACAAGCAGGGAAAGGCAGCAGCTGAAAACCGACGAGATAGCAGTGCTGAGTGGATTGAGGAACGCAATGAGGTTGGCGCAGTCGCATGAAGGCAGCTACCGGTACTGGATAGGCATCGAATGGCACAGTGGCCATACCTTTTTGTGCGAAGATCAGGGTTGTCAACCGCAAGCACCGTGATGCCAGGAGTAGTAGCTTCAGCGCGCGGCTGCTGAAACGACCGCAGCTCGATTTGCGAGACAGAGGCGGCAGTTCAACAATTGAATTGTCCAACGGATAGGCGGTTGTGCAGAAAAGAAGGGACTAGGGGTTGCGGCGAGAAATCGCAGGGCGGAGAGGTGGAAGGAATTGAGTCACCAGTCTGCAACGCAAGAGTTCATACCGATAAAGAATATTACGCTGTGTCTCCTCTTGTTTTCCTCGCAACCGAACCATCATCCAATGCATGTAACCATTCATTCACGTCCTGCATCTTTTCAGCTGCTCTCGCCTCGCCTTCGCTCGTTATCGCCGCACCTTCCGAATCGCGGACTCCGTTGCACCGATGGACGATAGCAACGCAGCGGAGCACCCTGCGCAACGCCGCAGCGAGAACACGTGGAGGCCGCCGAGGGCCCCTATGCTGCTGCATGGACGTCTCGGCTTGAGCGCACCTCATCAGCAGCTCCTTCACTTGTACCTGCTACTAATTCATCCGTTCGCTCCGCCCCGATATATGCTGTGGAGTCCTCTCGAATGCCGACAGCGCACGCACAACTCGGAATCGTTGGCGGGCGGAATATGGTGAGGCATTGCGTTGAGCAGGGAAGGGGTAGCCAAGGAAATCGTTGAAGGTGCAGGATGGGATGCAGAGGGGTGTTTGCGGAATCACGTGGACCGAACCGCATTGAATGTGTACGAAGCATCTACGTGGCATTGCTGTGCTATCTCGTGGCACCAGAGCGATGCGCACGCGGAGATTTCTCAAGCAACACAAGAGAGATGTACGATATACATGAAAGGTAGCGGTTGTAGCAGGAGAGGTGGTGGCTGAAGAACTTGTGGCGGATGGTTTGGGAGTGGTAAGAGATGTGGCAGGTGAAGTGGTGGCTGTGACAGGTGGGGTGGCGGCTATGGCAGGTGAGGTGGCGGCTATAACAAAGAGTGACAGCTTGTTCGGAAAAAGAAAACGATGTGGCAGGAGGGGCAGCGGATGTGGCAGGAGGGGCGACGGATGTGGTAAAAGGGGCGGCGGATGTGGCGGGAGGGGCGGCGGCGACGGTAGGCGGGTGGTGGGGGGGAGGGGGGGCGGCCGCGGCAGGCGGGTGGGGGGGGAGTGGGGGGGGGGGGGGGGGGGGGGGGGAGCGGCAGGTGGGGGGAGGGGGCGGCGGCCGCAGCAGGCGGGTGGGGGGGGGGCGGCGGCCGCGGAAGGCGGGTGGGGGGGGGGGGGGGGGGCGGCGGCCGCGGCCGGCGGGTGGGGGGGGGGGGGGGGGGGGGCGGCCACGGCAGGCGGGTGGGGGAAGGGGGGGGAGGCGGCCGCGGCAGGCGGGTCGGGGGGGGGAGGCGGCCGCGGCAGGCGGGTCGGGGGGGGGAGGCGGCCGCGGCAGGCGGGTCGGGGGGGGGAGGCGGCCGCGGCAGGCGGGTGGGGGGGGGGGAGGCGGCCGCGGCAGGCGGGTGGGGGGGGGGAGGCGGCCGCGGTGGGGAGGGGAGGCCGCCGCGGCAGGCGGGTGGGGAGGGGAGGCCGCCCGCAGCAGGTGAGAAGGAAACAAAATGGCAAGCTAACAAACTTAGAGCGTACGGAAACAGAGTGTTGCGGTGTGTACTTACCACAGGAGAACGGCACTTGCTGGCGTCACGCGTGGCGAATCCAACAGCGCGTGTGCTTTGAGAAAAGCCAACCGAGGAAGAGTCGCGAGGATCTATGAAGAGGGCAGGGGAAACAGGGTGGGGAGCGGGAAGGGAGGGTCCAGGGGAAGAGTTGCTGCTCATGGCTCAACAGCACGCTTTCAATTGAATTGCTGCTACAGCTGCTACAGATGCTGCTACGTCAAAGATTTTGCTGCTGCTGGTTCCTTCTCGGTTTTGCTGCTTTCTGTTGTTGTCCAACCTCTGTGGTTTCATTGCACATCCTTGTGACACATACCTCGAGATACAACTGTTTTTGTAGCGGGGGGGATGACAGTTGTAGCAAGAGAGGTGCTGTAGCGAGAGCAGTAACAATCATAGAAAAAGTGTTGGCATATGGTTCGGAAGGGGAATGAGAGAGGGCAGGTGGAGTGTCGTCTATAGCAGGAGAGATGGTGGCAGTAGTAAGAGCTGATGCACAGAGCCAAATATGCACGGAGCAGAAGCTGCGGCGCAGGCCAGGCGCAAATCAGAGAAGATTTTTTTCGGCCAAAGGTTCTCGACCCACTGTCAACGCTTTGGGTCGTCTCTCAAGGTTCTCTGGTAGGAGGGTTTCTTCCTTCGACCCTAACCGCACCGCACCGCACCGTGAAGGGACGCTTGCGAAGCCCCAAAGGCAGTTGCGAAGCCTCCCACGCCCCTTTGGGAGGGGCGGGGCAGCGTCTTTGGTTTCGCCAGCGGGTTTCCGTCGCGCGGAACTTCCAGAAAAGGATACGACGCGTGGTGGGCATCCATAGCTCGACGCTTATCGGATGGGATTTCAACCCGCGGGCCACAGTTTTCAACCTTAGAAAGGCTGGTTGGGGAAGTGGTTGCGAATGTGGAAAGTGTCGACAATGATTGACGAGGTTCGCGTGCCAGATCGAGCTCGCAAAAGTAACCCCAGGTCGAATGCAACCTCAACACCCCCACGTATTCAGTTGCCCAATACCTAATGCGACACTTCACATCACAACATCCACCGCTTCATTTCTTGGGCAACACCTCCGTGTTAGAAGAGCTACGTTAGTCTAGTCCTGTTGTACTTTTTTCGGTCATTACAACGCTATAAGCACAGCTAACAGTGTGCCTGTGCCTGTGCCTGTGCCTGCTTTGCCTGTGCCTTTGCTTCTGCATGCTGTGCCTGTGCCTGCTGTGCCTCTGCCTGTGCCTCTGCCTGTGCCTCTGCCTGTAGTGCCTGTGCATGTGCCTCTGCATGCTGTGCCTGTGCCTCTGCCTCTGTGCCTGTACCTGCTGCTCCAGTGCCAGAGCCTCAGGCTGCCCTTGCGCCAGAGCCTCAGGCTACCCCTGTGCCAGAGCCTCGGGCTGCCCCTGTGCTAGAGCCTCAGGCTGCCTCTGTGCCAGAGCCTCAGGCTGTCCCTCTGCCATAGCCTCAGGCTGTCCCTCTGCCATAGCCTCAGGCTGTCCCCCTGCCATAGCCTCAGGCTGTCCCTCTACCTGTACCTGAAGCTGTGATGGGGCTTTGGCTGTGCCTGTGAATGCGGCTGTGGCTGTGGCTGTCGCAGCAGTTGCTGTCGCTGCAGTGGTTAAGGCCGGGGAGAACGAGATCCCTTATTTGCATATTTAGCATGCACGATACGATCATGCAACATAGAACCACACGTAATGGCATGGCGGAGCAGGAAGCAGGCACGAAAGACACAATGTTCAGATGATGCATAACCACCCGTTACACATAAATTAAAGCAAGAAAAATGAGAGAAACACTTGGCTCACCCCAATCCACTTGTATGGCTGAACAACAGCATTTTCTGCCCCTTGCGGCATCAGATATGTGGCAAAACCATAACCTCTGAGAGTAAGACAAGGGAAGAGGCAAAAATGGGCAATGACATTCTAGACGTAAACCCTTCTCTCCTAATAAACTGCATGGCAGGAAACGAATACGAACGAGAAGAATACAGTCACAAGACATACATACAAAGTAACCACACCAACTTACAGTTTTCCCCATGCACTGCGCTTGACCGCACAATCTTGAATAGTCCCATACTGCACAAAAAATGCTCGCAATTGATGGTCGTTCATATTGAATGGGATGTTGGCGACATAAACTCTGCGCCGAGCAGGCTGCCCGGCTAGAGGCTGCCCGGCTGGAGCACGTTGCCCGGCTAGAGCAGGCTGATCAGCAGCTTGAGCAGGCTGCTCGGCGGCTGGAGCAGGCTGCCCGGCTGGAGCAGGCTGCCTGGCAGGAGGCGGCTGCCCGGCTGGATGCTGCCTGGCTGGAGCAGGCTGCCCGGCTGGAAAAGGCTGCCCGGCAGCTGGAGCAGGCTGCCCGGCTGGAGGCTGCCCGACTGGAGCAGGCTGCCCGACTAGAGCAGGCTGCCCGGCTGGAGGCTGCCCGATTGGAGCAGGCTGCCCGACTGGAGGCTGCCCGGCTCGAAGAGGGCTGCCCGACTGGAGCAGGCTGCCTAGCTGGAGGTTGCCCGGCTGGAGCAGGCTGCGCGGCAGCTGGAGCAGGCTACCCGGTGGCTGGAGCAGGCTGCGCGGCTGGAGCAGGCAGCGCGGCTGGAGCAGGCTGCTCGGTTGGAGCAGGCTGCTCAGTTGGATCAGGTTGCACGGCTGGAGCAAGCTGCGCGGCTGGAGCAGGTTGCCCGACTGGAGCAGGCTGCGCGGCTGGAGCAGGCTGCGCGGCTGGAGCAGGCTGCGCGGCTGGAGCATACTGTTCGGCTGGAGCAATCCGCCCAGCATTCTCGTTGCTCGGCATCAACGTGGGCCCCATATACTTAGCGAGAAAGCAAAATATGGCATGGCCCTGATTCGAGACTAGACATAAAGATAGAAAGACAGAGGAAGGAGATCATTTACCAACAAGAATCAGAAGCCTAAAAAATAAAGGAACAACAAAAATAGCAATAAGACGATAGACATAATCGATAATAAAAACATACCTGCACTTACTTCAATGACATTGTTTCGTTCACGAAGCGCCAAGCATGCAGAAAGCGTCGATTTGAAAGAGCTTGCGGCTCGCCTCATCAGTGTTGGCGACGGACAGCACTTGCTCAAGTAAACGTTCGTGCTTCAAAATCCTATATCACGCACGTGTGAAGGAGCATCATTGCATAAGAAGAGAAAGCACGCACTAGTGCATACCAGCATACAAATCATACCATCATCTATAATAAGTTATGTTATGATTATTCTCAACCGAAATAACCGAAAACAAAAAAAGGGGGTAAATGTAACTTACTCAGGAAGGAACAGAGAAACGAGATCCCCCTTCGAAATACTCTCCAACACGTCTCTTATCTCGAACTCGTCAAAAGCATCGAATGACGACTCCTCGAGCTGCTTCTTCTTTTCTCCTTGATCCATGGTCTTCGAGAAATGCGTACGTGGAGATTACTGCAGCAACACAAGAGAGATGTACGATGTTAAATACAAGAAAGGTGGCGGTTTTAGCAGGAGAGGTGGTGGCCGAAAAACTTGTGGCGGATGGTTTGGGGGTGGTAAGAGATGTGGCAGGTGAAGTGGCGGCTATGACATGTGAGGTGGCGGTTGTGGCAGGTGAGGTGGCGGATGTATAAGGTGAGGTGGCGGCTGTAACAAAGAATGACAGCTTGTTCGGAAAAAGAAAACGATGTGGCAGGAGGGGCGGCGGATGTGGCAGGAGGGGCGACAGATGTGGTAAAAGGGGCGGCGCCAGTGGAAGGAGGAGCGGCGGAAGCGGCCGGCGGGCGGGGAGGGGAGGCCGCCGCGGCCGGCGGGCGGGGAGGGGAGGCCGCCGCGGCCGGCGGGCGGGGAGGGGAGGCCGCCGCGGCCGGCGGGCGGGGAGGGGAGGCCGCCGCGGCCGGCGGGCGGGGAGGGGAGGCCGCCGCGGCCGGCGGGCGGGGAGGGGAGGCCGCCGCGGCCGGCGGGCGGGGAGGGGAGGCCGCCGCGGCCGGCGGGCGGGGAGGGGAGGCCGCCGCGGCCTGTGATTGCGGGGCCGCTGCGGCCTGTGATTGCGGCTGTGAATGCGGCTGTGGCTGCTGTTGCTGTAGTTGCTGTCGCTGTAGTGGTTAAGGCCGGGGAGAACGAAATCTCTCATTTGCATACTCAGCATGCACGATACGATCCTGCAACATAGAACCGCACGTAACGGCATGGCGGAGCACGAAGCAAGCACGAAAGACACAATGTTCAGATGATGCATAACCACCCGTTAAACATAAATTAAAGCAAGAAAAATGAGAGAAACACATGACTCAACCCAATCCACTTGTACGGCTGAACAACAACATTTTCAGCCCCTAGCAGTGTCAGATATGTGACAAATCCATAACCTCTGAGAGTAAGACAAGGGAAGAGGCAAAAATGGGCAATGACATTCTAGACGTAAACCCTTCTGTCCTAATAAACTGCATGGCAGGAAACGAATAGAACAAGAACCAATACGAACGAAAAGAATAGAGTCACAAGCATCAAGTAACAGAACCAACTTCGACATACACACAAAATAACCACACCAACTTACAGTTCTCCTCATTCCTTTCGCTTGACCACACAATCTTGAATCGTCCCATACTGCACAAAAAATGCTCGCAATTGATTCATATTGAATGGGATGTTGGCGACATAAACTCTGCACCGAGCAGGCTGCCCGGCTAGAGCAAGCTGCCAGGCTGGAGCAGGCTGCCCGGCTAGAGGCTGCCCGGCTGGAGCAGGATGCCCGGCTGGAGCAGGCTGACCAGCAGCTGGAGCAAGCTGCCCGGCGGCTGGAGCAGGCTGCCTGGCTGGAGGCTGCCTAGCTGGAGCAGGCTGCCCGACTAGAGCAGGCTGCCCTGCTGGAGGCTGCTCGATTGGAGCAGGCTGCCCGGCTGGAGGCTACCCTGCTCGAGAAGGCTGCCCTACTAGAGCAGGCCGCGCGGCGGCTGGAGCATGCAGGCCGCGCGGCGGCTGGCATACTGTTCGGCTGGAGCAGGCCGCGCGGCGGCTGGCATACTGTTCGGCTGGAGCAGGCCGCGCGGCGGCTGGCATACTGTTCGGCTGGAGCAGTCCGCCCAGCATTCTCGTTGCCCGACATCAACTTGGGCCCCACATACTTAGCAAGAAAGCAAAATGTGGCATGGCCCTGATTCGAGACTAGACAGAAAGACAGAGAAAGGAGATCATTTACCAACAAGAACCAAAAGCCTAAAAAATAAAAGAACAACAAAAATAGCAATAAGACGATAGACATAATCGATAATAAAAACATAGCTCCATTTATTTTACTGGCCTTGTTTCGTTCACGAAGCGCCAAGCATGCAGAGAGCGTCGAAATGAATATGATTACTCCGGAGTGTGTGCGCTCATTCGCCGATCAATAGCGATGGCGGCAAATTCCACATCGACAAACTCTTCAAACATCTGCGAATCAACAAACGCTACATCAGGTTCACATAACATTTAATGAAGAATAATGCTTAAAAAAAAACATAGATAAAAATCATAGCCCAAATCAATGTTCGTCAACCGATTGCACAACGGACTTAAGGATATAAACTTTCACCTATTCAACGTTGGTTTTGAGATCTCAGGCAACCCTATGTCAGAATGTCTTTGTTCTCTAGCCTGCAGTGGGGTACTCTATAGCGAGTACAACCCCTTAGGGTTTCCTATATGTATCCTGCTGCTTTCTAGTGAACCGCTCTTCTTCTTCATTCTCGTTCAGTTTCTCATGCTATCAGAGCAGGTCGATCCCCTTGGGTCGATCCTGTGGGTGGGCTCACCACCTCACTGCTTCCGCTGCTACTGCTACTCTCTGTGTCGCACGCCCCGTGGCGTGCGACGGATTTTTCATCCCGCCGCGCGCTCGGAGCGTGCGGCGGTTTTCTGCCCGCCGTGCGCCCCGAGGCGCGCGGCGGTTTTCTGCCCGCCGTGCGCCCCGAGGCGCGCGGCGGTTGTCTGCCCGCCGTGCGCCCCGAGGCGCGCGGCGGGTTTCTGCCCCGTCACTCCGCGCGTCGCTCCCGGGAGGCGCTGCGACGGGCGACGGGGACCCGCGCGTCGCCCCCCGTCGCCCGTCGTGGCCTGCGCGCGGCTCGTACAGCCTGCGCGCGGCCCGTACGGGCTGCGCCAGGCCCGCGCGCGGCCCGTACGGGCTGCGCCAGGCCCGCGCGCGGCCCGTACGGGCTGCGCCAGGCCCGCGCGCGGCCCGTACGGGCTGCGCCAGGCCCGCGCGCGGCTCGGGCCGCCTGCGCGCGGTTCGGGCGGCTGTGCCAGGCCCGTGGGCGGCCCGTTCTTCGCTGCCCCTGCGCTGCCCGCTGTCCCCCGTGCTTCTGATGGCGCCCCACCCCTGCTGCTGCCCGTTCTCCTGAATTAGGGTTTGGGGGTGGGGGGTATGGGGGTGCAGCTTCTGTGTGCCGTCCCCTGCTCCTCCTCCTCCTCCGTCTCCCAGTGCTGCAGCTGCCGCTGAGGGGGGTGGACCTGTTGGAGCCGTCGGAGTGGTACTAAGGGGGGTGAAGGGGGAGTGGAGCTAGGGGTGAAGCAGGGGGTGTGTGTCAGGGGGAGTGGGACTGTTTGGGGAGGTTGAACTGAGGTTGCCGTCGTGTCGCTAGCAGCACCTGTAGTCCGGGGAGTTGCTCCGGTAGCCCAGTCGCAGCCAGCTGTGCCAGTCGTCCGTGGGTCCGTTGCTCGTCTGCCGCTACTTTTAGCCGCGGAGCCAGTTACTCCAGTAGTCCAGAGCGTTGTTCCGGTAGCCGCTGTGCCAGTGTGACTCCTGTTGCCCGTGTGTCTGCAGCTTCAGCCGTCGCCTCCTATCTCCTCTCCTCTCACTCTCGCCTCCTCCTCCTCACTTGCCCTCTGCGATAGCCTCTAGCTTTACTCATAATTGTGAACTTTAAACTATTGCTTCTTGTACTTGTGCTCAGAATGTGTGGTGACATTGTGATCCACCCTGAGCTTGTTCTGCTTTGCTTGCTCTGCTGATTACACCCCACTTTGGCTATGGGGGTGTGTCAGAATGTCTTTGTTCTCTAGCCTGCAGTGGGGTACTCTATAGCGAGTACAACCCCTTAGGGTTTCCTATATGTATCCTGCTGCTTTCTAGTGAACCGCTCTTCTTCTTCATTCTCGTTCAGTTTCTCACCCTACCCTAGGTTATCCTATGTCGTTGCCTACAGCTGCGGCAATACGTCCATTGCGCACGCCTTGGGATACGCGAACAAGTGTGTTCTTCTAACTGTGACGATATCGTAGCCTCAAATAAATCGGTGATGACCATGATTCGGGTTCCCCTGAGCCACGCTCTTGTAAAGACACGATTCCGCTTTGGTCAACGCGATCGATACCCTTTTCTCATGCCGCAACTCCTATTACCACACACCACAATACTCTTTTTTCGTCACGCCGGAATTCCAACTTCCAACAAATTGCGCATCCATTTCCCACGCTACGATTCCCATCCCGCGCATTACATAGTAGTGATGCATTCCCATTGATACGCCCGGACCATTCTCGTCTCTTCCCTTCCACCCCGTTCACATCCCCTCCCTTCCCTGGGGATTGCGATCCATGGCTGGGAGGGTGGTCCATCGTAAGTCGCCTGGAAATTAGCTCTCGGGCTTTGTAGCCTATAAGAGAGCCCTGATTGCATGATGCTCTGTCTCTCTCATAGCGACATCTGGCCACACCGAAATTAGTTCTGGGGAGTGCGAGCGAGATTCATGGAGAAGGAGGTGAGATGGTGAGATTCGTCTCCTCAAATCCCCGCAGGTCATCCACCACAAGCCACCTTGAATATTGCGCGGGTCGTTTTTGAGATCAGCGAAATGATTGCTGGTCTTGGCGCCCGACACAAGCGAACCAGCTCGCAGCAGTTACCCTAAAATCTGTTAGTGAATTTTGGAGCACACATGGTTGAACATTTGTTGGAGCCGAGGTCGCGAGAGATTCCTTGCGAAACTTTCTAGATTTGTTTCCCTGCGACGCACAGGGACATTGAAAATAAAGCTGGTTACCAAGTCTTTGCGGACAAGGCTGGATGCAACAACGCCAATATCACCTGTCAGCCAATGTCACTTGCGACATTCAGCGACCTGGACGCACACAGAGAGGCAGGAATGCGAAGATGGTTACCATCTTCTTCATTTAAAGACAATTTCTTCCGTTACAATTGCCCGTATCCACACCTCGTTCTCGTCCGCTAAAACCTCTTACACTCTTCGTCATCTATTCGAGTCCTGCCATGACCTCCACACACGGCGATGAAATGCACGGCGCGTTCGCGGCAGCCGTGGGGTTGACGGTGTTGCAGCGAACGATCATGCGAGGCACGGAGGGAAATGGCGAGTGGTTGACGGGATTGGAATACTTGGATCGACGCATTGCGTCACAGTGCATGCGAGTTCGTGCGCGGGGTGACGGCAGAATCGTGCTGTGCCGGGGACACGTGGATGCTCGAAATCAGCGAGTTAGGGTTTGTAGTCGCAGACGGTTCGCAGGTGGCGAGGCAGTCCAGCCTGAGCGCAGGTCGCAATGCAGCTCGTTCGCCAACAATCAGCACCACTTTCGAATCCGTACGCCGCAATCTTGTCAATGCAACTCGGTCTCATCAAGAAGTTCTTTCAAGTATCCTCTTGTTCTTTCCTGTTCCGTACTTCCACTTTCCTGATTTTCCCCTCGAATCGCTGACTTAATCTAGTATCCTTCCCTTCTTCCCTTCCTAATCTAGTATTCTTCCCTTCTTCTTAATCGTCTCAGACTTTGGAAACTTAGCAGCTAGTATCGTCACGCCTTAACCCCTCGCCCAACGCCTAATCTGTATCCCCACCCCTAACCCCACCCCACCACCCTTCCAGCTCTGCTCTTTCCCCTCTCCTTTCCATCAATCCTCCTGCTTCCGCGTCCTTTCCCCTTCCCCACATCCTTTCCGTTCCTCATCTCCGTTTCCTTCCCCTCCCCACCCTTCCCCCCTCTCCTCCCCCCCAACCCCCCCCCCTTTCCCCCTCTACCCTTTCCCTCTCTCTTCTTATGTCCCTTCACCACCCTGTCAATGTTAGCTCGGCATGGCATGCTTCAATTGAAGCAGGTGCAGCTATCGGCGAAGGTTTGTTCCATCGCGCTCGCAGCTCATGCGACATCAATTGCAGCACATTCGAATTTGTATGTAGCAAGCTCGTCAATGCATTCTTTTCTCAGTTCCCTCTTATATCCTCCTGTCGTTCCATTTCCGTACTTTCATTTTCCGTTTCTCTCGTTTCTCTGTCTTATTCCAGTTCCCTATTCCTTTTTCCCAACGCCTATCTGAATTCCCACCCCTAAACCCACCAACCCCAAACCCGTCCCAATTCCCCCCACCTCCTCCCGCTCTTCCCCTCCTGCCCTTTCCGCTTCTACTTCCCATTGCCTTCCACTTCCGCGGCCTTCCCTTCCCTCACAACCTTTCTGTTCCCCATCTCCGTTTCCTTCCCTTCCCCTCCTCCTCCCCGTCCCCATTTCTCTTCTCATTTCCCACCCGTTTTCTGCCCGTGGCCTTTTTCTTTTCGTGAAAGGCATGGCGTCAGCAGCCATGGAGCTGCCTGCTAGTCTGAGGGCGAGTGCTTGAGGGGATTTAGTTAGTTGCTTGAAAGGACATGATCGACACGTGCAGGTAACACGAAGTGCCAATGTATGGCAATAGCGTTGGGTTTGCAGGCGCGGATGTGTAGCTGCGTGTGGAAAATGGCCAGCTCGTGATGTGCTGCTGCTGACAAGTGGCTCGGAATGTTGCACTTGGAATCTAATGCAATGGTGCAATTGGAGGATCCAATGCAATGCAGCACCGTAAGGAGTTGCAGTCACTTTGCTGCTTGCGACTCTCTACACTCCCTTTGTTTGTTGTACTGATTGTGTTGCAATCTGCATTCCTGCCAGGTAATGCCAACATTGCCTGTTTTGACTGGGCAGATGTAACGGCAATAAGATTAAGCCATGTGTGACGCCTTACTACAGTGTTTGATTCCTCTATTCGCCGGCTGTGTTGTTCAAAGCTGCACGCAAGCCTGCAAAAGCCTTTCCTTTTTTGTGGTTGCCTCTTCTTATTGTCTTGTCTTTCCCTTCTCTCTCCCCGTATCACTCATTTTCCCTCTCCTGGTTTTGTGCTCTTCCTTCTCCTTGTGCCTCCTGTTCTTCCCGCCCTCTCCCCGGACTGCCCAGTCCCAACCCCTCCGCCCTTCGCATCATCTCACAACCCCCCCCACCCTCCCCAGCCGCCACCTGAAGCTTGACGGCAGAAGAGCGAGAGCTCATTGCTGCCAGTGTGGGAGGTAAGGGAAGAAAATGGCACGGCAGCAGCAGCCAAAGAATCATCTGCGCCAGCGGCCAGCCGTGGCCCAGCTGCGCCCCTCAAGGCGATGGCAGTGGTGGTGGCTGTGGTAGTGACTCCTGTCACAGCAGCCATGGTGCCTTGACTGCAACAGGTGTGTCCAAGTGAACAGCGAGAGTGTTGCAGTGCATGGCATCAGGGACATTGTAAGAACGTGGGAAGCCCAGTGAGGGTGTGACGTCCCTAGAGAGTGGATTTTTTTGAGATTGTAGGAGCGTTGCAGTGAAAATAGGTCCTGTTTGAAGTTCCACCTTTTTTCCTATTTTCCTTTTCCTTCTCATTCTCCTCCTTCGTTCCCTTCCAAAGTCATTCTCCCCCCCTTTTCATTTTCCCCTTTCATTTTCCCTTTTCCACCCCTTTCGCCCTTTTCTCTTTTTCATTCTCTCGCGCGCGTCTCCCTCGCGCATGAAACACAAGTATGCCCTGCATTCTTTTCCATGCCCAACTCATCTCTCCCTCGTGCCCCCTACCCCCACTCTCCCCTCCCAACCTGCCAGCACAACTACACCCCAAACCCTTTCCTCTTCTCGTGCCTTATTCTCTTCCTACATTCTCCTTGGCAGAATTATCCCTCTTCTTTCTGCTCCTCATCCCTTCCCTCCCCCCCCCTCTCCCCCAACTAACAGCACAGGCACATGCCACATGCTGCTGGTATTCATCAGCACCAATGGGCACAACCCGGTCACTCTGCTCACGGTAATGTCAGGTTGGGACATGGGTGGCGTGTGGCAGCATTCCTTCAAAACATTAAGTCCTTTGCGTCCTTAGGACAGGTGCTTAGCAGGTCCTTGTGCTGTCACTATTGAGCATTCGAATTCTCTAAAGAGACTCTTTAGAGCAGGTACTCGAGCAGGTCCTTTCCTTGTACCTCCTCCCCCACCTCCATGTATTCGCCCATGCCACCTTGCACCACTGTCGCTTCATGGCATGGCGTCATCTTCTTTCCTCTTTTTAAGCAATCACCGCCCCATCTTGTACCGTTGCCATAACATGTCAAATCGTTGCCAGCCACCTCTTACCGATACATCTGGCAAGGTTCAAGGATGAAGCTTTGATGTTCCTTGCACTTTGTACACTCCTTATGCATGGCATTCCGCTGCTTCAACTGGTCAGCACCACCTTGTTTCAAGTGCTCATAAATTGGGCAGTTTTTCCAGAAAATCTCAATAACTGCTTGTTTCAAGTGCTCATAAATTGGGCAGTTTTTCCAGAAAATCTCAATCACTGCTGGGCGTGGGAGCCACCCTAAGCATCAAGTGCTGGACCTGTTTGGCTGAGCCAAAAGCCAGCTCTTATTCCTCTGCAAGCTTCTTAACAGATTTCCATGATTCCTCACCTCTCCGTCCTTCTCTCCAATCACAGCACTCATTACAGCGCAGAATGATATGGTAGTAGTTTCATGGCAGATTTGCCTTGTCATGAACTGTAGGGTGCTATTTCACGATCTGGGGAAGCAAAACTGAATGTGAACAGAAGTTTCATGTACCTCGAAGTTGGTTTCGAAGTTGTCGAAGTTGTTTCATGTACACATTCTACCTAGTAAAAGCTGGTTTGAATTTCCCTCTTCCTTTCCTCACAAGGTATTTGTTGATATTAACGTGTACATATGCTGTGAGACTTATAAGCTTTCAGCATGAAAAAACCGGCAGTAGGATTGGTACTGTGTTTGCTCTGCATGGAAAAGTATTCACAAGCAACAAGGCCCTCCTGCCCACATGTCAAGGTTTTGAGAACATCCAATCCACCCATGCTGAACTATGAAACTGGCACATACCCTTCCCTCCGCAGTAAAGTATGTTCAACCCTGTTCTCGCAACTCAAATACCTGCACTCTATGATCACTCCTGCACGCCTATCCGCTTGCGCACATCGTCATTGCAAACCTTTTCCCCATTCAACAGCCAGAGAGTTGTCAGCTTGGTCAGGGCAGTCAATGGCTTCAGCCCAGCATCGGTGACTGCAGTGCCCTCCAGAGAAAGGGTCTGAAGGTTAGTGAGCCTTCCAACGTGCTCCATGCCAGCATTTGTCACACCCTTGCAGTCGAGAATCAGTGACTTGAGAGAGACGCAACCAACTAACTGCAGCAGTCCAGCATCAGTCACTTTCGAATTGGTCAGATCGAGATTTGTAAGACTGCTCGCTGACCCTATGCCTTCTAAGGCACTGTCGAGGATTGCAATGTGAAACAGAGTTAGCTTTTCCAGCTGTGGCAGCTTGTAGAGTTGCTTCACGCCCTCTGCAGTGAAGCCAGAACTCTTGCTCAATTCAACAACCTTTAGGTGAGTCATAGTAGACACATAGCCGAGGATGGCATATGTGACGTTGGCGAGATTCTTCAACTCCAAAGTTGTCCCTTTTGATGCTGAGTTGATTCTATGATGAAGAGGGGACACATGGTGGAAAAAAAGACGCAATGTGAGGTGAGACGAGCGAAATGGCAATGAGTGCTTTGTGAAACACTGCAGACAGCTCTCACCATCGATATTGTCGTCCAATTGTCCAGCTCCCCCTTCACTGCTGCCAGCTTCTTCTCCCATTCCTGAACCATCCCTCTGATCTCCTTCATCTCCACTGCTCGTTTCTGCTCAGCGCCCTTCGGCTGCCTCCTGACAGCCTCCACTCTCTCGCCCAAGGTCTGTTCCCCCATTGATATCCGTTCCACCAACTCCCCCTTCACTGTTGCTAACTCCCTCTCATTCTCCTCAATATTTCCTCTCAACTTGTCCATCCCTTCCTCTCCCTTCATCTCAGTCTCCCTCCTCAACTCTATCAGATCAGATGCCCCTTTCCTTTGAACCTCCTCCAAATCTCTCCGTGTCGCTTTCAGATGTGTGCTAAGGGCCTACATCCTTACGTCCATCGCCTCTAACATCAGTCTCTCTCTCCCTGCTCTGAGCCCCACAGCAACCGCAACAACCTCACTCACTCCTCGAAACGCACACCTGCAAATATCAGAAAATCACATGAGAGCACATACACGCATGAGCGGATGTCAGTTCAGGTGAGCGGACAGTAAATCACCTGATTCACACGAGAGCACATGAAGTCACATGTCATGAGAAAGGCATGAGGAGCATCCTCACATGGTTTTGTTGAGCAGATGAACATGACAGGGGCGTGGGAGAAGGGAATAAAAGGAGAGAAAATGGCCTGGAGAGAGCCGTGAAGGATATAACAGCTGATAGCACTGTACATGCAAGCGGTTGAAGGTTCCCTTGGTAAGCCCAAATGGAGAGGTTGGGGAATGCATGCCAGACAGCAATCAGAGGCCACAACTTAAAGGAGGATTGCTCATGCAACACTTCCGCATAGCATGAGTCATGATGGCATACCACCCAGCAGCTGGCCACGCTTCCTAGTTTCTCCAGGCGAGCCCACTCAGTCACAGCTTGGTGGCGGATCCATGCTGTGAGTTGCAAAAACGAGATGCCCATGAACCAGAAGAGAGCAACCAACGTAGTACCCATGGGGTACATGATGCCCGCGTGGCAGGGCAAGGACGAGGACAAAGAGGAGAATTACAAAGTTTTAGTATGGATCCCCTTTCTGCCAAAAAGAACCTTGGATTTTCTTCATGCGTATTTTCCCCATGATCTTTAACAGCTTCAAAATCTGAACGCGAAATATAAGAAGCAGCAAAGCAATGAGGTCACCCTGCTTACTGATGCACGAACCAGGGAGCGGAGGAGGGCGAGGACCATGGCTCGAGTGGGGACATGGTGGATGGTGTTGGTTGGAAGCAGGTGATGGGAAGGCAGAGAGGTGCCGTTCTGAGCGGAAGCAGCATTGAACTGTTGGAGCAACCACGGAGTTGGGCGATGGAGGACACCCAGAAGGCAGAGTGGTGTACACGAATGACAGTGGTGGGTGGTGTTGGATGCACGCAGGGGTGATAACTATTGCAAGCAAGCGCCCACGTGCAAAAACGTGATGACAAGACGAGCCATGCTATAAAGATGTATGACAGCGGCTATGATGAAACAAGAACGCATAAGAAGTTAGAGTAATGCTGCTTTAACCTGAGAGCAAACGGCGAAGCAAACAAAGGTCTTAGAGAACCATAAAGAAACATAACATCCGATGCGCTCATCCATTCAAAACAAGCTGAATAAAAGCACAAGGCCGGTTAAACAAGATTTATGTCCTCATATAACATGCAGAAGCCTTCGACTAAGACTAGAACAAAAGAATGCACAGAGAAACATATCCTCCCAAGTTGGTTCATACTTTCCCCTACAACGTGCTTCAAAGCGATTCGGTTCATATCAAATGTTCACGAAGCTGACCTGAGAGGAAGGGGGGTAGTTCAACTGCACGCCGTGAGTGCCAAGACGAGGCTGCAAGCAGCAACATAGAGCGCACAGGTGCATGTGTGAGGCCATTGGGAAGGGATGATGGAGATTAGCAAGCAAACAGTTGTACCATAAAAATGGAAATCTGCCCCTCAAGCCTACTCACCTCGTGTGCTTCATTGACAGAGTAATCTGTTGTAAGAGGCATGAGGACGAAGGCAAGCAGCAGCCCTGTCGCAACCACAGCCACCCCAACCATTTGCTCCATAGGCACTCGCTGTGCGTCGGGTGGGTGCGATGGGGATGAGGAAAGGAACCAGAGTGAGTGTGGCGAAGAGGCAAGAGAGAGAGAGAGAGAGAAACGGAAATAGCCAGAGAGACGATGGGGGGGGGGAGGTAGCACAGGTAACAGCCACAAGGCTGCTTGCTAGCAGAAGGGAGCAGAGAGCGTGGTGTGATGAGAGCACTACGTTCGCCTAGACCTAGGTTTCTGGATGCAGCCATGTCAATTGACCTTCACCTCTTTGTGTTGCTCCGCGGGTGGCGGCGTCATGCGGCCACGAGGGAGCGGCGAGTGAGCTCAGCGTGGCAGCAGGGAGAGTGAAAGTGCCCTGCACGGTTGAGCGGCGGCGGGCACTGGGCAGGAGCAGCGGTGGAGCACCGGCGCGGGTTGAAACAGATGGGCAGATGGCAGGCAGAGTGGCGAGGGGTGGGATGTCAAAAGAGCTCGACTCAACTACATCATAAAGGCGATATTCCGCGACCGACGCCGGCGGTTCCCTGCAGTGCTAACTCGAGCGCTTGGGTCAGCATGCCGCAAGTTGCGACAGCCGCTGCTTCGTTTCTCGAGGGCGTCGCGTCATATGGGACTATCGACGCCATGACAGCATGGTTGATGTGCCAGCCGTTTTAAAGGGGGGGCTGTCGGGCGGCGAGGAGAGACAGCGCTTGGGCGGACTGCCTTTGGACGTGGCGTGCGGCGCGCATTTAGTGAAGGCGCGAGGCACAGACTCACGCATGCCAGGCATGACAGGACGGGTGATATGAATGACAGCGACGACGACAGGAATGGAGCGGGCGAAAACAAGGGACACACGGACGATGGTGACAGACAGCGCCGAGGCGGCTCGTTCGTCAGATCCTCGCGGGCTCATCAGCAAGCCACCTCATTCAGCGCGCGGGTCGCTTTTGAGGCCACTCCTTGAGTTGACAGGTTTGCATGCGTAACCCTAAAATCTGGATCACCATGAACTTTGGTTGAACGCGAAATTCCTTGAGAGACTTGATTTGCTTCTCTGCGACATACACCGGCATGGAATACGATGCTGGTTACCAAAAGTTCATTCAAACGCCCGAATCTTCCTTAACTCCCAAGACAATTACGGCGTGTTGCATTTCGCGGTGCACTGCGTCGGCTCGGCTCGTGGCACGGGTTTAGGAAGGCTCCAGGAATGCAAAAGGCCATAATTTTTTTTACTGGCAACGCGCTAAAAAAATTATGTCATAATATAAACTTAGCAAATAACTCTTTGAATCACTGTCTTTAAACTTTTCTTTCCTGAATCAGTGCCCGTGTTTGGCCTCCCGCCTGTCTGGAGCCTTCCAAATTTCCCGAGCCGATGCAGTGCACCGGCAATTGCAACACGCCGTTAGGGTTTCCTTCCCACGTCAGCTAGGTTTCCTTGGAACTGATTCCATTTAGGGTAAGTAGCTTTGGCGGGGGTACTACTAGCGACCCTGCGCTTTCGAGGGAACTACAGTGCTAGTTGCGGGCACTTTCCGCCCCTCTGTCGCTCCGACAGGGAAGTTATGGCAACAACACATAACTCGGACCCGTGTTATCCGCGCGGTGCATGCAGTGGGGTTAGGCAGTATTCTCTGAGTGGGTATGCCGCATCCCCAACAATCTGGTACGGGGTTATATCCCCGTTTTGTAACCTTTCCAGTAAGGCAGAGTCTTTGAAAACACGCATGTCGTGCGCGCTGCCGGGATAACCGATGAGGTAATCCCATATTCTTCCTCGAGCATCACACGTGATTTGGAGCTGTACGGCGTAGGCCGACTTTCTTGTCCAATACTCGAACCGGTCCCCTTCCATCCCTTTCATGTGGATGTGAGTCCCGTCTACAGCCCCCACCACTGCAGGTACACCTTTGACGGCGGCAAATTCTCTCGCCATCTCCGGAAGTTCTTCGCGTGTGGGGAAACGCACCCAGGCGGCCTTGAACAAGGCGGGGAACTCGGTGAGGAACACGTCGACGACCTCGTGGCAGAGTGTCTTGAAGACACCGAAGAGGTACGACATGTCCACGTAGGAGATCCGGCTCGCGAGATACTTTATTGGGATGAGCAACGCAGTGTCCATTGTGATCAACGACCGATAAACGACCGGTTCTAGATATTGGCGCATCCCTGTCTTGATATGCTCAAGGATGGCGCGGTTGATTCTGAATATGTCCTGGAAGTCGTTCTCCCACATGTGTTGCAGGTCGTCAACCCACAGCGCATGGCGTTGCCGCCGTACTCTCGCTCTGTGACAGCGGTTCTCCCCAGTATCGTCCCCAAGAGATGTGGACTGCTCGTCCGCGTCTTCGAACACACCGGCCTCAATCATGCCGACGAAGGACTTGGCTATATTTTCATAGAAGATGGTGTAGTAGTAGGTCACCCATGCGACGAGTAGGCGTAGGATAAATGGGATGGCCCTAGGCTCCGCCATTTTGCGTAAATCATGCGTGTGTAGTGGTGGCGGTTGTGCTTTGTTTGCTTTATCAAGCCCTTGTATGTGACGTCGAGCTGGATGTTGTACGTCACGTGGTGGCAATTATTGGAGGCGCGGAAGAGTACATAACCATCCGCGGCCTCCCCACACACCACCAAGCATCTATTGCGGGCCTGGCGGGGTTGGTGCGTGTGACGCGCAAGATGAGTGAGCCACCTGATGGGCTGACCAATCAGAATCGGTCGCATATAATTGTTGCGCGTCTGTGCAGAGTCGCAATACATCGATCGATTGGGACGTGCAGACCCGAGACATTTGAGGGCGGCTCGGGCCAAATGTGATTGGGACACTTTCTTTGAGAAAGTGCCCACAGCGGAATGTACCCTTACCCTTCCATGTATGCTTCGTTCTTGTTTGTTGAAACCGCTCTCCACATCGCCCTATCGACTCCTGCTCTGCCATGAGTTTATGACCTCCACACACACGACGACGAAATGCACGACGTGTCCGCCGCGGCAGCCGTGGGTTCGGCGGGTGTTCTGAGAACAGCGAACGATCATGCAATGCACGGAGTGTACGGCGAGTAATGATGGAAGGGATTCGATTGCATGGAATCGACGCGTTAGTCGCATAGTGCCTGCGAGTTCATGCGCGAAATCACGGCAATTTCACCTTGCTGTGCCACGGACACATGGATGCGCGAAATCAGCATGTATGGTTTGCAGTCGCGGACGTGCCAGACTGTCTAGTTTGAGCCAGGTCACAATCACTGAGACCTCATTCTACTCAGCATGGCCTGATTCGGTTGAAGCAGGTGCTGCTTGGCGAGGGTTGCTTCTATCATCGCGTTCGCAGCACGTTCGAATGGGTATGCCGCAACCTTGTCAATGCATTCTCCTCTCAGCTCCCTCCCTTTATCCTCTTGTCGTCCCCTTACCCGTGCTTTAATCTCCTGGTTTTGCGTTTTTCTGCCCTCGGTCCCTTTCGCCTCCCCGTTCCTATGTTTCCCCCGTTTCTTTTTCGTATTCCAATTACATTCCCCTTCCTCCTCTCACCTTGTAACACCAATCATCTTGGAAATATAAAGCTCAGCAGGAATAAGCACACCCGTTGCACCCCTTTCCCCCTTCCTCCCACCCAACCCCCCACACCCTCCCCTCCCTTCCCCCCTTTGCCCAAATCTATCTGTATCCCTATCCTAAACCGCGTCACTATCCCACCCCCCCTGCCCTTTCCACTGCCTCCCCACATACATTCAGTTCCCCATCACTGTTTCCGTCACTTTCCCATCCCCCCCATCTCTTCCCTCTCCTCTCTCTCTTCTCTGTTCCGACCCGTTTTCTTGCAATCCAAGAGCCTGTATCCTCTTGTCGTACTCTTTCCTGTGCTTTCATTCTCCTAAGTGTGCTTTCTTTCTTCTCTGTCCCTTTCGCTTGCCCGTTCTTACTCTACCCCGTTCCCCGTATCTGTCTTATTCCAGTTCCCTTTTCCTCTATGCCTCTCCCCTGTTTCCACCCATCGTCGCAAACTTTGAAAGTCAGCACATATCACCCCGCCTTAACCCCTCGTGATCCCCTGCGCCCCTTGCACCCCCTTCACCCAACGCCTAACTGTATTCCTACCTCTAACCCCACCACTGCCCTTTCCATTGCCTAACTCTTCCGCGTCTTCCCCGATGTCCCAAATCAAGTCCATTCCCCATCTCCATTTCCTTCCCTTGCCTCCCCTCCCCCCCCCCACCCCGTCCCCTCTCTCTTCTCTCTTCCGACTCGGTAATCCGCCACTGGCCGTTTTCTTTCAGTGAAGGGCGGAGCGTGGCGTCGGCAACCGTGGGGCTGAGCTGGCTGCTGGTTTGGCAACAGATCGATCATGCGAGGCACAGCGAGTGAAGCGGCGAGTGGTTGAAAGGAATTCGGCTGCGCTGGATGGACAGGATTGACGCATGCAGCTGGGTTTTCTAGTGCTTAGTGTGAGTTCATGGCAGCAGTGTTGGGGTAGCAGTCGGAGTGATGGTCAGATTGTTGCGCTTGGAATGTGTTGGATCCAATGCGGCAGCAGCGTTAGGGTTCAACGCGTTATTGGTACTCCCAATATGCGAGACAGTAGCTTGCTGCGAGGTCATGCCAACATGGATAGGGCAGGACAGATGTTTCGGCAGTCAGAGTAGTGTGTTGTGGACTTGGGATATTACGTGCGTATGGTATGCGGCGCTGACAATGGCTGGCTCATGAGTCGTCTTGCTGGCAAGATGCGCTACTTGCAGTCTCGCGACCAGAATGCGGTCTCGCGACCAGAATGCGGTCTCGCGACCAGAATGCGGTCTCGCGACCAGAATGCGGTCTCGCGACCAGAATGCGGTCTCGCGACCAGAATGCGGTCTCGCGACCAGAATGCGGTCTCGCGACCCGAATGCGGTCTCGCGACCAGAATGCAGTCTCGCCTTCTCCCCTGTCCCGCCCTCTTCTCGGTCTGCCTGCCAACAGCTCAACGCGGCACCACTTCTCGCCCCTCCTCTTCTCGCACCAGTCCGCCTGCTTTTTTCCTCTCTTACCTCTTCCTCTGTTCCTTTGCACAAAGCACAAGCGTATGCTTGCAGCCATAATCAACTTATGTCTCCGTCATTCCCTCAAGCCCCTCATGATTCCTTTCCTCCTTCTCTGTCCCATTCCCTCCCCACGCCTCTCCTTCCCCATGTCTCCCTGGCGACTATTGCCAGCAGCAGGGAGCATGTGGTCAGAGGCCACCCACATGTGCAGGCGTGTGCAGGCGTGTTGGCCCACATGTGGCACTCCCTGCTCAGCACAGTCATTCGTAGCAATCAAAAAGAGTTGAGAGGGTGACGTGGGGGAGTGGAATGGGGTTGGGGTAGAGAAGGTAAATTTGAGAGAAGGGTTTCAGGAAGAGCCATGGGTAAAAGGTGCTCATGGGAAGGGCATGTATCAGTAGTTGGTTAGTAAACCGGTTTCAAAGGGCAGGAAGAGGGGGGAGGGAGGGTGGGGAGGGGGAGAGGGGGGGAGGAGGGAGGTGCGGGGGGGAGAGGGGAGAGGAGAGGAGAAGGGTGTGATTTGTTTCAAGGGGGGGCATGGAGGGCTGGTGGAGTGGATACCATAGGGAAAAGAGCATGATGAGTTGAGGTTGAGGAGGGGAGGCACAGGGGAGCACATTGGCGGCCTGGCAAATGGATGAAGCCCGACGCACCTCACACCTTATTTAAGGCTTCACGCCTATTGTTGTCATCCTAAATGGATGGCCTTGTGCCACATCCATGAGCTCCTGATTGCATGTGGTCATGCTCATTAGCAGCCCCCAGGTGGTGTAGTTACCGCAGCATTGTAGAGTGGTGCAGCTCAGTTCTCATTCGGTAGATGTTTTTTTGATTTGTTCCTTTTCATTCACCTCTCTGCTGCCCCCTCTTTATCATCACAATTCTCGTTTGGTTCCTCTTGTCAGAATGATAATACAGCGGAATTATGAGTAAGAGGGCTGAATAAGTAAAAGTACTAACCCTAATGGGTTGTACCCTCTATGGGCTGCCCCACTCCAGTTCAACCTAGACAACCAATATATAGTTTGACACACCCCCACAGGCGAAATGGGGGATAACCAGAAAAACCAGTGGTCACAAGACCAGTCAAGAGAAGCAACAAGGCAAAGCTCAGGGTGGATCACAAACTCACCACACAGTCCGAGCACAAGTGGCTACAAGGCCAGTTCATATGCAGTGGCCCGCACCATCCCCTGTATCTTCCTTGGCTTTCCCCCTGACGCGCCTCGCTGGCAGTTTTACCACCCCACCACGCGCCGTGTCCTGCCCTCTCAGGACGTCACGTTTGACGAGTCGGATCCCTTTTACCGTCTCTTCCCCTACCGCACTGCCCCTCCGCCCCCCCCCCCCCCCCCCCCCCCCACCCTCGTTGCTCTTCCTCGCTCCAGGTCCCCGTCCGGTAGACCCCCTCCCCCCTCAGGGTCCTGCTCCTTCAGGTGTGTCTCAGGTAGACCCCCTCCCCTTGGCTGAGCCTATCGAGGTCACTAGCGACTTTGGTGCTGCTGGGGGTGGTGCTGCTTGAGGTACTGCGTTTGGGGGTGCTTAGCCTGTGGGTGCGGAGCCTGCGGGTGCTGAGCATGTACGTGTGGAGCCTGGGACTGCTGAGCCTGGGGGTGCTGAGTCGGAGCCTGGGGGTGCTGAGCCTGAGGGTGCAGAGCCTGGGGGTGCTGAGCCTAGGGGTGCTGAGCCTGAGGGTGCGGAGCCTAGGGGTGCTGAGCCTGGGGGTGCTGAGGCTGAGGCTGCGGAGCCTGGGGGTGCTGAGCCTAGGGGTATTGCGTCTGCTGGAGGTCCTCCAGGTGCCTCGTCCCGGTGGTCTCACCGTCGGGAGCCTCTCTCGCCACAGCAGCTGCACGAGTGGTTTGCGTGGCGCACCCGCCTTCAGAGTCGCGCTGCTGGAGCTGGAGGCCCTGCACTGGAGGCATTGCTGCTGAAGGTGCTGGAGCTGGAGGTGCTGGAGGTGCTGGCGCTGGAGGTCCTAGAGGTGCTCGTACTGGAGGTACTGGAGCTGCCAGGGCTGGTGGTGCTGCTTGAGCTAGAGGTACTGGTGGTGCTGGCGCTGCTGGTCCCGGAGGTGCTCGTCCTGGAGGTACTGGAGCTCCCGGAGCTGGTGGTGCTGCAGGCACTAGAGCTGGAGACCCTAAAGCTGGAGGCGCAGGAGCTGGAGACACTCGAGCTGGAGGCACTGGAGCTGGAGACGCTGGAGCTGGAGGCGCTGGAGCCGAAGGCACTGGAGCTGGAGACACTGGAGCTGGAGGCGCTGGAGATGGAGGCGCTGGAGCTGGAGGCACTGGAGCTGGAGGCCTGGAGCTGGAGGCACTGGAGCTGGAGGCGTTGGAGCTGGAGGCGCTGGAGCTGGAGGCACTAGAGCTAGAGGTGCTGGCGCTGGGGGTACTGGAGCTGGCGGCACTGGTGCAGGAGGCACTGTGCAGCGGCGACCGTTTTCCGCTCCGCCTTCGCCGTCGTATTTTCTGCCACCTGACTCGGTACTTCGCCAGGTTCTTAGTCTCCCGTCTTCTACTGGCCTTCCTCCTCCCTTACTGTGTCCACCGCCTGACCAGTCACAGCCGCGTTTACAGCCAGACTCCCCACTGCCTGCTCCTTCTCCTTACACTGAGTAGACAGACTCTCTTACAGAGCGTCGTGAGCCTGCGTCTCGTGCTGCCTTGCCTGTTCGTGTTGTTTGAACTGGTCATCGTGTTCCTCGTCCGCGTCCTCCTCCTGTCCCCGGCACCCACATTATGGCACTTCGTCCTTCCTCTGTTCCACTGCGAGTTCCCCTGCCGTCTCCTCCTGCTTCCTCTCTTGCTGACATTTCGGACCCTGAGTCTGACTTAGTTCGTGCTGCTAGTCCTACTGTCACACGTCTCCAAAGCCACTGTTGTCACTAACCCTTCGTTTGAGTTAGCTGCTGCGTCTGCCCTGGTTGCTGAGCTTGTTGACTTTGCTGCCGCCTGTCGTCTCGACTATGCCGCTAGTCTTATTGTTGAGTCCGAGTCTGACTGTCCTTCGTCCGTCAGGGGTGACTGTGCTCTTGGCACGGACGTCCTTGAGGACAGGCAGGAGGACTTTGAGTGTTTTGCAGCTACTGTACCTCATCTCGTGGCCATGCTCCTTGCACCCTAGGGAGACCCGGATGCACCAGACATCCCGACCCCGCGCTCTTACGCAGAGGCGATTACGGGTCCCTACTCCTCTAAGTGGCAGACAGCCATGGACGTAGAGATGGCATCCTGGAAGTCCACAGGCACTTACGTCAACGCAGTTCCCCCTCCTGGGCGAACATAGTCGATGGCATATGGATTTTAAGAGTGAAGCCGCCGCCCGGTTCTCCGCCTGTCTTCAAGGCTCGTTACGTTGCACGAGGCTTTAGTCAGCGACAGTGAGTTGACTTCTTCTAGACCTTCTCCCCTACCCCGAAGATGACCACTCTTCGGGTACTGCTACACGTCGTCGCTCAGCGTGACTACGAGCTTCACTCTCTTGACTTCAGCACAGCTTTCTTACAGGGCAGCCTGCACGAGGAGATCTGGCTGCGCCGCCCACCTGGCTTCACTGAGTCGTTTCCTGCAGGTACCCAGTGGAGCCTCCGGCGGCCAGTCTACGGTCTCCGCCAGGTGCCCCGCGAGTGGTACGACATGCTGAGGTTGGTTTGCTCCTTCGACTGCTGACTCGTCACTGTTTCTGCGCACCGACACTTCGCTGCCGCCATTCTACATCCTCGTGTACGTTGACGACTTGGTTTTTGCCACTACTAACACTGAGGCACTGGCCCTAGTGAAGTCGGAGCTGCAGAAGAGACACACGAGCACAGACCTGGGTGAGCTGCGCAACTATCTTGGCTTGCAGAACATCAGGGACAGAGCACGGCGCACCATCACCCTGACTCAGTCACACATGGTGCACATGGTCCTTCAGCGCTTCGGCTTCACTTGGTCCTCGCCACAGTCCACCCCTCTGCCTACTGGTCACTCGCTCTCAGCTCCACCTTCGGACGAGTCCGTAGAGCCGAGTGGCCCAAATCCAAAGCTTGTGGGCTGCCTCATGTACCTGATGACCTGCACTTGACCCGACCTTGCGTACCCTCTTAGCATCCTGGCATGCTACGTTGCGCATGGGAGACACCGGCGAGAGCATTGGGAAGCCGCTAAGAGGGTGTTTCGCTACTTGTGCAGTACATCAGGCGTGGGGCTCGTGCTTGGAGTACGGGGTCCAGTTGTCCTCACTGGACATGCAAACGCGTATTGGGTTGACGACTTGGCTACGCAGCGGTCGTCACAGGGTTACACCTTCAGCCTTGGCTCCGGCTCTGTTTCTTGGCGGTCTACCCGCTCGTCTTCGGTTCTCACTTCCAGTTGTGAGGCTGAGATCTACGCAGGGGCCATGGCTGGACAGGAGTTACGCTGGCTCACCTACCTGCTGACCGACTTGGGAGAGCGGCCTTGTTCTCATCCAAATCTGTACGTAGACAACAAGGCCATGATTGCCTGGTGTTAGGAGCAGAGACTGGATCTCAGGACAAAGCACATCGCTCTGCGTTACTTCCTTGCTCGAGACTTGCAGCGGCGTGGTCAGCTTCGTCTTGCTTACGTGGTCACTCGGGCCAACACTGCTGATATATTCACCAAAGCACTTCAGCCTGGTGATCATCAGCGTTTCTGTACTGTTTTAGGCCATGTGCCTTCTTTGCCTCACTTGCTCACTTCGTGACTTTGCTTGTACTCTGATATGTATATATATATATACCTGCATGCTTACACTTGCTAGGTAGTGATCACTGTACTGTTTGTTCTTCTTTATGTAACTCTACATGTAAACTGGCCTTGTGGCCATTTGCTTTTGCTCAAAGTGTGTGGTGATGTCGTGATCCACCCTGAGCTTGCTTTGCATTCTCTTGACTAGTCTTGTGACCTCCTGTTCTCCCCCACTTTGCCTATGGGGGTGTGTCAAAATGTTGTAATGCTTATATTGTGTAGGCTGTAGTGGGGTAGCCCATAAGGGGTACAAACCAATAAGGGTTAGTACTTATACCCAATTTCATCTTAGTTCATTTATTATCGTTCTTTTTTCTGACATATAAAAGCATATGCGTATTCTCCCGAACAAAACACCCTAGTGTATAACTAAAAATGCAGTGAAAAAATGATGGGGGTCTCCTCATAGGAAAAAATAACTTAATACACGGGTCCTTACATATGGCATATTTTAGTGTTAGTGTTTTTCTAATTGGACAACGTGGGTGTTTTGCTGGTCGTTCTAATATCACTGTCTGAGGTGTGAATGTGAGTTTCGGCCGCGAACTTCATCACCCCCATGAAAATGCCATGTGGCACCTCTCTGGCCACTTGCAGCGGAAGATTCACCTGCACGTGGCGACAGCGAATTAGTGGGAGGGGGGAAATCTTGGCAGATTGTAAGTGAAAGTACCGCGAAATTTCATCGAGGACGAAATTCTCGTGATATTCTTTGGTATTGCAGCTACTCGTTAACGACTATAATAACGAAACCGTAAGAAAAGGAGGGTGTTATAGAAAATCTGCCAAAAAGGGGGGTATAGTAGAAACGAGGTATATCATAACACCCACCCCGCACAAGCTACGTGGGGGTTGTACAATTTCGGCGGGTGTTATGTCCGGGAGATTACGATAGTACAAACATCAAAACCTAACAAGTGTAAACATGCAGGTATATATACATATATAACAGTTTAAGGCAAAGTCAAGAGGTAAGCAAGTGAGGCAGAGATGGCACAAGGCCCAAAGCAGTGCAGAAACGCTGATGATCACCAGACCCTAGGGCCTTGGAGAAGAGATCAGCTGTGTTGGCCTGTGAGGCCACGTAAGCAAGGCGAAGCTGACCACGCTGCTGCAGCTCTCGTGCGAGGAAGTAACGAAGAGCAATGTGCTTCGTTCTGTGCTCGAGTCTCTGCTCCCGACACAAGGCAATCATGGCCTAGTTGTTGACGTACAGAACTGGAGGAGAACTAGGCCGCTCACCCGAGTCGGTCAACAAGTAGGTCAGCCAGCGTAACTCTAGTGCAGCCATGCCCCCCCGCGTAGATCTCAGCCTCACAACTAGAGCTGAGAACAGAAGAGGAGCGAGTGGACCTCTAAGAGACATAACCAGAGCCGAGACTGAAAGTGTAACCCTGTGACGACCGCTGAGTCTCCTGGTCGTCTGCCCAAAAAGCGTCTGAGTGCCCAGTGAGCACTACTGAACCCTGTCCTCCAAACACAAGCCCCATGCCTGATGTACTGCACAAGTAACGCAGAACCCTTTTCGCATCATCCCAGTGCACCTTTCGGTGTTGACCGGGAGCCACGTAGCGAGCAAGGATGCTGAGAGGGTACGCGAGGTCAGGTCGTGTGCACGTCATCAGGTACATGAGGTAGCCCACAAGCTCTGGATACGAACCACTCGGCTCTATGGACTCGTCCGAAGGTGGAGCTGAGAGCGAGTGGCCTGTAGGCAGAGGAGTGGGCTGTGGCGAGAAGAACCGAAAGCCGAATCGCTGAAGGACCTGATGCACCATGTGCAGAACGGCGGGCAGAACACTGTGCGTGCTCTAGGGGCGCGCTACGGGCAGAAAAAGGTGCGCTCTAGAGGCGCTCGACGGGCAGCAATGGGGCGCACTCTAGGGGGGGGCGCTCCGGGCAATGGGTGCACTCTAGGGGCAGTCTAGCGGCGCTCGACGGGCAGAAAACGGGCACGCGCCACGGGCGTGCGACGGGCAACAAATGGTACGGCAGTAGGTTTAAACATCAAACCTAATCTAGCGTCTGATACCATGTCAGAATGATAGTACAGCGGAATGATGACTAAAGAAGGTTGAATGAGTTGTACCCTCTATGGGCTACCCCACTACAGCCTAGACAACCAATATATAGTTTGACACCTCTCGGCACATGGGATGGCTACAGCATTGTTGCTGCACTCACTTGCTTCGTTTATAGATTTGTTAAGGTTTATATATCGGCCTTTTCTTTCGATACTTACATCCATACTGAATTATGTAGGAAATCTGTAATTACACACCAACTACCTTTCACTCCAGGTACAATTGTTAATATTGAAGTACATGCTCATGGCGAAACATTGCTAGCTACCGTATTCTTTCGGACATAACCACCCCCCCCCAAATTGTACACCCCCGGGTAGCTTGTGCGGGGTGGGTTTATAGCCGACTCCGTTTGTACTATACTGTCAGAATCGGAATGATGGTTTGACTAAGGTTGGTTAAGGTACATAAACCTAACCCTAACGGTTGTACCCCCTATAACACATATCACTAAGACGACAACATTTGACACACCTCCATAGTCTAAGTGAGGGGTGTCAAGCAAAACCAAAAGTGTAAGGTCACAAGACCAGTCACAAAGCAACAAAGCTCAGGGTGGATCACAATGTCACCACACACTCTGGGCACAAGCAAAAGAGCCACAAGGCCAGTTCAAGAGTCTACAGAGGTATACATAAAGCGTACAAACAAAGCAAAGCAGAGAACTCACGTCTACGCAAGGCGAGAACCTGTGTTAACAAGACCTAACTGCACACAACACCTCTGGTGGTCACAAGGCGGAAGGGCCTTGGTGAAGATGCCTGCAGTATTGGCCTCAGACTCCACAAAGTCGAAGCGAGCCTTCCCACGCCTCTGCAACTCTCGCAGAAGAAAGTACCTGATGTTGATGCGCTTCACTCTGCTCTCTAGTCGCGGCTCTCGACAGAAGAGAATTGATGCCTTGTTGTCAGTAAACAAGGTCGGTGCAGAGCTCGGCCGCTCACCAAGGTCGGTGAGCAAGAAGGTCAACCAACGCAGCTCCTATGCAGCCATGGCTCCAGCGCAGATCTCAGCCTCAGCGGTAGAGGTCGAGATCGAGGAGGAACGCGTGGACCTCCACGAAGCATCTCTAGATCCCAGGCTGAAGCAGTACCCCTGAGTAGACCTGTGAGTCTTAGCGTCGTCAGCGTAAGAAGAGTCATAGTGTCTAGAAAGCACGACAGACTGTCTCCCTCCAAGAACCAGCCCCATGCCTGATGTCGTCGCTAGGTACTTCGCCACCCTCACAGCAGTTGTCTAGTGAACTGGACGGTGTCTCTCTGGCGCAACAAAGCGAGCAAGGATGCTAAGAGGGAAGGCGACGTCCGGGCGAGTACAAGTCATCAGGTACATGAGGCAGCCCACAAGCTCTGCGTAGGGACCACTAGGTTCAAACGGCTTGTGTGGAAAGGGTCCAGTCAGTCTGTGGTCAACAGCAAGACGTGTGCGCTGTACTGTGGAGTGCTGAAGCTCGAACCGCTGAAGGACCTGCTGCACCATGTGTGACTGTGAGAGTGTAATGGTGCGAGCGGCTCTGTCCCTGGTGATCTGCAGGCCAAGGTAGTGGCGCAGCTCACCAAGGTCAGTGCACATGCGTCTCAACTGCAGTTCGCGCTTCACGTCAGCCAAAGTAACCCTGTCAGCAGTGGCAAAAACAAGGTCATTGACGTAGACAAGTACAAAGAACGGTGAGGAGCCACGACGAACAAACAGCGACGGGTCAGCGGAGGACGGTTGGAAACCGAGGGTAGAACGAAGAGTGTCGTGCCACTCACGAGGAGCCTGACGGAGGCCGTAGACCGGTCGCCTCAGCCTCCACTGGGTCCCAGGAGGGAAAGTTCCAGTGAAGGCAGAGGGACGACACAACCAGACCTCCTCGTGTAGGCTACCCTGAAGGAAGGCGGTGGAGAAGTCGAGAGAGTGTAGCTCCTAGTCTCTGTGTGTTGCTACGTGCAATAACACCCGAAGAGTGGTCATCTTTGAGGTAGGCGCGAAGGTCTGAAAGAAGTCAACTCCCACGCGCTGTCTGAAACCTCTAGCCATATAGCGTGTCTTGAAGACCGTAGGAGATCCCGGTGGCCGCTTCACCCTAGAGATCCACATGCCATTGACTACGTTCGCCCCAGGGGGGGGGGATCTCGTCGACGTAGGTGCCTGTGGATCTGTAGAAGGCCATCTGTGAGTCCATGGCAGCTCTCCACTGAGAGGCCCAAGGCCCTAACACTGCCTTGGCGTAAGTGCGAGGAGTAGGTATGTCAAGGGCGTCGGGGTCTCCCTCAGGGGCGAGCAGCATGGCACAGAGATGAGGGGAAGCGGCTGCCAGGAACTCTAGCTCAAACTCCCTGACCTATGGGGCGTCACAGCCAAGGGCAGACTCACCCTAGACGGCCAGAGGACTGGTAGGAGGAGCAACCACGAGACAAGTGGCGTAGTCAAGGCGACGAGTTGTGGTGAACTCAGTGACGATGACAGTAAGGGCGAAGATAGAGGACAAAGAGGCACGAGGGTCCGTAACAAGAGAGGCGAGAACACGAGAGAGAACAGGTCGGTACGTGCGGTAGTAGTTCGTGTCAAGAGTAGAGAGGTACGCAGTGAAGGCCGACTCATGAGGAGAAGGAAGCACAGACGGGGACGAACGAGGCGGACTAGAACGAAACAGGACAGTACGAAGGTCAGTGAAGGGAACACGGGACGACGGACGAGCACGAGGAGAGCGACGAGAAGGCCAAGCGTGAGTAAGAGGAGTGGACACCGGAGGCAGAGAATGAGTGAAAACAGCTGGGGAGGGGTCAGGAGGAGGAAACGTGGGACCGTAGACAGGAGGAGAGGGAGAGGGGAGTCCGAGGGCCGGAAGGCCAGAGACAGGAGGCGGAGGTGGCGGCTGCTGCTGCTGCTGCGGCGGCTGCTGCAGCTGCTCCTGCTGCGGCGGGTGCTGCTACTGCTCCTGCTCCGGCGGCTGCTGCTGCTGCTCTTGCTGCGGCTGCTCCTGCTGCGGCCGCTCCTCCAGGTGCGGCTGCTGCTGCTGCTGCGGCTATCGCTGCGGGTGCTGCTCCTGCTGTTGCTCCTCGAGCCGCTGTAGCTCTAGCTGCTACCGCTCCAATCTCGCTCCTCTCGCTCCAACTCCAGCTGCTCCTCACGGGCACGGCGAACACGGGCCCGGTGCTGGGTCGGGTAGGGGTGGGGGGGAGGAGTAGTGTCCGGGGCCGTGGTAGCCCCAGGACCGCTCTCCAAAGCACCAGTCGCACCACCCCCAGAGCCAGCACCACCAGCAGCAACACGGCCAGTCCTAGACTCTCCAGGACTCCCAGTGGGTGCACCCGCACACCCATTCGTAGCACCCTCAAAGACAGCTCAGCCAACACCAGCTCCTCAAACACGAGAACCTCCTGCAGACACAGGCTCAGCTCCAACTCCAACACCCCCAGCACCAGGGCCTCGTGCAGGCACAGTCTCAGCTCCAACTCCAACACCTCCAGAGGTAGCACCCCTAAGGTCCTCGACACGAGCACCTGCTCCCGCGGGGTTTGTGGTAGGCTGTGAGGACTGTGGGGAAGGGGACGGTACCTGAGGGACGACTAAGGTGGGGGGGGAGGGGGGGGGTAGCGTGTGATACACCTGACGGGGCTGGCCCAGGGGGGGGGGGGGGAGCTCTACCGGAGGGGCAGGAGGGGGAGCGGGAGTCAGGAAGAGAGGGGGAGGAGAAACCGAAAGACCTCGACAGGGATACCGGGTGTAGTAGGGGTCGGACTCGACAAAACGAACGTTGCGGGAGTCAAAGAACTGGTGAAGGGGAGGGTGGTAAAAGGTGAAGCCAGAGGAGTCCTCGGGGAAACCAAGGAAGACACAGGGAAGGGCGCGAGGGGAGAGCTTATCCTCAGGGTGTCGCCAAGCAGCCCCAAACACGAAAACGCGACGCAGCACCAGGGGACCTGGTCCAAAGACTGGTCGGTGAAGCCTTTGGCCGAGAGACACATGGCCATAGGTTCAGCTGGTGAGCGGCGTACCGAACCGCGTAGGGCCACAGAAAATGGGGCGCACAAGCGTGGATCATGGAGGTGCGTGCAATTTCCATGACCAAGCCTATGCGGCGCTCAGCAACCCCATTCTGCTGTGGGGACTCTAGAAGCGTCCAGGACTGACGGATGCCCTGCTCGCGACAGAATCCAGCGAGAATGCCGGAGTGAAACTCACCCACGCGGTCGGAGTGAAGACAGCTGACACGATGACCACGAGTGTCCGCAATGGTAAATAACCACCGGATCAGTGTAGAAGTCACCTCAGAAATCACCAGGGGGAACATTGTAGTGTAGCGAAAGTAGTCATCAACGACCACAAAAAAAAACTCTCTCGCTCAGGGCCAGGGCGAGGGGCCGGGCCCCAGACGTCCAAGTGGAGAGTCTCGAAGGGCTCGTTGGCACGACGAAGGGAGAAGGAGTGAGGGGTGGCGCACAGCCGACCCTCGACGCAAGGGGCGCAAGGTGGTGCATGCGAAAGCGGTAGCGACGGCAAGACTCGCGGGAGGCCTAAGACTAGACGCTGACTAGACATAGTGCGCAAGCGAGAAATGGACGGGTGTCCAAGGCGGTGGTGCTACAGAACGGTGGGGTGGGCAAGCGACCGACATGAGCAAGACGCAGCCACAGAATGGTGGGATGGGCAAGCGACCGACACGAGCAAGACGCAGCAACCGAACTAGACGCTGGAACCACACGAGACACAGCTACCTGGTGGGAGACGGAAACCTGGTGAGATGCGGGGACTTGACAGGGGGCAGTGACAAGGTTCGGAGGCAGCTGCTGCTGCTGCTTCTGCTGCTGCCCTCGGCCAGTGTGAAGAGTGTAAAGACCAGAGCCCGGCTCAGCGGTAAAGGTGGCCAGAGGCACGTACGTGTCCCCGTCGACACAAACTGTAGTCTCGCCAAAAGGCTCAATTCACACACCCACGTGACTACTCACGAGTGGCCTCACACCCACCAAGTTCCTGGAGAACAAAGGGACGTGGAAGCTCGTCAGGAAACCCAAGGGAACTGGTGGGCACGGAAGCATAGTAGTGTAGCGAGTAGTGACTGGTCCCGAAGTGGGATCAGCCAGTGCCACAGAGACCGGCGCAAGAAGCGGAGTAAGTGTTGTGTGGTCGCGGAAGAAACAGTGCGAAGCTCCGGAGTCCAAAGTGAAAGACAGCGAAGTGTCCTCCTGAGCAGCTCCTGGACTAGTGTCTACACAAGTACCTACGCTAGCAACAGGCACCTCAGCAACACTAGCACCTAAGCTAACAACACTCGAGTAAACAGAGTCAAGAGCACTAGAATCAACAACACCATACATAGCACGAGGAGTTCCTAAGAGATCAAGCAACTGAGAAGCCGACATGCCCCATAGAGCGCGGCCGTACGTCTGAACAAGGGGAAGCCAGTCAGGGGCAGGGACGTCAACGCCGTAGGCTGCACGAAGTGTGTAAGTGAGCTGAGCAAAGCACTGACACGGTGGGTGGGTGCGGCCACAGGGGAGGCCTCGGCGGGCACCTGTCTGAACGAGATAGGTGCAGTGAGGGTGGACGGCACCACGCGACAGCTGACGCGGTCCTGACCCCTGTCCCGGAGATTGCTGTTGCCTCTACTGCTGCTGTGGCTGCTGCGCGAGGAGGGGCTGCTGCTGTTGCTGCTGCTGCCGTTGAGTCAGGTACCAATCCGCCACTCCAGCACCAGCAGCTCGCGGACCAGCAGGTGCCTGACAAACCCAAGCGTCACCTCCACTAGCCGCTGCACGAGGCGCTCCTCCAGCCTCTGTACTCCCACCACCGCCACTCGCCACGTCACCTCTGCCGCCTCCGCCCGCACTCAGACCGCCCCTCCAGCCACTCCTACCTCTAGACCGCGAAAAAGTCGTAACAGCAGCTGCGGTCACGTCAGTAGCGGCAGTGGCGAGGGAGGCAGTAAAGGTGGGCAGCTGAGGGACAATGCACCCATGAAACAGTGGAGGGGGCACAGCACCAGAGGCGAAGGCTACCGAGCGGAGGTTGCTCTCGACGTCCTTGAGAGCCTACTCAAGGACCTCGATAGTGAGCTCGCTAGGGTGCTTCAGAATAAGTGCGTCACGAACTGAGGCAAGGCGGTCAAGGAGAATAGTGGCGATGAAATAGATAGTAATCGCCATAGGGGGAGGGAGCAGTGCAAGCTGCACGTCGTGCAGGCAACGCGGCGAGCGCAGGTGAGCGATCAAGTCAGCAGATCGCTCAAACGAGGCGAGGTCAAAAAACAGGAACGGGAGGAAAAGCCGACCAATAGAGACAGTGGTAGGAGTAGCGTAGCGGGCCTTGATCACTATCAGGAACTTACTAGCAGTAGGAGCCTGAGTGAAGTGGGCCTCCTCAGACTCAGGGAGGAGGCTGCTAAGGGCGATGCAAGCCGCAGCATCACGCGAATTCGACGCTGTCAAGTCAGCACGCTGACGTGCATAACGGTCTTTGTCTGTAGTGCTAGCGTCCGCGCCTAAGGGTGCAGGGGCAGGGGGCGCAGGTTGGTCACCCGAAGCGTGCGCCCACAGAGACTCGTCTGCCTAAACCTGACTCTCTAGTAGGCGGCGCACACGCAGGAGCCAGACCGATAAATCGAGTGACATACCCTTGGCGACAAAGCGCAGGACCCTAGGGGTCGCCATAGAGGAAGCGAAGAGGTGGGAACTGCTCCTGCCGAAACCCTAAACGCCTAAAGGGCCTAAGTAGGGCGTGACAGGCAGTGGGTGAGGCTCAAGTCACTGTAGGACGCTAGGGTAGGGCGCGACGAGGCGCTACACGGCAGGCAGGACGGGACGCACACGGCTCGGCGCCGCACGGCAGGCAGAACGGGACGGGCGCTGCAGGACGAGCAGGCACGGCGCACACGACGGGGCAGACAGGACGGGCGAGACGAGCTAGACGGGACGGGCGCGACGAGCTAGACGAGACGGGACAGACGCGATGCGACGGACGGGGCAGACGCGACGCGACGGGACGACGGGACGCGACGAGCGCGACGCGACGGGATGGGACGGGACGACTGGACGGGACGGCGGGACGGGACGCGACGCGACGGGACGGGCGCTACGAGCACTTCGGGCGGTTCGGGCGCTATGAGCGCTTCGGGCGCTGCGGGCGCTACGGGCGCTAGGGAACAAGATGAACCGGCGTGACAGGCGCTAGGGGACGATACGGGCGCAGCTGGCATTAGGGTACGAGACGAACCGGCGTGACAGGCGCTAGGAGACGGTACGGGAGGGACGGGATCTTACAGGATCCTAACCTAGGTGATACCATGTCAGAATCAGAATGATGGTTTGACTAAGGTTGGGGTACATAAACCTAACCGTAACAGTTGTACCCCCAAAAACACATCACTAAGGTTACATTCCTGTGGGGACACTTGTGTCTCAATCCCCGTTTTCCCGAGTCGCGCCTGTTAATTTACCCAATGTTGCGTCACAAACATCGGATGCTACCGCGACGTAGGGCGACAGATTGGCAGGTTCAACTGGACACTTTTCATTGGCTGCGATCAAAGAGAAATGTACAGTTGTGTGCATTGGATTGGGTGACAACACTACACCCGTTTTTTCAACCTCCGAGCAGGGGCGTGGTTTCGATGCGCGGAATCTTTTTCCCTCGCAAAATTGGCATTTTCGGGTGTCCAGGTGCATGTGGTCGTGTCGGACATTTCGAGTCGCGTGCGATTCTTTAACAATGACGGGTCGTTTTGCAATTCGTCAGCGACGTCAGCGCGTTTCACGCTGGCCAATAAAAAATACAGTACAAGTCGCTGAAAGGCGACTCGCATTTGGGACACAACACAGTTTATGTTGTTTTTGGGTGTCACAATGTGATTGAGACACAAGTGTCCCTACAGGAATGTACCGTAAGACTACAACATTTGACATATACCCCCACCCCCCACCTTTTGGGGTGATTTTCTATAACACCCATCTTTTCATATAGATTTTTTATTGTAATAGTGGATAACAAGTAGGTTCAACTATGGGAGAACGCGAAAATTCCTCAAGTATGAGTACGTGCTAACGAATCCTTCGATGTCAAGTGGCCAGAGAAGTACCGCCACACACCATCTTCAAGGTGGTCAAGATGTCACTTGCCTAAACTCGTGTTCTCAAAATCCTTATATTAAAGTGAACCAACTTTGAAAACACCCAAGCCCTCCATTTATCAAAATCCTTATATTAAAAAATATCATATTAGACCCGGGTAGTACGGTATGTAGCTTTTTCCGATGAGAAGACCCCCCCCCCCCATTTTTTTCCTGAATTTATCATGACACCCTAGG
Source organism: Closterium sp. Naga37s-1 (assembly GCA_947471745.1). NCBI lineage: Eukaryota > Viridiplantae > Streptophyta > Zygnematophyceae > Desmidiales > Closteriaceae > Closterium > Closterium sp. Naga37s-1. The sequence continues at coordinate 920,219 of CANJKZ010000314.1, read as the reverse complement.
GTGTTTTTTCCGGGAGAATAGGGTATCATCCCATGAAGGTAAGCTATTTGAGTGGTCCAGTACCAGGCAAGTAATCACTGCTCACTGACACTCCAGGAAGAGCTGCCTTTAACCACGCCTGGAGACTCTTCTTATCTGTTCTGATGTGCGTCAGAGAAGGCATGCCCTTCACCCACTTCACCCCATCTTCAGCCACTGCAGATTCCATCATGCCCAACTTCTGCAAGGCAGACAAGTACCTCACATGCTCCATGCCAGTATCCCGAACCCCAAGTGGCAGTGAGAGCAAGTTCAGATTTGTGAGGGATGACAAGTGCTGCAGACCATCGTCTTTCACCCCTGAACCCCACAGAAACAGCTTCTCAAGATCTGCCAGCCCCCCCACATGCACCATGCCAGCAGATGTTACTGCTTCGCAGCTATTGAGCTCCAAAGTCTTGAGTGAAAGCTCTGCCAACTGCTGCACACCAACGTCTGTCACTTTGGTGCTGGTGAGACAGAGCGTCCCAAGGCTGCTCAGTGCCCCAATGCCCTCCAGATGACTGTCAGAAACGGCTATCCTATTAAGCGAGAGCCACTTCAAGTGTGGCAGCTTGTAGAGGTGCTTTACGCCCTCTGCAGTGAAGCCAGAAGACTTGTCTAAGTAAACGGATGTAAGGTGAGTCATGACAGACACAGCATGAAGGGCATTGTCTGAGGTGCCGGAGAGGTACTTCAGCTCCATGGAAGTACGTCCTTCACCACTGAGTGCTGATGAAACGGACTTGGGGGGGGGGGGGGGAAGGGGGAGGGGCGACGGGGTCACAGAAATGGCAAGCATGATCGAGTATAAAAAATGGGACATAGTTGCGAATGCGCTTGCACAACCGAGCGTAATGCGTACTCACGCAATACACATTTGACTGGGAATGCGCAATGCAACAACAACCAACACACAACCCCAGGCATCAATTCGCAAAGCTCTGTGTCGCCTAGCACGCATAAGTACCTTGCCGATAGCACTCACCACATTTTCAAGCATTACAAGTTGCGCTGTAAGCAAGTCCTTGTGTTGACCCAACTCCCCCTTGGCTGTTGTAAGCTGCTCTGCCTGCCCTGTAAGCAAGTCCTTGTGTTGAGCCACCTCCCTCTTGGCTGCTGTCAGCTGCTCTGCCTGCCCTGTAAGCAAGTCCTTGTGTTGAGCCACCTCCCTCTTGGCTCTTGTCAGCTGCTCTGTCTACCCTGTAAGCAATTCCTTGTGTTGAGCCACCTCCCTCTTGGCTGTTGTCAGCTTCTCTGCCTGCCCTGTAAGCAAGTCCTTGTGTTGAGCCACCTCCCTCTTGGCTGCTGTCAGCTGCTCTGCCTGCCTTGTAAGCAAGTCCTTGTGTTGAGTCACCTCCCTCTTGGCTGCTGTCAGCTGCTCTGCCTACCCTGTAAGCAAGTCCTTGTGTTGAGACACCTCCTTCTTGGCTCCTGTCAGCTGCTCTGTCTACCCTGTAGGCAAGTCCTTGTGTTGAGCCACCTCCCTCTTGGCTGCTGTCAGCTACTCTGCCTGCCCTGTAAGCAAGTCCTTGTGTTGAGCCACCTCCCTCTTGGTTGCTGTCAGCTGCTCTGCCTGCCCTGTAAGCAAGTCCTTGTGTTGAGCCACCTCCCTCTTGGCTGCTGTCAGCTGCTCTGCCTGCCCTGTAAGCAAGTGCTTGTGTTGAGCCACCTCCCTCTTGGCTGCTGTCAGCTGCTCTGCCTGCCCTGTAAGCAAGTCCTTGTGTTGAGCCACCTCCCTCTTGGCTCCTGTCAGCTGCTCTGTCTACCCTGTAAGCAAGTCCTTGTGTTGAGCCACCTCCCTCTTGGCTGCTGTCAATTGCTCTGCTTGCCTTGTAAGCAAGTCCTTGTGTTGAGCCACCTCCCTCTTGGCTGCTGACAGCTGCTCTGCCTGCCCTGTAAGCAAGTCCTTGTGTTGAGCCACCTCCCTCTTGGCTCTTGTCAGCTGCTCTGTCTACCCTATAAGCAATTCCTTGTGTTCAGCCACCTCCCTCTTGGCTGCTGTCAGCTGCTCTGCCTGCCCTGTAAGCAAGTCCTTGTGTTGAGCCACCTCCCTCTTGGCTCCTGTCAGCTGCTCTGTCTACCCTGTAAGCAAGTCCTTGTGTTGAGCCACCTCCCTCTTGGCTGCTGTCAACTGCTCTGCTTGCCTTGTAAGCAAGTCCTTGTGTTGAGCCACCTCCCTCTTGGCTGCTGACAGCTGCTCTGCCTGCCCTGTAAGCAAGTCCTTGTGTTGAGCCACCTCCCTCTTGGCTGCTGTCAGCTGCTCTGCCTGCCTTGTAAGCAAGTCCTTGTGTTGAGTCACCTCCCTCTTGGCTGCTGTCAGCTGCTCTGCCTGCCCTGTAAGCAAGTCCTTGTGTTGAGCCACCTCCCTCTTGGCTCCTGTCAGCTGCTCTGTCTACCCTGTAAGCAAGTCCTTGTGTTGAGCCACCTCCCTCTTGGCTGCTGTCAGCTGCTCTGTCTACCCTGTAAGCAAGTCCTTGTGTTGAGCCACCTCCCTCTTGGTTGCTGTCAGCTGCTCTGCCTGCCCTGTAAGCAAGTCCTTGTGTTGAGCCACCTCCCTCTTGGCTGCTGTCAGCTGCTCTGCCTGCCCTGTAAGCAAGTGCTTGTGTTGAGCCACCTCCCTCTTGGCTGCTGTCAGCTGCTCTGCCTGCCCTGTAAGCAAGACCTTGTGTTGAGCCACCTCCCTCTTGGCTCCTGTCAGCTGCTCTGTCTACCCTGTAAGCAAGTCCTTGTGTTGAGCCACCTCCCTCTTGGCTGCTGTCAACTGCTCTGCTTGCCTTGTAAGCAAGTCCTTGTGTTGAGCCACCTCCCTCTTGGCTGCTGACAGCTGCTCTGCCTGCCCTGTAAGCAAGTCCTTGTGTTGAGCCACCTCCCTCTTGGCTGCTGTCAGCTGCTCTGCCTGCCCTGTAAGCAAGTCCTTGTGTTGAGCCACCTCCCTCTTGGCTGCTGTCAGCTGCTCTGCCTGCCCTGTAAGCAAGTCCTTGTGTTGAGCCACCTCCCTCTTGGCTGCTGTCAGCTGCTCTGCCTGCCCTGTAAGCAAGTGCTTGTATTGAGCCACCTCCCTCTTGGCTGCTGTCAGCTGCTCTGCCTGCCCTGTAAGCAAGTCCTTATGTTGAGCCACCTCCCTCTTGGCTGCTGCGAGCTGCTCTGCTTGCCCTGTAATCAAGGTATTGTGTTCTTCCAACTCCCCCTTGGCTGCTGCCAACTGCTCTGCAGTCAATGTCTTGTGTTAGGCCAACTCCCCTTTCGCTGCTGCCAGCTCCCTCCTTGACTCCTCCACTTGCAAGCCAAGCTCTATAAATCTCACTTCCATCGCCCCTTTCAGCTCATCCACTCCCAGTATCCGCCCCAAAGGAATTCCACCACATTCACGCACGCCCCGCAATAAGGACCTGCCGTGGTCAATGTACACATGAGTAACAGGAGAGAGAGAGAATTTACAGGACAGTACGCTCAATACATGAAGCTAAAACGAAATAGCTTAACTATATTACCATGATCCATCCCAAAACACAAAGGGAATGCTTTCTACGTCAACAGAAAACAGGATGAGAGTCATAAAGTACAAAAACAGATGGCTGTAAAAATAATGGAAGCATAGTGTAAAACAGATAGCATGTGCATTCCTAATGGCGTGAGAGGGAGTTGAAGTGTACGTGCAGGGCACGGATGCAGCAAGAGAGCCATCAACGTTTAGAAATATCAGAAAGAGAAATGTTCCATAAAAGCTTCAAAGGAAAGGAATAAAGGAATATGGCAAAACTCTCTCACCTTTCGCTGTGAACAATTCGATGAGCCTGTGCCATAGCCAGGGGGGGTATGACGAGGGAGCAGCAGCGAGGAAGAGATGGAAAGATAAATGATGAAATAAGTGTGGGAGAGAGGCGGATACGAGAGAGGAGAGGAAAACCGAGCAGCTGAACTCAAAGCTTGTGGAAGTGGAGAGGAAGGAATGGACCTAAGAAGTACACGATTTACACAAGCAGACAAGAATTAAGCATACCACTGAATTCCTCAACTTCCGCAGCATGGCCATCGCAACAATCGTGTGCTCATCAACCCACGTCTTGACTAGCTCATAAGAAACACCCATCCTCCACAGAAGTGTAACCAGAGCAGTTAACACGATGTATGCAGCAAAGACCTGCAGCATAGGAATTGGACAGAGGAACGGAAAGGATGGGTGCGGAAAGCCGTACTGTGGAAGCACGCTCACATTCCCAGCAAGCTTTAGAAGAAGAAACAAACAAACAAACAAACCCTCCGTGTCTACAGGGTAAGCGGACCTCGAATTTCTGTGTGCTTACTAAAGAGTGAAGGAAGTGATAGGGTGCGGTGAGCTGTTGGGCGACAGAGACGATTTCAGGGCTTTGAAGAAGAGGCAAGCAGCTAGTGGCATTCACCTGAGAGACCACACAACACACGGACGCATGCACAATGCAGCACACACATATTTTGCAGTCAAAACATATTTATGTATTCATGGGAACAAAAAACAAGTGCTCAAAACAGAATTTTCCAGCATCACGGGTAAATTGGCTCAGCAGCACCTTGAAGTACCAGATAGACATATATGGGGGTGCAAGAGATTAATCAGTAGTAGTCCAAAAGCGGGCAGCGACATACAAGAAGAGTAAGAAAAAACGTAGCAGATGCACAAGAAAAAGGGTCAATCCGCATGGGTTAGCTGGCCATCAAATAGAAGGGATAAGGAGTGTGAGAGCAAGGACCATAAGTAATACTTACATGAACGGCAGGAGGCGAGATGGGAAGTGACTCGTTTCCTTGCAAGCCTGCAGTGACACGTGGAAGCTGCAAGGCCCAACATGGAGAGCACAGATGCATGCGGTGTGCAGCGCAATCAATCAGGCACCAGCTGAGACACACAGCATGTAAAACGCTCAATTGCTTTGCTTCATGGGGTAACAGGACTATCACCAGCCCAACGCTTGACTCACAGGCTCGAGGCTCCTGTTGCTGGAGGAGGCATCACTCGCGAGTGGCACACTCACAAATCGCACCACAGAGGCCACAACTAGGGCGAGCAGCAACCCTGCCAGCACCACGGCCCCTTCTACCATCCGCACCATGGTGGGCATCAGGCGTATGGCACTGGCAGCAGAACAGAGAAGAGAGGTGTGTAGCGAAGGTGCGACCGCGCAGGAGAACGTGGGCAACTGCTGTGGCACAGAAAGAGAAAACTAACAAAATGAAAAGGCAGAATAGCGTCGAAGGGCGAAAGAGATGCGGAAACGGCTAGAGAGGAGAGGTTGCTTGGTGTGTGCGATACGCAGCACAACGGGACGGTTATGCACCACGGATGATGCGAGAGTGTCGTCGGCAGTACACAGCAGGCATGCGAGCCACTTGGCAAAATGAATCGCATGGTGGTACTGCTGGCCGTTCACATGCGAGCTCGAGCGCGTCGCATTCCAGTCACACGGCGCCATGGGAGAGAAAACACATCGAGTCGCTCGGGGCGCTGAGCATGCGTGTTCACATGTGGACTCGAACAAGTAACCTCCAACCGACACACGGCAGTCTATTCCGATGTTTACCCAACGCGGTTTGAGGCGATCATGATGCATCGCTGCTTCGTTCTTCTTCTTATGGCGGTAATCACCATCTGTTCACATTTCCATGTCCGCCTTTGCTTTTCTTGGACCATGAACGAATGAGTAGCCAGCGCGTTTCCGCCTCGCAGCAAACTAGCACGAATGTCATTCACATCGCGCCGTCATCTGCCTGCCTATTCTCAGCGTTCTCCTTCGCTCGTGATCACCGCACCTGCCTCGCACAGATGAACGACAACAGCGCGCCACACCCCGCTCTTGCCGAGGCACATCATCGCCGCGCCGAGCACACATGAGGCAGCCGAGGGTGAACGCATGCTGCATGGGCGATGCGATTTGCGCGGACCCCATCATCTCCCTCGACTCTCGCCGTGTTCTAATCCACCTCGTACATGTGATGTCACTACGACTGATTGCTGATCTCGCATGATGACAACTTTTAGGGCAAATGAGTCGACAAGAGCGAGACAGGATCCAGAAAGGTATTGAACGTGCAGGACAGGCCCGGACGGAACGAAGTGGAACTAGTACGTGGCGCTAATCAGCTTCTTTCTAGGCTCAGACAAATCGGCCTGATTGAAGCTCAGGGTATTTCGTTTAGAGGCGGCTTAGGCAGATGCTGTACGTTCTAGAACGATATTAACATGTAATGCGATGGGTAGGGTAATGTGCGAAAATGAGCCCAACCGACCAAACCGCTTCAATTTGCCAAGCTTCGTGCTCAACCGTTCGCTACCGAACAAGAACACACCAGTGAAGTTGCTACTCGCGACGCGATACACCCATTTTGCTCGCTTCCATTGGAGCTCCATTGTTCTCGCCCATCAAACTCCACCCGCACCACCGAGGTTGACGTTGCTTTGAGCGGTGCGTCCCGGCTGCTATATACTTCCTCCCGGTTCTTTCTTGTTATCTTCGGGCAAATCTCGTTACCCCGAGTTTGATCTCATTCGATTCCCTCGCGTTCTGCGAACCATGCTTCGGTCGTCACGGCGAATGCCACCTCAAGCTGACCGCCATGGCTTGGGATGCATGCCCCGTCGAAACGCAATGACGCTTGAGCACGAGCAGAAATGGTGGCAGGCACGCGTTCATTCAACTCATACGAGGAATGGCAGAGCCGAATGTTCCCATGGTCTGTCAATGCGAATTATGGTTCGCACATCCTTGCCTGCTCTGTGCGCTGCCTCTGCCTCACGCCGCTATCGCAAAAAATTTTGTGCACACAAAAGTGTGCACGGTAGCTTTTCTTGAGAAAAAGTTGCGGAAAAACAACTACGAGCTACAGAAAAGCTCTGAGAGTCAATGTTGCGTACATGTCACCACTCTGCCGCAACTGTAAAGCTACCACAATGTCACTTCCGCCCCTTCGTGTCTTCGTACATTCGCAACCAACAAACTTGTGCTTTTGCCCCTACCATCCCATGAAGATGCCATCCTCCTCATCCCTCTGCCCCACTCTAGTTCAACCTTTCTCCCCTTCTCCCTCTGCTTGCATGCCTGCCTGTGTTCTGCTATTTTACTTCGCCGTAGATGTCCTTTTGCTCGGCTAGTACGGCATCCCTGTTCTGAGGCGTCTACACTACAATCTTAGCTCATTTCGGCCCATCTTCCTACCGCATCTGCCCCCCCCTTCCCCCCCCCCCCTCCTCCCTCCCCGCATCTTCTTACATCAGCGCTCCTTCCTCTTCTCCCACAATCATCTCGCAGCTTTGGCTGCAATATATAGTGCCGCTTTGCCTTCCTTGGCTGCACACTGCAGCGCAGTTTGAGAATCGTTCACAGACTGGTAAGAACCTCTGGTTTCCACCAATGCAATATGCAACACACTTTACTCCCTTTCCCTACCTTACCCTTCCAGACTCTTCACCACACTCTCTGTCCCGTTGTCCTTCTCGCACAGAGCGCAAGTGTGTGCTTGCAGCAACAACCAACTCGATTCTCCTCCATGCCCCTCACCCAGCGACCAACACAGCCAAAAACTCACACCCTTCATGTTTCCTTTCCTATCTCCTTCCCCCATTCACTCCCCACGTCTCCCCAGCTATTATTGGCAAGCAGCAGGGTGGACGCGATTGGATAGCATTGGCATGTTGTTGAGGGCCATGCAATGGGCTGAGAGGAGCTTCTTTCTCAGCCCGATCACTCATGGCAAGTAGCATGTGTGTCCAGATGCGGCATCAGGGAGTGGATTGGGTTTGCGGTAAGGCTAAGTGAATTTGGGGGTGGGGGTTCAGGAAGTGGATTGGGGGAAGGGGCATGGGTGGTGTACTCGTCGGGGGGAATGGCATACATCAATGAGTTGAGGAAATTAAAGGTCAAGTGGGAAGATGTTATGGCGTAAAGGTTATGGCGGGAGCGAATGCTGTTGGGGAAACTATAGGATGAATCAGCAGGTGAACGGGTAAAGTGGGTTGAAGGGGTTGAGGTGTTTGAGATGCTAAACGAGTTGCAAGGAGGTCTGATGGTTCAGTGGTTGGTGTACAGGGAGGTGACAAGGTGCATTGCTCATGCCGCTGCCGCTCACTATTCACAGGGTGCATGTGTGCTTGTTGGATGGAAGTGATAGAAGTGTAGGAAATAGAACAGAGGTGGCTTTGATGGAGAAGGGATGACACAGGGGCGGCAACGGATGGCAGGATGAATGAATGTAGTAGCAAGAGAATTTCTGGATGGGTGATAACAGACAGGTTGTGGAATGTTTGTTTGGTTGGGAGAAGTATTAAAAGGCATTTGCTTCGATTCAGAGGGACAGTGAAGCCCTCTAGTGGCAATCCCACCAGTTACTTATGGTGTGGCCTTTTCACATGAATTTGTTTTACCTGATACCTTCCCTGCCAACCCCCATGCATAAGGACTTGCCACCGTACTACCACCTCTTTGACAATGCCACCTTATGCAAGGCCCATGCCAATTTGCATATTTCGCATGCATGTTGCACTCTCAAATTAAATCGTATTCATATTGTTGCCGCATATTTCTTCTCCCACTTTCCTGCCATCATTTGCTCCCGTGTCTGGCTTGGCTCCTTGCAGTACAGCGGGTAAAGCTTTGTTTGTGTCAAGTGTTTGCTGCACTGTACGGGCCAACTTGTGTCAGTGTTCAATTCGTATTATCGATAACACTTTTGCACAAATGAACCAGGCATCAAATACTCGAATTGTTTCTACTACCGGTACTTGCTAGAATGTCATTAATACTAACAGTACAACCAGGCTGCCACACGTTAGAACTTCAAATTCGTGCCCACAACCACTCCAGGAAGAGCCACCTTCAGCCATCCCTGCAGACTCTCAACATCCGTGCTGATGTGAGTCAAAGCAGGCAGGCCCTTCAACCACTTCACTGCGCCTTCAGTCACCTGGTGGCATCCCGAGATATCCAACTTACGCAAGGCAGTCAGGTGCTTGAGATGTTCCACGCCGGAATCTGTAATCCCAGGTGGCAGTATGAGCAACTTCAAATTGGTGAGAGATGACAAGCGCTGCATGCCGTCATCTCTCACCCCTGAACTCCACAGGTATAGCTCTTCAAGGCCTGTTAGCCTCCCCACATGCACCATGCCAGCGGATGACACACCCTGGCAGTCATTCAGCTCCAGGCTCTTGAGCAAGAGACCTGTCAGCAGCTGCATACCAGCATCCGTGACTTTGGTGTTGCCAAGAATGAGAGTCCTAAGGCTGCTGACTGCCCCAATGCCTTGCAAATGACTATCAACAATGGCCGTCTCTCTAAGACATAGCCACTCTAGTCGTGGCAGCTTGTAGAGGTGCTTCATGCCCTGGGCAGTGAAGCCAGAGGAGTTGTCCAGGACAATGGATGTCAGGTGAGTCATGGTAGACACGTGGCGGAGAGCGGTGTCTGAGATGTTTGACAGATTTTCCAGCTGCAAAGTAGTTCTCACCAATGCCTTTCCACTCCATGCCAGCAGAATAGCCTGGAAAGACGATACTGTAAAGGTGAGATTGCTGCACAGGAGTAAAAAATGCAGCTTCAAAGTAGACATGGATAAAAAACGAAACACAAATTATCAATGGAAGATGTATTGACAGACAATGAAATGTCAACTCACCTCCCAAACTTGTTGGCTTTCCTCCTCATTGTGTTCAGCACGCTCCTTGTGTTCCGCAAATTCCCTCTTCATTCCTTCTAATTCAATCTTTACTGCTGCCAGCTCTCTTTTCACTGCCTCCCCCGTTAGCACCGACTAAGAGGAAGAGAGGGAGGAGAAGAAGAGACAAGTTGAAGAACAAGTTGGCATGAGGAACAGGTGAGCATGACGTGAGAGAAGCAAAGATGGATCTGCATATTGAGGGTGCTGTGCATGCGAACGAATGAATGGTGCACTTGGAATGAGTACTTGGTATGTACGTCAAGTTACCATGAATGATGCGGCTGAAATCTTGAGCTTCGTCAGCCCATCCTTCATAGCCAAGGCATGGTGATGCATCCACGCTTTGACTTGTGTGGTGGGAATGCCCATCCACCAGAGGAGTAGAGTCAGGGGGGCCGCAACCGAATACACCATGTGAACCTGTTGATCAATTGACATAGTAGAAACAACTGTATGTTAGATACGTACACTTCGAGAAATGCAGCAGTAGGTCAGCTGGAGAGGAGTGGCAACAGAGAACTAAAATAGCATGTTGTGAGGCCCTCCAGGTCATACTAATGAGGTTAGGTTAAACCCCCACTCTGGCTGACTTACCCAATTGCAGAGCACGTGAATGGGCACGCTGAGTGACTGACCATGCTGAACCTGGGAAGAGATAAAAACAGCACAGCAACAGAGAGCTTTAGCGACAGGTGTACATGCTCTCACGGAGCAAACCAGCGAAAGAGACACGCATGGAGCATGCAGGTGCATCCATGATGTGAGAAGCACATCACATTCTTAATCCATATTTTCATTGCCATACCATGTTATTTTTGTCAATGGAGGAAGGACCTTTGTTGATTGAAACAGTGATGAACATTGTCACAGCAGCAGTCAGTACAATTGACAGCAGCCACGTTGCCACCATCACCACTTGAATCACCCGAGCCATGTTGCTTGGAAGAGAACTTCAAGCTTAGAGCATGCAGAAATAGTGGGGGAAAGAATGGGAGCGGGCAAAGCTGGATATACGTTCAGATCACTGCACATATATGATAAGATAAACTAGAGGAAGAAACAAAGGATGCATCATGGCATGCGTGTATGCATTTCGTTGGTGCATGGATCTGATGTGGTGCACAGGACAACAACACACAAGTTACTACGATGGCGAGAGACGCACTGGAGATGGACGTGTAATGGGGAGATGCACTAGAGAGTCAGAGTGGTACTGGTAATGCTCATGGTGAGAGGTAGACACGGATTGTCGTTGCAACACAAGTGGGACTTACTTGGCGTGGAGGTGCCAGGTGATTCAGATCGGGGCAGCGAGCTGCGAGTTGAGGCCAAGTCGCTTCACTACGAGACGTAGTAGACAGCGATGTCGGCGGGATTGACGTAGAATAGGCTTCAATTGAAGAAAGCGGGCAGAGCTTTATCATAGCTCGAGCCTCCTTTGCTAAACCCTATCCAAAATCGACCCTCACCCTTTGCCTCGCGTCTGCTCCCTTCCAGTGACAATCAACCATCCCCGCCGTTCATTGCATTTTCATGGAACTCCGATTCCAGCCGTAGGAACACGTATGCACTTGGGGTCTTTGCGACGCCCATTGGGATCCCATCATCGGCTTTCTTCTCTCGCCTTGCGCCATCCCTCCGCGCACTTATCATGCGCCTCCTGCATGCTGTGCGCTGCTCCGCGCACTCGAGTTTCGAGATTGCAGACGTTTGCCTATTGGTGCGATGAGCTCCTGTGACTGTCTAGCCTATAGGAGAGGCCCGATTGCATGATGGTTCCCACAGCGACACCTGTCGACATCGAAATTAGTTCTGGGGAGTGAAATTTACGGTAAGGTGGGCCTCGTTTCGTTAGATCCTCGCGGTGTCATCCAATCAACGCGAAATCAGAGCGCGAGTCGCTTTTGACAGTCCCCGAGGTCGCTACACAAGTGAACCACTTCACACGTTAGCCGATTGGTGCGGTGAGCTCTCGTGGCCTATGAGAGAAGCTTGATCGCATGATGCTTGGTCACAGCGACAGCTGACTTCAGACGAAGATTAGGTTGCATTCCCGGTCGGGACACCATCCGAAGTAGGGACACGCGGTTCGCAATTTCGAAATTTGACATTTCAATGTTCGGCCACGCGGTTCGAAATCGGGACACGTTAGGACCTGACGGCTATTATGGCCATTTTGGGCATTTTTAACGGGGCCCGAAAAAATGGCCCCTCGAAACAGCTGCGAAGTCAGACTGTAGCTGCAGTTGAACTTCGGAAGAATGGGCCCGACTGTTCGGTTGGCATTAAATGGGCCTGGATTAACGGCATCAACCGAAAATGACACTTCGCAGAAGCTCGCATGCAGCTGCGCTGATGGAGCTCAGAATCATTGTACTGGCAGCCCGGGCAGCCATGCAAACCAGTGGTGGACGTCGAAAAAATTCGGGCAAGAGAATCTGTGCGTTCGATGTGTCAGTGAAGGTGTGTTGGTGATGTGCGATTTCCCAGCGGGCAAAATGAGGGGCATGAAAGACCGGGATTTGTTTTTGTCAGGGCAATGTGTGATTGCCCCGAATCACTGATACCCCGTGTGGGGGGGGGTCTCGAGGCAGTATGGTGCGGCGTATCAGAAAATGGACCATTTGCCTAGGAAATAGGGTTCGAGGAAGATTCCTCTGGTAGAAAATGCCAGCGTCAAAAGGGGTGTTCGGCTGGCATACCATTATTGTCTGGTTCGGCGATGATCCGCTTATATCGAGCCTAGATAACCTTTCACGCGCTTATCAAAGAAGGTTCCAGGGTGGTCGGTTTACTGTAGCCCAACCGGGGGAACCGCTTTTTTTTAATGCCTGTCGAACTGGGCCTAGATGGGCAAACTTCGGATGGTGTCCAATCCGGGAATGCAATCTTAGTTTTTGGTAGTGAGCAATCCAGGTCGGGTTCGTCATCCCCTCGCACGTGATCCAGGATGTAACCACCTAGAAGTTTCTGCGCGTGTAGGGCAGTCACAGGGTAGCAGGACAAGTGAACCATTTCGCAGCCGTTACCAATATTTCTCAAGCGCACCAGGGACATTTGAGGAACTGGATTCGCGAGATTCACCTTGCGAGCTTTTCTCAACTTCGCTGCGATGTACAGTGACCTGGAATACGAAGCTGGTTACCATATGTCAACCTGCAATGTGTGTGGCATATTGAGAACGCCCTAGACTTCCCTGCCAATTTTTCCATTATGTCGTTCACGCTTTGTTCTCGCCCGTTGAAACCGCTCTCACTCCACGTCGCCATATCGATCAATGCCATTACCTTCATAACGACGATGCAATGCATGGCGCATCCGCGGCAAGTGTGGGTTTGAGATTTTCCGAAAGGAGCGACCGATATCTGCGAAGTGACGGCGAGTTGTGAATCTAGATTGTGTGGGGTCGGCGGGATTGACACGTAGTACGTCACCGATCTCGTGGGCGGAATTACGTCAGGATGGGTGTGGCTTCGTCTGGACCATGGCCACCTCGAAACGTGCTGCTGCTAACGAGTGGCTCGGAATGTTGCACAATCAGAATGTAGAGATCCAACGCAGCAACGAGCCCACGTGCGAATTTGTGGCAGCACCGTCGCAGTCACATTGCTGCTTACGACTATCTACACTTCCTTTGTTGCAACCTAATTGTGTTGCAATCTGATTCCCGTTAGGTAATGCCAACATTGCCTGTTTTGCTTGACTGGGCAGAGGTAGCGGCATTCGAAGTAGAGCCGTATGTGAAGCCTTACTACAGTTTGTGGTTCCACTATTCGTCTGCTGTGTTGGTCTTTAGGCGGTTCCCTCTTCCTATTGTCATGTCTTTCCCTTCTCTCTCCCCATATCACCCATTTTCCCCTCTCCTGGTTTTGTGGTCTTCCTTCTCCTTGTGCCTCCTTTTTTTCCCGCTCTCTCCCGGGCCAGGATAGCCGGAACTCGCCGCTGCACCTCAACGTCGCCCATTCCCAACCACTCTGCCCTTCGCATCATCTCACAACCTCCCCTCTCCTCAGCCACCACCTGAAGCTTGACGGGAGAATCGAGGGATCTCATTGCTACCGGTGCGGGAGGCAAGGGAAGGATATGGCGCGGCAGCAGCAGGGGTGGCCAAAGAATCATCTGCTCTGCTCTGCGCCAGCGGCTGGCGGTGGGGTGACGTGCACCCAGCTGCGTCCTTCGGACTGATGGCAGTGGCGGTGCTCCTGGCGCAGCAGCCATGGTGCCTTCATCGACTGCATCAGGTGTATCCACATGAACACCAAGGGTGTCGCAGTGCATGGCATGAGGGACATTCTGAGATCGTGGGTAGTTATGGGAGTGTGGTAAGTCCTGAGAATATGGGAAGGCCTGGAAAAGTGGGAAGTCCTGTGAGTGTGAGAAATCCTGATCCTGAGAATGTCAGAAATCCTGAGAGCGTGGGAGTGTGGGTGGCAGCGGCAGTGGTAGTGGCAGGGGCAGGGGCAGGGGCAAAGGACCTGCTTGAAGTTCCACCGCACCACCTATTCCCCACGTTCCTGTACCTTCTCGTTCTACTTTGGTTCCCTTCCCATGTAGTTCAAAGTTTGTTCCCCCAGCTGAAGTTTCTCTCTCCCCCCTGCTCCTCACCCGCCCCTCCCACCCTCCCACCCCCCAGCTAACAGCACAGGCACATGTCACACGCCATTGACGTTCATCAGCAACAACGAGCCCAGCACAGTCGCTCTGCATACAGCCAATACTATCTTTTGTTGGTTGGCTGGAAGTGATGAGGGTAGAGATAACGTGGCAAGAGTGATGTGGGTAGTGGGAAAGAGAGGAGACAGGTAGTAGAAGGAACACGGTCCACGAAAGCAGGAGCAACAAGTGGAACAGACGAATCATGTGCAACGGCTGACACACTTCTGGATGGATGATTGAAACTGAGACAGCTTGGCACATGTTGAGACAGGTTGGGAGAGGGGTGGCGTGTGGGGGAGGCATCGCCGTACTTCACGACTTCAAGTCCAAGCAAGTCGTTAAGAGAAGGGGCTGCAGCAGGGATGGGATTTTGAGGGACGTGTGAGACCCTGTCCACTACATCCTCCCCTGCTCCCAAATTTTAGCCCATGCCACCGCACCTCATGCCTCTGCCGCTTCGTGGCATGCCATGCCACTGTGTCCACGTTTCAAGTGACCGTCACATGTGAAATTGTTGCCTCTATATGTCAAACCATTGCCACCTCTTACCAGTACATCTGGCAGGGCATGGATGAAGGCTTGATGCACCTTGCACCTTCAGGCCTTCACACTCTCTTTATGCATGACAGTGTATTGCTTGAATTGGTCAGCACCACCTTGTTCAAGTCTTTATATCCTGTCTCTAATTCATACCGCTCAGCTAAGCAGCGTCCACTCGATAGCATACTCTGTACGCCTCTTTAATGTGTTGAAAGTGTCACTTCTCAAAGGTCTCCTAAGCCATGGGTTACTCTCACAGCCAATACATTATGTAAACATACGGTACAACAGCACAGCACTTCCTAGGCTAGAGCTACTCTATGTACACTAGATTTCTCTAGCAAGGAGAAGTGTGCAAGAGCCGTATGATAAGGGTAGGAGCCTTGCCCTCAGAGCATAGCACACCTATGTACAGTCAGTCTCACACAGAAAATCACCTTGAACCCACAAACTTTGTAAACCACACACATCTTCAGATTGAGAAAGCTTGCTTTCTGTTCTTGCAAAGGCATCGTGCTTCAATACAATTGCAGTAATTACAACATTCTCGTCCATCTATAGATTATACGGTACAAGTTTCGTATACGACTAGGGTGGGTGGGTGGGGAGTGGAACTGCAAGTTCCAAATGAAGACGTGGGTGGAGGCAAAATGGCCTCCAACCCTCGTTATGTACTCGGCGAATTGTAATTCGCCGTTGTCTTGCTGCGATACAGTCAGCTGCGCTTTCACAATACGCATTATTAGAAAGTGTTACACACTTTCAAAAAAAATCATATTGAGAAAGCTTGCTTTCTGTTCTTGCAAAGGCATCGTGCTTCATTACAATGGGGTCTTCTGAGACATGTGCAGTTGGGGGCGTTGAAGACTTGCTGAGTGCGGCTGCGCCTGACGAAGTTGTCGAAGTGCAGAGAGGTGGCGTTGCGTTGGTGGCACCAACTTGGTGCGATATTGAAAGGATTAGGACCGTTGTTCGTGCAAAGTTGCTTGTTCTCTTAATATGGGCGCCCCTGCTCGTAGTTGTTGGCGTCGTTGGCTCATATGAAAGGGGATATTTATGACAAATTTCTCATTTTTAAATGATATGGCAATATAACATTATACAATCTATATCCATATGATACTGTACACCTCCACAACAATGTGCCGTATGTTGTAACGATATCAACCCGAACTGTCCACCTTCCACAGGGCGACGATGGGCCCGCTGGCCAGCACGGAACCCTCGGTCCCCTTCCCCCCTTGGGAAACGGCCCTCTGGCCAGCACGGGACCCTCGGTCCCTCTCCCCCCTTGGGGAACGGCCCTCTGGCCAGCACGGGACCCTCGGTCCCTCTCCCCCCTTGGGGAACGGCCCTCTGGCCAGCACGGGACCCTCGGTCCCTCTCCCCCCTTGGGGAACGGCCCTCTGGCCAGCACGGGACCCTCGGTCCCTCTCCCCCCTTGGGGAACGGCCCTCTGGCCAGCACGGGACCCTCGGTCCCTCTCCCCCCTTGGGGAACGGCCCTCTGGCCAGCACGGGACCCTCGGTCCCTCTCCCCCCTTGGGGAACGGCCCTCTGGCCAGCATGGGACCCTCGGTCCCTCTCCCCCCTTGGGGAACGGCCCTCTGGCCAGCACGGGACACTCGGTCCCTCTCCCCCCTTGGGGAACGGCCCTCTGGCCAGCACGGGACCCTCGGTCCCCTTTCTCAAGTGAAGGACCATGCGCGGGTGCACCAAGAGTTGATGGAGCCGTCGTTGCCCAGTTTGTTATGCTTGTCCTCCTGCCAATGATTATGCCTTGCACCAGGAAAAATTGAAGGCTGAGGAATTATTGAATAAAAGAATTATCGAATGAACGGGAAGAGAATCCAAAATGCAACAAATAACAAGTTAGCTTGAGATAGTAGAAGGAGTTAGCTGCGTGGCAATGCTGGTGTCGAACCAGTTAATGCGGGATCTAAAGTGGGCCTCTGGCATTTGCGTCAGTAGCGCCACTGGCGACTGCGTCAGTCGCGCCCCTGGCGATTGCGTCAGTCGCGGCCCTGGCGATTGCGTCAGCCGCGCCCCTGGCGATTGCGTCAGTCGCGCCCCTAGTGATTGCGTCAGCCGCGCCCCAGGTGATTGCGTCAGCCGCGCCCCTGGCGGTTGCGTCAGTCGCGCCCCTGGTGGTTGCGTCAGTCGCTCGAGCCCCTGGCGATTGCGTCAGCAGCGAGCCTGACGCTTGCGTCAGTCTCGCGACTGACGATGGTGTCGCCAGGTGCGCCAGGGGCGAGTTCGCCTTAGGCTCGCTAGTGGCGGGTTCGCCCTGGGTCGCACGCTCATTTGATGCGGGTTTGGCGCCGATTTCTTGCCCGCGAGTGTAGTCGCAACTCTCGCCGTCGACGTGAAATTGCGTGGCTTAAACTTGATAAATAACTAAAACAACTTATCAGAAATTATTGCCTACTATGCGAGGTTCTAATGTCAACAGAAATCGAGAGAGAAAGGTCACCTGGGTAGTTGGACGAGAATAGAGTGGAACTGCAAGTTCCAAATGAAGACGTAGGTGGAGGCCAAATGGCCTCTAACCCTCGTTATGTACTCGGCGAATTGTAATTCGCCGTTGCCTTGCTGCGATACAGTCAGCTGCGCTTTCAGAATACGCATTTTAAGAAAATGTTACACACTTTCAAAAAAAATCATTTTTTAAGAGTGATTCACTCGAGCCGGTCCGTGGCAATCGGCTCAAGGGAGGAATTGTCAAGATAGCAAGAAGGAATGGTTGCATTGAATGAAATGTAGGTACAAGTACTAACCCCTAACTTCGGGTTGTACCCCATATGAGCTACCCCACTATATATAGTTTGACACACCCCCATAGGCAAAGTCGGGGAGAACAAGGGGTCATAAGACCAATCAAGAAAAGCAAAGCAAGCTTAGGGTGGATCTTAACGTCACCACACACTCGAACACAAGCAAAGGGCCTCAAGGCCAGTTCACATGCAGAGGTATATATGCAACAACAACAGTACAGTGATCACTACCTAGCAAGAGCAAGCATGCAGGTTTATATATAGATCACAGTACAAGCAAGGTCACTAAGTGAGCAAGTGCGCCGAAACAGGCACAAGGCCTAACATAGTACAGAAGTGCTGATGATCACTAGACGGAAGTGCCTTGGTGAATATATCAGCAGTGTTGGCCCGAGTGGCCGCGTGAGCAAGACGAAGCTGACCACGCTGCTGCAACTCTCGAGCCAGGAAGTAACGCAGAGCGATGTGCTTCGTTCTGTGCTCCAGTCTGTGCTCCTGACACAAGGCAATGGCGGCCTTATTGTCTACGTACAGAACTGGAGGAGAAGAAGGCCGCTCTCCCAAGTCAGTCAGCAGGTAGGTGAGCCAGCGAAACTCCTGTGCAGCCATGGCTGTGGCGTAGATCTCAGCCTCACAACTGGAGCTGAGAATAGAAGACGAGCGGGTAGACCGCCAAGAAACAGAGCCGCAGCCAAGGCTGAAAGTGTAACGCTGTGACGACCGCTGCGTAGCCTCGTCGTCCACCCAAGAAGCGTCTGAGTGTCCAGTGAGGACAACTGAGCTCCGCCCTCCAAGCACGAGCCCCATGCTCAATGTACTGCACAAGTAGCGCAGTACCCTCTTCGCAGCATCCATGTGCACCTTTTGGTGCCTACCAGGAGCCACGTAGCGTGCCAGAAGGCCAAGAGGGTATGCAAGGTCAGGACGAGTGCAGGTTATCAGGTACATGAGGCAGCCCACTAGCTTTGGGTACGGGCCACTCGGCTCTACGGACTCGTCCGAAGGTGGAGCTGAGAGCGAGTGACCTGTAGCCAGAGGAGTGGACTGTGGCGAGGACCAAGTGAAGCCGAAGCGCTGAAGGACCTGCCGCACCATGTGTGACTGAGTCAGGGTGATGGTGCGGCGTGCTGTCTGTTACAATACGATCTTAACTTAGGAACCGGGTTTAGGGCCTAGGCTTAGAAGCCTAGGCCAAGCGGGTGACGAGGGTCGAGGCCAAGGGAGTAGCAAGAGAGTTGACCAAACAAGTTAGCTTCACTAAAAGCGAAGCATACAAGATATAGCCTTGAAACAAGGAAACAAGAGGTGCACCACCAACAGCAAAGTACAATAACTAAAGTAACTACAGCAAGCAGGATATATCTTAAATATAACTTTGACACACCCCCTTAGCCTGCTTGCAGTAGGAACTAGTATAGTCAACACCCGCTGAAGGGGTACACCTGGCGCAGTGGAAGACGGCAAAGAGGAAAGTGAGGAGGAGGAGGAGAGAGAGAGAGAGAGCGAGGAGAGGAG
Source organism: Closterium sp. Naga37s-1 (assembly GCA_947471745.1). Lineage (NCBI taxonomy): Eukaryota > Viridiplantae > Streptophyta > Zygnematophyceae > Desmidiales > Closteriaceae > Closterium > Closterium sp. Naga37s-1. The sequence continues at coordinate 901,030 of CANJKZ010000314.1, read as the reverse complement.
AGGAGATAAGAACATAGGGGGAGGTGATTGAGGGATGAGGAGAGGAGGTGGGGGGGTGGCCGCGGCGTCCCCTCTTACTAACCCCCTTTTACAGAGGGGGGGTTGGGTGGGGGATGAGGAGAGGAGGTGGGGGGGTGGCCGCAGCGTCCCCTCTTACTAACCCCCACATCCCCACCCCCAATCAACCAACCCCCTTTAACCTCACCCCCCATGACAACCGCCTCCTAGAACCGCACTCCCTTCCCCCCTTTCTTCCTCCAGACCCCTCCCCACCCACGACGATCCCTGTACAGTCCTTCACATGTAGGGCTGCTGGTCACAGGTGGGGCTGCTGGTCACAGGTGGGGTTGCTGGTCACAGGTGGGGCTGCTGGTCACAGGTGGGGCTGCTGGTCACAGGTGGGGCTGCTAATCACAGGTGGGGCTGCTTGTCACAGGTGAGGCTGCTGGTCACAGGTGGAGCTGCTGGTCACAGGTGGGGCTGCTGGTCACAGGTGGGGCTGCTGGTCACAGGTGGGGCTGCTGGTCACAGGTGGGGCTGCTGGTGCTGGTGCCTGGTGCTGGCGTGACGGCGCTGGTGCCGGTGCTGGTGCTGGTGACGGGCTTCGGTGCTGGCGCTGGTGCTGGTGCCTGGTGCTGGCGGCTGGCGCTGGTGCTGGTGCCTGGTGCTGGCGGCTGGCGCTGGTGCTGGTGTGACGGCGCTGGTGCCGGTGCTGGTGCTGGTGACTGGCGGCTGGCGCTGGAGCTGGTGCTGGTGCTGGCGGCTGGCGCTGGTGCCTGGTGCTGGCGGCTGGCGCTGGTGCTGGTGCCTGGTGCTGGCGGCTGGCGCTGGTGCTGGTGCCTGGTGCTGGGGGCTGGCGCTGGTGGTGGTGTGACGGCGCTGGTGCCAGTGCTGGTGCTGGTGACTGGCGGCTGGCGCTGGAGCTGGTGCTGGTGCTGGCGGCTGGCGCTGGTGCTGGTGCCTGGTGACCAGCGTTCTGCCGCCACTCCCTTCCCCTCCTCTCTCTCCTCCCCACAGCGTTCCGCCGCCACTCCCTTCCCTCCTCTCTCTCCTCCCCACAGCGTCCCGCCGCCACTCCCTTCCCCTCCTCCCTCTCCTCCCCATGACGACCGCCGCTGCACACGCAAACAGTCGCGACCGGGGGGGGTGACGGGCAGGGGGCGGGGGGAATGCAACAGGCAGAGCGGGCGAAGGAGCGGCTGGGGCGATCGCTGGTGCTCTGGCGGTCGTCGCTGGCGTTCCCCCATCACTCCTATCCCCTCTTCCCTCTCGCCCCCACAGCGTTCAGCCGCCACTCCCATCCCTTATTCCCTCTCCCCCCCACAGCGACCGCCGGGGCGACGGGCGAGGTGCAGGGTGGCGCTGGCTGCAGTCGATGGCGCAAACGCGATCGCGGGCCGCTGGCGACTTCGCTGGCGGGTCGCTGGCGGCGGGTCCGCTGGCGTTCGCCATAGCGTCCGCCGTGCCCGTCGCGCTGAGAGACGCGACGAGGCAGGCGACGACGATGCGACGGGCAGGCGACGGGGGGCAGCGCGAGCAGCAGGAAAAAAAATACGCAAGGTGCGGATTTCGCGCCACTAACTGTAGCAGTCATGAAATGTGGTGGGCCCATAAACGAAATAGGTCCTAGGACGGACCGCTCTGTTACCATGTTACAATACGATCTTAACTTAGGAACCGGGTTTAGGGCCTAGGCTTAGAAGCCTAGGCCAAGCGGGTGACGAGGGTCGAGGCCAAGGGAGTAGCGAGAGAGTTGACCAAACAAGTTAGCTTCACTAAAAGAGAAGCATACAAGATATAGCCTTGAAACAAGGGAACAAGAGGTGCACCACCAACAGCAAAGTACAATAACTACAATAACTACAGCAAGCAGGATATATCTTAAATATAACTTTGACACTGTCCCGGGTGATCTGCAATCCAAGGTAACTGCGCAACTCACCCAGGTCTGTGCACGTATGTCTCTTCTGTAGCTCCGACTTCACAAGGGCGAGTGCCTCACTGTCAGCAGTGGCAAAGACCAAGTCGTCGACGTACACGAGGATGTAGAACGGCGGCAGTGAAGTGTCGGTGCGTAGAAACAGCGACGGGTCAGCAGTGGAAGGGGCAAACCCAAGAGCCGCAAGTGTCTTCTCAGTGTGTCGTGCCACTCACCAGGCACCTGACGGGGACCGTAGACTGGCCGACGGAGGCTCCACTGGGTACCATGAGGGAACGACCCAGTGAAGCCAGGTGGGCGGCGCAGCCAGATCTCCTCGTGCAGACTACCTTGTAAGAACGCTGTGCTGAAGTCAAGAGAGTGAAGCTCGTAGTTACGCTGAGCGGCAACATGCAGCAGCACCTGAACAGTGGTCATCTTCAGGGTGGGGGAGAAGGTCTAGAAGAAGTCAACTCCCTGTCGCTGACTGAAGCCTCGTGCAACGTAACGAGCCTTGAAGACAGGCGGAGAACCCAGCGGCCGCTTCACCCTGAAAGTCCACATGCCATCGACGATGTTCGCCCCAGGAGGGGGAACCTCATCGACGTAAGTGCCTGTGGACTTCCAGGATGCCATCTCTGCGTCCATGGCTGTCTGCCACTGAGAGGAGTAGGGACCCGCGATCGCCTCAGCGTAAGAACGCGGGGTCGGGATGTCTGGTGCATCCGGGTCTCCCTCAGGGGCAAGCAGCATGGCCACGAGATGAGGCGCAGCGGCTGCAAGACACTCAAAGTCCTCATGCCTGTACTCAAGGACGTCAGTGCCAAGAGCACACTCACCCCCGACGGACGGAGGACAGACAGACTCAGACTCAACAACAAGACTAGCAGCGTAGTCTAGACGACAGGCAGCAGCAAAGTCAACAAGCTCGGAGACTAAGGCAGACGCAGCAGCAGACTCAAAAGACGGGTTAGTGACAACAGTGGCGAGCAGACGCGTGATAGTAGGGTGAGCAGCACGAACCAGGTCAAACTCAGGGTCCTGAACGTCAGGCAGAGAAGACGCAGGAGGAGACGGTAGGGGAACACGCCGTGGAACAGAGGAAGGACGAAGTGCCATAGCGTGCGTGCCAGAAACAGGAGGCGCACGCTCACGAGGAACACGACGACCAGTGTGACGCAGGCGAACAGGCAAGGTAGGACGAGACGCAGGCTCACGACGCTCTGTAAGCGAGTCTGTCTGCTCAGTGTAAGGAGAAGGAGCAGGGAGTGGTGCGTCGGGCTGTAGCGGGAGGCCAGTAGAAGACGGGAGGCTAAGAACCTGGCGAAGCACGGAGTCAGGCGGTGGCAGAGACGACGGTAACGGCGGAGCGAAAAACAGTCGCGACGGTGCAGTGCCACCAGTACCAGTAGCTCCAGCGCCTCCAGCAGCTCTAGAACCTCCAGCTCTAGCGCCTCTAGCAGCAGCACCTCCAGCTCCATTGACTCCAGCAGCAGCACCTCCAGCTCCAGCGCCTCCAGCAGCTCCACAACCTCCAGCTCCAGCGACTCCAGCAGCAACACCTCCAGCTCCAGCGCCTCCAGCAGCAGCACCTCCAGGTCCAGGGACTCCAGTGCCTCCAGCAGCTCTAGAACCCCCAGCTCCAGCGCCACCAGTAGCAGCACCCCCAGAACCGGCACCTCCAGCCTCAAGGTCCCCAACTCCAGGGTCGACAGGGCCAGCGCCAGGCCTCCAGCAGCAGCACCCCCAGAACCGGCACCTCCAGCTCCAGGGTCTCCAACGCCAAGGTCGACAGCACCACCTTTAGGGCCTCCAGCCCCAGTACCCCCAGCAGCAGCACCCCCAGAACCGGCACCTCCAACTCTAGGGTCTCCAACGCCAGGGTCGACAGCACCAGCTCTAGGGCCTCCAGCCCCAGTACCTCCAGCAGCAGCACCCCCAGAGCCGACACCTCCAGCTCCAGGAGCAGTACCAGTTCCGGCAGCTCCAGTACCTCCAGTACGAGCACCTCCAGGACCAGAGACACCAGCACTCCTAGCGCCTCCACGACGAGCAGCTCCAGCAGCACGACTCCTCAGGCGGGTACGCGACGCAAGCCACTCTCGGGCCTGCTGTGGTGAGACAGGCCCGCGTCGTGAAACGAGACCCAGAGGAACGCCAGCAGACTCAGCACCCCCAGCTCCAGGGTCGACAGCACCAGCTCCAGGGCCTCCACCCCCAGTACCTCTAGCTGCAGCACCCCCAGAACCGGCACCTCCAGCTCCAGGGTCTCCAACTCTAGGGTTGACAGCACCAGCTCTAGGGCCTCCAGCCCCAGTACCTCTAGCAGCAGCACCCCCAGAACCGACACCTCAAGCTCCAGGAGCAGCACTAGTCCCGCCAGCTCCAGTACCTCCAGTACGAGCACCTCCAGAACCAGAGACACCAGCACACATAGCGCCTCCACGACAAGCAGCTCCAACAGCCCGACTCCTCGGGCGGGTACGCGACGCAAGCCACTCTCGTGCCTGCTGTGGTGAGACAGGCCCGCGTTGTGAAACGAGACCTAGAGGAACGCCAGCAGACTCAGCACCCCCAGGCTCCGCACCCCCCGGCACCTCACGGACGAGCTCAGCACCCCCAGACTCGGCAGCCGCAGGCTTAGCACCCCTAGGCTCTGCACTCCCCAGCACCTCACGCGCAGGCTCAGCACCCCCAGAAGCAGCACCCCCAGCAGCACCTCCCGCAGCAGCACCTGGGTTGCTAGTGACCTCTACAGGCTCAGCCAAGGGGAGCGGGTCTACCTGAGACACACCTGAAGGAGCAGGACCCTGAGGGAGGAGGGGGTCTACTGGAGGGGGACCTGGAGCGAGGAAAAGCGGCGGGGGAGGGAGAGGGGCAGTGCGGTAGGGGAAGAGACGGTAGAAAGGAGCCGACTCGTCAAAGGTGACGTCCTGAGAGGAGAAGACACGGCGCGAGGTGGGGTGGTAAAACTGCCAGCCAGGCACGTCAGGGACAAAGCCGAGGAAGACGCAAGGAATGGTGCGGGAGGAGAGCTTGTCCGCGGACGTATCGCGGACAAGGGTACGAGCACCCCAGACCCGGAAACGCGACGCATCGCCAACCTCCCCCGTCCAACGCAGTGTGGGCGAGGTCTCCGGCACGGAGACACGGGGCCAGAGGTTGAGCTGCTGCGCGGCGTACCGGACCGCAAACGGCCATAGAAAATGGGGAGCCGCCGCATGAATCAAGGAGGTACGAGCGACCTCCATGACTAAGCCAATGCGGTGCTCAGCAACCCCATTTTGTTGTGGTGAGCCCGGAAGCATGAACGACTGGAGGATGCCCTCCCCCTGACAGAAGGCCCGCAAGAGGTCGGTGTCAGATTTATATGACATAGCTACTGTAGGCTATAGTGGGGTAGCCCATATGGGGTACAGTTTTCTAGGGTTCACATTTGTACCCAACTTTCCCTTAGTCAATTCATTCCTCGTTTCTTCTCATGGTATCGAGCAGGTTCCCTAGTGGGAACGATTCCTAGGGCCCACCACCACGAAATTTTTTTTTCCTGCCCGGAGCGCGCTTCGCTCCGGCCCGAGTCGCGCCCTGTGTGCTCTCCCTACCGTCGCGCCCTCGCTAGGCCCCTCACGGCCCCGTCGCGTCGCCCTTAGCGGCCCTCTCACGGCTCCCTAGCGCCGCCCTTACGGCTCGTCGCGCCGCCCTTACGGCCCGTCGCGCCGCCCTTACGGCCCGTCGCGCCCGTCGCCCCGCCCTCACGGCCCCTTGTGCCGCCCTTACGGCCCGTCGCGCCGCCCTTACGGCTCGTCGCGCCCGTCGCGCCGCCCTCACGGCCCCTCGTGCCGCCCTTACGGCCCCTCGTGCCGCCCTTACGGCCCCTCGCGCTACCCTTACGGGCCCTCCCGCGGCCCCTTCGGCCCCTCCCGTCGCCAGTCGGCCCCTTACGGCCCCCTCGCGGCCCCTCGAGCCGCCTTCCGCGGCCTCCTCACGGCCTGTCGCCGCCCTCGACGGCCCCTCGTGGCGCCCTTCACGGCCTCTCCGCCGCTCTTCGCGGCCCCTAGCGGCCGGCAGCCGCTGTCCCTGAGGCAGCAGCCGCAGCCGTCTCTGCAGCAGCAGTCGCCACAGCTTCTGCGACTGCTGCCGCGGTCGTCACCAACCACACCAGCCGCCGAGCCGCCCAGCAGCCGAGCACCCGAGCCGCCGAGCCGTCCTGCAGCCGAGCAGCCGAGCCGCCGAGCCGCCGAGCCGCCCAGCAGCCGACCGCCGAACCGCCCGGGCCGCCGAGTTGCCGAGCCGCCCGAGCCGCCCGAGCCGCCGAGCCGCCCGAGCCGCCGTGTCGCCGACCCGCCGTCCTGCCGAGCCGCCGAGCCGCCGAGCCGCCCGAGCCGCCCTGTCCGGTAAGAGCAGCGCCTCTATCACTGCACTGCCCTTACCCTACTGTTCGCACTGCTAGTCTACTGCTGTCATGGCTACCCCTAGTGTCCTCGCCTTTGACGCTGAGGGTCGGGCCATTGACTTTGACGTCTGGGTAGATGACCTGCAGCTTTTCTTACAGTGCGATAGGGCAGACGGTCTCTCCCTCTTTGACCTCACCTCTGGTGCCTCTCCTGCCCCTGCTGCTGATGCCGACGCCACTGTTCGCTCACAGTGGGCCACGCGCGATGCTGCTGCACGTCTTGCTGTGCGTCGCCACCTGCCTACCTCTGAGCGTGCGCACTTTAGCCAGTACAAGAGTGCTCACACCTTGTACGACGCTGTAGTTGCGCGCTACTCCTCCCCTGCCACTGCTGCACTGAGCCGCCTCATGCTACCGTACCTCTTCCCTGACCTTGCTGCCTTTCCCACAGTCGCTGACCTCATTACGCACCTCCGCACTAGTGACACTCGCTACCGCGCTGCGCTTCCTGCTGAGTTCTGCGCCAAGAACCCCCCCCCCATGTACATCACCCTCTACTACATAGTCACCCGTCTCCCTGACTCCCTTCGCGAAGTCAGGGACCACTTCCTCTCAGTTTGCCCCACCACTCTCACCGTTGACCTCCTCGAGAAGGCCCTCCTAGCAGCAGAGAAGAGCATAGTCGCTGTAGGAGCCTCTCGTGGTGACCCTCGCACCCCCGTCTTTGAGGGGTGTTCCCCCTCCCCCCTTTTGCCCTCTGTTGCCTCTGCTGCTGCGGCCGACCTCGTTGGTCTCGAGTCGGTCGGCGCTGCGTCTGCCCCGAGCGGGAGACGCCGCACCGGCAAGGGCAAGGGGGGCAAGGGTGCTGGAGGGGCTGGCGGGGGTGGCGGAGGTGGCGGTGGCGGCAGTGGAGGGGGTGGGGGTGGTGGTGGGAGTGGTGGCGGGGGTGGATGTGTCGGTGGCGGCAGTGGAGGCGGAGGCGGCGGCGGCGGTGGCGGTGGGAGCGGAGGTGGCGGAGGTGGCGGCGGTGGAGGAGGCGGCGGCGGAGGAGGTGGAGCTGGTCGGGGTGGCGCTGCGCAGAGGGTCGGCTCCGGTGGTGGTCAGCGCCAGCAGCAGCAGCAGCAGCGGCAGCAGCGCACTCGTGACATCCCCCCCCCTCAGCAGCTCCGTGAGTGGTACGCTGCACGCCAGCGGGGTGGGGGTACTGGTCCGTGCACCTACGTCCTCCGCACCGGCGACCGCGCGGGTGAGCAGTGCGGGGGTGCGCACTCCACCCAGCGCTGCTTTGGCCGCCTGACGGACGCTTGGTGTCACCAGTTCCCTGAGGCCACTGAGATCCCCCGCTGGGGCGAGCTGTCTAGGGCGGGTGTAGCTGTCTTTGACCTTGACTTTGATGCTATTCTTGCTGCCATGTATGCTGTGACTATTAGTGATGAGGGTGACTGTTACCGGTATTTTCCGCCCGACCCGGGCATTGAGACTGCTGCTCTAGGTACTGGTGAGGCTGCTGCTCTAGGTGCTAGCGAGGCTGCTGCTCTAGGTGCTTGTGCGTCTGCTCCCTCAGGTGCTGGTGAGTCTGCTCTCTCAGGTACTGCGTCGGCTTCGGCCTCCCACACCTTCACCCTTGACTCGGGGGCTTCTCGCTCCTTCTTTCGAGACCGCACCACACTCACGCCGCTTGGCCGGCCAGTTGCAGTCTCTCTGGCAGACCCCTCTGGGGGTCCTGTCCTTGCTCACTTCTCCACTGTCCTCCCGTGTCCGGCGGCCCCCTCTGGCACCCTGTCTGGTCTTTACCTCCCCTCGTTCTCTACGAACTTGGTGAGTGGTGCTGACCTACAGGATGCGGGGGTTCACCAGTTCACTCCTGCGAGTCAGCGGGTGACCCACTGCACGGACGCTCGGACAGGCCGACACCTGGCCACGTTTACACGTCGGCCGGGGTCGAGCCTGTACACACTGACCACTGCGTCTCCTCCAGTCACTGCGTCTGGTCAGGTAGCTGCGTCGGGTCAGGTGTTTGCTGCAGCGTCCAGGTCTGGTCCTGAGTCTGCCCCCTGTTCGTGTCGCCTCCTGTAGCACGAGACTCTCCTCTGGCACCACCGCCTTGGTCACCCCTCCCTGCTTCGTCTCCGAGGCATGGCCTCCCGTGTCCTTGTCTCTGGTCTTCCCCGGTCCCTCCCTCCCCTTCCTCCGGGGCCCGGCCCTACCTGCGTCCCTTGTGTCGAGGGGCGGCAGCGGGCTGCCCCTCACTCCTCCCAGTTTCCTCCGACAGAGGCCCCGCTGCAGACGCTTCACATGGACGTGTGGGGCCCGGCCCGCGTCCGTGGACAGGGTCACGAGCGCTACTTCCTGCTGGTGGTTGACGACTACTCCCGTTACACCACGGTCTTCCCCTTGCGCAGCAAGGGTGATGTCACTGAGGTGTTGATCGACTGGATCCGCGCAGCTCGTCTCCAGCTCAGGCAGAGCTTCGGCTCGGACTTTCCTGTTCTGCGTCTGCACTCTGACAGAGGTGGAGAGTTCTCCTCTGGCCTTCTGCGAGCCTACTGTCGTGCACGAGGCATCCGCCAGACCTTCACGCTTCCGGACTCTCCACAGCAAAATGGGATTGCTGAGCGCCGCATTGGCATGGTCATGGACGTCGCCCGTACGTCCATGATGCATGCGGCTGCCCCCCATTTTCTGTGGCCGTTTGCGGTTCGGTACGCGGCGCATCAGATCAACCTTCACCCCAGGGTCTCCATGCCGGAGACCTCCCCAGCTTTGCTGTGGATGGGGAAGGTTGGCGATGCGTCTGCGTTCCGTGTCTGGGGATCTCGGGCGTTTGTCCGTGACTTGTCTGCGGACAAGCTGTCCCCTCGTGCTGCTCCTTGCGTCTTCCTTGGCTTCCCCCCTGACGCGCCAGGGTGGCAGTTCTACCACCCCACCTCTCGCCGTGTTCTGTCCTCCCAGGACGTCACGTTTGACGAGTCGGTCCCCTACTACCGCCTCTTCCCCTACCGCACTCCGTCCCTCCCCCCGCCACCGCTCTTCCTTGTGCCAGGTCCCCCCCCGGTAGACCCCCTCCCCCCTCAGGGTCCTGCCCCTTCAGGTGTGTCCCAGGTAGACGCAGTCGAGCCTGTCGAGGTTACTGGTGACTCTGGTGCTGCTGAGGGTGCTGAGCCTGGGGGTGCTGACCCTGGGGGTGCTGAGCGTGTGGGTGCTACGCCTGGGGGTGCTGAGCCTGAGGGTGCTACTACTGGGGGTGCTGAGCTTGGGGGTGCTGAGCCTGGGGGTGCTACTACTGGGGGTGCTGACCCTGGGGGTGCTGAGCCTGGGGGTGCTGAGCCTGGGGGTGCTACGCCTGGAGGTGCTGAGCCTGGGGGTGCGGAGCCTGAGGGAGCTGGGCCTGCTCGTGTGGCGTCTGGCGGTGCTGAGCCTGGAGGTTCTCCGGGTGCTTCGTCTCGGCGGGAGCCACTCTCTCCACAGGAGCTGCGAGAGTGGTTTGCCCGGCGCTGGAGGCGTGCTGCTGGAGCTGGAGGTTCTTCGACTGCTGAGGGTGCTGGTGCCGCGGGTCCCGGAGGTGCTCGTACTGGGAGTACTGGAGCTGCTGGGCCTGCGGGTACGACTGGAGCTGGAGCTGCTGAGGGTGTTGGCGCTGAGGCTACTGCTGTCGGTCCTGGAGGCGGTCCTGCTGGGGGTGCTACTGGTGCTGCTGGAGGTACTGGAGCTGGAGGTGCTGCTGGCGCTGGTGCTGCCGCTGGGGGTACTGGTGCTGTCCCTGCTGTGTCTGGAGTCGCCGCGCGGCCTCGGCCGTACTTCGTTCCGCTCCTTCAGCAGGTTCTTGGTCTCCCGCCTTCTACTGGTCCTCCTCCTCCCTTAGAGTGTCCACAGCCTGTCCCGTCCCAGTTACAGTTACAGCCGGCCTCCACACTGCCCGCTCCTTCTCCCTACACTGGTCCTACTGGAGGTCTGGCTGAGCGTCGTGAGCCTGCGTCTCGCCCTGCGTCGCCTGTCCGTCTTGCTCGCACTAGTGGCCGTGGTTCGCGTCAGCGTCCTCCTCCTGTCCCTGGCACGCACCGGATGTCTCTGCGTCCGTCCACTGCTCCTCTGCGTGCCCCTTTGCCTTCTCCTCCTGAGTCCTCTCTTCCTGCTCTTCCCGACCCGGAGTCGGACTCTCTTCGTGCTGCCAGTCCTACTGTCACGCGTCTCCTTGCTACTGTCGTCACTGACCCTTCCTTTGAGTCCACTGCTGCGTCTGCCCTAGTTGCTGAGCTCGTCGACTTTGCTGCTCGCTGTCGTCTAGACTACGCTGCTAGTCTTGTCGTTGAGTCTGAGTCTGTCTGTCCTCCGTCCGTCGGGGGTGAGTGTGCCCTTGGCACGGACGTCCTTGAGGACAGGCAGGAGGAGTTCCAGTGTTTGGCTGCTGCTTCACCTCATCTCGTGTCCGTACTGCTTACCCCTGAGGGAGACCCGGATGCACTTGACATCCCGACTCCGCGCTCTTACGCGGAGGCGATAGAGGGTCCCTACTCCTCTCAGTGGCAGGCAGCTATGGACACAGAGATGGCTTCCTGGAAGTCCACAGACACCTACGTTGACGAGGTTCCCCCGCCTGGGGCGAACATCGTCAGTGGCATGTGGATTTTCAGGGTGAAGCGACCGCCGGGTTCTCCGCCTGTCTTCAAGGCGCGTTACGTGGCTCGTGGCTTCAGTCAGCGGCAGGGAGTTGACTACTTTCAGACCTTCTCTCCCACCCCGAAGATGACCACTCTTCGGGTACTGCTGCACATAGCTGCTCACCGTGACTACGAGCTGCACTCTCTTGACTTCAGCACTGCTTTCTTGCAGGGCAGCCTGCACGAGGAGATCTGGCTGCGTCGCCCACCTGGCTTCACTGGGTCTTTTCCTCCTGGCACCCAGTGGAGCCTCCGGCGGCCAGTCTACGGTCTCTGCCAGGCACCGCGTGAGTGGCACGACACACTGAGGACTACACTTGCGGCCCTTGGGTTTGCTCCCTCTACTGCCGACCCGTCGCTGTTTCTGCGCACCGACACTTCTTTGCCACCGTTCTACATCCTCGTGTACGTCGACGACTTGGTCTTTGCCACAGCTGACACTGCTGGACTCGCCCACGTGAAGTCCGAGCTGCAGAAGAGACACACGTGCACAGACCTGGGTGAACTGCGCAGCTACCTTGGCTTGCAGATCACCCGGGACAGAGCACGCCGCACCATTACCCTGACTCAGTCACACATGGTGCAGCAGGTCCTTCAGCGCTTCGGCTTCACGTACTCCTCGCCTCAGGCCACTCCTCTGCCTACTCGCCACTTGCTCTCAGCTCTGCCTTCGGATGAGTCCGTAGAGTCGAGTGGCCCGTACCCAGAGCTAGTTGGCTGCCTCATGTACCTGATGACCTGCACACGACCTGACCTCGCATACCCCCTTAGCATTCTCGCACGCTATGTTGCTCCTGGGAGACACAGACCGGAGCACATGGCTGCAGCGAAGAGGGTGTTGCGTTACTTGTGCAGTACGTCGGGCATGGGGCTTATGCTTGGAGGGCAGAGTCCAGTGGTCCTCACTGGGCACGCAGACGCTTCTTGGGCTGACGACCAGGCTACGCAGTGGTCGTCACAGGTTTACACCTTCAGCCTTGGTTCCGGCTCTGTTTCGTGGCGGGCTACCCGCTCGTCTTCTGTTCTCGGCTCCAGTTGTGAGGCTGAGATCTACGCCGGGGCCATGGCTGCACAGGAGCTTCGCTGGCTCACCTACCTGCTGACTGACCTCGGAGAGCCGCCTCGTTCTCCTCCAGTGCTGTACGTAGACAACAAGGCCATGCTGGCCTTGTGTCGAGAGCAGAGACTGGAACACAGAACGAAGCACATTGCTCTCCGCTACTTCCTTGCTCGTGAGCTACAGCAGCGTGGTCAGCTGCGGCTTGCGTACGTGGCCTCTCACGCCAACACTGCTGATATCTTCACCAAGGCACTTGCGCCTTGTGATCATCAGCGCTTCTGTACTCAGCTGGGTATTGTGCCTACCTTGCCTCACTTGCTCACCCCTTGACCTTGTTTGTACTGATGCATATATATATACACCTGCTCTTGCCTGTCTAGCCTTATATGTATATGTAATCCTGCATGTGAACTGGCCTTGTGGCCTTGAACTTGTGCTCGGAATGTGTGGTGACTTTGTGATCCACCCTGAGCTTGCTTTGCTTTGCTTGACTGGTCTTGTGACCCCTTGTTCTCCCCCACTTTGCCTATGGGGGTGTGTCAGATTTATATGACATAGCTACTGTAGGCTATAGTGGGGTAGCCCATATGGGGTACAGTTTTCTAGGGTTCACATTTGTACCCAACTTTCCCTTAGTCAATTCATTCCTCGTTTCTTCTCAGTCGGAGGTAAACTCACCACCTCTGTCAGAGTGCAGACGCAGGACAGGAAGGTCCTGGCGGAACGTGCGGCGGGGCCGTAGACGAACTGCTCGGATCCAAGGGATCAGGACAGCAGGGACCTCACCCTTGGTGCGCAAGGGGAAGACCGTGGTGTACCGCGAGTAGTCGTCGACAACCAGCAGAAAGTACCGCTCACCGCCCTGTCCACGAACGCGGGCTGGGCCCCACACGTCCAGGTGGAGGGTCTGCAGAGGAGCCTCTGTCGGGGGAAACGAGGAGGAGTGAGGAGCGGCGCACTGCCGCCCCTCGACACAAGGAAGGCAGGGCGGCGCAGGCGAGGCAGGGAGGGGAGGGAGAGACCTGGGAAGACCAGACACAAGGAGGCGACGGTGCATGGCACGTAGACGTGGCAGGGAGGGGTGGCCCAGGCGGTGGTGCCAAAGAAGAGTCTGGTGCGACAGGGAGCGACACTCACAAGGGGAGGCTACCTGACCTGACGCAGAAACCTGACCAGTAGCAGCTACCTGAGGAGTCGCAGTCGTCAGTGTGTAAAGACTCGACCCTGGCCGACGAGTAAACGTGGCCAGGTGGCGGCCGGTTCGGGAGCACGTACAAATCGCCACACGCTGTCCTCCAGGGGTAAAGGTGTCAACCCACTGGTCCTGGAGAACTGCGTTGCTCACCAAGTTCGTAGAGAACGATGGGAGGTGGAAGCCTGTCAGTGAGCCAGACGGAACCGCTGGGCAAGGAAGCACAGTGGTGGACCGTGCAAGAACTGGGCCCCCTGAGGGGTTAGCCAGAGAGAATGCAACAGGTGCAGGGAGTGGTGTCAGTGCAGTACTGTCACGGAAGAAGCAGCGGGAAGCACCTGAGTCAAGCGTGAAGGTGTGCAAGGACTCAGCAGGCGCAGTACCTGAGGAAGGAGACTCGCTAGGACCAACAGTGAAGCAACTGTTTTATGTTTTCCTTTGTCTGTTTAGGACTTTGTATAAATGTGTGCTTGTACTTGTTCATTGTCAATCAATGCAATTACGCTTTTCAAAGCCTGGAATTCTACTACTACGTATTGACGAGAGTAGAAACGTAACGTGGTGCTGAAAAAACGTTGCTCGACCAGATTCCTCACTCCACAAATCAAGCAAGGCATAACTACTCACTTTGTATCTGTTATACCCTTGGCTATGAGGTGACAAGCTGTCACACTCGGAGGGTTCAAAGTGAAGTTAAGTGTTGCCAAGTTTGAGTTCGTGGTTAAGTTTTAAATGCTTCCGCATAGTACTTAGAGTCAACAGAACGTCGTACACTGTTAGACATAGTACTTAGAGTCAACAGAACGTAGTACATAGTACTTAGACTCAACAGCAACGCTGTGGCTTATCATTGCTAATATCGCGTCCTACCAGGTGCATGCTTCACCAATGTTGCCAACGCACATCTGAACTCCAACACGATTCCATTCGATTGCTCCCAGCGAATGGAATTCGTCTGTATCATGTGCGCTAGCACATTTCTTGCCACGCGAGGTTACCGTCGTCACTTTCCCGAACGGTCACATCCAACTGGTCTGCGAGATGCGCTGGTGGCAGCTTCACCAAAACGCTCTTTTCCAACTGGTCCGCATGAGGTGGTGGTTGCTTGCAAATTTTCGCTTGAAGTTTTCGTTATTTGCTGACCGTCCTGGTCGGTTTGTCTTGCTAGTTATGGAAATCAAACGCTGCACCCGCAGCCTTTTCGTTTTGTCTACCCGCAGCCAACTCGACTTCCCCACCCCCCAGGCTCAAAGCCCCAGAGCACTTCCCCCCCTTGTTCATCCGCCATCGTGTGCCTGTCCTTTTCAGCATACTGTTTGTCAGTCGATTGTTTCTGCTTCATTCGTTTGGTATTCCACCCTGCGTTCCATTCCTTGTTATATTCTCTAGTACCTGTCGACTGTAGAACTACTGCCACTTCACCCCTTTTGGCAGGTATTTCCATTGACTAGCCTAACGTACCGAGGGACGATGCTCCTGTTCAGCGCTCTAGTATTTCTTCTGCGCGCTTCCGCGTTCTCATTTTCTCTTTCTGCGTGGTTCCGCGCTCACAGTTAGTCTCTGCTCGTTTTCTCAGCGTGGTTTTCTCTCTCTGCTCGTTTCTATGTGTGCAGGTGAAGGATCTGCACGCATCCCTCGGCCTGCTCCCCAAAAGCGCACAGATTTTCTGCTCCGACTCGTGTGTGCGCCGATACATGCGCGCACGCAACTGGCATTTGCATTGCGTCGAGCACCTACATCCGTAAGCACGTACATGCATTCAGACGCAGGTCTGCACATGCGTGATCACGTAGTTTTTTAGTTAATTTCCGCTTTCCAACTAAGTATCTTCCGCTTTTTTTCCTTTTTTTCCGGCCTAAACGCGTTAGTGGGTCTTCATTCTCGCCGACTTCCACACGATTGTCGGTTTTAACCTTTCCCTTGTCCATGCGGTTTGTACCCTTTTTCCCTTGCATTTGTACAGGTTGTCTGCAAGTGTCACGGGACGCTTTGTGTCGGATATAGGGATTCTGCCAGGGTCCGTGGTGAGGTCATCCCCACTATCTTCCTCACAAGTGGCTCACTCCAGTAAATTACTTCAGGTAGTTTATTATCCACGGCTGTGAAGAGTTTGAAGGAAGGGTTGAAGCTGTAAGTGAACTCTCTTATTTGTTTTGATTTGTTTTGTTTTGTTTCGTTTTGATTTGTTTTTTTTTTTCTCTCTGACGTTGCTCTAATGGTGCAGCACTCTTAGTTCTGTACTTCCCCTAGGTGTCGTGGTTGTAACAGGAAGCTAGTTCCTTGATGCTTATTTACTGTGTCTGTGTTGTAATGTAAATCAAGTGTTGTGCACATCTTTTCATTGCGACAATGATGATTTGGATCGTGCACATTTTCAATGCTTTCGCTGTGCTATTCAAAAATATAATGAAAAGCATTAATAGCATGGGTGTTGAATTAATAAAAAATGTTGTTTACTAAAATAGCCAATTGCCAATGGTGTGCGGTTATTGTCGATTTTATACATGCCCATTGCACTATTTTCTACCCACTTTGCGCATTCGTTACTACTACAATGGTAACCTGGTAACACAACTTTGGGTGAGATTCTATCGTTCTATTTATCGAAACTATTGAATACCGCATACTGCATACTGCTCTCAGGACCAGTCGTCCAACTCTCCCGTCAAGTCTGTAGTCTCTGCACGGTAAGCCTCCCTCGGCTCTTGTCTCATAAACTTCACGGGCAGCGTGCCGAGTGAGCTTTCAGGGTCCCAATGCTGCACTCTGTAAAGAACCTTTTTCTGCCACGTGCAAATGGTGGCTCCTGCTCGGTATAACAGGTCCATGCCGACTATGACGTCGTAGTCTTCTGACTGGGACACTCCACAGACAACCCTGATGTAGCACTCCTCCGTCCCTGGGTGCAGAACTATCTCTATGGGCCTCTGCATCCTTGGCATCCACTTTGGCTCCCCCCCCTCTGCGGTCATGAGCAATATGCCTCTCTCTATCAGACTGCCCGGTAAGTCCAGCTTCAGCTGCTTCGCCGAGCCCTTCCCTATCAGTACGTAATATGCTCTGGTATCAATTATGGCTTGCCCCACTGGCAGCAAACCCACCGTCATGCTGCCCTTTTCCGCTATTAGCACCGAGGCTTGGCATACCAACCTCTCATTAGGATGCCTCCTCATCTCCGTGTGCCTCTGTCCTTCCCTTTGGCTACTCCTTGATGCTCTAGAGCTTTCTGCTTCCGCTTTCTGCGGATGGTTTGCCCTAGGCCTCAGGTTCAGATCATCAATCTCTGGGGAACGCCATGCATGGGTAGTCCTTTTTTTACTCGTTTTCTCCCTCCTCGGCTCCCTCAATCTCCTCATAAGCCAGCATAGCTCGCCCCCTTTGGTCCGGCTTGGGCCTCTTCTCTAGTTTCAGCTGCAGCTTCTTGATCTCGGCTTGTATCTCCTCTCCGCTGCTTGCTTCCTTGTATCTCTTCCAGCCGTAGCAATCCTCCCTCTTATGCCCCCGCCTTGCGCAGTTGTCGCACTTCGGCGCCTCTCGCTTCAGGTGATCCCTTTCTCCGCATTCGTGGCAACGACGACTGTCTACTCGCGCGGGCGCCGCCTGCTCTGCTTCGGTCATTGCTGCCGCTGCCCATGGCGTTTTGGTTTTCCCTCACGCTTCTTCGTTTTCTAGGTCTAGCATCCTCTGCGCGTGCTCTGTCCGCTTCGCTAGCCCATACATATCCTTTAGCGTAATATCCGCGCCGACGCCATATACTGTGTTCCTGACCACGCTGCGCAGATCCTCGTCTAGGCCTCGGACGAACTTGCGCACGAGCAACATTTCTTCCCGGCTTTCCAGATCCCTGCTAGTTCCCTCAACCTACAGTAATACGGCAGCAGCGACTCGTCCTTCTTCCTGCGGAATTCGCGGAACTCCTCTACTCTTGTTAGTTTGTCCGAGAAAGTCCCTTCTCAACAGTTCCAGGAATCGAGTCGTTGAATTCTTGATCTCCCCGCTCTCCAGCTCCTCCAAAGCATCTTCGCTCTCTGCCTCCCCTTCTAGTGTCACCACCATCCTACGGAAGAATTCTGCGGGATCTTGTCTGTCTCGTTCCCAGCAGTACCTTACCGCTTCCAGCTGCATTAGATAGTTCTTGAGCGTAGGTCCTATTCCCGGGGTTCTGGTGAAGCGTTCCGCCACTTCCAATTTCGGCTGAGTTGGGGCGGTCCATCTGCGTTCTCGAAGCGCGTCGGGCGTTTGAATTTCCTGTGGCAGTGCTGTCAGCCTTGTTTGCATTTCCTGTGGCAGCAGCTCTCTCCCCGCGTTCCGGTGCAGCCATTGTTCCTCTTCCCGTTGCGCTGCGTGCTCCATTCTTGGCATCTGCATTGGCGACACTTCCGCGTTCTGCCTCTCCCACCGTACTCGGGTTTCCTGCGCCCATCGCAGCTCGTGCGGTGTCTTTCTGGGATCTGAGGTCGCGTGCATTCTGTTGGAGTAGGCTAGAGCTCGCTCTGGTCTTTATATTGCTGTTCTTATATTACTTCTCCAGGCTTAGAGAGAGTTATGCATTCAGGTTCATTTTAGGTTCATTTCGTAATTTGTTAGTACAAACCGAACTGACCCTAGGTTCAATTAGGGTTTCCAACCTTCTCTCTTTTGTACCTCGACATTTTCTTCCTAGTGCAATTTCTTCAACCATTCTCTCTAGCCATTGTCAAACATATATATGTTATTATTATTAGGTGTAGGCTGTAGTGGGGTAGCCAATGTGGGGTACACCCATTTAGGGTTCTCTTACTTGTACCCAAACACTCTCGATAGTCAACATTGCTTCCTACTCTCCTAACATGGTATCAGAGCAGGAGGTCTTTAGGACCTTAGGAACATTTTTTTCGGGCCCACCCTAAATCGCCTGCGGTTACTGCGTTACCCCGCGCCCTGTCTGCCCTGCTCTGCGTCGCGCAGCCCCGCGCACGCCCTGCCCTTCCCTGCGCTGTGCTGCTAGCAGCCCGCACGACCCGCGCGTCGCCTCTGCTGGCCCGCGCGCCGCCCGCTAGCAGCCCGCGCGACCCGCGCGTCGCCTCTGCTGGCCCGCGCGCCGCCCGCTAGCAGCCCGCGCGACCCGCCAGCTGCACGCGCAGCCCGCGCACGGCTCCTGCCAGCCCGCACGCCGCCCGCTAGCAGCCTGCGCGCTGTTGCGGCTGCCTGCTATGCCCCGCGAGCCGCCCGCCCTGCTGCCGCGTCTGCCTGCTGCGCCCGTGCGCCGCCCGCCCTGCTGTTGCAGCCGCCTGCTACGCCCTGCGTGCGGCCTGCCCTGCTGCCCTGCCAGCCGCTTGTAGCCTCGTGCGCCGCCTGCCTCTCCAGCGGCTGCCTGCTACGCTGCCCGCCCTGCTGTCGCGGCTGCCTGCTGCGCCCGTGCGCCGCCCGCCCTGATGCTGCAGCCGCCCACTACGCCCTGCGCGCAGCCTGCCCCGCTGCCCTGCCGGCCGCTTGTAGCCTCGTGCGCCGCCTGCCTCTGCCACGGCTTCCTACTACGCCGCCCGCCCTGCTGTCGTTTCCCCCGACAAAGGCTCCCCTGCAGACCCTCCACCTGGATGTGTGGGGCCCAGCCCGCGTTCGTGGACAGGGCGGTGAGCGGTACTTTCTGCTGGTTGTCGACGACTACTCGCGTTACACCACGGTCTTCCCCTTGTGCACCAAAGGTGAGGTCCCTGCTGTACTGATCCCTTGGATCTGAGCAGTTCGTCTCCAGCTCCGCCGGAGGTTCTACCAGGACCTTCCAGTCCTGCGTCTGCACTCTGACAGAGGTGGTGAGTTCACCTCCGACCTCTTGCGGGCCTTCTGTCAGGGGGAGGGCATCGAGCAGTCCTTCACGCTTCCGGGCTCACCGCAGCAAAATGGGGTTGCGAAGTGTAGCATTGGCTTGGTCATGGAGATCGCACGTACCTCCTTGATCCATGCGGCGGCTCCCCATTTTCTGTGGCCGTTTGCGGTCCGGTACGCCGCGCAGCAGCTCAACCTCTGGCCCTGTGTCTCCTTGCCGGGGACCTCGCCCACACTGCGTTGGACGGAGGAGGTTGGCGATGCGTTGCGTTTCCGAGTCTGGGGTGCTCGTGCCCTTGTCCGCGATACGTCCGCGGACAAGCTCTCCTCCCGCACCATTCCCTGTGTCTTCCTTGGCTTTGTCCCTGACACTCCTAGCTGGCTGCTTTACCACCCCACCTCGCACCGTGTCTTCCCCTCTCAGGAAGTCGCCTTTGACGAGTCGGTTCCTTTCTACCGTCTCTTCCCCTACCGCACTGCCTCTCTCCCTCCCCCGCTGCTTTTCCTCGCTCCAGGTCCCCCTCCGGTAGACCCCCTCCCCCCTCAGGGTCCTGCTCCTTCAGGTGTGTCTCAGGTAGACCCCCTCCCCTTGGTTGAGCCTGTCGAGGTCACTGGTGACTCAAGTGCTGCTAGGGGTGGTACTTCTCGGGGTGCTGAGCCTGCAGGTGCTGAGCCTGTGCGCGAGGTGCTGGGGGGCGCGGAGCCTAGGGGTGCTAAGCCTGCGAGTGCGGAGCCTGGGGGTGCTGAGCCAGAGGGTGCTGAGCCAGAGGGTACCGGGTCCGGGGGTGCTGAGTCTGCTGGCGTTCCTCCGGGTCTCAATCTTTTTGCTGGTGGAGCTGCTGGAGCTAGTGATCGTGGAGACGCTGGGAGTGCTGGTGTTTCCGGTTCTGGACGTGCTCGTACCGGGGGTACTGGAGCTGCCAGGACTGGTGGTACTGCTGGAGCTGGAGGTGCTAGTTCTGGGGGTGCTGAGTCTCCTGGCGGTCCTCCTGGTGCCGCGTCGCAGCGGCCACCTCTCTCGCGACAGCAGCTACCTGAGTGGCTTGCTTCGCGCACCCGCCGTCGGAGTCGCGCTGCTGGAGGTACTGGGGCTGGAGACCCTGGCGCTGGCGGTGCCGATTCTGAGGGTGCTGTGACTGGAGGTACTGAGGCGGGAGACCCTAGAGCTCGAGGTTCTGGAGCTGCTGGAGGCGCTAGAGCTGGAGGTTCTGGAGCTGCTGGAGGCGCTGGAGCTGGAGGTTCTGGAGCTGCTGGAGGCACTGGAGCTGGAGGCTCTAGAGCTGCTGGAGGCGCTGGAGCTGGAGGTTTTGGAGCTGCTGGAGGCGCTAGAGCTGGAGGTCCTGGAGCTGCTGGAGGCGCTGGAGCTGGAGGCTCTGGAACTGCTGGAGGCGCTCGAGTGGTGGTTTTGGGGCTGCTGGAGGTGCTGGAGCTGGCGGTTCTGGAGCTGCTGGAGGCGCTGGAGCTGGCGGTTCTGGAGCTGCTGGAGGCGCTGGAGCTGGCGGTTTCGGAGCTGCTGGAGGCGCTGGAGCTGGAGGTTTAGGAGCTGGAGGATTTGGAGCTACTGGAGGCGCTGGAGCTACTGGTGCTAGTGACATTGCACAGCCGCGACTGGTTTTCGCTCCGCCGTCCCCGTCGTCTCTGCCGCCCCGTGACTCCGTGCTTCGCCAGGTTCTTAGCCTCCCGTATTCTACTGGCCTCCCGTAACAACCAGGCTCCCCACTGCCCGCTCCTTCTCCTTACACTGAGCAGACTGACACGCTTACAGAGCGTCGTGAGCCTGAGTCTCGTCCTGCCTCGCCTGTTTGCGCGCGTCGCACTGGTCGTCGTGTTCCTCGTGAGCGTCCGCCTCCTGTCCCTGGCACGCACGCTATGGCACTTCGTCCTTCCTCTGTTCCACAGCGTGTTCCCCTGCCGTCTCCTCCTGCGTCTTCTCTGCCTGACGTTTCGGACCCTGAGTCTGACCTGGTTTGGGCTGCTCACCCTACCGTCACGCGTCTACTCGCCACTGTTGTCACTGACCCGTCGTTTGAGTCTGCTGCTGCATCTGCCTTAGTCTCTGAGCTTATTGACTTTGTTGCTGCCTGTCGTCTAGACTACGCTGCTAGTCTTGTTGCTGAGTCTGAGTCTGTCTGTCCTCCGTCCGTCGGGGGTGAGTGTGCTCTTGGCACGGACGTTCTTGAGGATAGGCAGGAAGACTTTGAGTGTCTTGCAGCCGCTGCGCCTCATCTCGTGGCCATGCTGCTTGCCCCTGAGAGACCCGGATGCACCAGACATCACGACCCCGCGCTCTTATGCAGAGGCGATCACGGGTCCCTACTCCTCTCAGTGGCAGACAGCCATGGACGCAGAGATGGCATCCTGGAAGTCCACAAGCACTTACGTCGATGAGGTTCCCCCTCCTGGGGCGCACATCGTCGATGGCATGTGGATTTTCAGGGTGAAGCGGCCGCCGGGTTTTCATCCTGTCTTCAAGGCTCGTTACGTTGCACGAGGCTTCAGTCAGCGACAGGGAGTTGATTTCTTCGAGACCTTCTCCCCCACCCCGAAGATGACCACACTTCGGGTGCTGCTGCACGTTGCCGCTCAACGTGACTATAAGCTTCACTCTCTGGACTTCAGCACAGCCTTCTTACAGGGCAGTCTGCACGAGGAGATCTGGCTGCGCCGCCTACCTGGCTTGACTGGGTCGTTCCCTCCTGGTACCCAGTGGAGCCTCTGCCGGCCAGTCTATGGTCTCCGCGTGGCGCCTCGTAAGTGGCACGACACACTGAGGACGACACTTGCGGCTCTAGGGTTTGCTCCTTCGACAGCTGACCCGTCGCTGTTTCTGCGCACCGACACTTCGCTGCCGCCATTCTACATCCTCGTGTACGTCGACGACTTGGTCTTTGCTACTGCTGACACTGCTGGACTCGCCCACGTGAAGTCGGAGCTGCAGAAGAGACACACGTGCACAGACCTGGGTGAGCTGTGCAACTACCTTGGCTTGCAGATCACCCGGTACAGAGAACGGCGCACCATTACACTGACTCAGTCACACATGGTGCAGCAGGTCCTTCAGCGCTTCGGCTTCACTTGGTCCTCACCACAGTCCACTCCTATGGCTACCGGTCACTCGCTCTCAGCTCTGCCTTCGGATGAGTCCGTAGAGCCGAGTGGCCCGTATCCAGAGCTTGTGGGCTGCCTCAGGTACCTGATGACCTGCACTCGACCTGACCTTGCCTACCCTCTTGGCATCCTGGCTCGCTACGTTGCGCCTTGGAGACACCGGCGAGAGCAGTGGGAGGCTGCTAAGAGGGTACTACGCTACTTGTGCAGTACATCGGGCATGGGGCTCGTGCTTGAAGGACGGGGTGAGGTTGTCTTCACTGGACACTCAGACGAATCTTGGGTTGACGACCTGGCTACGCAGCGGTCGTCACAGGGTTACACCTTCAGCCTTGGTTGCGGCTCTGTTTCTTGGCGGTCGACCCGCTCGTCTTCTGTTCTCAGCTCTACTTGTGAGGCTGAGATCTACGCCACAGCCATGGCTGCACAGGAGTTAGGCTGGCTCACCTACCTACTGACCGACTTGGGGGAGAGGCCTCGTTCTCCTCCAGTTTTGTACGTAGACAGCAAGGATGCCATTACCTTGTATTAGAAGCACAAACTGGAGCACAGAACGAAGCACATCGCTCTGCGTTACTTCCTTGCTCGAGAGCTGCAGCCGCGTGGTCAGCTTCGTGTTGCTTTCGTGGCCACCCGGGCGAACACTGCTGATATATTCACCAAGGCGCTTCCGTCTGGTGATCATCAGCGCTTCTGTACTATGTTAGGCCTTGTGCCTGTTTCGTCTCACTTGCTCACTTCGTGACCTTGCTTGTACTGTGATCTATATATATACCTGCTTGCTTACTCTTGCTAGGTAGTGATCACTGTACTATTGCTGTCCCAGTTATACCTCTGCATGTGAACTGGCCTTGTGGCCCTTTGTCTGTGCTTGGAGTGTGTGGTGACGTTGTGATCCACCCTGAGCTTGTTTTGCTTCTCTTGACTGGTCTTGTGACCCCTTGTTCTCCCCCACTTTGCCTATGGGGGTGTGTCAAACACATATATGTTATTTTGATTAGGTGTAGGCTGTAGTGGGGTAGCCAATGTGGGGTACACCCTTTTAGGGTTCTCTTACTTGTACCCAAACACTCTCGATAGTCAACATTGCTTCCTACTCTCCTAACAGCCATGGCTCCTAGCACTATCTTAACACCTTCCGCCCTCCATCGATCCTTCTGCTTTGCGCGCTCGCTGCTGAGGCATTCGATACGCTCCCGCCTCAGGCAGGGTTTGCCGCACGTTCTCTTTCCGCTGTCCGTTCGTCATTGTCACGCTCGCTTGCGCTCTCCAGCTTGGGGCGGCTTGGATATCTTCTCTCCGATATCTGTGTTCGGAACTCAAACGATACCTATCGTTCATTTTGATTCGTGATCCCTTGCTCATTTTTTGAAAGTTCCTAGACGAGATGCTCCTGCTAGCTGCTCTAGGAAACTGAATCTCAGCTGGCTCTGCACCTCAGTTGCTCACCCTCGTGACTTGCGGGGTTGGCATCACTGATTGCTTAGCTCTAGAAGTTTGCTAGGCTCGAATTGTGCTTAATTGTGAAAATAAACGAGCAAGCAAGCAGTTCCACCCCTGCCCCTTGGCTAAGAATCTCTGCTGGTTACCATTGCTAACAACGATGGTTTCGCTATTCCCCACTTTTCTGTTCTTCCCGCTCGATCGGTTTGGTTTCCCGCCGTCCTCCCTACACTCTAACATCTTATTACATACTTGTCATGCATTTATATTGTCTAATCCTATACTGCAATTAAACGCATGACATTGCTCCTCGACCAGCCTTGGGAGCCGATCAACACGCTTGAGACCAACCCTAGAAATTATTGACTAAAGCCAGGCTCCTCGAGTCCCATCACTCTCAGCTATTTTGAGTTTTGAATTCACGGCCCGTTTCAAAACCTATGGCCGAGTCTGTCTATTCTCGATCTACGCATAGCGGCGCTGTCGTCACCATGCTGCTTTCCGCGTTTTTCCTCCTCGTTATCATTGTTGGCTTAGTGTATTGCGGTAATTGCGGACGACCATTTGATAACCGCATCGCGTTTGGTCTTCATACTCCGCAGAAGCAGCAAGGCGAAGGCGTAGAGCCCGTGCGTGCGCTGAGATCGGTTGCCCAGATTGCTACTCAACCTTCTCGTGCAGTGCGCCCAGGAAACGACATGTCTAGCAACGATGGCCCTAGTCAACCTCAGGGAAACATACCTCCACAGCCTGGCAGTTGTCCAACCCCTGCGATCAATCGTCGAGAAGTTGTTCCCGTCGCTGATCGACTCGTGTCTGAGTTTGACACATGCAGGGAGGTGAAAAGGGTTTGTCAAGTCATTCAGAAACCGTGTGGGAATGACGCGAGGAAGCCATGGCGTTCTTTAAGCTAAGAAAAAATTCACAGTTCAAGGCATCGGATGTTGCAGATTGCAAGGGAATGCAAGATGTGGATGGTATTGCAGAGAGAGTGCTGGGGCGCCATTTCGTTACCTGGAAGAAGAAGCAGGTGCAGGTGGAAGGGATGTCTGAGCCTGTTGAGTTCGACAACTCTTGAGGTACGTACATTGCTAATGTGTGTATCCAGACCTTATTCATGAAGGAGATTATCTCGAGTGCTGATGATGTATGTTGCTCTGCGCAGGTGATTTTCACATTTTTCGGGGGCCACAAGAACGCGACCGAATTCCAGTTGCGACCAAACCCACGACACAACGCTACTAGGAAGCGCATCTTCTCAAGGCCGGAATCTGCCTACTCGTGGTCCCGCGCACAGGTGCGCCATACCAAAATTGATGTCACATCCTTGTGAGGATCGAGGATCAAGTCAAGGAAAGAAAGTATAAATTGATTGATTCACCTGGGTACAATACGAGGCTATATATAGTCTCGACACAAGGCAGGTAACCCAAGTGTTACTCAAATGTTCTGAGGGTCGTGAAGCGTCCCGAACAGAACCTTCCCGAACTCGGTAGAAAGAAAGTCGGTGGCAACCGAAAAGGCTTGAGTTTGGTTCATGTAACCTGGTTCGGTGCTGTAACTAAAATAACACATAACTAGGAAATCAAGCATAACTATGCATGAGAAAATAAACCTAAGCTAGAAATAGCATAATAAAGTCTAGGCAAGCTAACAAAGCCAGCATAAGCCGTCGTACTCTCACACGTCCCCCCTCAAAGCTGGGTGGCATGAGATACACCCTGGTTGACAAGATAGTCCTTGAGAGCACGGCGTGCGTTGCCCATATCAGCTTCTACAACCCAACTGTCCTCAGTGGGGTCGTATCCCTTCCAGCGTATCAGGAACTCGCGGGTGTTGCGGCTGCGGCGCCGATGAGTGAGAACGCGCTCGATCTCGTACTCGGGTTCATCCTGTATGAGTACAGATGGTGGTGGCGGTAGCTGCTGTCCCTGGAACTGTTGGTTGGGGTCTTTCTAGGGCTTCAGTAGCTGAACATGGAAAGAGTTGTGAAGCTTCCACGTAGTAGGTAAGCGCAAGCGGAATGTTACTGGTGTCACCTGTGCCTCCACGAAAAAGGGACCACAGTAGCTAGGCCGGGGTTTGGATGGTAGGTGAGACAGGTTCAAGTTGCGCGTGTCAAGCAGCACCTGATCTCCAACTGCTACTGAGTGATCTCGTTGTTGGCGATTGGCATACTGCTTCTGGGAATTCTGCATACTCTAAGGTCGGTAACTGTGTATCCCAGTGGCTGATGTCGTCTTTGCAAGCTGTGCGCAGTAACTGTTCAACCACCTGATTGAGTCGCTCTGTATGTTCGTCAGTCTGAGGGTGGTATGCTGACGACATCGCAAGCTTTGTCCCCAACAATCCCATGAGCTCCTTCCAGAACTTACTGGTGAACTTTGGGTCTCTGTCTGAAATGGGTGAAGCAGGGATGCCGTAGATGGTGATGATGCGGTCAAAGAAGAGGCGAGCAGTTGCTTCAGCTGTAGCTGCGGCGTTGGTTGGGATGAAGTGACCCATTTTGGAGAACTTATCGATCACTACGAGGATGGAGTCATATCCTCGTGAGGTTGAAGTTCCATGATGAAGTCAAGGCTAACTACGTGCCATGGCTGTTCCGGTACGGGTAGAGGCTGAAGTTACCCTTCTTTTTTCTTCTTGCTACTCTTCCTCCACTGGCACGTGTCGCATGAGGTGAGGAACTGCTGCACGTCTGCTACCATCCGGGGCCAGTAGTAATACTTTGCTATCCCTGTTAACTTCTTGTTGCTCCGAAATGTCTCGCGTATGGTACGTCATGAAACTCCTCGAGTAGGATCTGTAGTAGCGAGGCATAGTTCGGTACCCAAATGTTTCCCATTCCCTTTCTTACAGTTAAGTCATTCTCCCACTGTAACAGCTTCTGTTTCTATGCTGTAGCGATCTCTGCGTCCACGAAGTACCCATGTTGGAATAGACCCTTGAGCAGAAGGTTCATCCCGTCGATCTGGATGCCTGCTACATGACCGGGTAGGCTCAACGCGTCTGCTTTGTTGTGTAGCCTGAGCTTGTAGACAATGTCGTAGTGGAAGTGGGTCTCCAAGAAGTCCACCCACCGCACCTGTCGTAGTCAGAGCGTTGGCTGCGACTTCAGATATTTGAGGCTGCAGTGGTTAGTATAGGCTGTAGTCTTGGCTCCCTCTAGGTAACACCTCCACGCCTTGAAGGCTACGACTATGGCTAAGGCTTCCTTGTCGTGAATGGGGTAGTTCAGTTCTGCTCCGTGTAGTTTCCTACTGAGATAGGCGATGGGTTGCTGGCTGTGTCCGTGATCCTGCATTGGTACTGCTCTGTCCGCCTGGTCACTAGCGTCTGCTTCCACCACGTAGTCCTTGTCTGGGTCCGGTGGGATGAGTACTGGCGCTGTGGTTAGTGCTGTATGTAGCTGCTCCATGGCTTGCTCGTGAGGAGTATCTCATTTGAAGGGCGTATCCTTTTTCAGTAGGTCGGGTCAGTGGCGCTGCTATCTTAGCGTACTGCGGCACGAACCTGTTGTAGTAGTTGCCGAAGCCTAGGAACTGCTGCAACTCCTTCACGTTCTCCGGTACTTTCCACTTTTTAACGACTTCGATCTTCCGCGGGTCCACGTGTACGCCCTCCGCACTCACCATGTGCCTGAGAAACTGCACCTTCTTCAGTGCGAAGTCGCTCTTCGACAGCTTCACGTAGAACTTGTTTTCCCGCAGGATCTCGAACACCTTCCGCAGATGCTCCACGTGCTCCTTCATGTTCTTGGAGTAGATGAGTATGTCGTCAAGGTACACCACTACGCACTCGTCCAGCAGGGGCCGTGGGATATGGTTCATCTCCGCCTGGAACGTAGCAGGTGCATTGCAGAGTCCGAACGGCATCACTAAGTACTCGTAGGGGCCGTATCTCGTACAGAACGTCGTCTTGTGGATCGAGTTGTCCGCCATCTTGATCTGCCAGTAACCCGACCGTAGGTCCAGCTTTGAAAAGACGGTTGCACCACGCAGTTGGTCAAGTAGGTCGTCTATGTGCGGTATAGGATGTTTGTATTTTAACTGACTGTTTGTTCAGTGCGCAATAATTGATGCACATCAGTTGTCTGCCCAGTAAATTCTCGATCTGCTTCTTCATGTCTGTCAGTTCTGTCGGACTCAATCGGTATGGTGCACGTGAGACGGGTTTCGCACCTGGTTCCTCCATGATTTCGTGCTCGTGGGTGCGTGCTGGAGGTACGCCTTTGGGTAGGTCGTCGGGCATTATATCCTTGTACTGCTCCAAGACCTCCTTCACTGCTGCAGGTAGCTCCGAACTCGGCTTCTCCTCCTCTGCTGCTGCCATGACCAGTGCTAAGTAACATGTGTTACTCTCGTTTGCCGTACGTTTCAACCGTGCCAGTGTCGTTTCAAGAACATCCCCTATATCCGTCCAGCTTCGCAGCTCCACTCGTTTCCCGTTGTTGTAGATGCAAGCCTTCCGATTGACCCAATCGATCTCGGGGTTGAACCGCTCAAGCAATCCCGACTCAAGATGAAATCTAAACCTATATGCAGCAGCAGTGATGTTTCGCCGTGGATGGGAAGCTTCGTACCGTCCACCATTGTTGCTAAGAACTGGGTCTTATTTCCTATACCTGACTCAGCACTTTCCAACTTCACCTGGGGGGAGGAGGATTTCTCCGGGGCTTGTACAACTTCTCTTGAGCCTACAATTTTCCTCTAAGCCTTTGCAGCTGCGTAGGCTTCACCTGTGGGCAATGGGGAGCCTTAACACGGTGCTGCGGGGACAGGATATTAACTCCACAAAACGCACGACCCTTTTCTATGCTCTGTAGTACTTTGACCAACTTTCTAGGTAACTGGATAATTTCTAAAGGCTTTTTCTTGGCCTCAAACTCTCCCCTGAATTTTTCAAAGGCTTGAAAACCACGAGAAGCAATATTTCTCGTTAAAGTATCGTTACAGGATATTTTTAACTAATTCTTACTTTCGTGGGTGTTTGGCTGGAGTTTCCCAGTCGGTGCAGAGTCTTTTTTTGCGGAGCCTCCATTTGCCTCAGCAATTTCCCATGTTGCCGGCCGGTCGTGATGTTTTATTTTCGCGCCATCATTTTCTCCTTTTTCTCCCCCTGCGAAGTCGCCATGTCGTCGCCCTTTTTCTCTTTCCGGAACTTTACGCGATCGCCAGGTCGATCCGCGGCTACTGGCGATTCCCATTTTTTTACTTTGGGGATACTGTACTGTTGCCGCCCAGCAGTGCCGCACGTGAATTTTTCATTTTGTAGCACGACGGGATTTGATGTTTGGCTGCGCCGCAAAATTCGCATTTTGTTGGTTGCTGCTTCTCGTCTAATCCGTTGATATCCATCGGTTCGGCAAAAGTGTGGGGTGCCGATCGCTCCGTGCCGAATGTACAGTTCGGGCCGTAGCGTCGTGTTTCGAGTTGACCACATGTTAACGTGTCGAAACGTTCAGCAGCACGTACGAGGTCGCGGTAGTTACTGTAGTTCGCTGCAATGACCTGTCGGTGAATCTCCATTTTCAACCCTTCTGTATACACCTGAATTTTTTCGCCTTCGGTCAGGTCGATGATGCGGTTAAAGAGTTGCCCCATCTGCTACGTGTATTGTGCTACACTCCCGTACTATTAATGTCGGTGTATCTACTGCCGCGCCATGTACGTTGAATTTATCCGTTCGAATCGCTCGATTAGGTCTACCCGAAACTGCGCCCACGTTTTCTCCTCGCGGTGTTGGGTGCAAATACTTAATTTGCACGTCAACCTACCGCCTATTCGACAACGGTATAAGAAAATGGGGAGTTTTGTTTTGAAGGTAATTTGTGGTGTGAGAAATGTCTTTTCATGTTGCATTTTGTGTGTGCGCATTTTGTGTGTGCTCTGTGCGCATTCGTCTTTTGCATTTTGTGTGTTCCGTTTTCATTCGTAATTGCATTTTGTGTTTCTGCATTTTCAGTTCTGTTTTCATTGTTCTCATGAAGCTCTCATGAAGCGCTCAAATGAGGCTCACATGATGCGCTCAAATGAGACTCTCACGAAGTCTCAAATGAGACCCTCATGAAACCCAAATGAGTTCCCATGAAAGTCAAATGAGAAATATTTCATGCGAGGCTCATATGGGCGAGTTCGAATGATTTATGCGAAGCTCATTGGAGTGCCATAAGCCTCGAATGTTTCATTGGAGGCTCATGTGAGTGAGTGGTGTGCTGGGGGGCTCGAAAGTTTGACTGGTCAAGGGGGGGTGCTGTTTGACAGTTTCGCGCGAGTCAAAGGGTGCGAAAATCAGGACCGCATGTGGGGTCCTGATTCGCGCGTGTGGCCCCTCAGGACTCGGGCGTGTGCCACGTCCAGTTGCGCGTGCACTGTACTGCACGATCGCAACAAGACAGGGCCCGTTTTGGCCCTATCCCGCACTGTACACGCGCATGATTTCAATCATGACGCGCTGTACAGCACGACCGAGAAAAATCTCGGTCGTGCGTGTGGCACGAGGGGTGCTCGGAATTTACAGGTGAAAAACTGTTTTCCGAGTTGACTCACGGACGGGAAACTTCTCGCGAAAGTCATTTCGCTTAACGGAATCATTTCGACACAGGTGCAAATCGGTTACTCCGTTTTTCAAACGGTAAAAACCGTTATATAACTGTGAGCTCGCATGAAGACATTGGAGCTGCATTGGAGCCACATGCGAGCCTCATCAGTGTACACATTTGAGTCAGCAGGGGCAACTGTTACAAGTGCAATTTGAAGACAGTTTTTAACAACAGGAGGATATAGCCAAATGTTCAAGGAGTTGAACAACCGTTTTCAAGTACAGCTTGGCGAAATCCTGCGCGCTAGTTAAACAACTGTTATGTGCTTGTTCCTGCCTGTGCGTAGAATTTATATAAAATGTGTATGCTTGTACCTGTCGAGATTAATTCAATGCATTCGCGTTTTTGCAAGCTTGAATTCTACTACTTCGTATTGACGAGAGTAGAAACGACCACGGTGCTACCGAAACTTTGTTCGACCAGTTCAGTCATTCTACAAGCATAAACAAGGCATAACTACTCACTTGCATTTTTCCTACGCCCTTGGCTAGGAGGTGACAAGCTGTCACACTCGAAGGGCTGCAAGTGATGTTAAGTGTTGCTAAGTTTTTTTTTGTAGTTCAAGCCTAATCGCTTCCGCAGAACGCTATAGCTGTCAACACGCGGGCCACGTCATTGTAATAGATCTACTCGAGTGCTTGTCCCCGCAACAGTGTCGCTACGAGCCGAATCCTTGTTGTGTCGTGTGTCGGGGTCGAACAGCCAATGGCCTCGAAGTAAATCTCGAGAGTTATCACGAATCGTCGAACGTCCGATCCCTTCGCACTTGGATCGAATGCTTTGGGGAGCCTCGGGCGAGCTGCTTCGAGGTTCAGTCCGTGAAATGTCGGTGTCGCCGCTGCTGCTGCTGTCGCTGCTGCGTTCGCTGCCGCATTTACTGCTGCAGTGGCGGCTACCGATTGGTTCGTCAGGAGGGCTTCGATTCGCCGAATCGCCGCCTGCGTCTGTTCCACGTCGGTGCGAAGGCCGACGATGTCGTGGGTGGTCGCGTGATTGTCGCCTTGGCCCTCCATTCCTGACATTGTGCGTCCGAAAAAACGAAACGAGGGGGAGTGAAAAACACGGAACCGGTCTTACGTACCCGAAATCGGTGTTTAACAGTCGTCGCCCCGGCGGTTTTGGACGGTTTTTAGTGGTAAAAAAAACTTTGCATGTAAACGTGCTCTGATAACCAAGTGCGAGGATCGAGGATCGAGTTCAGGAAAAACAAATCTAAATTAATTGATTCACCTAAGTACAACACGAAGCTATATATAGCCTCGACACAAGGCAGGTAACCCAGGTGTTACGCGAATGTTCTGAGGGTCGCGAAGCGTCCTGAACAGAACCTTCCCGAACTCGGTAGAAAGCAATTCGGTAGGCTTGAGTTTGGTACACGTAACCTGGTTCGGTGCTATAACTATAAAAGTAGACAGGAATGCACCTAACCTAGGAAATCAAGCATAACTATGCATGAGAAAATAAACCTAAGCTAGAAATAGCATAATAAAGTCTAGGCAGGCTAGCAAAGCCAACATAAGCCATCGTACTCTCACAATCCTGACTTATGGTCATGGACATTGCTCCGATCTTTCGTGATTTACCGCATTTCTGCATCTTGATGATAGCGTGACTTGCCGAACAAAGAAGGTGCCATTGATGCGCTCATTGCCAGCAGCGACATAACCAATCTGAGCCACAATGGTAGGAAAAAAATATGGCCTCTGTAGATCATGGTCGCTAATATACCCCGTGAGCATCGCTCGAAAGTATCGTCTCGTTAGTTGGTAGCGTTGTTACCGCTGCTTGAAGTTGATCTCCCAGCCGTGGTGAAGACATACTTGTTCAACAGGATCTCGAGATAGTGTTTCAGCCGTTGATCGACGCTTCATACTCGTGAGCTATTGTCCTTATAAGTCAATCCGTCTTGAGCAAAACAGTTCAGCGTGGTGGAATGTGCTCAGTACTTACGGGCATTAACATGTCCGTATCTTATACAGGGGGGTCCCGATTCTGGATCCACATGGGGTGAGCCGCACTGTTTACCCACTCCTATACCCTTGTGCAGTGCTTCTCTAGAAGTGAAATTTCGCATAGGACCCGTATAGATGTGTGCTGCCCGACGTGCTACATGTGGTTGACATTGGAGTTTGGAAGCACATACTGGAGCAGATACATGAGACTAACTCACCGGGTGTGCTTGCTGTCATGGACTGGTCAGCCTTCCGCGGGGCATATGGTGATCGTTATTCCATGGCTTCCTTCTAACCTCAGAATTCCCTGGCAAATCGCGTACTGGCAGGCAACATGAAAGGCTGTACCGTGTGGCATGTGCAGCCGGCATCAAATTGCCTAAACCAGCCAAATATATTCCGGGTGGCGCCAACTATGCGGCTGCCGAGCACCGTGCAATGATGCAGGTGTCTGTTTTCATATTTGACAGCATTCTCATGCCGGCTCAGCTAGAGGTTTCAGTGTGCTTTTTAAAGTGGTATGCTGCATGCTTTCGGGTGCCCGAGCACACCAAGGAATCAATCAATGAAGTCATGTTGCTGCAACAGAAGTGAGTGGCTCAAGGCAGTGCGTGCACCCTGTGTGTGTGTGTGTGTGTGTGTTATTCCATCTCCTATGGCTATACCCCACTCACCTTTCCCTGTGTTGTTTTGTGCCGGTCTATTTGTTACTGACATTGTCAAAGTACAGTTTGATGGCACTTCTGAAGCGCGAGTTCCCCATGCAAGCTTCTGGTTGGAAGCTTGTCAAGGTACATGCGCTCACACATCTCCCGTATGCCATTGAAACCCACGGGGTTTTTGAGGAGTATTCAACCAACATCGTTGAGCACAGCCATGTGGGTCTTGTCAAGCGCCCCTACCGGTCCTCCAACCATAAGCGCCGACGATATTCGGCGGGCCATGCGTTCCCTTCCGACAGTGATGCAGTGTAGCCACAACTACACTAGTCCCATGGCTCAGGTCAGCTTTCACCCATGCCTCGCCATAACCATGTATAGCCCTGGCCCCTACTGTGTGTCGCATGCCCTTCACCACATGTTGCGTGCACTCACACCAAGCTTTCCCTATGGCAGGCGATGCTGGCCAGGTTGCCTGTTATGACGACCACAAGCACCACAATGAGGATTGACGTGCCCAAAGGTGAACAGCGACGGCTGTTAGACCCATGGCTGGCGTTTGAAAGAGCTTGCCAAGCTGCATGCCTCACTTTGCATTGGCCATGAGGCAGGCTGGTTTAACAACACATGTCATACAGGTATGTTTTAGCCTTTTCGTTGATGTCGTTGTGCGTGTGGCTGTAGTGGGGGCCCTAGACTGAATTGTGTGTGTGTTTTTTGCCTCTGACCCCCCTTCCTTGGTTCCAGGTGCACTCTGCAGTTGCTTTCTCTTTTGCCAGCGAGATTGGCCCACACTTGATGCGACAGCGTGGGTGCGGGCTGCCCCAAGCTTCCACGGGAAGCCGTGCTTCTCGTATGTATTCTTCACAAATGCGGGGGCTAAAGTGCAAGGGGAAAACACTGGTGCACTGGACGGTGTGATTCTGGGTACGCCTTTATTCAGGTGCTCGACAAGCACAGGGTTGATAAAGAGACTGGGGCAGATACCTACAGATTGCACACCCCATATACGGTACCGAGGCCGTAAGTTACGTGGTGGCCCCTGTGGAAAGCATTGGCGAGGTCATATACGTCGTACAGCCATTTGTTAATGATCAGGACTAATATGTTAACAGATATGTCATGTGAACATCAACAGTGCTAGCGTGCGGTTTGCTGCCCATAGGTTGTTCCTAGGCCAGTGGACTATTTGCATGCTGCCTATATTTCTGCACCTTGACAATCATGCTCTATGCCAAAAATGCAGGTAGTTCACTCTGTGGTAGCCCTAAACCATAGATCGGCAAGGGAAATTGGTTGTTGCTGAGTCATAAATACAGTGGGGACTATAATCTAGTAGTTTACAGTGCTGAGTGCTTGGGTTATTTGTTCTTTATTGGGACAAGAAGAAAGACAAGGGTACATTATGTTTTAGTTCACGGCACGTTTACTATCGAGTTCGGCGTACACTGTTTACGTTTCCCAAAGCCTTGATGTCGTTAGGGCGGGTCAGGTAGGTTACGTTTTCACAATTTTTTCATTTCAGGACCCGAGTTGAGTGCGTAACTGTACTTTTTATGCAATTTTTTTTCGCGGACACGAAACGAACAGTGAGTCGGTTCAGGATGAAAACGTCCTGGATAGTTTGTTGGTCACGACTTCAGGTTCATGCCAGAAACGTGAGGCAGTTCACAATTTGTCCAGCAAAGGCTAGAGTAACAAACCGTTTTCGCCTAAACGACTTCGCTCTCTTCGCCTTTTCCGCCCGCTCGCCAAATCTGCCTCCCTATTGCCAATGCAGTATGGGTGGCGTGTGTGCTGTTCGCGCCATTGATTCGCGAGAAAGTGGTAACTACTTTTCAGGCAGGGGGTGGTTGTGTGCATGAACTGATCTGTGTCAGAACGCGCTTCACGTCATGACTAGTTTGACTCGAAGTGTACATAAAACACTTTTCGGTACAGTCAGAGAAATTGAAACAACATGCGTTATTTTTACGAAAATGGCTGAAACGCAACTACCTGACCCGCCCTTATCCGTCGATGTTGAACTCTTGATCTCACGTCACTGTACTTCGCAAAACCTGCGTGTCCGACTCTGCAAAGGTGCTGCCAGTGACCCGTTTTTGCACATGTTCGTGACCATCTGTGATATAATCAGAGTAATGGTAATCGTCAAAAAAAGCTGAAATGCTCTGTTATAGGACGGATTGTATCGTGAAAACGTCGCACGATGTTTGATG
The DNA here is from genome assembly GCA_947471745.1 of Closterium sp. Naga37s-1. Classification (NCBI taxonomy): domain Eukaryota; kingdom Viridiplantae; phylum Streptophyta; class Zygnematophyceae; order Desmidiales; family Closteriaceae; genus Closterium; species Closterium sp. Naga37s-1. Next base: position 866,022 of record CANJKZ010000314.1, on the reverse strand, counting down.
GGTGTCTGCACATGGTTGGTTATACGTGGGTGGATAACCCCCCCGACAATGTCTAACTCCGAATTAGTTGCCAACACAAAGGCGGTCGTCGCGGCATTCACCCTTGTTCTTTCTCGCTACCGTGTCGCGTTGTAGGCTCTGCAGGCATGGTTCAAGCAGGGTGACGCTAATATCATGTACCTTCAATATACGGACGGTACACCCTAATCCGCCTTATTTTCAAAGCCTCGACCGTGTTTTAAAAGAGACCCGAAATACTTATCCGTCTAGTGAGACGGACACCCAAAGATTACAGGGATATCAGAGTACGGAAGGCAATCCAGAGTGATGAGACTCGCACTTAGGGTTGCGATTGAACGGGCGGTTTGGCAATAACGAAGTTGCTGCTTGCAGTTATCTCGCGTGCGGTATGCGCGTCTATCCACCCGCTGATTTTCAGTCTACTTGAACTACCCCCATGACCTGGCCTGACCTAGGGTAGTTCCCCTAGGGTTTGAAGACAACGGCGTTGAAAATAAGGCGGAACAGGTGTACAACCACCTAAGACAAGGGTACGAAGTAACTACTCGATGTTTCTGTACCAGCCCCCCCCCGCCAAATGTTTTGGGATGCTGTATGCGAGGCACTTACCCCAGCGGCCGCGTGCCAGAGGGGCTATTGCCGACCGCCTCCGGAGCGATTGCTTCGAATTTTCTCCGTGCGCGCGCACCCGCCGTTACCCTTGGCGATTCGGCGGCGAGCGCAGCCGTGTTGCTGTCGCAGCAGCGCAGTTGTCCGCAATGACGGCGGGGACGGGCGGAGCGGGGGGGTCAAGGGTGGTGGAGAGCGGGGGAAGCGGGGACAGTCGGGAGTGGGAGATGGGAGAGGGAAGAATGCGCGGAGGACGCGTGAACGTCGTTCCGCGGCAAGAAGCGGTGGAGGAGAAGCGGGCGGGCACGGCTGCAAGGGGAGTGAGCGTGGGGGAGGTGGTGCGGGGCAGCGGCGTGGAGGAGGGAGGGCTGGCAGGCGCGTCACACATGACCGTGCGTGAGGGCGAGCACGTGGAACGAGGCTGTGCTGCAGGGGTGGGGGCGAGGGCAGCAGCAGGGCGAGGAGACAGTGCTGCAGCAGAGGAGCGGGGCACAGCAGGCCCGCTCTCAAACGCGCACGCACAGCCCGCACCCACGTGTGGTGACCTGCATGTGGTGGGCGCCGTGACGCCAGGGTCAGCTCCCACCCTAGGGGCAGCAGACCCCTGGTCACACGCGCCCTTCAGTGTGGGCAGTCACAGGAGCGCCCATGCGGATGCAGGCGCATCAATGGAGGGCCACCTGTGCAAGGAGCCATCTCTGCTCGTCTTCTCAGGTATCCCCCCGCTGCTCCCGCTGCCTCGCCTGCCCCCGTCGCCTGCCGCCACCCCTGCCGCTCTACATGCTGACGTGCGCCTCTCTCTGTGGTGCCGGTGCCGGCCTTGTGCCCTCCTGCGTGCGGCACGGCAGGAGGCACGGCTTTCAACGCGGTGGCGGAGGAGCTGCACGAGTGGACCACCGCTGTGGCGCACGTGCTGCCCGTCTCCGATGATGGCGGCAGCACCGCAGAGATCGTGCGAGTTATAGGTCAGCCACTCACACCCTGCTGTCATAGGTCAGCCACTCACACCCTGCTGTCATAGGTCAGCCACTCACACCCTGCTGTCATAGGTCAGCCACTCACACCCTGCTGTCATAGGTCAGCCACTCACACCCTGCTGTCATAGGTCAGCCACTCACACCCTGCTGTCATAGGTCAGCCACTCAGACCCTGCTGTCATAGGTCAGCCACTCACACCCTGCTGTCATAGGTCAGCCACTCACACCCTGCTGTCATAGGTCAGCCACTCACACCCTGCTGTCATAGGTCAGCCACTCACACCCTGCTGTCATAGGTCAGCCACTCACACCCTGCTGTCATAGGTCAGCCACTCACACCCTGCTGTCATAGGTCAGCCACTCACACCCTGCTGTCATAGGTCAGCCACTCACACCCTGCTGTCATAGGTCAGCCACTCACACCCTGCTGTCATAGGTCAGCCACTCACACCCTGCTGTCATAGGTCAGCCACTCACACCCTGCTGCTCTCTGCCTCACCGCCCCTCTGCGAGGTGGTTCTACTGTTGCCGCATCACGCTGCCACACCACGCTTCTCATGCTCCCTCCAGCGCCCAGCTCTCTCACTCAACACCCTCTTTGACCCCCTTTATTACGCACCACTCTCTGTGCCCCCAGGTGGGCCTGCCATCGGTGACATTCGCTCGCGCTGCCTGCGCCTGTCCGACGGGTCGAGCCACGAGGCCAGAGCAGTGCGGCGACTGCTGGGACACCGCCTGCCACTGCACCCCGCGCAAGCCAAGGCAGAATGGTGACCTCGCGCTCACACCACACCCATCACAACCACTTACTACATCCATCACCCGCCCACCGTTCTCTGTGGGCTGGTGCGCACGGCTCACAGTGTGGCGTGCCATGGGCATGTGGTGTGTATGTGTGCGGTGGGTGTGCAGGGTGAGCATAGTGGAGGGCGAGCATGAGCTGTGGGGGGGCGTGTCGGATCCATACAAGGAGATCATCCGCGCCTTCCTCCTGCACTTCCACTACCAGGTTCTCCTCGCCTCCACACCTCTGTTCCGCTCTGCTTGCAACATCTCTGATGTCACCAACAGCCCATCAGGACCTTCTCCCTCGTCCTCATGTGCCCATCCTTGTCCGCTCTCCGTCCTTTCTGCCTTGGCCCTCCATGCCAGATCCTCCGCAATGCAGGCCACCGCTTCTGCTTCCAGCATGGGAGGTGTGCGTTCTATTTCCTCCTCGCACGCCCATCCTTTTGCCATGATGTACTGACGTGACACTTGCACGCCACACCCCTTATGATGACTACCACCTCATGCTCTACACTTGTCCTTCTGACCTCCAACCATCATGCCACGCGTGCCACCTGTGTGCGCCCATGCATGGCGTGCATGGCCTGCCACCTGTGTGCGCCCGTGCATGGCGTGCATGGCCTGCCACCTGTGTGCGCCCGTGCATGGCGTGCATGGCCTGCCACCTGTGTGTGCCCGTGCATGCCTGCCAGTGTGGGCAACTTCTTCTTCTCAGGCGCGCGCTCCTTCTTCCGCTCGCTCGACGCCGCCATCTTCCTCTTCTCCCGCGTCTCCAACATCCCACAGCGCAGCCTCGTGCTGCCCTGTGTCTGCACCAACGACCGCTTCACTCTCGGCGCCGAGCTCTACGTAACCACACACCCCCCACACACACCACTTCCTCCCTTTAGCCATGCCTCTCATCCCACCTCCCATACTGACAAGGCCCCTGCCTAGCTCTTCACCGCCTGCATTGCCTATCAGTGCCGTGTGACCCACTTTGGCCCCGCATTAGCATTGCATGGCCATCCCCTTTCAGTGATTACCGTAAGGCCCATTTCTTCTTCTACTCACTCCAGTGACCTGTCCCAGTTTTCATCTAATCCCAATATCCCGCCCCTATGTCTTTGTGCGTGCGACCCGCACTTCCCGTATGCGTGTTGGCGCACCACATGGTGTGGTGTGGGCATCAGGACGGCAGCATCATCCGCGGGCAGAACTGCATCTCACACCCGGCTGTCGTGGACAGCCCCCGCCACCTGCCGCTCTCCGTCGACAAGGTCGCACTGCTCCCACCGCCCTGCTGCTGCAATGCCGCCTCTGCATGCCTTCACGGCCCCCCTCATACACACACACTTCTACCAGCCAGGTTGATGGAGTGTGCCTCACGTGTGCTCCTGCTGCCTGTCTTCCTCTCCCTTTTCCTACCCCCATTCTCTCTGCAGTCGTCTGACACGTCGCCTCCTCTACCCGCCCCGATCCGCCGTGTGTTCTACATGTCGAGTGAAGGCACCAACCTGCTGCATGAGGTGCGTGCTGCCTGCCATGGGCTCAGTGCTGCCATGTGCGCCTCCTCTGGGATGCTTCAAGCTGCCAACTGCTGGAACTGCTGCATCTTGCATGTGCCATGTGTGAAACTAAGGCCCGTTGCTGCCATCTTTCATCACCATGTGTGAGGATCGTTGGTGTGTGGTGTGTGGCAGGTGTTCCCGCGTGTGAATCCGCGAGTGCTGGAGCAGATCGCATCAGTGGATGCCATCATCTATGGCGTTGGCTCCCTCTTCACCTCCATCTGCCCCTCCCTGGTACCTACCGACACCCCTCTTTCTTACCATCTCCTCATTCTCACCAATTCTTGCTCCTGTCATGCTCTCACTATCGCTGTTCTATGCAGAGAATTATCCATCCATGTCTCCCGTTTTCGTTGCCCTCGCCACTGTCCCGTCCGCAATCCCTTTCCTCCAAACCTTAGATCTTGCGAGGGGTGGGAGAAGCAATCGCTGCACGAGCATGTCCCAAGGTATGGCCGAGTGCACTAGAGCATCCCAAGCAGGAATGCTCTGCTCTGCTGCACACCCCATCAACTCTCTTTGTTCTTCCCTTTCCATCCTCCCCTTCACCGGTTCATTTTTGTGTGGGAGGGCGTGAGTTCAGAGAAAAAGGCTCGCAGTGGCATCACATGTTGTGGGGCATGTTTTGCTCATCCGCCCCACGCGCGCATGGCATGGCAGGTGCTAGTGCTGAACGGGTCAGTGGACCGTGAGACAGCGGGCATGGCGGCGTCAGACTTCGTGCTCGCCATCTGCAACTGCCTCAACCGCACCTTCGGAGACGACTCCCACCACCGCCTCACCCACTCGGTCAGATGCACACGCCACCGCTCACACCTGTGTTTGCCTGCATGCTTTCAACTCCCACTTACCCTTCGTCCATTGCACTCGTATTCCCCTCTGTTGTGGCCACTCACTTCCAATCTCCTGCAGTCGATGCACTATGTGACGCATCTCATCGCACCAGAGGGAGGAGCCATTCCCCTTGACCATGAACGCCTCACATACTTGGGAGTCACCTCTGTGGTAAGTCTTGCCACATACCCATTGCTACAAGGTGTTATCCCCGCATGCCTGTGTGGTCTGCCTTCCATGTTATGCCGGTTGGTATGCATGATCCACAGCATTCGTGTCCCATCCCATTCGCATTTTTCTTATGTGTCGCCCTGCTACCCGCGCCAGACTATGGTGCCCTCACTTCCCTGTGAAAGCAGTACGGGAGTGCATTATGATGTTTATGCACTTGTCACAACATTGAAGGACCTCCTTACTAAACAGATGGCCAGCCAAGTAACCGCCTGAACCAGCAACCTCCTTTTTGCAGCCTCTATACCATTAGGCGTTTGGTTTGTTTGCACTAGTAGTGCCTGCTGTGAATTTTTTATCTTCAATATCCTGAAAGGTACACCTTGTACCGTACCTGTTTTCAGACGACATCATCCTCAGATGTACTTACGGTGTATTCCTACGGCCTCATATCAGGCCACCTCGTATCAAGAATGTACTTTTCGCCTGGTAAAACTAGCGAGAGGTTTTTGGTTTCGGGGAATTTTCTGTCAGAATCTAACGAGCAGGGCTGATTTTATCAGACTATTTTAGTCTGATTGTCTGAAATCTCAGACTCTTTTTTTCGCCTTTCCTGAAATTTCAGTATTCCTGTATTCTGAACTCTGAAGGCCTCAGACCTGTTAGTTTTTCAACTCTGAAAATTTCAGAGTACTTCATTGTGCGATACTGAGACTCGAGACTACAGGGAGTATGGCCCCTGAATTTGCCGAATTTCAGTCCTCCCCCCTCCCCCTCTCTCGAATTACATTCAATTCCCCCCCTGCCCCCCTCCCCCCTCCCCCTTCCCCCGCCCCCTCTTACTCCTGCTTCTCGCCAACTCCGCAACGTTTTCCCTAGGCCAAACTCGCTTGACAGATATTCGCTATTCACCAACTCGGATGCAGTTTTACAAACTTAAAACTTTTCAGACTAATGATTTTTTCAAACCTGACATTTCAGAGTACTCAGAACTTGGGAAATGACCCTCAGACTAAACAAAATCTTTTTCTCCCCTGCCTGAGTGGGTTTTTTTGAAACGTCAGCCCTGAACGAGCAGGAATGAGCTTCACTAGCTAGGAATGAAGGGGAGTGTTGGAATAACCGAAAGGTTATCATAAACATTCCCGAAGGTTCTCCACTCTCGCGTCACTCCATAACGAAGTGAACGCCTGTGTACTAGTACCGCAATAGCTCATATAGAGCACGCGGAAGGTCGAGGGTCGCCCGAAGGTCAACAGTCGAAGACAGTCAACGGTCGTGACCCTTGACTGCCCAGTAATCGCACAAGGCAGTTGCGAAATGCAACACGGTAACTGTCTACAATGGCAATAGTCGTGGTTACTGTAGCAATGTAATTCGGTTAATAAGGGAATGTACCCCTCAGAGTGCATGGCTAGCTAGGATTGCTATTTATATCCTTGTATCTCTATCTTATAATCATCTTGTTCTCTTTCAACTTATTAACAAGGTCACTACAGAGACTTCACAGTTCTCTCCTCACACACTCGGCGACTTTATCCTATTCACTTCGATCCTCAGTTATAACATCATGGTATGAGAGCTAGAGTGGATTATAAGGCCTGCCAAGCTCTTGTTCTTGCTAGAACAATCCCTCCATAAATTATTCATTACAGCATTCAAGACTCTGCACCACTATGGCTCCAGAAGGAAAAGCCACTGCAGACTCTCCGGGCCCACCATCAGCAACACCCACTGCACCATCTGCGGTGACCTCCGTCAGCGCTGCCCTCGTTGAGCAGCTGGTCGCCCGCATCAACGCTCTTGAAAGCCATCAAGCGATGAGCGTTGATGGCTCAAGTTATGCACGTGGTGTCGCTGGACTTCCTCTCCCTGGAGAAGACCGCCGCGTCAACTCCGAGAGGTCATTCACGTTTGACAACCGTCAAGCTTCAGCTCCTGCGCAAGACAGTCAACAACGCGCACATTCAGATACGATTGCAACAATGCAGACAAAATTTGTTCTGACATCAAAGCTGAAAATATCAGTTCCTTTCTATGGAAAGGACTTCTACACTTGGAGCTTCGAATTTGAGCTCCTCGCGACAACTGCGCAAATCTGGATGTACTACGACGGGAGCTTACCGTTTCCAACGGAAGGGACCATCCAAGAGAAGAACCAATATTACCACGAATCTCTTCTCGCGTACACCACTCTGCTCCGAAACCTCTCCCCCGACGAACAGCTTGGCATTCGCTCCTACAAATCAGAGTGGGCGCCCACGTACGCCTCCTGGGAGCACCTGCGCAACTCATACATGGCAACAGATCCAGTTACTATAAGTCGCCTTCTCATCCAGCTCACATCGGTCAAAATGCATCAAGGGGAGAAAGCGGGACCATATATTAACCGTTGCCGCAATCTGCGCGACCACATCAAGAAGTGCGGCGGATCAGTTCCAGACGACATGTTCGTCTCAATGGTCCTCTCCGGCCTCGGACCCGACTGGCGTCAATGCCAATCTCTGCTCCGTGCTCGAGCAACTGTCTCCGAATCGGCCCTGTGCGCCACGCTTCTCTCCGAACAAAAGGAGATCGACCTGTACAACGAGAAGAACACCAAGCGGGAGAAATTAGTCTTCTACGTTGGAGCCACTGAAGGGGAGCAGCACGAAAAAAAGGGGATTTTCTGCAAGTACTGCAAGAAGTCTGGGCACACTATCGATCGGTGCTACAAACGAAAGGCCGCCGACGAAAGGCGCAATAACCCCTCGAGCATTCAATCCTCAACGGCTTCAACCTCTTCCGCCACAACAAACACCATCTCGCCTCCTTCCGTCGCAAGCACCTCGCAGACACCTGCACGCATTACGACCAAGGACAAAGGAAAAGGGACAATCATGAGTTGCATGGCTCGCCGCAACAGAGGTTTCCGATACTACGATCGAGTAACATTCGCGATCGACGACCCCATCAACCCTGTTGCACCCAGTCAAGACAATGACCCCACCGTCTCTACCTGGATTAACTCCCCGCAAAGGTACCCACCTGACTTCGAGCTGCCACCACCAACGCCGGAATCGCCTCCCAGCATCTCGGCGAACCGGTACTTCGCTCTCTCGCCATACATCGGCGAAAAGGATCGTGTGGTTACGCCGAAGATCGCCAACATCGCACGACAAAGCCGCGAGAACATCAACACCTGGTACCTGGACAGTTGCTGCGGGCAGCACATGGTGGGATCGCCAACATTCATCAGCAACTCCAAACGCATGCGCCGACCCTGCAAGATCACAGTAGCAAACGACGGCACACTCAAGGCATACGACATCGGTGAAATATTCCTTGAAGCTGACGACACAAAATTCACGATTCACATTGGTGACGTGCTCGTCGCTCCAGATCTACGGTGTAATCTGCTCTCTTCGGCGCAGCTCATGCGGTGTGGAGTTGACATCCGAAGTAACCGCAAAGACAAGACCTTTGAACTATTCTACAATAACACTTACATCGGCAAGGCGGTTGACAACGACGGGGTCTTCGTACTGCAGTTCTCAGCGCAAGGCACCACCGGCGATTCTCACCGCACCCTGCTCCTGAAGACGACTCCTTCAGAGACACCGTCTTGGTCACATCCCACCGAAATGGATCTTGAGCGTCCCACCTCGGATGGCCTTCTGCGACTGCGTACCGTTCCGACTGCCTCAACCTCCAACCCAGCCGAGACTGGACCTGCATCAATGGAAGAAGACAGCGGCGCGTCAGCATCTGCGGAACCAGTCACTGAAAAACATGAAACACGAACAGGCAGTCCCGGCCCTGCACTCGGTCCTTTGGGAGAAGTCCTAGCACCAGAAGAAGCAGCTGCCAAAGAACAGGGCACCATCTCGGCAACAGAAGCAAGCGGTGCCACTGCAACTGAAGGGGGCTGGGGCGCCGAAGAAGGTGGCTGGGGAACCGGCGACACTTGGAGAGCTCCAACTCCCGAAGGCGGCTGGAGACTTACAAACCCCACTTATCCGGAGGCTCCTGGACTCCCCTCTGCGGAAGTTGCGGCGGTCGACCCATATTGGGCAACACGTGGCACCAGCTGGGGCGCTCCTCCTCTCCCCGATCAATACGTTCCTGACACACCAGAACCAATGCAAGAAGAGTCAGAGGAAGAAGAAACGTACAAATTCTTCGGAGAAGCAGCAGAACTGCTAGGACCTACCGAGGAACCGGAGTCGCCCGAGCAAGGACCACAAGAGCTTGAGTCATCGGCGGCGAGTACAACTACTTCCGAATTCCCATGAAGGGACTTCCAGTCCGCGACTGGCCCAATTGGTGCCTGCTTGTAACCGGAGACCAGGTCGATGCCGGCGACACCGACGACATCATCGGAATTCCGCTCGCACTTCTGGAAAGGAAGACAATTCAAGCGTTCGCTGCCGACACCGACGACGCCGCCGATGCAGGACCTGAAGGGAAGGCAAACGCCGAAGCAGCACGACACAAACATTATCAGAAAACAGTTGGCTATCGTGCGGAACCAGAAATCTGGCACCAGCGGCTTGGGCACCCCTCTCACACAACACTCAAGAACTCTCTGCAGGCTGGCGTCTTCGACGACGAAGCTTTACTCCTTCCCCGCGAAGGCTCCCTCACAGCAGACTCGGAAGACCCACCATGCACAGTGTGTCCTATTGCGTCACTAGCCCACAAGCCCTTCCCCGACCTACCGCCTGGTTACGAACGCTACAAACCGCTCGAGAAAGTCTACAGCGACTTTATGTGCCTGACGGAGGAAGGGCTCGATGGCGAATACTACACGTTGACCTTCATCAACGCAAGCACACGCCACGTCTGGGCCGTCAACACCGAATGCAGATCACTCGCCTTCGAATGCTTCATCACGTGGATGAAGCGGGCTGAACGACAATCCAAGCTCAAGCTCAAAAGCTGGCAGACAGACGGAGCCCTGGAATTCTTCTCAGACGAGTTCAAGGAGCTCTTCAGGAAGAAAGGGATTGAACACCTGGTGTCCTTGCCCTACGCTCACGAGCAACAAGGAGTAGCAGAACGGACAAACAAGAGCCTTGCCACCAGGATGAGGGCCCTGATGAAGCAGACGGCCATCCCAACTCGGTACTGGCCGTTCGCCATGAACCATGCAGTCCGGCTCCACAACTTGCTGTCCTCCCGAAGCCTCGAGAACAACAACTCTCCTTACAGGGCGTGGACGGGCATAAAAGCAGAAACGCGCCTGCTTCGGGTGTTCGGCTGCATGGTACAGTACAGGCCACACACAGCAAGGACCGGAAAGTTTACTGACCGGGCCCGCTGGGGCATCCACCTCGGCATCGAAAAGGAATACAAAGTGTGGATCGTGCTGGACTACGCGACACATGAGGTGACGAAATCACGTGACTGCATCTTCTACGAGAAGCTGACTCTGCCACTGTTCAATGAACACCGCGAAGCTGACAGGGCACCGGAAAGGGTTTTCGAGGGACACCGCAGCTTTGCCACTCCACATGATGAAGCTGACCTGGCGGAAGATGTGAATGCAGCAAATATTACCCAATTCGACAGCGCACCCAACATCCCCCTTACAAGCTCGTTCCAGACTCCAACCTTCATCCATCTACACCAACCTGATCCCGATGATACAACTCGCGCAGCCCATAACTTCACCAGCGACGCCCGCCAGTCACCCGATATCACGCCACCACCACCAAATACCTCGCAAGACTCCATCCACCCCGGCAACGAAAGTGACGATGACGTGGTCGAAGTAACCAGCTTCCATGACTACGATCGCCCGCACTACGAAAAGACCAACGAAACAGGTCTTCGGGTCCTTGGGCTCGCCGTCGCTGTTCGCCACACCTCCCCCAAGGAGCCCACCACCGTTCGCCAGGCTCTCTCCGGCCCCGACAGTGAGAAATGGAAGGCAGCCATGGCCAAGGAAATCGCATCGCTTAAGAGCCGTGGCACCTGGAAGCTCGTTCCCGGGACATCTGCGAAGGGGAGAAAAATTCACAGCGGAAAATGGGTGTTCCGCATCAAGACATTGGCGGATGGCTCCATCGACAAATATAAAGCGCGATGGGTGGTGCGCGGCTTTGAACAAACTCACCTGGTGGACTTCGATCTCACCTACGCACCAGTTGGGCGCACACCTCAGTACGCATCTGCATCGCCGCCGTCAAGCAGCGTCCACTCCGTCAAATCGACGTCGGCAGTGCATTCTTGTACGCTCCGGTCGACGTAATTATCTTTGTCGAGCAGCCGCACACCTTCGAAGAGAACGACGGCGCGGTCTGCCTGCTCCAGAAATCCCTCTACGGGATTAAGCAAGCACCTCGTCTATGGCAGCAGTACCTGCACACCGTGCTCACGAAGCTCGGCTTCACTCAGCTGCCCCACGACCTCGGCATGTACAGACTACGAAGCTAACCTAACGGCTACTCTGCAGCTGCACGGCTACGTAGACGCTAATCATGCGGGAGATGTTGACAACAGACGCTCCCGCACAGGATTCATTTTTCAACTTCAACCTGCTGGACTCGTCTCATGGAACTCCCAGAAGCAGGAACTCATCGCCCTTTCGTCAGCTGAAGCAGAGTTCATCGCCGCCAGCGCAGCTGTTCGCGAAGGATTGTACCTGATGGAGCTCCTGCAGGAAGTGAAAGTAACGATGAATGGGCACTTCACGTTACTCTGCGACAACCAGAGCGCGATCAAGATCGCGAACAAGCCCGGCTTCGTGAACCGCACGAAACACATCGCCCTTCGCTACTTCTTCGTCAAGGACGAAATCGACAAGGGCAAGGTCAAGCTCACGTACTGCCCGACTGGTGACATGGCAGCCGACTTTCTGACAAAGAAACTGCCACGTCAATAGTTCCAGCACTGCGCCAACCTTTGCGAGATCACCAAAAAGTCCCACGTGGCCCACCTTCAGGAATGAAGGGGAGTGTTGGAATAACCGAAAGGTTATCATAAACATTCCCGAAGGTTCTCCACTCTCGCGTCACTCCATAATGAAGTGAACGCCTGTACTAGTACCGCAATAGCTCATATAGAGCACACGGAAGGTCAAGGGTCACCCGAAGATCAACAGTCGAAGACAGTCAACGGTCGTGACCCTTGACTGCCCAGTAACCGCACAAGGCAGTTGCGAAATGCAACATGGTAACTGTCTAGAATGGCAATAGTCGTGGTTACTGTAGCAATGTAATTCGGTTAACAAGGGAATGTACCCCTCAGAGTACATGGCTAGCTAGGATTGCTATTTATATCCTTGTATCTCTATCTTATAATCATCTTGTTCTCTTCCAACTTATTAACAAGGTCATTACAGAGACTTCTGTCAACTGATATGTATGCTACATATGTCTAGGCTGTAGTGGGGTAGCCAATATGGGGTATAGCCCCTCTAGGGTTTCACATTTTGTACCCAACTCTGTTCTAGTCCATCTCATTCCTGCCTGTAGTTTCTGACATGGTTTCAGAGCAGTAGGTCCGACGGACCGTTTTTTTTTCGGACCCACCTACCGTTGTGGTTACTGAGCTGCCCCACGTGTAGCCTGCGCTGCGCTGCCCGCGCGCGCCTTGCCTTGTGTAGCCTGCGCTGTGTTGCCCGCGCGCGCCTTGCCTTGCATGCGCCTCGCCTTGCCTTGCCTGCGCTGCGCCGCCCGCGCGCGCCTTACCTTGCCTGCGCTGCGCTGCCCGCGCGCGCCTTGCCTTGCCTGCACTGCGCTGCACACGCGCGCAAACCCTAATTCTGTGCGCAGCCCGCTGCTGCCCCGCGCGCTGCGTCAGCAGCTCGCGCAGCCCGCAGCAGCCCCGCGCGCCGCGGCTGCCGCCCTCACGCAGCCCGCGGCTGCCTCGCGCGCCGCGTCCGCCGCCCGCGCAGCCTGCTACTGCCCCGCGTGCTGCGTCAGCAGCTCGTGCAGCCCGCAGCAGCCCCGCGCGCCGCGGCTGCCGCCCTCGCGCAGCCCGCGGCTGCCTTGCGCGCCGCGTCCGCCGCCCGCGCAGCCCGCGGCTGCCCCGCGCGCCGCGTCCGCCGCCCGCGCGGCCTGTAGCGGCCCCGCGCGCCGCGTCCGCCGCCTTCGCGCGGCCCGGCGCTGCCACGCGCGCAGCCTCAGCCGCCCGCGCGCCGCTACTGCAGCCTGCGCGCGCCTTGCGGCTGCCCTGCGCCTGTGCCCTGCCTTGCCTGCGCGCGGCTCGCTGCCGCGTCGCCCGGCCTGCGCGCCACCGTGCACCCTACCCTACCTGCGCGCGACCTACCCTACCCGCGTGCCCTACCTCCCGCAGCATGCCGCCTTCCTCTGGCGGACCGTCGCCTTTTCCTGCCCGTGCGCCGCCCCTGCCTACCCTAGTACCTGCTATTACTTCTCTTCGCGGTACCGGTGGTGGGAGTGGTGGCGGCGGTGGAGGCAGCAGTGGGGGTGGTGGCAGCAGTGGAGACAGCAGTGGGAATGGTGGTGGCCGTCGTCGCACTCACGGTGCAGCTCCTCCGTTGGGATTCTCTGGAGGTGGCCTAGTGCAGCTGCAGCGGCGTCCGCGTGAGCCCCTTACACCCCAGGAGCTTCGTGAGTGGTTTGCTCAGCGTTGGGCGTCTCAGCGTAGTGGCCGTAGTGGCTGTCGCTGTGCAGCTCCTCCATTGGGAGTTTCTGGAGGTGGCCTGGTGCAGCTGCAGCGGCGCCCGCGTGAGCCCCTTACACCCCAGGAGCTTCGTGAGTGGTTTGCTCACCGTTGGGCGGCTCAGCGTCGTGCTCAAAGTGACTGTTACCTGTGTGTGCCGCCAGACACAGGTATAGAGGTTCCTGCTCTCGGTACTAGTGAGGTTGCTGCTCTCGGTGCTAGTGAGTCTACTCTCTCAGGTGCTGGTGAGTCTGCTCTCTCAGGAGCTAGTGAGTCTGCTCTCTTAGGTACTGCACCTACTGCGGCCTTGCACACCTTCACGCTTGACTCAGGTGCTTCCCGCTGTTTCTTTTGCGACAGTACCACAGTCACTTCCCTCCCTGCACCTGTCCCTGTCTCACTGGCTGACCCCTCTGGGGGCCCAGTGCTAGCACGATCCACTACTGTGCTTCCGTATCCGGCGGTCCCGTCTGGTGAGCTGTCTGGTCTCCACCTCCCCTCGTTCTCTACGAACCTGGTGAGCAACGCCGTCCTTCAGGATCATTGGGTTGACACCTTCACTCCTGGAGGACAGCGTGTGGCGATCTGCACATGCTCTCGGACAGGCCGCCACCTGGCCACGTTCACACGTGCGCCTGGGTCTAGCCTGTACACCCTCACCACTGCGTCGCGCTACACGTCTTTGTCTCCTCAGCTGTACGCGTCTGCTCAGGTAGCTACCCAGTGTGAGTGTGGTCGCCTGTTGCACCAGACTCTCCTTTGGCACCACCGCCTTGGTCACCCCTCCCTGCCTCGCCTTCGTGGCATGCACTCTCGCTCCCTGGTCTCTGGTCTTCCCAGGTCTCTGCCTGCCCTCCCTCCCTCGCCTGCGCCGCCCTGCATTCCTTGCGTCGAGGGGCGACAGCGCGCCGCTCCTCACTCCTCCTTGTTTCCTCCCACAGAGGCTCCACTGCAGACGCTCCACCTGGACGTGTGGGGCCCAGCTCGCGTCCAGGGACAGGGCCACGAGCGGTACTTCCTGCTGGTTGTTGACGACTACACGCGTTACACCACGGTCTTCCAGGGGAGGTCCCTAATGTTTTGATCCCCTGGATCCGCGCTGTTCATCTCCAGCTCCGCGAGCGGTTCCAGTCGGACTTTCCTGTCCTGCGTCTGCACTCTGACAGAGGTGGTGAGTTCTCCTCCGACCTCTTGCGAGCCTACTGTGAGGAGCACGACATCCGCCAGACGTTCACGCTTCCGGCCTCTTCGCAGCAGAATGGGGTTGCTGAGCGCCGCATTGGCTTAGTCATGGAGGTCGCTCGTACCTCCATGATCCATGCGGCTGCCCCCCATTTTCTATGGCCGTTTGCGGTTCGGTACGCCGCGCATCAGCTCAACCTCTGGCCCATGTCTCCGTGCCGGAGACTTCGCCCATACTGCGTTGGACGGGGGAGGTTGGCGATGCGTCGCGTTTCAAGTCTGGGGTGCCCGTGCCTTTGTCCGCGATACCACTGCGAACAAGCTCTCCCCTCGCGCCATTCCCTGCGTCTTCCTTGGCTTTGTCCCTGACGCGCCTGGCTGGCAGTTTTACGACCCCGCCTCGCGCCGTGTCTTTGCGTCTCAGGACGTCACCTTTCACGAGTCAGTCCCCTTTTACCGTCTCTTTCCCTACCGCACTGCCCCTCGCCCCCCCCCGCCGCTCTTTCTCGCTCAAGGTCCTCCCCAGGTAGACCCCCTCCCCGCGCCAGGTCCTGCTCCTTCAGGTGTTTCTCAGGTAGACCCTCCCGTGCCTGCGCCTGTTGAGGTCACTGGTGACTCAGGTCCTGCTGGGGGTGGTCCTGCTCGGGATGCTGTCTCTGGGGGTGCTGAGCCTGGGGGTGCGGAGCCTGAGCGTGAGGAGCTTGGGGGTGCTGAGCCTGGGGGTAAAGAGTCTGGGGGTGCTGAGCCTGAGCGTGAGGAGCCTGGAGGTGCTAAGCCTGAGCGTGAGGAGGCTGGGGGCGCTACGCCTGGGGGTGCTGTGCCTGGGGGTGCTGCGTCTGGGGGTGCTGCGCCTGAGCGTGAGGAGCCTGGGGGTGCTGAGTCTGGGGGTGCGGCGCCTGAGGGTACTGAGAATGCTGGTGCGTGGTCTCCTTGGAGAGGCCGCCTTCGTCCGCGTGCGCCTCTCTCCCCTCAGCAGCTGCACGAGTGGTACGCTGGCCGTCAGGGTCGCGCTGCTGGAGCTCGGGGCTCTGCAGCTGGAAGTGGTGCTGGTACTTTGTCTACAGGAGGTGCTGGAGTTGCTGGTTCCGGAGGTGCTCGTACTAGAGGTACTGGAGCTGCTGGGGCTGGCGGTGCTGAGTCTGGGGGTGCCGCTGCTGGAGACGCTGAGGCTGGGGACCCTGGGGCTGAAGGTGCCGGTTCTGGGGGTGCTGCTGCTGGTGACGCTGGTACGGGAGGTGCTGGCGCTGGGGGTTCTGGAGCTGCTGGTGACGTTGGTGCTGGAGGTGCTGGCGCTGGAGGTTCTGGGGCTGCTGGTGCCGCTGGTACTGGAGGTGCTGGCGCTGGAGGTTCTGGAGCTGCTGGTGGTGCTGGCGCTCAAGGAGCTGGAGCTGGAGGCTCTGGAGCTGCTGGAGGTGCTGGAGCTGCTGGTGGTGCTGGAGCTGCTGGTGCTGGTGGCGCTGCGCAGCCACGACTGTTCTTTGCTCCGCCGTCTCCGTCGTCTCTGCCACCGCCTGACTCCGTGCTTCGTCATGTTCTTAACCTCCCGTCGTCTACTGGTCTTCCGTTACAGCCTGGCTCACCACTGCCTGCTCCTTCTCCTTACACTGAGCAGCCAGGTGGTCTTGCTGAGCGTCGTGAGCCTGCGTCGCGTCCTGTCTCGCCTGTTCGCACTGTCAGCACTGGTCGTACTGGTAGTCGTGTTCCTCGTCCGCGTCGTCGGCTGTCCCCGGCACACACCTCATGGCTCTGCGTCCTTCCCCTGCTCCGCAGTGTGTTCCTCTGCCGTCTCCTCCTACGTCTTCTCTGCCTGTCGTTGCTGACCCTGAGTTTGACCGGTTTCGTGTTGAGCACCCTACTGTCACGCGTCTGCTAGCCACTGTTGTCACTGGCCCGTCGTTTGAGTCTGCTGCTGCGTCTGCCTTAGTCGCTGAGCTTGTTGACTTTGCTGCTGCCTGTCGTCTTGACTACGCCGCTAGTCTTGTTGCTGAGTCTGAGTCTGTCTGTCCTCCGTCTGTCGGGGGTGAGTGTGCTCTTGGCACGGACGTCCTTGAGGACAGGCAGGAGGACCTTGAGTGTCTTGCAGCCGCTGCGCCTCATCTCGTGGCCACGCTGCTTGCCTCTGAGGGAGACCCGGATGCACCAGACATCCCGACTCCGCGATCTTACGCTGAGGCGATCGCGGGTCCCTACTCCTCTCAGTGGTAGACAGCCATGGACGCAGAGATGGCATCCTGGTAGTCCACAGGCACCTACGTCGATGAGGTTCCCCCTCCTGGGGCGAACATCGTCGATGGCATGTGGATTTTCAGGGTGAAGCGGCCGCCGGGTTCTCCGCCTGCCTTCAAGGCTCGTTACGTTGCTCGAGGCTCAGTCAGCGGGAGGGAGTTGACTTCTTCCAGACCTTCTCCCCCACCCCGAAGATGACCACTCTTCGGGTGCTCCTGCACCTTGCCGCACAGCGTGACTACGAGCTTCACTCTCTTGACTTCAGCACAGCCTTCTTACACGGCAGCGTGCACGTGGAGATCTGGCTGCGCTGCCCACTTGGCTTCACTGGGTCGTTCCCTCCTGGTACCCAGTGGAGCCTCCGGCGGCCAGTCTACGGTCTCCGCCAGGCGCCGGGTGAGTGGCACGACACACTGAGGACGACACTTGCGGCTCTTGGGTTTGCCCCGTCGACTGCTGACCCATCGCTGTTTCTGCGCACCGACACGTCGCTGCCGCCGTTCTACATCCTCGTGTATGTCGACGACTTGGTCTTTGCCACTGCTGACACTGAGGCTCTAGCCCTGGTGAAGTGGGAGCTGCAGAATAGACACACGTGCACGGACCTGGGTGAGCTGCGCAGCTACCTTGGCTTGCAGATCACCCGGGACAGAGCACGGCGCACCATCACACTGACTCAGTCACACATGGTGCAGCAGGTCCTTCAGCGCTTCGGCTTCACCTGGTCCTCGGCACAGGCCACTCCTCTGGCTACAGGTCACTCGATCTCAGCTCCACCTTCGAACGAGTCCATAGAGTCGAGTGGTCCTTACCCAGAGCTAGTGGGCTGCCTCATGTACCTGATGACCTACACCCGTCCTGACCTTGCGTACCCTCTTGGCCTTCTGGCTCGCTACGTGGCTCCTGGTCGACACCGAAAGGTGCACATGGATGCTGCTAAGAGGGTACTACGCTACTTGTGCAGTACATCGGGCATGGGGCTTTTGCTTGGAGGTCGGGGCGACGTTGTCCTCACGGGTCACTCAGACGCTTCTTGGGTTGACGACCTGGCTACGCAGCAGTCGTCACAGGGTTACACCTTCAGTCTTGGCTCTGGCTCTGTTTCTTGGCGGTCTACACGCTCTTCCTCTGTTCTCAGCTCCAGTTGCGAGGCTGAGATCTACGCCACAGCCATGGCTGCACAGGAGTTACGCTGGCTTACCTACATGCTGACCGACTTGGGAGAGCGGCCTCGTTCTCCTCCAGTGCTTTACGTAGACAACAAGGCCGCCATTGCCTTGTGTCAGGAGCACAGACTGGAGCACAGATTGAAGCACATCGCTCTGCGTTACTTCCTGGCTCGAGAGTTGCAGCAGCATGGTCAGCTTCGTCTTGCTCACGTGGCCACTCTGGCCAACACTGCTGATATATTCACCAAGGCACTTCCGTCTGGTGATCATCAGCGCTTTTGTACTTTGTTGGGCCTTGTGCCTACGTTTCCTCACTTGCTGTAGGCTTTGTTTGTACTGTGATCTATATATGTCTACCTGCATGCTTGTTCTTACTAGGTAGAGATCACTATGCTGTTGCTGTTGCATATATACCTCTGCATGTGAACTGGCCTTGTGGCTCTTCGTTTGTGCTCAGTGTGTGTGGTGACGTTGTGATCCACCCTGAGCTTGCTTTGCCTCTCTTGACTGGTCTTGTGACCCCTTGCTCTCCCCCACTTTGCCTATGGGGGTGTGTCAAATGATATGTATGCTACATATGTCTAGGCTGTAGTGGGGTAGCCAATATGGGGTATAGCCCCTCTAGGGTTTCACATTTTGTACCCATCTCTGTTCTAGCCAATCTCATTCCTACCTGTATTTTCTGACACCTTCACAGTTCTCTCCTCACACACTTGACAACTTTATCCTATTCACTTCGATCCTCAGTTATAACATCAGAAAGTACAAGTACTTAACCCTAAATGATTTGTACTCTATATGCAGGGTCCGTGCTAGGATTTTAGGGGGCCTGACGCATCAGACGAGCCCTTTGGGCCCGTCTGGCGCATCAGATATTTTTTTCTCACGTGTCTAACACATCAGATAATTAAAAAAGAACATGTCTGACCAATCAAAAAGGGCGCTTGTAAGTTTTTGTTTCAAGTTTCTGGATGATGACTTGATTAGTGGTTTCGACTTTGACTGGTCGGAGCAGATTAGGGCGTGGCTTGCAGGGTGTAGCTTGGGAATTTGCATATTTTTCACGTAACTTTGACTGTTTAAGAAACTGCTGCCCGCACGTACAGAAAATGAACAGTGTCTGCCTGGGGCGAACTATAGGTGCTGCACGAGGAAAAACAGTCCAGCCCTTGTGAAAACCGAACCGAATAAGCTTGACCACACGGTCGCAAGCGGTAACCATGCCTCCCTGCAAAATCCCTGTAAAATGAGGCGGCATTCGCTCCAGCCTGGCAATATGGTGCTCCTCCAGATTGTTTGTGAGCTTCGTTATTTTCGCTTGGGTTGTTCTCGTCAATGATAAAATTCGGGTAACACATACTGCAAACCCCGAAATGTACATGTACGTGTTCTGTAGTAGTCTGCATGGCACGTGCAGCTCACGAACTTGAACACGTAAAAAAAACGTATGCCAGAAAGGAATCAAGAGGCGCCCGTCTGGTTGGTAGGGTATTGCAAATGTAACAGGGCATTATCGAGTAACAGTACCTAGAAATAAATGTACTTTCAAGCAGCAAGACACGCCCTTGGCGCTGTCACGAAAAATTCACCCTCACACGGCAGATTCGCGCGTCAGAGCACAACAAAATCGACCAATCAGAGCGAAATTCTCCCTGACACAGAAGATTCGCCCTATCACAACAAAACAGATTCGCCCCTGACAACAGATGCGCTCTGTCACAGTATGTTCTTCCAGCGGAAATCCCCGTAGACTAGTACGTTTCGGCTTCATACGAAACATAGAATACAGTCTCATGAATCAGATCAAAACGAGAAATAATTTATGATCAATCAGATAAAGGTAATATCCCTGGATATTCAGACAAACTGAAAAAAAAAAATCCGTATGAAAACTCAGAAAAACAGACAATAATGTATGATAGCAAGGACCCTGTCTATATGGGCTACCCCACTACAGCCTACAAACATATAAATTTGTTTTGACACACCCCCATAGTCAAAGCGAGGGATAGCAAGAACAAGCAAAGCTCAGGGTGAATCACAATGTCACCACAGAGTCCGAGCACAAGCAAATGGTCACAAGACCAGTTCACATGCAAAGTTATAAAGAGCACATGTAGTAAAGTGATCACAACCTAGCAAGAGGAAGCATGCCGGCATATATATAAAGATCACTGTACAATACAAAGTCAAGCAGTAAGCAAGTGAGGCAGAGTAGGCACACGGCCTAGACCAGTGCAGAAATGCTGATGATCTCTAGATACAAGTGCCTTGGTGAAAATATCAGCAGTGTTGGCCTGTGTGGCCACGTAAGCAAGACAAAGTGACCACGCTACTGCAACTCTCGTGCGATGAAGTATCATAGAGCGATATGCTTCGTTCTGTGCTCCAGTCTGTGCTCCTCACACAAAGCAATCATGGCCTTGTTGTCGACGTACAGAACCGGAGGAGAACGAGGCCACTCTCCCAAGTCGGTATGTAGGTAGTCAGCCAGCGTAAAGCCTGTATAGCCATGGCCGATCTCAGCCTCACAACAGGAGCTGAGAACAGAAGACGAGCAGGTGGACCTCCAGGAAACTGAACCGGAGCCAAGGCTGAAGGTGTAACCCTGTGACGACCGCTGAGTCGCCTGGTCGTCCGCCCAATAAGCGTTTGAGTGTCAAGTGAGTACAACTGAACCCCGTCCTCCAAGTACGAGCCCCATGCTCAATGTACTGCACAAGTAACGCTGCACCCTCCTAGCAGCCCGCCAGCGCTCTGGTCGGTGTCTCCCGGGCGCAACGTAGCGTGCCAAGATGCTAAGAGGGTACGCGAGGACAAGTCGAGTGCAAGTCATCAGGTACATGAGGCAGCCCACAAGCTCTGGATACTGACCACCCGGCTCTACAGACTTGTCCGAAGGTGGAGCTGAGAGCGAGTAGCCTGTAGGCAAAGGAGTGGACTGTGGCGAGGAGAACTGGAAGCCGAAGCGCTGAAGGACCTGGTGCACGAAGTGTGATTGAATCAGAGGGATGGTGCGCCGTGCTCTGTCGTGGGTAATCTGCAAGCCAAGGTAGCTGCGCAGCTAACCAGGTCAGTGCAAGTGTGACTCTTCTGCAGCTCCGCCTTTACTAGGGCCAGTGCCTCAATGTCAGAGGTAGCAAAAACCAAGTTGTCGATGTACACGAGGATGTAGAACGGCGGCAGCGAAGGGTCAGTGCGCAGAAACAACGATGGGTCAGCAGTCGAAGGAGCAAACCCAAGAGCCGCAAGTGTAGTCATCAGTGTGTCGTGCCACTTTCGGGGCGCCTGGCGGAGACCATAGACTAGCCACCGGAGGCTCCACCGGGTACCCTTAGGAAACGACCCAGTGAAGCCAGGTGGGCGGCATAACCAGATCTCCTCGTGTAGGCTGCCCTGCAAGAAAGCTGTGCTGAAGTCAAGTGAGTGGAGCTCGTAGTCATGCTGCACTGCAACATGCCGTAACACCCGAAGTGTGGTCATCTTCGGGGTGGGGGAGAAGGTGTGGAAGAAGTTGACCCTGTGTCGCTGACTGAAGCCTCGTGCAACGTAACACGCCTTGAAGATAGGCGGAGAACCCGGCGGCCGCTTCACCCTGAAAATCCACATGCCATCGACTATGTTCGCCACAGGTGGGGAAACTTCATCGAAGTAAGTGCCTGTAGACTTCCAGGATGTCATTTCTGCGTCTACGAAAGAGCGTGGGGTCGGGATGTCTAGTGCATCCGGGTCTCCCTCAAGCAGCACGGCAGCGAGATGAGGTATAGTAGCTGCAAGACACTCGAGCTCAAACTGCGTGTCCTTAAGGACGTCTGTGCCAAGGGCACACTCACCCCCGACGGACGGAGAACAGTCAGACTCAGACTGAGTGACAAGACTCGCAACGTAGTCGAGACGACACGAAGCAGCAAAGTCAATAAGCTCAGTGACTAAGGCAGACGTAGCAGCAAACTCAGAAGTAGGGTCGGTGACAAGAGTGGCGAGAACACGCGTGAAAGTGGGACTAGCAGCACGAGCACGGTCAGACTCAGGGTCAGGAACGTCAAGAAGTGAGGACGTTGGAGGAGACGGCAGGGGGACACGATGTGGAACCGAGGAAGGACGAAGTGCCATAGTGTGAGTGCCGGGAATAGGAGGAGGACGCGGACGAGGAACACGACGACCAGTGCGAACAGCGCGAACACGCGAGGCAGGACGAGACGCAGGCTGACGACGCTCTGTAAGAGAGTCTGTCTGTTCAGTATAAGGAGAAGGAGCAGGCAGTGGGGAGTGTGGCTGTTACTGTGGCTGCGACTGGTCAGGCGGTGGACACAGTAAGGGAGGAGTAAGGCCAGTAGAAGATGGGAGAATAAGGACCTGGCGAAGCGCCGAGCCAGAGGGTGGCAGAGACGACTGTGGCGGTGAAACATAAAACGGTCGCCGCTGTGCATTACCCCTTGCACCAGCACCTCTAGTGCCTCCAGCACCAGTACCTACAGCTCCAAAGTCTACAGCACCAGTACCAGCAGCTCCAGTAACACCAGTACCTCCAGCTCCAGCGCCTCCAGCACCAGCACCTCCAGCACCAGTACCTCCAGCACCAGTACCTCAAGTACCAGCGTCACCAGCACCAGCGCCTCCACTACCAGCACCTATAGTAGCTCCAAAACCTCCAGCTCCAGCGCGGCCAGCACCAGCACCTTCAACACCAGTACCTCAAGCACCAGTACCTCCAGTACCAGTACCTACAGAAACTCCAGCTCCAGTGCCTCCAGCACCAGTGCCTCCAGCACCAGCACCTCCAGCACTAGTACCTCCAGCACCAGCACCTCCAGCACGAGCACCACCAGCTCCAGCGCCTCTAGCACCAGCGCCTCCAACACCATCGCCTCCAGCACCAGCACCTCCAACATCAGCACCTCCAGTACCAGTACGCGAGTGGCACCGCCGAAGGTACCACTGACGAAGCTAGTGTGGCGAGAGAGGCTCCTGCCGACGAGACTGCCGCTGCTGTCCGTCCTCAGAGCCACGAGCAGTGGTACGCCCCATCGCCACTAGAACGCTCAGCACCCCCAGAACCAGCACCCCCAGACTCAGCACCCCCAGAACCAGCAGCGCCAGAGGTGTCGCCCGCAGCATCCACACCTCCAGGGTCACCACCCGCAGCAGCACCAGGGTCGACCGCGACAGGCTGCAAAGGCGGCGAAGACGGTCGAGGTGGGAAACCCGGAGGGGTCTCCAAGCGAGGTGGTGGTCGCTGTGTCGTCAGCAGCAACGTCGCCCTCCTCAGCTGGGCCAGAGGTGTCAGAGGTGACCTCTAAAGGCTCAACCAAGGGGGGTGGGTCCACCTGTGACACACCTGAGGGAGCAGGACATTCTCACCCTATCAGACCATTCTCACCCTATCACCGCAGAGAGTTCGTCAAGAACAGAAGGATGTTTGACTAGCGTTGGTTGGGGTATATAAACCTAACCCTAACTATTGTATCCCATATGACACACATCACTAAGACTATAACGTCTGACACACCCCCATAGCCTAAGTGAGGGGTGTCAAGCAAACCAACAACGTACGGTCACAAGACCAGTCACAAAGCAACAAAGCTCAGGGTGGATTGTCACCTCACACTCTGAGCACAGGCAAAAGAGCCACAAGGCCAGTTCAAAAGTTCACAGAGGTATATATAAAGCGTACAAACAAAGCAAGAAGAGAACTCAAGACTACGCAAGGCGAGAACCTGTGTCAAAGAGACCTAACTGCACACAACACCTCTGGTGGTCACAAGGCGGAAGCGCCTTGGTGAAGATGTCTACAGTGTTGGCCTCGGACTCCACAAAGTTGAAGCGAGTCAATCCACGCCTCTGCAACTCTCGCAGAAGAAAGTGCCTGACTTTGATGTGCTTCACTCTGCTCTCTGATCGTGGCTCTCGACAAAGGAGAACCGACGCCTTGTTGTTTGTGAACAAGGTCGATGCAGAGCTCAGCTGCTCACCAAGGTCGGTGAGCAAGAAGGTCAACCAATCAACCAATGCAGCTCCTGTGCAGCCATGGCTCCAGCGTAGATCTCAGCCTCAGCGGTAGAGGTTGAGACCGAGGAGGAATGCGTGGACCTCCACAAAACAGCTCCAGAGCCCAGGCTGAAGCAATACCCCTGAGTAGACCCGTGAGTCTCGGCGTTGTCAGCATAGAAGAGTCACAGTGTCCAGTAAGTACAACAGAGCACTGCCCTCCAAGAACCAGCCCCACGCTTGATGTCATTGCTAGGTACTTCGCCACCCTCACAGCAGTTGTCCAGTGAACTGAACGGTGTCTCCCTGGCGCAACAAAGCGAGCAAGGATGCTGAGAGGGAAGGCGATGTCCGGGCGAGTACAAGTCATCAGGTACATAAGGCAGCCCACAAGCTCTGCAAGAGGTGTGCGTTGTACTGTGGAGTGCTGAAGCTCGAACCGCTGAAGGACCTGCTGCAACATGTGTAACTGTGAGAGTTTAATGGTGCAAGCGGCTTTGTCTTTGGTGATCTGCGGGCCAAGGTAGTGGCGCAGCTCACCAAGGTCAGTGCACGTGTGTCTCTTCTGCAGTTCGCGCTTCACGTCAGCCAAAGCAACCTTGTCAGCAGTGGCAAAAACCAGGTCGTCGACGTAGACCAGTACAAAGAACGGTGTGGAGCCATGCCGAGAAAACAGCGACGGGTCGGCAGAAGACGGCTGGAAACCGAGGTTAGACATGGTAGAAAGAAGAGTGTCGTGCCACTCACGAGGAGCCTGACGGAGACCGTAGACCGGTCACCTCAGCCTCCACTGTGTCCCAGAAGGGAAAGTGCCAGTGAAGGCAAAGGGATGACGCAGCCAGACCTCCTCGTGTAGGCTACCCCGAAGGAAAGCAATAGAGAAGTCAAGGGAGTGTAACTCGTAGTCTCTTTGTGCTGCTACGCGCAGTAACACCCGAAGAGTGGTCATCTTCGGGGTAGGCGCGAAGGTCTGAAAGAAGTCAACTCCCTCGCTCTGACTAAAACCTCTGGCCACAGAGTGCGCCTGGAAGACCGGAGGAGATCCCGGTGGCCACTTCACCCTGAAGTTCCACATGCCATCGACTACGTTCGCCCCGGGGGGGGGGGGGGGGACCTCGTCGACGTAGGTGCCTGTGGATCTGTAGGAGGCCATCTCTGAGTCCATGGCAGCTCTCCACTGAGAGGCCCAAGGCCCTGACACTTCCTCAGCGTAAGTGCGAGGAGTCGGCATGTCAAGGGCGTCGGGGTCTCCCTCAGGGGTGAGCAGCATGGCACAGAGATGAGGGGAAGGGGCTGCCAGGAACTCTAGCTCAAACTGCCTGTCCTCTAGGCCGTCACAGCCAAGGGCAGATTCACCCCCGACGGCCAGAGGACTGGTAGGAGGAGCAGCCACGAGACTAGTGGCGTAGTCAAGGCGGCGAGTAGAGGCAAACTCAGTGACTGTGGCAGTAAGAGCGGAGACAGAGAACAGAGAAGCACGGGGGTTGGTAACAAGAGAGACAAGAACAGGAGAAAGAACAGGACGGTACGTGTGGTAGTAGGCCGTGACAGGAGTTGAGAGGGAAGTAGTGAGAGCCGACTTAGAAGGAGAAGGAAGTAAAGAAGGAGACGAACAAGGCGGAGTAGAACAAAACAGGGGAGTACGAAGGTCAGAGAAGGGAACAGGGGACGAGGGAAGAGCACGAGGAGAGTGACGTGAAGGCCAAGTGTGAGAAAGAGGAGGGGACAACGGAGGTAGAGAAATAGGGGAAACAGCTAAGGAGGGGTGAGGAGGAGGAAGCGGAGGACCAGAGATGGGAGGAGAGGGGGAGGAGGGAGGAGAGGGAGAGGGAAGACCGAGGGTCCGAAGACCAGAGACAGGAGGAGGAGGTGGCGGATGCTGCTGCTGCTGCTGCTGCGGCTGCGACCGCTGCCCCTCCAACTGCGGCGGCAGCTGCTGCTCCTGCTGATGCGGCTGCTCCTGCTCTGGCTGCTGCTCCGGCTGCTGCTGCTGCTGCTCCTCCAGCTGCTGTAGCTCCAGGTGCTGCCGCTCCAACTCTCTCTCCGATCGCTCCAACTCCAGCTGCTCCTCACGGGCACGGCGAACACGGGCCTGGTGCCGGGTCGGGTAGTGGTGGGGGGGAGGAGTAGTGTCCAGGGCGGTGGTAGCCCCAGGACCGCTCTCCAAAGCACCAGTCGCACCACCCCCTGAGCCAGCACCACCAGCAGCAACACGGCGAGTCCCAGACTCTCCAGGCCCCCGTAGGGGGTGCACCCGCACCCCTATTCATAGCACCCCCAGGGACAGCGCGACTAACACCAGCTCCCTGAAGACTAGAAACTCCTGCAGACTCGGGCTCAGCTTCAACGCCAGCACCCCTGGCCCAAAAACCTCGTGGAGGCACACTCTCAGCTCCAACTCCAACCCCTCCAGAGGTAGCACACCCAGGGTCATCGACACAAGTACCTGCTTCCGCAGGGTCTGCAGTAGGCTGTGAGGAGGACTTTGGGGAAGGGGACGGCACTGGCTACCGAGGGGGGAGGGGTAGCGTGTGACACACCTGACGGAGCTGGACCGGGGGGGGGGGGGGGGGGGGGGGGGGCTGTACCGGAGGGGCAGGAGGGGGGGCGGGAGTCACAAAGAGAGGGGGAGAAGGAACCGAAAGAACTCGAGACGGGTACCGAGTGTAGTAGGGGATTGACTCGATAAAACAAACGTCGTGGAAGTCAAAGAACCGGTGAAGGGGAGGGTGGCAAAAGGTGAAGTCAGAAGAGTCCACGGGGAAACCAAGAGAAGACACATGGAAGGGCGCGAGGGGAGAGCTTATCCGCGGAGGTGTCGCGAACAAGCGCCAAGCAGCCCTAGACACGAAAACGCGACGCAGCACCAGGGAACCCGGTCCAAAGACTGGTCGGTGAAGCCTCTGGCCAAGAGACACGTGGCCAGAGGTTCAGCTGGTGAGCGGCGTACCGAACCGCGTAGGGCCACAGAAAATGGGGCGCACGGGCGCGAATTATTGAGGTGCATGCAATCTCCATGACCAAGCCTATGCGGCGCTCAGCAACCCCATTCTGCTGTGGGTACTCTGGAAGCGTCCAGAACTGACGGATGCCCTGCTCGCGACAGAATCCAGAGAGAATTCCAGAGCGAAACAGAGTGAAGACAGGTGACACGACGACCACGAGTGTCCGCAGTGGTAAGTAACCACCGGATCAGTGTAAAAGTCACCTCAGACTTCTTTGCGGGGGAACAATGTGGTGTAGCGGGAGTATTCGTTAACGACCACCAGAAAGAAACTCTCTCGCTCAGGGCTAGGGCAAGGGGCGGGGCCCCAGATGTCCAAGTGGAGAGTCTCAAAGGGCTCGGTGGCCGGACGAAGGGAGGAGGAGTGAGGGGTGGCTCGCAACCGACCCTCGACGTAGGGATCGCAGGGTGGTGCAAGCGAATGCGGCAACGACGGCAAGACTTGCGGGAGCCCTAAGACAAGACACTGACTAGACATAGCGCGCAGGCGAGGAATGGACGGGTGCCCATCCGGTGGTGCCACAGAACGGTGGGGTGGGCAAGTGACCGAGCAAGATGCAGCAACTGGACCAAACACGGGAACCTGACCAGACACGGCTATCTGGTGAGAAGTGGCAACCTGGTGAGACCGGGGGACCTGACGGTGGGCAGTGACAGTGGTCGGGGGCAGTAGCTGCTGCTGCTGCGGCTGCTGCTGCTGTTGCTGCTGCTGCCGCTGAGGGCCAGTGTGAAGCGTGTAGAGACCAGAGCCCGGCTCAGCGGTAAAGGTGGCCAGAGGCGCGTACGTGTCCCCATGGACACAAACCGCAGTCTCGCTAGAAGGCTCAATATACACACCCTTGTGACTACTCACAAGCGGCCTCACACCCACCGAGTTCCTAAGAACGAGGGGACATGGAAGCCCGTCAGGAAACCCGATGAAACTAATGGCGACGGAATCGTAGTAGTATAGCAAGCAGTGACTAGTTCCGAAGTTGGATCAGTCAATGCTACAGAGACCGGCACAGGAAGCAGATCAAGCGTCGTGTGGTCGCGGAAGAAACAGTGCGAAGCCCCGGAGTCCAGGGTTAATGACAGCGAAGTGTCCTCCAAAGCAGCTCCTGAACTAGTGTCTACACAAGTACCTACGCTAACAACATGCACCTCAGCAACACTAGCACCAAAGCTAACAACACTCAAATAAACAGAGTCAGAAGCACTAGAGTCAACAACAGCATACATAGCATAAGAAGTTCGTAAGAGATTAAGCAACTGAGAAGCTGACATGCCCCACAGAGCGGGGCAGTATCGCTGAACAAGGGAAAGCCGGTTAGGGGCAGGGCCGTCAACGCCATAGGCCGCGCGAAGTGTGTCAGTGAGCTGAGCAAAGCACTGACCCGGTGAGTGGGTGCGGCCACAGGGGAGGCATCGGCGAGTACCTGTCTAAACGAGATAGGTGCAGGGAGGGTGGACGGCACCACGCGACAGCTGATGTGGTCCTGACCCCTCCCCCGGAGCCTGCTGCTGCCTCTGCTGTTGCTGTGGCTGCTGCAAAAGGAGTGGGTGCTGCTGCTGCTGCCGCAGTCAGGTACCAAGCCGCCACTCCAGCACCTGCAGCTGGCGGACCAGTAGGTGCCTGACGAACCCGAGCGTCACCTCCACCAGCAGCAGTAGGGGTGTCACTAGCCGCTGCACGAGGCGCTCCTCCAACCTCTGTACTCCTGCCACCGCCGCTCGCCACGCCACCTCCGCCACCTCCGCCGCCTCCGCCGCCTCCGCCCGCACCCTGACCGCCCCTCCTGCCGCTCCTACCCCTAGATCGCGAAGAAGTTGTAACAGCAGCTGCGGTCATATCAGTAGCGGCAGTGGCAAGGGAGGCAGTAAAGGTGGGCAGCTGAGGGACAGTGCACCCGTGAAACAGTGAAGAGGACAACCCGTGAATCGCTATAACCTCCGCTATGTCCGGCTTCAACCCTTCAAGGTAGCGATCGCGCATCTCTGCTTCTGTGATATCGTCTATCTCGTTGCAGATGGTCAAGAACCGTCGTGTGTACTCCTGAACATTTCCTATCTGTCGGAAATAACGCAGACGCTTCCTAGCAGCTTCGGAGGCGTTCAACAAATCGAACCTACTTTTCAGCGCCGCTTCAAATCCTTCCCATGTCGTCGGAACCGTGGTAACACCCAAAGCTAAACTCCCTAAGCTCGAAATTGCAGGTGCATGCCCCACGCCCTGTTGATGCCCGTCCGCCTGAGCCCTTCTAGCAGCAGTTTGCGTAAGTTGGCGCCACCACTCCAAGGCCGGGCCCCTCGGCAGCGTTACGGCGTATTCGATCCGCTGCTGCGCGTCCGCCTCTTGCACCCCGCTCGCGGTGAAGTAGTTGTTGAGCATGAAGAGCCACGTACGCACATTCGCGTCGCGTTGACTTGGGTCGAACGACTCGGGTTTTTGCGGCTTGAGTGCGCTTCGACGTTCCGGCAGCGCTTCCGCGCCAGTCGACGTGGTGGGTGCAGGAGTTGGTACGGCAAGGCCATGGGGGTTAGAAGCCAAATTACGAAGTTATTGCATTTCGACCCGTACCTGACGATTTTCCAACGTTAGTTGCTCGAGTTGGCGCATGAGCTCGGCAAGCACGTTGCCCATGTCTTGGGGGAGAGCGTTCATGGTCTCGTCCATGTTGGCTCGACGACTCCAAGTCTGCAAGTCGGCACCGCGGGACGATGACATCGTAGTCTCGTCGTCGACGGTCGCTCGTTGGAAGTCGCTCCCCACGAAGGCTCTTGATACCAAGTGTTAGGCCCGCTGGCTTAAGTCCGCTAACGAATAGCGGGGTCGATTAAGTCGAGGATGAAACGCGGCGGAAGACTTTGGCGAAAGAAGTGTTGGCGAAATAGGCGAAGAAGTAACTGAGTAATTGGAATGAGAATTGGATCATATGAGGGATTACAAGCAAAGTTTATATAGCATGCAAGAAGGAAGGTTGGAAAGTAGAATGTGGGACTAGGAATTGGAAGGCAAACAAAGTACAGTGCCACGTGGCACTAGAGAATCTGAGGAGATAAGGATAAGGGTGAGTTGGAAAGTACTGTTCGAAATGAACAGTAAATCCCCCCTTAACAGGATCACAGTTTGCTGAGTTGGCGAAATCGCGGACGGCGAGATCGCCTTCGCCTTGTTACACATGGCCATACCGTGTGCGAGTTGATTCAGGCCTTTAAGTAGGAAACACCGTGATGCCACAAGTAGGTTCAGCGGAGCTCGGCTGCTAAGACGGATGCGGTACCTCAGCACGGCGATACGGTGCGGCACAACCCCACGATCGAGAGGGGATTGTACGGAGAAAAATGGGCAGGGGAAAGCCGCGAGTCACGATCACGCGGCAGAGCGATACCGTCATGCCCCTGATATACCCCCAGGTGGGGGTATAAAAAAACCTGGAAATATGGTGGGTGGGCTTATAATGTGGATTTTTTTATAACCCCATGGGGGAAATAAATGACACTTAGAAAATTATGATTTTAAAACACATAAATGTAGATCTCAGCGTTGCGGTTTCAATCGAGACTACCACAAAACAGTTCGCTTCGAGATTCACAGAGAATCTGCCACCCTGGCGAAAATCCCTGCCATCATGTGCTGAAATGTTGCTAACACGTGCGCTCCTGTGGCAATTTCGCTAGGCAGGCCAGAGAAGACTTCGCCAGGCACGTCAGCGCCGATTGCTCCTGACGCGTTTGTGGCGAATTCACTAGAAAAACACAGATTTTAGTAAAATATCATAGGGTGCGCTTATACGAAGACGATCCAAATTTAGGGTGGGGTTATAATCGGCACCCGACTATAAGCCCACTGGTACGATTATAAGCGCATGGGTAAATGTCAGAATCTAGCAGCAGGAATGAGTGAACTATGAAAGAGTTGGGTACAACTATAAAACCCTAAAAGGGTTTGTACCCCATATTGGCTACCCCACTACAGCCTACACATATATAACATGCATAGACTTTGACACACCCCCATAGGCAAAGTGGGGGAGAACAAGGGGTCACAGACCAGTCAAGAGAAGCAAAGCAAGCTCAGGGTGGATCACAACGTCACCACACACACTGAGCACAAGCAAAGGGCCACAAGGCCACTTCACATGCAGAGGTATATATGCAACAACAACAGCACAGTGATCTCTACCTAGAAGAGCAAGCATGCAGGTATATATATAGATCACAGTACAAGCAAAGTCTACAGCAAGTGAGGAAACGTGGGCACAAGGCCTAACAAAGTACAAAAACGCTGATGATCACCAGACGAAAGTGCCTTAGTGAATATATCAGCAGTGTTGGCCCGAGTGGCCACGTGAGCAAGACGAAGCTGACCACGCTGCTGCAACTCTCGAGCCAGGAAGTAACGCAGAGCGATGTGCTTCGTTCTGTGCTCCTCACACAAGGCAATGGCGGCCTTGTTGTCGACGCACAGCACTGGAGGAGAACGAGGCCTCTCTCCCAAGTCGGTCAGCAGGTAGGTGAGCCAGCGTAACTCCTGTGCAGCCATGGCTGTGGCGTAGATCTCAGCCTCACAACTGGAGCTGAGAATAGAAGACGAGCGTGTAGACCGCCAAGAAACTGAACCAGAGCCAAGGCTGAAGGTGTAACCCGGTGACGACCGATGCGTAGCCTGGTCGTCAACCCAAGAAGCGTCTGAGTGCCCAGCGAGGACAACTGGGCTCCGTCCTCCAAGCACGAGCCCCATGCCCGATGTACTGCACAAGTAACGTAGTACCCTCTTAGCAGCATCCATGTGCACCTTTCGGTGCTGACCAGGAGCCACGTAGCGAGCCAGAAGGCCAAGAGGGTACGCAAGGTCAGGACGGGTGCAGGTCATCAGGTACATGAGGCAGCCCACTAGCTCTGGGTAAGGACCACTCGGCTCTACAGACTCGTCCGAAGGTGGAGCTGAGAGCGAGTGACCTGTAGCCAGAGGAGTGGCCTGTGCCGAGGACCAGGTGAAGCCGAAGCGCTGAAGGACCTGCTGCACCATATGTGACAGAGTCAGTGTGATGGTGCGGCGTGCTCTGTCCCGGGTGATCTGCAAGCCAAGGTAACTGCGCAGCTCACCTAGGTCTGTGCACGTGTGTCTCTTCTGCAGCTCCGACTTCACCAGGGCGAGAGCCTCAGTATCAGCAGTGGCAAAGACCAAGTCGTCGACGTACACGAGGATGTAGAACGGCGCCAGCGAAGTGTCGGTGCGCAGAAACAGCGACGGGTCAGCAGTCGACGGAGCAAACCCAAGAGCAGCAAGTGTCGTCCTCAGTGTGTCGTGCCACTCACGTGGCGCCTGGCGGAGACCGTAGACCGGCCGCCGGAGGCTCCACTGGGTACCAGGAGGGAACGACCCAGTGAAGCCAGGAGGGCGGCGCAGCCTGATCTCCTCGTGCAGGCTGCCCTGTAAGAAAGCTGTGCTGAAGTCAAGAGAGTGAAGCTCGTAGTCACGCTGAGCGGCAACGTGTAGCAGCACCCGAAGAGTGGTCATCTTCGGGGTGGGGGAGAAGGTCTGGAAGAAGTCAACTCCTTCTCGCTGACTGAAACCTCGAGCAACGTAACGAGCCTTGAAGACAGGCGGAGAACCTGGCGGCCGCTTCACCCTGAAAATCCACATGCCACTGACGATGTTCGCCCTAGGAGGGGGAACCTCGTCGATGTACGTGCCTGTGGACTTCCAGGATGCCATCTCTGCGTCTATGGCTGTTCGCCACTAAGAGGAGTACTCACCCGCGATCGCCTCAGCGTAAGAGCGCGGGGTCGGGATGTCTGGAGCATCCGGGTCTCCCTCAGGGGCAAGCAGCATGGACACGAGATGAGGCGCAGCGGCTGCAAAACACTCAAGGTCCTCCTGCCTGTCCTCAAGGACGTCCGTGCCAAGAGCAAACACACCCTAGACGGACGGAGGACAGACAGACTCAGACTCGGCAACAAGACTAGCGGCGTAGTCTAGACGACAGGCAGCAGCAAAGTCAACAAGCTCAGCGACTAAGGCAGACGCAGCAGCAGACTCAAACGACGGGGTTGTGATAACTGTGGCTAGCAGACGCGTGACAGTAGGGTGAGCAGCACGGGCGCGGTCAGACTCAGGCTCTGGAACGGTAGGCAGAGAAGACACAGGAGGAGACGGTAGAGGAACACGTTGTGGAGGAGAGGAAGGAAGACAGACTACAAGGTGGGTGCCGGGGACATCCGGCTGACGCGGACGAGGAACACTACGACCGTAACGACCAGAACGGACAGGCGAGACAAGACGCGACGCAGGCACACGACGCTTAGTAAGACCCCCTGTCTGCTCAGTGTAAGGAGAAGGAGCAGGCAGCGGTGAGCCAGGCTGTAACGGAAGATCAGTAGACGAAGGGAGACTAAGAACCTGGCGAAGCACAGAGTCAGGCGGTGGCTGAGACGACGAAGACGGTGGAGCAAAGAACAGGCGCGGCTGTGCAGTGCCACCAGCACCAGCAGCTCCAGTACCCCCAGCAGCTCCAGAACCCTCAGCGCCAGCTCCTCCAGGACCAGCTCCACCAGCAACAGCACCCCCAAAACCGACACCTCCAGTCCCAGGGTCTCCAGCCTCAGTGTCTCGAGCAGCAGCACCCCCAGGTCCAGGGTCTCCAGCAGTAGCACCCTCAGGCTCAGCACCTCCAGCCCCAGCAGCTCCAGTACCTCCAGTACGAGCACCTCCGGGACCAGCACCACTCCCAGCTCCAGTGACGTCAGCAGAAGTACCTCTAGCGGCAGAGCCCTGAGCTCCAGAAGCGCGACCCTGACGGCGAATGTACCAGTCGTGCTGCTGCTGAGAGGTGAGAGGCACACGCGGACGAAGGCGGCTACTCCAAGGAGACCGCGCAACAGCAGACTCAGAACCCTCAGTGCCAGCACCTCCAACAGCTCCAGAATCTCCAGCGCCTGCACCCGCAGCAGCTCCAGAACCTCCAGCTCCAGCGCCACCAGTGCCAGCACCTCCAACAGCTCCAGAACCTTCAGCACCAGCACCCGCAGCAGCTCCAGAACCTCCAGTGCCAGCACCTCCAACAGCTCCAGAACCTCCAACTCCACTGCCACCAGCCTCAGAGTCGACAGCAGCACCTCCAGGAACTCTAGAAGAAACAACTCCAGTAGCAGGGTCACCAGCTCTAGCACCTCCCGCAGTAGGGTCCCTAGCTCCAGCAGCGCGACCCTGACGGCTAACGTACCACTCCCGCAGCTGCTGTGGGGAGAGAGGGAGACGACGACGAGAGTGCAGCGGGGAGGCACCAGCGGAGCGACTACGGAGACGGCCGCTCCAGGGAGACTGCTCACCAGACGCCTCAGCGCCCCCAGGTGCAGCACCCCCAGACTCAGTATCCCCAAGCCCAGCACCCCCAGACTCTGCACCCCCTGGCTCAGCACCCCCAGACTCCGCACCCCCAGGCTCAGCACCTCCAGGCTCCGCACCCCCAGGCTCCGCACCCCCAAGCTCAGCACCCCCAGAAGCTGCACCTCGAGCAGTACCACCCTCAGCAGGACCTGAGTCACCAGTGAGCTCAACCGGCGCAGTCAAGGGAGGAGGGTCTACCCGAGACACACCTGAAGGAGCAGGACCGGGAGCGAGGGGGGGGTCTACCTGGGGAGCACCTGGAGCGAGGAAGAGCGGCGGGGGGGGAAGAGGGGCAGTGCGGTAGGGGAAGAGACGGTAAAAGGGAACCGACTTGTCAAACGTGACGTCCTGAGAGGGGAAGACACGGCGCGAGGTGGGGTGGTAAAACTGCCAACCAGGCGCATCAGGGACAAAGCCAAGGAAGACACAGGGAACAGCGCGGGCGGAGAGCTTGTCTGCGGTGGTATCGCGCACAAAGGCACGAGAACCCCAGACCCGGAACACCGACGCATCGCAAACCTCCCCCGTCCACTGCAGTGTGGGCGAAGTCTTCGGCAAGGAGACACGGGGCCAGAGGTTGAGCTGATGCGCGGCGTAGCGGACTGCAAACGGCCACTGAAAATGGGGGGCAGCCGCATGGACCATGGAGGTACGAGCGACCTCCATGACTAAGCCAATGCGGCGCTCAGCAACCCCATTCTGCTGCGGAGAGGCCGGAAGCGTGAACGTCTGGCGGATGCCGTGCGCCTCACAGTAGGCTCGCAAGAGGTCGGAGAAGAACTCACCACCTCTGTCAGAGTGCAGACGCAGGACAGGAAAGTCCGACTGCAACCGCTCGCGGAGCTGGAGACGAACAACGACAAGGACACGGCGGTGCATGGCACGAAGGCTCTGCACCGAGGGGTGACCAAGACGGTGGTGCCAAAGGAGGGTCTGGTGCGACAAAGCGCGACACGAGCAGGGGGCCGCTAGCTGGCCCCACACGTCCATGTGCAGGGTCTGCAGGGGAGCAGTCGTCGGGGGAAACGAGGAGGAGTGAGGAGCGGCGCGCTGCCGCCCCTCGACACAGGGAAGACAGGGAGGAGCAGGCGAGGGAGGGAGGGGAGGGAGAACCCTGGGAAGACTAGAGACAAGGACACTGCGGTGCATGGCACGAAGGCGCTGCACCGAGGGGTGACCAAGACGGTGGTGCCAAAGGAGGGTCTGGTGCGACAAAGCGCGACACGAACAGGGGGCCGTTAGATGACCTGACGCAGACGCAGACGCAGCGACCTGAGGGGACACAGTAGTCAGTGTGTACAGACTCGAGCCAGGCGCACGGGTAAACGTGGCCAGGTGCCGGCCCGTCCGGGAGCACGTACAGTGGGTCACGCGCTGACCTCCAAGAGTGAATTGGTCAACCCACTGGTCCTGGAGGTGAGCACCACTCACCAAGTTCGTAGAGAACGAGGGGAGGTTAAGACCTGACAGGGAGCCAGACGGGACCACCGGACACGGCAGGACCGTGGAGGAGTGCGCAAGGACTGGACCCCCAGAGGGGTCTGCCAGGGAGACCGCAACCGGCCGACGGAGCGGCGTGAGGGTGGTGCTGTCGCGAAAGAAGGAGAGGGAAGCACCTGAGTTGAGTGTGAAGGTGTACACAGTCTCAGCAGGCGCAGTACCAGAGAGAGCAGACTCGCCAGCACCTAAAGCAGGAGACGCACTAGCACCTAGCGCAGCAGCCTCACCAGCACCTAGAGCAGGAGACGCACTAGCACCTAGAGCAGCAGCCTCACCAGCACCTAGAGCAGGGGGCTCTATACTTGGGTCAGGCGGTACGCACAGGTAACAGGCGCGGTCAGCACTAGTAGGCAATGCATACATGGCAGTGAGAATAGCATCATAGTCAAGAGCAAAGATATCTACCCTCTGTCCAAGCAACTCCAGCCAGGTGGGGAGCTCAGCCTCGTCACCAAACTCGGTACGCCAGGCGTCGCTCAGACGGGCGAAGCAGCGGGACTGTGTATGACCAAGCGTCCCGCAAGCCTGACCAGTCCGATCACCTGTGCGAATGACGTACGGGCAGCAAACGGTACTCAAAGACCCTCTACTCTGAGCGTACCGCTCACGAAGCTGCTGGGGCGTAAGTGTCTCGCGCGGACGCTGCTGCAGCTGCAGCTGACCACTGCTAGACGCTCCCGACTGACCAGCTCTAGGGCGACAGCCACGACGGCTACCGCCACAACCCCAACTAGCGTACCACTCACAAAGCTGCTGGGGCGTGAAAGACTCGCGCGGACGTCGCTGGAGCTGCATCTGGCCACCGCCAGTAGCAGCAGTAGCAGTAGTAGTAGCAGTAGCAGCGCGGGCAAGGCAGGTGTGGCAGGCAGGCAGGCAGGCAGGCTGAGGGCGCGGCAGCGCGCGAACAAGGCGCTCACCAGTGGCGGGAAGGGCAGGCGCTCGCCGGGCGAGCAGGGCCGGCGCTCGGCGGGCGGCGGCAGGGTAGGCGCACGACGGCGGCGACGGCGGGGCCGCAACAGCGGCTGCAGAGTAGGGCCGCGGCAGCTGCAGGGCGGGCCCGCGTCAGCAGCAGGTCGGGGCCGCGACAGCTGCAGGGCGGGACCGCGTCAGCAGCAGGTCGGGGCCGCGTCAGCTACAGGGCGGGGCCGCGTCAGCGGCAGGTCGGGGCCGCAACAGCGTCCTGGCGGGGCCGCGTCGGCGGCAGGGCGGGGCCGCGACCTGGCGGGGCTGCGTCGGCGGCAGGGTGGGGCCGCGACAGCGGCAGGGCGGCGCCGCGTCAGTGGTCTGGTGGGGCTGCATCGGCGGCAGGGCGCGGCGGCGTCAGAGGCAGGGCGGGGCCGCGTCGGCGGCAGGGCGCGGCCGCGTCAGAGGCAGGGCGGGGCCGCGTCGGCGGCACGGCGCGGCCGCGGCAGAGGCAGGGCGGTCCGCGACAGCGACGTGGCGGGGCCGCGTCGGCGGCAGGGCACGGCCGCGTCAGAGGCAGGGCGGGGCCGCGTCAGTGGGAGGGCGGGCCGCGACAGCGACCTGGCGGGGCCGCGACAGCGACCTGGCGGGGCCGCGTCGGTGGCAGGGCGGGGCCGCGACCGCGGCAGGGCGGGGCCACGTCGGCGGCAGGGCGGGGCCGCGACCGCGGCAGGGCGGGGCCGCGTCAGCGACCTGGCGGGGCGGCGCTCTGGCCTGAGGGGCCTGCAGGGGCGGCTCGCGGGCCTGACGGGCCTGCAGGGGCGGCTCGCGGGCCTGACGGGCCTGCAGGGGCGGCGCGTGGGCCTTACGAGCCTGCAGGGGCGGCGCGCGGGCCTTACAGGCCTGCAGGGGCGGCGCGCTGGCATAGGGCAGCAGGAGGCAGCGCTATGGCTGCAGGACGGCGCGCGCACCGGAGCACGTCACAAGGCAAGGCAGGCAGGCAGGCGCAGGACAACACGTGGGGTAGCACGGTAACCGCAACGGTAGGTGGGCCCGAAAAAAAAAGACGGTCCTACGGACCAAGTGCTCTGATACCATGTCAGAATCTAGCAGCAGGAATGAGTGAACTATGAAAGAGTTGGGTACAAGTATAAAGCCCTAAAAGGGGCTGTACCCCATATTGGATACCCCACTACAGCCTACACATATATAACATGCATATACTTTGAAAGTATAACCGAGGCCTGGGGGTATATCCGGGGCATGACGGTAACGATGCGCACGCAGAGGAATAAAAGGCCGAGCGACACCAATTCGAAACGCGATGTGGGTCTTTATCAATAAAAACTCGTTGCCTATGCCTCTCCTTTGTTAGCCTCGCAACGCGAACCATCAGAACAGCATGTCAACATCCACATTCGCTTCTCCCCAGCTGCTCTCCCCACTCTGGCCGACCTATTCCCGACGGTCGCCTTCGCATTGTTAGCACCTCTGCCTAGTAATCGCCGCACCGTCGCGACGAGCGTGACACATGGAGGCCGCCGAGGGACGGTTATGCAGCAGCATCATGCACGCTGGCTCGTACTGCTCGCGGTGACCTCGTCTCCATTCCTAACCTCCATCTCTTCGCTCTGCCCGGGGAGCAGTGCTGTCTGTTGGAAACAATTAACTCTAAGCGCCTCTGTCGTGTCGAAACACCAAGTCAAAAGCGAAGCGAAGCATATCGAAGCACTGGCGAGTCAACCCTCGGAGGTTGAGCAGTTGCTGGAGGTTACGCGAAAGTCAAAGGTCAGCGACCTTTGACCTGACAAGTACAGCGCGACAGCAAGGACACACAACTGACTCGTTACAGAGCAGTTGCCCGAGTCGTCACTGTATCGAACCGCAACAGCAACAGTAAAGTAGTTATAACTGTATCTCTTCATATTCCGTGTACTCTTATATAATCCTGTATCTCTTTGTTTTAATCAATCAACTTTGCCCTCACATACTAGCGCAAGGTGGTTCACAACTCTTTATTAAAAACGCTTCCGCTACTACATCAGTCCTACCCAGAGTTCACCCCTACAAAGATCCTAAGGGCTTTTTTCTCAGCCCAACACTGTCGACTGCGCTTGCTGCGGATTTCGCGTAGTTATTCGGAATCCCAAGGCTTCGCAGGAGTTCCACTCATTTTGTACTCGTTCTTAGTGGATAGTGTTTAGAAAAGGCACAAAGAGACTGCGTGTTTGTAAATAAGACACACTCCATAAGACCTGTTTGAATTCCCAATTTCAACATTCATTCCTTTACAAAAGCATACTGATACCTATTCGCTAGTTCGGTACCAAAAGCGCTGGTCCCTGGCTAGTTTTTTGCAGTCCAGCCATGGCTGCACAAAGGGTGAACTACCGGTATGGCAGGTTCCTACAAGAGAAGTGAATCATTTATAGTTTCAGATGAAGTCAGTTGTCGATAATGTCCAACTACATATCTGAAGCAATGCACGCCTAACATCACGAATGCCGTGATGCTATTGGCTTGCCCTCCCCACTTGGCCCATTACCCCTTCCATCGTCATTCTCCTTCCCCGCCCTGTCTAACAGCCTGCACAGCCCTTTATAATCAACCTCCCTTCCATCTGGCAGCCACAGCTTCTTCAGCCTGGTCAACGAAGTCAACTGCCTCAACCCCCCTTGGTCCACCGCAGTGCCAAACAGAGACAGCGTCTCAAGGCGAGTCAGCTTTCCCACATGCACCATGCCTGCAGACGTCACGCCCTCACACCGATTGAGCCACAAGGCTACAAGCGAGGTGAGGCGAGTCAAGTGCCTGGGGCCAGCATCGGTGACATTGGTGCCCAGCAGAGAGAGGTGGTTCAGGCTGTTCACAGCCCCAATGGGCTCCAACGCACTGTCCAGGATAACCGTGTTATCCACATCTAGCCTCTCCAGCTGTGGGAGTTTGTAGAGGTGCTGTATTCCTGCTGCGCTGAAGCCAGAGCAATGGCTCAAGTCGATGCTCTTGAGGTGGGTCATTGTGGAGACGTGGCCGAGGATAGAGTCTGAGAGGCGGGAGTGATGGCTCAGGTCTAGGATGGTGGAGCGCGATGCCGCAGCTGACTGAATTCTCTGGAGGAGATGCATCACGGGAACATGAACGCAATGCATCACTTAGAAGGCCAGTTAAAAGCGTCACTTAGAAGTTCAGTCACGGTATGTACTGTATGCATTGAGAACAAGCTGACAACACGAACATAATTGAAGCATTTCTATCCTAAAACTCCACACTCACCTTCCAGATCTGTTGCTGATCCCCCTTGCTCTCCCTCACTTCCTCTTTAACATCCAGCTTCAATTTCCCATCGATCACTGCCCTTCGCCACTGCTTCACCACCTCCAGCTCCTCTTTCACTGCCGCCAATTCTCTCTTCTGCTCCTCCACCTGTGCAACAATCGCAGGGTACTTCTCTTGCAAAACATGCACTGCTTGCTGCAACCCTTTCACCCCCTTGCCGTCAGTTGCCTCCTCGTTCACTGCTGCCAGCACAGCACCTGCCACTGCATCAACCAGGTCACTGGTCGCTCTCTCTGCCACCACCTTCCACTGCCGAGCGTGCAGCGACTCACCCCTGCGCTCAAATGGAAGGACCTAGCATGTTCAAATAGAGGGAGGGAAGGGGGTGCGAGGAAGTTGAGAAGTAGGGAGGAGAGAGGGGGAACTGGATGGTAAAGGTGGGTCTTGGATCCATTAATGAGATGACTTTAGCCAAGTCACAAGAGTTGAAGAATCAGAAACAAAACAACCGAAGACATTGACGCATTGTGTAATCTCAGTCAGAATGACATGGCTTAAATTTGCCAAGAGTCACTTAGGTATCAGCCAGATTAACTCAACCCTAAGTCAGTGCAGTGCGTGAAAAGGGTGGCAATGGATACGAAGTGCGAACGCATGCATGTTGGTAGCAGTAGCTTCTTGCTGCATATCCACCTACATTTTCCGTGTGGCTGGGAGCGTAGAGGAGGCGAGTCATGAGCGGCATGACAACGAGCCTGGAGAGGGCAGCGAGAACGAGAGCCACCTTCACCCCTGCCACCGCCGTCATGGCTATTCGTGTCCGACCCATGGGCGTTGATCAGCTGGGGAGGGTTTGGTGCAAACAGGGGGAGAGGCATGGCGACGAGTCTGCAAAGGGATGCGAGAATGAGAGCTACCTTCACCCCTGCCACTGCCGTCATGGCTATCCCCGTCCGACCCATGGGCTTTAATCAGCTGGGGACCGTGAAGCTTAGTGCGTGCAGCAGTGGTGGTGGAGACTGGAGAGAGCATAGGAGCAGCAGAGGGATGTGGTGGAGGGTGAGGGGAGAATGGGGAACGTGGCACAGTGAAATGGGGAAGGAGCATGGAACGAAAGGGTTGAAACGAGCAAGAAGAATCTGGCAGGTTGGGAGTGGACGGAAGCAGAGATGAAGGGAAGGAGGGAAGCAACAGGAAAAGTCATTCACATATGCATCAGCCTGGCGTAAAGCTTGAGGCATTGTAGCGGGGGTGGCCCAGGGCGGAAGGCAAGGAAAGGTTGGAGTCCCCCAATACTCTGTTTGAACAGTACAGCAACATTGTAAATGGTTTGATATCTATATGTTTGAACATAGTATGAAGCCTGAACATTTTTGGGACGGAAGAACAAACGGATGAGTTTAAATTCACGGGATTCTGTCTGGGCCCGTGGAGCCATGGAAGGACACGACAGCAACAGGACGGGACCATGGTATGAAAAGTCACCACTAGACGAGACGGGGAGGGCGAAAAGGGAGCGTGAGAAAGTTGGGAGCGCATAGACGAGGGATCATGGATGGAAGGGAAAAAATCGCAATGGTCACTGCTGGACGCATCGCGGGCCTCACGTGTTTATTGAGGTGCTGTCAGCGCGCAGCGCCTGTGCTGTGGAAACCATCAAGCCACTACAAGCCTAACGAACGTATACGTCCATTCTGAAACAACAGGAGGCAAAACCGGTGGAAAAGGGAACGTCGGAGGGGATTCTGAAGCGAGCCGCTGAACTGAGCCCGGGGATACTGAGCGCGTGCGTGGTAGGTCGCACGGCAGCGTCGCTCATCGTCGCACGAGAGCTCAAGGATTGCGGTCGCACGTACTAACGGGGATGCGAGTGAGGGGGTACGACGCGGGCAGTAAAAGGGCCGTGTCATTCGGGCGAGACGAAGATGCGTGCGGCCGCATTTCTTCGTAGATTGCGAAGGAAGTACGAGGCACATGCACACGTGGATCAGCTTAGAGTAGTTCTCGAGTTGTCCGCCACGTCACTCATTTCCGCTCCTCACTCGCATGGTTCTGTCCCCTAGTCTAGTGTCCGAAATTCAGTTCGTTACAGTGCAAAACCAGTTGCAAGAAATAGGCCGCATGGTGCGAATTTCGCTAAATTGAACGTGTGTAACATTCAAATGAGAAGTAGCAAGCAAATATATGGTCCACACAGAGCTAGCTGATTGGAGGTTGACAAATCAGAACCTGCCGTGCACAAATGTGTGCCAGCACCATTGCCTGGCAGCCTTGTTCTTTAGACGAATTAGGACCCTAGGGTGGTAGTAGCAGTATATCCAATGGATAACAGAATACTACAATAGAAGGTACAATACATCTTCGATTCAGCTCATTATCAAAGCTCACCCCACAGGAGCAGTACCAGGCAGAAAATCACTACTCACCACCACTCCAGGAAGAGCAGCAGTCACCCATCGCTGCAAGCTCCTTTGATCTGTTCTAATGTGGGTCAAGGAGGGCAGATTGCTCAACCACTGCACCACAACGCCAGCAACCCTACACCCCGTCATATCTAACTTCTGCAAGGCAGTCAGGTGCTTCACATGCTCCATGCCCTTATCCGTAACCCCTACTGGCAGCACAAGCAGCTTCAGATTCGTGAGGGATGTGTAGTGCTCCAACCCATCACCCTTCATGCTTAAATTCCCCAGGAAAAGACTCTCCAGGCCTATCAGCCTCCCCAAGTGCACCATGCCAGCAGCTGTGACACCCTGGCAGCCATTAAGCTCCAGAGTCTTGAGTGAAAGCCCAGTCAACAGCTGCAGACCAGCGTCTGTCACTCTGGTGCAGCTAAGGTAGAGACGTTCAAGGTTGCTCGCTGCCCCAATGCCTTCCAGGTGACTGTCAGAAACCGCTGTCTTTCTGAGTGAGAGCCGCTTCAGCTGTGGCAGCCGGTAGAGGTGCTTCAGGCCCTGTGCAGTGAAGCCCGCGGACTTATCCAGATCGATCGATGTCAGGTTAGTCATGGCAGATACAACGTGAAAGACAGTGTCGGAGATGCTGGAGAGATTCTTCAGTTCCAGAGAAGTACGTCTTCCAGTTCTACCACTAAGGGCTGACAAAACGGCCTGAAAAACACTCAAAGCAAAGGCAAACACAACTGTATAATCAGATGGTGGAAAAACACTCAAAGCAAAGGCACACACAACTGTATAATCAGATGGTGGAAAAACACTCAAAGCAAAGGCAAACACAACTGTATAATCAGATGGTGGAAAAACGCTCAAAGCAAAGGCAAACACAACTGTATAATCAGATGGTGGAAAAACGCTCAAAGCAAAGGCAAACACAACTGTATAATCAGATGGTGGAAAAACGCTCAAAGCAAAGGCAAACACAACTGTATAATCAGATGGTGGAAAAACGCTCAAAGCAAAGGCAAACACAACTGTATAATCAGATGGTGGAAAAACGCTCAAAGCAAAGGCAAACACAACTGTATAATCAGATGGTGGAAAAACGCTCAAAGAAAAGGCAAACACAACTGTATAATCAGGTGGTGGAAAAACGCTCAAAGCAAAGGCAAACACAACTGTATAATCAGATGGTGGAAAAACACTCAAAGCAAAGGCAAACACAACTGTATAATCAGATGGTGGAAAAACGCTCAAAGCAAAGGCAAACACAACTGTATAATCAGATGGTGGAAAAACACTCAAAGCAAAGGCAAACACAACTGTATAATCAGATGGTGGAAAAACACTCAAAGCAAAGGCAAACACAACTGCATAATCAGATGGTGGAAACGCAATGCTCCTAAAATGCCAGGAAAGGTTGCTTATGTCCAACATGAGAATGTTCCCATCCCAGCAGGTACAACTTACACCAAACATGCGAACATTCACATCCCAGCAGGTACTACTTACATCCAACATGCTTGTGCTTCCCCAATCGCCTCGTACACGTGCAAGCAACGCTTCCTCGAGGGCAGCTTCGACTTTGAGCACACGGCCACTCTGCTCAGCCACCTGACACCTCCCTGCTGCTAGCTCCT
This sequence comes from Closterium sp. Naga37s-1, assembly GCA_947471745.1. Taxonomy (NCBI): domain Eukaryota; kingdom Viridiplantae; phylum Streptophyta; class Zygnematophyceae; order Desmidiales; family Closteriaceae; genus Closterium; species Closterium sp. Naga37s-1. The sequence goes on along the minus strand of CANJKZ010000314.1, from coordinate 821,802 downwards.
CCTCTTGCCTTGTAATCAAGCTCTTGTGTGCAGCCAACTCCCCCCTGGCTGCTACCAACTGCTCCCTTAGCTCCTTTAATTGCACGCTCAACTCATTCACTCCTTCTAGCCGCCCCAAAGTGATGCCAGCAGCTTCATATGCGCTCTGCAGTGTGAACCTGCCACGTTAAAATGCACAAGACAGCATTATGTGCACATCAGTACAGACCCCGCACTGCATGCATGCCACAAAACGAGCATATGCATTTTGCGTGTTTTAATGATATGTAGAAGGATTGAAAATTTGAGAAAGAAGAATGCCGCAATCAAACAACAGCGCAAGCAGGTGGTGGAAGAAACAGAACGACATGATGTTAAGAAGGAAAGAAACAAAGCAATTTGGCGGGTTTCTCACCTTGTCCTGTCCAGGATTTCATGAGCCTGTGGTGTGGTGAGGGGGAAGATAACGAGGGAGCATTGCGGAGGAAGCAGGAACAGAATGAGTAAATTCCCGTGCAGGACAGAGGAGGACGAGAGGGGAGAGGACACCGGAGCGGCACAAATCTCAAGGTTTGAAGACATGGGAGGAGAGGTATAGAGCTGAGCGACGTGCAGGCAAGCGTTGTGGCATACCCATGCGATTATCAAAGCCCACAGCTTGGTCGTCACAGCAACTTTCTGCTGATGAACCCAGGAGTTTGCTTGCGGATGAGATACGCCCATCCTCCAAAGTAGTGTCACAAGCGCATTCAACGCAACGTATGCAACAATGGCCTGCATTTGAGAAAGCAGATAGCCACAGTCATTTAGTTTGCATATTTTATATATCGACAGGGGGAAAACATAAGCACTTTCCAACAGCCGACAAATGGAGCAGCCCCTTGGTGTTTTTGAAAGCTGTAGGTAACACTCTGCTTTCCAAGGGCTTACCAAGGTGCAAAGGAGGTGGAAAGGCGTGTTGAGAGAACGGGTCATATTCCGTGAAGGAGTTAAGTTGGTGGGGCTGGAGCTGAGGCAGGCGGGTAACATCATGCCACGCAGCAGTGGCATTTCCCTGAGATCGTGCACAACACATGAGGGAATGCATGGTGGGGCATGGACTTCAGCAATAGTCCAAACCAACGGCTCGCCATGTCACTGTGGGAAACCAAGCTGACGATTCTTCTCAGCTGGACTAAGTGGAACACTCCTTCTCAGTTGGGTGCAAAATAGCCGTCAAGTGAGACGCCACGCCACATCCGCACGGCTTGTCAACAGGACGAGGCCGCTCGTCCCGGCTTGAACAAAGAACTGATAAGCACCGACAGTGAATGCAGGTATTCTTTTCAGGATGCATGCATGCATGCAAGCGTTCGAGAGTGAATTGGTTGCTTACACCGAGGGAGTGTAGATACGTGTGAAATTCACTCGCAGGCAGCATGAGTGAATGGTCAGCTTGCAGTCCCGACGTAACACCTGGCTCGTGTAGTTGGGGTGCGTACAAACAGCAGCAGAGTGACGGAAGTGGGGTTTTCCTGACGGAGGGGACCTGCAAAGCAGGGGAGGTGGGAAGAAACAGCAGCAGGGTGAAGGAACCCAGAGAAAGAAGAAGGCAGTCGTCTGGGGGGAGTGGGGGAAGCGCGAGAGGGAAGGGGGAAGAGAGCGGGAGGGAAGCGTGAAGAGAGCGGGAGGACGTATGGCAGAGAGCGGGGGGGAGTGGGAGGATAACGGGAGGGGAAAAGGGGATGGGAGGAGAAGTGAAGAGGTGGGGAGGGCCGGAGAGAGGGGGGTGGAAAGGGCGGGAGAGGGGAGAGAAGCAGGAGACAGAGGAAGCAGTACGACGGGAGAAGCACAGGAGAGGAATGGGCAGTAGACGAGAGGGCCAAGATTAGCTTCCGTAGGAGGGGGAGGTGGGGTGGCGGGGCGAAAGAGAACTGTTGAGCCACGCAAGCTGATAAGAGAAGAGAGTCACCCAGAGGAGCCAGTGGTGGGAGCAAGGAGAGATTGGAGGTGGGATGTGGAATAGGAGAACAGCAGGACGCACCAGATAATCAAAGTGGGAACGCATACAGGTGAGAGGAGCAGCACGAAGCGTCTGATATTCCAGAGCAAGCTGGAGGGCGGTGGTGATTGAAACACCAGATGTTGCTGCTTCCATGGGGGTCATGCTGATGGTTGGGGTGGACGGTCGTTCGAATCCGTCTAATACGTCGCGTCGTACCTGGAGTGTCGAGCGGCAGCGCAGCAGCGCGCGAGGCGCTTTCGTCAGAGGGCGAGTAGCGGGTCGGGTCGAGAGCAATGTGGACGGCAAGGGAACGGCGAGGCGAGGCAACCAGAGTCGAAGGCAAGAGGGAATTGGACAGGAAGAGACCAGGAGGGTAATGAACCACGGTGCACTGCAGTTGGAAGCTGGAGTTAAAGGAGAAGGGCGATGGACGAAGGGTCGGAGGAAGGGATGAGGTGGCGCGATGCGTGCGTTACGACTCCCACTCGCCGCACCGCGCGGCATCTCTCGCTCTTCACGCACGGCCGCTGCGGCATCGTTTCCTATCCCATCTCGCACGCGGCCTCGAGTCGCCTCCGACTCGGCCACTACCACGTACGGCATCGTCAGAACATCTTTTCGCGAGGAGACGATGAAAGGGCGCGATACGTCGTGGCATCGTGGCGCCAACTCGCCGCACCCATCTCTCGCACCGCCGCGCCCTTCATCCACGGCGGCATCGCTTCTCTGTTGGCTTGACCCATTGTCTCGCACGCGCGGCAAACGACGGCATGTTGGCGTGTCTGGGGTGGAGTGATCGCAAATAACGCCACTTAGATTAGGTCGTCGCCACTTGGCGGCGGAGACGCCGGATTCTCAGAAAACGACGCATCCCCATCTCTATCTCTCTCTCTTCCCGCCTCCCCATATTAGCCATATCAACCATTAGCCCCGCCCCGTGCTCGCGCTGCCGTCACGAGTCGCCCCCATCTCGGCCTAGCACCCGGAGGGCGATGCTCGTTTCCGCGAGCCGCGCGGCGAGCACACACTGGCGGTGCTGAGCCTCGCCTCGACCATCACGAACCTATCCGGTTACATTTGCGGGGTTGTTCGCGGCTAAATTCAGCGCCAATTTGCTTGGCGATGCGGCTTTTCGGCAGACAGCATCACGCGGAACAACATGGCTTCTAGGGATGCAACTAGGAGTGAGACGCGACATGACTTCATCTCAATATGATGCGTTTTCCTTCCGCTGCACATGCTTGGATGTACTGTTTTGATAGTGTGGTGTATATTACCTGAGTGTTGAATTAAATTTAGATTCTATCCAAACTGTACATCATGCTGCTAGCATGCTACATGACATCCTTATTGTCTAACGATGCAACATGGTCGTGCAAAGCTGTCTATCTTGCCGAGCTAGCATCCCAACATATCGTAACATACCGTGCACCTGTTGCACTTCCCACCTCAAAATCTGCTCTACTTCCTCCAAATTTCCAAATTGAATCATGGAGGCAGACAGATCTTTACGGGCCCACCGTCGCTGCCACCAACTGTCCCTGCAGTGGAAGGGCTGTTGCACTTGAACTTCCCACCTCAAAATCTACTCTGCTTCCTCCAAACGCCCAAATCGAATCATGGGGGCAGGCAGATCTCAACGGGCCCATCAGAGCTGCCCCCAATGGTCCCCGCGCACGGGTCATTGTACTTCTCATACAGCTGCTTGCTTCCTTTTCCCTATCCAACCCTAGTTACGGGGGCAGACAGATCTCAACGGGCCCACCATAGCTGCCCCCAATGGTCCCCGCACAGGGTCGTTGTACTGCTCATACAGCTGCCGGCTTGCTTCCCCCAAATCCCCAAATATAACTATGAGGGCTCCCAGCTCCCTGCTTCCTCCGATTGTCCAGCCCTAGTTACGGGGGCAGGCAGATCTCAATGGGCCCATCAGAGCTGCCACCGATCCGATGGTCCCCGCACACGGGTCATTGTACTGCTCATACAGCTGCTTGCTTCCTTTGAAAAACCTGGTGACAGTACTGTTGCTTGCACGATGCCGATGGCTTGACCTTTCTTGATCTTCCCTCGACGCATGGACCGTACAGACCAACCGGCAGGGCCTTGGTGCATATCTTGGGCCAAGGAGCCTGCATGTTGGGGATGTGTGCATGTCAGAAAGAGGTGAGTTCAGAGTCGACTCAACAGTCCAACCGGCAGGGCCTCGGTACATATCTTGGGCCAACGAGCCAAAATGTTGGGGTTGTGTGCATGTCAGCAAGAAGTGTGACTCACCCAGAACACTAGCAATGGACAATGAATATGCATGTAAAACGGATTGTAAGGTATGTACCAGGTTATGATAGAGACGTGGAGCGACGGCACTGCATGCTCAACAACAAACAAGAAGGAATTCTTCCAATAACAAGTTGTGAGATGCCTCAAGTTTTGAGACGCCCCAAGTTTTGAGACGTCTCAAAACTGAACAGCAAAACAGGAAAGGACTCTTCCGATAACAAACCGGCAATGCTTTATGCCGTCTCCTCCGACTCCGACTCACATCCCAACTGGCAGTTTGTGGGCTGTAGCACACTCACCTCTCTGTTGGCACTTTGTGGGCTGTAGCACACGAGCCCTGGGTTCAGCCGGTAGAGCTCAATTAAGGAGTAGAACTCAAAGTCCTTCACCACCTGCGCACAGCTGCTCGTGAGCAGCTGGTTGTGAGCTGTAGCAAACTCACCTCTCTGTTCGCAGTTTGTGGGCTGTAGCACACGAGCCCTGGGTTTAGCCGGTAGAGCTCAACCAAGGAGTAGAGCTCAAAGTCCTTCACCACCTGCGCACATCTGCTCGTGCCGCTCACTGAGTAGTCTGTATTGCAGTACTCCCCGCTACCGTCACCCGCCCCGTCTTCCCGCTCGATGCAGAGAGAGCGGGACGCAGGAAGGGGCGAGGAGCAGTCGTAGCCGGGGTTGAGCTGCTGCAGGGAGACAGAGGAGATGGCGAGAGAGGCTGCCACTGACTCGCATGTGTCGCCCTGCATTGGATGGGTGGGGGGAGGAGCGGGGGGGGGGGAGGAACAGGGAGGGGCGAGGAGCAGTCGAAGCCGGGGTTGAGCTGCAGCAGAGACAGGGAGGAGATGCTGAGAGATGCTGCCACTGACTCGCATGTGTCGCCCTGCGTGGGGATAAGAAACAACCGCATGACAGAGCAGCCGAGATACAAAGATAGCAGCTATACCTGCTAGCACAGAGCACACGACAGGGCGCAAGGGAGGTGAGTTGCCTTCTGAATGTAGTAGAAGAGAGAGCAAGAGGGAGGCCCTTGCAAGGTAGTTACCTTTTGAATGTAGTAGAAGAGAGAGCAAGAGGGAGGCCCTTGCAAGGTAGTTACCTTCTGAATGTAGTAGAAGAGAGAGCAAGAGGGAGGCCCTTGCAAGGTAGTTACCTTCTGAATGTAGTAGAAGAGAGAGCAAGAGGGAGGCCCTTGCAAGGTAGTTACCTTCTGAATGTAGTAGAAGAGAGAGCAAGAGGGAGGCCCTTGCAAGCTAGTTACCTTCTGAATGTAGTGGAAGACAGAGCAGGAGGGAGGCCCTTGCAAGGGAGGCGAGTTACCTTTTTGCAGAGATTTCTGCTCTAACGGGAGTTGGAGCTCTACAAAATGCTTCTCTGCAGCCACGCAAACTTTGTTGTTCACTAAGGAGAAAATTGGCTAAGTGTTGAAAAAGGCATAGATTTGGCACACACAGAAAATTCACTAGAATATAATAAAAATAGAATACAAGGGGTAAAATAGAAGCTACCCAACCAATGAACCATGCAGAGAACGTTCGCCCAAGAACGTTTACACAACTACTTTTAGCTGCGCTTTGCCAACTCAGCGTTGGCAGGTGAAAATTACAACATGTGCTTAGTAGGTAATTTTTACCTACCTAAAAGTAGTTGTTTTAGCTGTTCAGGTTGTTTTAAACAACTTCTGTAACGCACGTTTTTGTGAAAGAACAAAGAGTGAATGCACTAGGAAACAGGTGGGTACAAGTAGTATGACCTAAAAGTGTTGTACCCCATATTGTCTACCCCACTACAGCCTACACAGACTATAGCATATAAGTCTGACACACCCCCATAGGCAAAGTGGGGGAGAACAAGGGGTCACAAGACCAGTCAAGCAAAGCAAAGCAAGCTCAGGGTGGATCACAACGTCACCACACATTCCGAGCACAGGTTCAAGGCCACAAGGCCAGTTCACATGCAGGATCATATATATAAAGGTAAACAAGCAAGTGCAGGTATATGTAGAACACAGTACAAGCAAGGTCAAGAAGTAAGCAAGTGAGGCCAGGTAGGCACAAGACCTAGCATCGTACAAAAGCGCTGATGATCACAAGGCTGAAGTGCCTTGGTAAAGATATCAGCAGTGTTGGCCTGAGAGGCCACGTAAGCAAGGCGTAGCTGACCACGCTGCTGTAGCTCACGAGCAAGGAAGTAGCGAAGAGCAATGTGCTTCGTTCTGTGCTCCAGTCTGTGCTCCCGACACAAGGCCAACATGGCCTTGTTGTCTACGTACAGAACTGGAGGAGAACGAGGCGGCTCTCCTAGGTCAGTCAGCAGGTAGGTGAGCCAGCGTAGCTCCTGTGCAGCCATGGCCCCCGCGTAGATCTCAGCCTAAAAGCTGGAGCCGAGAACAGAAGACGAGCAGGTAGACCGCCACGAAACAGAGCCAGAACCAAGGCTGAAGGTGTAACCCTGTGACGACCGCTGCGTAGCCTGGTCGTCAGCCCAAGAAGCGTCTGCGTGACCTGTGAGGACCACTGAACGCCGCCCTCCATGTTGGTGCAACCCTACGGTTTGCACTCGGCTTGTTGTCCGTGTGCGTGAATGTGTGTGTGTATGGAATGGTATGAGGACATGGGATAATATATATTTCATGCTTATAATTGTGTGTGAATGTTGAGTCATGATGTCGAGTGTGTGTGTCGAGTCAATAGCGAGTTATCGCTAGACGCGTGTTACGCGGTCGTTTGTGTCTCGCGCGCGGTTTCTATTTTGTCGTGCGCGGTTTCTATTTTGTCCTGTGTCGAACGTTCGGCGTGTTGCAGGTGTGTGCAGCAGACCCATCAAGAACTCAAGGATGAGTTTGTGATGAAGAGCCCGAGCCTTGGTGTCAAGCCTCAAGTGATTTCGAAGCTTGCCAAAAGGGTACACCTCAAGATATTGAAGATAGTTACATTACTTTGTGTAGTGTAACATTTCACTTGGTGTAGGCCCTAGTGAAGGGTAGTTTCGAGACCCTTCGTGGTTGGGGACAGTGTGGCACTGTTCCACATCACTGTACCTCGGCTCTTGGGGTTTGTAGGAGCTGGGAATCATTCCCAACTCGTAACTCTTCCTATCTTGTGTTCTAAGACTATAGTGGCTGCCATAGTACCGTTCGTTCAAACCGACGCTGTGTCGTCAATTCTTTATCAAATCGTGCAATCTAAATTGCTAATTGTAGACAACGTGAAGACGCTCGAGATACAATTTGAATCAAGTCATTTGCAGCTGTGAGCAGAACGCTATCAACGTTTGAAACCGCTGTGCAGAAATCCGTCTGTGCTCTCTATCTTTCGTTTTAGGCACATTCAAGCCTATTGTGACTATAACAAGTGGTATCAGAGCCCCTTGGAGCAGTTTCGACAATGTCTGGACCTGAGGAAAGGGGTGGCAGAGGTGCTGGTGGCAGTGGAGAAGCTCAAGCTCAAGGCCAACCCCGTGATTCAGCCATGGCGCCCATGCAACCAAGTCTTGGCCCACCTAGGGATGAGCCTAGGGTGTTTGGGCTTGACAAGTTCAACGGTGACAACTTTGCTGAATGGTCCTTCAAGATGGAGAACATCTTTGACCACTATGACCTGCTGGAGGTGATGGAAGGAACGGAGAAGCGCCCCGAGAACGACCCGGAGAAGAGCCCGTGGGTGCGGAAGAGCGCACAAGGCTATCTCTTACTTGGGCAAGCGTTGGGGAGCAGTCAGATCCGTCACATCAAGCCATTCCAGCGTGAACCAGAGAAAGGACCAAAGGCATGGGCTGCTCTCAAGGGTGTACATGCTCCTGCAACAGCGGCGATAGCGGTGGTGTTGGAACGGCAAATGGCGGCACTTCGAATTGAAGAAGACGAAGCGGTTGAAGAAGGGGTGCAGAAATTCTTCGACTTGTTGACGCGGCTTGAGGGAGCTGATTTGAACTACAGTGAGCTCCAAAAGAAGACCAAGTTGCTGGCCTTACTCCCAGAGTCATGGTCCTCGCTCATCATCAACCTTAATTGCGACTTGCCCCGCCTCTCGCTTGAAGACGTGAAGCGAGCTATCCTTCAAGAGGATTTCCGCCGCCGTGAGTTGGCGAGTGCGGATGGCGCTGGGGCAGCGAGCATCGGCCGTGGATATGGTCGAGGAAGAGGCAGAGGACGAGGGGGAGGAAGGTTTGGTGGCAGCAACTTCGGCGGAGGCCGCAGGAGTGGCGGTTAAGGCAGCGACGACAAGAGCTACGGACGCGGTCGCGGCCGATTCGACGGCGAGTGTCACTATTGCCACAAGAGCGGACACATGTGGCGCGACTGCTACAAACTCCCTGATGGTTGGACCCCTGCTCAAGGCCAAGAGGGTAGAGGAGCAGGAGGAGGGAGAGGACGAGGCCGTGGAGGCCGTGGCGGTCGCGGTGGCGGAGCTGCAAACATGAAGAGCGGAGACAACGACAAGGACCCGAGCGACGATCGATACCCGGGTCTATTCTACTTCGTGTCGACGCAAGTACCGGCTGGTCCAGAGAAGGATGAAGGATTTGAGGAGCCAGCAGCTGTGGGGAAGGTGACCCTACACCCCCTGGACTATTGGGTGATTGATAGTGGCGCTACCTATAGCATGACACCTCGCCCGGACTTGCTCACCGAACTCGAGCCGTCACCGGTGAAGCATGTCACATCGGCTTTGGGGCAGCGAGCAGAGGTGAAAGGCATGGGCAAGGCCATGTTCAAGGGTGCTGATGGGAAGATGGTGGGCCTCAAGAACGTGCTTTGGGTTCCCAGCCTTGCTGCAAACCTGATTTCCGTGCGGCGGTTGGCAAAGGCCGGCATGGACACGAACTCGAAGGGAGCCAAGACCTACACCGCAAGGCTTGGCGATCGAATTCTTTGGGACCTTCATGAGGACAGGGATGTCTACAACGAGATGTGGCAGATCCCAGTGGTCCCTATGCCTAAGGAGAGGCAAGTGGCAGCAAGCATCAGCACCAAGGATGGAGCGGTCGGTAGCGCGATGGCGCGAACGGTCGCGCTAAGGAGAATGAGCTCAAGAAGAGCAAACCTGGAGGGACCAGCAAGTTCAGTGAACCTAAGGAGAGTGGTGCAGCAACCAAGGAGCAGCAAAAAGGTGAGGAGAACCCAGAGGCAGCAGCGGAGGAGGACTACGGAGAGAGTATGTGGGGCGCTATTGCGAGCGCGGCATTCTCCAATCCAACTTCGGCTACGGGGGAGTGTGATTGGCTCACCTTGCATCGGCGCATGGGGCATGTGGCCCTGCCCATCTTGCAGCAGCTAGTGAAGAATGAGATGGTTGCTGGCATACGTGTGAAGGGGGAGCCCGATGAGGTGCTTGGCTGCCCGACGTGCATTCAAGCCAAGTTCACCCGGTTTCCGTTCCCTAGTTCGGAGGCAACGGCAAAGGCACCGCTTGATGAGGTGGTGATGGACGTGGTGGGCCCCCTGAAGCTTGGAGCTGCTGGAGCTGATTATTTTCTCACCATTGTCGACGTCTACACCCGCATGACTTGGGTGTACGTGCTGGCCAAGAAGAGCGACGTGGCTGAAACGTTGAAGACGGATTGGTTCCCGATGGTGGAGCGGCAACAAGACCGTCTAGTCAAGTCAATCCGCACCGATCGAGGGGGAGAGTTCCTGAGCAAGGAGTTTGGGTTGTGGCTAAAGAAGAATGGTATTCGGCACTCCCTCACCATGCCATACTCCCCTGCAATGAACGGCATCGCCGAGCGAGCGAACCGCACAATCACGGAGGCGGCACGCGGGTTGCTCATTGAAGCCGGGCTACCCGACTATTTCTGGCCTGATGCGGTGCGGAGCGCGTGTGTGGCCAAGAACAGAGCCTTGACTCATGTGGGAGCAGACAAATGGGTGCCCTATGTGGAGTGGCTAGGAAGGAAGCCAAAGGTGGATATGCTTCGGGTGTTCGGGTGCATGTGCATGGCGCTCGTGCCTAAGCATCTTCGGCACAACAAGCTTGGTGCCAAGGCGGTGTGGGCCGTGCACTTGGGCATGGCTCAAAACAGCAAGGGATGGCTTCTTTGGGACCCATTCACCAAGAAGTTCTTGGTGAGCAGGGAATGCAAGTTCATGGAGAACTTCATGTACAAGGATTGGAAGGCGGAGAATGAGGCGAAGATAGGCGTGCGGTTTGGGGAGGTGAAGAGTTCCGGTTTGGAGCATGTGGAGCTGCCTTTGGAGCTGAGCAGCGGCAGCACAACCACAAGGCAATCCTCCCTTGTGAATGGGGGAGAGGAGGCCAATGATGCAGAGGAAGAAGAGGAGGAGGTGCAGCAAGTGAGCGAGCGTGCACCGTCACTCCCTTCCCGTACTACGAGTGCTCCACGGATTCGAGCCACACCGCAGCAACGCCAAGGCCTTCAAGTCCCTGCAGCTGAGGAGGAAGGAAGGGGGAAGAGGAGAGTTCAACCCCCTAATAGGCTGACCTATGATGCGCCGGGAAAGCAGGGCAAGACAGCCCTGGCCGGAGCGGCAATGATGGTCGGAGACGACGAGGAGAGTGACTACGAGGAGTGTGCCTTCGCGTTCTTCTCTCCGGTGGAGATGCCGGGAGAACCAGCAACTCTCAAGGAGGCTTTGGAGAGTAGTGATGCTGAGGAGTGGAAGAAGGCCATGGAGAGTGAGCTGAAGAGCATCGAGGAGAATGACACGTTTGAATTGGTGGAGCTACCGGAGGGGCGTACGGCGATAACGTCCAAGTGGCTCTTCAAAATCAAGTCGGATGCCGACGGCAAGATCGAGCGCTACAAGTCTAGGCTTGTAGCCAAGGGGTACCAGCAGAAGGAGAAGGTGGACTTCAAGGAGCTGTTTGCCCCTGTGGTGAAGCCGACGACGCTGCGAACCCTATTCGCGGGAGCCGCCATCAAAGGATGGGTAGTTAAGCAAATGGACATCGTAACGGCATTCCTTAACGGCATCCTTGAGGAGGAGATTTTTATGGCGCAGCCAGAGGGGTTTGATGATGGTAGTGGCAGAGTGTGGAAGCTGAAGAAGGCCCTCTATGGGCTGAAGCAGGCCCCTAGGCAATGGTACATGAAGCTGCGCGAAGTGTTGGAGGGGATCGGCTTCACTCCCTCAACGGCCGATCACTCCTTGTTCATGCTTGGCGAGGGGGAGCAGAGGAGTTTCATGGTGGTTTATGTGGATGACATCCTCATTTTCTCACCCTCTTCTGACCTTGTGAAGGAGGTGATGCTGAAGCTTCAAGACAAGTTCAAGTGCAAGGCCCTTGGTGACGTGAGCTTCTACCTTGGGCTCCACATCGAACGAGATGTGGAGAAGCGGTGCATGCGGGTGCATCAACGAAAGTACCTGGAGGCATTGGCTGCCAACTTTGGGCAGAGTGAAGGCCATGTGGCTACACCCTTTCCCTCTGGGTTCAAGTGTGTGAAGGGACCAGAGGAGGAGAGCGTTGGTGAAGAGGAGAGGCGCCGATTTCACTCGTTGGTGGGCAGCCTCATGTATGCGGCGGTAAACACCCGACCGGACGTCGCGTTTGCTACCGGGCAGCTGGCTAGGGTTGTGCAATGCCCTAATGAGGAGCAGGTAGCAGCTGGAATGAGGGTGGCCAAGTATCTTGGCCAAACACCGACCGTTGGGCTGCAATACTCGGCGGCGGCACAAAGGCGGCAAAAGGGCGTGGATGGTGTTGAACCCGGGCGTTTGTTCCTCACCGCCTACTCGGATGCTTCATATGCATCAGAACCAGAGGACATGACAAGTGTGGGAGGCTTCATATGCTGTGTTGGTGGAGGCCCAACTGCTTGGGAGAGCAAGAAGCAGGTTGACCAAGCTTTGAGCTCGGTGGAGTCCGAGTACATGGCACTCTTCCGTGCCGTACGGGAGATTGTGTGGCAGCGGCGTTTGTTGGCTGAATTGGGGGAGGAGCAGCAAGGACCTACCCCACTGTACTGTGACAGCCAGGGTGCCATTGCTCTTGCTAAGAACCCTGTGTTGCATGGACTGACGAAGCACATGAGGGTGAAGTGGCATTGGACGAGGAGCATGGTAACCGCGGGTGAAGTTGAGTTGCGCTACGTGAAGACCACGGGGCAGCCGGCTGACATGATGACCAAGAGGCTGGTGGAGCAGCAGCATTGGAAGTGTTGCAAGCTGGCTGGGATGGCTCTGAACTGAGAGAGCAACATATCCTAAGGCCAACAATCCGAGGGGGAGTTTGTTGGTGCAACCCTACGGTTTGCACTCGGCTTGTTGTCCGTGTGCGTGAATGTGTGTGTGTATGGAATGGTATGAGGGCATGGGATAATATATATTTCATGCTTATAATTGTGTGTGAATGTTGAGTCATGATGTCGAGTGTGTGTGTCGAGTCAATAGCGAGTTATCGCTAGACGCGTGTTACGCGGTCGTTTGTGTCTCGCGCGCGGTTTCTATTTTGTCGTGCGCGGTTTCTATTTTGTCCTGTGTCGAACGTTCGGCGTGTCGCAGGTGTGTGCAGCAGACCCATCAAGAACTCAAGGATGAGTTTGTGATGAAGAGCCCGAGCCTTGGTGTCAAGCCTCAAGTGATTTCGAAGCTTGCCAAAAGGGTACACCTCAAGATATTGAAGATAGTTACATTACTTTGTGTAGTGTAACATTTCACTTGGTGTAGGCCCTAGTGAAGGGTAGTTTCGAGACCCTTCGTGGTTGGGGACAGTGTGGCACTGTTCCACATCACTGTACCTCGGCTCTTGGGGTTTGTAGGAGCTGGGAGTCATTCCCAACTCGTAACTCTTCCTATCTTGTGTTCTAAGACTATAGTGGCTGCCATAGTACCGTTCGTTCAAACCGACGCTGTGTCGTCAATTCTTTATCAAATCGTGCAATCTAAATTGCTAATTGTAGACGACGTGAAGACGCTCCAGATCCAATTTGAATCAAGTCATTTGCAGCTGTGAGCAGAACGCTATCAACGTTTGAAGCCGCTGTGCAGAATTCCGGCTGTGCTCTCTATCTTTCGTTTTAGGCACATTCAAGCCTATTGTGACTATAACACTCCAAGCACTAGCCCCATGCCCGACGTACTGCACAAGTAGCGCAACACCCTCTTCGCTGCAGCCATGTGCTCTGGTCGGTGTCTCCCAGGAGCAACATAGCGTGCCAAGATGCTAAGAGGGTATGCAAGGTCAGGTCGAGTGCAGGTCATCAGGTACATGAGGCAGCCAACAAGCTCTGGGTACGGGCCACTCGGCTCTACGGACTCATCCGAAGGCAGAGCTGAGAGCGAGTGGCGGGTAGACAGAGGAGTGGCCTGAGGCGAGGAGTACGTGAAGTCGAAGCGCTGAAGGACCTGCTGCCCCATGTGTGACTGAGTCAGGGTGATGGTGCGCTGTGCTCTGTCACGGGTGATCTGCAAGTCAAGGTAGCTGCGCAGTTCACCCAAGTCTGTGCACGTGTGTCTCTTCTGCAGCTCGGACTTCACGTGGGCGAGTCCAGCAGTGTCAGCAGTGGCAAAGACCAAGTCGTCGACGTACACGAGGATGTAGAATGGCGGCAAAGAGGTGTCGGTGCGCAGAAACAGCGACGGGTCGGCAGTAGAAGGAGCAAACCCAAGAGCCGCAAGTGTAGTCCTCAGTGTGTCGTGCCACTCACGGGGCGTCTGGCGGAGACCGTAGACTGGCCGCCGGAGGCTCCACTGGGTACCAGGGGGGAACGACCCAGTGAAGCCAGGTGGGCGGCGCAGCCAGATCTCCTCGTGCAGGCTGCCCTGCAAGAAAGCTGTGCTGAAGTCAAGAGAGTGAAGCTCGTAGTCGCGCTGAGCGGCTACGTGCAGCAGCACCCGAAGAGTGGTCATCTTCGGGGTGGGAGAGAAGGTCTGAAAGTAGTCAACTCCCTGCCGCTGACTGAAGCCTCGAGCCATGTAACGCGCCTTGAAGACAGGCGGAGAACCCGGCGGCCGCTTCACCCTGAAAATCGACATGCCACTGACGATGTTCGCCCCAGGTGGGGGAACCTCGTCGACGTAGGTGCCTGTGGACTTCCAGGAAGCCATCTCTGCGTCCATGGCTGACTGCCACTGTGAGGAGTAGGGACCCTCGATCGCCTCAGCGTACGATCGAGGAGTCGGGATGTCTGGTGCATCCGGGTCTCCCTCAAGGGCAATCAGCATGGACACGAGATGAGGCAAAGCAGCAGCAAAACACTGGAACTCCTCCTGCCTGTCTTCAAGGACGTCCGTGCTAAGAGCACACTCACCCCCGACGGACGGAGGACAGACAGACTCAGACTCAGCAACAAGACTAGCAGCGTAGTCTAGACGACAGTGAGCAGCGAAGTCGACCAACTCAGCAACTAAGGCAGACGCAGCAGTGGACTCAAAGGAAGGGTCAGTGACAACAGTAGCCAGGAGACGCGTGACAGTAGGACTGGCAGCACGAAGAGAGTCCGACTCCGGGTCAGCAAGAGCAGGAAGAGAGGACTCAGGAGGAGACGGCAAAGGGACACGCTGCGGAGCAGTGGAAGGACGCAGTGCCATCTGGTGCGTGCCCGGGACCGCAGGAGGACGCTGACGCGGAACACGACGACTAGTGCGAGCAGTACGAACAGGCGACGCAGGACGAGACGCAGGCACACGACGCTCAGCAAGACCTCCAGTAGGACCAGTGTAGGGAGAAGGAGCAGGCAGTGGGGAGGCGGGCTGTAACTGTGACTGCAACTGGTCAGGCTGTGGACACTCTAAGGGAGGAGGAGGACTAGTAGAAGGCGGGAGACCAAGAACCTGCTCAAGGAGCGGAACGAAGTACGGCCGCGGCCGCGCAGCGACTCCAGAAACAGCAGGGACAGCGCCAGGACCCCCAGCTGCAGCACCAGCGCCCGCAGCACCTCCAGCTCCAGCAGCGCCAACTCCAGCACCCTCAGAAGCACCAGCGCCAGCAGCACCGCCAGCTCCAACACCAGCAGCACCTCCGGCTCCAGCAGCGCCTACGCCAGCACCCTCAGAAGCACCAGCGCCAGCAGCACCGCCAGCTCCAACACCAGCAGCACCTCCACCTCCAGTAGCGCCAACTCCAGCACCCTCAGAAGCACCAGCGCCAGCAGCACCTCCAGTGCCAACACCAGTAGGACCGCCAGCTCCAGCACCGCCAGGAGCTCCAGTGCCAGGAGCACCTCCAGGCCCAGCAGCTCCTGTACCCACAGCACCACCAGCAGCTCCAGTACCTCCAGCAGCACCAGCAGCACCTCCAGCAGGACGAACGCCAGCAGCTCCAGCAGCACCCCGGAGGCCGCGACAGTACCGAGAGTACCAGTCACGTAGCTGCTGGGAAGAGAGAGCTCCCCTAGGCGCAGCACCCCCAGGCTCAGGACCTCCAGAACCCGCGCCCCCAGGGACAGCACCCCCAGGCTCAGGACCTCCAGAACCCGCACCCCCAGGGACAGCACCCCCAGGCTCAGCACCCCCAGTCTCCGCACCCCCAGGCTCAGCACCCCCAGTCTCCGCACCCCCAGGCTCAGCACGCTCAGTACCTCGCCCAGGACCAGAGTCGACAGCTACCTCGACAGGCTCAACCGGGTCTACCTGGGAAACACCTGAGGGAGCAGGGACCTGGGGAGGCAAGGGGTCTACCAAGGCAGCACCTGGCGTGAGGAAGAGTGGCGGAGGGGGGAGCGGGGCAGTGCGGTAGGGGAAGAGCCGGTAGAAGGGGACCGACTCGTCAAAGGTGACGTCCTGGGACGACAGAACACGGCGCGAGGTGGGGTGGTAAAACTGCCAACCAGGCGCGTCGGGGGGGAAGCCAAGGAAGACGCAGGGAACAGCACGGGGGGACAGCTTGTCCGCAGACAAGTCGCGGACAAAAGCCCGAGATCCCCAGACACGAAACGCAGACGCATCGCCAACCTTCCCCGTCCACCTCAGAGTAGGGGAGGTCTCCGGCAAGGAGACCCGGGGCTGAAGGTTGATCTGATGCGCCGCGTACTGAACCGCGAACGGCCACAGAAAATGGGGAGCAGCCGTATGGATCATGGACGTGCGAGCAACGTCCATGACCATGCCAATGCGGCGCTCAGCAATCCCATTTTGCTGTGGAGAGGCCGGAAGCGTGAACGTCTGGCGGATGCCCTGTGCACGACAGAAGGCTCGCAGAAGGTCAGAGGAAAACTCACCGCCTCTGTCGGAGTGCAGACGCAAGACAGGAAAGTCCGAGCCGAAACTCTCTCTGAGCTGGAGACGAGCTGCGCGGATTCAGTCGATCAACACCTCAGTGACATCGCGCAAGGGGAAGACTGCGGTGAAACGCGAGTAGTCGTCAACCACCAGCAGGAAGTAACGCTCGTGACCCTGTCCACGGACGCGGGCTGGGCCCCACACGTTCATGTGAAGCGTCTGCAGCGGAGCCTCTGTCGGAGGAAACTCGGAGGAGTGAGGAGCGGCGCGCTGCCGCCCCTCGACGCAGGGAACGCAGGTGGGGCCAGGCCCCGGAGGAAGAGAAGGGAGGGACCGGGGGAGACCCGAGACAAGGAAACGAGAGGCCATGCCTCGGAGACGAGGCAGGGAGGGGTGACCAAGGCGGTGGTGCCAGAGGAGAGTCTGGTGAGACAGGAGACGACACGAGCAGGGGGCAGACTCAGGGCCAGACCTGGACGCTGCAGCAAAGACCTGACTCGACGCAGCTACTTGAGGAGACTCAGCAGTCAGCGTGTACAGGCTCGACCCCGGCTGACGGGAAAACGTGGCCAAGTGTCGGCCCGTCCTAGCACACGTACAGTGGGTCACTCGCTGACGTGCAGGGGTGAACTGGTCAACCCCTGCGTCCTGTAGGTCAGCACCACTCACCAAGTTCGTAGAGAATGAGGGGAGGTAAAGACCCGACAGAGAGCCAGAAGGGGCCACCGGACACGATAAGACAGTGGAGAAGTGGGCAAGGACGGGACCCCCAGAGGGGTCTGCCAGGGAGACTGCAACCGGCCGACTAAGCGGCGTGAGTGTGGTGCGGTCTCGAAAGAAGGAGCGGGAAGCACCCGAGTCAAGGGTGAAGGTGCTTAACACCTGAGACGACGTGGTACCTGAGAGAGCAGACTCACCAGCACCTGGGGCAGCAGACTCACCAGCACCTGGGGAAGCAGACTCACCAGCACCTGGGGCAGCAGACTCACCAGCACCTGGAGGAGCAGACGCACTAGCACCTAGAGCAGCAGCCTCACCAGCACCTAGAGCAGCAGCCTCAATGCCCGGGTCAGGCGGAACACACAGGTAACAGTCACCCACATCACTAGTAGGCAATGCATACATGGCAGTGAGGATAGCATCATAGTCAAGAGCATAGATATCTACCCTCTGCCTAAGCAGCTCCACCCAGTCGAGGAGCTCAGCGGCGTCGCCAAACTCCGTACGCCAGACGTCGCTCAGACGGGCGAAGCAGCGGGACTCGGCGTGACCAAGCGTCCCGCAGGGCTGACCAGTCCGAGCACCAGTGCGAATGACGTACGGACAGCGGGCAGAACTCCGTGTCCCTCCACGCTGAGCGTACCACTCACGAAGCTGCTGGGGCGAAAGGACCGTGGGCGGACTACGCTGCAGCTGCACCTGGCCACTACAAGTAGCTCCCGAACTCCTCACGCCAGAACGACTCCCACTACGGCCACCCCGACAACCCCAAGTAGCGTACCACTCACGAAGCTGCTGGGGCGTGAGGGACTCACGCGGACGTCGCTGGAGCTGCATCTGGCCACCGCCAGGAGCAGGAGGAGCAGTGGTAGCCACAGTAGCAGCAGTAGAAGCAGTAGCAGTAGTCGTAGCGCGGCCACCCCTACAACCCCAACTAGCGTACCACTCACGAAGCTGTTGGGGGGTGAGGGACTCACGCGGACGGCGCTGGAGCTGCATCTGGCCACGCCAGAAGCAGCAGTAGCAGTAGAAAGAGCAGTAGCAGCAAGAGCAGCAGAAACAGCAGTACGGGTAGGGCAGTGCTCACCAGTGGCGAGAAAGGGCAGGCGTACGACGGCGGCAACGGCGAGGCCGCTACCACTGCAAGGCGAGGGCTCCGCGGCTGCTGCAGGGGCGGCTGCTCCAGGGGCGGCTCCTGCAGGGGCGGCTGCTCCACGGGCGGCTGCTGCAGTGGCGGCTGCTCCAGGGGCGGCTGCTGCAGTGGCGGCTGCTCCAGGGGCAGCTGCTGCAGTGGCGGCTGCTCCAGGGGCGGCTGCTGCAGGGGCGGCTGCTCCAGGGGCGGCTGCTGCAGTGGCGGCTGCTCCAGGGGCGGCTGCTGCAGGGGCGGCTGCTCCAGGGGCGGCTGCTGCAGGGGCGGCTGCTCCAGGGGCGGCTGCTGCAGTGGCGGCTGCTCCAGGGGCGGCTGCTGCAGTGGCGGCTGCTCCAGGGGCGGCTGCTGCAGTGGCGGCTGCTCCAGGGGCGGCTACTGCAGGTGGCGGCTGCTCCAGGGGCGGCTGCTGCAGTGGCGGCTGCTCCAGGGGCGGCTGCTGCAGTGGCAGCTGCTCCAGGGGGCGGCTGCTGCAGGGCGCGGGTTAGGGCAGGGCGCCGCGGCGGTCAGGGGGCGGCGCGGCTGCTGCAGGGGGCGGCTGCTGCAGGGCTGAAGTGGCGGCTGCTCCAGGGCGCGGGTTAGGGCAGGGCGCCGCGGCGGGCAGGGGCGACGCGGGAGCCGCAACGGGGCCGCGAGGGAGCCGCGACGGGGCCACGAGGGGCCTGGAGAGGGGCCGCGGAGGGGCCGCGACGAGCCGCGGCGAGCCACGAGGGGCCGCGAGGGGCCGCGACAGGGCCGCGAGGGGCCGGGAGAGTGGCCGCGAGGGGCCGCGAACGGCCGCGGAGGGGCCGCGCGACGAGCCACGAGGGGCCGCGAGGGGGGGGCCGCGAGAGGGGCCGCGAGGGGCCGCGAACGGCCGCGGAGGGGGCGGCTAAGGGGCCGCGAGGGGCCGTGAGAGGGGCCGCGAGGGGCCGTGAGAGGGGGGGCCGCGAGGGAGCGGCTAAGGGGCCGCGAGGGGCCGTGAGAGGGGCCGCGAGGGGCCGCGAACGGCCGCGGAGGGGGCGGCTAAGGGGCCGCGATGGGCCGTGAGAGGGGCCGCGAGGGAGCGGCTAAGGGGCCGCGAGGGGCCCTGATAGAGGGGCCGCGAGGGGCCGTGAGTGGGGCCGCGAGGGAGCGGCTAAGGGGCCGCGAGGGGCCGTGAGAGGGGCCGCGAGGGAGCGGCTAAGGGGCCACTAAGGGCGGGGGACGCGGGGCGCGACTCGGGCAGGGGTGAGGTGCGCTCCGGGCAGGAAAAAAAAAACTTTCGAATTTTCGGTGGGCCCTAGGAAACGTTCTCACTAGGGAACCTGCTCTATACCATGTGAAAGAACAAGGAGTGAATGCACTAGGAAACAGGTGGGTACAAGTAGTATGACCTAAAAGTGTTGTACCACATATTGTCTACCCCACTACAGCCTACACAGACTAAAGCATATAAGTCTGACAGTTTTCGTAGTTACGAAAACGTGCGCCAGGTTCATTCTGTGCAGGTGGTTCAATTTCGCCCCAGATTGAACACCCTAGTTCCGCGCACTGTTCCCCGGGGTCAATTTCTCAATGTCCGCAATGTTCCGAAATTCCCACGTAAAAGTTCCGAAACGATCGCGTTTTCGCGTCGGAAGGGTTCGCCGGTCGAGATTGTGGTCTTCTGCAGAATTTTGTTTCTGCAGACGCGCCTTCTTCTGCAGCTCCGAAATCTCTGCAGATGCGCTTTCTTCTGCAGATGCGCACTCTTCTGCAGCACCACGACCTGCTCTGCAGATTCGCCCTCCTCTGCACAGCTCCACCTCGACCTAGGCGCAGAATTCGCTTGCAGAAATTTCGCTCCCTTGCAGAAAGTGACGACCATCTTCTGCAGGGTCAATGCCAGCTCGACACTCCCCTGCATTGATCATGCTTGGTCGTCGCAGAGAAAATTGACCCGTCTACACCACACACCAGAGCAGAACATAAAGAAAGAAAGAAAACATGCAGAAAAGAAACACACAAGAATTGCAGAAGTCTGCAATTCGCACACACCATCACCGCACCAGCCATGAAAAGGTTATGGCACCTATTCCTCGCCGAGAGGACCCTCTGCGCAGCTCCCCTTCGTTGAAAGCCTTACTTGACCAACTTTTGCAAAGCACTTGTCGAACGCAGGGAAATGTAGCGCTTTCGTCAGGTAATCCGCCGGCTGCTCGATCGTCGAGATGTACTGCAGCTTCAGCTTGCGACGTTTCACCATGCTCTGCAACCACATGTAGCGCCGCTCCATGTGTTTCAGCTTTCCCTTCAGCCCCATTCCTTCTGACACAGAAATCGCAGATTGATTGTCGACGTGTATAATCGTTGGTGACGTCTCGTCGAGTATGCGAAATTCTGCCATCAGAAAACGAAGCTTTCGAGCCTCCTTTCCAGCCTCCACTGCAGCGATGTACTCCGACTCTGTAGAAAAGTGAGTGATGCACCTGATCCTCTGACTTGCCCATGAAATAGCAGCTCCACCGAGAGTGAAAATGTAGCCACCTGTGCTGCTGCGATTCTGCTTGTCTCCTGCATCGTCTGCATCTGCGAAGCCGACGAGACGCATCTCTCCATTTCCGCCGCCGAACTCGAGAGCAACATCGCGCGTCCCAACAAGGTACGCAATGCAGCGGTCGAGCTCCCTCCAATGCTGGTCGCTTCGAATCGTTTGACCAGACGCAAGTTTGCTGCAGGCGAAGGAGATGTCGGGGCGAGTAGTGCAGGCAGCAAACTGCAGAGAGCCAACCCTCTGCCGATACTCTTCTTCTGTGCGCGCCTGCAACTTCTCGTCATCAAATGTCAGCACCTTGAAGGCGTCGACCGAAATTGGCGTCTTCGGGACTCGCTGAGGAGGTCCTTCTGGCAGAAAACGCCTCTGCACCCTGTCGACGTAGCCTCTCTGATGCAGCCAGATCTTCCCCGCTTCCCTGTCTCTGATCAGCTCAAGTCCCAAGTACTTGTTGACAGGGCTGATCTCCCGCAATTTGAAGGCGTTTTCGAGCAGCGCCTTCAGTTCTGCCAGATGTTCCTTGCTGCGGCTCGCGGTGAGCAGATCGTCGACATAGACGAGCACCCAGCACATGTCGTGGTTCTCGTCCTCGTGGAAGTAGAAAGCTTCGTCGACCTGACTCTTCGACCATCCTGCATCTTCCAGCACTTCGTCGAGGGCCTCGTACCACAACATCGGACTCTGCTTCAGTCCATACAGGCTTTTCTTCAGCATGCAGACTCGACCCGTCCCGTCGTTGTAGAACTCGGGCTGCTCCATGAAGAGAGGACGATCAAGTTTCGCATTCAGAAATGCATTTGTCATGTCAAGTTGCATCAACTCCAAATTTTCGTCAGCTGCGTTCGACAGATGCATCCGAGCAGTTCCGTAGCTTCTGACGGGGGCAGATATAGCGTCGAAGTCGTCAGGGGTCTGCGTGTAGCCTTTGACAACAAGTCGACCCTTCTCTCGGTCGACCGTAACGTCTAGGTTGTACTTCGTCGTCAAAACCCATCGATTCTTCATGACATTCACCCCAGGCGGTCGAGGAACCAGCTCCCAAGTCTCTTGGTCGTAGAGGGTCTGCATCTCTGCATCCATTGCAGCTTTGACCGCTTCACCTTTCCAACTCTACAAAGCTTCTGCGACTGTCATGGTCGAAATGTCCCAACGATGATCCGTGTCGACGACGCACTCGTCAGTAGAGTCGAGCTCTTTCTGCACTACATCCTCACGCATGTCGTGGAGCGAAGTCATCGTAAACATCGTCAGTGCTTCGCGGAATCAGATCGGATTCTGAATCTTTTGACCGTAGCGAGAGACCTGAAAATTTTCGTCTGCCGGTCCTTCTTCTACAGGTTGCTCTTTTGCGGCAATTTCTTCTAGCTCAGGCATCTCTTCTTCAATAGTTTCTTCTGCAGGCAGCTCGTCTGCAGATCGATCTTCTGCCGATTGCTCTTCTGCGGATCACTCTTCTACGGATTTTTCGTCTGCAGGCTGTTCGACTTCTCGACGCTCATTGGCGACGACATTCATCGACAATTTGCTCCCCTCTTCGCCAAGGAGTGTCGACAATGGCACCATTTTTCAGTCGAAGGAAAGAACGTTGAAGAAGAGGCAGTCGACAGCTGCTCCCCGGTCGCAGAAGAGTCAGAGCGAATGTCTTCTGCAGAAGGAACCTGCTCCTCGGAAGGAGCGTCATCTGCAGGAGAAGTGTCTTCTGCAGGAGGAGTCTCTGGCAACGGCGAGAGTTGCACTGGAGGGTTGTCAGTGGGCAGCTGCGGTCGAGGAATCGGCTTGGGCACGAGCAGAGGGGCTGGTGCCTTAGTCATTTCGTCATCATCGTCGTCATCATCCGCAGGATCCGTCGGGAAGGATGCCACATTGTCGAGCGCAGCACGGTCGACGGTGGGACTCTGCTTCGTCGCCTTCCACTCTGCAAGAGACATGGTCTCGTAGAAGATGGCATCGACTGTGGTGATCAAACGGTTGCTCGACAAGTCGAGAACCAACCACCCCTTACTCTGCTGCGAGACACCCAGGTGGAGACCCCAACGAGCTTTCGGCTCCAACTTCCCCCCCCGCTGACTCTCTGGAATGAGGTACTGCAGCATACACCCCCAAACTCTAGCCATCCCAAGGTCAGGCTTCTTGTCGAAGAGCACTTCATAAGGAGTTACCCCTGATGGCAGAGAGGAATGTTCCAGAAGATTCCTCACCCAAACAGCTTGCAGAGCTGCAAGGTGCCACCAAAAGTGGGGAGCTCCCATGTGCAGAAGCATCGTCCTAACTTCTTCGACGACAGTCCGCATTTCACGTTCCGTCATCTTGTTCTGCTGTGGCGTATAGGGGCAGGCGAGGTCGTGCTCAATCCCTTTCTCTTCGAGGAACTCGGTGAATTTTCTTCCCAAAATTTCGCCACCTCGATCAGAGTGGAGAGCCTTCAGCGAAGCCTCACATTGCCTCTCTGCACGCAGAAGCCACATCTGGAAAACGCGCAGAGCATCGCTTTTCTGCGCAATCGGGTAGATCCAGACATAGCGAGATTTTCGATCCTTGAGCAGAAGAAAGTAGCGGCTGCCATCTTTCGCAGGAACTCGGAAGGGCCCGCAGAGATCGACGTGCACTACTCCCAGCACCTTCTGCTCTTCACTCCTCTCTTGAGGGAAACTATGCGGAATAATCTTTCCCCCCACACAAGAAACACACGGTAAATCAGGGTTGGCCGACTTGTCAATATCCAAGCCTGTCGCTGCACCATGCGTCGCCGTCTGCTTGATTGTTTCGACGCCCGCATGAGCAAGTCGA
The DNA here is from genome assembly GCA_947471745.1 of Closterium sp. Naga37s-1. NCBI lineage: Eukaryota > Viridiplantae > Streptophyta > Zygnematophyceae > Desmidiales > Closteriaceae > Closterium > Closterium sp. Naga37s-1. Next base: position 798,297 of record CANJKZ010000314.1, on the reverse strand, counting down.
GGATGCCACACGACCATCTTCGCCCGTGTATCCGTCGCCAAGGTCCGCAGAGCAATCGCCTCCTCTGCCGATTTCTGCAGCGGCCACACCTGGAAATCTGTGCTGAGCACTCGTCCTCGATAACGAGCGCGTCCAAGGACTGTCCCATTAGTAGAGAGAAGGAGGGTCTCTTCACCTTCATCCTTCAGCTTTACTCCACAATCCTTCAGCTGGCCAGCAGACAACAGATTCGCATGGATTCCAGGCACGTAGAGCACATCAGGAATCAGAATCTGCTTCCCAGCTTCACCGCGTAGAGCGATTGTTCCGCGAACACACACGTCTTGGAATGCCCAGTTGAATCCGCGTACATGTTTAATGTCGCCGCCTTCATGCATTTCGACAAAGGCTGCATCGTCGCCCATCAGATGATGTGAGCAGCCACTGTCAAGAAGAACAACTGCAGGATCGGCCTCGACGGCTGCAGCAATCGCCTGAAAATCCTCACCATCTTCCGCATTCAGCGAAATGAGCAGATCGGTCGTCTGCAGCTGGTCCACAACTGGTCCCACCATTGAACAAGAAGGTCCCTTTTTGTTGGTCGAATTGGAGTTGTCGCTCTGCGCTCCAGTCTTCGAAGAACTCTCCTTCTGCGCGGAAGCATTGTTCTCTTGTCGGCACGTTGTTCGCACTGGAACGCAAAGTGACCGACTTCTCCGCAGACCCAGCAAGGTTTCTTCGAGCTCCGTTTGTTGTTCTGCTGTCGACCATCTTTCTTCTGCTGCTCCTTGTTCGACGACTTCTGCTCCGTAGAACCGCCAGTTGTCGAAGAAGACCAACGCTTCTGCTACTGCTGCTGCTGTTGCTGCTGCCGTCCCGTCGACGCCCAGTTGACCTGTGGCAGAGGTGATTCCTTCCGCTTTTTAAGCTCGAGCGTGCACTCCTCCGCGATAATTCTGCTCGTCAAAGTGTTTTCGTCGAGGGTCTTGCAGTTTTCCGGAGATTGTAGCATTCGTCGAAGATACTTGTACTCCGCGGGAAGACCTGTGAGGACATGAGTCACATACGAGACCATCGAATAGTTCACACCAGCCATTCGCAGATTAGCGAGAATCATCTGCGCACGATTGCAGTAAGTCGTCGCCGTCTCATGCTCCGCCATCTCTAGCGTCGCCAAGCTCCTCTCCAGCTGGCCGATATAGAGATAGTCCGTTGCTTTGTAGGTCTCCATGATGAAGCGCCACGCCTGGTAGCCCGCGTCCACTCGTAGATGACATGACTTCAAGGCGATCTTCACGGATGGAGAGCAGCAGCGCGATATCACCATAAAGGTCAGAAGTTGCGCCGAGCGAAATTGTGTATACTGCGAAATGTCGCTCAGCCGTGGAACCTTGATCAAGCCGTCGATGAACTGCTTCAGCTGCGCGATTTCAAGTTGAGGCTCAATGGACTCCCTCCACACGGATAAGTCATGACGTCCTTCCAGAGGCTTGGGCACCGTGATCTTGTCGGGAGAAAATTTGAAGTATCCGTAATCAGGAGCAATTCCGCTGCTTTCGATGCCGATGGATGAGAAACCGCCGAGCTTCCACCAGTCTTCACTGCAGGTCCTCAACCGCTCAAGCGTCCTTTGCCAGCCGCCTTCTTCGGACTTGTATCCACCTTCTGCTGCGAGCCTTCTCCAGGGCTCATCGGTTCTCCTTGTCCTAGAACACCTCGTGGCTCCTGCATTCCGCCTTCCGCCGGTTCTTCAGCGTTCTCGTCGTCTCCAGAAGTCTGCAATTCCTCATCCCCCTCTGCACGAGTCGGTGGATGTCCCATCTCCCATTGAGCTCGTACGCCCTACAGCATGAAGTTGAGCTCCTGCTCGGTGAGGTTTCCACCTTCATGACGAGCAAGCACCGCAGCCTCCCGCTCACTTAGACTGTCGATTCCCTCAAGGATATCCACAGTATCCTCCATGTCGACGAGCTAAGTTCACTGAGACCTAACGTAGAGGAACGGGCTCTATGCGTGTTCGATCCACGCTCACCGCACCATGCAGAGATTTCTGCTCTAACGGGAGTTGGAGCTCTACGAAATGCTTCTCTGCAGCCACGCAAACTTTGTTGTTCACTAAGGAGAAAATTGGCTAAGTGTTGAAAAAGGCATAGATTTGGCACACACAGAAAATTCACTAGAATAGAATGAAAATAGAATACAACAAGGGGTGAAATAGAAGCTACCCAACCAATGAACCATGCAGAGAACGTTCGCCCAAGAACGTTTACATAACTACTTTTAGCTGCGCTTTGCCAACTCAGCGTTGGCTGGTGAAAATTACAACATGTGCTTAGTAGGTAAATTTTACCTACCTAAAAGTAGTTGTTTTAGCTGTTCAGGTTGTTTTAAACAACTTCTGTAACGCACGTTTTCGTAGTTACGAAAACGTGCGCCAGGTTCATTCTGTGCAGGTGGTTCAATTTCGCCCCAGATTGAACACCCTAGTTCCGCGCACTGTTCTCCGGGGTCAATTTCTCAATGTCCGCAATGTTCCGAAATTCCCACGCAAAAGTTCCGAAACGATCGCGTTTTCGCGTCAGAAGGGTTCGCCCATCGAGATTGTGGTCTTCTGCAGAATTTCGTTTCTGCAGACGCGCCTTCTTCTGCAGCTCCAAAATCTCTGCAGATGCGCTTTCTTCTGCAGATGCGCACTCTTCTGCAGCACCACGATCTGCTCTGCAGATTCGCCCTCCTCTGCACAGCTCCACCTCGACCTAGGCGCAGAATTCGCTTGCAGAAATTTCGCTCCCCTGTAGAAAGCGACGACAATCTTCTGCAGGGTCAATGCCAGCTCGACACTCTTGAATGAAGTAGAAGAGAGAGCAGGAGGGAGGCTCTTGCAAGGGAGGTGAATTACCTTCTGAATGAAGTAGAAGACAGAGCAAGGGGTCAAGTCGTTCACTCTGAGCGTTTGACCCCGGGTGAGGGCAGCAGAGCAGTCCACGCCGTGCCAGCCAGCACACCCACGCACAGCAAGGTGAATGACAGTGACAGTATAAGAGAACCCCAACATTGTCAGGCGCAGTCCACGCCCTGCCAGCCAGCAAACGCACATGGAAAGGTAAACGTCTAGCCTCAACACGAGAACCTCTGATTGCTTGCAATTTCTTGGGACAGGAACAGGATATATTGGGGTGTACATACGAACAAGCCGCCCTCACATTGTTATGTGCAGTGAACTCGTCAAGAGTGAGCCCATAAAGAGGATAAACGTCCTCGCACCTCCAGTTGTCTCCTTGCACCTCCAGCGTTGGTGTAGACGATCCTGTGCACATGCAAGGCCAAGGGCCGCAAGGCCAAGGACCGCAAGGCCGACGAGAAAGACCAAATAGAAGGAGGATATTATCATGTGCACGGGCAATGCCCAGGACAAAAGACCACACATCGTCATGCGTTGAGGAAACTGTGCAGTTTGGAGAAAGCATCCAACTCTCACTTGATCCAATCCACCATTTTGGTGAGAATACAACAAAACAGATTGTTGATTGTCTTTCATAGATCCAATGTCCCCATATGTAGTGAGAAGAGGTGTCAGACCAAACCCACAGCAGACCAAACCAAAGCCAAGGCAGACCAAAGCCAAGGCAGACCAAAGCCAAGGCAGACCAAAGCCAAGGCAGACCAAAGCCAAGGCAGACCGTGCCAGGCTTGTGAATAGAGAGGGGCAGAGAGCCTACCGTATTGACAGGTGCCGGCCGCAGGGAAGAGAGCATACCGTAATCACAAGTGGGGTATTTGTTGCTTTTGGATGGGACGCGGTTGGGCGGGCAGACCCAGGAGTGGGAGCCGGGGCCCCCGCTGATGCAGGAGCCATACTTGTAGGGATTCCTGGTGCTATTGCTGCACACATCCGCTGGTGGCGGTGGTGGGGGTAGTGGGGGGAAGAAAGAGGTTTACTCCAGTGCGAGGGACGTGCGAGGGCGGGCAGACACAGGAGTAGGAGCCGGGGCCACTGCTGATGCAGGAGCCATACTTGCAGGGATTGCGCGTGCTGTTGCCGCACACATCCGCTGGTGGGGGTGGTGGGGGGAGGAAGCAATTCTACCATTGCTTTTAAGGCGCATCAAAAGTGCGAGGGCGGGCAGACACAGGTGTAGGAGCCGGGGCCATCGCTGATGCAAGAGCCATACTTGCAGGGGTTGCGAGTGCTGTTGCCACACACATCCGCTGGTGGTGGTGGCAGAGCGAGGGCAGGGGAGGGGGGTCGGGATGGGGAAGAAACAGTTTCTACCTTTAAGCGCCTCAAGAAGAGAGCTCATCTTGCATGGGATACAGGTATGCAGTTGTGTGAGAGGGGATGTCGCTTTGATCCGGAGGGGAAGGTGACTGCTGCAAACGAATGTGGAAGAGGCAGAGGGCTAGGTGGAATAGATGCACCGAGACCGTTTATAATACATGCAGGGTTGCAAAACACAAGGATTGCTTTTGAGTCGACTAAAAAAATAGATGCACAGAGACCGTTTATAGTCTCCAAGGTTGCAAAACACAAGGACAGTAAGCAATGTCAGGCGGAAATGCTTACGATTTGTTGGGGAGGGCGAAGGAGGTGGGTCTTCCAGCGTATTCAAGAAGAGGGTCGTCGTCGACCTCCGAGGTTGCATCACACCTGCATTCCGCGGGGCACGCTTGGCAGATGTCGTCTGGAGCACAGGCAGTGAGGGGTTGAGAGGGGGGGGGGGGGGAGAGAGGGAGGGGAGGAGTGTGGAACAGAGCACTCTGGGGAGTTGAGAGCTGAGGATAAGAGTGCAAGAGATGAGAGGAGAGACGAGAGGAGAGCAGAAGAGCACAGAAGAGAGGAGGGTAGCAGATGAGAAAGAGAAGAGAAGATGAGAAGAGAGAAGGGGGACGAAAGGAGTGCTGGGAGGCGGAAGGGAGTGAGACCAGCACGGCATGCACCAACGATGCAGGGGAGCAGGGAGCACGGGAGCAGGGGAGCAGGGAGCAGGGAGCAGGGGAGCAGGGGAGCAGGGAAGCAGGGGAGCAGGGAAGCAGGGAAGCAGGGAAGCAGGGGAGCAGGGGAGCAGGGAAGCAGGGAAGCAGGGAAGCAGGGGAGCAGGGGAGCAGGGGAGCAGGGGAGCAGGGGAGCAGGGAAGCAGGGGAGCAGGGAAGCAGGGGAGCAGGGAAGCAAGGAAGCAGGGAAGCAGGGGAGCAGGGAAAAAGGGAAGCAGGGGAGCAGGGAAGCAGGGAAGCAGGGGAGCAGGGGAGCAGGGGAGCAGGGAAGCAGAGGAGCAGGGGAGCAGGGGAGCAGGGGAGCAGGGGAGCAGGGGAGCAGGGGAGCAGGAAAGCAGGGGAGCAGGGAAGCAGGGGAGCAGGGAAGCAGGGAAGCAGGGAAGCAGGGAAGAAGGGAAACAGGGAAGCAGGGGAGCAGGGAAGCAGGGGAGCAGGGGAGCAGGGGAGCAGGGAAGCAGGGAAGCAGGGGAGCAGGGGAGCAGGGAAGCAGGGGAGCAGGGAAGCAGGGGAGCAGGGGAGCAGGGAAGCAGGGGAGCAGGGAAGAAGGGGAGCAGGGAAGCAGGGGAGCAGGGAAGCAGGGAAGCAGGGAAGCAGGGAAGCAGGGAAGCAGGGAAGCAGAGAAGCAGGGGAGCAGGGGAGCAGGGAAGCAGGGAAGCAGGGAAGCAGGGGAGCAGAGGAGCAGGGAAGCAGGGAAGCAGGGAAGCAGGGAAGCAGGGGAGCAGGGGAGCAGGGAAGCAGGGGAGCAGGGAAGCAGGGGAGCAGGGGAGCAGGGGAGCAGGGGAGCAGGGAAGCAGGGAAGCAGGGGAGCAGGGAAGCAGGGAAGCAGGGGAGCAGGGGAGCACGGAAGCAGGGGAGCATGGGAGCAGGGGAGCAGGGGAGCAGGGAAGCAGGGAAGCAGGGAAGCAGGGAAGCAGGGAAGCAGGGAAGCAGGGGAGCGGGGAAGCAGGGGAGCAGGGAAGCAGGGAAGCAGGGAAGCAGGGAAGCAGGGGAGCAGGGGAGCAGGGAAGCAGGGAAGCAGGGAAGCAGGGAAGCAGGGAATCATGGGAGCAGGGAAGCAGGGGGGCAGGGGAGCAGGGAAGCAGGGGACCACGGAAGCAGGGGAGCAGGGGAGCAGGGAAGCAGGGAAGCAGGGGACCAGGGGAGCAGGGGAGCAGGGGAGCAGGGGAGCAGGGAAGCAGGGAGCCAGGGAAGCAGGGTAGCAGGGGAGCAGGGAAGCAGGGAAGCAGGGGAGCAGGGAAGCAGGGAAGCAGGGGACCAGGGGAGCAGGGGAGCAGGGGAGCAGGGAAGCAGGGGAGCAGGGGAGCAGGGGAGCAGGGAAGCAGGGAAGCAGGGGAGCAGGGGAGCAGGGGAGCAGGGGAGCAGGGAAGCAAGGGAGCAGGGAAGCAGGGAAGCAGGGAAGCAGGGGAGCAGGGGAGCAGGGAAGCAGGGAAGCAGGGGACCAGGGGACCAGGGGAGCAGGGGAGCAGGGGAGCAGGGAAGCAGGGAGCCAGGGAAGCAGGGAAGCAGGGAAGCAGGGGAGCAGGGGAGCAGGGAAGCAGGGAAGCAGGGGACCAGGGGAGCAGGGGAGCAGGGGAGCAGGGGAGCAGGGAAGCAGGGAGCCAGGGAAGCAGGGTAGCAGGGGAGCAGGGAAGCAGGGAAGCAGGGGAGCAGGGAAGCAGGGAAGCAGGGGACCAGGGGAGCAGGGGAGCAGGGGAGCAGGGAAGCAGGGGAGCAGGGGAGCAGGGGAGCAGGGAAGCAGGGAAGCAGGGGAGCAGGGGAGCAGGGGAGCAGGGGAGCAGGGAAGCAAGGGAGCAGGGAAGCAGGGAAGCAGGGGAGCAGGGAAGAAGGGAAGCAGGGGAGCAGGGGAGCAGGGGAGCAGGGAAGCAGGGGAGCAGGGGAGCAGGGGAGCAGGGGAGCAGGGGAGCAGGGTAGCAGGGAAGCAGGGAAGCAGGGAAGCAGGGAAGCAGGGAAGCGGGGAAGCAGGGGAGCAGGGGAGCTGGGAAGCAGGGAAGCAGGGGAGCAGGGGAGCAGGGAAGCAGGGGAGGAGGGGAGCAGGGGAGCAGGGAAGCAGGGAAGCAGGGAAGCAGGGAAGCAGGGGAGCAGGGGAGCAGGGAAGCAGGGGAGCAGGGAAGCAGGGGAGCAGGGGAGCAGGGGAGCAGGGGAGCAGGGAAGCAGGGAAGCAGGGGAGCAGGGAAGCAGGGAAGCAGGGGAGCAGGGGAGCAGGGAAGCAGGGGAGCATGGGAGCAGGGGAGCAGGGGAGCAGGGAAGCAGGGAAGCAGGGAAGCAGGGAAGCAGGAAAGCAGGGGAGCGGGGAAGCAGGGGAGCAGGGAAGCAGGGAAGCAGGGAAGCAGGGAAGCAGGGGAGCAGGGGAGCAGGGAAGCAGGGAAGCAGGGAAGCAGGGAAGCAGGGAAGCATGGGAGCAGGGAAGCAGGGGGGCAGGGGAGCAGGGAAGCAGGGGACCACGGAAGCAGGGGAGCAGGGGAGCAGGGAAGCAGGGGAGCAGGGAAGCAGGGGAGCAGGGAAGCAGGGGAGCAGGGGAGCAGGGGAGCAGGGAAGCAGGTAAGCAGGAAAGCAGGGGAGCAGGGGAGCAGGGAAGCAGAGAAGCAGGGAAGCAGGGACGCAGGGGAGCAGGGGAGCAGGGTAGCAGGGGAGCAGGGGAGCAGGGGAGCAGGGGAGAAGGGGAGCAGGGGAGCAGGGGAGCAGGGAAGCAGGGGAGCAGGGAAGCAGGGAAGCAGGGAAGCAGGGGAGCAGGGGAGCAGGGGAGCAGGGGAGCAGGGGAGCAGGGGAGCAGGGAAGCAGGGGAGCAGGGAAGCAGGGGAGCAGGGGAGCAGGGGAGCATGGAAGCAGGGAGCCAAAGGAAGCAGGGTAGCAGGGGAGCAGGGAAGCAGGGAAGCAGGGGAGCAGGGAAGCAGGGAAGCAGGGGACCAGGGGAGCAGGGGAGCAGGGGAGCAGGGAAGCAGGGGAGCAGGGGAGCAGGGGAGCAGGGAAGCAGGGAAGCAGGGGAGCAGGGGAGCAGGGGAGCAGGGGAGCAGGGAAGCAAGGGAGCAGGGAAGCAGGGAAGCAGGGAAGCAGGGGAGCAGGGGAGCAGGGAAGCAGGGAAGCAGGGGACCAGGGGACCAGGGGAGCAGGGGAGCAGGGGAGCAGGGAAGCAGGGAGCCAGGGAAGCAGGGAAGCAGGGAAGCAGGGGAGCAGGGGAGCAGGGAAGCAGGGAAGCAGGGGACCAGGGGAGCAGGGGAGCAGGGGAGCAGGGAAGCAGGGAGCCAGGGAAGCAGGGTAGCAGGGGAGCAGGGAAGCAGGGAAGCAGGGGAGCAGGGAAGCAGGGAAGCAGGGGAGCAGGGGAGCAGGGGAGCAGGGGAGCAGGGAAGCAGGGGAGCAGGGGAGCAGGGGAGCAGGGAACCAGGGAAGCAGGGGAGCAGGGGAGCAGGGGAGCAGGGGAGCAGGGAAGCAAGGGAGCAGGGAAGCAGGGAAGCAGGGGAGCAGGGAAGAAGGGAAGCAGGGGAGCAGGGGAGCAGGCGAGCAGGGAAGCAGGGGAGCAGGGGAGCAGGGGAGCAGGGGAGCAGGGGAGCAGGGTAGCAGGGAAGCAGGGAAGCAGGGAAGCAGGGAAGCAGGGAAGCGGGGAAGCAGGGGAGCAGGGGAGCTGGGAAGCAGGGAAGCAGGGGAGCAGGGGAGCAGGGAAGCAGGGGAGGAGGGGAGCAGGGGAGCAGGGAAGCAGGGAAGCAGGGAAGCAGGGAAGCAGGGGAGCAGGGGAGCAGGGAAGCAGGGGAGCAGGGAAGCAGGGGAGCAGGGGAGCAGGGGAGCAGGGGAGCAGGGAAGCAGGGAAGCAGGGGAGCAGGGAAGCAGGGAAGCAGGGGAGCAGGGGAGCACGGAAGCAGGGGAGCATGGGAGCAGGGGAGCAGGGGAGCAGGGAAGCAGGGAAGCAGGGAAGCAGGGAAGCAGGGAAGCAGGGAAGCAGGGGAGCGGGGAAGCAGGGGAGCAGGGAAGCAGGGAAGCAGGGAAGCAGGGAAGCAGGGGAGCAGGGGAGCAGGGAAGCAGGGAATCATGGGAGCAGGGAAGCAGGGGGGCAGGGGAGCAGGGAAGCAGGGGACCACGAAGCAGGGGAGCAGGGGAGCAGGGAAGCAGGGAAGCAGGGGACCAGGGGAGCAGGGGAGCAGGGGAGCAGGGGAGTAGGGAAGCAGGGAGCCAGGGAAGCAGGGTAGCAGGGGAGCAGGGAAGCAGGGAAGCAGGGGAGCAGGGAAGCAGGGAAGCAGGGGACCAGGGGAGCAGGGGAGCAGGGGAGCAGGGAAGCAGGGGAGCAGGGGAGCAGGGGAGCAGGGAAGCAGGGAAGCAGGGGAGCAGGGGAGCAGGGGAGCAGGGGAGCAGGGAAGCAAGGGAGCAGGGAAGCAGGGAAGCAGGGAAGCAGGGGAGCAGGGGAGCAGGGAAGCAGGGAAGCAGGGGACCAGGGGACCAGGGGAGCAGGGGAGCAGGGGAGCAGGGAAGCAGGGAGCCAGGGAAGCAGGGAAGCAGGGAAGCAGGGGAGCAGGGGAGCAGGGAAGCAGGGAAGCAGGGGACCAGGGGAGCAGGGGAGCAGGGGAGCAGGGGAGCAGGGAAGCAGGGAGCCAGGGAAGCAGGGTAGCAGGGGAGCAGGGAAGCAGGGAAGCAGGGGAGCAGGGAAGCAGGGAAGCAGGGGACCAGGGGAGCAGGGGAGCAGGGGAGCAGGGAAGCAGGGGAGCAGGGGAGCAGGGGAGCAGGGAAGCAGGGAAGCAGGGGAGCAGGGGAGCAGGGGAGCAGGGGAGCAGGGAAGCAATGGAGCAGGGAAGCAGGGAAGCAGGGGAGCAGGGAAGAAGGGAAGCAGGGGAGCAGGGGAGCAGGGGAGCAGGGAAGCAGGGGAGCAGGGGAGCAGGGGAGCAGGGGAGCAGGGGAGCAGGGTAGCAGGGAAGCAGGGAAGCAGGGAAGCAGGGAAGCAGGGAAGCGGGGAAGCAGGGGAGCAGGGGAGCTGGGAAGCAGGGAAGCAGGGGAGCAGGGGAGCAGGGAAGCAGGGGAGGAGGGGAGCAGGGGAGCAGGGAAGCAGGGAAGCAGGGAAGCAGGGAAGCAGGGGAGCAGGGGAGCAGGGAAGCAGGGGAGCAGGGAAGCAGGGGAGCAGGGGAGCAGGGGAGCAGGGGAGCAGGGAAGCAGGGAAGCAGGGGAGCAGGGAAGCAGGGAAGCAGGGGAGCAGGGGAGCAGGGAAGCAGGGGAGCATGGGAGCAGGGGAGCAGGGGAGCAGGGAAGCAGGGAAGCAGGGAAGCAGGGAAGCAGGGAAGCAGGGAAGCAGGGGAGCGGGGAAGCAGGGGAGCAGGGAAGCAGGGAAGCAGGGGAGCAGGGAAGCAGGGGAGCAGGGGAGCAGGGAAGCAGGGAAGCAGGGAAGCAGGGAAGCAGGGAAGCATGGGAGCAGGGAAGCAGGGGGGCAGGGGAGCAGGGAAGCAGGGGACCACGGAAGCAGGGGAGCAGGGGAGCAGGGAAGCAGGGGAGCAGGGAAGCAGGGGAGCAGGGAAGCAGGGGAGCAGGGGAGCAGGGGAGCAGGGAAGCAGGTAAGCAGGAAAGCAGGGGAGCAGGGGAGCAGGGAAGCAGAGAAGCAGGGAAGCAGGGAAGCAGGGGAGCAGGGGAGCAGGGTAGCAGGGGAGCAGGGGAGCAGGGGAGCAGGGGAGAAGGGGAGCAGGGGAGCAGGGGAGCAGGGAAGCAGGGGAGCAGGGAAGCAGGGAAGCAGGGAAGCAGGGGAGCAGGGGAGCAGGGGAGCAGGGGAGCAGGGGAGCAGGGGAGCAGGGAAGCAGGGGAGCAGTGAAGCAGGGGAGCAGGGGAGCAGGGGAGCAGGGAAGCAGGGAAGCAGGGAAGCAGGGAAGCAGGGGAGCAGGCGAGCAGGGAAGCAGGAGAGCAGGGAAGGAGGGAAGCAGGGGATCAGGGGAGCAGGGGAGCAGGGAAGCAGGGGAGCAGGGGAGCAGGGAAGCAGGGAAGCAGGGGAGCAGGGGAGCAGGGAAGCAGGGAAGCAGGGGACCAGGGGAGCAGGGGAGCAGGGGAGCAGGGGAGCAGGGAAGCAGGGAGCCAGGGAAGCAGGGTAGCAGGGTAGCAGGGGAGCAGGGAAGCAGGGAAGCAGGGGAGCAGGGAAGCAGGGAAGCAGGGGACCAGGGGAGCAGGGGAGCAGGGGAGCAGGGGAGCAGGGAAGCAGGGAAGCAGGGGAGCAGGGGAGCAGGGGAGCAGGGGAGCAGGGAAGCAAGGGAGCAGGGAACCAGGGAAGCAGGGGAGCAGGGAAGAAGGGAAGCAGGGGAGCAGGGGAGCAGGGGAGCAGGGAAGCAGGGGAGCAGGGGAGCAGGGGAGCAGGGGAGCAGGGAAGCAGGGGAGCAGGGAAGCAGGAAAGCAGGGAAGCAGGGAAGCAGGGAAGCGGGGAATCAGGGGAGCAGGGGAGCTGGGAAGCAGGGAAGCAGGGGAGCAGGGGAGCAGGGAAGCAGGGGAGGAGGGGAGCAGGGGAGCAGGGAAGCAGGGAAGCAAGGAAGCAGGGAAGCATAGGAGCAGGGGAGCAGGGAAGCAGGGGAGCAGGGAAGCAGGGGAGCAGGGGAGCAGGGGAGCAGGGGAGCAGGGAAGCAGGGAAGCAGGGGAGCAGGGAAGCAGGGAAGCAGGGGAGCAGGGGAGCAGGGAAACAGGGGAGCATGGGAGCAGGGGAGCAGGGGAGCAGGGAAGCAGGGAAGCAGGGAAGCAGGGAAGCAGGGAAGCAGGGAAGCAGGGGAGCAGGGGAGCAGGGGAGCAGGGAAGCAGGGAAGCAGGGGAGCAGGGAAGCAGGGAAGCAGGGAAGCAGGGAAGCAGGGGAGCAGGGGAGCAGGGGAGCAGGGGAGCAGGGGAGCAGGGGAGCAGGGGAGCAGGGGAGCAGGGGAGAGGGGAAGAAGGGGAGCAGGGAAGCAGGGGAGCAGGGGAGCAGGGAAGCAGGGGAGCAGGGGAGCAGGGGAGCAGGGGAGCAGGGGAGCAGGGAAGCAAGGGAGCAGGGAACCAGGGAAGCAGGGGAGCAGGGAAGAAGGGAAGCAGGGGAGCAGGGGAGCAGGGGAGCAGGGAAGCAGGGGAGCAGGGGAGCAGGGGAGCAGGGGAGCAGGGAAGCAGGGGAGCAGGGAAGCAGGAAAGCAGGGAAGCAGGGAAGCAGGGAAGCGGGGAATCAGGGGAGCAGGGGAGCTGGGAAGCAGGGAAGCAGGGGAGCAGGGGAGCAGGGAAGCAGGGGAGGAGGGGAGCAGGGGAGCAGGGAAGCAGGGAAGCAAGGAAGCAGGGAAGCAGGGGAGCAGGGGAGCAGGGAAGCAGGGGAGCAGGGAAGCAGGGGAGCAGGGGAGCAGGGGAGCAGGGGAGCAGGGAAGCAGGGAAGCAGGGGAGCAGGGAAGCAGGGAAGCAGGGGAGCAGGGGAGCAGGGAAGCAGGGGAGCATGGGAGCAGGGGAGCAGGGGAGCAGGGAAGCAGGGAAGCAGGGAAGCAGGGAAGCAGGGAAGCAGGGGAGCAGGGGAGCAGGGGAGCAGGGGAGCAGAGGAGCAGGGAAGCAGGGGAGCAGGGAAGCAGGGGAGCAGGGGAGCAGGGGAGCAGGGAAGCAGGGAAGCAGGGAAGCAGGGAAGCAGGGGAGCAGGGGAGCAGGGAAGCAGGAGAGCAGGGAAGGAGGGAAGCAGGGGATCAGGGGATCAGGGGAGCAGGAAAGCAGGGGAGCAGGGGAGCAGGGAAGCAGGGAAGCAGGGGAGCAGGGGAGCAGGGAAGCAGGGAAGCAGGGGACCAGGGGAGCAGGGGAGTAGGGGAGCAGGGGAGCAGGGAAGCAGGGAAGCAGGGAAGCAGGGAAGCAGGGGAGCAGGGAAGCAGGGAAGCCGGGGAGCAGGGAAGCAGGGAAGCAGGGGACCAGGGGAGCAGGGGAGCAGGGGACCAGGGAAGCAGGGAAGCAGGGGAGCAGGGGAGCAGGGGAGCAGGGAAGCAGGGAAGCAGGGGAGCAGGGGAGCAGGGGAGCAGGGGAGCAGGGGAGCAGGGAAGCAAGGGAGCAGGGAAGCAGGGAAGCAGGGGAGCAGGGAAGCAGGGAAGCAGGGGAGCAGGGGAGCAGGGGAGCAGGAAGCAGGGGAGCAGGGGAGCAGGGGAGCAGGGGAGCAGGGAAGCAGGGGAGCAGGGAAGCAGGGAAGCAGGGAAGCAGGGAAGCAGGGAAGCAGGGAAGCAGGGGAGCAGGGGAGCTGGGAAGCAGGGAAGCAGGGGAGCAGGGGAGCAGGGAAGCAGGGGAGCAGGGGAGCAGGGAAGCAGGGGAGCAGGGGAGCAGGGGAGCAGGGAAGCAGGGAAGCAGGGAAGCAGGGGAGCAGGGGAGCAGGGAAGCAGGGGAGCAGGGAAGCAGGGGAGCAGGGGAGCAGGGGAGCAGGGGAGCAGGGAAGCAGGGAAGCAGGGGAGCAGGGAAGCAGGGAATCAGGGGAGCAGGGGAGCAGGGAAGCAGGGGAGCAGGGGAGCAGGGGAGCAGGGCAGCAGGGAAGCAGGGAAGCAGGGGATCAGGGGAGCAGGGGAGCAGGGGAGCAGGGAATCAGGGGAGCAGGGAAGCAGGGAAGCAGGGGAGCAGGGAAGCAGGGAAGCAGGGAAGCAGGGAAGCAGGGAAGCAGGGAAGCAGGGGAGCAGGGGAGCTGGGAAGCAGGGAAGCAGGGGAGCAGGGGAGCAGGGAAGCAGGGGAGCAGGGGAGCAGGGAAGCAGGGGAGCAGGGGAGCAGGGGAGCAGGGGAGCAGGGGAGCAGGGAAGCAGGGAAGCAGGGGAGCAGGGAAGCAGGGGAGCAGGGAAGCAGGGGAGCAGGGGAGCAGGGGAGCAGTGGAGCAGGGAAGCAGGGAAGCAGGGGAGCAGGGAAGTAGGGAAGCAGGGGAGCAGGGGAGCAGGGAAGCAGGGGAGCAGGGGAGCAGGGGAGCAGGGGAGCAGGGCAGCAGGGAAGCAGGGAAGCAGGGAAGCAGGGAAGCAGGGAAGCAGGGAAGCAGGGGAGCAGGGAAGCAGGGGAGCAGGGGAGCAGGGAAGCAGGGGAGCAGGGAAGCAGGGAAGCAGGGGAGCAGGGAAGCAGGGAAGCAGGGAAGCAGGGAAGCAGGGGAGCAGGGGAGCAGGGGAGCAGGGGAGCAGGGGAGCAGGGGAGCAGGGGAGCAGGGGAGCAGGGAAGCAGGGGAGCAGGGAAGCAGGGGAGCAGGGGAGCAGGGAAGCAGGGGAGCAGGGAAGCAGGGAAGCAGGGGAGCAGGGGAGCAGGGGAGCAGGGGAGCAGGGGAGCAGGGGAGCAGGGAAGCAGGGAAGCAGGGAAGCAGGGAAGCAGGGGAGCAGGGGAGCAGGGGAGCAGGGGGGCAGGGGAGCAGGGGAGCAGGGGAGCAGGGGAGCAAGGGAGCAGGGGAGCAGGGGAGCAGGGGAGCAGGGAAGCAGGGGAGCAGGGGAGCAGGGGAGCAGGGGAGCAGGGGAGCAGGGAAGCAGGGGAGCAGGGGAGCAGGGAAGCAGGGGAGCAGGGGAGCAGGGAAGCAGGGGAGCATGATTCCATCCTCCTCATCCCTCTGCCCCACTCTAGTTCGACCTTTCTCCCCTTCTCCCTCTGCTTGCATGCCTGCTTGTGTTCTGCTATTTTACTTTGCCGTAGATGTCCGGTAGCCCGCGTAGTATCTCTGTTCCGGGGCGTCTACAATCTCATCTCATTTCTGCCCATCTTCCTACCGCATTTCCAACCCCCCCCCTCCCCACCCCCCTCCCCCCCGCCCCCCCCGTTTTCTTACATCAGCGCTCCTTCCTCTTCTCCCGCAATCATCTCGCAGCTTTGGCTGCAATATACAGTGCCGCGTTCGCCTTCCTTGGCTGCATAGCCCAGCGCAGTTTGAGAATTATTCACAGGCTTGTAAGAGTCTCTTGTTTCCACCAATGCAATATTCGACACACCTTACACACTCCCTTTCCCTACCTTACCCGTTCTGGCCCTTCACCATACTCTCTGTCCCGTTGTACTTCTCGCACCAACCTGCCTTCTTGGCCATTCCTCTTCACTCGCGCACAGAGCGCATGTGTGTGCTTGCAGCATCAACCAACTCGACTCTCCTCGATGCCCCTCAACCAGCGGCAAATACAGCCAAACGTCACACCTTCAAGTTTCCTTTCCTATCTCCTCACCCCATTCACTCCCCACGTCTCTCTCCCTACGTCTCCGCTGCTACTGTTGGCAAGCAGCAGGGTGGATGCGGTTGGATAGCACCGGCATGTTGTTGAGGGCCATGCCATGGGGCGAGAGGAGCTTCTTTCTCAGCCCGATCACTCACAGCAACTATCATGTGTGTCCAGATGTGGCATCAGGGAGTGGATGGGGTTTGCAGCACGGTTAAGTGAATCTGGGGGTGGGGGTTCAGGAGATGGACTGGGGGAAGGGGCATGGGTAGTGTACTCGGGGGGGATGGCATGCTTCAATGAGCTGAGGAAATGAAAGTTCGGGATGGTGGGGAGATGTTGTTTTGAGTGAGGGCATAAAAAATATGGTGGGGGTCGATGCCATTGGGGAAACTAATGGATGAATCAGCAGTAGCAGAGTTCTTGGAGAAAGTGTATTGGTTTGAAGGGGTTGAGGTGTTTGAGATGCTAAACGAGTGGCAAGGAGGCCCAATGGTTCAGCGATTAGTGTACAGGGAGGTGACAAGGTGCATTTCCCATGCTGCTGCCGCTCACTATTCACAGGGTGCATAGAAGGAATGACACAGGGGCAGCAACGGAAAAGCGTGTGAATGAATGTAGTAGCACGGGAATTCCTGGATGGGTGATAACAGACAGGTTGTGGAATGTTGGTTTGGCTGGGAGGGGTATAAATAACCAGTTTGCTTCAATTCAGTGGGACAGTGAAGTGAAGCCCTCTAGTGGCATTCCCACCAGGTACGTACGGTGTGGCCTTTTCACATGAGTCTGTTTTGCCTGTTACCTTCCCCGCCAACCCCCATGTTAATGCATGGTTAATGCATGTTGCACTCTCAAATCGAATCCTATTCATATTTTTGCCGACAATTTCTTCCCCCACTTTCCTGCCATCATTTGCTTCTGTGTCTGGCTTGGCTCCTTGGCAAGGAGTCCTTGCAGTGGTACTACAGGGGTAAAGCAAGTGTCTGCTGCATAGTACAGGCCCAACTTGTGTCAGTGTTCAATTCACATTATTGATAGCACTTTTGCATGCTTGGACCAGCCACAAACTTACCGTATTAGAAGTATTTTGCTACCATATACCGTACTTCTTGCAAGAATGCTACTGTAGATATTTGACAGTACAACTACCGTAGGCTCTCACAGCTCATGTTAAAACTTCAAATTCATGCCCACTGTCACTCCAGGAAGAGCCACCTTCAGCCAACCCTGCAGGCTCTCAACATCCGTGCTGATGTGTGTCACAGCAGGCAGGCCCTTCAACCACTTCACTGCGCCTTCAGTCACTTCACATCCCGTAATATCCAACTTTCTCAAGGCAGTGAGGTGCTTGAGATGCTCAACGCCGGAATCCGTAACCCCATCCGGCAGTATGAGCAACTTCAGACTGGTGAGTGACGACAAGTGCCGCAAGCCGTCATCTTTCACCCCTAAATCCCCCAAATAGAGCTGTTCAAGGCCTGTCAGCCTCCCAACGTGCACCATGCCAGCAGATGTTACCGCCTCGCAGCTATTGAGCTCCAGAATCTTGAATGAGAGCCCTGTCAACAGCTGCAAACCAACATCCGTCACTTGGGTGCCACTGAGAATGAGAGTCCCAAGGCTGCTCAGAGCCCCAATGCCCTCCAGATAGTTGTCAGAAACGACCGTCTCTCTCAGTGATAGGCGCTTCAGATGTGGCAGCTTGTAGAGGCGCTTCATACCCTTTCCGCAAAAACCACTGGAGTTGTCCAAATCAATGGATGTCAGGTGCGTCATGGCAGCCACATGGTGGAGGGTGGTGTCTGAAATGTTGGAATGATTCTTCAGCTCCAGAGTAGTCTTGGTTGATGCCTCTCCACTCCATGCGGACAAAATTGCCTGGGAAGATGAAAACCACACAAAGTATACAATTTTAGGCTATGATCCAATAGTATGCATATGCAGAACAGAACTGATTGCACATGTGGAAGACGTAGTGGCAAAAAGAACTATTACTCACCTCCCATGTGTGTATCATTTCCGCCAAACACTGGTCGGAGGATTCTTCCAGCCCACTTGTGCGCTCCATATGTTTAGCATCCTCCTTCTTTAGTTCTTCTACCTCACCCTTCAATGCTGCCAATTCGGCTTTCATTGCTTCCCCTGTTGTCACCGACTAGGAAGAAATGAAATGAGGGAGGAGGAGAATGGGACACGTTGAGAGAAGAGCAATATGGCATGACAACGTCACCTAAGGGAATGAGAAGGATCTGTTGAGCAAGGGACGGATGCGATTGCAAGGGTTGTTGAGAGCTATACCATGAATGATGTGGTTGAAGCTCTAAGGTTCTTCAATCCATCCTTTAGAGGTAAGGCATGCTGATGCAGCCATGCTCTGGCTTGTGCGGTGGAAACACCCATCCACCAGAGCAGCAGTGTCAGAGGAGCCACAACTGAATACACCATCTGAACCTGTCAATGGATTGCCATTGTAGAAAAACGGGCACAAGTCGTAAAAGACAGGTACAGCTAGCGAGATGTGGCAACAGACAGCTAACATGGCGTATGGTGTGGCCCTCCAGGTTATGCTACACCCCCATTCTGGCTGACATACCAGAGCGTAGAGCACGTGGAGGGGCGTGATGAATGACTGGACATGCTGAATCTGCGAAAAGGAAAACAAAACAGCAACGATAAGCTTTATAGTTACAGGCAAGTGGTACATACAATGCACAACGGAGCAAGCCATAAAAGAGGCATGCACGGAGCATATGCGTGCATTCACGATGTGAACATCATATAGCATGCTGAAAAAGGGATAACGATAGTCATTGCCATACCATGTTATTGCTTTTGATAATGGAGGAATGACTGTCTTTGGAAGAAACAATCATGAACGCTGTCACGGCAGCAGTCAAAACGATTGTGAGCAGCCATGCCGCCCCCATCACCATCCGATCCATGCTGCTTGAAAGAATCTTCCACGCTTAGTGCATGCAGGGGTGGTGCGGGAAGGAACGGAATCAATGCTCGTTCATTTCACTACATATTATGATGGGAAAGGATATAAGAAGAAACGAAAGGATGCATGGCATGACTCTGCTGGTGCATGCATGTGGATGTGGTGCAGAATAGAGAGAAAATCACACGTCAGTATGACAGCAAGGGAGTCATAGGACGTGATGAGGCGAGTTGCATTGGAGAGTCGTAAGAGTAATGCTCATGAACGCGGATGAACGTCGCAACTCAGTGCGTGTGGAGGTGCCAGGTGCCAGATGGGAGCATCAGTCTGCCCGTCGAGGCCAACTTGGCAGTACACCACGGAACGCAATACACAGCAGCCCGGACGTCGGCGAGAATGACATGAATAACTTGAGCTTTTACTCTGGAGAAAGTGGTCGGAGCAATATCAGAGCTCGAGCCTTCCTCGCGAAACCTTATCCAGTCAATCATCAGCCTCATCCTTTGCCACGCCTCTCTTCAGCTGCACCCATCATCCTGGCCGTTCATTGCATTTTCATGCACCTCCGATTCTAGCCATTTGGAACACGCATGCACTTGGAGTCGTTGCGACTCCCATTGGGATTCCATCGGCTTTCTTCCCTCGCCTTACGCCTGCCCTCCGCGCACCCGCGCCTCCTGCCTGCCCTACGCTGCTCCGCGGACTCGAGTTTCGAGATTGCGGACGTTCCTATTGGTGCAATGAGCTCCCGCGGCTGTGTAGCTTATTGGGGAGGCCCGATTGCATGATGGTTCTCACAGCGACAGCTGTCGACATCGAATTAGTTATAGGGAGTGAAATATATGGTAGGTGGTCCTCGTTACGTCAGATCCTTGCGGTGTCATCCATTGTAAGCCTCCTCGAAGCCATCGCGCGCGGTCGTTACAAAAGTGAACCACTTCGCACGTTAGCCGAGATGCGTCGAGCTCTCGTGGCCTTGCATGATGGTTTCTCGCAGTCACAACTGGCTTCACCGAGATTAGCTGCTGGGAGGGCGAAATACATGGTCTGGTTCGGTGATCTCGTGTCGTCAGGCCCTCCCATGTAATACACAATGTAACCACCTCGGGTCGTTTTTTCAGGATCGCTTCACAGGTGAACCTCTTCGCAACCTTCACCACCATATGATAGAGCCCAGCAGGAGCATTTTGTGGAACCGGATTGGCGGGAGATTCCTTGCGCGAATTCTCGACTTCGCTGTGACGTACAGTGAAGTGGAATGCGAATCTGGTTACCAGAAGCAACCTGACTGATACACATGCGGTATATTGAAAATGCTCAAGATTCATCCTTGAAATCTAGTTTCTCCCGTCAGCCATAATTTTTCTTGTTCCGTTCACGCCTCGTGCTCGCCCGTTGAAACCGCTCTCACTCCACGTCGCCACATCAAGTTCTGCTATGACCTCAATACATGACGACGCAATGCACGGCGCAATCGCGGCAGGCGTGGGGTTGACGGATATTCTGAGAGCAGCGAATGATTTTTGCGAATCACGGAGTGACGGCAAGTGATGGAAACGGATTGCATGCGATTAGCGGGGTTGACACATAGTGCGGCAATTCGAGCGAGTTCGTGCGCGGTATACGGGAGGATCATGCTGTGTGAAATGCGCGGATGCGCGAAATCAGCCTGTTAGGGTTAGGCCGGCGTGGCATGTATCGACCTGAGGAGGAACTTCTATCCGCGAGGGTTGCTTCCCTCACATTCGCAGCTCATTTGCCGACAATACAGCAGCACATTCATATCTGTATGCCGCAAACTCGTCATTTCATTCTCTTCTCCGTCCCCTCTTGTATTCTCCTGTCGTTCCTGTTCGTACTTTTATTCTCCTGGTTTTGAGCTCTTCTTTTCTTATGTCCATTTTGCCTACCGTTCCGACTCTGCTCCGTTTCTCTTGTTTTTCTGTCTTATTCCAGTTCTCGGTTCCCCGCCTCTCTTTTCTTTTCACCCATCTTTGAAGACTTTTGAAACTCAGCACGCATTAACCCCCTGCTATCCTTCTGCATAATGCCTATCTGTATCCCTATACCCCCACCACTACCCCCTTCCCCCCGCGTCTGCCCTTTCAGCTTCTACCTCCCCATTGTCTTTCACTTGCGCAGCCTTTCCCTTTCCCACATCCTTTCCGTTCTCCATCTCCGTTTCCTTCCGTTTTCTTCCCTTTCCCTCTCCCCCTTCCCGATTATTTCCGACCCGTTTTCTGCCCGTGGCTGTTAGAATCTAGTAGCAGGAATGATTGTACTAGGAAAACGTTGGGTACAAGTATCAAACCCTAAAAGGGGCTGTACCCCATAGTGGCTACCCCACTACAGCCTAAACATATATAGTATTTATGATTTGACACACCTCTATAGGCAAAGTGGGGGAGAACAAGGGGTCACAAGACCAGTCAAGAGAAGCAAAGCAAGCTCAGGGTGGATCACAACGTCACCACACATACTGAGCACAAGCAAAGGGCCACAAGGCCAGTTCACATGCAGAGGTGTATATGCAACAACAACAGCACAGTGATCTCTACCTAGCGGAGCAAGCATGCAAGTATATATATAGATCACAGTACAAGCAAAGTCTACAGCAAGTGAAGAAACGTGGGCACAAGGCCTAACAAAGTGCAGAAACGCTGATGATCACCAGACGGAAGTGCCTTGGTGAATATATCAGCAGTGTTGGCCTGAGTGGCCACGTGAGCAAGACGAAGCTGACCAAGCTGCTGCAACTCTCGAGCCAGGAAGTAACGCAGAGCGATGTGCTTCAATCTGTGCTCCAGTCTGTGCTCCTGACACAAGGCAATGGTGGCCTCGTTGTCTACGTACAGCACTGGAGGAGAACGAGGCCGCTCTCCCAAGTCGGTCAGCAGGTAGGTAAGCCAGCGTAACTCCTGTGCAGCCATGGCTGTGGCGTAGATCTCAGCCTCGCAACTGGAGCTGAGAACAGAGGAAGAGCGTGTAGACCGCCAAGAAACAGAGCCAGAGCCAAGACTGAAGGTGTAACCCTGTGACGACCGCTGCGTAGCCTGGTCGTCAACCTAAGAAGTGTCCGAGTGCCCAGTGAGGACAACGTCGCCCCGTCCTCCAAGCTCGAGCCCCATGCACGATGTACTGCACAAGTAGCGTAGTACCGTCTTAGCAGCATCCATGTGCACCTTTCGGTGTCGACCAAGAGCCACGTAGCGAGCCAGAAGGCCAAGAGGGTACGCAAGGTCAGGACGAGTGCAGGTCATCAGGTACATGAGGCAGCCCACTAGCTCTAGGTAAGGACCACTCGGCTCTACAGACTCGTCCGAAGGTGGAGCTGAGAGCGAGTGACCTGTAGCTAGAGGAGTGGGCTGTGCTGAGGACCAGGTGAAGCCGAAGTGCTGAAGGACCTGCTGCACCATGTGTGACTGAGTCAGTGTGATGGTGCGGCGTGACCTGTCCCGGGTGATATGCAAGCCAAGGTAGCTGCAAAGCTCACCCAGGTCTGTGCACGTGTGTCTCTTCTGCAGCTCCGACTTCACCAGGGCGAGAGCCTCAGTGTCAGCAGTGGCAAAGACCAAGTCGTCGACGTACACGTGGATGTAGAACGGCGGCAGCGAAGTGTTGGTGCGCAGAAATTGCGACGGGTCAGCAGTCAACGGAGCAAACCCAAGAGCCGCAAGTGTCGTCCTCAGTGTGTCGTGCCACTCACGCGGCGCTTGGCGGACACCGTAGAATGGTGGGCGGCGCAGCCAGATCTCCTCGTGCAGGCTGCCCTGTAGGAAGGCTGTGCTGAAGTCAAGAGAGTGAAGCTCGTAGTCACGCTGAGCGGCAACGTGCAGCAGCACCCGAAGAGTGGTCATCTTCGGGGTGGGGGACAAGGTCTGGAAGAAGTCAATTCCCTCCCACTAACTGAAGCCTCGAGCAACGTAACGAGCCTTGAAGGCAGGCGGAGAACCCGGCGGCCGCTTCACCCTGAAAATCCACATGCCATCAACGATGTTCGCCCCAGGAGGGGGAACCTCGTTGACGTACGTGCCTGTGGACTTCCAGGATGCCATCTCTACGTCCATGGCTGTCTGCCACTGAGAGGAGTACTCACCCGCGATCGCCTCAGCGTAAGAGCGCGGGGTCGGGATGTCTGTAACATCTGGGTCTCCCTCCGGGGCAAGCAGCATGGACACGAGATGTGGCGCAGCGGCTGCAAGACACTCAAGGTCCTCTTGCCTGTCCTCAAGAACGTCCGTGCCAAGAGCACACTCACCCCCGACGGACGGAGGACAGACAGACTCAGACTCAGCAACAAGACTAGCGGCGTAGTCTAGACGACAGGCAGCAGCAAAGTCAACAAGCTCAGAGACTAAGGCAGACGCAGCAGCAGACTCAAACGACGGGGCTGTGACAACTGTGGCTAGCAGACGCGTGACAGTAGGGTGAGCAGCACGAGCGCGGTCAGACTCAGGGTCAGCAACGACAGGCAGAGAAGACGCAAGAGGAGACGGCAGGGGAACACGCTGCGGAGCAGAGGAAGGACGCAGGGCCATGAGGTGTGTGCCTGGGACAGCCGGCAGACGCCCACGAGGAACACGACGACCAGTACGACCAGTGCGGACAGTGCGAACAGGCCAGACAGGACGAGACGCAGGCTCACGACGCTCAGCAAGACCGCCTGTCAGCTCAGTGTAAGGAGAAGGAGCAAGCAGCGGTGAGCCATGCTGTAATGGAAGGCCAGTAGAAGACGGGAGGCTAAGAACCTGGCGAAGCACGGAGCCAGGCGGTGGCAGAGACGAAGGTGACAGCGGAGCGAAGAACAGTCGTGGCGGTGCAGCACCTCCTGCAGCTCCAGAACCTCCAGCGCCAGCACCTGCAGCAGCTCTAGAACCTCCAGCTCCGGCGCCACCAGCGCCAGCACCTCCAACAGCTCCACAACCTCCAGCGCCAGCACCCGCAGCAGCTCCCGAACCTCCAGCTCCAGCGCCCGCAGCAGCTCCAGAACCTCCAGCTCCAGCGCCACCAGCGCCAGCACCTCCAACAGCTCCAGAACCTCCAGCGCCAGCGCCTCCAACCTCGGATTCGACAGCAGCACCTCCAGGTCCAGCAAGACCTCCAGTCCCAGCAGCTCCAGTACCTCCAGTACGAGCACCTCCGGGACCAGGTGCTCCAGGAACTCCAGTAGAAACAACTCCAGTAGCAGAGTCACCAGCTCCAGCGCCTCCTGCAGCAGGGCCCCTAGCTCCAGCAGCGCGACCCTGACGGCTAACGTACCACTTACGCAGCTGCTGTGGGGAGAGAGGGACAGCGCCGGCTCCAGTGCCTCCAACACCAGCGCCTCCCGCAGCAGGGCCCCCAGCTCCAGTAGCTCGACCCTGACGGCTAACGTACCACTCACGCAGCTGCTGTGGGGAGAGAGGGAGACGACGACGAGAGTGCAGCGGCGAGGCACCAGCGGAGCGACTACGGAGGCGGCCGCTCCAGGGAGACTGCTCACCAGACGCCTCAGCGCCCCCAGGTGCAGCACCCCCAGACTCAGTACCCCCAGGCTCAGCACCTCCAGGCTCCGCACTCCCAGGCTCAGCACCCCCAGGCTCCGCACCCCCAGGCTCAGCACCCCCAGAAGCAGCACCCCGAGCAGGACCACCCTCAGCAGGACCTGAATCACCAGTGACCTCAACCGGCGCAGTCAAGGGAGGAGGGTCTACCTGAGACACACCTAAAGGAGCAGGACCGGGAGCGGGGAGGGGGTCTACCTGGGGAGCACCTGGAGCGGCGGGGAGGGGAGAGGGGCAGTGCGGTAGGGGAAGAGACGGTAAAAGGGAACCGGCTCGTCAAACGTGACGTCCTGAGAGGGGAAGACACGGCGCGAGGTGGGGTGGTAAAACTGCCAACCAGGCGCGTCAGGGACAAAGCCAAGGAAGACACAGGGAACAGCGCGGGCGGAGAGCTTGTCCGCGGTGGTATCGCGGACAAAGTCACGAGAACCCCAGACCCGGAACACCGACGCATCGCCAACCTCCCCCGTCCACCGCAGTGTGGGCGAAGTCTCCGGCAAGGAGACACGGGGCCAGAGGTTGAGCTGATGCGCGGCGTAGCGGACCGCAAACGACCACAGAAAATGGGGGGCAGCCGCATGGACCATGGAGGTACGAGCGACCTCCATGACCAAACCAATGCGGCGCTCAGCAACCCCATTCTGCTGCGGAGAGGCCGAAAGCGTGAACGTTTGGCGAATGCCCTCCCCACGACAAAAGCTCTGCAGAAGGTCGGAAGAAAACTCCCCACCTCTGTCAGAGTGCAGACGCAGGACGGGAAACTCCGTCCTGAACCGCTCGCGGAGCTGGAGACGGGCAGCGCGGATCCAAGGGATTAAAACATCAGGGACCTTACCCTTGGTGCACAAGGGGAAGACCGTATAGTAATGCGAGAAGTCGTCAACAACCAGCAGGAAGTACCGCTCGCCGTCCTGCCCACTGACGCGGGCTGGGCCCCACACGTCCATGTGCAGGGTCTGCAGGGGAGCAGTCATCGGGGGAAACGAGGAGGATTGAGGAGCGGCGCGCTGCCACCCCTCGACACTGGGAAGACAGGGAGGAGCAGGCGAGGGTGGGAGGGGAGGGAGAACCCTGGGAAGACCAGAGACAAGGACACGGCGGTGTATGCTACGAAGGCGCTGCAGCGAGGGGTGACCAAGACGGTGGTGCCAAAGGAGGGTCTGGTGCGACAAAGGGCGACACGAGCAGGGGGCCGCTAGCTGACCTGACGCAGACGCAGCGACCTGAGGGGACACATTAGTCAGTGTGTGCAGACTCGAGCCAGGCGCACGGGTAAACGTCGCCAAGTGCCGGCCCGTCCGGGAGCACGTACAGTGGGTCACGCGCTGACCTCCAGGAGTGAACTGGTCAACCCACTGGTCTTGGAGGTCAGCACCACTCACCAGGTTCGTAGAGAACGAGGAGAGGTGAAGACCTGACAGGGAGCCAGACGGGACTGCCGGACACGGCAGGACCGTGGAGGAGTGCGCAAGGACTGGACCCCCAGAGGGGTCTACCAGGGAGACTGCAACCGGCCGACTGAGCGGCGTGAGGGTGGTGCTGTCGCGAAAGAAGGAGCGGGAAGCACCTGAGTCGAGGGTGAAGGTGTACAAGGCCTCAGCAGGCGCATTACCAGAGAGAGCAGACTCACCAGCACCTGGAGCAGCAGCCTCACCAGTACCTAGAGCAGGAGACGCACTAGCACCTAGAGCAGCAGCCTCACCAGTACCTAGAGCAGCAGCCTCACCAGCACCTAGAGAAGCAGGCCCTATACCTGGGTCAGGCGGTACGCACAGGTAACAGGCACCGTCAGCACTAGTAGGCAATGCATACATGGCAGTGAGAATAGCATCATAGTCAAGAGCAAAGATGAGGCGGGGAGCTCAGCCTCGTCGCCAAACTCGGTACGCCAGGCGTCGCTCAAACGGGCGAAGTAGCGGGACTGTGAGTGACCAAGCGTCGCGCAAGCTTGACCAGCCCGATCACCTGTGCGAATGACGTACGGGCAGCGAACGGTACTCCGAGACCCTCTACTCTGAGCGTACCACTCACGAAGCTGCTGGGGCGTAAGTGTCTCGCGCGGACGCCGCTGCAGCTGCAGATGGCCACTGCCAGACGCTCCCGACTGATCAGCTCCAGGGCGACAGCCACGACTGCTACCGCCACAACCCCAACTAGCGTACCACTCACGAAGCTGCTGGGGCGTGAGAGACTCGCGCGGACGTCACTGGAGCTGCATCTGGCCACCGCCAGGAGCAGCAGTAGCAGCAGTAGCAGCCTAGCAGCAGTAACAGCGCGGGCAGGGCAGGCGCGGCAGGCAGGCAGGCAGATGGCGCGGCAGCGCGCTAACAAGGCAAGCGCGCGGGAAGCGCGGGTAGGGCAGGTGCTCACCAGTGGCGGGAAGGGCAGGCGCTCGCCGGGCGAGCAGGGCCGGCGCTCGCCGGGCGAGCAGGGCGAGCAGGGCCGGCGGCAGGGTAGGCGCACGACAGCGGCAGGGCAGGGCCGCGGCAGCTGCTGCAGGGCGGGGCCGTGTCGGCGGCAGGGCGGGGCCGCGACAGCGGCAGGTCGGGGCCGCGTCAGCGGCAGGGCGGGCCACGACAGCGGCAGGGCGGGGCCGCGTGAGCGGCAGGGCGGGGCCACGACAGCGGCAGGGCGGGGCCGCGTCAGCGGCAGGGCGGGGCCGCGTCAGCGGCAGGGCGGGGCCGCGACAGCGACCTGGCGGGGCCGCGTCGGCGGCAGGGCGGGGCCGCGTCGGCGGCAGGGCGGGGCCGCGTCAGCGGCAGGGCGGGGCCGCGACAGCGACCTGGCGGGGCCGCGTCGGCGGCAGGGCGGGGCCGCGTCGGCGGCAGGGCGGGGCCGCGTCAGCGGCAGGGCGGGGCCGCGACAGCGACCTGGCGGGGCCGCGTCGGCGGCAGGGCGGGGCCGCGTCAGCGGCAGGGCGGGGCCGCGACAGCGGTAGGGCGGGGCCGCGTCAGCGGCAGGGCGGGGCCGCGTCAGCGGCAGGGCGGGGCCGCGACAGCGGCCTGGCGGAGCCGCATCGGCTGCAGGGCGGGGCGGCGCTCTGGCCTGACGGGCCTGCAGAGGCGGCTCGCGGGCCTGACGGGCCTGCAGGGGCGGCGCGCGGGCCGTACGGGCCTGCAGGGGCAGCGCGCGGGCCTTACGGGCCTGCAGGGGCGGCGCGCTGGCCTTACGGGCTTGCAGGGGCGGCGCGCTGGCCTTACGGGTTTGCAGGGCGGTGCACGCGTAGGTAGGGCAACAGTAGGCAGCGCGAGGGCTGCAGGACGGCGCGCGCAGCGCAGCACGTCACAAGGCAAGGCAGGGGAAGGCGCGCGCAGGACAACACGTGGGGTAGCGCGGTGACCGCAACGGTAGGTGGGCCCGGAAAAAAAAGACGGTCCTACGGACCTAGTGCTCTGAAACCATGTTAGAATCTAGTAGCAGGAATGATTGAACTAGGAAAAAGTTGGGTACAAGTATCAAACCCTAAAAGGGGCTGTACCCCATCGTGGCTACCCCACTAGAGCCTAAACATATATAGCATATATAATTTGATAGTGGCCTTTTTCTTTTCGTGATGGCCATGGTGTCAGCAGTCGTGGGCCCGCCTGCTGGTCTGAGGGCGAGCTTGATGGGTTTTTTTGCCTTGAATGGACATGATCGTCACTTGCAAGGATTTTCAAGTGCGAGTTCATGACAGCAGTATTGGGGTTGAACATGCGGAGGTGTGGCTGCGTGTGGACCATGGCCACCTCATCACGTGCTACTGCCTGTGTTGCAATTTCTCACTGCCTGCCAGGTAATGCCAACATAGGTCAGATGTAACGGCAATCAAAGTAGAGTGTGTGTGTTTGGTTCCACTATTCACAGGCTGTGTTGTTCCCTCTTTTTATCGTCATGACACTCCCTTCCCTCTCCTGGTATCACTCATTTTTTCTCTTTGGTTTCTGCATTCAGCCTTTTCTGCATTCGTTGTTCAATTTCAAATTTATGGGAGTCACGAGATTATGTAGGATATCACCACACCCTCCTCCCACCTAATCGCTATCCCCAATTTGCCCATTCCATACCTATAACCTCACCCATCCCCTTTCCCCTTCACGTTCCCTTTTACTTTCCGCTTTTCACATCCCATATCCCTTTGCCCTTTCCTCCATCCCGTTTGTCCTCGCTCTTTCTCCTCTCGCTTCTGAATTCTAGCCAGGTTTGAGCCTTCAGCAGTGCTTGCTGGACCTGAACTTCTCCTCCCGGTCCCACCCCTCCCAGCTCTTCCACCTGTCAGAATCCCAACCACTAGACCATTGGGATAAAAGGGCTTGTTAAGTAGCGGGTCAGTGCGCCCATACCCCCCAAGGACAACGAGCTTGTAACCCTTCCCTAGGATCGATCGGGGATCACCAGTGGACCTCTGACACCCCCCCGCACTGGGATGCCCGATGTGCACACACTGGGATTCGAACCCGAGACCTTCGCTCTGATACCATGTCAGAATCCCAACCACTAGACCATTGGGATAAAAGGGCTTGTTAAGTAGCGGGTCAGTGCGCCCATACCCCTCCAGGACAACGAGCCTGTAACCCTTCCCTAGGATCGATCGGGGATCACCAGTGGACCTCTGACACCACCCCCTCCCCTGACCCGCCTCTCTCATTGTTTGCTGCCAGCACATGCAGAACTAGAGGGGATGCACTACACAGAGCATGGCGGTCAAGGATCGCTCATGGTGGTCAAGTCTTGACCCGGGGCATGGCACTTTACAACACCTGGGGCACAGCTTATGCATAAATACCCCGGTCATGCAATGGACTCTCTTCGCCTGGGTCATCCATTCTCACACCTATTCTCATACCAGCATGAGAGACTTTTTGACGGGTGAGGGAACTGCCGGCTTAAGGTATCTTGAGGCACTGGCGCTGTAATTGTGGGTCAACTTCAGCAAAAGGACATGTTGGTTGGGCCAAGGAGAGAATGCTTGCAAGCCCCGAACTTTTTCGTTTGTCTGACTGAATGACAGGATCGCTTGAATAGGCAAGGAGATACTAACAATTATGTACAAGATTACTCTGCCCACAACTTCCTTGGGCACTGGCTGACCACCTCGTGCTCAATTCGCTTCCAATCTTCTCCACAAACATGACCGGCCCTGCTCTCGCAACCCTTGTTCTTCTCAACATCTCGCTTATCCCTTTGACCTCCCTGCCAACCCACCTTCCCTGCCTAAGAATTTGCAGAGACCCTCGTAATTCAATGAAGCGCGAGGGCCATTATTGTATTGTGGTGACCAGAGAAGCTTCAGCTCGGTGAGGGAGGTCAGCCGCTGCAAATCATCCTCCTTCACTTGTGTGCCATACAAAACAAGTCTCTTAAGGCCCGTCAGCTTGCTCACATGCATCATGCCAGCAGATGTGACAGCGTTGCAGAAGGGAAGACCGAGAGTCTGAAGCAAAGAGACGCCTGTTAAGTGCAGCAGACCTGTGTCGGTCACATTGGAGCGGAGCAGACTGAGAGTCTGAAGGCTGCTCATCACACCAATGCCATCCAAGGCGCGGTCTATATCAACTATAGTGTCACTAAGTGTTAGTTTTTTTAGCCGTGGCAACCTGTACAGGTGCTTTATGCTGATTGCTGTGCAGCCAGATAGTCCACCCAAGCTCACTGACTGCAGGTGTGTCATGGTTGACACGTAGTTGAGGGTAGCATCTGAGAGGCAGGAGACGTTGCTCAGTTCCAGACTTATCCCTTGAGATGCTGACCTGATTTTCTGGATGGTGAAGTGATCGTAGGATTTGGAAACAAGGGCACAAATGGTGGGAAAATACCAAGCAGAAGCCGACCACTCACACTATTTGGCAAAAGCACGTATTCAGAGTACTAGCTGCACTCACCTGCCATGCTTTCTTCAGATCAGGCCCACACGTTTGAAGCTCCTCCAGAGAAGTTACCCTCACATCGAGCACCCTCTGCCGCTCTTCCTTGTGTTCCACCTCCTCCTTGGCTCATTGCCTGGTAAGAAAGCGTACCAACTTCTGCTTCCACCCTTGCTCCTCTTTCATCCTCTCCTCCCGTTCCTTCACCACTACACCTTTTACTCCGTGCTCACCCTCTCTCATCTCCGCTCTCAGCTGTCTCACGTCGGCTTCTCTTCTCTTCTCCTCTCAGCCTCATCAAAATCCTTCTTCGTCGCTTCCAGTTGCAGGCGGAGCGCCTCACTTTGCCGCTTATGATTAGCCAACTCCCCTTTCACTGCTGCCAGCTCTCTCTCCCTCTCCTCCACCACATCACGAGTCGCCTCATTCGACTTCTGCAAAACGCCTAACGCTTCCCGTAAATCAGCCACTTCGACGCCAATAACTTTGTTTTCCGCCTCCAGCTCCAACGCTCGGTCACTCTGCCAAAAAAGCTTCTCTCTCACGGCTGCCAACTCCCATTTCACTTCGGCCAGTTCCCCCTTCACTTCTGCTAACTCCCCTCTCAAAAATCCAAACAGCCCTTTTACAGCTTCAGCTAACTCATCCGCACAACTTTCCACGACCATTCTCAGACAGATGATACTTTCAAAGGATGCTAACAGTGGTACTGCTACGGCGCTTCGGCGACAGTCGATCGAGGATGGGTGTATGACAAGGACGGAAGGGGGGATCCAAGGATAGAAAATCTGAAAAACGATGAGAGAATTTCCGAAAAAAAAAACGCGGGAGGAATGACGCTGATTTCGCGTATTTTCGCGGAAACCTTTATTTTAGCTTCACAAGCTCGTCCTTTCGCCTTCTTGGGACTTGGTCTGTTGATCTGCCATGCCTGCTGTGTGTCACAATCTTGTCTCTCACGGTGAGGTTGTGCGCTGTGAGAAACTTATCCAGTCCAGAAAACCGCAATTGCGGTTTCGGCAGAAGCAAAACCGCGGAACCCAACCCAACCGATGTGCTGGTAATTGGTTCGGTGTTTTTACAGGTTTGGGCTCGGCTACAGCAACCTCCAAACGCCGTCGCTTTTCTTTCCCCAGCTCCCACGTCGCCTGTCCGTCGCCCGCGTCGTCGCCTTCGCTTCCCCAGCCCATCGCCTTCGCTTCCTCCGCGCGTCGCCTTCGCTTCCTCCGCGCGTCGCCTTCGCTTCCTCCGCCGCGTCGCCTTCGCTGTCATTGGATTTTGGATTGTGCCGTCAGGACACTGATAACCTTACGGTGTCGTCTCGCCCAAACTCAGTTCACTCCCTCTCTTTTCCCGACACCACGTGTAGTGTAGCAGCTTACGGTTCCCAGCTTCTGAAAACCGTCCGCAATTCCACATTCTTAACAGTCGATCGTAGTCTGCTCCGCAACCCCCCTCTGCTCCAACCCCCCTCTGCCCCGCAGCCCCCTCTGCCCCGCAGCCCCCTCTGCCCCGCAGCCCCCTCTGCCCCGCAGCCCCCTCTGCCCCGCAGCCCCCTCTGCCCCGCAGCCCCCTCTGCCCCGCAGCCCCCTCTGCCCCGCAGCCCTGCCCTGCAACCCCCCCTCCGCAAACACCCGCTGCTCCGAGAAAACCGCATCATGCGCGAGTCTCGCGACCCATAACATTGCCCGTCGATTCTTCTTCCCGATGCGCGTGGCCGCCGGCGTCACGGCACATGGGGGGCGGCGGGAGTGTTCATGCCGTGCTGGCGCTGATTGCGCTGCCCCTCATTGCCGCTGGTGCGCCTCTGTTCCTTGCTCCCACGCTCTTACACCCACTCTCCTTACACCCACGCTCCTTACACCCACGCTCCTTACTCCCACGCTCCTTACTCCCACGCTCCTTACTCCCACGCTCCTTACTCCCACGCTCCTTACTCCCACGCTCCTTACTCCCACGCTCCTTATTCCCACGCTCCTTACTCCCACGCTCCTTACTCCCACGCTCCTTACTCCCACGCTCCTTACTCCCACGCTCCTTACTCCCACGCTCCTTACTCCCACGCTCCTTACTCCCACGCTCCTTACTCCCACGCTCCTTACTCCCACGCTCCTTACTCCCACGCTTCTTACTCCCACGCTCCTTACTCCCACGCTCCTTACTCCCACGCTCCTTACCCCCACGCTCCTTACTCCCACGCTCCTTACTCCCGCGCTCCTTACTCCCACGCTCCTTACTCCCACGCTCCTTACTCCCACGCTCCTTACTCCCACGCTCCTTACTCCCACGCTCCTTACTCCCACGCTCCTTACTCCCACGCTCCTTACTCCCACGCTCCTTACTCCCACGCTCCTTACTCCCACGCTCCTTACTCCCACGCTCCTTACTCCCACGCTCCTTACTCCCACGCTCCTTACTCCCACGCTCCTTACTCCCACGCTCCTTACTCCCACGCTTCTTACTCCCACGCTCCTTACTCCCACGCTCCTTACTCCCACGCTCCTTACTCCCACGCTCCTTACTCCCACGCTCCTTGCTCCCGCGCCCCTTGCTCCCGCGCCCCGTACTCCCACACTCCATGCTCCCACACTCTTTGTTCCAACGCTCCTTACCCTTCAACCCTATGATTACCAGGAGCAGCCGGAGACAAGAACTCGGACGCGCAGCTGCAGGTGGGCACGCGGGTGAGCATCAACGGCCGCGCGATCACCTTCAGCTCGCTGCGTTGCGTCGACATCCCAGCCAAGAGCGCCCGGGGCAGCAAGAAGGTGCAGGTGGCGTGGACGCGCCCAGATGCAGATGCTGATTGCTGGAAGATTCAGTTCTTCTCCAAGCCCGGGTGCAAACGAAGGGCACTGAACACTCTGGTGCGAGGCAGTCAGGGGTGAGCTTGTGGCCCCTGCTTCCCTGCATCTCTGCATCTCTGCATTTCTGCATCTCTGCATCTCTGCATCTCTGGTTCCCTGCTTCCCTGCTTCCCTGCTTCCCTGCCTCCCTGCTTCCCTGCATCTCTGCATCTCCTGCACGTTGATATTCCACTACCAGGTGACTGATGACTGCAGCGTGATCCCTCTGTGCCTGTGAGCAGGGGTAAGAAGATTGCCAAGCCACCCAAGTCCGTTCGCTGCATCATCGGTGCGTGCCTGCTGCTTTCGTTCCTGCTGCTTTTGCTCCTGCTGCTTTCGCTCCTGCTGCTTTCGCTCCTGCTGCTTTTGTTCCTGCTGCTTTCGCTCCTGCTGCTTTCGCTCCTGCTGCTTTCGCTCCTGCTGCTTTCGCTCCTGCTGCTTTCGCTCCTGCTGCTTTCGCTCCTGCTGCTTTCGCTCCTGCTGCTTTCGCTCCTGCTGCTTTCGTTCCTGCTGCTTTCGCTCCTGCTGCTCTCGTTCCTGCTGCTTTCGCTCCTGCTGCTTTCGCTCCTGCTGCTTTCGCTCCTGCTGCTTTCGCTCCTGCTGCTTTCGCTCCTGCTGCTTTCGTTCCTGCTGCTTTCGCTCCTGCTGCTTTCGCTCCTGCTGCTTTCGTTCCTGCTGCTTTCGCTCCTGCTGCTCTCGCTCCTGCTGCTTTCGCTCCTGCTGCTTTCGCTCCTGCTGCTTTCGCTCCTGCTGCTTTCGCTCCTGCTGCTCTCGCTCCTGCTGCTCTCGCTCCTGCTGCTCTCGCTCCTGCTGCTCTCGCTCCTGCTGCTCTCGCTCCTGCTGCTCTCGCTCCTGCTGCTCTCGCTCCTGCTGCTCTCGCTCCTGCTGCTCTCGCTCCTGCTGCTCTCGCCCCTGCTGCCTGCTGCGTTTTTTTTGTTCCACTGCTCCCTCCAGGCATTCCTTCATTCATCTCGAGTGTTTTCTCTTCATCTCGCCTCTTTTTGCGTCTCATCTCTTCTCTAGTCCCTCCTGTCGTCTCTTCTCCTCTCGTCTTGCTGCCTCCCTTGCTCTCTTCCTCTCTGCTGTTCGTTTCTCCGCAACCACAGACCGCAGGCAAGTGGACCTTAGTTTCCAAATCAAAATCCCCCCATATCCCCCTGTCCCCTCCAATCTCCCTCCGCCCCCAATCTCCCTCACACACCCACCCCACCTCCCCCTCACTGCCGGTCCAGAGGACATCTGCCAGTACACGGTGGCCTCACTCCTCCCTCCGCCTCCCCCCTCCCCCGCTCCCCCCCTCCCCCATCCCTTCACCCCACCGCCCATGCTCCAAAGGCCATCTGCCAATACGCGGTGTGCCTCACTCCTCTCTCCGCCTTCCCTCCTCCCCCTCTCCCCCATCCCATCCCCGCACTGCCCATGCTCCAGAGGACATATGCCAGTATGCAGTGTGCCCTGCCAACTTCTCATGTGCTGCAACCACGAACCGCAGTGAAGTGACCCGTTGTTTCCAACTCAATATCACCCCATCTCCCGTCCCCCCCCTCCCCCCCCCCACCCCCCCCCCACCACCACAATCTCCCCCTCTTACCCCATCTCCCTCCCCTCTCCTCCTCACTGCCGGTGCTCCAGAGGACATCTGTGGGCATGCAGTGTGCCCCACCAACTTCTCATGTGCTGCAACAACGGACCGCAGGGGAGTGGCGTGTGTCTGCGAGGGCGGCACCCGCAGCCCTGACAGCTCATGCATGGTCGATGAGGAGTACTATACTGCTCCTGAACCCGCACCCTCACCAACAGACAGTAAGCATTCACATTCCTCCTCATGGGAGAATCTAGATGCCCCTAGTGCTAGCAAGCTGCAAAAACGGACCAAAGGGGAGTGGCATGTTTCTGCAAGGGCGGCACTTGAAGCCCGGACGGCTCATGCATGGCCTTTAAAAGTTTAAAGGGTATTACTGTCCTCCAGAACCCACACCCTCGCCAACAGTCTGTAAGCATATCCAAATTTCACTGCGTAAGCGATGTACTTAGTTTCGTGTTGATCAAACCTGAGCATTCCTCGCTCAGTTGCATCCACTGCGCCTGATTGCTTGCACCTTGTCACGCTCCCCTTCGCACGATTTTATCCCCTCTCACACAGCCACCCGCTTGCTGACCCACTTCGATGTATGTGCTTGTCTTCTTCCCCTCCCCCCACCAACACCAACAGTGGACGTGTGTGGCAACGGTTCTCGGAGTCTTAGAGACTCCTGAAACAGATTCCTGCCAGAGACTCCTGCAAGATGGGCTATGTTTCTGAAACGCTTCAATGAACGACTAGTTCCCTACCCCCACCAACCCCACCAGCGGATG
Source organism: Closterium sp. Naga37s-1 (assembly GCA_947471745.1). Taxonomy (NCBI): domain Eukaryota; kingdom Viridiplantae; phylum Streptophyta; class Zygnematophyceae; order Desmidiales; family Closteriaceae; genus Closterium; species Closterium sp. Naga37s-1. The sequence continues at coordinate 763,725 of CANJKZ010000314.1, read as the reverse complement.
TGTGTGGCAACAGCACCAGGAACCCCTGCAAGGCTGGTTGTATTCTTAAGGTACCTCATAAGCAAAACTGTTGCCTCCCCCCGCCACCCCCACCAGCGGATGTGTGTGGCAACAGCACCAGGAACCCCTGCAAGTCTGGTTCGTGCATCAGCGGTGGCCCCGGCTCCTACTCCTGTGTCTGCCCGCCCTTGCATGTCCCAGACACCAGAACCAACGGATACCCCACCTGTAAATACAGTAAGCTTGCTGCCCCTCTCATTTCAAGCGCTTGCCACACAGACTGCCCTTCTGTTCTGGCACATTCTCGTCACCGTGTGTGAGGGACATTGGATCTATCGAAGGACGAAACCCAGCACTTCCACTCTCCTTTTTTCCTTTTAACCAGAGTGGTGCACTAAGGGCAAGCGGGATTTTTCAAAACTGTTCTAAATGCAAGGGTGTTTTGGGTCTTTCTCGTTGGCATTGCTCTTGCGCAGGATATTTGGAGCCTTCGTCAACGCTGAAGGTGCAAGGGGACAACTGGAGGTGTGAGGACGTGTATCCTCTTTATGGACTCACTCAGGAGGAGTTTACTGCACAGAACAATGTGAGGGTTTTACAAGTAATTTGTTGCAGTGTGAGGTTCTCTTATACCGTCAATGCCACTCACCTTTCTGTGTGCGTGTGTGCTGGCTGGCAGGCCGTGGACTGCTCTACTGCCCTCACCCGGGGTCAAACGCTCAACGTGACTGAGAGGGACGACCTGGCCTCCTGTTCTGTCTTCTACTTCATTCAATCGGTAACTATCTTGTCCCCTCTCATCAGCTCTGTGCTAGCAGGTCTAGCTGCTAGTTCTGCATCTCGGTTGTGACTCCCTAGTAGTTCTTCGTGGTTATTACCTTAATTGATGCTTTTTCTGATGGTTGCTCTCTGGATTTTGCTGGTACTCCTTGCATCCACGCACCCATGCCTTGTTCTTCTGTATAACATTTCAACTTCAAGCTGACTTGCTTTATCCCTCCAATCCTACCACAACCCAACCCCCTCCCTCCCAAACCCCCCCTCCTCCCCCCTCTCCCCCCCCTCCCCCTCCCCCCCCCTCCCATCCATTCCCTCATCCCCAATGTAGGGCGACACATGCGAGTCAGTGGCAGCTTCTCTCGGCCTCTCCTCCTCCTCCCTGCCGCTCCTCAACCCCGGCTCCGTCTGCTCCTCGCCCCTCAATCCCTCCCGCTCTCTCTGCATCGAGCGGGACGATGGGATGGTGGGGATTGGGGAGCAGCGTTGCAATTCACTCTCCCTAGTCAGCGGCACGAGCAGCTGCAGTGCAGTGGTGGAGGGCCGTCAGCTGGGATCCTTGGTGGAGCTCTACCGGCTGAACCCAGGGCTCGTGTGCTACAGCTCACTGCATGCCGGTCGGGAGGTGAGTCGGAAGAGGTTGCATGAAGCATTGCGCGTAGTTTTGATCAGTATTTAATATGTACTTTCCCGTTTTCAAGTGTTTTGGTTCAATCGCGCTTCTCATTCACATGTGACCATCCGCAATCAGCAGGCTCGTTGGCCCGATATATGTACAAAGGCGACGCAACATGATGATTACGGAAGCTGTACCAAGGGAAGACCACGGCTGTTCAAGGCATCGGCGTCATGCAGCAGTGTGATCGGCAGGGCATTCAGAGGAAGCACGGAGCTGTATGAGAAGTACAACCGCCCGTGTGCGGGGACTGTCGGTGGCAGCAATGGTGGTCCCGTTGAGCTCTGTGTGCCCTCCTGATTGAAGCCTGCAGCCAGTGTATGGCCTGGCCTGCATTTGTAAGACTGGCATATTGTAGTTGTGTTCGACCACGGTCGTCATGTGTAATGAGGTTTAGCTCATCTGTTTGGATGTTAGGTAGACTGCATCCCAATATAAAGCTTCTTAGGCATCTCAATATAAAGCTGGTGCACAAGCGTATGCCAGTACCTTCGCCTGTCAACCCTGTTGAGGCTTCTACCAATCAAGAATGCACAAAATCGTCGTTCTTTGGTGATACAGTCCAGGGCCCTAGATATCAGACTTTGGAGTCTGATTCAGAGTCCCTTCAGACTTTTTTTTTGTACCTAGTTTGAACTCAAAGAATTTTTTTATGCACCCTGTCTGATTTTTCAGAGTTTTTTTAACTGACTTGTCTGAAATTTCAGAGTAGTCATAGTCAGGCCCTCAGATTGTTTTCAGGGCATGCTGATGGATCAGCGTGCCCTGCCCAAAGTAGTGACCAAATCAGCGTTGGGGATGAAGTTTATGCTGATTTTGTCAGAGTAAAATTTCATGGCTAACTGATTTATCATTGTATAAATTCTATTTGAAATTCTTAACCAGTACTTCTAACGTAGCTGTCTAAGGTTTCGTCCTGTATTCAGAGAGGTCGCGGGTTCAAGTCCGGTGAATGAGAGGTTAACTAGTGGGTGGCGACGTTTTGGCGTGAAGCCCCACATCCGCGCACTCATGTCCTGAACCCTATGCATTTTGGTAAGTCCGAATCAGTGTGACTCGGTACACTATACTGATGGTTCAGTGTAACTGGTACACCAATACACTAATTCGTCAGGGTAGTCCCACACTTTAAACTGAAAAATCAGTGCAAATATAAAGAAGATACTGAAATTTCAGGGAAAACGAAAATCACAGCTACAAAATCAGCCTAATCAGCGTGTTTTACGCTGATATCTGAGGGCCTGGTCATAGTAGTGTAGGCTGAGCCTCAGACTTGTGGGGATCCACTCTGAAACTGGTTATACAGGGGTTTCCGCCAGCCTGAATGAAAGGTTATCGGAACGAAACTTCATCGAAAATCTTTTCGATACACCCACGTGTGTACAGGCCAGCACTAACGATTTCCTCCGGATAAAACTGCTCGAGTAGGGGCACCAGAATACACTACTTTGCCGACGCTATCTCGAGTGTCGAATTCATTGGGGGCTTATAATTGTTGGAAACATGTGATTTAAGCGCTTCTGCTGTGTCGAAACATCAAGCCTTAAACGAAGCGAAGCACAAACGAAACATCAGCGAGTCAACCATCGGAGGTTGACAACTGAAGCAACCGCTGGAGGTTACGTGAAGGTCAAAGGTCAGCGACCTTTGACTTGACAAATACAGCGCGACAGCAAGGACAAACAACTGACTCGATACAGAGCAGTTGCCCGAGTCGTCGCTGTATCGAACCGCAAACAGCAACAGTAAAACAGTTATCAGTTGTAACTCTTCATATTCATTGTACTCTTATAAAAGCCTTGTATCTCTTTGCTTTAACTAATCTACTTTGCCCTCACATACTAGCGCAAGGTGGTTCAACACTCTTATTAAAAACGCTTCCGTAGCTACAACATCTCTACCCAGAGTTTAGTCCTGCAAAGATCCTAAGGGCTTTTCTCAGCCCAACATGGTATGAGAGCTATCAGGGCAAACTCAACTACTTCCAAGACACCTACATCATCAAAAGGCATGGCAACGCAGAAGGAGAGAAGCTCCTCTAACGGCTCTCCCAGTACTACTCCTACTCCACCTCCTGCCTCTGGCCTACAGACGGAGGAGGGCACGGCAACAAGACCAGCAGCAGGGTTTACTGAAACTCCTGCGAATCAACCTGCAGGCTTCGACCCAAGCATGATGGAGAAGTTCTTCTCCTTCATGTCCTTCTACGAACAACACCAACAAGGGGCACCGGCGCAGTCAAACATTAGCAACAACAACAACGATGTGACACCGATGAGCCTCGACGGCTCATCTTACGCGCGAGGAAATCAGCAACAGTAGCCTACCTTCGCCCCATACGAACCCCAGCGTGGATTCGTCAGCTTCATGCCGCGCCAACAGCCTTCACCTGAGCAAGAGAACACATTGGATGCACTTCAAGTTCAGTCGCAGTTTGCACACGTCTTAAAAATGCAAACGTCAAGGCCATTCGACGGTAAAGATTTCTTTACCTGGTCATTCGAGTTCGAGCTGATGATAGAAGGCGCGCAAATCCTTGGATTCTTCAACGGGTCCCTGCCATATCCAACACACGGGACGCAATATGACAAGCAGCAGTACACATATCAGTCCATGATGGCGTACACAATTCTACTGCGCAACATCACACCGAACCAGCAGCAGAACATCCGGTCCTATCGGGGATACGGCAACTCCGCCGAGCTTGCGTACAACCACTTGAAGAACCTGTATCAAGCAACAGACAGCGTCAATCAGAGTCGTCTAATGGCACAGCTGACAACAGTGGAAATGAAGCCTGGCAAAAAGGGAATGGCGTATATCAGCCGTTGTCGCGAATTGCGCGATGAACTTCTTCGATGCGGAGGCTCAATATCTGAAGACGCCTTCGTGACAGTCATCATCGGCGGCCTCGGTCCTCAATGGCGCTCCACCCGAGCCATTCTCCGAGCCCACGGAAAAATCTCCAAAGCAGCACTCTGCGCCGAGATTCACGCTGAGCAGCAAGACATGGAGCTGTAGGAGGAGCGGCACAAGAAGAAAACGTCAGTGCCCGAATTTGCATTCCACACTCAACGGCGCTACAACAACAACAACAACCGGCACCAACCAAAACCCGTACCTCCATTCTGTCATATTTGCAAGACATCAGGACACCCTCGCACACACTGCCCGAATCGACAGCAGCCAACAGCGCCGCAACGTCAACTTCGCCCTTCAAGCAGCCAAGTAGCATCCACACAAGCGCACCTCACGAGTCAGACGCAGTCTTCAACTACATCACCGACACAACCTGCACAAGGAGCAAGAAACATCGTGAGCTGCATGGCAAGACTGTCAGACTCCTGCATCACTGAGTCACCACGGCATTACTCATCAGAAGAACAACTTGACGAAAGCACTCCTCGCCGCGAGACATTGGAGCCGAACCCGACATACGCAGCCATCGCCCAGAGCGAACCGTCCGGGAAAGACACCTGGTTCTTGGACAGCTGCTGCGGACAACATATGTGCTCCTCGGGTCGCTTCGTTCAACGAGAATATCAACTTCAACGCGAAGTCGTCATCACCGTCGCCAACAACCAGAACCTGCGCACACGACTGCAAGGCGTTGTTCAATTTCAGTCAACAGAAACAAACGTGATCCCACAAATGTCAAAGATCTTAATCGCGGAGGGACTCGGCTACAACTTACTGAGTGTCAGTCAGCTAATGGCGAAAGGCATTCATATCGAAGCAGACAGCACCACCTAGGAGTTCAAGCTGTATCACGGGAAAGGCGGACTCTACATCGGAAAGGCAGTGTTGAAAAACAACGTCTTCGTCCTCGACTTCGTTCCAGACCTTGGCACCGCCGACAGCGATGGAATCGTGACCTTCACCTCTTGGACACGCGTACCGGACCTTGATCCTAACTTCAGCCCCGGCGGATTCTGGTATTCACATACCATACCTGAAACAGAACGAACAAGAGCATTAGCAACGATTCAACACTTGGCGGCAGCAGAGACAACACCGGCAGCAGCAGAGACAACACCGGCAGCAGCAGAGACAACATCGGCAGCAGCAGAGACAACATCGGCAGCAACAGAGAACAGGAAGGACCTGCTGCTAGGAAGGACCTGCTCTATACCATGTTGGAATCACTGAACAGGAATGGATGAACTAGCAATGAAAAGAGTACAAGTACCTAACCCTAGAATTGTGTACCCCCTATAGGCTAACCCACTGTAGCCTAAACTAACACAACATATATAATGTTTGACACACCCCCATAGGCAAAGTGGGGGAGAACTAGGGGTCACAAGACCAGTCAAGGCAAAGCAAGGCAAAACAAGCTCAGGGTGGATCTCAAGGATACCACACAAATTCCGAGCACAAGCAAGTGGTCACAAGACCAGTTCACATGCAGGTTTATATATAGAGATCACAGTACAACAGACTCAAGAAGTAAGCAAGTGAGGTCCAGTAGGCACAAGGCCTAGAAGAGTGCAAAAGCGCTGATGGTCACAAGGCTGAAGCGCCTTGGTGAACACATCAGCAGTGTTGGCCTCAGAGGCCACGTAACGCAGGCGAAGCTGACCACGCTGCTGCAGCTCTCGAGCGAGGAAGTAACGCAGAGCAATGTGCTTCGTTCTGTGCTCCAGTCTGTGCTCCTCACACAAGGCAATGGCTGCCTTGTTGTCGACGTACAGCACTGGAGGAGAACGAGGCTGCTCTCCAAGGTCGGTCAGCAAGTAGGTGAGCCAGCGTAGCTCCTGGGCCGCCATGGCTGTGGCGTAGATCTCAGCCTCACAACTGGAGCTGAGAACAGAAGAAGAGCGAGTAGAACGCCAAGAAACAGAACCAGAGCCAAGACTGAAGGAGTAACCCTGAGACGACCGCTGAGTAGCCTGGTCGTCTGCCCAAGAAGCGTCTGAGTGCCCAGTGAGAACAACTGGGACTCGCCCTCCAAGCACTAGCCCCATGCCCGACGTACTGCACAAGTAGCGCAACACCCTCTTAGCTGCATCCATGTGCTCCTTCCGGTGACGGCCGGGAGCGACATAGCGTGCAAGAATGCTGAGAGGGTATGCAAGGTCTGGTCGAGTGCAGGTCATCAGGTACATGAGGCAACCCACAAGCTCTGGATACGGGCCACTCGGCTCTACGGACTCATCCGAAGGCAGAGCTGAGAGCGAGTGACCGGTAGGCAGAGGAGTGGGCTGAGGCGAGGAGTACGTGAAGCGGAAGCGCTGAAGGACCTGCTGCACCATGTGTGACTGAGTCAAGGTGATGGTGCGGCGTGCTCTGTCCCGGGTGATCTGCAAGCCAAGATAGCTTGTCAGTTCACCCAGGTCTGTGCACGTGTGTCTCTTCTACAGCTCCGACTTCACGTGGGCGAGTGCCACAGTGTCAGCAGTAGCAAAGACCAAGTCGTCGACGTACACAAGGACGTAGAACGGCGGCAGTGAGGTGTCGGTGCGTAGAAACAGCGACGGGTCAGCAGTAGAAGGCGCGAACCCAAGAGCCGCAAGCGTAGTCCTCAGTGTGTCGTGCCACTCACGAGGCGCCTGGCGGAGACCGTAGACTGGCCGTCGGAGGCTCCACTGGGTACCAGGAGGGAACGACCCAGTGAAGCCAGGTGGACGGCGCAGCCAGATCTCCTCGTGCAGGCTGCCCTGCAGGAAAGCAGTGCTGAAGTCAAGCGAGTGGAGCTCGTAGTCACGCTGAGCGGCGACGTGCAGCAGAACCCGAAGAGTGGTCATCTTCGGGGTCGGGGAGAAGGTCTGGAAGAAGTCAACTCCCTCGCGCTGACTGAAGCCTCGTGCAACGTAACGCGCCTTGAAGACAGGCGGAGAACCCGGCGGCCGCTTCACCCTGAAAATCCACATGCCACTGACGATGTTCGCCCCAGGCGGGGGAACCTCGTCGACGTAGGTGCCTGTGGACTTCCAGGAAGCCATCTCTGTGTCCATGGCTGACTGCCACTGAGAGGAGTAGGGACCGGCCATCGCCTCTGCGTAAGAGCGTGGGGTCGGGATGTCTGGTGCATCCGGGTCTCCCTCAGGGGCAACAAGCATGGACACGAGATGGGGCAAAGCGGCAGCAAAGCACTGGAACTCCTCCTGCCTGTCCTCAAGGACGTCAGTGCCAAGAGCACACTCACCCCCGACGGACGGAGGACAGACAGACTCAGACTCAGCAACTAGGCTAGCAGCGTAGTCTAGACGACAGCGAGCAGCAAAGTCGACAAGCTCAGCAACTAAGGCAGACGCAGCAGCAGACTCAAAGGAAGGGTCAGTGACAACAGTGGCCAGGAGACGCGTGACAGCAGGACTGGTAGCACGAAGAGAGTCTGACCCAGGGTCAGGAAGAGCAGGAAGAGAGGAAGCAGGAGGAGACGGCAGTGGGACACGCTGTGGAGCAGTGGACGGACGAAGCGCCATCCGGTGAGTGCCTGGGACAGCAGGAAGACGCTGACGCTGGACTCGACGACTAGAGAGAGCAGTGCGGACAGGCGACCCAGGACGAGACTCAGGCGACGCAGGACGAGACGCAGGCTCACGCCGCTCAGTAAGACCTCCAGTCGGACCAGTGTAAGGAGCAGGACCAAGGAGAGAGGAGGCAGACGGTAACGCCGACTGCAGCTGGACAGGCTGAGGACACTCTAAGGAGGGAGGAGGAAAAGGAGGAGGAAGCTGACCAAGAACCTGCTGAAGGAGCGGAACAAAGTACGGCTGAGACCGAGCAGCGACACCAGAGCCAGCAGGGACACCCGCACCAGGGTCCGCAGCACCAGCAGCAGCTCCAGCGCCCACGTCCTCAGCACCAGCGGTAGCTCCAACGCCCGGGTCCTCAGCACCAGCAGTAGCTCCAACGCCTGGGTCCTCAACACCAGCAGCAGCTCCAACGCCCGGGTCCTCAGCACCAGCAGCAGCTCCAACGCCCGGGTCCTCAGCACCAGCAGCGGCTCCAACGCCCGGGTCCTCAGCACCAGCAGCGGCTCCAACGCCCGGGTCCTCAGCACCAGCAGCAGCTCCAACGCCCGGGTCCTCAGCACCAGCAGCGGCTCCAACGCCCGGGTCCTCAGCACCAGCAGCAGCTCCAACGCCCAGGTCCTCAGCACCAGCAGCAGCTCCAACGCCCGGGTCCTCAGCACCAGCAGCAGCTCCAACAGCAGCGGGGTTCGTAACACGAGGCACGCCACTCCGAAGAGTGCAGCGCCGCTCGTACCACTCACGGATCCGCTCGCGGGAGGGGAGCTCCCGAACGGGAGAAGAAGTACTAGCACCAGTCCCAGTAGTACGTCCGGCTCGAGCGGTACCTCTCCGGAGGCTGCAGTACTCTAAGTACCACGCACGTAGCTGCTCCGAGGAGAGGGCTCCTCCAGGTGCAGGACTCCCAGACCTCGTACCTCCAGACGCAGAACCCCCAGACTCCGGACTCCGCAGCTCAGTACCACGAGGCTCCACACCCCCAAGCTCAGCACCCTCAAGCTCCACACCCCCAGGCTCCACACCCCCAGGCTCCACACCCCCAGGCTCAGCACCCCCAGGCTCAGCACCCCCAGCAGGACGAGAGTCGACAGCTACCTCAACAGGCTCAACCGGGTCTACCTGAGACACACCTGAGGGAGCGGCACCCTGAGGGGGGAGGGGGTCTGCAACAGCAGCACCTGGCGAGAGGAAGAGAGGCGGGGGGGGGAGCGGGGCAGTGCGGTAGGGGAAGAGGCGGTAGTAGGGGACGGACTCGTCAAAAGTGACGTCCTGGGAGGGCAAGACTCGGCGCGAGGTGGCGTGGTAAAACTGCCAACCAGACGCGTCCGGGACAAAGCCGAGGAAGACGCAGGGAACAGCACGGGAGGAGAGCTTGTCCGCAGACGAATCGCGGACAAAAGCTCGAGACCCCCAGACCCGGAAACGCGACGCATCGCCAACCTCCCCCGTCCACAGTAGCGTGGGCGAGGTCTCCGGCAAGGAGACACGGGGCCAGAGGTTGAGTTGATGCGCAGCGTACCGGACCGCAAACGGCCACAGAAAGTGGGGGGCAGCCGCATGGATCAAGGAGGTACGGGCGACCTCCATGACCAGGCCAATGCGGCGCTCCGCAACCCCATTCTGCTGTGGAGAAGCCGGAAGCGTGAACGACTGCTCAATGCCGTGCTCAGCACAGTAGGCTGCCAAGAGGTCGGAGGAGAACTCACCACCTCTGTCAGAGTGCAAGCGCAGGACAGGAAAGTCCGAGTGAAAACGCTCGCTGAGCTGGAGACGGGCTCGGCGGATCCAAGGGATCAAGACATCAGGGACCTCACCCTTGGTGCGCAAGGGGAAGACCGAGGTGTAGCGCGAGTAGTCGTCAACAACTATCAGGAAGTACCTCTCCTGACCCTGACCACGGACGCGGGCTGGGCCCCACACGTCCATGTGGAGTGTCTGCAAGGGAGCAGTCGTCGGGGGGAACGAGGAGGAGTGAGGAGCGGCGCGCTGCCGTCCCTCGACACAGGGGAGACAGGTAGGAGCAGGCGAGGGTGGGAGGGGAGGAAGGACCCTGGGCAGGCCAGAGACAAGGTACCTGGAGTGCATGGCACGAAGCCGCTGCACAGACGGGTGGCCAAGGCGGTGGTGCCAGAGGACAGTCTCGTGTGCCAAAGAGCGACACGAGAAGGGGGCGGACAGCTGACCTGACGCGGACGCGGACGCAGTCGCAGCAACCTGAGGGGACTCAGTAGTCAGTGTGTACAGGTCCGACCCCGGCTGCCGAGTGAAGGTAGCCAAGTGACGGCCCGTACGAGCACACGTGCAGTGTGTCACGCGCTCGTAGGCAGGGGTGAACTGGTGAACACCCCCGTCCTGGAGTGCACAGCCTGCCACCAAGTTCGTAGAGAACGAGGGGAGGTGGAGACCTGACAGTGTGCCCGACGGGACCGCAGGGCAGGGAAGGACAGTGGAAGAGGTCGCAATGACCGGACCCCCAGAGGGGTCAGCAAGGGAGACAGCAACTGGTCGAGCAAGCGGCTCAAGGGCAGTGCGGTCACGAAAGAAGCAGCGAGAAGCACCTGAGTCCAGTGTGAAGGTGTGCAGTGCGGCAGTCGACGCAGTACCAAGGGGGGGAGACACACGAGCACCTAGAGCAGCAGCCTCACCAGCACCTGGGGTAGCTGACACGTGAGTACCTGGAGTGGCAGACGCACTGGCCCTAATGCCCGGGTCGGGCGGCACACACAAGTACTCAGCACCCTCTCCACTAGTAGACATCACATACATGGCAGATAGAATAGCATCAAAGTCTAGAGCATAGATATCAATCCCCTTCTTCAGGAGATCAAGCCAGCGGGGCAGCTCAGTGGCCTGAGGGAACTGAACACGCCAAGCGTCGTCGAGACGAGAGAAGCAGCGCTGTGTGGCGTGCGGTCGTCCACACTGCTGACCAGTGCGGTCACCAGTGCGAATGACGTACGTGCAGCTAAGACCACCCCCACCCCCGTGCTGAGAGTACCACTCACGGACCTCCTGGGGCGAGAGAGTGTGCTGCTGGCCCTGGCCACCGCCAGCGCCTCCACGGCCACCACCACCGCTGCCACCTCCTCGACCACCCCAACCCCTGCCGCCGCCTCGTCCACCGCCACCCCAACCGCCGCCTCCACTCCTGCCACCTCCCCCGCCGCTGCCGCCACCACCCCCACCGCTACCACTCGCCCCTCCAGCCGAGCCACCACCCCCACTGCCTCCACCGCCCCCACCGCCGCCTCCCCCGCCGTCACCGCCACTACCCTTGCCCCCTTTGCCCTTGCCGCTGCGGCGTCCGCTCGAGGCAGACGCAGTGCCGACCTTCTCAGTACCAAGAAGGTCGACAGCAGCAGCAGAGGCGACAGAGGGAAGAAGGGGGGAAGGAGAACACCCCTCAAAGAACGGGGTACGGGGGTCGCCACGAGAGGCACCTACAGCGACTATGCTAGCCTCAGCTGCAAGTAGCTCCTTCTCGAGGAGGGCAATGGTGAGCTCAGTGGGGCAACGAGCTAGGAAGTGGTCCCTGACAGCACGCAGTGTGTCAGGGAGGCGGGTGACTAGGTGATAGAGAGTGAGCCAGAGTGGAGGGGGGTGCGTGGCAAGGAACTCAGCAGGCATGGCGGCACGGAAGCGGGCCTCACTAGTACGGAGGTGCGTGATGAGGTCAGCGACTGTGTGAAAGGAGGCCAGGTCGGGAAACAGGTAGGGGAGGGAGAGACGGCCTAGTGCGGCAGAGGCAGGTGAGGAGTAGCGAGCAACTACAGCTGTGTACAGTGCCGGTGCAGTCTTGTGCTGACCAAAGTGCTCGCGTTCGTCTATCGGCAGGGAGTTGCGAATGGCGAAGCGAGCGTGGGCATCACGAGTCTGCCACTGTGAGCGAGCAGTGCTGTCAGCAGTAGCAGCAGGGGCAGTGACAAGGCCTAGGGCGTGATCGTACAGTGAGATGTCATCCTTGGCTGTGAGCTGTAGGTAGAGGTGCAGGTCATCGAGCCAGGTGTCAAACTTCACAGGGCGGCCCTCAGCATCGAACACGAGAACCTGTGGGCTAGCCATAGGAACAGTAGAAATAGCAGCAGTAGCGGTAGGAGAAGCAGGTAGGACGAACCAGGTAGGGCAGGGCGGCGCGGCTCGGTTCAGGTCGGGTCGCGGCTCGGCTGGGTGGCGCGGCTCGGCTCGGGGCGCGCGGCTCGGCTCAGGTTATGGCGGGGACGGGCCGCCCGCTCTCCCTCTTGTGCTGCGGCGGGAACGGGCCGCCCGGGGCCTCTGGGTGGTGGGCACGGGTCGGCGAGGTAGGCACGGGGCCGGTTGGGGCCCTAGAGGGGCGAGCGCAGGGCCGATCGGAGCCTGAGCGGGGCTAGCGCGGGGCCAAACGGGGCCTTGACGGGGCTAGCAAGGGGCCGACGGGGCCTGAACGGGGCTAGCGCGGGGCCGACGGGGCCTGAAACGGGGCCGAAGGGGCCTGAAACGGGGCTAGCGCGGGCCTGATCGGGGCCTGAATGGGGCTAGCGCGGGGCCGACGGGGCCTGAGAGGGGCTAGCGCGGGGCCTACGGGGCCTGAAACGGGGCTAGCGCGGGCCGACGGGGCCTGAAACGGGGCTAGCGCGGGCCGACGGGGCCTGAGAGGGGCTAGCGCGGGGCCGACGGGGCCTGAAACGGGGCCGACGGGGCCTGAAACGGGGCTAGCGCGGGCCGACGGGGCCTGAGAGGGGCTAGCGCGGGGCCGACGGGGCCTGAAAAGGGGCCGACGGGGCCTGAAACGGGGCTAGCGCGGGTCGACGGGGCCTGAGAGGGGCTAGCGTGGGGCCGACGGGGCCTGAAACGGGGCCGACGGGGCCTAAACGGGGCTAGCGCGGGGCCTGAACGGGGCCTTAAAGGGGCCGACGGGGCCTGAACGGGGCTAGCGCGGGGCCGTCAAGAGGGGCCTCTAGGGGCGTGACACGCCGAGGCGCCCTAGGGCACGGGTAGGTAGGTAGGTAGGTAGTGACGTAGTGGTGGGCCCTTAGAAAATTTCGGTCCTAGGAAGGACCTGCTCTATACCATGTTGGAATCACTGAACAGGAATGGATGAACTAGCAATGAAAAGAGTACAAGTACCTAACCCTAGAATTGTGTACCCCCTATAGGCTAACCCACTGTAGCCTAAACTAACACAACATATATAATGTTTGACACCAGAACCTGCGCACACGACTGCAAGGCGTTGTTCAATTTCAGTCAACAGAAACAAACGTGATCCCACAAATGTCAAAGATCTTAATCGCGGAGGGACTCGGCTACAACTTACTGAGTGTCAGTCAGCTGATGGCGAAAGGCATTCATATCGAAGCAGACAGCACCACCTAGGAGTTCAAGCTGTATCACGGGAAAGGCGGACTCTACATTGGAAAGGCAGTGTTGAAAAACAACGTCTTCGTCCTCGACTTCGCTCCAGACCTTGGCACCGCCGACAGCGATGGAATCGTGACCTTCACCTCTTGGACACACGTACCGGACCTTGATCCTAACTTCAGCCCCGGCGGATTCTGGTATTCACATACCATACCTGAAACAGAACGAACAAGAGCATTAGCAACGATTCAACACTTGGCGGCAGCAGAGACAACACCGGCAGCAGCAGAGACAACACCGGCAGCAGCAGAGACAACATCGGCAGCAGCAGAGACAACATCGGCAGCAGCAGAGACAACATCGGCAGCAGCAGAGACAATACCAGCAACAGCAGAGACAACATCGGCACCAATCGCGGGTCCTCCAACTGCACCAGCCCCAATCGACGACGACACTCCACCGACTCCTGCGCAGCAGCTGAATCCAACACCACGAGAAGTCCATCGAAGCTCAAATTTCACCGCAGGCTTCTACTCCAACTCTGACTTATACCGTCGCTCACCCGGACATCGAGCTGGTGAAGACATCTGGCACGCACGAATGGGACACCCAAGCAACACAACGTTAAATAACACGATAAGAGTAGGCGTACTTGACAAAGACTCTCTACTTCTACCCGACGGAAGAGAACTTCAACGAATGCGAGGAACATGCTTCACCTGCCCCGAAGCTGACTTACCGCATCAGCCCTTCGTCCCTCACCACAACCCAAGTGCACCGGCATACGCACCTATGGAGAAAGTCCACAGCGATATACTGTACAATCGCGAGCCCGGTCAAGGGGCGTACAACTACGTCATCACCTTCATCGACGCCGCCACACGATACGTCTGACATGGCCTTCGATGCCTTCGTCGCTTGGCTCCCAGTAGCAGAACGAGAGTCAGGAGTGAAGCTGAAAAGGCTTCCAGTCAGATGGAGGAGGAGAATACACATCACAGAGGTTCATACAGTACCTGGCGGAGAGAGGCATCAAGAGACTCCTCTCTCTTCCATACGCTCATTAATAGCAAGGTGTAGCAGAAAGGATGAACAGGACCCTCCAGAACACCATGCGCAAACTGCTACGTGGCATGCGGCTACCCAACCACCAGTGGCCTGAGGCGATGGACCATGCAGTCCTACTGCACAACTTGCTTTCGTCATCATCGCTCCCGAACAACGCATCACCGCACCTGCTGTGGACAGGGAAATTGGGCAACACAAAAATGTTACGAGTGTTCGGTTGCATGGTACAGTGTCGACCCCCAGCTGCACGCGCCGGCCGATTCTCCCAACGCGCGCAATGGGGACTACACCTGGGCATCGAAAAACATTACAACGTATGGAAGATTTTCGACATCAACACAAAAGAAACAGTGGCAGCACGTGATGTCATCTTCTACGAACATCTCACCCTTCCAACGTACCTGTACAACCTGGAAACCTCACGGGATGTCACAGGCGGATTTCGTGGCTACCGAGCTTTCGCCTCGGCAGAAGATGAAGCTGACCTAGATGAACAGACCATGGACGGAGCTTCGGAAGAAGCTGGACCTCTTCCGTACTGCTCGGTGGATATTCCAATATATGACGACAACCCTTGCGAGAGCATCAATGCCGAAGTCTTCTACGACTTCGCTGACACTGGTTACGTTACACCCGCCCGAGTCAACACCAACGAAGCTGAACGCATAGGACCAAATTTCTTACCTGACCCAGAAGCAGGTGACGAAGCAGCTTATCCGGCGAAATACGCCGATACCATCGCCAAACGCTTCGGACTCACCCCGACTGCCACCTCCACGCCATACCACTACACCACCGGAAGTCACAAGGAAGGCTCTGCTCCGCTCAAGCCTGCAGGCATACGAGACTACCAGAGAAAGCTGGGATGCCTCCTCTTCGCAGCCGTTACCTGTCGTCCGGATCTATCATACTCTGCAAGTCAACTCGCCACCTACCTCAAGAAACCTGAAGCGAAACACATGGCGAAGCTCGACCGCGCTCTTCACTACCTCGTCAGCACCCCGACGATCGGCCTAACCTACCACAAGACCGGAACTACAACGCCTAAGCTAATCGGCTACGTCGACGCTGATCACGCCGGCGATTCTGACAACAGGCGCTCGCGCACTGGCTACATCTACCGACTTGAGCCTATCGGGCCCATCTCTTGGCAGTCGAGCAAGCAGGAACTAATTGCTCTCCCCTTAGCTGAAGCAGAATACATTGCACTCTGCTCAGCCACCAAGGAAGGACTGTACCTTCGCGAACTGCTGGAAGAAGCGAAGCTGGCCCAGTTACCCAGCTTCTCCCTGTTCTGCGACAACCAGTCTGCAATCCGCATAGCCAACAAGAACGGATTAGCGAACAGAACGAAGCACATCGCTCTGCGATATTTCTTCGTGAAGGACGATATCGAGAAGGGGAGACTCGAGCTGTCCTACTGCTCCACGTCTGAGATGGCAGCTGATTACTTGACCAAGAAGCTCGGAAAGCAGAAGTTCGAGTACTGCATGCTACTGACTGGACAAGGCCACGTCACCAGCAACGACACTCCAGAAGCGAAGGGGAGTGTTGGAAACATGTGATTTAAGCGCTTCTGCTGTGTCGAAACATCAAGCCTTAAACGAAGCGAAGCACAAACGAAACATTGGCGAGTCAACCATCGGAGGTTGACAACTGAAGCAACCGCTGGAGGTTACGCGAAGGTCAAAGGTCAGCGACCTTTGACTTCACAAATACAGCGCGACAGCAAGGACAAACAACTGACTCGATACAGAGCAGTTGCCCGAGTCGTCACTGTATCGAACCGCAAACAGCAACAGTAAAACAGTTATCAGTTGTATCTCTTCATATTCCTTGTACTCTTATAAAAGCCTTGTATCTCTTTGCTTTAACTAATCTACTTTGCCCTCACATACTAGCGTAAGGTGGTTCAACACTCTTATTAAAAACGCTTCCGCAACTACAACATCTCTTCCCAGAGTTTAGTCCTGCAAAGATCCTAAGGGCTTTTCTCAGCCCAACAATAATAACCCTTAAATTGTGAAACTAGATAGCCAATCGCACATGGCCAAGACGATTTTAGCGAATCGCACATGGCGAAAAGCGAATTGGTGCAAACGAAAACCTTGTCACAAATAAGTTTCGTACTTCAGCAGAACCGCACATCATTTCCCCTTGCCAAACCGAGTCAAAATTACGAAGCTGCAACTTTAGGAGAAAATATTCCGCGCACATAGGGTGTACACAATTGAAAACTCTTGCTGCTGCGAGCGCGCCCAACACAGAAAAGTTCCGAGCGATACCGTGCCTGCTGCCAGGTCAGCTGATTGTGAGCTTGCCACACTTGGCACTTGCACGAGGCCATTGTCTGATGCCCACACCTCGACCCTGACTGCTCAGTGTTCCTAACTCTTGAAAAATGACCAATCAGAGTGCCCCATTTCTGGCCGCACAATTGCGTTGGTATGTTGTAATCAGCTTCAATGCTATTATAGCTATGCTGTTATGAAACTGCATGAACATCTTAATATTTGAAGTGACTCTGACAGTTTAGACAAAAAAAATTGTGCTTGTCTGAATTTTCAGACTAGAAAATTAGGTAACTCTGACAGCCAGACTAGGAAGAGGGGTGTACTCTGAGGCGTCAGACTACCTCAAAACGAATCTAGGGGCTTGGTGATACCGTAGCTTTATATCTTTGGTGTTAGCACATCCATTCTGCATTCTGACTTGAATTGGTGGTAAATCCAGGGCATTACAGTGCCATTCAATGTACGGTTCCACAATACAATGTACCACACAACAATACAATGAGCATAACTTGGCTTCAAAGCTCACTTTACGGGAGCAGTGCTAGGCAGAAAATCAGTACTCACCAACACTCCAGGAAGAGTAGCATATGGCTTCTCTTAGTGTTCTCACCTTCGATTATAAGGGCTGTCCGATCCAGTGTGAGACCTGGCTAGACGACTTACAGCTGTACCTACAGAGCAAGTCAAGGGACGGCGTCTCCTTGTTTGACCACACGTCTGGGACCTCTCCCGCTCCTCCTGAGACATCTTTCATTGCGACTCGCTCACAGTGGCTTACCCGTGATACTACTGCTCACCTTGCTGTTTGCAACCACCTGCCGTTAGCCGAACGCGCGCACTTTGGCCAGCACAAGGCTGCTAAAGCACTGTTCAACGCTGTAGTCGCTCATTACTCCTCCCCTGCCACTGCTGCTCTCGGCCAACTTATACCGCCTTGCCTTTTTCCCGAGCTGTCAGCCTTTCCGACAGTCGCCGACCTCATCACCCACCTTCGCACTAGCGACACTTGCTACCACGCCGCGCTTAAAACCGAGTTTCTAGACAAGAACCCCCCCCACCCCCCAATGTACATCACTCTCTACTTCCTCGTCACCTGCCTCTCTGACTCTCTTCGCGCAGTCAGGGACCTCTTTCTCGCCCTTCACCCCACAGACCTCATTGTCGACCTGCTCGAGAAGCACCTCCTTGCAGCTGAGACTAGCATAGTCACTGTAGGTGCTTCTCGCGGCACTCCTCGCACTCCCTTCTTTGAGGGGTGTTCCCCCTCCCCTCTTGCCCCTCTGTCGCTTCTGCTGTTGCTGTTGACTTCCTTCGTGCTGAGGAGGTCGGAACTGCGTCTGCTCCTAGTGGAAGGCGCCGCAGCGGCAAGAGCAAGGGAGGCAAGAGTGGTGGGGGTGGCAGCGGTGGAGGCGGTGGTGGAGGCAGTGGAGGCGGTGGAGGTGGCGGTGGTGGCGGTGTGAGTGGTGGTGGGAATGAATAAGTTGGTGGTGGCGGCAGTGGGAGTGGTGGCGGCGGCAGTGGTGGCGGTCAGGGTGGAGCCGTTCAGAGGGGAGGTTCTGGCGGTGGCCAGAGGCAGCAGCAGCAGCGTCCGCACGAGACCCTTACACCCTAGCAGCTTCGTGAGTGGTTTGCTCAGCGTGGGGCGTCTGGGGGTAGTGTTCGCTGCCCGTACGTCATTCGCACAGGTGATCGCGTTGGTCAGACATGCGGGAAGGTTGGTCACACACAGTACCGCTACATCTCCCGTCTTGACGACGCCTGGCGCGCAGAGTTTGACGACGAGGCTGAGCTCCTCCGTTGGCTAGAGCTGCTTAGGAACGATGTGGATATATTTGCTCTTGACTATGACGCTATCCTTGCTGGCATGTATGCTTTGACTGTTAGTGCTGAGGGTGACTGTTACCTGTGTGTGCCGCCCGACCCAGGTATAGAGGCTGCTGCTCTAGGTGCTAGTGCGTTTGCTCTCTCTGGTACTTCGCCTGCTGAGGCCTTGCACACCTTCATGCTTGACTCAGATGCTTCCCGCTGTTTCTTTCGCGACAGTACCACAGTCACACCACTCCCTGCACCTGTTGCAGTATCTCTGGCTGAACCCCTCCAGGGGCTCGGTTCTTGCACGTTCCTCCACTGTTCTCCTGTGTCCGGTGGTTCCATCTGGCTCACTCTCAGGACTTCACCGCCCCTCGTTCTCTACAAACTTGGTGAGTACCGCTTGTCAGAATGTGTATTTTGTCTAGCCTGCAGTGGGGTACTCTATAGTGAGTACGGCCCCTTAGGGTTTGCTATATGTATCCATCTGCTTGCTAGTGCAACCCCTCCTTTGCCTATTTTCTTTTGCCTAGCTAGCTAAAACCTAGCTATGGCTCCTGCGTTCTAGCTGTGATTCTGACATGCTATCAGAGCGGTCACGCTCCTGGCCTGTGGGCCCGTCTGCTTCCGCTGCCATACTATTTGTCGCGTGCCCTGTGGCGCGCGACGCTCTTTTTTTTTTTCTTCCCGCCACGCGCCCCGAGCGCGTGGCGGTTTTCTGCCCGCCACTCGCTCGGGGCGCGCGGCGGTTTCCTGCCCGCCATGCGCTCGGGGCGCGTGGCGGTTTCCTGCCCGCCGCGCACCCTGGGCGCGCGCGGCGGTTTCGCGTTCCGTCGCGGCGCCCCCCGTCGATCCGCGCGCCCGTCCCCGTCGACCCGCGCGCGGCTCCCCGCCGCCCTTCGTGGCGGCCCCGTCGACCACGCGCGGCCCCCGCTATCCCGTCGCGACGCCCTGGGGAGCCGCGCGCGCCCCCTGCTGCCCCGTCGCGGCGCCATGGGGAGCCGCGCGCGGCCCCCGCTGCCCCGTCGCGGCGCCCTGGGGGGCTGTGCGCCGTCCCCCGCGCTGCTGCCCGCGCTCCTGCCCTGTGCTGCCCGTGTTAGGGTTTGGGGGTGGCGAGTGTGGGGGTGGCGAGTCTGGCGTGTGTGACCCATCCCGTGCTCCTCCTCCTCCTCCGTCTCCCACTGCTGCAGCTGCCGCTGAGGGGGGTGGGTGTGTGGGAGCCGAAGGACTGGTGCTAGGGGGGTGTCGTGGGAGTGGAGCTAGGGGTGCAGCAGGGGGTGTGTGAAAGGGGGGTGCGACAGTTGGGGGAGGTTGAGCGGAGGTAGCAGTCGTGTCGCCAGCAGCGCCAGTAGTCCGGAGGCGACAATCTCCGGTAGTCGCCAGTCGCCTGTGGGTCAGTTGCTCCAGTCTGGAGGCTACAATCTCTGTGGAGCCAGTTACTCCTGTAGTCCGGGCCATTGCTTCGGTAGCCACTGAGCCAGCCGCTCCTGTGTGTCTGCAGCTTCAGCCGTCGCCTCCCATCTCCTCTCCTCTCACAGTCACTCCTCCTCCTCACTTGCCCTCTGCGACAGCCTCTAGCTTTGCTTATATTTGTGAACTATAAACTGCTGCTTGTTGTGCTGATCATACCCCACTTTGACTATGGGGGTGTGTCAAAATGTGTAGTTTGTCGAGCCTGCAGTGGGGTACTCTATAGTGAGTACGACCCCTAAGGGTTTCCTATATGTATCCACCTGCTTGCTAGTGCAACCCCTCCTTTGCCTATTTTCTCTTGCCTAGCTAGCTAAACCCTAGCTATGGCTCCTGCGTTCTAGCTGTGATTCTGACACCGCTGCCCTTGAGGACGCGATGGTCACTACTACCACACCTGGGGTCAGCGTGTGTCGATCTGTACGTGTACACGCACGGGCCGTCACCTGGCCATGTTCACCCGGCCACGTACACCCGTCGGCCTGGGTCGAGCATGTACACACTTACTACTGAGCCTAATCAGGTGGCTGCGCTTGGTCAGGTGTCCGCGTCAGGTCAGCTAGCAGCCCCCTGTTCGTATCGCCTCCTCTTGCACCAGACTCTCCTTTGGCACCACCGCCTTGGTCACCTCTCCTTGCCACGCCTCCGTGGCATGCACTCCCGCCTCCTTGTCTCTGGTCTTCCCAGGTCTCTGCCTCCCCTCTCGCCCTCGCCTGCCCCACCCTGCCTTCCTTGCGTCAAGGGGCGGCAGCGCGCCGCTCCTCACTCCTCCTTGTTTCCCCCGACGACTGCTCCCCTGCAAACTCTCCATATGGACGTGTGGGGCCCAGCCTGCGTCCGTGGACAGAACCGCGAGCGATACTTTCTGCTGGTTGTTGACGACTACTCGCGTTACACCACAGTATTCCCCTTGTGCAGCAAGGGTGAGGTCCCTGATGTCTTGATCCCTTGGATTCATGCTGTCCATCTCCAGCTTCGCGAGTGGTTCCGCCAGCACCTTCCATTCCTGCGTCTGCACTCTGACAGAGGTGGTGAGTTCTCCTCCCACCTCCTGCGGGACTTTTGTTGTGGGAAGGGCATTCTCCAACTGTTCACGCTTCCGGCCTCCCCGCAGCAGAATGGGATTGTTGAGCACCGCATTCGCTTAGTCATGGAGGTGGCTCATACCTCCATGATCCATGAAGCTGCTCCCCATTTTCTATGGTCGTTTGCGGTCCGGTACGCTGCACATCAGCTCAACCTCTGGCCCCGTGTCTCTTTGCCGGAGACCTCGCCTACACTGCGTTGGACGGGGGAGGTTGGCGATGCGTCGGTGTTCCGGATCTGGGGCTCTCGTGCCTTTGTCCACGATTCCTCCACGGACAAGTTGTCCTCCCGCACCATTTTCTGTGTCTTCCTTGGCTTTCCCACTGACGCTCATGGCCAGCATTTTTACCACCTCACCTCGTGCCGTGTCCTGTCCTCTCAAGACGTCACGTTTGACGAGTCGGTTCCCTTTTACCATCTCTTCCCCTACCGCACTGCCCCTCTCCCCCCCCCGCCGCTCTTCCCCGCTCCAGGTCCCCCTCCGGTAGACCCCCTCCCCCCTCAGGGTCCTGCTCCTTCAGGTGTGTCTTAGGTAGACCCACTCCCCTTGGCTGAGCCATTCGAGGTCACTTCCGACACCTCTGTCCCAGCTAAGGGGGGTGACGTAGCTGCTGACGACGCGGCGGCCTCCCGCCGCTCACCATGCTTGGAGACCCGAGTGTTCCACCTCGACTGTCTTCGCCGCCTCTGCAGCTGGTTGCTTTCAACTCTGGTGCTGCTGGGGGTGGTGCTGTTAGGGGTGCTCCGTCTGGGGGTGCTGAGCTTGCGGGTGCAGTTCCTGGGGGTGCTGAGTCTGAGAGTTCTGAGCCGGTGAGTGCTGAGCCTAAGGGTGCTGAGCCTGAGGGTGCTGAGCCCAAGAGTGCGGAGCCTTGGGGTGCTGAGCCTGAGGGTGCGGAGCCTGGGGGTGCTGAGCCTAGGGGTGCCGAGCCAGAGGGTACTGAATCTAGGGGAACTGAGCCTAGGGGTACTGCGTCTGCTGGAGGTCCTACGGGTGTCTCGCCATAGCGGTCTCACCGGCTAGAGCCTCTCTCACCACGGCAGCTACGCGAGTGGTTTACTCGGCGCACCCGCCTTCGGAGTGGCGCTGCTGGAGCTGGAGGCCCTGTCGCTGGAGGCACAGACGCTGGAGGCGCTGGAGCTGGAGGCGCTAGAGCTGCTAGTTCTGGAGGTCCTGGCGGTACTGCAGGTGCTGGAGGCGCTGGAGCTGGAGGTACTGGAGGTGCTGGAGCTACAGGTCCTAGAGCTGGAGGAGCTGGTGCTGGAGGTGCTGGAGCTGGTGGTACTGCACAGCGGCAACCGTTTTTCGTTCTGCCGCCACCGTCGTCTCTGCCACGGAGTGGCTTGATGCTTCACCAGGTTCTTAGTCTCCTGTCTTCTACTGGCCTTACTCCTCCCTTACTGTGTCCACCGCCTGACCAATCGCAGCCACAGTTACAGCCAAACTCCCCGCTGCCTGCTCCTTCTCCTTACACTGAGCAGTCAGACTCTCGTACAGAGCGTCGTGAGCCTGAGTCTCGTCCTGCCTCCCCTGTTTGCGCTATTCGCGCTGGTCGTCGTGTTCCTCGATCGCGTCCTCCTCCTATCCCTGGCACTCACACTATGGCACTTCGTCCTTCCTCTATTCCTCCGCGAGTTCCCCTGCCGTCTCCTCCGGTGTCCTCTCTTCCTGACGTTCCGGACCCTGTGTCTGACTTGGTTCGTGCTGCCAGCCCTACTGTCACACGTCTCCGAGCCCTGTTGTAAGTTTCATTCCATAGTTAACTTTTACATTGTGACATGGTACAGAGCTAGGTTAACCCTAGCGGGATTTTCCCCTTAGGAAAAATCATTCCACTAAGTTATGGGCCCACCTAGTCGCGCCCCGTCCTAGAGCGCCCGTGGCGCGCTTACGCTAGGCCCCGTCGCCCGTCGCCCGTTTCCCCCCTGTCGATCGCTGCCCGTTTTTCCCGTCACCCGTCACCCGTCGCGGGAGTTCGTTAGCGGGAGTCCTGCAGCCCTTCGTTAGCGGGCATAGCGGCCTTTTGTTTGTGGGCCCCGTGGCCTTTCGTTCGTGGGCCCCGAAGCCTCTTCGTTAGCGAGCCCCACGGCCCCGTCGTTAGTCGCACGCACGCACAGCAGCAGCCGCGTTCACGAGCGACCCGTCGCCCCACCCGTTCCCCACCGTCGTAATTGCCGCCCCACCCGTTAGACGCGGCCCCACCTGCTGCCTTACCCGCCGCCACACTAGAAATCCGCCGCCCCAGGAACTGAAGTCGACCTCAACCGCCGCCAGACCTGAAACTCGTCGCGCCCTGGAAATAGCCTTCGGATGAGTCCGTAGAGCCGAGTCGCCCATATCCAAAGCTTGTGGGCTGCCTCATGTACCTGATGATCTGCACTTGACCTGACCTTGCCTACCCTCTTAGCATCCTGGCACGCTACGTTGCGCCCGGGGGACACCGACCAGAGCACTAGAAGGCCTCTAAGAGGGTGTTGCGTTACTTGTGCAGTACATCGGGCATGGGGCTCGTGCTTGGAGGACGGGGTCCAGTCGTCCTCACTGGACACTCAAACGCGTCTTGGGTTGACGACCTGGCTACGGAGCGGTCGTCACTGGGTTACACTTTCAGCCTTGGCTCCGACTCTGTTTTTTGGCGGTCTACCCGCTCGTCTTCTGTTCAAAATTCCAGTTGTGAGGCTGAGATCTACGCAGGAGCCATGGCTGCACAGGAGTTATGCTGGCTCATCTACCTGCTGACCGACTTGGAAGAGCGGCCTCGTTCTCCTCCAGTTCTGTACGTAGACAACAAGGCCATGATTGCCTTGTGTCAGGAGCACAGACTGGAGAATAGAACGAAGCATATCGCTTTGCGTTACTTCCTTGCTCGAGAGTTGCAGCAGCGTGGTCAGCTTCGTCTTGCTTACGTGGCCACACAGGGCAACACTGCTGATATATTCACCAAGGCACATCAGTCTGGTGACCATCAGCGTTTCTGTACTGCTTTAGGCCTTGTGCCTGATTTGTCACACTTGCTCACTGCGTGACTTTGCTTGTACTGTGATCTATAGATATATACATGCATGCTTACACTTGCTTGGTTATGATCACTGTACTGTTTGTTCTCTTTTATATAAATATGCATGTGAACTAGCCTTGTAGCCATATGCTTTTGCTCGGACTGTGTGGTGACTTCGTGATCCACCCTGAGATTACTTTGCTTTTTTTTTACTGGACTTGTGACCACTTGTTCTCCCCCACTTTGCCTATGGGGGTGTGTCAAAATATCATAATGCTCATGTTGTGTAGGCTGTAGTGGGGTAGCCCATAAGGGGTACGACCCAATTAGGGTTAGTACTTGTACTAAGTTTGATCTCAATGCAGTCATTCCCGTTCAGTATTATGACAGTATGTGCATGTGATCTGCGTTCATTGGAAGAGTGAATGTGCGTGGATGCATGCGCGCATGCACTTATGCTGAATGCTTGCTTGTGTTTGTCTGACCATGCTCGTATTCATATGTTTGCCTCTCTCCATCTTACCCTTACCCCATCCAGCAGAGTGACGCCATACTTGACGCCGTAGTGCGCTCATACGCGGAAGCGATCAAGAAGAAGGCGTCGAGAATAAGATGTCGGGCGCCTATACATGATTTGCATTTTTGTCTCTGCGTGCGTATTCTCCCCTCTTCGTTCCCATGCCAGGGTGGCGACATCAGGGCTGACGTTTCAGTTTTGAGGCTCCCTGACGGGAAAAAAAAAATCCGTTTTAGTCTGAAGGCACTTCACCCAAAAAACGAGCAGTCTGATTGCTCAGTCTCCAGAAGTCTCAGTGCCTGTTCACTCAGGGTTGGTGGGTTCATTTCAGGGTCGTCGGGTTAGTTGCAGCAAATTCTGTCAGATGCTTTGTACTTCACTAACAATTTCGACCCAAAGGAATGTGTCGCAATTGACTGTGTTTTGATTGGGACTTACAGTTGCAAGTGGCCGGCAAAGGCAAGTGGCGCGAGCAAAACAGTTTTTCGCGCGTGACACAATGCTCGACCTGAAGCAAGCTGACAGTGGCGCATGTGGTGTGGAGCGAGCTGAGTGGCAGCCCTGCTGGTACAGTAGCTTACAACTTTTGGGGCCAGTGGAGCGAGCTGAGTGGCAGTCCGACGCATCATAAATACACGGTCTCGCGCTCATTGGAATCTCAAAGAAACTTTTTCCCCATGGAACTTCCAGCAAACAGGAAATTTCGAGGAATCTACGTGTCGATAAACTCGCATTCAGGGACCACACAAAGTATACTCTGTAGAGTCAGACTCCACAAACGACTAACTCTGAAGCCTATTATACTGAATCAGGGGCCATAAAACAGTAAGTCTGAGGCTCTCAGTGATGAAAATTCGACTACTCTGGAAATACATTTTTCACAAACGGGATGGTCTGATTCGTCAGACTAATCAGACTAAATAGTCTGATAGCGTCAGCCCTGGACGACATGCCCGACGCTACAATGCACATGTATGCAGACGTCATTCAGGATGAGGTGTTGAAGCGAAAGGAGGCGGTATGAGTTGTTGCCTAAAGACCTGCCTGCTATATACATCTGCATGTTTCCCTCTCTATCTCTTCTGACTGCCACCATGCGTCTCATTTAAATTTGTCTGCCCAGCAAGTGTCAATCATCGACTTCTAATATCACCACCTGCATATTCCCTTATTGTATAGAATAATGTTCCAATCATAGTCGCGTGCAAGCAATAAATGAACAATATTTGTTTTTTTTGCTGCTTTGAAATATTTTTCGTAATCGATAAGAGTTTCAGTTGCATGTCTACACAAAAAGTGTTCATATTTGTAACGAGTACTAATGAGATATTGGAGTATAACTGTTTTAATAATTACTTGTCCAATGGAACCAGAACCTCACGCATCTATTCGTCTCGATTGTGAGGTGACGGCATGGTAGTTCTTGCTAGGCCGCACTAGTGTCCACCGCAGTTATCGCGAGGCAGATTCACATCTTCACCGCTCTAAGGTCGCTGCAGAGAGACGCCTTCAGATCAAAATAGTTCTCCACATTGCGAATCTGAGCTCCTTCGCCTTTCCAGATTTAACCGAAACATCCCACAGATCTCGCCGCAATGGACGCGACGGAGGACGAGATTGCGCGCATGCTGGAGGAGCGGCGCGCCAAGGAGCAGGAGCTGGTGGCGCTGGCGTTGGTGAGCTTCGACAAGGACCTGTACGGCGGCGGCGACAAGGACCGCTTCGCCGGCTACGAGATGTCGATTCCCGTCATGGAGGACGAGGAGGAGCAGGACGCCACGGAGAGGGAGGTTGCCAGGTACTATCCGTTCGCCCACCCTTTCGTCCGCCTTTTTGTCAAGCCTTTTTTTGTAACTTTGAATCTCAGCCTTTACGGGAAGATACGCCAAGTCGTGCCTGTTGTCATTTCTAGTTTTTATGCTATTATCGTTGGTTCCGTTTTTGTTCGTTGTGTCAGAGTTATATGACATAGCTACTGTAGGCTATAGTGGGGTAGCACATATGGGGTACAGTTGCCTAGGGTTTGCCTTTTGTACCCAACTTTCACTTAGTCATTTCATTCCTGTTTTCTTGATTCACATGGTATAGAGCGGGTTCCTACATGGGACCGTTCCTTCCTAAGGGCCCACCATAAGAATTTTTTTTTTAGCTGCCCGCGCACATTGCGCCCTGCCCTAAAATTTTTTTTTAGCGGCCCCTACGCTGCCCCTACGCGGCCCCTACGCCGCCTCCCACGCGCCCCCTATGCGGCCCCTGGCGGCGCCCTGACGAGGCCCCTGCCGGCGCCCTATCGCGGCCCCTGACGCGCCCCCTGGTGGCGCCCTGACGCGGCCCTGACGCGGCCTGACGCGGCCCCTGGCGGCGCCCTGACGCGGCCCTGCCGCGGCCCCTGACGCGGCCCTGACGCGACCTGCCGCGGCCCCTGCCGCGGCCCTGAAGCGGCCCCTGACGCGGCCCTGACGCGGCTCTGCCGCGGCCCTGACGCGGCCCTGACGCGGCCCTGCCGCGGCCCCCGGCAGCGCCCTGACGCGGCCCCTGACGCGGCGCCCTGACGCGGCCCCTGCCGCGGCCCTGACGCGGCCCTGCCGCGGCCCCTGACGCGGCCCTGACGCGGCCTGCTACGGCCCCTGCCGCGGCCCTGAAGCGGCCCCTGACGCGGCCCTGACGCGGCTCTGCCGCGGCCCTGACGCGGCCCTGACGCGGCCCCTGACGCGGCCCCTGCCGCGGCCCCTTCCGCGGCCCTGACGCGGCCCTGCCGCGGCCCCTGGCAGCGCCCTGACGCGGCGCCCTGACGCGGCCCTGCCGCGGCCCCTGACGCGGCCCCTGCCGCGGCCCCTGACGCGGCCCCTGACGCGGCCCCTGTCGCGGCCCCTGACGCGGCCCCGCCACCTACCTTTCCGGCCACGCCGCCTCCTCTCAGCGGCCCCGCCGCCTCCTCCCAGCGGCCCCGGACGCCGCCCTCTCAGCGGCCCCGCCGAGCCGCCCAGCAGCCTAGCCGCCCAGCAGCTGAGCCACCGAGCTGCCCAGCAGCCGAGCCGCCGAGCCGCCCAGCAGCCGAGCCGCCCAGCAGCAGAGCCGCCGAGCCGCCCAGCAGCCGAGCCGCTGAGCCGCCCAGCCGCCGAGCCGCCCAGCAGCCGAGCCGCCCAGCAGCCGAGTCGCCGAGCCGCCCTACAGCCGAGCCGCCCGAGCCGCCCTGTCCGGTAAGAGCAGCGCCTCTCTCACAGCACTGCCCTCACCCCACTGTTTGCGCTGCTAGTCTACTGCTGTCATGGCTACCCCTAGTGTCCTCGCTTTTGACGCTGAGGGTCGGGCCATTGACTTTGACGTCTGGATAGATGACCTGCAGCTTTTCTTACAGTGCGATAGGGCAGACGGCCTCTCCCTCTTTGACCTCACTTCTGGTGCCTCTCCTGCCCCCGCCTCTGATGCTGACGCAACTGTTCGCTCCCAGTGGGCCACGCGCGATGCTGCTGCACGTCTTGCTGTGCGTCGCCACCTGCCTACCTCTGAGCGTGCGCACTTTAGCTAGTACAAGAGTGCTCAGACCTTGTACGACGCTGTAGTTGCACGCTACTCCTCCCCTGCCACTGCTGCACTGATTCGCCTCATGCTACCGTACCTCTTCCCTGACCTTACTGCCTTTCCCACAGTCGCTGACCTCATTACGCACCTACGCACTAGTGACACTCGCTACCGCGCTGCGCTTCCTGCTGAGTTCTGCGCCAAGAACCCCCCCCCCCATGTACATCACCCTCTACTACATAGTCACCCGGCTCCCTGACTCCCTTCGCGTAGTCAGGGACCACTTCCTCTCAGTTTGCCCCACCACTCTCACCGTTGACCTCCTCGAGAAGTCCCTCCTAGCAGCAGAGAAGAGCATAGTAGCTGTAGGAGCCTCTCGTGGTGACCCTCGCACCCCCATCTTTGAGGGGTGTTCCCACTCCCCCCTTTTGCCCTCTGTTGCCTCTGCTGCTGCGGCCGACCTCGTTGGGCTTGAGTCGGTCGGTGCGGCGTCTACCCCTAGCGGGAGACGCCGCCCTGGCAAGGGCAAGGGGGGCAGGGGCGCTGGAGGAGCTAGCGGGGGCGGTGGAGGCGGCAGTGGAGGCGGTGGAGGAGGTGGGGGTGGCGGTGGGGGTGGTGGCGGGGGTGGAGGTGCCGGTGGCGGCAGTGGAGGCGGAGGCGGCAGCGGCAGTGGCGGAGGGAGCGGAGGTGGCGGCGGTGGAGGAGGAGGCGGCGGAGGAGGTGGAGCTGGTCGGGGTGGCGCTGCGCAGAGGGTCGGCTCCGGCGGTGGTCAGCGCCAGCAGCAGCAGCAGCACCAGCAGCGCACTCGTGACATCCCCTCCCCTCAGCAGCTCCGTGAGTGGTACACTGCACGCCAGAGGGGTGGGGGTACTGGTCCGTGCACCTACGTCCTCCGCACCGGCGACCGCGCGGGTGAGCAGTGCGGGGGTGCGCACTCCACCCAGCGCTGCTTTGGCCGCCTGACGGACGCTTGGCATCACCAGTTCCCTGAGGCCACTGAGATCCCCCGCTGGGGTGAGCTGTCTAGGGCAGGTGTGGCTGTCTTTGACCTTGACTTTGATGCTATTCTTGCTGCCATGTATACTGTGACTATTAGTGATGAGGGTGACTGTTACCGGTGTTTTCCGCCCGACCCGGGCATTGAGACTGCTGCTCTAGGTACTGGTGAGGCTGCTGCTCTAGGTGCTAGCGAGGCTGCTGCTCTAGGTGCGTCTGCTCCCTCAGGTGCTGGTGAGTCTGCTCTCTCAGGTTCTGCGTCGGCTTCGGCCTCCCACACCTTCACCCTTGACTCGGGGGCTTCTCGCTCCTTCTTTCGAGACCGCACCACACTCACGCCGCTTAGCCGGCCAGTTGCAGTCTCTCTGGCAGACCCCTCTGGGGGTCCTGTCCTTGCTCACCTCTCCACTGTCCTCCCGTGTCCGGCAGCCCCCTCTGGCACCCTGTCTGGTCTTTACCTTCCCTCGTTCTCTACGAACTTGGTGAGTGGTGCTGACCTACAGGATGCGGGGGTTCACCAGTTCACTCCTGCGAGTCGGCGGGTGACCCACTGCACGGACGCTCGGACAGGCCGACACCTGGCCACGTTTACCCGTCGGCCGGGGTCGAGCCTGTACACCCTGACCACTGCGTCTCCTCCAGTCACTGCGTCTGGTCAGGTAGCTGCGTCGGGTCAGGTGTTTGCTGCAGCGTCCAGGTCTGGTCCTGAGTCTGCCCCCTGTTCGTGTCGCCTCCTGTCTCACGAGACTCTCCTCTGGCACCACCGCCTTGGTCACCCCTCCCTGCTTCGTCTCCGAAGCATGGCCTCCCGTGTCCTTGTCTCTGGTCTTCCCCGGTCCCTCCCTCCCCTTCCTCCGGGGCCTGGCCCTACCTGCGTCCCCTGTGTTGAGGGGCGGCAGCGGGCTGCCCCTCACTCCTCCCAGTTTCCTCCGACAGAGGCCCCGCTGCAGACGCTTCACATGGACGTGTGGGGCCCGGCCCGCGTCCGTGGACAGGGTCACGAGCGCTACTTCCTGCTGGTGGTTGACGACTACTCGCGTTACACCACAGTCTTCCCCTTGCGCAGCAAGGGTGATGTCACTGAGGTGTTGATCGACTGGATCCGCGCAGCTCGTCTCCAGCTCAGGCAGAGCTTCGGCTCGGACTTTCCTGTTCAGCGTCTGCACTCTGACAGAGGTGGAGAGTTCTCCTCTGGCCTTCTGCGAGCCTACTGTCGTGCACGAGGCATCCGCCAGACCTTCACGCTTCCGGACTCTCCACAGCAAAATGGGATTGCTGAGCGCCGCATTGGCATGGTCATGGACGTCGCCCGTACGTCCATGATGCATGCGGCTGCCCCCCATTTTCTGTGGCCGTTTGCGGTTCGGTACGCGGCGCATCAGATCAACCTTCACCCCAGGGTCTCCATGCCGGAGACCTCCCCAGCTTTGCTGTGGACGGGGAAGGTTGGCGATGCGTCTGCGTTCCGTGTCTGGGGATCTCGGGCGTTTGTCCGCGACTTGTCTGCGGACAAGCTGTCCCCTCGTGCTGCTCCTTGCGTCTTCCTTGGCTTCCCCCCTGACGCGCCAGGGTGGCAGTTCTACCACCCCACCTCTCGCCGTGTCCTGTCCTCCCAGGACGTCACGTTTGACGAGTCGGTCCCCTACTACCGCCTCTTCCCCTACCGCACTCCGTCCCTCCCCCCGCCACCGCTCTTCCTTGTCCCAGGTCCCCCCCCGGTAGACCCCCTCCCCCCTCAGGGTCCTGCCCCTTCAGGTGTGTCCCAGGTAGACGCAGTCGAGCCTGTCGAGGTTACTGGTGACTCTGGTGCTGCTGAGGGTGCTGAGCCTGGGGGTGCTGACTCTGGGGGTGCTGAGCGTGTGGGTGCTACGCCTGGGGGTGCTGAGCCTGAGGGTGCTACTACTGGGGGTGCTGAGCCTGAGGGTGCTGAGCCTGGGGGTGCTACTACTGGGGGTGCTGAGCCTGGGGGTGCTGAGCCTAGGAGTGCTACGCCTGGGGGTGCTACGCCTGGAGGTGCTGAGCCTGGGGGTGCGGAGCCTGAGGGAGCTGGGCCTGCTCGTGTGGCGTCTGGCGGTGCTGAGCCTGGAGGTTCTCCGGGTGCTTCGTCTCGGCGGGAGCCACTCTCTCCACAGGAGCTGCGCGAGTGGTTTGCCCGGCGCTGGAGGCGTGCTGCTGGAGCTGGAGGTTCTTCGGCTGCTGAGGGTGCTGGTGCCGCGGGTCCCGGAGGTGCTCGTACTGGGAGTACTGGAGCTGCTGGGCCTGCGGGTACGACTGGAGCTGGAGCTGCTGAGGGTGTTGGCGCTGAGGCTACTGCTGTCGGTCCTGGAGGCGGTCCTGCTGGGGGTGCTGGAGCTGGAGGTACTGCTGGCGCTGGTGCTGCCGCTGGGGGTACTGGTGCTGTCCCTGCTGTGTCTGGAGTCGCCACACGGCCTAGGCCGTACTTCGTTCCGCTCCTTCAGCAGGTTCTTGGTCTCCCGCCTTCTACTGGTCCTCCTCCTCCCTTAGAGTGTCCAGAGCCTGTCCCGTCACAGTTACAGTTACAGCCGGCCTCCCCACTGCCCGCTCCTTCTCCCTACACTGGTCCTACTGGAGGTCTTGCTGAGCGTCGTGAGCCTGCGTCTCGCCCTGCGTCGCCTGTCCGTGCTGCTCGCACTAGTGCTCGTGGTTCGCGTCAGCGTCCTCCTCCTGTCCCTGGCACGCACCGGATGTCTCTGCGTCCGTCCACTGCTCCTCTGCGTGCCCCTTTGCCTTCTCCTCCTGAGTCCTCTCTTCCTGCTCTTCCTGACCCGGAGTCGGACTCTCTTCGTGCTGCCAGTCCTACTGTCACGCGTCTCCTTGCTACTGTTGTCACTGACCCTTCCTTTGAGTCCACTGCTGCGTCTGCCCTAGTTACTGAGCTCGTCGACTTTGCTGCTCGCTGTCGTCTAGACTACGCTGCTAGTCTTGTTGCTGAGTCTGAGTCTGTCTGTCCTCCGTCCGTCGGGGGTGAGTGTGCCCTTGGCACGGACGTCCTTGAGGACAGGCAGGAGGAGTTCCAGTGTTTGGCTGCTGCTTCACCTCATCTCGTGTCCGTACTGCTTACCCCTGAGGGAGACCCGGATGCACTTGACATCCCGACTCCGCGCTCTTACGCGGAGGCGATAGAGGGTCCCTACTCCTCTCAGTGGCAGGCAGCTATGGACGCAGAGATGGCTTCCTGGAAGTCCACAGGCACCTACGTTGACGAGGTTCCCCCGCCTAGGGCGAACATCGTCAGTGGCATGTGGATTTTCAGGGTGAAGCGGCCGCCGGGTTCTCCGCCTGTCTTCAAGGCGCGTTACGTGGCTCGTGGCTTCAGTCAGCGGCAGGGAGTTGACTACTTTCAGACCTTCTCTCCCACCCCAAAGATGACCACTCTTCGGGTACTGCTGCACATAGCTGCTCACCGCGACTACGAGCTGCACTCTCTTGACTTCAGCACTGCTTTCTTGCAGGGCAGCCTGCACGAGGAGATCTGGCTGCGTCGCCCACCTGGCTTCACTGGGTCTTTTCCTCCTGGCACCCAGTGGAGCCTCCGGCGGCCAGTCTACGGTCTCCGCCAGGCACTGCGTGAGTGGCACGACACACTGAGGACTACACTTGCGGCTCTTGGGTTTGCTCCCTCTACTGCCGACCCGTCGCTGTTTCTGCGCACCGACACTTCTTTGCAGCCGTTCTACATCCTCGTGTACGTCGACGACTTGGTCTTTGCCACAGCTGACACTGCTGGACTCGCCCACGTGAAGTCCGAGCTGCAGAAGAGACACACGTGCACAGACCTGGGTGAACTGCGCAGCTACCTTGGCTTGCAGATCACCCGGGACAGAGCACGCCGCACCATTACCCTGACTCAGTCACACATGGTGCAGCAGGTCCTTCAGCGCTTCGGCTTCACGTACTCCTCGCCTCAGGCCACTCCTCTGCCTACTCGCCACTCGCTCTCAGCTCTGCCTTCGGATGAGTCCGTAGAGTCGAGTGGCCCGTATCCAGAGCTTGTTGGCTGCCTCATGTACCTGATGACCTGCACACGACCTGACCTTGCATACTCTCTTAGCATTCTTGCACGCTATGTTGCTCCTGGGAGACACAGACCGGAGCACATGGCTGCAGCGAAGAGGGTGTTGCGCTACTTGTGCAGTACGTCGGGCATGGGGCTTGTGCTTGGAGGGCAGAGTCCAGTGGTCCTCACTGGACACGCAGACGCTTCTTGGGCTGACGACCAGGCTACGCAGCGGTCGTCACAGGGTTACACCTTCAGCCTTGGTTCCGGCTCTGTTTCGTGGCGGGCTACTCGCTCGTCTTCTGTTCTCGACTCCAGTTGTGAGGCTGAGATCTACGCCGGGGCCATGGCTGCACAGGAGCTTCGCTGGCTCACCTACCTGCTGACTGACCTCGGAGAGCCGCCTCGTTCTCCTCCAGTGCTCTACGTAGACAACAAGGCCATGCTGGCCTTGTGTCGAGAGCAGAGACTGGAGCACAGAACGAAGCACATTGCTCTTCGCTACTTCCTTGCTCGTGAGCTACAGCAGCGTGGTCAGCTGCGACTTGCGTACGTGGCCTCTGAGGCCAACACTGCTGATATCTTCACCAAGGCACTTGCGCCTTGTGATCATCAGCGCTTCTGTACTCAGCTGGGTCTTGTACCTACCTTGCCTCACTTGCTCACCTCTTGACCTTGTTTGTACTGTTGCATGTATATATACTCCTGCTCTTGCTTGTCTAGCCTTCTATATATATGTAATCCTGCATGTGAACTGGCCTTGTGGCCTTGAACTTGTGCTCGGAATGTGTGGTGACTTTGTGATCCACCCTGAGCTTGCTTTGCTTTGCTTGACTGGTCTTGTGACCCCTTGTTCTCCCCCACTTTGCCTATGGGGGTGTGTCAGAGTTATATGACATAGCTACTGTAGGCTATAGTGGGGTAGCACATATGGGGTACAGTTGCCTAGGGTTTGCCTTTTGTACCCAACTTTCACTTAGTCATTTCATTCCTGTTTTCTTGATTCACACGTTGCCAGCGACGGTCCTCTACGAGCGATTCGTGGTCAAAGCTGGAGCGAATGCGTGCCGAGTGATTGGTTATCTGTGTCCGCCTTTTGAGTGATCGTCACATTTTTTTTAGGCTTTTTTTTCGTTTTCTTCAGAGCTGCAAGCTTCTTGTGTTGCCTCCGCTTCTGCCCTGGTGGCGGACGTCGCGTGTTGCAGTAGTATAATTCCGCGTTTCTCAGGGCGATTTGGCTTTTGCTTCTCCGAGACGTCAACGCTGCCACCTGGGTCAAGCTAATAATGTTTTATATTCTTCCAACCCTATCTGACCTCTGAATTTCCCGATGTATCATACGCAGTGACTCTACCATTTCTTCCTTATTCAGGGAACAAAACGTTGCGCCTAAGCAGCGCATGCGTCATCCCTTGGAGCCAATCCCAAGGAGCTGTTGTAAGAGCTCTTGGACGAGGTGCGTGCGATACTGACTTACCTCTTATTATCGTCCCTTAACCCCCCCTCGGCCTGATCAGGAAGCTCACGTCGTACACGGCACGGCACGGCGCCCAAGGAGCTGCTGCACGAGGTGCATGCATCTGCGACACTGACTCACCTCGCCCCTTGCCCTCTCTCTCTAATGGACCTTGATAAGCCATAAGGGTACAAAACATGCGAAAGAAACATAGGCAACTAGCATATGCAAACATCTAATACTCAACAAAAGGCTCTAAAACGGTAAAGCAATCCACCGGGTGCATCTCTGTGTGGCCACCCACTGCCGGCTTTTCAGCCACCGCCGCTTGGTTCGACTTCATGAGGTATCCTACTGACTGCGCGCGTTGCAGGGCGACCGACCAGCGCTGCCTGAATTGATGAAGGAACTTTGCAGCTTGGAAGGAGTTTGGATCGGCGTTGAAGTACCGCCGAGCTGCAGTGTCCGCCAGCAATTTCAAGAACACCGGGACCTCCGCGCAAGGGCATTCGTAGGTGTCTACTGCCAATGGGAAGAACCCCACCGAATCGGGCCTAGCTGCGTAGTGTTGTTTCTTCTTATCTGCTTGTTCCCTTGCAGCCCAGCCCCTTCCCTTCGTAGCCTCCTTGTCCCGAGTGCTTATGGGGTCTATGACAGTGACATCACAGATGTAGACAGCCCCGGAGCTCCTATCTCGAATGGTGATGTCGGCAGTCTGTTCCTCGACCGGGCAGTAAGCCGAAGATTCGGCATGAACGATGAATCCTGCGTCAAGCGCCATGCTGATGCATGCGTCCCGTATCTCGTTATGGGTGTTGATTCGGTGTTTTCCCGTGCCGCAGCGGAAGAGGTGATTAGGCAGTCGAGAGTCGGGGATGGCGGTGTGCTCTGAGCAATCGCAGTTGGCTGGTGTTGAGAATGGTAGGCCTAGTCTGAAGCAGATGGAGTTGGTGAAATGCTCTGGGGCCAGTCGTCGGTTTGCTGCTATTGGTATCGCGTGTAGCCAGTCGCCCGCGGCATAACCGGTGAGAGAGTACATACGCTGCGTGTATCCCTTGAGTGGATTGAGCCTCATTTGTCTCGTCTGCTGCACCTGTACGGCGTATCTGCTCCCTTGCACGCTGAGTGATAAGGCGTGCTGCAGCTTCAGACCGGATGGCGCTAGTCTTTCTTCCTCAAGGGTCTCTAAGGCGTCAGCAGGCAGGGCGCGCTCGCACTCAGTCAGCCATGCATGAAGGGTGAAGTTGTCGTCCCGAGCCAGCAGCATGTGATCTTTTGCAGTGGACAGTACTTCGTCTATAGTGAGTGGCAGCGAGCTGAGCAGAAGCGCTGCCTGTGTGAAACTTGCAAGAAAGCCAGCCACTCCCTCCACCGTGGGATCAGCCAGTCCGATTCCGCCAAGTGAGGGTGGGAGAGATGCCTACTCCCAAACGCGGGACTGTTCTGTGTTGCTAGTGGGGACGCGGATGCGGCAAGCGGTTAGGAGGCAGGCGAGCAGGTCCATGCCCCATTGTGACCAGGTGTTACGGGGCAGGAGGTTAAGTGGAGTGGTTCGCGTAAGGTATGCTACACGCCTCGAGATACACCATGTGAGCAGTAGCGAGGTGACTTGCGGGTCCATGCGCTCTAAAATGGGCAGCGGTTTCGCCAGGCTCTGCAGCTGTTCTGTGAGGAAGACGGCGGAGCCAGTGGTGGGGTTCAAGAAGCCATCGCGCATCATCGACAGGGAAGATGACTGCTGCTGGTGCTGCCTCTTGTTCATGCCCCACTCTCCGTCCCTCCCTCCCGTCCCCTCTTACCCACCCCAACCCCTCCTCCCCCCTCCCTTCACACCAGGCGGCGGGGTTTAAAAAGCCATCGCGCATCATCGACAGGGAGGACGACTACCGGCGCCGACGCCTCAACCGAATCATCTCGCCGGACCGCCATGATGCCTTTGCCATGGTACGATGCCTTGCCATGGTACGATGCCTTGCCATGGTACGATGCCTTGCCATGGTACGTCCCGGTTGCAATGGTGCGTTGAATGCCTGTGTTCATATGCGTGTGTTTATGTGTGCTGCACTGCACCTTTGCGTAAATGCCTGCATGCCTCTGTCCCCGCATGTTCACATTCACATGTCTGTATACCTCCCCGCCCTTACCCCGCCCACCAGGATGACACTACACCCAATGAAGCGGTGCTAACATACGCGGAGCGGATGTGTTAAAGAAGAAGGAGGCGCTGAAGTGCGAGATGAGACTCTGAAAGCGTGAAGTAGTGCCCAAAGACCTGCCGCTTACATTTGCGTGTTTCCCTCTTTCCCTCTTCTCACCGCCCACCAAGGTGATTCCACTCCAGACGCCGCAATGCGCGCATATGCAGATCTGATAAAGGAGGAGGCGCTGAAGCGAGAGGAGATGGTGGGGCGCTTACACATGTGCTGCACATGTGTCTGTGTATGTGTGTCTCTCTCTCTCTCTCTCTCTCCTCGCCCCACTCTTCCCACCAGGGTGATGCCACGCCCGATGCAGCAGTGCGCACATACACGGATGTGCTAAAGGAGGAGGCGTTGAAGCGCGAGAAGGAGGAGACGTTGAGGCAGATCGCCAAGAAGAAGGCGGAGGACGTCGAGAGGAAGGCTGATGACCTCTCCTCCGCGCCCACCAAGGCCCAGGGCGCTGCTGCCGCCCCTGCTGCTCCCCCTGCTGCCCCCGCTGCTGCTGCCGCTGCTGGTGTGGCTCCGGGTGGTGCTGCTGCTGCGGGTAGCAAGAGGAGGAATCGGTGGGATGTGGCGGGAGGCGGAGGTGCTGGTGCTGCGGAGGCTGAGGCCAAGTGAGTGTGCTGTTTGGTGAAGGGTTGGTGGGGAAGGGAGGATGGTGGATGGGTCGATGGGTGGGTGAGTGGGTGGGTGGGTGGGTGGGTGGGTTGTAAGTGGGTGTGTGTGTGGGGAGTGTGGTGGTGGTGCTGCTCACTCATCTGCACCCCTGCGTTTCTGCCTCTCTCCTTTGCTGCCCCTGTGGCTGTCTTGTTCACTTGGCTTGGTTGCATCGCCACGGTGCGTCGGTGATGTGTGCGAGTGCCTTGAGACGCTTGTGTCCCTGTCTGCTACTGCTTACCGCGCCTCCCTTGTTTGTCTCCGTACCGTTCAATCCCGTGTCCCACTGCTTGTGTTGCTGCCGCTGCTGCTGGCAGGAAGCCCAAGGCAGCGGACTGGGATGCGCCTGATGCCACGCCAGGCCCCGCCAGGTGAGATTCTGTTGCTTCTGGCGCCGCTCTTTACTTGCCTTTGCTGCACACTGCTCCTCTTCACACAGCCAACCCACCACCATCACTCACTCGCGTGCTCTCTCTCTCTCTCTTTCCCACACCTGCTGCCGTCATGCACAGTTGCTGCACCACACTGTACTGCACTGCACCACGCTTAGCTGTTATGAGATGAGGCCCCTGACTTCAGCCCACATGTTTCTCCCATCTTCATTACCATTTCTCCCCTTCCCCGCCTTACCCCTTCCTTCGCCAGTTTCCTTCGCCAAACCCTGTTCTCCTCGCATCCATCTCCCGCCCCTTCGTGCACTCCCTCCCCCGCTCAGTCGCTGAGACGCCCCACTCACCCCGTCCCTTCCCCTGTGCAATCCTCATTCCTTCCCCGTCTCTTTGCACCCTGCTCACCCTCTTCCCGATCTCTCTCCAACCATCTCCCAATGACCCCTCCTCCCTTCCCCCAGTCTTTGGGATGCCCCCACCCCGGGTCGTGGCAGTGCAGTGGGCGCCACCCGCACGCCCAACTTCTTTATGGCTCCCTGTCCAAACCTTACCCGCTCGCTTCCCCTGCCCTCTCCTTCTCCCCCTCCCCCCTTCGTTCCCGCCACCAGTCGTTGGGACGCCCCCACCCCCGGCAGAGGCACAGCAGTAGACGCCACTCCCAGGCCTGGCCCCCGCCGCAACCGCTGGGATGAAACACCCTCCCACGACGGAGTAATGCCGGACGACGCCACCCCCTCCGCGCTCCCGGGCGGCGGCGGCGCCACCCCAGGGCTGGGCGGCGGCGCCACGCCGGCCGGCATGGCTTGGGACGCCACGCCGAAGCTCTCGGCCGGCGCCACCCTGACGCCGAAAAAGACGCGGTCCAGATGGGACGAAACACCGGCCGGCGGAGGCGTTACCCCTGCGGGCGGCGGGGGCGGCGCGACTCCATCCGCTGCTGTAGGCATGACTCCTTCCGGGATGACCCCGGGGGGGGTGACACCTGGGGGAGCTACACCTGGCGGGTTCGGGGTCACACCTGTGGGAGGAATGGACATGGCAACACCCACCCCGGGACAGATTGCTCTCCGTGGTCCACTCACTCCCGAGCAATTCACCATGCTGCGATGGGAGAGGGAGATCGAGGAGCGCAACAAGCCGCTGTCAGATGAGGAGCTGGATGCGATGTTTCCCCTGGATGGGTACAAGGTGCTCGACCCCCCTGCCTCGTACGTCCCCATTCGCACCCCCGCGAGGAAGCTCCTCGCGACGCCCACGCCGATGGGTGGAGCAAGCGGGGGTGCGACGCAGCTGTATGCGATTCCCGAGGAGGATCGGCAGCAGCTGTTTGACGTGGGGAAAGAGGTGCCGGGGCTGCCGAACCTGAAGCCGGAGGACTACCAGTACTTTGACGCGCTGCTGAACGAGGAGGAGGAGAAGAAGATGAGCGCGCAGGAGAAAACTGAGCGCAAGATCATGAAGCTGCTGCTCAAGGTGGGTTGGGAAGTGGATGGATGGTGGGTTGGTGTGGGTTGGAAAGGAGAGGTCCTCTCACCTCTTTTAGGGCGACGTCAGGTTGTACAACTCTGACACATTCACAGTTCGTGTATCATGGCTCTGGATGGTTCTCCACGGTGGGAAGCGGTTTTCAAGAAAGTTTCAGGGCGGTCTCCATTTACCGTTTTGCACCGTGACTAAACGAAGTTTACCGCAGAGAGCGTACAAAAAGTTGTACAACCTGATGTCGCCTTTATTCATGCACTCAAGCCCAAACACTTCAGAACACATATTTAACGTTGTTTTACCCTCTTGTACCCCGCCGCACCGCACTGCACCCACTGGAACAGGTGAAGAACGGCACGCCTCCCCAGCGCAAGACGGCTCTGAGGCAGCTGACAGACAAGGCGAGGGAGTTTGGCGCGTCCGCCCTGTTCAACCAGATCCTGCCTCTGCTCATGTCGCCCACTCTGGAGGACCAGGAGAGGCATCTGCTCGTCAAGGTGAGTCAACTCCATTGCCTTGTTTCACTACTACCCTCTACTCATGTAATCAACAGCTTTCTCGCAAGCTGGAAGACCTGGGGCCCCCGTGTGCACACAACATGCCTGGTGCACCTAATTCAACTCATTGCGTTGCACTGCATTCAACCCCTACACCGTCGTTTGTTCTCCACATTGCAGGTCATCGACCGCATTCTGTACAAGCTGGACGAGCTGATGCGCCCCTTTGTGTACAAGTTGCCCCTTGCACCTCACCCCATTGCACCTCATTCCACCCCTTCCTGCGCCTCATTGTGCCTTCACAGGTCATCGACCGCATCCTGTACAAGCTGGACGAGCTGGTGCGCCCCTTCGTGCACAAGATTCTGGTGGTCATCGAGCCGCTGCTCATTGATGAGGATTACTATGCGCGTGTCGAGGGGCAAGAAATCATCTCCAACCTCAGCAAGGTGTGTGTGTGTGTGTGTGTGTGTGTGTGTGTGTGTGCTGGTTGATGGGGCTCTCAGACCAAGGTATGTAAGTCACGATGATTATCAGCACAAGATTCTGGTGGTCATCGAGCCACTGCTCATCGATGAGGACTACTATGCACGCGTGGAGGGATGGGAAATCATCTCCAACCTCAGCAAGGTGTGTGCGCTGGTGGGCTGTGACAAGGCAAGTCGTCAGAATTGGGTGGTGATATACCAAGGCCTTGAGGTGATTTGACTTAACATGATACCACCCGAATCGAGCCCATCACTTTTTGGAGACGGTCTGCGCACTTGTTGTGCCAGACGGATCCTCTGCTGTGCCTGAGCCTTGCGCGCTCTCCAGTGCCTTTGTGTTTTCCACTA
The DNA here is from genome assembly GCA_947471745.1 of Closterium sp. Naga37s-1. Lineage (NCBI taxonomy): Eukaryota > Viridiplantae > Streptophyta > Zygnematophyceae > Desmidiales > Closteriaceae > Closterium > Closterium sp. Naga37s-1. The sequence continues at coordinate 723,162 of CANJKZ010000314.1, read as the reverse complement.
TAGGCTAATGAGAAAGCAAGGCGTCAATGCTCCTAATTCTGCTTCTTTGCATCCTCAAATATGCCTCCTCCTATGGACCCCCTTTCATCCCTTGTCGCGTTCTTGCCTCACTTGTCCCCGTCCCCATCCCCGTCTCTCCCCACCCACAGCCACAGGCAGCAGGCCATGCGGCTCGACATTGGCAACGTGGACCAGTAACATAACATGCGCACCTTCTCTTTGGGAGTCACTTTTGAGAACATACGCACCTTCTCCGCGCTGGCACCCCGTTCTGGCCTCACTCACTCATACTAGCCCCCTTTCCCCTCTCCCCTCTCCCTGTAACAGGCAGCAGGGCTGGCAAAGATGATTGAAGGCATGCGGCCGGACATACACGGCGCAGACAAGTATGCGCGCAACACCGCCCGCCACACGCAGCCTCCCACCCCACACGCGCAACACCGACACACGTAGCCTCCCACTACTGGCCTACTCGTTTCTGTCTCACTCACACCCCTCTTTTCCTATCTCCCCGGCCTCTCTTCTTGTAACAGGCAGCAGGTCTGGCGACAATGATTGCAGCCATGCGGCCTGACATCGACAATGTGGATGAGTATGTGCGCAACACCACTGCCCGCGCCTTCTCCGTCGTGGCGTCCGCCCTGGGCATCCCGGCGCTGCTGCCCTTCCTGCGAGCGGTGTGTGCCAGCAAGAAGTCGTGGCAGGCGAGGCACACAGGCATCAAGATCGTGCAGCAGATCGCCATTCTCATGGGCTGTGCCGTGCTGCCGCACCTGCGCTCGCTGGTTGATATCATCGAGCATGGCCTGGGTGACGACAACCAGAAGGTACGCACAAATTTCAGCATGTCATCGCATCACATCGCTGTCCCTGGCAGGGCAGGTGCTCTACCCGAGGCGTCACCACAGCCTTTGTATGGCATCATTAAGTGTGTTGACTAGTTGCTCACTCACGACCCTTCCGTTGCTCCCCTTCACTCAGGTTCGCACCATCACGGCATTATCCCTGACCGCTCTGGCAGAGGCATCAGCGCCTTTTGGCATCTTAGAGCTTTGACTCCGTGTTCCCACCCACAGCGGTTCCATCCTCCCCCTTCCCCACCCCACCTCCCCTCCCCCCCCCCCCCCCCCCCCCCCCCCCCCCCCGCCTCTTCCGACCTGTTCCTATTACTCAGGTCTGAACGATTACAGTGTTATCCCTGGCAGCTCTGGCAGAGGCGTCAGCGCCGTACGGCATCGAAAGCTTTGACTCCGTGCTCGTCCATCCACCCCTTCCTCTCCCCCCCCCGCCTCTTCTGATCTGTCCCCATCACTCAGGTCCGCACCATCATGGCGTTATCCCTGGCAGCGCTGCCAGAGGCGTCAGCGCCGTACGGCATCGAGAGCTTTGACTCCGTGCTGAAGCCACTGTGGAAGGGCATTCGCTCACACCGCGGGAAGGTTCTTGCGGCCTTCCTGAAGGAGATCGGGTTCGTCATCCCTCTGATGGACGCCATGTATGCCAGCTACTACACGCGCGAGGTGCGGACGTGTGGTGAGAGGGATGCGTGCTGTGATTGGGTTGGGTCTATCATGAGGGGTCAATGACTCAAGGACCCTGGGGCACATGGGGGGTTCATCATCCCTCTCATAGACGCCATGTATGCCAGCTACTATACGCATGGGGAAAGGGGTGCATGTCTGTGTGCAGAGGGGTACGTGGGTGGGCTGGGCTGGGTTGGGTCATGTGCACATGTGCGGGGTTCATCATCCCTCTCATGAACGCCATGAACGCACACGAGCTACTGCACTCGCGAGGTGAGTGGGGTGGGGAGAAGAGGAGCGGCGCGGAGGAAGACATCCCATCCCATCCATGTGTCCATCATGGGGGTGGGGCATGTGGGCACATGGGCTCATCATCCCTCTCATGAGGGGCCATGCTTTCGACTGAGTGAGTGCATGCTCATGAGTGTGTGCTGTGCACTCTCTTCCTCACATCTCCACCTCTCGTCTCATCCCCTCCCCTTCCCGCCCCTCCCCTTCTTCTCCTGTCCAGGTAATGGTGGTGTTGATTCGCGAGTTCCAGTCGCCAGACAAGGAGATGAAGAAGATAGTGCTCAAGGTGGTGAAGCAGTGTGTGGGCACGGACGGCGTGGAGCCGGACTACATCCGCGCCGAGATCCTCCCCCGAGTATTTCAAGCACTTCTGGGTGCGCCGCATGGCACTCGATCGGTGCAACTACAAGCAGCTGGTGGAAACCACCGTTGAGATTGCAAATAAGGTGCGCGTATTGACCGCACAGTTCCATGTGTTTGGGGGTAACAGGCCAGTGATGATCCTACCCGAGTATTGCAAGCACTTGTGGGTGCGCCGCATGGCGCTGGACAGGAGGAAGTACGTGCAGCTGGTGGAGACGACGGTTGAGATCGCCAATAAGGTCGGGTTTTGAGGGCGGGTCAGCTGGTCAGCAGGCCAGCAGGCCAGCAAGCTAGTCGGTCAGCAAGCCAGCCGGCTAGTAGGCCAGCAGACCAGCAGGTGGTGAAGCAGTGTGAGGGAACCAATGTGGACGGGGTGGAAGCGGACCGTATCCATACCTAGTAACTCAATTTTCATTTCCATTACTGGGTACACGTTTTAGCTCTTATGAGCTTCAAATAGGCCTGTCATTGTCACCGTATCCCTACATCCTTGTACCCCCTGACTCACCCCTTGTTGTATCGTTCCTTGCTAACAGGCGGGAGTGAGCGACATCATAGGGCACGTGGTGGAGGACCTCAAGGACGAGAGCGAGCCGTACCGCCGCATGGTGATGGAGACGGTGGAGAAGGTGCTCACCAACCTGGGCGCCGCTGACATCGACGCGCGCCTGGAGGAGCTGCTGATTGATGGCATCCTCTACGCATTCCAGGAGCAGGTGGGTGGTTGTGTGTGTGGCAGCAGGTGGATGGGTATGCGCGTGGGCTAGTGAGGCACAACGCATGGTGATGGAGACGGTGGAGAAGGTGCTCACTAACCTGGGTGTGGCTGACATTGACGCGCGGCTGGAGGAGCTGCTGATGGATGGATGGCATCCTCTACCCTCTGTAACAGAGGAAGGGGGCTTATAACTCTATACATACATCACAAAGGGTAAATGGGGATGGAGACGATGGAGAAGGTTCTTACTAACATGGGCGCCACTGACATGATGCATGTCTCAAAGAGTTTTTTATCGACGGCATCCTCTATGCCTTCCAGGAGCACGTGGGTGTGCCACTGATAAATGGTGGGTGGGTGGGGGGGTGGGTGGGGTGTTAATTAACGGTTAAGAAGGTGCTCACTAACATGGGGCCCACCTCTGACATTGACGCCTGCCTGGAAGATCTACTGATTGGTGGCATTCTCTACGCGTTCCAGTAGCAGGTGGGTGGGTGGGTGGGTGTGTCGGTGGGTGGGATGGGGTGGGGGGTATAGACTTTATACATGCAGCATACAGGGGGCATGGAGGATGGTGATGGAGACGGTGGAGGGGAAGGTGTACAGTGCACCATTCTCGGGGCTGCCACCGAGTCACTGCCATTGATGGTGGAGTTCTGCCCAACCTGGGCCTCTCACGCGCAGCGCAGGTGCCGTTTCCATTGTGAATGTCCGGTGTTGCTTTCGAATCCCAGCACCCATCCATGCTAGGTTGTTGCCTTTGTACATTGGCAGAGGACCCAGTATCCACTTCTTCTCTCTTCTCTAACTACATCCAACCGTCCTTCCTCTATGCCTCCTAATTGTACCTCCACCGCCTTCCCCTCGTCCCCCTCGTCTCTCTGCTCGTTGCCAAGCCCCGTCATGTGCATGCGCGCTTCACTGTGTCGCATGGATACATACATACATCATTGCACTCCTGACTTCACATCACATCACATCCGAATGCATGTTGTGTGTACCCATAGCTCATCATGAGTGCAGACAAGCGACGATGCCAATGTGATGCTCAACGGCTTTGGCACGGTGGTCAATGCGCTCGGGCAGAGAGTGCGCCCCTACCTCCCCCAGGTCCGTGCCTTGCCTTGCTTTCGCCAAATAGCACTTGTTTCTTTCTCCAGCATATCTCCCGAATTTGTCGACCATATCTAAAGTTCTGAGTTGCCTCAAAATTCTCTCAGCATTTTCAGAGGCGCATTTCTGATTGCCCCTCCATTCGTTGTCCTTTTCTGTGTTCTCCTCGCAGTTGGCTCCTCATCTTGCTCCAACCCAACCTCTCTTTCCCCCCTCCCCCCCACCTCCCCTTCCCCACCCCCCCTTCCCCTCAGATCTGTGGAACTGTGAAGTGGCGGCTGAACAACAAAACAAGAGAGCGAAGGTGCGGCAGCAATGCCTCATGAGGCACCCCCCAACGTCTCTTCACACCATTCCCCCCGCTTGTCTCTCTCCCCTTCCCCCCTCTCAGATCTGTGGAACGGTGAAGTGGCGGCTGAACAACAAGAGTGCCAAGGTGCGGCAGCAGGCAGCAGACCTGATAGCGCGCATTGCAGTGGTCATGAAGGCGTGCGGGGAGGAGCAGCTCATGGGGCACCTGGGCGTTGCGTTGTACGAGTACATGGGAGAAGGTGAGTAGGTGCAGTGCGGTGCAGTACGGTGCGGTGGCATGTCGTGCATAGAGCAAGGAGCATTGCTGTGGTGATGAAGGCGTGTGGGGAGGAGCAAGTAGCATTGCATGGGGCACCTGGGTGTCGTGCTCTATGAGTACCTCGGAGAAGGTGAGTAGGTGCAATGTGGTGTGGTGCAGTACAGTGCACTGGCATGTCATGCATGCAGCAAGGCAGCAGGCAGCGGACCTGATAGGGCGCATTGCAGTGGTTATGAAGGCGTGCGGGGAGGAGCAGCTCATGGGGCATCTGGGCGTTGTGTTGTACGAGGTCCTGGGAGAAGGTATAATGTGGTGTGACATGGTGTAGTGCGGTGCCGTGTGGTGTGTGTGGTGTGGTTAGCTAGTAACATAGAGCAGTGGTGATGAAGGCGTGTGGGGGAGAGCAGCTGATGGGGGACCTGGGCGTCGTGCTGTATGAGTACCTCGGAGAAGGTTGGACTGGGTGTTACATGATATAGAGCGGTGCAGTGTCATGCAGCGTGGTGTGGTGTGGGCAGGAGAGTAGAAAGCCGGACTCCACACGGTCAGTGGTTTCACTCCCATCTGCTCATGCCTATCCATAATCTGGAATCAAAGTGAATCGACATGAATAAGACCCTGCTATGTGTCCCTGCTGTCTTCCCATGTCATTGTGAACGTGATCGGCATGACCAAGAGGACTGTCTCCCTTGGTGCTAACAATCACACACACACACCAATGCTCAATGTATCTCTCTCACCACTCTTTGTCTCCTCGTTCTCCTCCCTCCAGAGTACCCCGAGGTGCTGGGGTCTATATTGGGAGCACTCAAGGCCATAGTGAACGTGATCGACATGACCAAGATGACTCCTCCCATCAAGGATCTTCTGCCTCGCCTCACGCCCATCCTCAAGAACAGGCACGAAAAGGTAAGTCGCCCTTGTTTTGTTTTGTTCCTCCTTCACGTCAATCTGGGCTGGGCTGCATTTGTGCTCTGCTCCGCTCCTTTGTTGATAATTCCCATCACCACTATTCCTCACCCCCTTCCCCCTGTCCCTTTCCCCACTTCTCTTGGAAAAACATTTTGTTGTGTAGTGGGACGCATTGCAAGCACACAGGCTGAACCCTCGTCCCCTCATTCCGTGTGTCTTCCTGTATGTGGTGCAAGGCAAGCATCACTCTACTACCACCACCGTGCCCACCACCACCCCACCAAACCGCGGCGCCACCCACACGTGGTGCAGGAGCTGACTTTTGGGTCGACTCGCCACCCACAGGTGGTGCAGGAGCTCTGCATCGCATCGATTGGGATGGGTGGGACGCATAGCACACACTCCGCCTCCCCTTTCCCCCCCTTAACACGCTGCCTCCCCTCCCCCCCTCTCCCCTCCCACTCCCTCCTTTACCTTCCCACCACCCACTATTCCACCCCTACAGGTGCAGGAGAATTGCATCAACCTGGAGGGGCGCATTGGGGATAGACCGTCTGAACCCTTCTCCCTTGATTCTGTATTCCGTCCCACACCACCCCAATTTCACCACCCTTCCCCCCCCTACCCTGTGACCAACCCGTACAGGTGCAGGAGAATTGCATCGACCTTATGGGGCGTATTGCGGACAGGGGAGCCGAGTTTGTGCCGGCGAGGGAGTGGATGTGCATATGCTTCGAGCTGCTGGACATGCTCAAGGTGTGTGCTGGGGCAAGGGGAAGGGGCGTGCTAGGCAGGAGAATCGGTGAGAATGGCTGTGGGACAGTGAGGGAGTGGATGCGCATATGCTTGGAGCTGTTGGACATGCTCAAGGTGTGTGCTAGGGCAAGGGGAAGGGGCGTGCTAGGCAGGAGAATCGGTGAGAATGGCTGTGGGACAGTGAGGGAGTGGATGTGCATATGCTTCGAGCTGCTGGACATGCTCAAGGTGTGTGCTAGGGCAAGGGGAAGGGGCGTGCTAGGCAAGAGAATCGGTGAGAATGGCTGTGGGACAGTGAGGGAGTGGATATATGCTTCGAGCTGCTGGACATGCTCAAGGTGAGGGGAAGGGCGAGAGCTAGAAAGGAGAGAGAGGGGGAGAGGGTGAGAGGTGGGAGAGGGTGAGAGGTGGGAGAGGGTGAGAGGTGGGAGAGGGTGAGAGGTGGGAGAGGGTGAGAGGTGGGAGAGGGTGAGAGGTGGGAGAGGGTGAGAGGTGGGAGAGGGTGAGAGGTGGGAGAGGGTACATGGAGGGAGAGAGTGAAACGAGGGAGAGAGAGAGAGAGAGAGAGAGAGAGAGAGAGAGAGAGAGAGAGAGAGAGAGAGAGAGAGAGAGAGAGAGAGGGACCTAGCCTCTGCCCTCTCCCTTAGCCCTCTGCCCTCTTCCTTCCCAAGTATAAGAGGCCTCTCTTGGCCTCTTGCCTTTCATTATTCAGTTGTATGGCTGAAATTTTCGCCTCGCGCCGTCCACCTTCGGCGGCCGACGCTCGACAGCGCGGCCTTCGGCCGCGCCTAGGGAACGGCAAGATACACACCTGACAAACGTTCTACCACCAAGAGATACAAGCATGGCAGTGACAACACACGCCTAAAACAAGCAACCATGGAGCCTACGGGCACGGATTCTACATCCGGTCTACCTCAAGAGCAGCAAGGAGGCCAGAGAGAGTCCGCCACACCTCACGGACCACCAATGTACTTGCGGCGATCGCGTCGGCTCCAGAACCTGCACGCAAGTACCGCCGCAGGCCACGGACAGATGCGTCAAGTTGACCAACAGCCGCTACGCCTCCCCGCGCGGGCGCAGCGAACACGGGCGCCAGGAGGAGGGCAAGCTGGTCAGCCGCGTCCAAGCAGTCGTCCCGCGGGCCGTCCAGAAGAGAATCTGCAGGGACGGGCGGAAGAGATGCGTGTGCAGTCACTTGCACCAGAAGGAGCGCCCGAAGACTCTCCGAGAGGCGCCATAACTGCCCCAGAGTGGCTTCGGGAACACGAACCTGCGGGGGAAGAGGCGCTCCTGCCAGGAACGGGAGAGGCTCAACAACAGCGGCAGGAGGAGGATAATGCGCCGGAGGATGTGGAGAGACGCGAGGAGGAGAGGCACGCTGAGGAACTGCAGCTGGACGGGCAGCTGGAGGCGGAGCATGCGCAGGTGGTGCCGCGCGCTGCGAATGGTGGTGGCTCACAGCCCCAACCTGAGAATCACGCACCGCAACCGCTACAAGCTCCCGGATCTCGGCTGGCGACATCTGCTGCTCCTCAACCGGCCAGCCACGCCTGCGACCACGACCTCCCCTCCAACCCGCACGGCCCCCACGGTGCCCATTCCAGCTCGATGGCGAGGGACGGCGCCGAGGCGAATCCTGACGGCGACGCGTCGACTCACGTCCCTCGCGGCGATCTGGCGCGGGGTGCCACGATGATGAGCCACCCCTCCCCCGACCCCCACCGCCTGCCGCCGCGGTCTCCGGGCCCTGGACGGCAGTGGTGGCTGCCGGCGGCTGGTACGCAAGCACGGCGACAGAGGGAGCAGCAAGAGTCGCGGACACCGCCGCCGCGCCGGGAAATGCCACGGGCTCCAACCCCGACGGTCCGGAAGTCGCCCCAGCAGACGCAGAGGAGGCCGCAGGAGCAGGAGCGGACACAGGGGCCACATCAGAGGGAGGAGGACGAGCCGGAGCAGGCGCAGGAGGCGGCGCCACAACAGACTCGGGCACACACACGGGGGCCACACCAGAGACAGGAGGATGCGCCGGAGCAGGCGCATGTGGAGGTGCGGCCGCAGACGCTGGAGCAGGCACGGGAGGACGAGCAGGAGACGGGGCCGCAACGCCAGCAGACGCAGGCGCTGGAATACGCATCGGTGGCACTGCCACAGCGGGCGGAGACGCAGCAGGCACCGCCGGCCGAGCAGCAGGCGCAGCAGGAGCGGCCGGCGGCGGCGCAGGAGCAGGCGACATCTCCGTCGAGGTCACCACAGAGGCTGATGCAGTCGACGATGTACGCGCAGCAAACGCCGCGACAAAGGGCTGGGGCGAGTACGGGAAGTCGTCGCCGAGTGCCACAGGCATCGCGAGGCAGGGGACGCACAGGTCAGCGGGGCGCCGGAGGACAAGGAGGCGGACCGGAGAACGGGTTCCAACGTGCAGCACGAAGGGCTTTAAATCAGGAAGGAGCTAATGACGATGACGAGAGGAGGGATGCCTCTTATGTGCAACCTCCAGCAGTAGAGTCCTCTACGGATGAATCGGCTGAGGAAGGGAGAGAGACCCCAGGGGTGTCGAGGCAGGGAAACGCAACACACCGCCGGACCACGTCCGGCAACAATCAGGGGGGGAGAAATTTGTCAGGACCAATATTGACTGCAGCTGAACTCCAATCCCGCCAATTCTCACCAGAACAGCTGGCGAGAGACCTCGACCGCTTCGCAGAGGTGGGAAATTGGGACCTGACCCACCTCCGCGACAGTCGTCAGCCCCCGCTGGCAAGAAAATTACCAGCTGACATTCGCACACTTTTCGCCATGGCACTGCTGACACCCCTACTACACCTTGCGCGAAACCCAAACTCCGTAGCGGGCTGGCGCCTGTTACTCTTTGTCCCGCGCTTAACTCTTCGCCAGCAGACTCCGAAGAAACCTGATTGGCCGGCGGTGAAGCTGCGGCTTCGCCAATTTCTCAGAGGAGAATGGGGGCCGCTCTACGAGGCCAGCGTAGCTGCCATATCCAACCAGCCACCACCACGTCACGAAGCAGACAACACGGGCACGAGAGCCAGAGCAGAGGGTCTGGCCCGCAAAGGAAGTCTGCGGCGCGCAATCCTGGCCCTCGAGTCAACTCCAGTCGCCACACCATCGCCTGAAGTGCTCGAGGCACTAAAATCAAAACACCCACCAGCACCACCGACTCCCACCGAATGGAACCTCCCCGATACCACACCTTTCCCTGAAATCACAAAACCCGCCTTCACCAAGATACTCAACCGCTGTGAAAATGGAGTAGGAGGTGGGCCATCTGGGATGACCTTCGAACACCTTCGCAATGCTGCAATCACAAACGGCTCAGTCAACACCCACCTCCACGCCTTAGCGAATACCATCATGCGTGGCTCCCTCCCACCAGAGGTGTGCTCACTCCTCACATCGTCCCGCCTGATAGCGCTCACCAAGCCCGAGGGAGGCACAAGGCCCATAGCAGTAGGAGAATGCCTCCACCGCCTAGCCGCCAAATCCGCCTTAGCGACACTCTCGGAAGCAGCGCAGACTTTCTTCCTCCCGCTTCAGTTCTGCGTCGCGGTACAAGGAGGCAGCGAGGCCATAATACACACGGCACGGGCGTATATGAACTCGCACCAGGACGCCGTAATTCTCCAAGCGGACCTATCAAACGCATTCAATAGCATTAGCAGGAACGCCATAGTCGAGGCCCTCAAGGGATCAGCCCTTGAGAGCGTCCTACCCCTGGCTAAGATCTCGTACGGCGCGCCGTCCCTTCTCTTCCTCGATGCCGGCTTTAATAGTGACCCGCTCACCAGTGAGACGGGCGTACGCCAAGGGGACCCCCTCGGGCCTCTATTATTCGCGGCAGGCATACACCCAGCTCTGTCAAGCACCGCAGCTGCCTTCCCATCCGTCCTATGCCTCGCTTACGCCGATGACATTACCTTTCTGGGAAAAGCGGAGGACTGTACATCAGCTTTCAACCTTTTCACCGAAACGCTACGAGGCGTGGGCCTGACACACAATCCGGCTAAGAGTGCAGCGTGGAGTGCTTTGGGAGCTGAAGGGGGGATCTTACCTGACGGAGTGCCGTTCAGCGCAGACGGAATCCGAGTGCTGGGCAGTCACATCGGCCCAACTGCAGGTGCGGCGACATTTCTACGAGGACAGCTGGAAGCTATGTCATCCCCCCTTCCCCACATCCCCGGGATGGACCCCCAGCTGGCGTCACTGCTGCTGACAAAGTGCGTTTCCCGGCGCATCTCCTACCTGGTGCGCACCACGCCCCTCTACCTCCTCCCCGAAGCAGAATGGTCCCAGTGGGGACACGCGCTACTACTTACCCTCCTGGAAGCCTGTGGAGTCCGCCCGCCAAGAGGAGAGGCGGAGGAGTCCAGAGTCTGGGCCCAGGCTTCCCTCCCCCCGTCACTGGGGGGGGTGGGTCTGTCAGACCCCGCAGTGGAAGGACGGTACAGCTACCTTGCAAGTTTTGTCCAGGCAATGATGCTACTAACAGCCATGCCAGGACCAGCCAGACAGAGCCTCTCATCTGCCTTCTCGTGGTCGGCAGACGTGGATCCCGACCCAGACCCCCTACAGAACTGGCTCAGCGGCTGCAAGGGGGCGCTGTCAGAAGAAGCAGCTGAGCTACTACAGGCTGAAATGGAGAAACCAACAGGACAGCTCCAGCACCGCCTAGCCCGCCTTACCCAAGCGAGCCGCTATGCTGAACAGGTTGCAGCGTCTCGACGGATGGAGCTGAACCCACTGCTAGGCCACACGCAGCGGCTCATCTCTCTCTCGGGGTATGGGGCGGGGGACTGGCTGTTGGCCATCCCGTACATGTCCAGCCTCCGCCTCAACCCCGAGCACTTCGCCTTTGCCTTACAGTTCAGATTAGGCATGCCCCTACCTGTACCAGGCCACTGTGACTGCAATAAAAGGACAGCAATTCTAGACAAGCGGCTCCCAAACCACCTACTGCGCTGCGGCTTTGGACATGGGCGCACAAACACCCACAATGAGCTTCGGGACGAGTGCGCACGCATGGCGGAGGACGCGGGGTACATAGCTCACAAGGAGACAACTGCATTCAGCCCGGTGGATAACAAGCGAGCTGACATCGCCATCCGGGACCGCACCACAGGTTCAGTGTGGCTGGGGGACATCACAATCACTGACCCGATCAGCAAGAGGGACGAGCGGGCCACGAAGGGAAGGGGATGGGCAGCACGGGAAGCGGCGGACAAGAAGATTGACCTCTACCAAAACCGATCTTCGTTCGCAGGTTTCTTCCCGCTAGCAGTCGAGACCTATGGCTGCCCGTGCGACGAGGTGCCGGCTTTTCTAAAGCAACTTTCTGAGTCGGCAGCCCGCAAGCACTTTAACGCACCCCCCAAATCCTACCAGGCAGCCAAACTTCTGCACCAGTACCGCCAGCGCTGGTCGGTGTCCCTCCAAAAGGCCCAGGCCGTGAGCTACCTCATCAAGCTCAACCTAGCAGCACAGATTGAGAACCCACCTGTGGGTGGGCTCGGTGGAGAACTGTACCCCGGGGACTGCTTTGCAACTCTGGAACCAGGCAGTGGATTTGAGTAGAGGGTTTAGGGGGGGGGGGGGAGGGTTGTTAGTTTGTTAGTATGTTTGTTTGTTTGTTTTTTGTTTCCTGTTTAGTTTGCTTGCTGAATCTCATAGCTAGCTATTACACCTGCATGCCTGTCTTGGGACTCTTTTCAATATAAGGACCATTCGAGAGAGAGAGAGAGAGAGAGAGAGAGAGAGAGAGAGAGAGAGAGAGAGAGAGAGAGAGAGAGAGAGAGAGAGAGAGAGAGAGAGAGAGAGAGAGACCGGTTCCCGGGACTGGCGTCGCTGCTTGCGCCGCTCGCGGGAAGAAGCTCCGCGCCCAGCCAGCGCCGAGGCGGCCCGGAGCAGGGCTGGGACCTGGGGTCCCGGGACCCCTCCTGGGCTGGCTTCGGCAAGGGCAGTTGCCACCAGGGCAAGCGCGTTTGTCACCATCAGCGCCACAGCCTGCAGCGGGGCCCAGCGCAAGGAGCAACACGGGGGAGGCTGGTCAAGCACAACAGGAAGTTGAGCAGTCAGCTCCGATGCAGCAACCAATTCCCACGCCCGCGGCCCAGCAAGCAACTCACCGAGAAACGCGGAGCTCGACGAGGGGCCGGGGAATAGTGTGGGGCAGGCCGTCAGGAGCGGGACGAGCGACTATGGCGACCGCCTGGGTCCCTGCTGGTAGGGGTTTAAGGTCTGCACAGGAGAGCGCGAGGGGCGGCGGTGACGGCGTACTCCCCGCGATCCCCCGTGGAGGAAGAGGGGGAAGGGGAGGGACACGCGGCGGGGGAGGGACACGCGGACGAGGAGTTGCTCTTTTGGGGGGAGAGGTCGCGATCGCGAGATCAGGCACGTGGCGTGATCGCCACGACCGTCCAGAGCAGGTGGTTGCGCCTGTGACTGGGGGCGAGGATGGTTCCGATAACTCCCAGAACGGGAGCGAGTTTATCCTGTCGCACTCTGAGGCATCAGAGGAGGTCTCGCTGGGCGATGACGAGAATCAGAATATGGCTGAGCAGAGCCGAGTGAGGAGGGGGGAGCATGGTGGTGTGCCACAACCTCCCAACATGCCAGCAGGACAGGCCGCCGATGCGCCAGCGCGGCCATCCGAGAAATCACCCGCTGAGCTGGCGAAGGATGAGTCTTTCTGGCAGCTGGCCAGCACTTGGGATATCGCGCCACTTCAGCGAGCAGACCAACCGTTTCTGGTGAGACGGTTGCCCCCGAAGATCCTGGAAAGCTACTCCCTGTGCCTTCTGGCACCACTGCTATGGTTAGCCACACACCCGGACTGCGTGGGGGCGTGGACTGTGCTGCAGTTCTTGCCCCGTTTGACCCTTCGACCTCTCCCAGAGCCAGTAGAAGGGAACCGCTGGATAACGATTGAGACCCGGCTGCACCACTTCCGGATTGGGGACCTGGCCGATCTATACAGTGCGGCGTGCGTGATCCCTGAAACTGGAGCTCCGACACGTCATCAGCCGGACGGGGCCGGCCTGTGTGCGAGAGCCGAAGGACTGATAAAGAAGGCCAACATTTCAAAAGCAGTGTCTGCGTTACAAGTGACCCCGCTAGCGGAACCAACACCCGCTACACTCGCGGCCTTACAAGCGAAGCACCCTGTTGGGGACATACCAATTCCAAGCTGGGTAACCAACCGCACTGGGGCGCCAGCCTCGTCTCTGAACCTGACCCCAAGCGATGTTCGCGAAATACTCGCGAAGTGCCCGAATGGGGTTGGAGCTGGGCCCTCAGGCACCTGTTTCGAGCACTTAAAGGACCCGGCCCACTGCAGTGCGGAAATCCTCCTACTCCTCACCAAGGTCATCGGCCAGCTCCTTAACAGCGCACAAACGAGAGAGATAAGGGACATCCTCCTCCCGTCCCGGCTGATAGCACTCGAGAAGCCAGGGGGAGGAGTACGTCCTATCGCTATAGGAGAGGCCCTACTTAGGGTAGCAGCGAAGGCGGCACTACGCGAGTTGGCCCCAACGATTCGCGAATTCTTCCTCCCTGTCCAGTACGGTGTCTTCGTGCCGGGCGGAGCCGAGTGCGTCATCCACACTGTACGCGCCTTACTCCGGGAACACGAACACTACATCGCGCTTCAGCTAGATATAGAAAACGCGTTTAATTCGGTTGAGCGGGAGGCGTTCTTCTCGGCACTAGAGATCTCAGACCTGCACCAGCTGCTGCCGTTCGTCGGAACGCTGTATGACTCACCTTCGCGTCTTCTGGTCGACCCGGCCCTAGGGGTGGAGCACATCATGAGCTCCCGCGGCATACGTCAGGGTGATCCCCTCGGTCCACTCCTCTTTGCAGCGGCGATCCAGCCCACCCTGATGTGCACGGCAACTATGCACCCAGGAGTAGCTGTTGTAGCATACGCCGACGACATCACAGTGGTGGGGCCACGGGGGGATGTGTTCAACGCCTTTGATGCCATCGTCACAGAGTTGGCGAAGCGCGGGCTGCGGTGCAACGTGGCAGAATCTTCGGCATGGGGACGACAGGAAGGGGATGAGGGGCAGATGGGACTGGCGCATGGTTTGCGGATGAGTGCGGAGGGGATCAAGGTGCTTGGCAGCCCCATCGGCACACCGGACTACTGCACCTCGGAGGTCCGACAGGCGCTCACCAAAGCATCGGCACCCGTCCCCCTTATTGCGCAGCTACACCCGCAACACGCCCTACTACTTCTCTCTCGCAGCATCTCGCGCAGGATCTCATACCTGCTTCGCACCACGCCGAGCAGCGCATTGGAACGAGTGGAGTGGCGGGCCTGGAGCGAGTCACTGGTGGGAGCGGCACTCACTGCAGCCAAGCTACGGGTCCCGGCCAGCGAGCTGGAACAGAGCCTCCTGTGGCGGAAGGCTACTCTGCCCGTGCGCCTCGGGGGGCTGAGCATCATCGATCCCATCTCCGAGGCACCGGCGGCATACATTGCGTCACTGACAGCTGCACATCACCTGCTTCACCAGATGAACCTGCGGGAGCAGGAGCTGCTTGCGCGGGCGGAGACACTGCTGTCCAGAGAGTGGAACCCAACGCCCCCAGCGTTGAACGTGCTGGTTACACTGGAGGAGGGGCTGCCGGCGGAGGCACGGCCGGCACTACAGGCCTACAGGGAGGGCCCTCAGGGGCAGGGTAACTTGCAGCTCCTCCTGTCCAAGCACATCAACGCGGTCAGGGCCAGGGAGCTGCTAGCCGACACTATGGTTGACAAACCCGGGGAAGACCAGGGGCACGGGGTCCGGCTGGTCAGTTTGAAGGGAGTGGGAGCCGGGGATTGGCTACACGCAGTGCCAACGAGGTCTGACCTTACATTTGCCCCTGGTCAGTTCTCGTTGGCGCTCGGGTTCCGCCTCGGGATGGCTCTACCAGTCACGGTCAAGTGCCCCTGTAAGCGCGACAACTCGGATATCAAGGACACTAGTCTGGCGAATCACCTGCTCCGGTGTGGGGAAGGGGGTGACGTGGTGAGGACGCACAATGCCCTGGTCTACACGGCACTGAGAATGGCAAAGGAGGCGGGCTTCAATACCTTCCACGAGACGTCGGTGTTCTCCCCCCCGGTGCACCGCAAGAGGGCGGACCTCGCGTTCCAGGACAGAGAATCGGCAGAGACCTGGGTCACGGATGTTACGGTGACAGACCCGGTGCTGCAGAAACGGGACCCTAGGGTGCGGAAGCCGCCTGGGTGGGCTGCCAGGGAAGCTTCTGAGAAGAAGCACCGCCTGTATGAAGGCAGGCCTGACTATGTAGGGTGTTTCGGCCTTGCAGCAGAGACCTACGGGGCGCTGGCGACTGACACGGTGCAGTTCCTCCGTCTGTTGGCAGTGGCAGCGGCTAAAAAGAAGTTTCGGCAGGGGCCCCTCACTACAACCGCCTCTAGGCTCAATGTGCACTACCGACAGCGCTGGTCGGTCATGCTACAGCGCTCCCAGGCCATCTCGTTCCTCAACAAGTCCAACATGGCGGCGGAAGCGGCTTTCCCACAAGCTGCCATGGACCCCTGGGAACCTAGCCTGGGGGACCTGTGGCAGGTATTGGAAGATGACATGGCTGGGGTGTAGAGACTGGGGGGAGATACACTGGGCTGCATTTGAGAAGAAGAGGAAGGCGGTATTAAGGACAAGGGTCCCGAGATGTTGTAGGGGTAGTTAGTAGCCATTCAGGAAGGTGGTCTACATGCCTTGCTTGTTTGCTTGTAGCTTGCTTGCTTGCTTCCTTGCTAGCCAGCATGCATAGCGTAGCAAACCTGTCTAGAACCTGCCCTTGCATGCCTGTACCCTATCAACAGCATCAATGAAGGACCGCTTGAGAGAGAGAGAGAGAGAGAGAGAGAGAGAGAGAGAGAGAGAGAGAGAGAGAGAGAGAGAGAGAGAGAGAGAGAGACACCTAGCCTCTGCCCTCTCCCTTTGCCCTCTGCCCTCCCCTCTGTGAGCCACTTAAGAGGCCTCTTGGCCTCTTCTCCTCATTGTTCGGTGGGTTCAGAACTTTTCGCTCGTTCGAGAGAGCGAGAGAGAGAGAGACACCTAGCCTCTGCCCTCTCCCTTTGCCCTCTGCCCTCCCCTCTGTGAGCCACTTAAGAGGCCTCTTGGCCTCTTCTCCTCATTGTTCGGTGGGTTCAGAACTTTTCGCTCGCGCCGGCCGCCTTCGGCGGCCGACGCTCGACAGCGCGGCCTTCGGCCGCGCGTGAGGGGACGGCAAGGGAGAACGGGGACACACATTAACAATTCAAGCATACAAGCGATGGCCTCACCTACACCTGCCTAGGATAGCACACGGCAAACACAATGGCACAAGACGAGGCGGACGCTACATCTGATCCGCGTCAAGAACAGCAAGGAGCCCAGTCAACGAGCGATGAAGCTCGCGCACCACCACAGTGGTTGCGCCGATCAGGTCGACTGCAGTCGCTGCGTGCATCGCCCGGCGCAGCCCACGGAGCGCAGTCCCAAGCTGTCCAACGCCCACAACTCCTCCCCGCGCGGGCGCAGCCAACACGGGCGCAAGGAGCTCGGCAAGGCGGTCAGCGGCATCCGAGCACTCGTCCAGAGGGCCGCCTACCAGAGGCACGCCACGAGAAAGAGCCGCGTGGCAATACACCTGGATCAGGTGAACAGCCCGCAGACCCTCAGAGAGGCGCCAGAGCTGCCCGAGTGTCGCCTCGGGCACATCCACTGAAGGAGAAGGCCCTACCAGCGTCTGGACCGAAAAATCAGCTGCCGGAGGATCAGGAGCAACAGGCAGCAGGGACGGATACTGCGGCGTCACTGGTCCCCCGCCCGCAGTCACAAACTCCACACCCGCCATAGGAGGAACCTTCCCATGAGCAGCAGCTGACGGGGCGTGAGCACGAGGAGGAGGAGCAGCAGTTGAAGGAGGAGGAGGAGCGGGCGCATAGGGCGCAGGCGGAGGATGAGACACCGACGCAGGAGCATGGCGCGGCGAACTGCTCAGGCTCGCCCGCCCGTTCCGCTCCTCGCGCATCGCGTCAGACACAACCCGCTGCAAGTCGGCCATTGTCACCGGCTGATCGTACACCCACCCACCACCGTGACCACGCCCTCCCCACCAGCCCCCTCGGCCGCCACGTAGTGCAGCCCGGTTCGCCTGGGAACCACGGCGGCGGGGTGAATCATGACGCCGCCGTGACGTCTCTCGCTCGTCACGCGGTGCAGGGGATTGGGGCCGATGCTGCCGACGGCCCGGGGACGCAGGACGTTGGGCAGGAGGACCAGGAGCAAGGGGTGCGGGAGCAGGACCCGCCTGTACGGTCGGAGGCGGCACTGTCGCCGCCGCAGGCGGAGGGGCAGGAGCATCCGGAGGTGACGCGCGAGCCGACTGAACCTCCGCCGAGCTCAGGCCGGCGCTGGTGGCTGGAGGTGGCTGGTACGTCGGGTCCGCACCAGCAGCAGCAGAAGGCGACACGGCAGGCGCGACCAGTGGCGGCGAGGAGGCGCCTCCAACAGCAGCAGACGCCGCCGCAACCCCAAGCACGGGCGCCGACGCCCCCACGGGGGCAGGTGGAACCACCGGCGCAGGCGCAGGAGAACGCACAGGATCAGACGCCGCAACAGGCCCAGGGACAAGGGCAGGATCAGACGCCGGGGCGAGCGCGGGAGCAGGGGACGAGCCCGGTGCATGACAAGGCGCCACACCAGGCGCCGACAACGATGCCACGGCGGGAGCAGGCAGGGCAGCAGGCGCGAGGACGAGGCCAGCCTGAGTCACGGATGACGGTGCAGGAAGAGGAGACATCTCCACAGGCGCAGGTGCCGGGGACGATAAGGCAGGAGGGGCAACTGCAGCCGACGCCAAGGCAAAGGGCCGCGGCGAGTACGAGTAATACTCGTCGCCAATCGACACGGGCATCGCGGGGCGGACGAGGCGGCGGACGAGGAGGAGCGACAGGAAGGGGAGGCGGACCGGAGAATGGCTTCCAGAGGGAAGCGCGCCGCGCCTTAACTCGAAGAGCGGAGGCTGATGAAGCTGAGGAGGAGGGAAGAGACCCTACCTTTATAGCTGAGATGGTGGAAGAATCCACCACGGAAGAATCGGGAGAGTTAGAGGAGGAGGAACGGGACGGCAGACACCGGGGAAATGCAGCACCATGCTGAACCGCCCCAATCCCAGCTGCAACAGGTCGCGTATCAAACCAGCCAGGACCGGACACCACCGCATCAGAGACCCGCCAATTCTCGCCTGAACAATTGGCCAAGGACTTGGAGCGGTTCGGCGAAGTGAAAAACTGGGACCTGACCCCCCTACGCGACAGTCGTCAGCCCCCACTGTCGCGTAAACTCCTCGCTGACATTCGCCTACTTTTCGCAACTGCCCTCCTGACACCACTCCTCCACCTCGCGCGGAACCCTGTGTCAGTCGCAGGCTGGCGCCTGTTACTTTTTATCCCGCGTCTCACCCTTCGCCTCCCGTCAACTGAGAAACCCGACTGGCCGGCATTCAAGCAACGACTTCGCCAATTCAACAAGGGCGAATGGCAGCAGCTGTACGACGCGGCGGTTACCGCAATTACTGGACCCCACCCGCCTCGCCATACGCCAGATGCCATAGGCAAATGAGCGAGGGCAGAGGGCCTTGCGCGGAAAGGCAGCCTTCGCAGGGCGATCCTTGCCCTCGAGTCAACGCCGGTCGCCGACCCATCTGCAACTATCCTCGCCGCTCTCAAAGCAAAACACCCCCACGCGCCACCTGGAACCATCGATTGGAGCATCCCCGACTCTGTACAAGAAAAGGGGGATTTCATAAAACTGTTGTGTCGCTGTGAGAACGGGGTGGGGGGAGGACCATCGGGTATGACATTTGAACACCTCCGCGACGCATCACTCGCCAACGCGGGGGTTACCACACACCTCCACGCCCTCGTCAACACCATCCTGCAAGGCAAGCTGCCTGAGGAGATTTGCTCGCTACTGACTGCTAGCCGCCTCATAGCTCTAGCAAAGCCAGACGGAGGCACTCGACCCATCGCGGTAGGCGAATGTCTCCTACGGCTAGCAGCTAAGTCCGCCCTCTCAGTGCTCTCTCACGAATGCCGCGCGCACTTCCTCCCGCTACAGTACTGCGTGTCCGTCCAAGGCGGCAGCGAGGCAATAATCCACGCCGCGAGAGCTTTCACTAGCGCAACCCCAGACGCGCTTATCCTGCAGGCGGATCTGGTAAATGCTTTTAACTCCATTAGCCGCGAAGCGATAGTCGGCGCACTTCGCGACACAGCCCTCCAGGGCCTCCTTCCCCTCGTCAAACTATCCTATAGCCGTCCAGCCCAGTTGTTCCTTGACGCGGGATTCGGTTGCGAGGCACTGGCTAGCGAGACGGGTGTGCGGCAAGGTGACCCGCTAGGCCCACTACTGTTTGCCGTGGGAATCCACCCAATTCTTTCCAGGACAGCAGCAGCTTACCCATCAGTCCTGTGCCTCGCGTTCGCCGACGACGTCACATTCCTGGGCCCTGCTGCGGATTGTACTGACGCCTTCCGTCACTTCACGGCAGGATTGCGCGATGTAGGACTGACCCACAACCCTGAGAAGTGCGCCGCATGGAGTGCAGCAGCCACAGATCCCCAGCAGCTGCCCGAGGGTGTCCCGCTGCACGCGGAGGGATTGCGGGTGCTTGGGAGCTTCATAGGCTCAACGGACGGTGCAGCGGCCTTTCTGCGGTCACAGCTCGAGGCAATGTCGTCCCCACTGCCCCACATAGCCACCATGGACCCACAAATAGCGGCGCTGCTACTGACGCGGTGTATCTCCAGGCGCATCTCGTACTTAGCACGCACCACACCTCTTTACCTGCTACCCGAAGCAGAGTGGTCAAGGTGGGGCCGGGCATTGCTGTACACACTTCTAGATGCTTGCGGGGTGCGCCACCCGAGGGGCGAGGCAGAGGACGGACGGATCTGGGATCAAGCCTCACCCCCCCCAAGCCTAGGCGGCCTGGGGCTTGCCGACCCTACAGTGGAAGGCCGATACAGCTTTATGGCGAGTCTCGTGCAGGCACACTCACTCCTCGGCCAGTTGGGGGGACAGGCAGGGGCCACACTGACAGCAGCACTGGACTCCCCCGCCGCAGCTGATCACAGCCCCACTGAACTGCAGCGGTGGATCAAGGACTGCAGGGACAGCCTCTCGCAGGAGGCGAGGGATCTTATCTCGGCGGAGCAGACAAAACCCAAGGGCCAGCTGCAACACCGCTTGGCACTCCTAGTTCAAGGGAGCCGGAGTGCCGCCCAGATCACAGCATCCAGGCAGATGGAGCTGAACCCCCGGCTGGGCCACACCCAGCGCCTCATGTCCCTCACGGGCTATGGGGCGGGGGACTGGCTCATGGCAATCCCTTACATGCCTTCACTGCGCCTGTACCCCTGCCACTTCACGTTCGCCCTCCAGTTCAGGCTAGGCATGCCACTCTCTGTACCAGACTGCAGTGATTGCAACAAACGAGTCCCCATCCTGGACAAGAGGTTGCCGAACCACTTGCTCCGGTGCGGCACTGGGCACGGCCGGACCAACACCCACGACGAGCTGCGGGATGAATGCATCCGCATGGCGCAGGACGCGGGGTTTGCCGTGCACAAGGAGTGCACTGCCTTCAGCCCGGTGGATAACAAGAAGGCCGACCTGGCCTTTCGGGATGGGAGCTCGGGAGCGGTGTGGCTGGCTGACGTCACGATAACAGACCCCATCAGCAAGCGGGACGAGACTGCAAGGAAGGGGAGGGGCTGGGCAGCACAGGAGGCAGCAGACAAAAAGATTGACCTCTACCACGGCAGGTCAGAGTTTGCGGGGTTTTTCCCATTGGCGGTTGAGACCTACGGCTGCCCCTGCGACGAGGTACCCACCTTCCTGAAGTTGCTGGCGGACAAAGCTGCGCGGAGAATATTCAACGCGGACCCATCTACCTACCAGGCCGCAAAGATGCTCCACCAATTCCGCCAACGCTGGTCCATTGCCCTCCAAAGAGCCCAAGCAGTGAGCTTCCTCACAAAGCTGAATCTGGCAGCCCGAGCAGAGAACCCCCCATTGGGGGGACCAGAGGGGGAGATGAACCCTGGGGACTGCTTCACAACCCTAGAGGCACCTTAGACATAGGGGGGGGGGGGGGGGGGGGGGGGGGGGGTGGGTAGGGGTGTATGGCTGCTTGCTTGCGTGTGTGGTTGCTCCATAGGTTTTGTATGCTGGTCCTTATGCTAGCTGACACCTCCCGTAGGTTCTGCATGTCTGTACCAGCCCCTGTTATCAATGCAAAGGACCGTTTGAGAGAGAGAGAGGGAAGATTTGACCAATTTTGACCAACACACCAACCCTTCCGCGACCCTCCCCACAGATCCGAACCACCCCCAACATCCCTGGCACCACTGCTAACCACCCCGCCCAACCAAACCTGACACCAGCACCAGCAAGTGCATCACGAACTGCAGCAAGGGGTAACCAACGGCAGTCACAACTCCCCCCCCCAAAAATCGCCTGAAGCCCTCGCCAAGGATGACACGCTTTTCGCAAGCGTCAGTGACTGGAATCTGGACAAGCTACGCGATAGTCGCAACGCACCTCTGGCACGTCGCCTTCCAGAAAAACTGCGCCTGCTTTTCGCAATGGTTTTACTGACACCACTGCTGCGACTCGCCGACGACCCTGATTCCGTCCAAGCCTGGACGGTTTTGCTGTTTGCCGCTCGCCTGACGCTTCGCCAGTAGTCGCCGAGGCATCCTGACTGGAAGGAGACCAGGAGCCGTTTGCGAAAATTCCTGCGAGGGGAGTGGGAATCACTTTACCAGGAAACAGTGGATTCGCTGGAGCTCCCTCCCCCTCCCAGACACCAACCAGACGACCTCGGGGTTATCTCCAGAGCTGAAGGTCTGGCGCGACGTGGCAGTCTACGGAGAGCTGTCATGGCACTTGAAGCCACTCCAGTCAGCAAGCCGTCGCCAGAAGTTCTGGAATCCTTACGCGCCAAGCACCCAAGTGCCCAGCGCCCTGACGCACCGTGGCCCCAGCCTGAGCCGGACTCTTACCTGTCAGTGTCGCGGGAAGTTTTCTTGAAACTTCTCTCGAAGTGTGAGAACGGGGTAGGTGCAGGTCCCTCAGGCACGACGTTCGAGCACCTGCGGGAAGCTGCCTTGTTGCACTCCACGGTCTGTTCTCACTTGCATGCGCTTGTCAAAACGATCCTTCACGGGAAGCTGCGCAAGGAAGTAGGGGGGCTGCTTACCGCATCACGACTAATTGCCCTTGACAAGCCAGACGGAGGAACCAGGCCAATAGCCATAGGGGAATGCATCCTCCGCCTAGCAGCCAAAGCAGCGCTCACCCAGCTAGCGGAAGCGGCCAGGGAGTTTTTCTTACCTTTACAGTTTGGTGTGGCCGTGCCGGGAGGAGCTGAAGCTGTTATTCACGTTGTTCGTACGTTCACCTCGGCCAACCAGGATGCACTGGTTTTGCAAGCCGACCTTGCTAACGCTTTCAATAGCGTTGATCGCCACGCCATTGCGACAGCCCTGAAAGGCTCGCAGCTTGAACCGCTGCTGCCATTAGTGAAATTCTCCTATGGCCAGCCGTCCGCTTTGCACTTGGAAGCAGCTTTTAATCACCCGCCTTTGCTCAGCGAAACCGGGGTCCGCCAGGGGGACCCCCTCGGCCCCCTTCTTTTTGCCGCGGCAATGCAACCAGCCCTGAAGGCGGCTGTGGAGGCGCACCCCGAGGTCATCTGCCTGGCTTACGCAGATGATGTCACCTTCCTAGGGGACCCGACGTCATGCGCGGCTGCTTTCAATCACTTCACGGGCCTCCTCGCAGAAATCGGCCTCAAACACAACCCCGCCAAGTGCGGGGCTTGGTCCAATGGGTCGCCCGCGGACTACCACCTACCCGAGGGAGTCCCGCCCAGCAGCGACGGGCTGAAAGTGCTGGGCAGCTACATCGGCACCCCAACGGCCACCTCCGCCTTTGTACGATCCAGCCTGGAGGTGATGGGGGCGCCGCTAGGACTGATTGAGCGGATGGAGCCTCAGCTGGCGGAACTGCTGCTGTCTCGGTGCGTCTCGTGCCGAGTGTCACTTGGCCCGCACGACTCCCCTTCCGTCCCTGCCCAAGGAGGAGTGGTCCGAATGGGGGAGGCGGCTGCTAGATACTCTGCTCACGGCATGCGGCATTAATCACCCGCGGGGGGATGAGGAAATCTCGCGCACATGGGCGCAGGCCTCTCTCCCCATATCGCTCGGTGGCCTTGGGCTGACAGACCCGTCCGTGGAGGGGAGTTACAGCTTCCTCGCCAGCTACACGCAGGCCCAGCTCCTGCTGGACTCCCTTGAGGACGAGTGCACCGGCCCACTGGAGGTCACACGTGAGCTGATGCGCGGCCCCTACACTCAGTCCTCCCCCTTGACCGAATGGTTAGTGGAATGCAAAGAGGTGCTTCCACTGCCGGCCCAGGAAGCCTTGCAAGCAGAGAGAGCAGCCGCAACCGCAGGAAAGCTACAGCACGGGCTGGCCACGGCTATCCAGGGCCAACGCTACGCTGTCCAAGTGGAGGGGGTGAGGGGGATGAGCCCTAACCCGAACAATGGTCACACGCAGCGGATGTTGTCCCTGTCGGGGTACGGGGCAAGAGATTGGTTAAACGCGGTGCCCCTCCACTGCGCGCTACACCTCGAGGCTCTGCATTACGCCAACGCGCTCCAGTTTCGGCTGGGGCTCCCCTTCGCTGCTCTCGGGGTTTGCAACTGCTCAAAGAAGGTGGAAATCTCAGATAAGCGGCTCCCAAACCACCTGCTACGATGTGGGACAGGGGGGGGGGCGCACAAACACACACAATGAACTCAGAGACGAATGCGCGCGAATGGCGCGCGATGCAGGCTTCATGGTGCACATTGAAACGGCCGCTTTCAGCCCAGTGGAGGAAAAGAAGGCTGATTTGGCCCTACGCTGCCGCTCAACAGGTGCCGTCTACATCTGTGATGTGACGGTGACGGACCCCATCAGCACCCGCGATGAGAATGCAACTAAGGGGCGGGGGTGGGCGGCACGGGAAGCGGCAGACAAGAAGCACGGCCTTTACAAGGACCGCCCAGAGTGGGTGAAGTTCTTCCCACTCGCGGTCGAGACCTATGGGTGTCCATGCCCTGAGACGGTGGACTTCCTGAAGCTGCTCGCGGAAACGGCTGCCAGGCGGTTTTTTAACGCCAAGCCAACCTCCTACCTAGCTGCCAAGCTCTTACACCAATACCGGCAGCGGTGGTCAGTGGCTCTTCAAAGGGGGCAGTTGATTGGCTATCTAGAAAAGTGCAGCATAGCGGCTGTAGTAGAAAACCCGCTGCTAGAGAGAGTGGGCGAGGCCCCGTCCCTAGGGGACTGCCTCTCGGTCCTGGATCCAGCACTGGACCTAGTTTAGGGTGGGGAGGGGTGAGCCGATGAGTGAGTAGTTAGAGGGATATGCATTAGAACTACGCGCCGAAAGCTTCCACCTAGCATGCCTGTACAACTTGTGTCAATCAATGAAAGGGCCATTCGAGAGAGGGAAGGGATGAAGGGCAAGGGAGGATCTGGAATTGTGGCATCTGCTGACAATTAGGGTTGATTGAGCACGGGGCTGGCTGGCTGGGCCCAGTCCGGATTAAGCCGGCCCGAAACTGCCCCGCGCCGGGAGAATCTGGGGTTGTGGCATCTGCTGACAATGCGAGAGAGAGGCATTGTGCCTTTTTTGCCTATGCGCGCCTTGTTTCCATGCGCCTATGCGCACCGTGTTTCCATGTGCCTATGCGCGCCGTGTTTCCATGCGCCTATGCGCGCCGTGTTTCCATGCGCCTATGCGCGGCCTGTTTCCATGCGCCGGCATCCCCCAGGCACACAAGAAAGGAATCAGGCGTGCCACGGTGAACACGTTTGGGTATCGGTCGCCAAGGCCATCGTGAAATGAGACGTATCAAAAACACGTTTCGGTACATCACCAAGGCCATGGGGCCACAAGAACTGCTGGCGACGCTGCCCCAAGCCAAACACCCCCTCTCCTGTGCACTCAAAAACACGTTTGGGTGCATTCCCAAGGCCATCCGGCCTCAGGACATGCTGCTCACACTGCTGGCCTACCACCCCTTCCTTTTTCCCCACCCGCCCTCATCAGGCGCACAAGAAGGGCATCCGGCGAGCAACGAGTGATAATAAACTTCGGCGTTTATGCTTTCGCGAGGATCTTCGTCGTCCATCGGAACATCAACCGAGCAGTAGGGAAGAGGTCCGGCTTCCTCCGAGGCTCTGTCCACGTTCTGCTCGTCCTTGTCAGCTTCATCCTCTGCCGAGGCGAAGGCTCGGGTGCCAAGAAATCCGCCCGAGAGGTCTGGGATTCCTTCTTCCACGTTGGCAAGGTATGTCCGAAGGGTGAGGTTTTCGTAGAAGATGACATCACGTGCTGCCACTGATTCTGTTGCGTTGATGTCAAAAATCATCCATGCATTGTAATGTTTTTCGATGCCCAGGTGTAGTCCCCACTGTGCGCGTTGGGAAAATCGCCCGGCTCGTGCAGATGGGGGTCGGTATTGTACCATGCAGCAAAAAACTCGCAACATTTTTGTGCTGCCCAGTTTTCCTGTCCACAGCAGGTGCGGTGATGCATTGTTCGGGAGCGATGATGACGAGAGCAAGTTGTGCAGCATCACAGCGTGGTCCATTGCTTCGGGCCACTGGTGGTTGGGTAGCCGCATGCCACGTACCAGCTTGCGCATGGTGTTCTGAAGAGTCCTGTTCATTCTTTCTACTACACCCTGCTGTTGATGGGTGTAGGGAAGGGAGATGAGGCGCTTGATTCCTCGTTCTGCCAGGTAGTCCTTGAACTGATGTGACGTATATTCCCCTGCTCCGTCTGACTAGAAGCTCTTTAGCTTTACGCCTGATTCTCGTTCTGCTACTGGGAGCCATGCGACGAAGGCTTCGAAGGCCATGTCGCGGCTTGGGAGATTGAGGTGCCAGACGTATCGTGTGGCGGCATCGATGAACGTGATGACGTAATTGTATGCTCGTTGTCCAGGTTCGCGATTGTACAGGATGTCGCTGTACACTTTCTCCAGAGGTGCGTATGCTGGTGCGCTCGGGTTGTGATGCGAGACGAATGGCTGATGCGGTAAGTCAGCTTCAGGGCAGGTGAAGCACGTTCCGTGAACTCGTTGGAGTTCTCTGCCGTCGGTTAAAAGTAGTGAATCCTTGTCGAGCACACTTGCTCTTATCGTGTTGTTTAACGTCGTGTTGCTTGGATGTCCCATTCGTGCGTGCCAGGTTCCTTCAGTGGCGCGATGTCCGCGTGAGCGTCTGTACAGGTCGGAGTTGGAGTAGAAGCCTGCAGTGAAGTTTGCGCTTCGATGGACTTCTCGCGGAGTTGGGTTCAGCTGCTGCGCGAGAGTCGGTGGTGTGTTGTCGACGAAGGCTGGTGTCGTTGAAGGGCCAGCGATTGGTGCCGATGTTGTTTCTGCTGCTTCCGATGTTGTCTCTGCTACTGTCGATGTTGTCTCTGCTGCTGCCGATATTGTCTCTGCTACTGCCGATGTTGTCTCTGCTGCTGCCGATTGAATTGTTGCTAATGCTCTCGTTCTTTCTGTTTCAGGTATGGTGTGTCAATACCAGAAGCCGCCGGGGTTGAAGTCAGGATCAAGATCCGGCGGGTGTGTCCAGGAGGTGAAGGTCACGATTCAGTCGCTGTCCGCGGTGCCTAAGTCTGGAACGAAGTCAAGAACGAAGACATTGTTCTTCAACACAGCTTTTCCAATGTAGAGTCCGCCTCTCCCGTGGTATAGCTTGAACTCCTGAGTGGTGCTGTCTGCTTCGAGGTAAATCCCTTTCGCCATCAGTTGACTCACACTCAGTAAGTTGTAGCCGAGTCCCTCCGTGATTAAGACCTTTGACATCTGCAGTATTACGTTTGTTTCTCTAGAC
The DNA here is from genome assembly GCA_947471745.1 of Closterium sp. Naga37s-1. Taxonomy (NCBI): domain Eukaryota; kingdom Viridiplantae; phylum Streptophyta; class Zygnematophyceae; order Desmidiales; family Closteriaceae; genus Closterium; species Closterium sp. Naga37s-1. The sequence goes on along the minus strand of CANJKZ010000314.1, from coordinate 695,916 downwards.
TGAAGTTGAACAACTCCTTGTCGTCGTGTGCGCAGATTCTGGTTGTTGGCGACGGTGATGACGACTTCGCGCTGGATTTGGTGTTCGTGTTAACAAAGCGACCCGAGGAGCACATATGTTGTCCGCAGCAGCTGTCCAAGAACCAAGTTTCCTTCCCGGACGGCTCGCTTTGGGCGATGGCTGCGTATGTCAGGTTCGGCTCTAGTACTTCACGATGAGGAGTGCTCTCATCTAGCAGTTCTTCTGGTGAGTAGTGCGGTGGTGATTCAGTGATGCAGGAATCTGAAAGTCTCGCCATGCAGCTTACGATGTTTCTCGCTCCTTGTGCAGGTTGTGTCGGTGATGTAGTTGAAGACTGCGTCTGACTCGTGGGGTGCACCTGTGTGGATGCTACTTGGCTGCTTGAAGGACGAAGTTGACGTTGCGGCGCTGTTGGCTGCTGTCGATTCGGACATTGTGTGCGAAGGTGTCCTGATGTCTTGCAAAGATGACAAAACGGAGGTACGGGTTTTGGTTGATGCCGGTTGTTGTTGTTGTTGTAGCGCCGTTGAGTGTGGAATGCAAATTCGGGTACTGATGTTTTCTTCTTGTGCTGCTCCTCGTGCAGGTCCATGTCTTGTTGCTCGGCGTGTATTTCGGCGCAGGGTGCTGCTTCAGAGATTTTTCCATGAGCTCAGAGTATGGCGCGAGTGGAGCACCAGTGAGGACCAAGACCGGAGATGACGACTGTGACAAAGGCTTCTTCAGATATCGACCCTCCGCATCGAAGGAGTTTGTCGCGCAATTCGCGACAGCGGCTGATATACGCCATTCCCTTTTCGCCTGGTTTCATTTCGACTGTTGTCAGCTGTGCCATTAGTCGACTTTGATTGACGCTGTCTATTGCTTGATACAGGTTCTTCAAGTGGTTGTACGCGAGCTCGGCGGAGTTGCCGTATCCCCGATAAGACCGAATGTTCTGCTGCTGGTTTGGTGTTACGTTCCTCAGCAGGATCGTGTAAGCCATCATTGACTGATACGTGTACTGCTGCTTGTCGTATTGTGTTCCGTGCGTTGGGTATGGCAAGGATCCATCGAAGAATCCAAGAATCTGCGCGCCTTCCATCATCAGCTCGAACTCGAAGGACCAGGTATAGAAATCCTTCCCGTCGAAAGTTGTTGATTTCTGAAGTTTCAGAACGTGCGCGAATTGCGACTGAACCTGAAGTGCGTCCAATGTCTTTTCTTGTCCATGTGAAGGCTGCTGACGCGGCATGAAGCTTATGGAGCCGCGCTGGGGCTCGTACAGAGCAAAGGTAGACTGCTGTTGGTTTCCGCGCGCATAGGATGAACCGTCGAGGCTCATGGGCGTAACGTCGTTGTTGTTGTTGCCGATGTTTGACTGCGCAGTTGCCGCTTGCTGGTGTTGTTCGTAGAAGAACATGAAGGAGAAGAACTTCTCCATCATGCTTGTGTCAAAGCCTGCGGCTTGATTTGCGGGAGTTTCAGTAGACCCAGCTGCTGGTCTTGTCGCCGTGCCCTCCTCTGTCTGTAGGCCAGAGGCATGAGGTGGAGTAGGAGTAGGACCGGGAGAGCCATTAGAGGAGCTTCTCTCCTTCTGTGTTGCCATGCCTTCTGATATTCTAGGTGTCTTGGAAGTAGTTGAGTTTGCCCTGATAGCTCTCATACCATGTTGGGCTGAGAAAAGCCCTCAGGATCTTTGCAAGACTAAACTCTGGGTAGGAATGTTGTAGTTTGCGGAAGCGTTTTTAATGAGAAGTGTTGAACCACCTTGCGCTAGTATGTGAGGGCAAAGTAGATTGATTAAAACAAGAAAATACAAGGTGTTATAAGAGTACAATGAATATGAAGAGATACACCTAATAACTGTTTTACTGTTGCTGTTGCGGTTCGATACAGTGACGACTCGGGCATCTGCTCCGTATCGAGTCAATTGTTTGTCCTTGCTGTCGCGCTGTATTTGTCAAGTCAAAGGTCGCTGACCTTTGACCTTCGCGTAACCTCCAGCGGTTGCTTCAGTTTTCAACCTCCGATGGTTGACTCGCCAATGCTTCGTTTGTGCTTGAATTCGTTAGGACTTAGTGTTTCGTCACATTACAGAAGCGCTTAAATTACTTGTTTCCAACAGTTCTGAAGGTAGCATGTTGTGGTGGTGTGCCAGGTTCAACAGCACCATCACCGGCATCGCCCGGATATAAGACATATACGTCTTATCTCGTACACGTGCAAAAATGTTTGGGTTGTCTTATAAGTCCTATAAATGGACAAAGAACCATTTAGAAGATACCCCCTCGTTATACAATTGCCCATAACCCCTACACTGGCTTAACTCGTACACACAAATACGCTAGGTGCCTTATAATGAGGCTACCCCATTAATAAGAGACACCCTGGTAATAGACACCCCCTGTCTTCTATTCAGCACTGTCTTATATCCGGGTGACGACGGTAAGCACCTCTGCGCTGTCATTGTTCCTGTAGCACTAACCACATTTAGAAAGGGAAGTGACCTGTCAACAAAGGCTTGTGATTTTGATGCATTACCTTTTGCAGCAGTTTGTCCAAGCATGTTTGTTAGATGGTCTCTTCCAAATACTCTCTCTCCGGACTTGACAGCCACAGCAATATCCTTCTCGAGCTTATGTGAAAGTGCAGAGATGCTTGACGGGTCAGATAAATGCTCCTGCAGTGGGAAGATAAACACGAGCATTGTGCGCAATGATAACATCCACATTAACCAGAGTGATACAATCGGTAAATTAAAAAGGCCATGCAACATGATGATTATGGTGGGTGTAGCAAGGGAAGACCAAGGCTGTTCAAGGCATCAGCGTCATGTAGCAGTATTATCAGCAGGGCATTCGGAGGAAGCACGCTGCTATTTGAGAAGTACAACCGCCCGTGTGCTGGGACTGTTGGTGTTGAAGAACATATGTTGTTATGTTTTCTTATAAACGGCCAACAGCTCTAACAGTAGTGTAGTGTAGCTTCTTGTGGGTGGTGGTGCACCTTTGTGCCCCCCTTGCTCCTATTTGTACCCTTGCTCAATACTGAATCACCCCCTCTTTGGCCAACTTATCCACCCTCTCGCTATGTTTCTCCTTACCTTCTCAAACCCTAAGTCCTAGCTACTAAGTACTATTTCGACAGTTGGGGGCAGCAGTGGTGGTCCCGTTGAAGTCTCTCTGCCTTCGTAAAGTATGGCTGGCTAGCATTTGTTAGTCCGACAAGGTTTCCATGGTTGTCTTGTGTAATGAGGTTTAGCTAATCTGATTCGGGGTTAGATTAATCTTCGTTACCCCTTATGATGAAGCCTGTCTAGCATCTCAACTGGCAGGCTTTCACCCTTCTCTATGAAATATTACAGAGATGGTGTTGATTAATATAGCAGAGCAGAGCAAGCTGGCGCACAAGCATACGGTTTTCCAATACCTTTCGTTGCAACCTTTTTTTGGCAAATGATAAGCCTTGACCAATTTAGAAGAATGTGCACAAAGTCACCTTTATTGGTCAATATTGTCAAACTTATATGTTGCATGTTGTGTAGGCTGTAGTGGGGTAGACCATATGGGGTACAACCCAAATTAGTGTTAGTACTTGTACCCATCTTGCTGTTAGTTCATTCATCCTCTCTTTCATATTTTGACATGGTTTTAGAGCAGGTCCTCTCCTAGGATCGTTTTTTTTTAGGGCCCACCGAATCGCGCTACCCCACACGTCGCGCCGCCATGTTAGCGCCGCGCTGCCCCGCCCTACATCGCGCTGCCCTGCGCACGCCCTGCCCTGCGTCGCCGCCGCGCGCCCTGCCCTGCCCGCGCGTCGCCGCCGCGCCGCCTGCCCTGCCTGCGTGCCGCTCACCGCCGCGTCGCCCTGCCAGCGCGCCGCTCACCGCCGCGTCGCCCTGCCAGCGCGCCGCTCGCCGACGCGCGCCCTGCCCGGCCCGCGCGTTGCTCGCCGCTGCGCGCTCTGCCTTACCCGCGCGCCGCTCGCCGTCACGCCACCTGCCCTGCGTGCGCGCCGCTCGCCGCCGTGCGCCGCCTGCCCTACCTGCGCGCCCCTCGCTGCTGTCGCGTCGCCGTGCCTGCGCGCCGCTCGCCGTCGCACGCCCTGCTCGGGCCGCGCGCCGCTCGCCGTTGCGCGCCCTGCCCGGCCCGCGCGCCGCTCGCCGCTGCGCGCCCTGCCTTGCCCGCGCGCCGCTCGCCGTTGCGCCGCCTGCCCTACCTGCGCGCCGCTCGCCGCAGCGCCGCAGCCCTGCCCGTGCGCCGCTCGCCGCCGTGCCACCTAGCCTTGACCATGCGCCGCCCCGACCTACTCTAGTGCCTGCTCGCCGCCCTGTCTTCCCGTGCTGGTCGCACACCTCCTTACTTTGCCTGCTATGATGTCTCTTCGTGGTAGGGGTGGGAGTGGTGGCGACGGTAGTGATAGCAGTGAGATTGGTGGCGGCGGCCGTAGTGGCGGTCTCGGTGGAGCTGTTCGGTGGGGAGTTTCTAGCGGTGGCCAGCTGCAGCTCCAGCAGCGTCCCCGCGAGACCCTCACGCCCTAGCAGCTTCGTGTGTGCCGTGTTAAGAGGGTATTTGGAGCCATGGCTAGAGAGGATAGTTGAAGTGATAGACTAATAAGAATGTCGAGATACAAATGTAGGAAACCCTAAATGAACTTAGGGTGTGTTCAGTTTGTGCTAGAAACTAAGAATTGAACCTGAACTGAACCGAAAGTGTATCTCACTCTAGACATAGAAAAATGACAAGAAAACACCATGATAAATGCCAGAGTGAGCTCTAGCCTACTCCAACACACCCCTAGGCTAGGTGAAGCTCTGAAAAAAAACACCTAGCGAATCGGAACACCCCCAGAAGTGGCGAGACGAGCGAGCCCAAGTGCGCGCACGTAGAAACGGTGTGGCACACGAAGGAGAGCCTTGGTGAAAATGTCAGCAAGGTTGTCAGTAGCGGCTACCTTGCGAAGGTAGAGGAAGCCGGACTGCACCAACTCGCGCACGAAGAAGTAGCGGACCTCGATGTGTTTGCTGCGAGCATGATAGACATGATTTTCAGTGAGGCGAATCATGCTCGCACTGTCACAGGAGAGGGTCACAGAGGGTTGAGAGTGACCAAGCTCAGCAAGGAGAAACGAGAGCCAGCGCGCCTCCTGAGCCACCAGTGTGCCTGCGTACAACTCAGCCTCGCATGTGGAAAGGCAGGCAGAGGATGAACGAGTGGAGCGCCAGCTGACGAGGCCACTGCCAAGTGTAAAACCATAACCCTGAGAGGAGCGGCGATCAGTGCGAGAATCAGCGTAGGAGGAATCACTGTAACCGGAAAGAACAGGGGGAGAAGAGCCACCAAGAGTGAGTGCAAGATCAGAGGTAGCGCGGAGATAGCGGAGAACGCGCTTGGTAGCCGCCCAGTGCACGTCAGTGTGGCGACCAAGGCCAACAAAACGAGAGAGGACACTGAGGGGGTAAGCAAGATCGGGGCAAGTGCACATTATAGTATACATGAGTGAACCAACGAGCTCATGATAGGGTCGCAGGTTTGAGGAGGGAGCGGGAACGGCAGGGGCAGTAAGCTGATGGTTAGCGGGAAGAGGACTGGAAACTGGTTTGGCCTGCGACATTTCAAAGCGCTCAAGAATGGAGTGGATGTAGAAAGATTGAGAGGAAGATATGGTGCGTGCAGCACGATCACGACGAATCTCCTTGCCGAGGTAATGACGAAGTTCGCCAAGATCCTTGCATAGGAGACGCGCCTGGAGGGCCTGCTTTACAGCGGCAAGGTCGGCAGAATTTTCAGCGAGATGCACCAAGTCATCGATGTAGGCAAGAATGTAAAGCCTGTAGGGTGGAGTGCAAATGAAGAGACTGGGGTCGGAAGTGGAGGTGTAGAAGCCAAGAAAGTTTAGAGTGGAGGCGAGCTTAGCATGCCACTCGCACGGGGCCTGCTTAAGACCATACACTGGGCGCTTCAGCTCCCAGACAGTGCCTGGAGGGAAGGGGCGTGGAAAGCCAGCGGGGCGCTCAAGGAAAATGCGCTCATGAAGCTCGCCCTGGAGAAAGGCATTGGAGACATCCATAGAGTGAATCGCCCAATCCCAACGAGCACCTAGATAAAAAAGGAGGCGAAGAGTGGGGAGACGGGCAGTGGGGGAGTAACTGGCAAAGTAGTCAATGCCTTCACATTGGGTGAAGCCTTCGGTGCAGTAACGGGGTTTGAAGGCAGGAAGCTCCCTAGGCAGCTGTTTGACACGAAAGACCCATTTGCCCTTGATAATGGTGGCGCCAGGGGGGGGGGGGGGGGGGGGGGGAAACAGAGTCAACATAAGATTGAGTTCTGGTGAATGCCTCACACTCGGCAATGATGGCAGCCATCCACTCTGTTGCATGAAAGCCAGACACTGCCTCGGAATAAGTCTGAGGGGTGGGAATAACGGCAGTGTCAACGGAGAGAAGAGTGGGAGAATTGGAGAAGTCGCCAATGGTGACACAGAGGAGGGGTGAAACGGGATGAACAGAGAACAACTCTTCAAATCGATCCTCGAGAAGATCAACGTTTGGAGAAGGAGAGAGACGAGTTAAGAGAGCAGAGTGTTGAGAATTGGACATTGCACGTGACATGGAGCGGGTGAGACGCAGATAAGGTGGGGGAGCAAGAGCAGAATGAGGGAGAGGAGAAGGATGTTGTGAAGGAGAGGGCATGGGAGCCAAAGAGGAAGAGGCAGGAGGAGAGGGGCCAAAGATGACAGCAGAGGGAGGGGTGGAGGGGGCAGGGAGGGGAGGCGGAGCAGGGGCAAGAGGGAGGGGAGAAGGAGGGAGAGCAGCAGAGGGCAGCGGATCAAAGACAAACCAATAAAGAGAGGGAGGAGGAGGGGTGGGAGGGGGGGTGAGGAATGGAGAACGAGTCTCATCAAAGATAACATCCTGGCTGCGAATAAGCTGCTGAGAGGAGGGAGCATAGAAAAGATAGCCAGGACAGTCAGAGTTGATGCCAATGAGCGCACAGAGCTGCGTCTTGGGAGCAAGCTTCCCACCCTGACGTGCTCGATCAGCGGGATTGATGAGGACATGGGCGACACAGCCCCAGACCCGAAGAGGGCGGGCGGAGGGCTGGCGGCCAGTCCAAAGCTGGAAGGGTGTAATGGAAGGGCGAAGGGGATGAGGGCGAAGGCTGGAAAGAAGAGTGGCATGAAGAAGAGCGTAGCTCCAAAGTGAGTGTGGAGCAGAGGCATGAGTAAGGAGACAGCAGGTGATCTCCATGAGAGTGCGAATACGACGCTCGGCAATACCATTTTGTTCAGGAGAATGCGAAAGGGTGGAGGTTTGGCGAATGCCATGAGAGGAGCAGTAAGAAGAGAGAGAGTGGATAAAGAACTCGCCACCACCGTCAGAGTGGAGGCGTGCGACCGGACGGCCAAAGCGAAGGCGCGCCTGCTCAGCCCAGCGAATGATGAGAGAGGGGGCGTCAGATTTGGCACGGAGGGGATAGACAGTGGCAAAGCGAGAGTGGTCATCAACAAGAATGAGAAAGTAACAATGACCGTGACGGGAGGCTATGGGAGAGGGACCCCAGAGGTCCATATGCACAAGATCAAGGGGTTTGGGGGAGGCAGAAGGGGAAGAGGGATGAGGAGATTGGGAGAGCTTGGCTTGAACACAAGGGGTGCATGGAGGAGCGGGAGAGGGGGGAAGGGGGGGGAGAGGAAGGGAGACCATGAAGCAGCTTCGAATTGACCATGCTGCAAAGGAGAGGGAAGTTGGGGTGGCCAAGGTGATGATGGAGAAGAAGGGTAGGTTGGGTGAGAGAGCGACAGTCGCAAGAGGAGACGGGAAGGGTAGAAGAAGAGGAAGTGTGATTGATAGATGAGAGGATGGGAACACGAGGGGTGTATGTCAGATTTATATGACAGAGCTACTGTAGGCTATAGTGGGGTAGCACATATGGGGTACAGTTTTTCTAGGGTTTGTATTTGTACCCAACTTTCCCTTAGTCATTCTCATTCCTGTTTTCTTCATTCACATGGTATAGAGCGGGTTCCTACATGGGACCGTTCCTTCCTAAGGGCCCACCATAACGAATTTTTTTTTAGCCTGCCCGACGCGCATTGCGCCCCTGCCCTAATTTTTTTTTTTTAGCGGCCCCTACGCGGCCTCTGACGCGGCCCCACCGCGGCCCCTGACGTGGCCCCTACGCGGCCCCTGACGCGGCCCCAACGCGGCCCCTGACGCGGCCCCAACGCGGCCCCTGACGCGGCCCCTACGCAGCCCCTGACGCGGCCCCTACGCAGCCCCTGACGCGGCCCCTGCCGCGGCCCCTGACGCAGCCCCTACGCGGCCCCTACGCTGCCCCTGAGGCGGCCCCTGACGCGGCCCCTGACGCGGCCCCTCCGCCGCCACTACCGCGGCCCCTACGCCGCCCCTGACGCCGCCCCTGACGCGGCCCCTGCCGCGGCCCCTGACGAGGCCCCTGACGCGGCCCCTGACGCGGCCCCTACGCCGCCCCTGACGCGGCCCCTGACGCGGCCCCTGACGCGGCCCCTGACGCGGCCCCTGACGCGGCCCCTGCCGCGGCCCCTGCCGCGGCCCCTGACGCGGCCCCTGACGCGGCCCCTGCCGCGGCCCCTGCCGCGGCCCCTGACGCGGCCCGTGACACGGCCCCTTCGCCGCCCCTGCCGCGGCCCCTACGCCGCCCCTGACGCGGCCCTCTCCTGCACCTGATGCGGCCCCTAGCGGCCGGCCGCTGTCGTCCCTGAGGCAGCAGCCGCCGCCGTCTTTGCAGCAGCAGTCGCAGCCGAACGGCCGAGCCGCCGAGCCGCCGAGCCGCCCAGCAGCCGAGCCGCCCAGCCGCCGAACCGCCCAGCAGCCGAGCCGCCCAGCAGCCGAGCCACCGAGCCGCCCAGCAGCCGAGCCGCCGAGCCGCCCAGCAACCGAGCCGCCGAGCCGCCGAGCCGCCCAGCAGCCGAGCCGCCGAGCCGCCCTGCAGCCGAGCCACCCGAGCCGCCCTGTCCGGTAAGAGCAGCGCCCCTTTCACAGCACTGCCCTCACCCTACTGTTTGCGCTGCTAGTCTACTACTGTCATGGCTACCCCTAGTGTCCTCGCTTTTGACGCTGAGGGTCGGGCCATTGACTTTGATGTCTGGATAGATGACCTGCAGCTTTTCTTACAGTGCGACAGGGCAGACGGCCTCTCCCTCTTTGACCTCACTTCTGGTGCCTCTCCTGCCCCCGCTGCTGATGCTGACGCCACTGTTCGCTCACAGTGGGCCACGCGCGATGCTGCTGCACGTCTTGCTGTGCGTCGCCACCTGCCTACCTCTGAGCGTGCGCACTTTAGCCAGTACAAGAGCGCTCAGACCTTGTACGACGCTGTAGTTGCGCGCTACTCCTCCCCTGCCACTGCTGCACTGAGCCGCCTCATGCTATCGTACCTCTTCCCTGACCTTGCTGCCTTTCCCACAGTCGCTGACCTCATTACGCACCTCCGCACTAGTGACGCTCGCTACCGCGCTGCGCTTCCTGCTGAGTTCTGCGCCAAGAACCCCCCCCCCATGTACATCACCCTCTACTACATAGTCACCCGGCTCCCTGACTCCCTTCGCGTAGTCAGGGACCACTTCCTCTTAGTTTGCCCCACCACTCTCACCGTTGACCTCCTCGAGAAGTCCCTCCTAGCAGCAGAGAAGAGCATAGTCGCTGTAGGAGCCTCTCGTGGTGACCCTCGCACCCCCATCTTTGAGGGGTGTTCCCCCTCCCCCCTTTTGCCCTCTGTTGCCTCTGCTGCTGCGGCCGACCTCGTTGGGCTTGAGTCGGTCGGTGCGGCGTCTACCCCTAGCGGGAGACGCCGCCCTGGCAAGGGCAAGGGGGGCAGGGGCGCTGGAGGAGCTAGCGGGGGCGGTGGAGGCGGCAGTGGAGGCGGTGGAGGAGGTGGGGGTGGCGGTGGGGGTGGTGGCGGGGGTGGAGGTGCCGGTGGCGGCAGTGGAGGCGGAGGCGGCAGCGGCAGTGGCGGAGGGAGCGGAGGTGGCGGCGGTGGAGGAGGAGGCGGCGGAGGAGGTGGAGCTGGTCGGGGTGGCGCTGCGCAGAGGGTCGGCTCCGGCGGTGGTCAGCGCCAGCAGCAGCAGCAGCACCAGCAGCGCACTCGTGACATCCCCTCCCCTCAGCAGCTCCGTGAGTGGTACACTGCACGCCAGAGGGGTGGGGGTACTGGTCCGTGCACCTACGTCCTCCGCACCGGCGACCGCGCGGGTGAGCAGTGCGGGGGTGCGCACTCCACCCAGCGCTGCTTTGGCCGCCTGACGGACGCTTGGCGTCACCAGTTCCCTGAGGCCACTGAGATCCCCCGCTGGGGTGAGCTGTCTAGGGCAGGTGTGGCTGTCTTTGACCTTGACTTTGATGCTATTCTTGCTGCCATGTATACTGTGACTATTAGTGATGAGGGTGACTGTTACCGGTGTTTTCCGCCCGACCCGGGCATTGAGACTGCTGCTCTAGGTACTGGTGAGGCTGCTGCTCTAGGTGCTAGCGAGGCTGCTGCTCTAGGTGCGTCTGCTCCCTCAGGTGCTGGTGAGTCTGCTCTCTCAGGTTCTGCGTCGGCTTCGGCCTCCCACACCTTCACCCTTGACTCGGGGGCTTCTCGCTCCTTCTTTCGAGACCGCACCACACTCACGCCGCTTAGCCGGCCAGTTGCAGTCTCTCTGGCAGACCCCTCTGGGGGTCCTGTCCTTGCTCACTTCTCCACTGTCCTCCCGTGTCCGGCGGCCCCCTCTGGCACCCTGTCTGGTCTTTACCTTCCCTCGTTCTCTACGAACTTGGTGAGTGGTGCTGACCTACAGGATGCGGGGGTTCACCAGTTCACTCCTGCGAGTCGGCGGGTGACCCACTGCACGGACGCTCGGACAGGCCGACACCTGGCCACGTTTACCCGTCGGCCGGGGTCGAGCCTGTACACCCTGACCACTGCGTCTCCTCCGGTCACTGCGCCTGGTCAGGTAGCTGCGTCAGGTCAGGTGTTTGCTGCAGCGTCCAGGTCTGGTCCTGAGTCTGCCCCCTGTTCGTGTCGCCTCCTGTCTCACGAGACTCTCCTCTGGCACCACCGCCTTGGTCACCCCTCCCTGCTTCGTCTCCGAGGCATGGCCTCCCGTGTCCTTGTCTCTGGTCTTCCCCGGTCCCTCCCTCCCCTTCCTCCGGGGCCTGGCCCTACCTGCGTCCCCTGTGTCGAGGGGCGGCAGCGGGCTGCCCCTCACTCCTCCCAGTTTCCTCCGACAGAGGCCCCGCTGCAGACGCTTCACATGGACGTGTGGGGCCCGGCCCGCGTCCGTGGACAGGGTCACGAGCGCTACTTCCTGCTGGTGGTTGACGACTACTCGCGTTACACCACAGTCTTCCCCTTGCGCAGCAAGGGTGATGTCACTGAGGTGTTGATCGACTGGATCCGCGCAGCTCGTCTCCAACTCAGGCAGAGCTTCGGCTCGGACTTTCCTGTTCTGCGTCTGCACTCTGACAGAGGTGGAGAGTTCTCCTCTGGCCTTCTGCGAGCCTACTGTCGTGCACGAGGCATCCGCCAGACCTTCATGCTTCCGGACTCTCCACAGCAAAATGGGATTGCTGAGCGCCGCATTGGCATGGTCATGGACGTCGCCCGTACGTCCATGATGCATGCGGCTGCCCCCCATTTTCTGTGGCCGTTTGCTGTTCGGTACGCGGCGCATCAGATCAACCTTCACCCCAGGGTCTCCATGCCGGAGACCTCCCCAGCCTTGCTGTGGACGGGGAAGGTTGGCGATGCGTCTGCGTTCCGTGTCTTGGGATCTCGGGCGTTTGTCCGCGACTTGTCTGCGGACAAGCTGTCCCCTCGTGCTGCTCCTTGCGTCTTCCTTGGCTTCCCCCCTGACGCGCCAGGGTGGCAGTTCTACCACCCCACCTCTCGCCGTGTTCTGTCCTCCCAGGACGTCACGTTTGACGAGTCGGTCCCCTACTACCGCCTCTTCCCCTACCGCACTCCGTCCCTCCCCCCGCCACCGCTCTTCCTTGTACCAGGTCCCCCCCCGGTAGACCCCCTCCCCCCTCAGGGTCCTGCCCCTTCAGGTGTGTCCCAGGTAGACGCAGTCGAGCCTGTCGAGGTTACTGGTGACTCTGGTGCTGCTGAGGGTGCTGAGCCTGGGGGTGCTGACTCTGGGGGTGCTGAGCGTGTGGGTGCTACGCCTGGGGGTGCTGAGCCGGAGGGTGCTACTACTGGGGGTCCTGAGCCTGGGGGTGCTGAGCCTGGGGGTGCTACTACTGGGGGTGCTGAGCCTGGGGGTGCTGAGCCTGGGGGTGCGGAGCCTGAGGGAGCTGGGCCTGCTCGTGTGGCGTCTGGCGGTGCTGAGCCTGGAGGTTCTCCGGGTGCTTCGTCTCGGCGGGAGCCACTCTCTCCACAGGAGCTGCGCGAGTGGTTTGCCCGGCGCTGGAGGCGTGCTGCTGGAGCTGGAGGTTCTTCGGCTGCTGAGGGTGCTGGTGCCGTGGGTCCCGGAGGTGCTCGTCCTGGGAGTACTGGAGCTGCTGGGCCTGCGGGTACGACTGGAGCTGGAGCTGCTGAGGGTGTTGACGCTGAGGCTACTGCTGTCGGTCCTGGAGGCGGTCCTGCTGGGGGTACTACTGGTGCGGCTGGAGGTCCTGGAGCTGGAGGTGCTGCTGGCGCTGGTGCTGCCGCTGGGGGTACTGGTGCTGTCCCTGCTGTGTCTGGAGTCGCCGCGCGGCCTCGGCCGTACTTCGTTCCGCTCCTTCAGCAGGTTCTTGGTCTCCCGCCTTCTACTGGTCCTCCTCCTCCCTTAGAGTGTCCACAGCCTGTCCCGTCACAGTTCCAGTTACAGCCGGCCTCCCCACTGCCCGCTCCCTCTCCCTACACTGGTCCTACTGGAGGTCTTGCTGAGCGTCGTGAGCCTGCGTCCCGCCCTGCGTCGCCTGTCCGTGCTGCTCGCACTAGTGGTCGTGGTTCGCGTCAGCGTCCTCCTCCTGTCCCTGGCACGCACCGGATGTCTCTGCGTCCGTCCACTGCTCCTCTGCGTGCCCCTTTGCCTTCTCCTCCTGAGTCCTCTCTTCCTGCTCTTCCTGACCCGGAGTCGGACTCTCTTCGTGCTGCCAGTCCTACTGTCACACGTCTCCTTTCTACTGTTGTCACTGACCCTTCCTTTGAGTCCACTGCTGCGTCTGCCCTAGTTACTGAGCTCGTCGACTTTGCTGCTCGCTGTCGTCTAGACTACGCTGCTAGTCTTGTTGCTGAGTCTGTCTGTCCTCCGTCCGTCGGGGGTGAGTGTGCCCTTGGCACGGACGTCCTTGAGGACAGGCAGGAGGAGTTCCAGTGTTTGGCTGCTGCTTCACCTCATCTCGTGTCCGTACTGCTTACCCCTGAGGGAGACCCGGATGCACTTGACATCCCGACTCCGCGCTCTTACGCGGAGGCGATAGAGGGTCCCTACTCCTCTCAGTGGCAGGCAGCTATGGACGCAGAGATGGCTTCATGGAAGTCCACAGGCACCTACGTCGACGAGGTTCCCCCGCCTGGGGCGAACATCGTCAGTGGCATGTGGATTTTCAGGGTGAAGCGGCCGCCGGGTTCTCCGCCTGTCTTCAAGGCGCGTTACGTGGCTCGTGGCTTTAGTCAGCGGCAGGGAGTTGACTACTTTCAGACCTTCTCTCCCACCCCGAAGATGACCACTCTTCGGGTACTGCTGCACGTAGCTGCTCACCGCGACTACGAGCTACACTCTCTTGACTTCAGCACTGCTTTCTTGCAGGGTAGCCTGCACGAGGAGATCTGGCTGCGTCGCCCACCTGGCTTCACTGGGTCTTTTCCTCCTGGCACCCAGTGGAGCCTCCGGCGGCCAGTCTACGGTCTCCGCCAGGCACCGCGTGAGTGGCACGACACACTGAGGACTACACTTGCGGCTCTTGGGTTTGCTCCCTCTACTGCCGACCCGTCGCTGTTTCTGCGCACCGACACTTCTTTGCCGCCGTTCTACATCCTCGTGTACGTCGACGACTTGGTCTTTGCCACAGCTGACACTGCTGGACTCGCCCACGTGAAGTCCGAGCTGCAGAAGAGACACACGTGCACAGACCTGGGTGAACTGCGCAGCTACCTTGGCTTGCAGATCACCCGGGACAGAGCACGCCGCACCATTACCCTGACTCAGTCACACATGGTGCAGCAGGTCCTTCAGCGCTTCGGCTTCACGTACTCCTCGCCTCAGGCCACTCCTCTGCCTACTCGCCACTCGCTCTCAGCTCTGCCTTCGGATGAGTCCATAGAGTCGAGTGGCCCGTACCCAGAGCTTGTTGGCTGCCTCATGTACCTGATGACCTGCACACGACCTGACCTTGCATACCCTCTTAGCATTCTCGTACGCTATGTTGCTCCTGGGAGACACAGACCGGAGCACATGGCTGCAGCGAAGAGGGTGTTGCGCTACTTGTGCAGTACGTCGGGCATGGGGCTTGTGCTTGGAGGGCAGAGTCCAGTGGTCCTCACTGGGCACGCAGACGCTTCTTGGGCTGACGACCAGGCTACGCAGCGGTCGTCACAGGGTTACACCTTCAGCCTTGGTTCCGGTTCTGTTTCGTGGCGGGCTACCCGCTCGTCTTCTGTTCTCGGCTCCAGTTGTGAGGCTGAGATCTACGCTGGGGCCATGGCTGCACAGGAGCTTCGCTGGCTCACCTACCTGCTGACTGACCTCGGAGAGCCGCCTCGTTCTCCTCCAGTGCTGTACGTAGACAACAAGGCCATGCTGGCCTTGTGTCCAGAGCAGAGACTGGAGCACAGAACAAAGCACATTGCTCTCCGCTACTTCCTTGCTCGTGAGCTACAGCAGCGTGGTCAGCTGCGACTTGCGTACGTGGCCTCTCAGGCCAACACTGCTGATATCTTCACCAAGGCACTTGCGCCTTGTGATCATCAGCGTTTCTGTACTCAGCTGGGCCTTGTGCCTACCTTGCCTCACTTGCTCACCCCTTGACCTTGTTTGTACTGTTGCATATATATATACACGTGCTCTTGCTTGTCTAGCCTTATATATATATGTAATCCTGCATGTGAACTGGCCTTGTGGCCTTGAACTTGTGCTCAGAATGTGTGGTGACTTTGTGATCCACCCTGAGCTTGCTTTGCTTTGCTTGACTGGTCTTGTGACCCCTTGTTCTCCCCCACTTTGCCTATGGGGGTGTGTCAGATTTATATGACAGAGCTACTGTAGGCTATAGTGGGGTAGCACATATGGGGTACAGTTTTTCTAGGGTTTGTATTTGTACCCAACTTTCCCTTAGTCATTCTCATTCCTGTTTTCTTCATTCACAGTGTAGAGGCGAGTAGTAGGAGAAAGGGTGAAACGAGCGAGGTGCCGGTCGTGGTAATGAAGATCACAATAGAGTTCACCTGCGGGGAAGAACGATCACACGCCCAGACGTTGGAGGGCAGGGAGGGATAGGAGGTTATGACGGCAAGAGGGAACATAAAGTCCCGTAACAGCGCCAGAGGGAGAGGCAGGACAGGGAAGAGAGGAAGTGCCAGTGCAGATCATGGTCATGGTCTCCCCAGCCCCATTGATAGAGAGGGGACGAGGAAAATTGCGAAGGACACCGGCATCACGAAAGACAGAGTCAGTAGCAGCACTATCAAGGACAAAATCCAAGGTGCGAGGAAGTGAGAGAGCGGCAACCGTAGGGCTGAGAGAGTGAGAGACAGTGCTTGGAACGGGTGGAGAAAGTGGAACGACAAAACGAGGGTCCATAAGAGGAGAAGCACCAAGGATGCTATCGAGGGATGGCATGGTCACACTGAAGACAGAGGCCAGAGAACCAATACCAGAGGTGACAGCGGCACAAGAGTGGCAACGGTGATGAGACAGCGGAACCCAAGCAGAAGGGCGGAGAAGAGGGGAGGTCCATCGGCAAGTAGGAGAGGTGCAAGGGGAGGAAGGGGCAGTGAAGGGAGCGGAGATTAGGAAAGGCAAGGGTAGGAGAGGAGGTACGGCAGGAGACGGGTGAGGGCGGAAGCACAGAGGAGGAAAGGTAAGAGCGAGAATAGGCCCCATCGGGGGAAGGGGGTAGCAATGGAGCAGATGTGGGGAGATAAAAAAGGAGGAGGAATAGGGACGAGGTAGTCAGCTGCTGAGCCGTTGAGGGGTGAAATAAGAGGAGGATGGATAACGGCGGAGTAGTCTGCTGCTGCGCCGTGAAGGGGACATAAGAGGAGGAGGGATAACGGCGGAGTAGTCTGCTGCTGCGCCGCTAAGGGGAGAAATAAGAGGAGGAGGGATAATGGCGGAGTAGTCTGCTGCTGTGCCGCTGAGGGGAGAAATAAGAGGAGGAGGGATAATGGCGGAGTAGTCTGCTGCTGCGCCGCTGGGGGGAGAAATAAGAGGAGGGATAATGGCGAAGTAGTCTGCTGCTGCGCCGATGTGGGGAGAAATAAGAGGAGGGATAACAGCGGAGTAGTCTGCTGCTGCGTTGCTGATGGGAGAAAATAGAGGCGGAGGAACACAGTTGGGAAGGAGCACGGCTACGAAGCAAGGCTGGCAACCAGCTATAGCAGTAGAGGAGAGGAGAGAGGCAGAGGAGAGAATGAGATGGGGAGGGGAATGAAGGGAGAGAAGAGAGGAGGAGGAGGGTGAAGGGGTGGATGGTGAGGAGGGGTAGGTCTTGATGAGCAAGATTACGAAGCAAAGCCGACAACCAGCTGCAGCAGTAGACGAGAGAAGAGAGGCGGAGGAGAGAGTGCGATGGAGAGGGGAATGAAGGGAGAGAAGAGAGGAGGAGGAGGGTGAAGGGGCGGATGGTGAGGAGGGGTAGGTCTTGATGAGCAAAATGACGAAGCAAAGCCGGCAACCAGCTGCAGAAGTAGACGAGAGAAGAGAGGCGGAGGAGAGAGTGAGATGGGGAGGGGATTGAATGGAGAGAGGACAGGAGGAGGAGGGTGAAGGGGCAGATGGTGTGGAAGGGTAGTAGAGAAGGAGAGGAAATAGGAGGAGGAAGAAGTAAGGTGGTGCTTGAAGCACAAAGGAGAGTGGAAAGGAGGAGGGTGGGGAGGGGGGAGGGGGGGGGGGGGGGGTGGGTGGGCGGATTGAGGAAGGGGAGAGCGCGGCGGGAGGAGAGGAGGCGCTCGCGAGTGGAAGGGCGGCCACAAGAAGGGCGGCCACGTGGGGCGGGGCGGGAGCAACCAGGGGGGGGCAGAGCGCACGCGGGCACAAAGCAGGGCGCACGCGGGGCCGGGCGCACGACGGCGAAACCAGGGCGCGCGCGGCGACGAAGCAGGGTGCACACGACGAACAACAAAGCGCGCGCATCGACGGTGGTAGGGGAAGGGCGGGGGCGCGGGGCGCGACGGCTTTAGGGGTCGCGCGCCTGCCTAAGGGGAGAATCCGCGACTAAGAGAAAAGAAAAAAAAAACAAAAAACAAAAAAACCGAAATTTCAGGTTACCCAGGGGTTACCCAGGTATACTGCGAATGTTGGTGTTCGCTTAGCGTAGCCCGACTTGTATTGTGTGGCGCCGTCAGCATAACCAGATTACGCGCCAATACGAGTGTGCCAACTCAACCTATCCGAATCTGGTGCTGTAAACACGAGTGGTCATGCTGGCTACACGCACCAGATCACGAACACCAGTGTTCTGTCAACATTGTATCCGCACAATGCAATCCATCTCGCTAGTACATGACCGCATTGTAAAACAGCAACACAACAGTAACAACTTCAGGTTACCCAGCTTAGCGCAGGGAAATCTCTTTTTGTAAACTTACGTATTACAACTGAAATTACCGCATTACATTTCCGTTCATGCATCCTACTACACACTCCCAACCACATCCATCACATGTCAAGGCAAGCTGGATGAAACTCTCCAAATTGAGTCCCTATCAAATCATCCTCTCCTGGAACACCATTCTGTGCATCACTCTGATAACCATGAACTTCAACATCTTGGGCCTGAACGACAGGTTCAGTATCCACCTGCCCATCGTCCATGCCGACATCAGCGTCCTGCCCCCCCTCCTCCTCCACATCGTCCTCAGCCCCTCCCTCTGCAGACCCGGTAGGTGTCTCTGTCTGAGGAATGTCCATGTTTCCATGGCAGTCAAGCACCGCCTGCTCCCACTTTCTCCAGCGGAACCACATCCGACTCTTGACAAGGAGCTTGATGACCTTTTTGGAGCATCCTGACAGAAGGCTTTGTTCCGTTGGCGTCAACTGGATCGTCCGCGGAATGACGACGCCCGGCCTTAACACATGAGCAGCTGCGGCGTAGGCGTAAGCTGCCTCTGGCTCCTGTGTGTATGACCCCAACCGCATCTGTGTCCGCCTGGCCTTAGCAGGCTCCCTCACCAATATCTTCGCGCTCCATGTCCCCCTCTTCTTCTCACGCTGCACACCAGTGTACTGTGAGGACCCACCATTTCCCCCCCCACCATCAGCGGCTGTAGTGCCTTCCGCAGCCGCATTTCCACCCTCGACACGCGGTCGCTTCTCCCCCCTTTTCGCTGCAGGCATATCTAGCAGGACTGCTGTCGGCGCACGTACACCCGGGGCAACTTCACCGTCCCCGTTGTTAGGGGTCTTCGGGCCACCAGGACTGTCATGCACCGGAGACACATGCGATATGGTAGGAAGGGGCCGAGGGTTCTGATGGATTACGCCCAGGTCTAGGTGTGCCACGAAACCTCCCGACATCCACGATTGCGAGCCACCGTGTTCGGCGGGGAGGGGTTCACCGGTGCGCTCACCAGACAACAGAGGCGGCGACGAGGGTGATGCCCCCGGTTCAATGCTCCGATAAGCCCCTCTGTCCGTATTCACCACGTACGCGGCAGCTGCGAGCATCTGATCTCTGCTGTACCCCATGGCGTTCCCCAGTGCGGTCACTGCCGCGGCCCAGATCACATGGTCCCTCCGCAAGCCGTACACTTCGACCTGGTACTGAGCGAGACGGCTCCTCAGGTCCACCTCTTCCGACGCCCTCACAGCCCCGAGTTCCGATACACTAGGTGCATACTGCGGTGGAACGATCTTCCCCCTTGTGGTCAGCGCAGGTACCAGCTCACAGGATGCATGCGCGCACAGCTCCTCACGCATGCGCCGGCGGTACTGGCCACCGCTCACGCCGTCCAAATACAGATACTTCATCACCGTTGCGAAGTCTGACTTGACAAGGCCGCGCAAGTAGTGGCACAAGAAGACGCCACAATCAACCAGGTTGTCCTGCCTGATGAGCTGGTGCGCCTGCATGGAAGAATGTACATGCGCTTCAGTACAGGCGCTATGGCGTTTCGAAATTCAGCTCCCATCATTATACCACCCGGTCTAACACGGCTCATACCTGCATCACCTCACAGTCCGCGTTCGACAGCGTTCCCACGAGTCGCTTGTGATCGCAGTTTGGGTGCAACTGCTTGGTCGTTATATCTAGCAGCCTGTGCATGCGCACCAATACAACAAGGGGATTATTTCGCTGCAGGCGCCAACGCATTCATGATTCTTCACCCTCGGCCAACCATACTCACAGCTTCGCGTCATCAAATACGGTAGGATCCCTGGCATGTGCGCCCTCGCTGTCGAACAGGACCATCTGCAGCTTGTCGCCATCGGCCTCCACGTCCTTGCGGAACAACTTCGCCGGATCGCACACGATGATGAGCGAGTAGTGGTTTCTGTTGATGGACATGTGGAATATCACGGACTCTAGTAAGCTCACCCCTTGAAAACCGGTATGGCCAGAAAGTCGACGGCGAGCAGACCATCCCCTTTCCCGTGGTCGAACGGCTTATGGTTAGTCGTGACGTACTGATACGCCTTGCTGTCCATAACCGCCCAGGTCTTGCCATTAGGGGTCCGTGGATATTCGATGCTCAACAATCTGCTCAGCGGGGATCCGGGGGCACAGGTTAGTTGAGGTATTGGACGGACATGAGCTTCGACAGCGCAGCAAACACTCACATGTTGTGAAAGTCGATTATCGGATCGGTGAGGCACTGACCATCCGCGATGGTCACAAGATCTCTCGCGGTGACGACACACGACAGTCCGGCGCGGTTGTTCAAAGACATGGATGTGAACGAGACATCCTTACTGTTTCTGACGACGCGGGCAACCACGTCATCAGGTTCGGGGTCCACCGTATTCACTTTAACTTTCGTCTTGTACTTGGGCAGGTCGAGCTTCTGCGCGGCGCTTTTAGATTCCCGATCCACAGAACCTTGCTGCGTGCGGGCACTACTCCGAGTCGCCCTTGCGACGGCGGAAGCGGGCTTTGCGTGCGTAGGCGACGGCACCTCCATGACGTCTCCGTTGTCCGTACCACTGCGTGGTTTTTTAGCACCTACCCTGTCGCGCGCCATACCTCCACGACCATGCTGCGTCATTGAAGGGAGTTACATAAGGCTGCACACCAAAGATGGTGTCCCAAAAGAACAAAAACAGAGCAGTGCGAAGACTGGTAATCAAACTCTCTCTTCTATGCGAAATGGAACGTCATGTCCAAAAGTATTCCGCCAGCGTGCAGGATGGGCGAAGGTACTAGATCTGCACTCAGAAGGGCGGGAAATCGCCAGTACGTGACATGTGTCAAACTCGGCCCTGTCTTGCAGGCAATAAAAATCTCGAGCACGAGATGTGCTTTTTAGCGATCCAATGTGTAAACCCTTGCCAGTGCTTGCACCGATTGGTTTAAGACCGGGTTCGAGTGTACGTAGACCATCCGTGCAAGATGTTGTACCTTTATTTATCTCTACCCGCATGCTTCGCGGTGTACCCGATAGGGTGACGCACTGTAAGGACGATCCACACACAATCGAATATCACCCACCTCTGTACATCATAAAGTGATGCAAAGTACTACGGTATGTGCAATGACAACACCCGACATATTTGGGGGACCAGACAGACACGATGGTGCCAGGCAAGGCATTGCATAGCCAGACTATATCCGACATAAAGCTTTCCAGTATTGGCCAGCTAGTGCTCGGTACACTCATACGTATTCGGCTTGAAAGCAACATCTTGCTCACGACTCCATCGTGAGGTCGAGCCAGTGACAGATACTGGGGTGGATACCCACCCTTGTGTCCAATCCATCATGCGTTATTGCACGGACTTTTAGGTCTCCGTTATACGGATATGGCGGGCTGCCGCTGCAGAGGGTGTCCGCGTGTCCTTCGGGATGACTGTGCGCTTCAGTCGCACCTTGCAAAGAGCGCGGAGTGCAGACGCAAAATCCTGGGCAAGCGTGACGCACGCTTAGCAGAGGCCTATCTGGAGGCATTCGCGGCAATTTCCGCGCGTACCGTAGGGCGCCGTGGCGATACGTCTAGCCCGAAATCCCGCCCTCACGATGCAGTGGCTGCCGCTGACGTGGTAGCGGAAGCGATAGCAGGTGATGAAGGGACGGTAGATGACGAGACGCAGTCCACATGTAGTGATCAAAGCGACGACGGCAATGTCTTTGACACGCTCACAGCTATTTACCTGTTCATCCGCGATGCCGACCTTTCGCGGCGCGAAGTAAACCGCGTGTTGCACATCTTCCGCAACCCTCGCTTCAATCTCCGCGCTCTCCGCCGCTGGCGTAACCATCTAGATGTGCGACGATGGGCTAATGCAAGAGCGCCCACGGACCTGGTTCCGTGGCTTGTGGAGGAGATTATTGTCCGCGGGCCCAAAGGAGAGGTCCAGAAGTTGCTCTTACATTATCGCGACACGGAGCAGGTAAGGGTAGGGACGAGTTTCCAAACATCTTACTGCCGAATTCGCTCCGCTAATGAGCCGCAGCCCGTAACGTCGCTCGCGATGACATGCAGTTGCGAAGCTGGTGCGAGCTTTCGTCGCTGTACCAGGCTTCGTTACCAAAGCGAGGACGGAGCTGGACCCTACCACAGGCAAACGGCGCTTCAGCGACCCCGAAACTGGGAAGTGGATGCAGGAAGCAGAGGTAATCTGTGTTGTGCGCATTTGTCCTGGGGCCTGGTGTCCCAATATTGATGAGTCATGATGAGACCGATACCTGGCCGTCCTTGTTTGAGCGCAGAAAGCGATACAAGACGAGAAAGCATGGGTGTTGGGTGTCATTGTGTATAGCGATGGCACGAACGCCACTAGGAACGGCAGGCGGCAGGCTTGGCCAGTACTCATAACTCTGTTCAACATTCCTGAGCACCTGCGATGGACGGAGCCTGGTCACGTGTTGGCTACCGTGCTGCCTTTTCCTCCCGGGTGGGCTACATCAATTGAAAAAACCCGGGTCTTCCAAGAGGCCATACGCATCATATTGGCACCGCTCATGCGGGAGTCGGCTAAGTGAGTCCAAGTAGTTTTCGTGGATAGACGATGCACCTACCAATGTGATGCGTGGATTTGTTTATTGCTGTTCATTGAACGTGGCGATGTGTGTCAGTGCACCATGCAGTCCTTGATTAGCCGGGCGTCTTCCTGATGATCGTACAACTATGTGTGGAACTGCCTGTTGAACCAGCTGTCCCATCCGTTTTTTCTACGTGCCGGACGCTAACGGGGAGCTAGTGAAGGCGGTCCCCTGCTACTACGCTTACCCTGCGGACTTCATCGAGGCATGCCGTGCTACTGCCACCATGCAAACCGGGATCAAGAGACCCTGCACCACATGCTACGTGGAGGAGGATGATCTGGCAAACCTAAAGCTCAATTCTACCATCAGGACCCTTGCTTCTCAAGAGCATGCGGTGCAGCAGATTCTTGCTTGCAAGACCTTGAAGGCGGCTGAGAAAGTGCAATCGGAATGGTCAACTCACCCGATTGAGGTATGTTGCAATATATACAGCACAGCAACATCTTGGGCCTGTGGCACGAAGAGAAGGTATGCCGTTACTGACTTTGGTACACGAGTGTCTTAACGTGCAGTGTGTGCTCAGCAGGTGGAACTTCTCGGACACCGAGTGGGGAAACCCATACGGTGCAAGCGTGGCCGACACTATACATGTGCTAGATTCCTGAGTTGCTCTGCATATGATCGAGTGCCACATCGACACTCTCAGCAAGCCTGAGCGGCGCGTGGTGGAGGGGTGCGTGCAAGCGATCGGTTTGATAAGAGTTTATGTAGAAGGCTGTCATTCAACACATCTCCTCAAACCTCCTTTCGGTTGTGATACCTAAACCCTCCGTGCAGGAGAAAGAAGACCACAAAGACAGAGACGCCGAGCACAGTGCTCCGGCTGCCGGGAGGGAACTCTTATCTTGCCAGTGGGGCAAACTACGCGGCGTTTGAGCACCGCGCCATGATGCAAGTAATGCCCATACTGGTGGCGGACAAGGGGGCGCTTGGAAAGGGGCCGGACGCAGAGCTGAGGGCTATGAGAGTGCGTGCTTTCCGGTTGTACGCCACGTTCTACAAGGCCTTTCTTGGCGTGGATGGTCACAAGAGGGCGTCGCTCGCAAACGCAAGGGAGCTCGCCTACAAGTGAGCACCGCTTGTCTGATGGCATTTATTTGTGTGGGAGCTACACTAGACGGACAAACAGACTTAAGTGATTTGAGTCTATACCACTTGGTGCGATGGCACAATGCAGGCTGGTCGACCTTCTCCCACGAGCATACCCCGATCAGAAGTCGGGATGGCGGTTCCCTAAGGTGCACATGATCAAGCACCTGCTGGAGAATGTGATTCTCAGGGGCATGCCGCACCACTACAACACGGAGCTGTGGGAGCATACCCACAAGGGCACAGTCAAGGTGCCAGTGCGAGGCGGCAACTGGAAAGACATCCCCCAGAGGATAGTCGAGGAGGAGGTGCAACGGGAGATTTGCCGCGAGGTGGCGGCTAATGCAGGCGGTGGGTGGCAGTACACCACCGCTCTCAGAGAGGTAGGTGTCAGAATCAACAAGAGTGATTAAACTAGGAAAGAGTTGGGTACAAGTAGGAAACCCTAAACTTAGTGTACCCCATAGTAACTACCCCACTACAGCCTAAACAAACTGTAGCAGATATGACATTTGACACACCCCCATTGGCAAAGTGGGGGAGAGCAAGGGGTCACAAGACCAGTCAAGAGAGGCAAAGCAAGCTCAGGGTGGATCACAACGTTACCACACACTCTGAGCACAAGCAAAGAGCTACAGGGCCAGTTCACATGCAGAGGCATATATGCAACACAAACAGCACAGTGATCTCTACCTAGCAAAGCAAGCATGCAGGTATATATACAAATCACAGTACAAGCAAAGCCTACAACAGGTGAGGAAAAGCGGGCACAAGCCCTAGCATAGTGCAGAAACGCTGATGATCACCAGACGGAAGTGCCTTGGTGAATATATCAGCAGTGTTGGCCTGAGTGGCCACGTAACGCAGACGAAGCTGACCACGCTGCTGCAACTCTCGAGCCAGGAAGTAACGCAGAGCGATGTCCTTCGTTCTGTGCTCCAGTCTGTGCTCCTCACACAAGGCAATGGTAGCCTTGTTGTCGACGTACAGCACTGGAGGAGAACGAGGCCGCTCTCCCAAGTCGGTCAGCAGGTAGGTGAGCCAGCGTAACTCCTGTGTAGCCATGGCTGTGGCGTAGATCTCAGCCTCACAACTGGAACTGAGAACTGAAGACAAGCGAGTAGAACGCCAAGAAACTGAACCAGAGCCAAGGCTGAAGGTGTAAACCCGTGACGACCGCTGAGTAGCCTGGTCGTCAACCCAAGAAGCGTCTGAGTGCCCCGTGAGGACAACGTCGCTCTTCCCTCCAAGCATTAGCCCCATGCCTGATGTGCTGCACAAGTAGCGCAGTACCCTCTTAGCGGCGGCCATGTGCTCAGGTCGGTGCCGACCAGGAGCCACGTAGCGAGCCAGCAGACCAAGAGAGTACGCGAGGTCAGGACGAGTGCAAGTCATCAGGTACATGAGGCAGCCAACTAGCTCTGGGTAAGGACCACTCGGCTCTACGGACTCGTCCGAAGGTGGAGCTGAGAGCGAGTGGCCTGTAGCCAGAGGAGTGGCCTGTGCCGAGGACCAGGTGAAGCCGAAGCACTGAAGGACCTGCTGCACCATGTGTGACTGAGTCAGTGTGATGGTGCGGCGTGCTCTGTCCCGGGTGATCTGCAAGCCAAGGTAGCTGCGCAGTTCACCCAGGTCTGTGCACGTGTGTCTCTTCTGCAGCTCCGACTTCACGTGGGCGAGAGCCTCAGTGTCAGCAGTGGCAAAGACCAAGTCGTCGACGTACACGAGGATGTAGAACGGCGGCAGCGAGGTGTCGGTGCGCAGAAACAGCGACGGGTCAGCAGTAGAAGGCGCGAACCCAAGAGCCGCAAGTGTAGTCCTCAGTGTGTCGTGCCACTCACGTGGCGCCTGGCGGAGACCGTAGACCGGCCGCCGGAGGCTCCACTGGGTACCAGGAGGAAACGACCCAGTGAAGCCAGGAGGGCGGCGCAGCCAGATCTCCTCGTGCAGGCTGCCCTGCAAGAAAGCTGTGCTGAAGTCAAGAGAGTGAAGCTCGTAGTCACGCTGAGCGGCAACGTGCAGCAGCACTCGAAGAGTGGTCATCTTCGGGGTGGGGGAGAAGGTCTGGAAGAAGTCTACTCCCTCTCGCTGACTGAAGCCTCAAGCAACGTACCGAGCCTTGAAGACAGGCGGAGAACCTGGCGGCCGCTTCACCCTGAAAATCCACATGCCACTGACGATGTTCGCCCCAGGAGGGGGAACCTCGTCGACGTAAGTGCCAGTGGACTTCCAGGATGCCATCTCTGCATCCATGGCTGTCTGCCACTGAGAGGAGTACTCACCCGCGATCGCCTCAGCGTAAGAGCGCGGGGTCGGGATGTCTGGAGCATCCGGGTCTCCCTCAGGTGCAATCAGCATGGACACGAGATGAGGTACAGCAGCGGCAAAGCACTCAAACTCTTCCTGCCTGTCCTCAAGGACGTCCGTGCCAAGAGCACACTCACCCCCGACGGACGGAGGACAGACAGACTCAGACTCAGACTCAGCAAGAAGACTGGCAGCGTAGTCTAGACGACAGTGAGCAGCAAAGTCGACAAGCTCAGTAACTAAGGCAGACGCAGCAGCTTACGCAAAGGAAGGGTCAGTGACAGCAGTGGCTAGGAGACGCGTGACAGTAGGACTAGCAGCACGAAGAGCGTCAGACTCCGGGTCAGCAAGGGCAGGAAGGGAGGACGCAGGAGGAGAAGGAAGAGGGACACGCTGCGGAGCAGTGGAAGGACGCAGAGTCATATAGTGTGTGCCAGGGACAGGCGGAGGACGCTCACGCGGGGCACGACGACCAGTGCGAGCAGCACGAACAGGCGACGCTCGACGAGACACAAGCGACACAGGACGAGACTCAGGCTCACGACGCTCTGTAAGACCTCCTGTCGGACCAGTGTAGGGAGAAGGACCAGGGAGTGGCGAGGCAGGCGGTAACTGTGACTGCGACTGGACAGGTGGAGGACACTCTAAGGGGGGAGCAGGACAAGGAGAAGGCGGCTGACCAAGAACCTGCTGAAGGAGGGGAACGAAGTACGGCCGCGGCCGAGTAGTGCCCCCAGAACCAGCAGAGACAGCACCAGAACCTCCAGCAGCAGCTCCAACTCCTGCAGCACCACCAGTAAGACCAGCAGCGCCAACTCCAGTACCCCCAGCAGCACCAGCTCCAGCCGCACTGTCGGCTCCAGCACCAGGAGGAGGACGAGTGTCAGCACCTCCAGCTCCAGCCCCTGCAGCACCACCAGCCGCAGTACCAGTAGCCCCTCCAGCAGCTCCAGTAGCACCCCCAGTCCCAGTAGCTCCAGTACCGCCAGTACGAGCACCTCCAGGACCAGTGGCTCCAGCACCTCCAGCGCCAACACCAGGGTCAGCAGCGACACCAACTCCAGTAGGCCCAGCGTCCTCAGCTCCAGCTCCAGTAGCACCTCCAGTGCCCACAGCACCACGGCGGCGACAGTACCGAGAGTACCACTCACGCAGCTGCTGGGGAGAGAGAGCGCCCCCAGGCGCAGCACCCCCAGGCTCAGGACCTCCAGGCGCAGTACCCCTAGTCTCCGCACCCCCAGGCTCAGCACCCCCAGTCTCCGCACCCCCAGGCTCAGCACCCCCAGGCTCAGCACCCCCAGTCTCCGCACCCCCATGCTCAGCACCCCCAGTCTCAGCACCCCCAGACCCAGCACCACCAGGCTCAGCACGCTCAGCACCTCGCGCAGGACCAGAGTCGACAGCTACCTCGACAGGCTCGACCGGGTCTACCTGGGAAACACCTGAGGGAGCAGGACCCTGGGGAGGCAGGGGGTCTACCAAAGCAGCACCTGGCGTGAGGAAGAGCGGCGGGGGGGGGAGCGGGGCAGTGCGGTAGGGGAAGAGACGGTAGAAGGGGACCGACTCGTCAAACGTGACGTCCTGAGAGGCAAAGACACGGCGCGAGGTGGGGTGGTAAAACTGCCAGCCAGGCGCGTCAAGGACAAAGCCCAGGAAGACACAAGGAACGGCACGGGAGGAGAGCTTGTCCGCGGACGTATCGCGGACAAAGGCACGAGATCCCCAGACCCGGAAACGCGACGCATCGCCAACCTCTCCCGTCCAACGCAGTGTCGGCGAGGTCTCCGGAACGGAGACACGGGGCCAGAGGTTGAGCTGATGCGCGGCGTACAGGGCCGCAAACGGCCACTGAAAATGGGGGGCAGCCGCATGGACCAAGGAGGTACGAGCGACCTCCATGACCAAGCCAATGCGGCGCTCAGCAACCCCATTCTGCTGAGGAGAGGTCGGAAGCGTGAACGTCTGCTCAATGCCCTCCCCCTGACAGAAGGCCTCCAAGAGGCCGGAGGAGAACTCACCACCTCTGTCAGAGTGCAGGCGCAGGACGGGAAGGTCCGAGTGAAAGCGCCTCTCCAGCTGGAGACGGGTAGCGCCGATCCAAGGGATCAAGACAGCAGGGACCTCTCCCTTGGTGCGCAAGGGGAAGACCGTGGTGTAACGCGTGTAGTCGTCAACTACCAGCAGGAAGTAGCGCACTCCGCCCTGTCCACGGACGCGGGCTGGGCCCCACACGTCCATGTGAAGGGTCTGCAGAGGAGCCTCTGTCGGGGGGAACTCAGAGGAGTGCGGGGTGGCACGCTGCCGTCCCTCGACACAGGGAAGGCAGGGAGGGGCAGGGGACGGTGGCAGGGGAGGCAGTGACCTGGGGAGACCAGAGACAAGGAAGCGAGAGTGCATGCCACGAAGGCGCTGCATCGAAGGGTGACCAAGGCGGTGGTGCCAGAGGACCGTCCGGTGCGACAGGGTGCGACACGAGCAGGGGGCGGACAACTGACCTAACGCAGACGCAGACGCCGCTACCTGAGGGGACTCAGTGGTCAGTGTGTACAAGTCCGACCCCGGCTGCCGAGTGAAGGTAGCCAGGTGACGACCCGTCTGGGCACACATGCAGTGTGTCACACGCTCGTAGGCAGGGGTGATCTGGTGAACACCCGCGTCCTGGAGCGCGGAACCCGCCACCAAGTTCGAAGAGAACGAGGGGAGGTAAAGGCCCGACAGTGTGCCGGACGGGACAGCAGGACAAGGGAGGGCAGTGGTGGAGGTCGCAAGGACCGGACCCCCGGAGGGGTCAGCCAGGGAGACAGCAACCGGTCTAGGGAGCTGCTCTAGGGCAGTGCGGTCGCGAAAGAAACAGCGGGAAGCACCTGAGTCCAGTGTGAAGGTGTGCAGTGCCGCAGTAGACGCAGTACCTGAAGACGCAGACTCACAAGCACCTGAAGCAGCAAACACACCTGCACCTAGAGCAGCAGCCTCACCAGGACCTGGGGCAGCAGACGCACTAGCACCTAGAGCGGCAGCAGACTGGATACCGGGGTCAGGCGGCACACACAGGTGACAGGCTCCCTCGGCACTAGTAGACAATGCATACATTGCAGTGAGAATAGCATCATAGTCAAGAGCAAAGATATCTACCCTCTGCCTAAGCAGCTCCACCCAGTCGGGGAGCTCAGCGTCGTCGCCAAACTCTGTACGCCAAGCGTCGCTCAGACGGGCGAAGCAGCGAGACTCTGTGTGACCAGGCGTCCCGCAAGGCTGACCAGTCCGGACACCCGTGCTAATAATGTACGGGCAGCGAGCAGTACTCAGCGACCCTCTACTCTGAGCGTACCACTCACGAAGCTGCTGGGGCGAACGAGTCTCGCGCGGACGACGCTGCTGCTGCACCGGGCCACTACAAGAAACTCCCAAACTACCCACTCCAGGACGACTCCCACTACTGCCACCCCGACAACCCCAACTGGCATACCACTCACGAAGCTGCTGGGGCGTGAGGGACACACACGGACGGCCCTGGAGCTGCATCTGGCCACGCCAGGAGCAGCAGTAGAAGCAGTAGTAGCAGCAGTAACAGCAGTAGCAACACGGGCAGGGCAGTGCTCACCAGTGGTGGGAAGGGTAGGCGCACGACGGAGGCGACTGCGGGGCCGCTACAGTGGCAGGGAGCTCCGCGGCAGTTGCTGCAGGGCGAGACCGGGCCGCGACGGCAGCTGGTGCAGGGCAGGGACAGGACCGCGACGGTCGCTGCTGCAGGGGCGGCTGCTCCAGGGGCCAGAGGCGGCTGCTGCAGTGGCGGCTGCTCCAGGGGCGGCTGCTCCAGGGGCGGCTGCTCCAGGGGCCAGGGGCGGCTCCTGCAGTGGCTGCTGCTCTAGTGGCCAGGGGCGGCTGCTCCAGGGGCCAGGGGCGGCTGCTTGCAGGGGCGGCTGCTCCAAGGGCGGCTGCTCCAGGGGCCAGGCGTGGGGTAGGTCAGGGGCGACGCGGCGGGCAGGGGCGACGCGGCGGGCAGGGCGAAGCGGCGGGCAGGGGCGACGCCGCGGGCAGGGGCGACGCGGCGGGCAGGGAGACGCGGTGGGCAGGGGCGACGCCGCGCGGGCCCCGCAGGGGCGTCGCGACGAGCGGGGGCGACGCCCGGGTCCCGCTGGGGCGGCGCGACGCGCAGGAGCCGCGCCTCGCGGGTCCCGCAGGGGCGTCGCGAAGAGGCAGGGGCGACGTGCGGGTCCCGGTGAGGTGTCGCGACGAGGCAGGGGGCGACGCGCGCGGGTCCCGGCGGGCTGCAGTCGCCGGCGTGCAGCAGCCGCGGGCGGCGTACGGGCTGCCTACGGGCGGCAGCGGCCTACGGGCGGCAGCGGCCTACGGGCAGCGTACGGGCGGCCTACGGGCGGCGTACGGGCTGCCTACGGGCGGCAGCGGCCTACGGGCAGCGTACGGGCTGCCTACGGGCGGCAGCGGCCTACGGGCAGCGTACGGGCGGCCTACGGGCGGCTTAAGGGCGGCCTACGGGCGACGGCAGGCGACGGGCAGCCTACGGGCGGCGGCCTACGTGCAGGCAGGTCGCGGGCAGCTCGAGGGGCCGCGCGAGGCCGGTATGAACTGCGTGGGCGGCTAGTGGGCTGCGCGCGCACGGGCAGAGGACGGCGGGGCGCGCGAGGGCGCACTAGCAGAAAGAAGGCGCACGAGGGCGCACGAGCAGAGAACGGCGCACAAGGGCGCACGAAAGGTAGGGCGCACGAGGGCGCGTCTAGCGGAATAGTGGGCCCGTAGTAGTAAGCGGTCCTAGGTGGCTAACCTAGGCTCGTGATACCATGTCAGAATCATCAAGAGTGATTGAACTAGGAAAGAGTTGGGTACAAGTAGGAAACCCTAAACTTACTGTACCCCATAGTAACTACCCCACTACAGCCTAAACAAACTGTAGTAGATATGTCATTTGACAGTAGGGTAGCATTTCGATCTTGCTGTATGGTTCCCCTTGTAGGTGAGGTACAATGCAGCCACACCCCGGCTGGTGGTAATGTACATTGCATTCACCGATGTGCAGGCCGTGCGGACCAAGAAGCCGGTCCTCACGAGGAAGGGGCGGCTCATGGTGCCTGGGGTGGAGGATGATGCCGTCTTGGCGATGTACAACGTGGCGCACGGTGACGACATGAAGGATCTAGTGGGATGCATGCGGGCAGCTGGGGTGAAGGCGGAGCGCGTCCAGGTATGGCAGTTATTGCGGGGTGTGCTGGTGGGATGCGTAATTGAGACCTGAGATGACTGATCATGTGCATCCCGCATTTGTGTTCCACAGGCACACACCGCCGTGGCCATACCGCGCACGCGGGGGGGAGCTTTGGTGGCGAAGGGCACGTTTGTGAAAGCGAGCCCGGGGGAGAAGTGGTTTTCAGATGTGGCCCTGTTATCTCCTAAAGGGGGGGAGTGGTTTGCAAAGGTGTTGTGCATCTTCAAGGCGGCTGGGGATGAGGGTGAGCCTAAGGGCTACATGTACGTGCGGTACTTTGAGCAGGCTGGAATCTGCCCCCTGACCACATGCATCCAGCTAACACCCCACCAAAAGGAGACCAGGTTTGCTGTGGTAGAGGTGGCGACGATTCTGAGGGTGGTGCACATTTGCCGGAGCTTCAGTAACCCCAAGGTGCTCCTGGTGAACAAGTTTCTGCTTATAGAGTGATCTGGTCGGCGAAAAATTGACTGTGGCAAGGACACAGGTGTTCTGATGGCGGCGTTGTCACAGCGGTGTTCATGCGTGGGGTAGAGCAGGAACCGTGGCTAATAGGCTGTATGGCGTGGTGTTGGCTAGGGTATCAGCGCTTTGATTAACATATGCATGGCGTACACACAAAACATTATGAGTAGACAACTAGTTAAACCATAATGGCTCCCGGCGAGCGTTTGGTTAATTGTGTAGGTTGGGGTTCGAATCTGTAAACCCTGGGCAAGATTTGTGGAGTGCGAAGTGTGAATGCTGTTTAAGCATGCACTGTGTGGTATCGAGTCAGTATACAATCATGGAGTGTGCTGTTAACAGGCTTGTATTCGGGCGAATACCCAACCATGCTGTGTTTTATATGCCGTATACAGGAGTTGGCGGAGTGAACTGTGCGGACGCTGTTCAACGGTGTGCATTCGTGTTAAGAGGGGTTGAGGATACCGGGCCAATTCGGCGAACCCCATTGGTGCGATGTTGTTCCCCACTGAAATGATGCCACCTAGTACGGGTGATGTGTACTATATATGGTCACCGTTCAATGAAATCCGTGGTGCGCACCGTGTGCGGCAAGAGGATGATGTGACAGGTGGGGCGTTTAGCGGAGCCAATCTGGAGCCGTACCTCAGGTAGTTCGGGATAAGGCGACGAGGCTTGATACGTTCCCCCATTTCGTCAACCTCGGATCGTTCCGTCTAAGTACTCGAACCCTAGCGGGGCAGAGCATAAGAGCGCATATCAAGTCTGCGTTTGTGCTAGCCCGAAGTGATACTACACCATGGCAGCGGTAGTGGCTCTCCTGGAGGCTCTCAACGCACATCCTGACGATGTGTACATGTTCGCAGAGTTTCCGTTTATACCTACGAGGCTCCCAGTCTCGTCTGTTATGGACGACCAGTTTGGTATTGCGCGCGAGTGGCATATGCCGGTGTGTGTGCTGGTCAACGCGTCCGGTTCCAAGTGGCGTCATCCGCTTTTGGTGTTGAGGCGTGATGATGGCCGGGCCGTACACAATGGGCGGCGTCGTGAGCATAAAGTTGTGGTGCGCTACGCAAAGAACGGGCGCATGTCATCTGAGGTGAGCATCGGTGCGGTTTGATGGCCGATGGGAGCAATGCTACTTGTTATGAGGCTGGTGCTGATTGCCTAAATTGTATGGATTTTGAACCGTCTGAACAGCTGTTCACGGAGCACATGGTGAAGTTCGACGTGGATCTCTTCGCAAAGAACGAGCGAGCAATTGTCCTGGTGTACGACCCGAAACACGTGCTTACTGGTTGTGTGTTTGAGTCGGAGACAGTTGCTGGGTTTGCGGTGCAGAATCTGCTGAGTGTCAAGGTGGTGCAGCTTTATGGCAGGGCCCCCCGGTGCAGCATGCCATCGACGACCGGGGTGGTGGACACGGTCAAGGCAATACACCGATACTGGTTCATGAAGGACGCAATGGACAGCAACGAGTGGAAGAAGAAGGGGGAGGTACCGCGACCGTCACTTCCTGACGTGTTGAAGAGGCTGGAACTGGCGTGCAAATTGACGACGCCGACGGCAATTCAGAGGAGCTGGTGGCGCGCGGGTTGTGTGCCGACGGCGTGGGTGTCGCTGATGAAACGCCTGGATGGCGCTGGCGCTGCTTTGATGTTTGAGCCCATTGTCAGCGAACTGACAATGCTGCAGATGGCTATTGAGAATTTCAAGAGGGTCCCTGGTATGTATATGACTTCGTGGGATTTTGTGGGATGCGACGAGGACCTGCTCATGAAGTGGGGCGTGCTTAAGGCGGAGGGTGTGGAGGACGAACAGGATGAAGAGGAGATACCGGCGTACTTTTGTATCCCTGAAGGGCCACTGTTTCGGGACGTGCGCAGCCGGCGAAGGGTGGTGCGGATGGTGGCGGGCGAATACAGTCAGGAGGCGGACAAATTGGGCATCCCGGTTAGCAAGGTGCCTGAGACAATGGGCGCGCATAACGAGGAGGTGATAAGCCGCCTACGAAGGACGCCTACTAAGCGTACTCGTCACGGAGGTGCGGGAGGCGGCCCGCCTAGTGGGATGGCCGACGGGGTTGAGGGCAGTGTGGTGTGTAATGAGGGCATGCCGGGGATAAACGGAGATAGTGGTAGTGCACTGGGCGGTGAGCAGTAGAAAAGGGCATGGTGAAGCACGTTGTATTGTATGAGTATATTGAAGGAAAATTGCTGGAACCTTGCATTTACACGGAGGTCTGACTAAGTGGAGACATAGACCGTGATTGTTTGTGTCAGAAGATAGGAGGTTGCGTTGCGGACAGGCTGGAGACAGTCTCCGTCCAATGTTTGAGGTCGTGGTGTGCGCTCTACGTAACCGAAGTGCGTTGGTGTTCTGCTGGACGCAGTGTTATGGAACGCAGTTGGACATGCAATGTCGAGTATGTTGGGGTGCGATTCGACCGGGCCGCGCATCCCTTGGAAATCTGAAATCTACAATGAGTTTCTTCGGGGGATGGGGCGGGACATACGTGTTCCCGCCAAAAGGGCGCGACTCGGGTGTGGCGAGTCCCTTGGGTGGGAATATGGTGCGGATTGGGGTGGGAGCTTTCTGGATACTTCCGGAAACATTCTGGCAACTTTTTGGACGAGTACCCCGTTTTCGGATACTCGGGCTCAAAACCTTTTCCGCGATGGCATCGTGGCGCCAACTCGCCGCGGCACCTCTCGCACGCGCCCTCCACTCACGGCGGCATCGCTTTCTGTTCGTTTGTCTATCATCTCCCACGCGCCGGCAAACGACGGCATGTTGGCGGGTCTATGGTATACTGGTCGCAATTAACGCCACTTGTCGCAGGTCGCCGCCACTTGGCAGGAGAACGCCGACTAAATAAAAAAACACATCCCTCTCAGATTTATATGACAGAGCTACTGTCAGAACATTATAGCTTATGCTGTTGTGTAGGCTATAGTGGGGTATCCCATAGGGGGTACAACCAATTAGGGTTTCATATTTGTACTCACTTCATTTCATAGTTCACCCATTTCTTGTTCAAATCTTCTCATGGTATCGAGCAGGTTCCCCCTTGGGAACTGTGCTTAGGGCCCACCACATCGATTTTTTTTCCTGCCCGAAGCGCGCTCAGCCCGAGTCGCGCTCCGGGCCCTCACTTCGTCGAGCCGCCCTAGCGGCCCTTCACTGCGGCCCCGCCACCCGTCTCCGCGGCCCCGCCGCCCGTCTTCGCGGCCCCGCCGCCTCTCTCCTAGCGGCCCCGCCGCCCTACCTAGCGGCCCCGCCGCCCTACCTCGCGGCCTCGCCGCCCCATTGCGCGGCCCCGCCACCCTACCTAGCGGCCCCGCCGCCCCATCGCGGCCCCGCCGCCCCATCGCGCGGCCCCGCCGCCCAACCTAGCGGCCCCGCCGCCCTTCCTCGCGGCCCCGCCGCCCCATCGCGCGGCCCCGCCGCCCTACCTAGCGGCCCCGCCACCTTACCTGCGGCCCCGCCACCTTACCTGCGGCCCCGCCCTTACCTGCGGCCCCGCCCTTACCTGCGGCCCCGCCGCCCTCTGCTGCGGCCCCGCCACCTTACCTGCGGCCCCGCCACCTTACCTGCGGCCCCGCCGCCCTCTACTGCGGCCCCGCCACCCTATCTGCGGCCCCGCCACCCTACCCGCGGCCACGCCGCCCTTACCAGCGGCCCCGCCGCCCTTACCTGCGGCCCCGTCACCTGCTGCCCAGCCATGCCGCCCTGCAGCAGCACAGCCGAGCCGCCCAGCAGCCGAGCCGCCGAGCCGCCCAGCAGCCGAGCCGCCCAGCAGCCGAGCCGCCGAGCCGCCCAGCAGCCGAGCCGCCCAGCAGCCGAGCCGCCCAGCAGCCGAGCCGCCCAGCGGCCGCGCCGCCCAGCAGCCGAGCCGCCCAGCAGCCGAGCCGCCCAGCAGCGGGGCCGCCGAGCCGCCGGGCCGCCCAGCAGCTGAGCCGCCGAGCCGCCGCGCCGCCCTCCTTCAGGGCCGCCCGACCTGCCCAGTCTGGTGAGCACAGCGCCTTTTCACTGCACTGTCCTCACCCTACTGTTTGCGCTGCTAGTCGTCTAGGGTCATGGCTACCCCTAGTGTTCTCGCCTTTGACGCTGAGGGTAGGGCCATTGACTTTGAGGTCTGGGTGGATGATCTGCAGCTGTTCTTACAGTGCGATAGGGCAGACGGCCTCTCTCTCTTTGACCTCACCTCTGGCACCTCCACTGCCCCTGCTGCTGATGCTGACGCCACTGTTCGCTCCCAGTGGGCCACGCGCGACGCTGCTGCACGTCTTGCTGTGCGTCGCCACCTCCCCACCTCCGAGCGTGCGCACTTTAGTCAGTACAAGAGTGCTCAGACCTTGTACGACGCTGTAGTTGCGCGCTACTCCTCCCCTGCCACTGCTGCACTGAGCCGTCTCATGCTACCGTACCTCTTTCCTGACCTTGCTGCCTTTCCCACAGTCACTGACCTCATTACGCACCTCCGCACTAGTGACACTCGCTACCGCGCTGCACTCCCTCCTGACTTCTGCGCCAGGAACCCCCCCCCCATGTACATCACTCTTTACTACATAGTCACTCGCCTTCCTGACTCCCTTCGCGTAGTCAGGGACCACTTTCTCTCTGTCTGTCCCACCACTCTCACTGTTGACCTCCTCGAGAAGTCCCTCCTAGCGGCCGAGAAGAGCATAGTCGCTGTAGGGGCCTCTCGTGGTGACCCGCGCACCCCCATCTTTGAGGGGTGTTCCCCCTCCCCCCTTCTGCCCTCTGTTGCCTCTGCTGTTGCGGCCGACCTCCTTGTTCTTGAGTCGGTCGGTGCGGCGTCTGCCCCTAGCGGGAGACGCCGCTCTGGCAAGGGCAAGGGGGGCAAGGGCGCTGGAGGAGCGAGCGGGGGCGGTGGAGGTGGAGGTGGCGGCAGTTGGGGGAGTGGGGGTGGCGGTGGGAGTGGAGGTGGGGGTGGAGGGGTCGGTGGCGGCAGTGGAGGTGGAGGTGGCGGCGGCGGTGGCGGTGGGAGCGGAGGTGGCGGAGGTGGCGGAGGTGGAGGCGGCGGCGGAGGCGGAGGCGGCGGCAGTAGCGGAGGCGGCGGAGGCGTCGGAGGCGGCGGGGGTGGCGGTGGTGCTGGTCGCGGGTCTTCGCAGAGGAGTGGCTCCGGTGGTGGCTCGCGCCAGCAGCAGCAGCGTGGTCGTGACACCCTGTCCCCTCAGCAGCTTCGTGAGTGGTACACTGCGCGTCAGCGGGGTGGGGGTTTTGGTCCGTGCTCCTACGTTTTGCGCACTGGCGACCGTGCGGGTGAGCAGTGTGGGGGTGCCCACCCCACCCAGCGCTGCTTTGGCCGCCTGACGGACGCGTGGCGTCACCGGTTCCCGGAGGCCTCCGAGATCCCTCGCTGGGGCGAGCTGTCTAGGGCGGGTGTTGCCATCTATGATCTTGACTTTGATGCTATTCTCTCTGCCATGTATGCTGTGTCTATTAGTGATGAGGGTGACTGGCGGTGCTGCGCCTGGGGGTGCTGAGCCTGGGGGTGCTGAGCCTGGGGGTGCTGAGCCTGGGGGTGCTGAGCCTGGGGGTGCTGAGCCTGGGGGTGCTGAGCCTAGGGGTGCTACGTCTGGGGGTGCTGAGCCTAGGGGTGCTACGCCTGGGGGTGCTGAGCCTGGAGGTGCTCCGCCTGGAGGTTCTCCGAGTGCTTCGTCTCGCCGGGAGCCACTTTCTCCACAGGAGCTGCGTGAGTGGTTTGCCCGGCGCTGGAGGCGTGCTGCTGGTGCTGGAGGTCCTTCGGCTGCTGAGGGTGCTGCGGTCGCGGGTCCCGGAGGTGCTCGTCCTGGGTGCACTGGAGCTGGTGCTGCTGAGGGTGTTGGCGCTGAGACTACCGCTGGCAGTCCTGCTGGGGGTGCTCCTGGTGCTGCTGGAGGTTCTGGAGCTACTGGTGGTGCTGCTGGAGCGGGTGCTCCTGCTGAGGGTTCTGGTGCTGTCCCTGCTGCTTCTAGCGTCGCCGCGCGGCCTCGACCGTACTTCGTTCCACTCCTGCAGCAGGTTCTTGGTCTTCCACCTTCTACTGGTCCTCCTCCTCCCTTAGAGTGTCCACAGCCTGTCTCGTCCCAGCTACAGTTGCAGCCTACCTCCCCTTTGCCTGCTCCTTCTCCCTACACTGGTCCTACTGGAGGTCTGGCTGAGCGTCGTGAGCCTGCGTCTCGCCCTGCGTCGCCTGTCCGTGCTGCTCGCACTAGTGGTCGCGGTTCGCGTCAGCATCCTCCTCCTGTCCCTGGCACGCACCGGATGTCTCTGCGTCCGTCCACTGCTCCTCTGCGTGCCCCTTTGCCTTCTCCTCCTGAGTCCTCTCTTCCTGCTCTTGCCGACCCGGAGTCGGACTCTCTTCGTGCTGCCAGTCCTACTGTCACGCGTCTCCTTTCTACTGTTGTCACTGACCCTTCTTTCGAGTCTACTGCTGCGTCTGCTCTCGCTTAGACTACGCTGCTAGTCTTGTCGCTGAGTCTGAGTCTGTCTGTCCTCCGTCCGTCGGGGGTGAGTGTGCCCTTGGCACGGACGTCCTTGAGGACAGGCAGGAGGAGTTCCAGTGTCTGGCAGCTGCCTCACCTCATCTCGTGTCCGTACTGCTTACCCCTGAGGGAGACCCGGATGCACTTGACATCCCGACTCCGCGCTCTTACGCGGAGGCGATAGAGGGTCCCTACTCCTCTCAGTGGCAGGCAGCTATGGATGCAGAGATGGCTTCCTGGAAGTCCACAGGCACCTACGTTGACGCTGTCCCCCCTCCTGGGGCGAACATCGTCAGTGGCATGTGGATCTTCAGGGTGAAGCGGCCGCCGGGTTCTCCGCCTGTCTTCAAGGCGCGTTACGTGGCTCGTGGCTTCAGTCAGCGGCAGGGAGTTGACTACTTTCAGACCTTCTCCCCCACCCCGAAGATGACCACTCTTCGGGTACTGCTGCACGTTGCTGCTCACCGTGACTACGAGCTGCACTCTCTTGACTTCAGCACAGCTTTCTTGCAGGGCAGCCTGCACGAGGAGATCTGGCTGCGTCGCCCACCTGGCTTCACTGGGTCTTTCCCTTCTGGTACCCAGTGGAGTCTCCGGCGTCCAGTCTACGGTCTCCGCCAGGCGCCACGTGAGTGGCACGACACACTGAGGACTACACTTGCGGCTCTTGGGTTTGCTCCTTCTACTGCCGACCCGTCGCTGTTTCTACGCACCGACACCTCTCTGCCGCCGTTCTACATCCTCGTGTACGTCGACGACTTGGTCTTTGCCACAGCTGACACTGCTGGACTCGCCTACGTGAAGTCCGAGCTGCAGAAGAGACACACGTGCACAGACCTGGGTGAACTGCGCAGCTACCTTGGCTTGCAGATCACCCGGGACAGAGCACGCCGCACCATTACCCTGACTCAGTCACACATGGTGCAGCAGGTCCTTCAGCGCTTCGGCTTCACGTACTCCTCGCCTCAGGCCACTCCTCTGTCTACTCGCCACTCGCTCTCAGCTCTGCCTTCGGATGAGTCCGTAGAGTCGAGTGGCCCGTACCCAGAGCTTGTTGGCTGCCTCATGTACCTGATGACCTGCACACGACCTGACCTTGCATACCCTCTTAGCATTCTTGCACGCTATGTTGCTCCTGGGAGACACAGACCAGAGCACATGGCTGCAGCGAAGAGGGTGTTGCGCTACTTGTGCAGTACGTCGGCCATGGGGCTAGTGCTTGGAGGGCGGAGTCCAGTGGTCCTCACTGGGCACGCGGACGCTTCTTGGGCTGACGACCAGGCTACGCAGCGGTCGTCACAGGGTTACACCTTCAACCTTGGTTCCGGCTCTGTTTCGTGGCGGGCTACTCGCTCGTCTTCTGTTCTTGGCTCGAGTTGTGAGGCTGAGATCTACGCCGGGGCCATGGCTGCACAGGAGCTTCGCTGGCTCACCTACCTGCTGACCGACCTTGGAGAGCCGCCTCGTTCTCCTCCAGTCCTGTACGTAGACAACAAGGCCATGCTGGCCTTGTGTCGAGAGCAGCGACTGGAGCACAGAACAAAGCACATTGCTCTCCGCTACTTCCTTGCTCGTGAGCTACAGCAACGTGGTCAGTTGCGGCTTGCGTCCGTGGCCTCTGAGGCCAACACTGCTGATGTCTTCACCAAGGCACTTCCGCCTTGTGATCATCAGCGCTTCTGCACTCAGCTGGGTCTTGTGCCCGTCTTGCCTCACTTGCTCTCCTCTTGACCTTGCCTGTACTCTCACATATATATATACCTGCTCTTGCTTGTCTAGCTTTATATATATGTGTGTACTCTTGCATGTGAACTGGCCGTGTGGCCTTGACCCTGTGCTCGGACTGTGTGGTGACTTTGTGATCCACCCTGAGCTTGCTTTGCTTTACTTTGCTTGACTGGTCTTGTGACCCCTTGTTCTCCCCCACTTTGCCTATGGGGGTGTGTCAGAACATTATAGCTTATGCTGTTGTGTAGGCTATAGTGGGGTATCCCATAGGGGGTACAACCAATTAGGGTTTCATATTTGTACTCACTTCATTTCATAGTTCACCCATTTCTTGTTCAAATCTTCTCAGCTACTGTAGGCTATAGTGGGGTAGCACATATGGGGTACAGTTTTTCTAGGGTTTGTATTTGTACCCAACTTTCCCTTAGTCATTTTTCATTCCTGTTTTCTTCATTCACATGGTATAGAGCGGGTTCCTACATGGGACCGTTCCTTCCTAAGGGCCCACCATAACGAAAAAATTTTTAGCCTGCCCGACGCGCATTGCGCCCCTGCCCTAAATTTTTTTTTTTAGCGGCCCCTACGCGGCCTCTGACGCGGCCCCACCGCGGCCCCTGACGTGGCCCCTACGCGGCCCCTGACGCGGCCCCAACGCGGCCCCTGACGCGGCCCCAACGCGGCCCCTGACGCGGCCCCTACGCCGCCCCTGACGCCGCCCCTGACGCGGCCCCTGCCGCGGCCCCTAACGAGGCCCCTGACGCGGCCCCTGACGCGGCCCCTGCCGCGGCCCCTGACGAGGCCCCTGACGCGGCCCCTGACGCGGCCCCTACGCCGCCCCTGACGCGGCCCCTGACGCGGCCCCTGACGCGGCCCCTGACGCGGCCCCTGACGCGGCCCCTGCCGCGGCCCCTGCCGCGGCCCCTGACGCAGCCCCTGACGCGGCCCCTGCCGCGGCCCCTGCCGCGGCCCCTGACGCGGCCCCTGACACGGCCCCTTCGCCGCCCCTGCCGCGGCCCCTACGCCGCCCCTGACGCGGCCCTCTCCTGCACCTGACGCGGCCCCTAGCGGCCGGCCGCTGTCGTCCCTGAGGCAGCAGCCGCCGCCGTCTTTGCAGCAGCAGTCGCAGCCGAACGGCCGAGCCGCCGAGCCGCCGAGCCGCCCAGCAGCCGAGCCGCCCAGCCGCCGAACCGCCCAGCAGCCGAGCCACCCAGCAGCCGAGCCACCGAGCCGCCCAGCAGCCGAGCCGCCGAGCCGCCCAGCAACCGAGCCGCCGAGCCGCCGAGCCGCCCAGCAGCCGAGCCGCCGAGCCGCCCTGCAGCCGAGCCACCCGAGCCGCCCTGTCCGGTAAGAGCAGCGCCCCTTTCACAGCACTGCCCTCACCCTACTGTTTGCGCTGCTAGTCTACTACTGTCATGGCTACCCCTAGTGTCCTCGCTTTTGACGCTGAGGGTCGGGCCATTGACTTTGATGTCTGG
The DNA here is from genome assembly GCA_947471745.1 of Closterium sp. Naga37s-1. NCBI lineage: Eukaryota > Viridiplantae > Streptophyta > Zygnematophyceae > Desmidiales > Closteriaceae > Closterium > Closterium sp. Naga37s-1. The sequence continues at coordinate 654,765 of CANJKZ010000314.1, read as the reverse complement.
ATAGATGACCTGCAGCTTTTCTTACAGTGCGACAGGGCAGACGGCCTCTCCCTCTTTGACCTCACTTCTGGTGCCTCTCCTGCCCCCCGCTGCTGATGCTGACGCCACTGTTCGCTCACAGTGGGCCACGCGCGATGCTGCTGCACGTCTTGCTATGCGTCGCCACCTGCCTACCTCTGAGCGTGCGCACTTTAGCCAGTACAAGAGTGCTCAGACCTTGTACGACGCTGTAGTTGCGCGCTACTCCTCCCCTGCCACTGCTGCACTGAGCCGCCTCATGCTACCGTACCTCTTCCCTGACCTTGCTGCCTTTCCCACAGTCGCTGACCTCATTACGCACCTCCGCACTAGTGACGCTCGCTACCGCGCTGCGCTTCCTGCTGAGTTCTGCGCCAAGAACCCCCCCCCCATGTACATCACCCTCTACTACATAGTCACCCGGCTCCCTGACTCCCTTCGCGTAGTCAGGGACCACTTCCTCTCAGTTTGCCCCACCACTCTCACCGTTGACCTCCTCGAGAAGTCCCTCCTAGCAGCAGAGAAGAGCATAGTCGCTGTAGGAGCCTCTCGTGGTGACCCTCGCACCCCCATCTTTGAGGGGTGTTCCCCCTCCCCCCTTTTGCCCTCTGTTGCCTCTGCTGCTGCGGCCGACCTCGTTGGGCTTGAGTCGGTCGGTGCGGCGTCCACCCCTAGCGGGAGACGTCGCCCTGGCAAGGGCAAGGGGGGCAGGGGCACTGGAGGAGCTAGCGGGGGCGGTGGAGGCGGAGGTGGAGGCGGTGGAGGGGGTGGGGGTGGCGGTGGGGGTGGTGGCGGGGGTGGAGGTGTCGGTGGCGGCAGTGGAGGCGGAGGCGGAGGCGGCGGTGGCGGTGGGAGCGGAGGTGGCGGCGGTGGAGGAGGAGGCGGCGGAGGAGGTGGAGCTGGTCGGGGTGGCGCTGCGCAGAGGGTCGGCTCCGGTGGTGGTCAGCGCCAGCAGCAGCAGCAGCAGCAGCAGCAGCAGCGCACTCGTGACATCCCCTCCCCTCAGCAGCTCCGTGAGTGGTACACTGCACGCCAGAGGGGTGGGGGTACTGGTCCGTGCACCTACGTCCTCCGCACCGGCGACCGCGCGGGTGACCAGTGCGGGGGTGCGCACTCCACCCAGCGCTGCTTTGGCCGCCTGACGGACGCTTGGCGTCACCAGTTCCCTGAGGCCACTGAGATCCCCCGCTGGGGTGAGCTGTCTAGGGCGGGTGTAGCTGTCTTTGACCTTGACTTTGATGCTATTCTTGCTGCCATGTATTCTGTGACTATTAGTGATGAGGGTGACTGTTACCGGTGTTTTCCGCCCGACCCGGGCATTGAGACTGCTGCTCTAGGTACTGGTGAGGCTGCTGCTCTAGGTGCTAGCGAGGCTGCTGCTCTAGGTGCGTCTGCTCCCTCAGGTGCTGGTGAGTCTGCTCTCTCAGGTTCTGCGTCGGCTTCGGCCTCCCACACCTTCACCCTTGATTCGGGGGCTTCTCGCTCCTTCTTTCGAGACCGCACCACACTCACGCCGCTTGGCCGGCCAGTTGCAGTCTCTCTGGCAGACCCCTCTGGGGGTCCTGTCCTTGCTCACTTCTCCACTGTCCTCCCGTGTCCGGCGGCCCCCTCTGGCACCCTGTCTGGTCTTTACCTCCCCTCGTTCTCTACGAACTTGGTGAGTGGTGCTGACCTACAGGATGCGGGGGTTCACCAGTTCACTCCTGCGAGTCAGCGGGTGACCCACTGCACGGACGCTCGGACAGGCCGACACCTGGCCACGTTTACACGTCGGCCGGGGTCGAGCCTGTACACACTGACCACTGCGTCTCCTCCGGTCACTGCGTCTGGTCAGGTAGCTGCGTCAGGTCAGGTGTTTGCTGCAGCGTCCAGGTCTGGTCCTGAGTCTGCCCCCTGTTCGTGTCGCCTCCTGTCTCACGAGACTCTCCTCTGGCACCACCGCCTTGGTCACCCCTCCCTGCTTCGTCTCCGAGGCATGGCCTCCCGTGTCCTTGTCTCTGGTCTTCCCCGGTCCCTCCCTCCCCTTCCTCCGGGGCCTGGCCCTACCTGCGTCCCCTGTGTCGAGGGGCGGCAGCGGGCTGCCCCTCACTCCTCCCAGTTTCCTCCGACAGAGGCCCCGCTGCAGACGCTTCACATGGACGTGTGGGGCCCGGCCCGCGTCCGCGGACAGGGTCACGAGCGCTACTTCCTGCTGGTGGTTGACGACTACTCGCGTTACACCACAGTCTTCCCCTTGCGCAGCAAGGGTGATGTCACTGAGGTGTTGATCGACTGGATCCGCGCAGCTCGTCTCCAGCTCAGGCAGAGCTTCGGCTCGGACTTTCCTGTTCTGCGTCTGCACTCTGACAGAGGTGGAGAGTTCTCCTCTGGCCTTCTGCGAGCCTACTGTCGTGCACGAGGCATCCGCCAGACCTTCACGCTTCCGGACTCTCCACAGCAAAATGGGATTGCTGAGCGCCGCATTGGCATGGTCATGGACGTCGCCCGTACGTCCATGATGCATGCGGCTGCCCCCCATTTTCTGTGGCCGTTTGCTGTTCGGTACGCGGCGCATCAGATCAACCTTCACCCCAGGGTCTCCATGCCGGAGACCTCCCCAGCCTTGCTGTGGACGGGGAAGGTTGGCGATGCGTCTGCGTTCCGTGTCTTGGGATCTCGGGCGTTTGTCCGCGACTTGTCTGCGGACAAGCTGTCCCCTCGTGCTGCTCCTTGCGTCTTCCTTGGCTTCCCCCCTGACGCGCCAGGGTGGCAGTTCTACCACCCCACCTCTCGCCGTGTTCTGTCCTCCCAGGACGTCACGTTTGACGAGTCGGTCCCCTACTACCGCCTCTTCCCCTACCGCACTCCGTCCCTCCCCCCGCCACCGCTCTTCCTTGTACCAGGTCCCCCCCCGGTAGACCCCCTCCCCCCTCAGGGTCCTGCCCCTTCAGGTGTGTCCCAGGTAGACGCAGTCGAGCCTGTCGAGGTTACTGGTGACTCTGGTGCTGCTGAGGGTGCTGAGCCTGGGGGTGCTGACTCTGGGGGTGCTGAGCGTGTGGGTGCTACGCCTGGGGGTGCTGAGCCGGAGGGTGCTACTACTGGGGGTCCTGAGCCTGGGGGTGCTGAGCCTGGGGGTGCTACTACTGGGGGTGCTGAGCCTGGGGGTGCTGAGCCTGGGGGTGCGGAGCCTGAGGGAGCTGGGCCTGCTCGTGTGGCGTCTGGCGGTGCTGAGCCTGGAGGTTCTCCGGGTGCTTCGTCTCGGCGGGAGCCACTCTCTCCACAGGAGCTGCGCGAGTGGTTTGCCCGGCGCTGGAGGCGTGCTGCTGGAGCTGGAGGTTCTTCGGCTGCTGAGGGTGCTGGTGCCGTGGGTCCCGGAGGTGCTCGTCCTGGGAGTACTGGAGCTGCTGGGCCTGCGGGTACGACTGGAGCTGGAGCTGCTGAGGGTGTTGACGCTGAGGCTACTGCTGTCGGTCCTGGAGGCGGTCCTGCTGGGGGTACTACTGGTGCGGCTGGAGGTCCTGGAGCTGGAGGTGCTGCTGGCGCTGGTGCTGCCGCTGGGGGTACTGGTGCTGTCCCTGCTGTGTCTGGAGTCGCCGCGCGGCCTCGGCCGTACTTCGTTCCGCTCCTTCAGCAGGTTCTTGGTCTCCCGCCTTCTACTGGTCCTCCTCCTCCCTTAGAGTGTCCACAGCCTGTCCCGTCACAGTTCCAGTTACAGCCGGCCTCCCCACTGCCCGCTCCCTCTCCCTACACTGGTCCTACTGGAGGTCTTGCTGAGCGTCGTGAGCCTGCGTCCCGCCCTGCGTCGCCTGTCCGTGCTGCTCGCACTAGTGGTCGTGGTTCGCGTCAGCGTCCTCCTCCTGTCCCTGGCACGCACCGGATGTCTCTGCGTCCGTCCACTGCTCCTCTGCGTGCCCCTTTTCCTTCTCCTCCTGAGTCCTCTCTTCCTGCTCTTCCTGACCCGGAGTCGGACTCTCTTCGTGCTGCCAGTCCTACTGTCACACGTCTCCTTGCTACTGTTGTCACTGACCCTTTCTTTGAGTCCACTGCTGCGTCTGCCCTAGTTACTGAGCTCGTCGACTTTGCTGCTCGCTGTCGTCTAGACTACGCTGCTAGTCTTGTTGCTGAGTCTGTCTGTCCTCCGTCCGTCGGGGGTGAGTGTGCCCTTGGCACGGACGTCCTTGAGGACAGGCAGGAGGAGTTCCAGTGTTTGGCTGTTGCTTCACCTCATCTCGTGTCCGTACTGCTTACCCCTGAGGGAGACCCGGATGCACTTGACATCCCGACTCCGCGCTCTTACGCGGAGGCGATAGAGGGTCCCTACTCCTCTCAGTGGCAGGCAGCTATGGACGCAGAGATGGCTTCATGGAAGTCCACAGGCACCTACGTCGACGAGGTTCCCCCGCCTGGGGCGAACATCGTCAGTGGCATGTGGATTTTCAGGGTGAAGCGGCCGTCGGGTTCTCCGCCTGTCTTCAAGGCGCGTTACGTGGCTCGTGGCTTTAGTCAGCGGCAGGGAGTTGACTACTTTCAGACCTTCTCTCCCACCCCGAAGATGACCACTCTTCGGGTACTGCTGCACGTAGCTGCTCACCGCGACTACGAGCTACACTCTCTTGACTTCAGCACTGCTTTCTTGCAGGGTAGCCTGCACGAGGAGATCTGGCTGCGTCGCCCACCTGGCTTCACTGGGTCTTTTCCTCCTGGCACCCAGTGGAGCCTCCGGCGGCCAGTCTACGGTCTCCGCCAGGCACCGCGTGAGTGGCACGACACACTGAGGACTACACTTGCGGCTCTTGGGTTTGCTCCCTCTACTGCCGACCCGTCGCTGTTTCTGCGCACCGACACTTCTTTGCCGCCGTTCTACATCCTCGTGTACGTCGACGACTTGGTCTTTGCCACAGCTGACACTGCTGGACTCGCCTACGTGAAGTCCGAGCTGCAGAAGAGACACACGTGCACAGACTTGGGTGAACTGCGCAGCTACCTTGGCTTGCAGATCACCCGGGACAGAGCACGCCGCACCATTACCCTGACTCAGTCACACATGGTGCAGCAGGTCCTTCAGCGCTTCGGCTTCACGTACTCCTCGCCTCAGGCCACTCCTCTGCCTACTCGCCACTCGCTCTCAGCTCTGCCTTCGGATGAGTCCGTAGAGTCGAGTGGCCCGTACCCAGAGCTTGTTGGCTGCCTCATGTACCTGATGACCTGCACACGACCTGACCTTGCATACCCTCTTAGCATTCTCGCACGCTATGTTGCTCCTGGGAGACACAGACCGGAGCACATGGCTGCAGCGAAGAGGGTGTTGCGCTACTTGTGCAGTACGTCGGGCATGGGGCTTGTGCTTGGAGGGCAGAGTCCAGTGGTCCTCACTGGGCACGCAGACGCTTCTTGGGCTGACGACCAGGCTACGCAGCGGTCGTCACAGGGTTACACCTTCAGCCTTGGTTCCGGTTCTGTTTCGTGGCGGGCTACCCGCTCGTCTTCTGTTCTCGGCTCCAGTTGTGAGGCTGAGATCTACGCTGGGGCCATGGCTGCACAGGAGCTTCGCTGGCTCACCTACCTGCTGACTGACCTCGGAGAGCCGCCTCGTTCTCCTCCAGTGCTGTACGTAGACAACAAGGCCATGCTGGCCTTGTGTCCAGAGCAGAGACTGGAGCACAGAACAAAGCACATTGCTCTCCGCTACTTCCTTGCTCGTGAGCTACAGCAGCGTGGTCAGCTGCGACTTGCGTACGTGGCCTCTCAGGCCAACACTGCTGATATCTTCACCAAGGCACTTGCGCCTTGTGATCATCAGCGTTTCTGTACTCAGCTGGGCCTTGTGCCTACCTTGCCTCACTTGCTCACCCCTTGACCTTGTTTGTACTGTTGCATATATATATACACGTGCTCTTGCTTGTCTAGCCTTATATATATATGTAATCCTGCATGTGAACTGGCCTTGTGGCCTTGAACTTGTGCTCAGAATGTGTGGTGACTTTGTGATCCACCCTGAGCTTGCTTTGCTTTGCTTGACTGGACTTGTGACCCCTTGTTCTCCCCCACTTTGCCTATGGGGGTGTGTCAGATTTATATGACAGAGCTACTGTAGGCTATAGTGGGGTAGCACATATGGGGTACAGTTTTTCTAGGGTTTGTATTTGTACCCAACTTTCCCTTAGTCATTTTTCATTCCTGTTTTCTTCATTCACAATCCCCATCTCCCTCCCTCTCTCTCTCCCTCTCTCTGGCGGTACTGACCCACTACGGAAAGAAAGGATAATGTTTGAAAGGTATCCGCGGCTAAAAGCAGACCAATATGTCAGGGCGACGCGGCTTTCTGGCACGCAGCATCATGCGCAACGTGGCTTTTAGGGATGATATTGGGAGGCTTCATTTGGCATGACGGCTTCTCGACGTGGCGCAACGCAAGGGCCATTTTCAGGTGCAATCTACACTTGCTAGGAAATCTACTCATGTGCGATCCAAGTTACTGTGCAGTTACGAACACCAGATTCATTGTAAGGAATTTCTGTCGATATCCCTTCTCAAACGATATCTGATTCAAAACAACACAAACAGTCCAAATCAAAGGCGATTTCGGATCACGCCAAGCAAAATTCGAATGGCCACGTCATAATTGACCAATTTCGATGACAATTTCTGCTTCGCACCAGAAGTTTTATGAAACAATTCTTATGCAGGATCAGCTGTACTGTTGACGCAGATGACGGAAGCTGCGCAGGGCAAATTAGCATTCCGTTCTTGGGCGTGCACCCCGAAACACGAGAAGACTGCCTGGATGATAATAAAGAGTACCCTCACCGTAATAAATACCAAGCTGAATTTTGTTTCCGCACTAGACGACGCCACCAGAATATATATATATATATATATATATATATATATATATATATATATATATATATATATATATATATATATATATATATATATATATATATATATATTACCAGAAAGAATTCTTATTTTCTGGTGGCGTCGTCTAGTGCGAAAACAAAATCCAGCATGGTATTTATTACGATTAGGGCAAACTCTGTTATCACCCGGGCAGTTTTCTCGTGTTTCAGGGTCCACGCCCAAGAACGGAATGCTGATTTGCCCTGCGCATCTTCCGTCACCTGCGTCAACAGTACAGCCGATCCTTCATAAGAATTATTCTATAAAACTTTTGGCGCGAAGCAGAAACTGTCGTCGAAATTGGGAAAATATGATGTGACCATTTGAATTTTGCTTGGCGTGATCCGAAATCGCCTTTGATTTCGACTGTTTGTGTTATTTCGAATCGGATAACAGATGATATGGCTTTATCGACAGACATTTTTTAAAATGAATCTGGTGTTCGTATCTGCACAGTAATTTGGATCGCACATGAGTAGATTTCCTAGCAAGAGTGGATTACACCTGAAAATGGCCCCTCAACGCTACGATGCATTTTCCTTTTGTTGAAAGTCCGCATCCCCGCCCCGATGCACCGCTTCGATAGTGTATGATGTGTGCTTGTTTAAACAAGGAGTATTCGTTTGTTGAACTACAAAAAAAATACTATGAGATATATAAGGGAATGAGGGGGAGGGGGGAGGGGGAAAGGATGTTACTACGCATGATTGTGTTGCCTTGATGGAAGAAAAAACTATTCTGTGAGCAAGCTTGGATTACAATACAGATGACTAACGTACATACCGTAAAACGCGGACCAGGCAATGTACGCCTTCCCCATGAAACACAGAAACACAGGTCTTAGACTTTCTAACAGATGCAAGGCACGAATTGACTGCACACTTAATTACGGAACGCAGACAATTCCAACGAGCCCACCATCGCCGCCACCAACAGTCCCGCACTTGAGTCGAATCAAAAGCAAATGCAAGCCAGACGTTGGCTGCAAGCTTCAATCAAGAGGGCAGGCAGATCTCAACAACACGGGTCGTTTTACTTCTCATACAGCTCCCTGCTCCCTCCCACTGCCCAAATTTAACTACCAAGGACTCCCAGCTCTCTGCTTCCTCTGATTGTCCAACCCTAATCACGGGGGCAGACAGATCTCAACGGGCTCACTAGTGCTGCCACCGAGAGTCCCCGCACACGGGTCGTTGTACTTCTCATACAGCTTCGTGCTTCGTTTGAAATACCTGTTGATGATACCGCTGCAAGGTGCCGCTGCTTTGAACTTCTTTGATACTCCCATGTCGCATTGACCATAAAGACCAACCGGCAGGGCCTCGGTACATATCTTGGGCCAATGAGCCTGCACATTTGCGGATGTGCGCATGTTAGAAACAAGTGTGACTCACTCAGAACACTGGAAATGGACAACAAATATGGAGGGATTGTAAGGCATGTATCAGGAAGGCTGTGATTGAGATGCGGAGAGATGGCGCTGCATGGTCAACAACAAAATAAGAAGCAATTCTTCCGATAACAAACCGGCAATGCTCAGCCTCCTCTGACTCACCCCCAGACTGGCAGTTAGTGAGCTGTAGCACACGAGCCCTGGGTTCAGGCGGTAGAGCTCCAGCAAGGAAGAGAACTCAAAGTCCTTGACCACCTGCGCACAGCTGCTCGTGCCGCTGACCGAGTACACTGTATTGCAGTACTCCCCGCTTCCATCATCCGCCCCATCTTCCCGCTCGATGCAGAGGGAGCGCGACGGGGGCAGGGGTGAGGAGCAGTCAACGCCGGGGTTGAGGTTCTCAAGGGATAGAGAGGAGATGGCGAGAGAGGCTGCCACTGACTCGCATGTGTCGCCCTGCTTGGGGATGGGGAGGAGTAAGGGTGGCGGAGCAGAGAGGTGGGAGTGGCGAGGAGCAGTTAAAGCCGGGGTTGAGCTGCTGCAGAGATTGGAAGGAGATGCCGAGAGATGCTGCCACTGACTCACTGACTCGCATGTGTCGCCCTGCTTGGGGATAAGCAACAACAGCATGACACAGCAACCGAGATACAGAAACAGCAGCTACACCTGCTGTCACATAGCACACGACAGGGTGCAAGGGAGGCGAGTTACCAGTTGAATGTAGTAGCAGAGAGAGCAAGAGGAAGGCCCTTGCAAGGTAGTTACCTTGTGAATGTAGTGGAAGACAGAGCAGGAGAGAGGCTCTTGCAAGGGAGGCGAGTCACCTTCTGAATGTAGTAGAAGACAGAGCAGGAGGTCAAGTCGTCCCTCTCACTCACGTTGAGCGTTTGACCCCGGGTGAGGGCAGTCGAGCAGTCCACGGCCTGCCAGCCGGCACAGCGACACAGCAAGGTGAGCGGCAGTGACAGTATAAGAGTACCCCACACGGAAGGGTGAACAGCCGGTCTCGAAGATCACGAGTACCTCTGATTTCAAAAGAATTTGCAGGCACAGGATGTATTGGGATGTACTTTTGAACAAGCCCTCACATTGTTCTGTGCAGTGAACTCGTCTAGCGTGAGTCCATAAAGAGGATAGACGTCCTCGCACCTCCAGTTGTCTCCTTGCACCTTGAGCGTTGGAGAAGACGATCCTGTGCCATTGACAATGAGGATACGGACCAAAGACAAGGGGGAAATCATGTGCACATAGACACGGGGAATGTAATGTGCACACAGACACGGAGGATGTAATGTGCACACAGACAAGGGGGATGTCATGTGCAGGGGCAAGGCGAGTGACAATGACGCAACGCCAGTGGCAAAGAGCACACAGAATCTTGCATCAAGGAATCTTTGGGTGGACTAAAAAACTCGACTTATCAGACTCTTGCGTTAGGAAACTGTACAGTCTGGAGAAGGAATTTAGCTCTCACTTGCTCTAATGCACCATTTTGGTAAATATATAGCAAAACCAGATTGTTAACTGTCTCTCATACATAGTGACAAAAGGTGTCAGAGCCAAGGCAGACCGTCCCAAGCATGTGAATAGAGAGGGGCAGAGAGCATACCGTAATCACAGGTGGGGTATCCGTTGCTTTTGGACGGGACGCGATTGGGCGGGCAGACACAGGAGTAGGAGCCGGGGCCACCACTGATGCAGGAGCCATACTTGCAGGGATTCCTGGTGCTGTTGCCACACACATCCGCTGGTGGAGGTGGTGGGGGGAGGAAGCAGTTTGATTTCTGACGCGCCTCAAGAATAGATTACATGCAGACACAGGAGTAGGAGCCGGGGCCAGCGCTGATGCACGAGCCATCCTTGCAGGGGTTGCGCGTGCTGCTGCCACACATCCTCTGGTGGGGGTTGTGGGGGTGGCGGGGGGGGGGGAAACAGTTTCACTTCAGAGGCGGCGTTGGAATACAACCCAGCTCACAGAATCACGAGTACTGTTGCCACACGCATCCGCTGGTGGGGTTGTGGTTGGGGGGAGAGGCGACAGGTTTAAGAATACGGCCCGCCTTGCAGGGGTTGCGAGTGCTGCTGCCACACACATCCGCTGGTGGGGGTGGCAGAGGGAGGGAAGGGGAGGGGGGCCGGGATGCGGGGAAACAGTTTCTTTTTTTAGGCGCCTCAAGAACCAAGCTGTGTGAAAGGCAGGCAGAGGACTAGGTGCCATAGATGCACAGGGAGCGTTTCTAATGTGCAGGGTCGCAAAACACAAGGAGAACAAAAAAAACAATGTAAGCGGGAGGAAATGCTTACGATCTGTTGGTGAGGGTGCAGGTGGAAGGTCATCATCCGTCGTATCAACGGGCTCAAGAAGAGAGTCGTCGAGTTCCAAGGTCGCATTGCACCTGCATTCCGCGGGGCATGCCTGGCAGATGTCCTCTGCAGCACCGGCAGCGAGGGGTTGGGAGGGGGGGAGGAGAGAGGGAGTGGAGGAGTGAGGCACACAGCACGCTGGGGAGAGGAGAGCTGAGGAGAGGAGTGAAAGAGAGGAGGGGAGAGATGAGGATTGAGCAGAGGAGCACAGAGCGGAGGGGGTAGCAGACGAGAAAGAGAAGGAAAGATGAGAAGATGCGAAGAGAGCAGCGGGAGGAAAGGAGTGCTGGAGGCGGAAGGGAGAGAGATCAGCACGACACGCACCAATGATGCAGGGGAGCAGGGAGCAGGGGAGCAGGGAAGCATGGAAGCAGGGAAGCAGGGATGAGACCTCATTGCTGACTGCTCTGCATCAGAGTGTGCACTGGCGCTCCTTGCATGGCAGTGATATACCATGCACTACTGACGCTTGTGCAGCACAAGGAGTACGAGTCTCGACTGTACTATGGAGAGAGAGGGCTCTTGCACTTGCGCGTGCTTACCGTCTTCCCTGCTTCCCTGCTTCCGTGCTTGAATCGAATGTAATATGCAGCGCGAAGGCCCTTGCATTTGAGCCGCATGCTTACCGCCTGTTGGCAAGGTTTCGGATGGAAAATTAGCTGCAAGGTCGTCCTCCATAAAATACAATGAGCCACCCGGTGAATCGACGGACTCAGGTGGAGGGTCGCTGCCTTCTGATCTTTTAGAATTCTCAGAAATCGCTCTTGCACCTGCGCATGCTTACCGTCTGCTGGCAAGGGTTCGGATGAAGTGTCGTCCTCCATAAAATCCAATGAACCATCCGGTGAATCAATGGGCTCAGGTGGAGAGTCGCTGCCTTCCGAGGCTGCGTCACACCTGCATTCCGTGGGGCACGCCTGGCAGATGTCCTCTGTAGCACCGGCAGTGAGGGTTTGGCAGTGAGGGGAGGGAGACAGTGGGGAGAAGAGAGCTGAGGATGGGAGTGGAAGAGAGGAGAGGAGAGATGAGAGGAGAGCAGAGGAGAACAAACGAGAGAAGGGAGGCAGACGACAGAGAGAAGAGAGAAGACAAGAGAGCAGGGGGACGAAAGGAGTGCTCTAGGCGGATGGGAGAGAGACCAGCACGGCATGAACCAATGATGTAGATCAGCAGGGGAGCAGGGGAGCAGGGGAGCATGGAAGCAGGGGAGCAGGGGATCAGGGCTCTTGCACTTGCACATGCTTACGGTTTGTTGGTGAGGGTGTGGGTTGAGTTGGAGGGTCCGTTGGCGTGGGTTTGGGTTGAGCTGGAGGGTCCGTTGGCGCGGGTATGGGTTGAGCTGGAGGGTTTGTTGGCGCGGATGAGGAGAGGAGAGGAGAGGAGAGGAGAGGAAAGGAGAGGAGAGGAGAGGGAGGAGAGGAGAGGAGAGGAGAGGAGAGGAGAGGAGAGGAGAGGGGAGGAGAGGAGAGGAGAGGGGAGGAGAGGAGAGGAGAGGAGAGGAAAGGAGAGGGGAGGAGAGGAGAGGAGAGGAGAGGAGAGGAGAGGAGAGGAAAGGAGAGGGGAGGAGAGGAGAGGAGACGGGAGGAGAGGAGAGGAGAGGAGAGGAGACGGGAGGAGAGGAGAGGAGAGGAGAGGAGAGGAAAGGAGAGGAGAGGAGAGGAGAGGAGACGGGAGGAGAGGAGAGGAGAGGAGAGGAGAGGAGAGGAAAGGAGAGGAAAGGAGAGGAGAGGAGAGGAGAGGAGAGGAGAGGAGAGGAGAGGAAAGGAGAGGGGAGGAGAGGAGAATAAGAAAGAGGAGAGGAGAGGAAAGGAGAGGGGAGGAGAGGAGAATAAGAAAGAGGAGAAGAGGGGAGGAGACGAGCTGAGTGTTGAATCTGTTATAGGGTACTAAAGAAACGGAATGTGCAAGAGAGAAAGGAGAGTGCAAGGACTTGCAGAGAACGACAGAGTAGAAGAGAGAAAGGAGCAGAGGGAAGGGGAAGGGAAGGGAAGGGAAGGGTAGGGAAGAGAAGGGAAGGGAATGGAAGGGAAGGGACAATACGAGATGGAGGAATGGATAGGGAACAGTGGAACCGAAGGAGTGCAGCAGGAGGGAGAGCAGCAGTGGACGCACCAATGATGCAGCGGACGGACTTCACCGGCCTGGCAATCTTCCTCGCCCTGCTTCACGCGCACAGAAGCACCAGGCCATGAGTGAAAGATGAAGGGAGCATGATTGAAACAGCCAAATGTGGTCCCTACCCTACATGCAGACCTTGCAGGAGAAGCAGGATGGAAAGGAGAAGCAGCGAAGCAGGGAAGCAGGGAAGCAGAGAAGCAGGGAGGCAGGCAAGCAGGGAGGCAGGGAGACAGGGAGGCACGGAAGCAGGGAGGCAGGGATGCAGGGATGCAGGGAGGCAGGGATGTGAGCTGCGGGCGTGGCGAGCTCACCGCTGCCTGCCCTGCATCACAGTGCCCACGGCCGATCCTTTGCACCCAGGCTTGGAAAAGAACCGAATCTCGCGGCAAGCAGCAGGTGTGCCCGCCCGCGTCCACGCCACCTGCACCTTCTTGCCGCCCCCGTGGCGGGCGCTCTTGGCCCCCTTGGCCGGGATGTTGATGTCGATGCAGCGCAGCGAGTTGAAGGTGAATGGGCGGTTTTTGATCCTCACCTGCGTGCCCACCTGCAGCTGCGCGTCCAGTGCCGCGCCACTGGCGGGTCCTGTAGTAATGGGGTCGGTGACCATAGGAGCATGAGCATGGGGGTACAGCATTGAATGATGGGAGAATGGAGCAGGAGGGCATGTGAGAGCAGGGGAGCATGTGAGAAGATAAAACGCAGGATCAAGGAGCATGGAATCCTGTGATAATGGGAGAGCATGAGGGTGGATGGCAGTATGGCAGCATGGAATCATGGGAGCATGCAAGCATGGGAGTGAGGAGCATGACTTGGCAAGTAAGAGCATCGGATTTTGGGAGTAAGGAGGATGAGAGCATGGGAGCATGGGAGCATGGGCGGATCATGTGAGCATGGGGTAGCATGTGAGACACTGGCATAATGTGAGAATTAAGCACGGGGCCAAGAGTGAAATGGGGGGTGGAAGCTTGTGAGAATGGGGGAGCATGTGCGCGCCATGGCACCTGTCGGGTCATGGGAGCAACTACCGTGGGAACAGTGGGAGCAACTACCATGGGAACAAGGAGAGGCGCACCAGCGGCTATCACGAGGATGGGGAGCAGCACAATCAGTGCAATCACGCCATGACTCCCGCCGCCCACCATTGTGCCGTGCAGCCGACGGCCAGGTGCGTAGGGATGAAGACCGGCGGACGGCTGATGCTGATCGGCGGCGCGACTCGAGAAGGCGATGCGGTTAGCGGAGCAGAGGGGCTTGCGTTGAAATAAGCGGACGGTTTCAGGACGGGGAGAGCGCGACGGAGATAATGCCGCGATACTACTAGCGACACGGGTGTCTTTTGAGTCGAGTCAACAAACTATTGAATTAGGTTACAATGAGCATGGTAGTTCAAGTGGTCAAGCGCCAGACAATAAGCGCTCTATCGTTAGCTCGTAGTGACAGTTTACTAACGACGTTTGACAATTCCACACAACCTGTCGTTATCAACACTGAAGAGCTGGTTCGCGAGAACCGCTCGCTGCCGAGACCGATAAATCTAGTCGCCTTCCTTGACACGCCCTGCCCAATGCGGCAACCAGAGGCAAAATGCTCCTTGGTGGTACTGAGCGGGAACGCGGTCAGCAGCGTCGCCATGATCGTCGCCGCAAGGAACGGAGAGTATGCGCTCTTTCGACTTGCGACTTGCGCCGAGCGACGGCCTCGGCGCCAAGCGAGGCGAGCAATGGGAACGCGTTTTGAGCTTGTCAAGTCCCATCAGGTCCTACGGTTGGTATTCGGGATGCGAATTACTGGGAGTGAATTATTCGCGGCAGCACCGCAAGAAGCGGAGTCAAATGAAGGAGGAAGAAAAGGGGATGACTGGCAGTGGTGGAATGGTTGTGCCCTGAAACTGAAAATCGATTGCCTGGTGCTTTCGATCGCGTCGCGTTCTGCCCCAATCAACCAATCAGGCTGCATTTGTTCACTGGCGGGAGAATGGCCACGGAGGAGTCTGTCAGGCTGAACGCGTTCTGGGCGACAATGGAGAAACATGCGGATACTCACCAACAACGGCTTCGTTAAAGAAAAAATGATTCTATAGAGCCAGCGTTACAAAGCAGCATATTCTTCTGATTTTGTGGCAGCTAGCAGCCAACAATCAAATGGACTGAACGAAGAACTTATTTTTCGCCTGCCTCGCCACCTTCGTCATGGGCCACTTTACCCCAAGACTTGGAAGGTGTTTGTCGGATCCCCGCTCGGGCACGGGGCCCTCCTATCGTGGTCTTGTGTGTCCAAGTGCTATTGAGTACGGTAATAGTCTAACTAGCAACTACTGGTCAGGACGGAGGTTGGGTGGAACGTTTGGGTGTGGTTTGGGTCTCGATGTTCCGCATTCCACGGGTTTCGCAAAATGGTTACCAGAGATAAGAGTTTTGGAAATCCAGTTTGATCACCAGATTTCGCGATTCGAAAAACGCGTTCCACTATGGAATGGAATCCTCGTCGCCCCCTTCCGGAAATATCGGAGCAGTAAGGGTGTCTCGGATCTGAACGGCTAGTGTTTGGCTGCATTATTGTCGACAAAAAAGAGTCGTCATTGTTCGCGAGCCTTCTAATGCCCCGAAATGGTTCGTTGTCTCTGTTTTTGAAGCCCATGAGAGGTCAAACGATGTTCGCAAATGGATACTTTGGCTACATTCGGCCTTCGAAACTTTGGCCGTACAAATCGAGCTCGCCCAGAGCTTATTGCGGAAGTCACACACGACTAACGAAATCTCTCCACGCTGGCACCTTATCCTGCGGAAACAACTTGTTCCGAGACCACATAGTTTTCTAACTCGATTCATCTACGTCATTAGTCTCAGCCACTCGAATAGGAAAAAACGCACAAATTTCCGCGCATCGAAAAAACTCGCATTATTTTCAGTCCTCCAAGCACCAATCACGCGTCATTTCGCCCCCTCCTCCTGCGTGGATTAACGAAACGGCAAACCTCCACATTGCAAAAGAAACTAGTAGCAGTCACGACCAGGCCCAACGCTCTTCTCGAATTAGAGAACGACCCCTTCAGACCATATTCTTGATCAAGGCGGAGAGCCGTTGATGCCGACGCGCTCCGCCGTTGATTCCAGTACTACTCTTCTTTCACGGCATCATCGTGTCGGGAGCGCAGCGCCAGATGTCAATGCCGGCACCAACAGCTACTACTATGTACGAGACGCCTCTAAAGCCGCAACGGCAAATTTTTATGCCTGCGATCGCGACGACGGTGGCGAGGCGGCGACGCGGGCCGGCGAGCGCTTCGTCGTCCCCTTCGGCGACCGCCGGTACTGCTGGGATGTTTCTGCCATGGTGACGCGTGGTGTGGTACATGCTGAATCTGGGTGGTAAGCCCTGTGTCGGCCGTGGTTGTGAGCGTGAGCGCTTAAAAGCCATACTGAAAATATATCTTAGTAGGCGATAGAGGACGAATTTGTTGAGCCTTAGAACCTTCACATCCTCACAGCCCTCACTCCGCCCGCAAATGTTCCATTCCGCCCGCATGTCCCCCAATCCGCCCGCATGTCCCCCATTCCGCCCGCATGTCCCCAATTCCGCGCGTCCCCCATTTTGCCCACATGTCCCGCATTCCACCCTTATGCCCCCCTTTCGGTTCCTCACCCACGTGCCCCGCGATCTCATCCGCCTGCCTGTCTGGCTCCCCCGTGCGCCCCCACCCACCATCCCATGATCCCTCTGCCTGCCTGTCTTCTCCCATGCGCGCGGCAGCATGGTGGTGCGGGCAGGGCGCGCTGACGGCGGCGCTGCTGGCGGCGGTGGCTGTGGCGGGCTGCGTGGCCTTTCTGCACCTCGCCTCGCACCGCCGCATGGACGCATTGCTGCAGGTATGACCCCTCCCTTCCTGCCTGCTCAAAGTAGCTTACTTGAAGGCCCATCCCTCATGCACGCTCCGCTCACGTCGTCTTCCCCCAACTCGCCTCGCACCGCCGCATGGACGCATTGCTGCAGGTATGGCGCCTTGCATTGCGACCTCGCACACGTGCACCTCGCTTTCACCTCCCTGCTGCAGAGCACACGTGCACGCTTCAAGTCCCCTCCCGCGCCCAGCAAAGAACACACGCATGCATAAACCCCTACCGCAGACCACACATTCATGCATAAAACCCCACATCAGCACACATGCATGCATAAACCCCAAAAGACGACACATGCATGCATAAACCCCAACATACCATACATGCATGCATAAACCCCAACAGCAGAGCACACAAGCATGCATAAACCCCAACAGCAGAGCACACAAGCATGCATAAACCCCGACAGACCACACGTGCATGAAGAAACCCCAACACACCACACATACATGCATAAACCCTAGAAGAGCACACATGCGTGCATAAATCCCAACTGACCACACATGCATGCATAAACCCCGACAACAAACTACATATATATGCGTAAACCCCAACCGGTTTCTTCCTTGTCTCCTTTCTTTGTTCAGGCGGTGTTACAGTGACAGGCACCATGTGCTCCCATCCCCTTATCCCTCCCCACCTGTCCCCATCCCTCCCCACCTGTCCCCATCCCTCCCCACCTGTGCATCAGCAACTGCAAGCCCTGCAGCCCTTTGGGCTGGCGGGTGCCTCCCTGGCAGGTGCTGCACTGATAGGCGGTATTCAGGCCGGTGCTGCTGCCCTGACAAGTGCTGCCCTGGCAGGCGACATGCAGACGGGATTCCTGCAGGCATCTGCCATCCAAGGAGCGGCGCTGCAGAGCTTCCAGAGTGGCAGCAGAGGGGGGGGAGACAGCAGCAGTAGCACCAACAGCGACAACATCAGCTCCACACACACACGGCAGATGATTGTGAGAGTCTTCATTTCCTTTCATGCACATAAAAGGATATTGTTCTTCCGTTTGACGATTCGACCCATGTGAAACGTGCCGTTCAAAGGATCTGGTACTTGCCATGCCACGTCATGTTGTATTCCATTGGTGGGCCATCCAGCCCCTTCCTCTTCCCTCTACCACTCCCAACTTCCCTGTGCGTCCTCCTTCCTGCTCTGATCGCTCCCCTCCCTACTCCAACCGCCCCCTTTGAGCGCCTCTTCCCCGCTGGCAGGGCAAAAGGGGCGGCCAGGCGGAGGGCGTGGGGGAGCAGGGGTGGCCGGTGATGGGGGGAGTGAGGTGGAGGGGGTGTGCGGGGGACGGGGACGCATGCCACACTGCCTCGGGTGGGTTTCCTGTGGTGCGTGGGTTGGTGGATGCTGGGTTGGTGGGTGCTGCGTGCTGGGTGGGGTGACTGCACACGATTGGCGAGGTGACTATTGAGTCGACTCACGAGTCACCACACTAACACAGCGCACTGCTCCCTGGTTGCTGAGAGTGAAGACCACTCTCACACATCACACCCCTGAGCCCTCAATTTCCCAACCACTGTGTTTCTGCACCCATCCTCACGTCACATCATCACACCCCTGACTCCTCTCTTCCCTAACTTGTCCATCCAAACTGCGTGAATCCACTCTCACATCCCTTCCCCACCCCCACCTGTCTATGTGCCCTGCATACATCCAGCTAACCCAGCAGGCATGGAGGGCCAGGGTAAAGGGGAGGCGGAGGGGGAGTATCTTCTGGTGCAGCTCCGAGGGGGGCTCAACCAGATGCGCGCAGGGGTGAGTGCATGGGTTACTTGCAAGTGGAGCACCGATGGGTAGTTTGCGTGCAGGGGTGAATGTGCGCAGGGGTGAGTGGGCGCAGGGGTGAGTGGGCGCAGGGGTGAGTGGGCGCAGGGGTGAGTGGGCGCAGGGGTGAGTGGGCGCAGGGGTGAGTGGGCGCAGGGGTGAGTGGGCGCAGGGGTGAGTGGGCGCAGGGGTGAGTGGGCGCAGGGGTGAGTGCGTGCAGGGATGAGTGCGTGCAGGGGTGAGTGCGTGCAGGGGTGAGTGCGTGCAGGGGTGAGTGCGTGCAGGGGTGAGTGGGCGTGTTACTTGCAAGTGGAGCATGGACGGGTTTGAGTGCAGGGGTGGGTGCATGCATGGGCTGTTCCAAACCCAAGCACGGATGTTTGAATGGGCTGATAAAAGCAAGGAGAGGTGAATGTTTTGCTTTAGATTCATGGGAGGGTTGAAGGCGGAACCACACTGACGTGGTATGTATGCTCTCGTAAGTACTCCACTGAGGTGACTGCCTCACTATGCTGGTTTGATCTAAGGTTCCCCACTGCCCTCTCTGCTTCCCCCCAATGCCCTCTCTGCTTCCCCCCAATGCCCTCTCTGCTTCCCCCCACTGCCCTCTCTGCTTCCCCCCACTGCCCTCTCTGCTTCCCCCCAATGCCCTCTCTGCTTCCCCCCACTGCCCTCTCTGCTTCCCCCCACTGCCCTCTCTGCTTCCCCCAATGCCCTCTCTGCTTCCCCCCACTGCCCTCTCTGCTTCCCCCCACTGCCCTCTCTGCTTCCCCCCCCTGCCCTCTCTGCTTCCCCCCAATGCCCTCTCTGCTTCCCCCCACTGCCCTCTCTGCTTCCCCCCAATGCCCTCTCTGCTTCCCCCCACTGCCCTCTCTGCTTCCCCCCAATGCCCTCTCTGCTTCCCCCCACTGCCCTCTCTGCTTCCCCCCAATGCCCTCTCTGCTTCCCCCCACTGCCCTCTCTGCTTCTCCCCTACTGCTTCCAATGGCCATTGTTTATCTCCCTACCCCGTCCACCTCCCTGTCGTTCCCCCTCTCTTTCCCCCACCTCCTCCCTCCCTCCCTGGTCCCCATGCAGATCTGCGATGCAGTGGTGGTGGCGAGTCTTCCCCCTCCCCCACTCCCCACCTTCTCCTCCCCCACATCCCCCCTCCTTCCCTGGTCCCCATGCAGATCGGCAACGCCATGGTGGTGGCGAGGATGCAGGCGCCATCCCCCCTTCATCTCCCCACCCCGTCCTACCCCCGTGCCTTCCCCACCCCGCATCCTCGCCTGTATGATGGCAGATTTGCGATGCAGTGGTGGTGGCGAAGATGCTCGGGGCGACCCTGGTGCTGCCGCTGCTTGATAACTCCTCCTGGTGGGCCGACGGCAGGTGAGGCTGATGGCAGGTGAGGCTGATGGCAGGTGAGGCTGATGGCAGGTGAGGCTGATGGCAGGTGAGGCTGATGGCAGGTGAGGCTGATGGCAGGTGAGGCACTTTCTGGGGGGCGATGGCATGATGATAGGTGAGACACTCACTGGCATGTCTGCTGAATAAATCCTCCTGGTGGGGCGACGGCAGGTGAGGCTCTCTTGGGTGCCTGATGGCAGCGTTTGGGGTGGTGGAACCGTGGGGTGGCACTCCTCATGTTCTCTATGTGCTTATTCCCCCGCCTTTTCCCTTATCATACACTCCCACTCCTCCCTTTTCACCCATCCTCATCCCCACCCCTACCTCTTCCATCCTTCTCATCCCCATCCCCCTCCCCCCCCAATCAGCGCCTTTTCCAACGTGTTTGGCGCGCCTCACTTCATCTGCTCCCCCTTTCGTGCCCAGGCGTGTTGTGAGTCAACTCAAAACACTCCTTTCCACCCCCTCACCTCCCCTCACTCCCCCAAGCAGCACATTCTCCGACGTGTTTGACGCACCTCACTTCATCAGCACGCTCGCCCCCTCAGTGCGCGTGGTGCCACGCCTACCTGCCACGCTCACAGACCTGCCCCCTGTCGTGCGCACCGTGCCCAAAGCCTCCTCGCCGGACTATTATCTGAAGCGCGTGCGCCCTCTCATCAGGTGCGTGGCGCAAGTGCCCTTAACTGCCCCTCATCAGGTGGGTGACTGGCTGTTGGCCTCATATCCCCTCAGTGCGTGTGGTCCCACGTCTACCTGCCACGCTCAGAGACTTGCCTCCAGTTGTGCGCACAGTGCCAAAAGCCTCCTCGCCGGACTACCACACCAAGCACGTGCGCCCGCTCATCAGGTGGGTGGGTGGCTGTTAAGTTACCGTGGATGCTGCGCCTCCATGCCACGCTCAGGGACCTGCCTGCAGTCGTGCCCACGGTGCCCAAGGCGCCTCGCTGAAGTGTTCCGTGAAGCATGTGCGCCCACTCATCAGGTGGGTGGCTGGCTGTTAGATTGCCTCAAATCCCTTGGGTGAGGGTGGTGCCACACCTGCCCACTGCACTCTAAGGACCTGCCCACTGCACTCTAAGGACCTGCCCACTGCACTCTAAGGACCTGCCTCCACTGTCCCCAACCAAAGCCTCCTCGCCGGACTACCACACCAAGCACGTGCGCCCACTCATCAGGTGGGTGGGCGGCCGTTGGGTTGCCTCGATTCCTTTCATTGCGCGTGGTGCCACGCCTACCTGCCACGCTCAGTGACCTGCCCCCTGACGTGCGCACCGTGCCCAAAGCCTCCTCGCTGGACTACTACACCAAGCACGTGCGACCGCTTATCAGGTGGGTGGGGGGCTGCTGGGCTGCCTCAAGTGCCTGCTGTACGACTGGTATCCCACCTTCCCTCTGTTAACCTGCCCCCCCTGTGCGCACGGTGCCCAAAGCCTTCTCTCCTCGCCAGACTTCTACCTGACGCACGTACGTCCGCTAATCAAATGGGTTGAGGGCTACTGGGTCCGGTGATTTCCGTTCATTATTCTCCTTTCATTGACTCTTCCCATCCCTTTTAATGCATTGCTCATACTTGGCCCATTACTTGCCTCCCCTCCCCCTCCCTGTCCCACTCTCCCCTTCTCTCCCTACCCTATTCTTCTTCCCCCAACCCCCCACCTTCTACCCCTGCACGGTCACATTACAGGAGGGCGCAGGTGCTGAAGCTGAACCACTTCAAGTTCAAGCTCAACTATAGCCTCCCTGCACCCCTGCAGAAAGTATGTGGTGCAAACAGGGTACTCACAGGCACTCACAACCCGCAAGGCACGAAACACATTTCAAGTTCAACCTCAACTATAGCCTCCCTGCTCCCCTGGAGAAGGTATCTAGCATAGCAGCTCACCCACCCTCACAAGCCGCAAGGCACATGGCGTTCGGAGTTCCTTTGACTTCACACAGTACCACACTTACGCACTGCCTGTGCTGTCAACTTTCACACTTCCGTTCCTAGACTCAAAAGGGTCTCGTCTCTAAGGGGTTCCTGTAAATCACGGATCTCCTGCCCCTTCAGAATCCTCTCGTGCCACACAGTGTCTCCTCTCGGATGTCCTCTTCAGCCGCCCAGAGTTGCTGCACTGCTGGGAAAACGACAAGGCGCTTTTGATTCAACTAAGAAGCTATCTCTCTCCCCCATCGGATGCCATGCCTCGTCTCCTCTGCCCTATCTCTACCGTCCTAGCTTCCTTCCCCACCAACCAGCATAACTACGAGGTGCTGAGCTCTGTGCCGGCAGTTACTCGAGCCCTCCCCTCTTTCCCCTCCCCCTTTACAAAATCCCCCTTCTCCCTCTGCCATCCTCTCCCTTCTCACACATCAGCTTCGCTGTAAAGCCAACTACGAGGCACTTCGCTTTGTACCAGCAGTCACTCAAGCCGTAGCCCGCCTCACCCTCGCCCTCACCCACCCCTCCCCCCTTGCCGCCTCCGCTTCCATTTCCCCTGGCTCTCCTGCTGCTGCTCCTGCTACTGCTTCATCTCCTGCGTCTGCTGCTGATTATGCTGGTGCCGCTGGTTCTGCTGGTCCTGCTGGTCCTGCTGCTGCTGTGGCAAGTTGTGTTGGTGAAGGGGCAGGGCATGGGCTACAAGTGAAGAAAGAGCAGAGAGATGAGAGGGACGTGGGGATGCAGGCGGAGGGGAGTGGCGAGGCAGTCAAGTATGTGGCGCTGCATTTAAGGTGAGATGGGGCAGAGGGGACAGATGGGCCAGAGGGGACAGAGGGAGGCAGTAGGGGGAGTGCAGGCGGAGGGGAGTGGCGAGGCAGTCAAGTATGTGGCGCTGCATTTAAGGTGAGATGGGGTGGAGGTGAAATGAGGATGCTAATGCTTGTAATTCTTGCCTTCCACGTACATCATAATCATTAAATGCTGTGCCACCTTGCTTGATTCACATATACACCACGACTCCCTTTCGATGCATTCATCTCTCTGTATGGGATCCCGTGCACTCTCCTCTCTACCATGTGTCGCCCTCTTTTCTCATGCCATATCATGCATGGCCCGCCTGCGATGCAACCGCCACGTGCAATGCAAGGGCAGGTACGAGCCTGACATGCTGGCATTCACCCCATGCTCATTCCATCCCATCCCATCCCATCCCATCCCATCCCATCCCATGCACTAACTACCCACCATCCGCCCGCCACATCCCTGCCTTGCAGGTACGAGCCTGACATGCTCGCATTCACTGGGTGTGACTATGGCGGAGGCGGGAAGGAGAGGAGGCTGTTTGAGGGGATCAGAAAGAGGTGGCCGGAGCTGCCCCGACAGGACCCCAAGCAGCAGAGGGCCAAGGGCAAGTGCCTCGTCACTCCCTCGCAGGTGTGTTTTGAGTTGAATTAAAAGATAGGCGAGAGGAGGCTTTTTGACTGAGGGGATCAGGAGGAGGTGGCTGGAGCTCCCCCGACAGAACGTCAAGCAGCAGACGGCCAAGGGCAAGTGAATTGTCACTCCCTCGCAGCCAAGTGCCTCGTCCCTCCCTTCCAGCCAAGTGTATAGACCATCCAGGCCAGGCAGTGTCAAAATAATATCCCCCCCAACCTGCCTGCCCCTCCTCGTTCCCCAGGTGGCAGTGGCCCTACAAACGTTAGGCTTCCCGCCATCCACGCACCTCTACATCGCATCAGGCGAGCTGCACGGGGGGCCCTCCGCCCTGCGCCCTTTGCTCAAGGCCTTCCCCCTTGCCACCGACAAATACTCCCTCGCTCGTTCCCTCGCTCCTGCTGGGGGGAAGGAGGGCAGGGTGGCCGACAGGGATGGGTTAAGAAGGGAAGTGGGAGAGAGTGGAGCAGCAGAGAGTGTAGCGGCGGAGTGGAGAAGGGAGGGCGATGGGGGAGGGGGAGTGGGGCGAGGGGTAATGGAGGGGCTGCAAGGGAGGAAGACACTCCTAGCGGCGGTGGATTATGAGATGTGCCGGCGAGGGCACATGCTGGTGCTCAATAACAATGGCAACATGGCTCATCTGCTTGCTGGGCATAGAAGGTGCGGATTCGTATGGGTGCTGAGGGGTTGGGACAGGTGGGAAATGAGGGGGGTGGGAGATGTGGGCACATGCTGGTGCTCAACAACAATGGCAACATGGCTCACCTGCTCGCCGGGCACAGAAGGTGCGGTTTAGAGTGGTGGGCTACGGTTTATAGAGGGTGAGAGGAGGGGGCAGGCATATGCTGGTGCTCAACAACAATGGCAACATGGCTCACCTGCTCGCGGGGCACAGAAGGCGTGGTTTGGAACAGTGGGCAATGGTGTTGAGCAGTTGGGATGGGTGGGGTGGGTAATGGAGTTGAGGGAGGCGGGGGCAGATGCTGGTGCTCAACAGAAAGCCCATCGGTTGGCTGCGAGCACCACATGTTTGCCTCATCAGAAACACCCCCGCCCATTCAATCGCCCTCCTCAACCCCCATATCTCCACCTTAACATCAGGTATGACGGCATGGTTAGCACGGTGCAGCTGTTTGGCTCCTCCATCCTGCGCCTCCTCGCTGCCATCCAGCAAGGCGATGTGAAGAGCTCTCCTATATCCGTGTCCTTCTAATATCCAGTCCAACACCCATCTCCCAATTCCCACCCTCCAGGTACGACGGGGTGGGAAACACGGTGCAGCTGTTTGGCTCCTCCATCCTCCGCCTCCTCACAGCCATCCAGCAAGGCGATGCCAAGAGCGCTCACAAGCTGCGCAACCAGACGCTCAGGGGAGACGGCAGCAATGGGAAGGCCGCAGTAAGAGGAAGCTTCTATTCGTTTCCCCGGGAGTGCTTGTGTGAGAGATCGGATCATGTGTCTTCGGGCATTTATTCATAAACCCACGAGGCTTTGCTCACATGAAGCTCAGAGCAAAGGAGAATGGTGTGTCGGCACCACGGGCTGGCAAAATGTGGATGTTTCATATAAGAACAGAGTTTTCTGTTCAGTCCGTTACCAACCAGCGTGGCCCTTTTGGTATTCATTCATGAGGCCCTGCTCGCGGTGCTCAGAGGGGTGGTGCCAAGTCAGAATGGCTGGTCAGATGTAGCTGTGTATTATAAGATCAAAGCCCTTCTGTTGCTGCAGCCAAACGTCATGGTTCCTTGTAGAAGTATGTGAGACCAACTGGTCAGAAACCGTGTACCATATCGCCCGGGATAGTACCGCCGTCCTATTTAAATCGCCGGCGCTTCTATCAAGAGCCATGCGCTTATGGCCGGTCCTCAATGATAAGCGCAACACCTGTAAAACCTTGATTTATTATAAGCGCATGTGTATTTTCATTTTTCAATCTTGATTAAAAAAGTAACGAAATACAATTTCGCAGCAAGTCAACACCCTTTTTCATCTTGTTTGACTCTGGAGGGCCTCACTGGTTGCGCGTCCATTCAAGATGAGCTGGCACGCCCACACAATTGTCTGAAATGCTAGGCAGGAATGAATGAACTAGGAAAGTGCTGGGAACAAGAATGAAACCCTAAAAGGGGCTGTACCCATGTTGGCTACCCCACTACAGCCTAAACATGTATATAGCATACATATAATTTGACACACCCCCATAGGCAAAGTGGGGGAGAGCAAGGGGTCACAAGACCAGTCAAGAGAAGCAAAGCAAGCTCAGGGTGGATCACAACGTCACCACACACACTGAGCACAAGCAAAGGGCCACAAGGCCAGTTCACATGCAGAGGTATATATGCAACAACCACAGCACAGTGATCTCTACCTAGCAGAGCAAGCATGCAGGTATATATATAGATCACAGTACAAGCAAAGTCTACAGCAAGAGCGGAAACGTGGGCACAAGGCCTAACAAAGTACAAAAACGCTGATGATCACCAGACGGAAGTGCCTTGGTGAATATATCAGCAGTGTTGGTCCGAGTGGCCACGTGAGCAAGACGAAGCTGACCACGCTGCTGCAACTCTCGAGCAAGGAAGTAACGCAGAGCGATGTGCTTCGTTCTGTGCTCCAGTCTGTGCTCCTGACACAAGGAAATGGCGGCCTTGTTGTCTACGTACAGAACTGGAGGAGAACGAGGCCGCTCTCCCAGGTCGGTCAGCAGGTAGGTGAGCCGGCGTAACTCCTGTGCATCCGTGGCTATGGCGTAGATCTCAGCCTCACAACTGGAGCTGAGAACAGAAGACGAGCGTGTAGACTGCCAAGAAACAGAGCCAGAGCCAAGACTGAAGGTGTAACCGTGTGACGATCGCTACGTAGCCACGTCGTCAACCCAAGAAGCGTCCGAGTGCCCAGTGAGGACAACGTCGCCCCGTCCTCCAAGCACGACATGCCCGATGTACTGCACAAGTAGCGCAATACCCTCTTAGCAGCATCCATGTGCACCTTTCGGTGCGTACGAGGAGCCACGTAGCGAGCCATAAGGCCAAGAGGGTACGCAAGGTCAGGACGAGTGCAGGTCATCAGGTACATGAGGCAGCCCACTAGCTCTGGGTAAGGACCACTCGGCTCTATAGACTCGTCCGAAGGTGGAGCTGAGAGCGAGTGACCTATAGCCAGAGGAGTGGCGTGTGCCGAGGACCAGGTGAAGCCGAAGCGCTGAAGGACCTGCTGCACCATGTGTGACTGAGTTAGTGTGATGTTGCGCCGTGCTCTGTCCCGGGTGATCTGCAAGCCAAGGTAATTGCGTAGCTCACCCAGGTCTGTGCACGTGTGTCTCTTCTGCAGCTCCGACTTCACCAGGGCGAGAGCCTCAGTGTCAGCAGTGGCAAAGACCAAGTCGTCGACGTACACGAGGATGTAGAACGGTGGCAGCGAAGTGTCGGTGCGCAGAAACAGCGACGGGTCAGCAGTGGAAAGAGCGAACCCAAGAGCCACAAGTGTCGTCCTTAGTGTGTCGTGCCACTCACGCGGCGCCTGGCAGAGACCGTAGACTGGCCGCCGGAGGCTCCACTTGGTACCAGGAGGGAACGACCCAGTGAAGCCAGGTGGGCGGCGCAGCCAGATCTCCTCGTGCAGGCTGCCCTGTAAGAAAGCTGTCCTGAAGTCAAGAGAGTGAAACTCGTAGTCACGCTGAGCGGCAACGTGCAGCAGCACCCGAAGAGTGGTCATCTTTGAGGTGGGGGAGAAGGTCTGGAAGAAGTCAACTCCTTCTCGCTGACTGAAACCTCGAGCAACGTAACGAGCCTTGAAGACAGGCGGAGAACCTGGCGGTCGCTTCACCCTGAAAATCCACATGCCATCAACGATGTTCGCCCCAGGAGGGGGAACCTCATCAACGTAAGTGCCTGTGGACTTTCAGGATGCCATCTCTGCGTCCATGGCTGTCTGCCACTGAGAGGAGTACTCACCCGCGATCGCCTCAGCGTAAGAGCGCGAGGTCGGGATGTCTGGAGCATCCGGGTCTCCCTCAGGGGCAAGCAACATGGCCATGAGATGAGGCGCAGCGACTGCAAGACACTCAAGGTCCTCCTGCCTGTCCCCAAGGACGTCCGGGCTAAGAGCACACTCACCCCCGACGGACGGAGGACAGAAAGACTCAGATTCAGCAACAAGACTAGCAACGTAGTCTATACGACAGGCAGCAGCAAAGTCAACAAGCTCAGCAACTAAGGCAGACGCAGCAGCAGACTCAAACGACGGGTCAGTGACAACAGTTGCTAGCAGACGCGTGACAGTAGGGTGAGCAGCATGAGCGCGGTCAGAGCCAGGCTCTGGAACGTCAGGCAGAGAAGACGCAGGAGGGGACGGCAGGGGAACACGCTACGGAGAAGAGGAAGGACGCAGGGCCATGAGGTGTGTGCCGGGGACAGCCGGCGGACGCTCACGAGGAACACGACGACCAATACGACCAGGGCGGACGGTGCGAACAGGCGAGACAGGACGAGACGCAGGCTCACGACGCTCAGTAAGACCTCCTGTCTGCTCAGTGTAAGGAGAAGGAGCAGGCAGCAGTGAGCCAGGCTGTTACGGAAGACCAGTAGAAGACGGGAGGCTAAGAACCTGGCGAAGCACGGAGTCAGGGGGTGGCAGAGACGAAGGCGACGGCGGAGCGAAGAACAGTCGCGGCCGGGCAGCGTCACCAGCACCATACCTCCAGCACCTCCAGCACCAGCACCTCCAGCGCCAGCACCTCCAGTACCAGCACCTCCAGCAGCTCCAGAACCTCCAGCTCCAGCGCCTCCAGCGCAGCACCTCCAACAGATCCAGGACCTCTAGTAGCTCCAGAACCTCCAGTGCCAGCACCTCCAGGACCAGCACCTCCAGCTCCAGCGCCTCCAGCTCCAGCACCTCCAACAGCTCCACGACCTCCAGTAGCTCCAGAACCTCCAGCGCCAGCACCTCCAGTACCAGCACCTCCAGCAGCTCAAGAACCTCCAGCTCCAACGCCTCCAGCGCCAGTACCTCCAACAGCTCCAGGACCTCCAGTCGCTCCAGAACCTCCAGCGCCAGTACCTCCAGACTTAGCAGAACCACCAGCCCCAGCAGCTCCAGTACCTCCAGTACGAGCACCTCCGGGACCAGCAGCTCCAGTAACACCAGTAGAAGCGCCTCCAGTAGCTAAGTCACCAGCTCCAGTGCCTCCAGCGCCAACGCCGGTCGCAGCAGGGCCCCCAGCTCCAGAAGTGCGACCCTGACGGCTAACGTACCACTCACGCAGCTGCTGTGGGGAGAGAGGGAGACGCCGACGAGAGATCTGCGGCGAGGCCCCAGCTGAGCGACTACGGAGGTGGCCGCTCCAAGGAGACTCCACACCAGGCGCCTCAGTGCCCCCAGGCCGTACCCCCAGACTCAGTACCCCCAGGCGCAGCACCCCCAGACTCCGCACCCTCAGGCTCAGCACCCCCAGGCTCCTCACGCTCACGCTCAGCACCTCCAGGCTCCACACCCCCAGGCGCAGCAACCCCAGGCTCCACACCCCCAGGCTCAGCACCCCCAGTCGCCACACCCCCAGGCTCAGCACCCCCAGAAGCAGCACCCCAAGCAGGACCACCCCCAGCAGGACCTGAGTCACCAGTGACCTCAACCGGCTCAGGCAAGGGAGGAGGGTCTACCTGAGACACACCTGAAGGAGCAGGACCTGGAGCGGGGAGGGGGTCTACCTGGGGAGGACCTGGAGCGAGAAAGAGCGATGGGGGGGGGGGAGAGGCAGTGCGGTAGGGAAAGAGACGGTAAAAGGTGACCGACTCGTCAAAGGTGACGTCCTGAGATGCAAAGACTCGGCGCGAGGCGGGGTCGTAAAACTGCCAGCCAGGCGCGACAGGGACAAAGCCAAGGAAGACGCAGGGAATGGCGCGAGGGGAGAGCTTGTCCACAGTGGTATCGCAGACAAAGGCACGAGCACCCCAGACACGGAAACGCGATGCATCGCCAACCTCCCCCGCCCAACGCAGTGTGGGCGAAGTCTCCGGCACGGAGACACGGGGCCAGAGGTTGAGCTGATGCGCGGCGTACCGGACTGCAAACGGCCACAGAAAATGGGGGGCAACCGCATGGATCATGGAGGTACGAGCGACCTCCATGACTAAGCCAATGCGGCGCTCAGCAACCCCATTCTGCTGCGGAGAGGCCGGAAGCGTGAACGTCTGGCGGATGCCGTGCTCCTCACAGTAGGCTCGCAAGAGGTCGGAGGAGAACTCACCACCTCTGTCAGAGTGCAGACCCAGGACAGGAAAGGCTCGCGGAGCTGGAGACGAACAGCGCGGATCCAGGGGAACAAAACATCAGGGACCTCCCCCTTGCGCTGCAAGGGGAAGATCGTGGTGTAACGCGTGTAGTCGTCGACTACGAGCAGGAAGTACCGCTCGTGGCCCTGTCCACGGATGCCGGCTGGGCCCCACACGTCCAGGTGGAGAGTCTGCAGTGGAGCCTCTGTGGGAGGGAACGAGGAGGAGTGAGGAGCGGCGCGCTGCCGCCCCTCGACGCAAGGAATGAAGGGCGGCGCAGGCGAGGGAGGGAAGGAGGGCAGAGACCTAGGAAGACCAGAGACCAGGTGGCGAGAGTGTATGCCACGAAGGCGAGGCAGGGAGGGGTGACCAAGGCGGTGGTGCCACAGGAGAGTCTGGTGCGACAAGCTGCGACACTCACACCAGGTAGCTACCTGAGCGGACGCGTACAGCTGAGGAGACAAAGGGGTGGAGCGCGACGCAGTGGTGTGAGTGTACAGACTGGACCCAGGCGCACGTGTGAACGTGGCCAGGTGGCGGCCGGTCCGAGAGCAAGTGCAGATCGCCACACGCTGTCCTCCAGGAGTAAAGTTGTCAACCCAGTGATCCTGAAGGACGGCGGTGCTCACCAGGTTCGTAGAGAACGAGGGGAGGTGGAGACCAGACAGCTCACCAGACGGGACCGTCGGACACGCAAGCACAGTTGTGGTCCGTGCTAGCACTGGGCCCCCTGAGGGGTCAGCCAGTGAGACAGGGACAGGTGCAGGGAGGGGAGTGACTATGGTGCTATCGCGAAAGAAACAGCGAGAAGCACCAAAGTCAAATGTAAAGGTGTGCAAAGCCTGATCGGACGCAGTTCCAGGGAGAGCAGACTCACTAGCACCTAGGGCTGCAGACTCTATACCTGGGTCAGGCGGCATACACAAGTAGCAGTCACCCTCAGCACTAACAGTCAATGCATACATGGCAGCAAGAATTGCATCATAGTCAAGATCAAAGATAAGAACACCACGCCTAGACAGGTCTGCACACTGGGGAAACTCAGTAGCCTTGGGAAACTTGGCGCGCCAGGCATCGCTAAGCTTAGAGAAGCAGCGATACTCAGTGTGAGAACCGTTGCATGGGCGACCAGTACAGGGGCCTGTGCGAATGATATAGGGGCAGCAAACAGGACCCCCAGACGCCCCACGCTGAGCATACCAGTCATGAAGCTGCTAAGGGGAGGGGGTCTGCTGCTAACGCTACTGCTGCTGCTACTGCTGCTGCTGTGGCGGCTGCTGCTGCTGTCCCTAGCCACCAGTGGAGCTTCCCTTCTGGCCGGATCCACCCCAGCCCCCACCGCCGCTGCCACCACCGCTCCCTCCTCCCCCACTAATGCCGCTGCCACCCCCACCGCTCCCAGTGCCACCGCCGCCCCCACCACCACCTCCACCCCCACGACCACCCCCACCACCTCCACCTCCCCCGCCGCCTCCACCACTGCCCCCTCCACCGCCACCCCCACCTCCCCTGCCACCCTTGCCGCCCCTGGCGCTGCGGCGCTTCCCACTAGGAGCGGAAGCAGCTCCGACCTCCTCAGCACCAAGGTAGTCGAGAGCAGCAGCAGCGGAGGCGTAGGAGGGGGCAAGAGGGGAGGGGGAGCACCCCTCAAAGAGGGGAGTGCGAGGAGTGCCACGAGCAGCACCTACAGCGAGAATGTTCTTTTCGGCTGCTAGGAGGTGCTTCTCGAAGTCGTCGACAGTGAGAGTGGTAGGGTCTAGCGCGAGAAATTGGTCCCTGACGGAGCGAAGAGTGTCAAGGAGGCGGGTGACTAGGAAGTAGAGAGTAAAGTACATCGGGGGTTGATTCTGGGCGAGGAACTCGTCTGAGAGGGCAGTACGAAAGCGAGCGTCGCTAGTGCGCAGGTGAGAGATGGGGTCCTCAGCAGTGGTGAATGAGGACAGGTCGGGGAACAGGTAGGGTTCCATAAGGCGACCTAGGGCTGCAGTGGCCGGGGAACAGTAGCGGGCAACTATAGCGTCGTACAGTGCCTTGGCAGTCTTGTGCTGGCTAAAATGCGCGCGCTCTGTGATCGGCAGATGGTTGCGAATAGCAAGGCGCGCAGCAGCATCGCGAGTCTGCCACTGTGAGCGGTCGAGAGCAGTAGCAGTGTCAGCAGGAGAAACGGCAGTGCCAGACGCGTGATCGAACAGTAAAACACCGTCCTTGGCATCAGTAATAAGAAACAGTTGCAAGTCGTCGAGCCAGGTGGCGAACTCTATCGGGCGACCGTCAGGATCGAAAGCAAGAACGTTAAGCGTCGCCATGATTGCAGTGCAGGCAAGAGTAGCGCGCAGGCGGCAAAGTAGAGTGCATGCCAGGAGAAACTGCGTGCAAGGCTGCAATGGCGGCGCACGAGCTGCAGTGGCGGCGCACGGGCTGCAGTGGCGGCGCACGAGCTGCAGTGGCGGCGCGCGGGCTCCTAAGGCGGCGCGCGGGGCAGCAGCGGGCCGCGCACGGGCTCCTAAGGCGGCGCGCGGGGCAGCAGCAGGCCGCGTGCGGGCTCCTAAGGCGGCGCGTGGTGCTGCAGCGGGCCGCGCGCTGGCTCCTAAGGCGGCGCGCGGAGCAGCTGCGGGCTGCGCGACCGGCGGAGGTGATGCGCGGGGCAGCAGCGGGCTGCGCGAGCGGCGGACGCGGCGCGGGGGGCAGCAGCGGGCTTCGCGGGCGGCTGACGAGGCGCGCCGGGCAGCAGCGGGCTGCGCGGGCCGCTAGAATGGCGCGCGCGGAAAAAAAAAGGGCAGCGCGCGCGGGTAGCGCAGCGTAGGCAAGGCAGGGCGCGCGCGTGAGGCACAGCGCAGGCAAGGCAGGCAAGGCAGGTGGGGCAGCGCGGTAACCGCAACGGTAGGTGGGCCCGAATTAGGACGGTCCTACGGACCTACTGCTCTGAAACCATATCTGAAATGCTAGGCAGGAATGGATGAACTAGGAAAGTGTTGGGTACAAGTATGAAACCCTAAAAGGGGCTGTACCCCGTGCTGGCTACCCCACTACAGCCTAAACATATATATAGCATAAATATAATCTGACAACAAAGACGTGCCAAAGCTCTGTGCACCGTCAGAGAATCGCACTCGCGCGATTCTGATTTAGGACGCTCTAAAAAATTCGATTCGATTGAAGTAGTGAGACTGAGATGTACATTTGGTGCGTTTATTCTTATTTCTGTATTTTTATTATATAAGCGTATGCGCTTATGCCCTAGACTCAATTACAAGCGCCCCCCCCCCCCCCCCCCCCCCCCCCAAAAAAAAAAAAATCGATTTTATTATAAGCGCATATGCGCTTTTATCCGAGGCTATACGGTATGTATATCCATTGTTACCGTAGAAATATGAACTCGTTAGAGAGCAGCGGAAGCTCTAGGAAGATAACGACGTCTCTGCGATGGGGCTATGGTCACTCAGAGGTAGCTCTCCTGGCTTGTAACGTGGTGCCAAAGCGGCGGCCGAGGGTAGGTCGGACACAAGGTTGAGAATAGTGTAATAAGAGACATGCATTATACTGAGTTATATAGCAAAGGAAACAAAGAGGCAGTTACCAAGGCGCAACTGTATAACAGTTGCGCTGCAACGTTTCGGTTGCCCTGTTACAATCGCGCTGGCGCGACTATTCAGCTTTGGCAAGGGCGTGGTATTCAGCCGCGCCCTGCAAGGCGGTTTCGCGTACTGTACACGCAGCCTCCTTCCCAAATCGACGCTTCAGCTGCCACGAGGGTCGCAACCACTGTGCGCGGTTGCGCCCCTGTAGCTCGCTAGGTGGGTCAACATTCTCGATATGGTGAGACTCGCTGCTACACTTCGAATAGGGCAGTACATGATAATAACCCGTGAATTCAAAGAAAAGCTGGAGGTGACGATCAACCACAACGTCACGTAGTTCCTGAGTCTTAACATCACCTAGTCCGCCATCTCCATCCATCTCTCCACCGCCAAGTACGCGGAAACACTCGCGAAGAAATTCGCGATTGCACCGATCAACCTCACCACACCCTTCCGCACTCCTCCTCCTGACCATGAACCCGACACCACGCCGCCGTCTACCAGGAATCATCGCCTCTATCAACAACAATTGGGGTGCCTACTACTCGCCGCTGTCACGTGCCGGCCAGATCTATCCTATGTCGCGAGCCAGCTCGCACAGTACCTGCGTCGACCTGAAGGGGAGAATCTACTAGACCTACATCAAACACTTCAATAATTCATCTCTACTCCCGACGTCGGGCTCACCTACGCGGCTAATTTAACAGCTACCCAAAAGCTTCACGGCTACGTAGACGCGGACCATGCAGGAGATGTTGAACTCATCTCTTGGAACTCCCGCACAGGCTTCAGTTTCAACTTCAACCTGTTGGACTCATCTCTTAGAACTCCCAGAGGCAGGAGCTCATCGATCTTTTGTCAACCAAAGTTGAGTTCATCGCCGCCAGCGCAGCTGTTCGCGAAGGGTTGTACCTGATGGAGCTCCTGCATGAAGCGAAAGTGACTATGAACGGACACTTTACGTTACTCTGCGACAATCAGAGCGCGAAAAAAATCGCGAACAAGCCCGGCTTCGTAAACCGCACGAAGCATATGGCTCTCCGTCACTTCTTCGTCAAGGATGAGGTCGACAAGGGCAAAGTCTAACTTCTGTATTGCCCAACTGGTGACATGGCAGCAGATTTTTTTACAAAGAAGCTGCCATGCCAGAAGTTTCAGCACTGCACCAACATCTACGGGATCTTGAAGGAATCTCATGTGGCTCATCTTCAGGAATGAAGGGGAGTGTTGGAATAACCGATGGTTATGATAACATTCCCGAAGGCTTCACTGTCAGATTTATATGACATAGCTACTGTAGGCTATAGTGGGGTAGCACATATGGGGTACAGTTTTCTAGGGTTTACATTTGTACCCAACTTTCCCTTAGTCAATTCATTCCTCGTTTCTTCTCATGGTATCGAGCAGGTTCCCTAGTGGGAACGATTCCTAGGGCCCACCACCACGAAAATTTTTTTTCCTGCCCGGAGCGCGCTTCGCTCCGGCCCGAGTCGCGCCCTGTGTGCTCTCCCTACCGTCGCGCCCTCGCTAGGCCCCTCACGGCCCCGTCGCGTCCCCCTTAGCGGCCCTCTCACGGCTCCCTAGCGCCGCCCTTACGGCTCGTCGCGCCGCCCTTACGGCCCGTCGCGCCGCCCTTACGGCCCGTCGCGCCCGTCGCGCCGCCCTCACGGCCCCTCGTGCCGCCCTTACGGCCCGTCGCGCCGCCCTTACGGCCCGTCGCGCCGCCCTCACGGCCCCTCGTGCCGCCCTTACGGCCCCTTGTGCCGCCCTTACGGCCCCTCGCGCTACCCTTACGGGCCCTCCCGCGGCCCCTTCGGCCCCTCCCGTCGCCAGTCGGCCCCTTACGGCCCCCTCGCGGCCCCTCGAGCCGCCTTCCGCAGCCTCCTCACGGCCTGTCGCCGCCCTCGACGGCCCCTCGTGGCGCCCTTCACGGCCTCTCCGCCGCTCTTCACGGCCCCTAGCGGCCGGCAGCCGCTGTCCCTGAGGCAGCAGCCGCAGCCGTCTCTGCAGCAGCAGTCGCCACAGCTTCTGCGACTGCTGCCGCGGTCGTCACCAACCACACCAGCCGCCGAGCCGCCCAGCAGCCGAGCACCCGAGCCGCCGAGCCGTCCTGCAGCCGAGCAGCCGAGCCGCCGAGCCGCCGAGCCGCCCAGCAGCCGACCGCCGAACCGCCCGGGCCGCCGAGTTGCCGAGCCGCCCGAGCCGCCCGAGCCGCCGAGTCGCCCGAGCCACCCGAGCCGCCGAGCCGCCCGAGCCGCCGTGTCGCCGACCCGCCGTCCTGCCGAGCCGCCGAGCCGCCGAGCCGCCCGAGCCGCCCTGTCCGGTAAGAGCAGCGCCTCTATCACTGCACTGCCCTTACCCTACTGTTCGCACTGCTAGTCTACTGCTGTCATGGCTACCCCTAGTGCCCTCGCCTTTGACGCTGAGGGTCGGGCCATTGACTTTGACGTCTGGGTAGATGACCTGCAGCTTTTCTTACAGTGCGATAGGGCAGACGGTCTCTCCCTCTTTGACCTCACCTCTGGTGCCTCTCCTCCCCCTGCTGCTGATGCCGACGCCACTGTTCGCTCACAGTGGGCCACACGCGATGCTGCTGCACGTCTAGCTGTGCGTCGCCACCTGCCTACCTCTGAGCGTGCGCACTTTAGCCAGTACAAGAGTGCTCACACCTTGTACGACGCTGTAGTTGCGCGCTACTCCTCCCCTGCCACTGCTGCACTGAGCCGCCTCATGCTACCGTACCTCTTCCCTGACCTTGCTGCCTTTCCCACAGTCGCTGACCTCATTACGCACCTCCGCACTAGTGACACTCGCTATCGCGCTGCGCTTCCTGCTGAGTTCTGCGCCAAGAACCCCCCCCCCCCATGTACATCACCCTCTACTACATAGTCACCCGGCTCCCTGACTCCCTTCGCGTAGTCAGGGACCACTTCCTCTCAGTTTGCCCCACCACTCTCACCGTTGACCTCCTCGAGAAGGCCCTCCTAGCAGCAGAGAAGAGCATAGTCGCTGTAGGAGCCTCTCGTGGTGACCCTCGCAACCCCGTCTTTGAGGGGTGTTCCCCCTCCCCCCTTTTGCCCTCTGTTGCCTCTGCTGCTGCGGCCGACCTCGTTGGTCTCGAGTCGGTCGGCGCTGCGTCTGCCCCGAGCGGGAGACGCCGCACCGGCAAGGGCAAGGGGGGCAAGGGTGCTGGAGGGGCTGGCGGGGGTGGCGGAGGTGGCGGTGGCGGCAGTGGAGGGGGTGGGGGTAGTGGTGGGAGTGGTGGCGAGGGTGGAGGTGTCGGTGGCGGCAGTGGAGGCGGAGGCGGCGGCGGCGGTGGCGGTGGGAGCGGAGGTGGCGGAGGTGGCGGCGGTGGAGGAGGCGGCGGCGGAGGAGGTGGAGCTGGTCGGGGTGGCGCTGGGCAGAGGGTCGGCTCCGGTGGTGGTCAGCGCCAGCAGCAGCAGCAGCAGCAGCGGCAGCAGCGCACTCGTGACATCCCCCCCCCTCAGCAGCTCCGTGAGTGGTACGCTGCACGCCAGCGGGGTGGGGGTACTGGTCCGTGCACCTACGTCCTACGCACCGGCGACCGCGCGGGTGAGCAGTGCGGGGGTGCGCACTCCACCCAGCGATGCTTTGGCCGCCTGACGGACGCTTGGTGTCACCAGTTCCCTGAGGCCACTGAGATCCCCCGCTGGGGCGAGCTGTCTAGGGCGGGTGTAGCTGTCTTTGACCTTGACTTTGATGCTATTCTTGCTGCCATGTATGCTGTGACTATTAGTGATGAGGGTGACTGTTACCGGTGTTTTCCGCCCGACCCAGGCATTGAGACTGCTACTCTAGGTACTGGTGAGGCTGCTGCTCTAGGTGCTAGCGAGGCTGCTGCTCTAGGTGCTCGTGCGTCTGCTCCCTCAGGTGCTGGTGAGTCTGCTCTCTCAGGTACTGCGTCGGCTTCGGCCTCCCACACCTTCACCCTTGACTCGGGGGCTTCTCGCTCCTTCTTTCGAGACCGGACCACACTCACGCCGCTTGGCCGGCCAGTTGCAGTCTCTCTGGCAGACCCCTCTGGGGGTCCTGTCCTTGCTCACTTCTCCACTGTCCTCCCGTGTCCGGCGGCCCCCTCTGGCACCCTGTCTGGTCTTTACCTCCCCTCGTTCTCTACGAACTTGGTGAGTGGTGCTGACCTACAGGATGCGGGGGTTCACCAGTTCACTCCTGCGAGTCAGCGGGTGACCCACTGCACGGACGCTCGGACAGGCCGACACCTGGCCACGTTTACACGTCGGCCGGGGTCGAGCCTGTACACACTGACCACTGTGTCTCCTCCAGTCACTGCGTCTGGTCAGGTAGCTGCGTCGGGTCAGGTGTTTGCTGCAGCGTCCAGGTCTGGTCCTGAGTCTGCCCCCTGTTCGTGTCGCCTCCTGTCGCACGAGACTCTCCTCTGGCACCACCGCCTTGGTCACCCCTCCCTGCTTCGTCTCCGAGGCATGGCCTCCCGTGTCCTTGTCTCTGGTCTTCCCCGGTCCCTCCCTCCCCTTCCTCCGGGGCCCGGCCCTACCTGCGTCCCTTGTGTCGAGGGGCGGCAGCGGGCTGCCCCTCACTCCTCCCAGTTTCCTCCGACAGAGGCCCCGCTGCAGACGCTTCACATGGACGTGTGGGGCCCGGCCCGCGTCCGTGGACAGGGTCACGAGCGCTACTTCCTGCTGGTGGTTGACGACTACTCGCGTTACACCACGGTCTTCCCCTTGCGCAGCAAGGGTGATGTCACTGAGGTGTTGATCGACTGGATCCGCGCAGCTCGTCTCCAGCTCAGGCAGAGCTTCGGCTCGGACTTTCCTGTTCTGTGTCTGCACTCTGACAGAGGTGGAGAGTTCTCCTCTGGCCTTCTGCGAGCCTACTGTCGTGCACGAGGCATCCGCCAGACCTTCACGCTTCCGGACTCTCCACAGCAAAATGGGATTGCTGAGCGCCGCATTGGCATGGTCATGGACGTCGCCTGTACGTCCATGATGCATGCGGCTGCCCCCCATTTTCTGTGGCCGTTTGCGGTTCGGTACGCGGCGCATCAGATCAACCTTCACCCCAGGGTCTCCATGCCGGAGACCTCCCCAGCTTTGCTGTGGACGGGGAAGGTTGGCGATGCGTCTGCGTTCCGTGTCTGGGGATCTTGGGCGTTTGTCCGTGACTTGTCTGCGGACAAGCTGTCCCCTCGTGCTGCTCCTTGCGTCTTCCTTGGCTTCCCCCCTGACGCGCCAGGGTGGCAGTTCTACCACCCCACCTCTCGCCGTGTTCTGTCCTCCCAGGACGTCACGTTTGACGAGTCGGTCCCCTACTACCGCCTCTTCCCCTACCGCACTCCGTCCCTCCCCCCGCCACCGCTCTTCCTTGTGTCAGGTCCCCCCCCGGTAGACCCCCTCCCCCCTCAGGGTCCTGCCCCTTCAGGTGTGTCCCAGGTAGACGCAGTCGAGCCTGTCGAGGTTACTGGTGACTCTGGTGCTGCTGAGGGTGCTGAGCCTGGGGGTGCTGACTCTGGGGGTGCTGAGCGTGTGGGTGCTACGCCTGGGGGTGCTGAGCCTGAGGGTGCTACTACTGGGGGTGCTGAGCCTGGGGGTGCTGAGCCTGGGGGTGCTACTACTGGGGGTGCTGAGCCTGGGGGTGCTGAGCCTGGGGGTGCTACGCCTGGGGGTGCTGAGCCTGGGGGTGCTACGCCTGGAGGTGCTGAGCCTGGGGGTGCGGAGCCTGAGGGAGCTGGGCCTGCTCGTGTGGCGTCTGGCGGTGCTGAGCCTGGAGGTTCTCCGGGTGCTTCGTCTCGGCGGGAGCCACTCTCTCCACAGGAGCTGCGCGAGTGGTTTGCCCGGCGCTGGAGGCGTGCTGCTGGAGCTGGAGGTTCTTCGACTGCTGAGGGTGCTGGTGCCGCGGGTCCCGGAGGTGCTCGTACTGGGAGTACTGGAGCTGCTGGGCCTGCGGGTACGACTGGAGCTGGAGCTGCTGAGGGTGTTGGCGCTGAGGCTACTGCTGTCGGTCCTGGAGGCGGTTCTGCTGGGGGTGCTACTGGTGCTGCTGGAGGTACTGGAGCTGGAGGTGCTGCTGGCGCTGGTGCTGCCGCTAGGGGTACTGGTGCTGTCCCTGCTATGTCTGGAGTCGCCGCGCGGCCTCGGCCGTACTTCGTTCCGCTCCTTCAGCAGGTTCTTGGTCTCCCGCCTTCTACTGGTCCTCCTCCTCCCTTAGAGTGTCCACAGCCTGTCCCGTCACAGTTACAGTTACATCCGGCCTCCCCACTGCCCGCTCCTTCTCCCTACACTGGTCCTACTGGAGGTCTGGCTGAGCGTCGTGAGCCTGCGTCTCGCCCTGCGTCGCCTGTCCGTCTTGCTCGCACTAGTGGCCGTGGTTCGCGTCAGCGTCCTCCTCCTGTCCCTGGCACGCACCGGATGTCTCTACGTCCGTCCACTGCTCCTCTGCGTGCCCCTTTGCCTTCTCCTCCTGAGTCCTCTCTTCCTGCTCTTCCCGACCCGGAGTCGGACTCTCTTCGTGCTGCCAGTCCTACTGTCACGCGTCTCCTTGCTACTGTCGTCACTGACCCTTCCTTTGAGTCCACTGCTGCGTCTGCCCTAGTTGCTGAGCTCGTCGACTTTGCTGCTCGCTGTCGTCTAGACTACGCTGCTAGTCTTATCGTTGAGTCTGAGTCTGTCTGTCCTCCGTCCGTCGGGGGTGAGTGTGCCCTTGGCACGGACGTCCTTGAGGACAGGCAGGAGGAGTTCCAGTGTTTGGCTGCTGCTTCACCTCATCTCGTGTCCGTACTGCTTACCCCTGAGGGAGACCCGGATGCACTTGACATCCCGACTCCGCGCTCTTACGCGGAGGCGATAGAGGGTCCCTACTCCTCTCAGTGGCAGACAGCTATGGACACAGAGATGGCTTCCTGGAAGTCCACAGGCACCTACGTTGACGAGGTTCCCCCGCCTGGGGCGAACATCGTCAGTGGCATGTGGATTTTTAGGGTGAAGCGACCGCCGGGTTCTCCGCCTGTCTTCAAGGCGCGTTACGTGGCTCGTGGCTTCAGTCAGCGGCAGGGAGTTGACTACTTTCAGACCTTCTCTCCCACCCCGAAGATGACCACTCTTCGGGTACTGCTGCACATAGCTGCTCACCGCGACTACGAGCTGCACTCTCTTGACTTCAGCACTGCTTTCTTGCAGGGCAGCCTGCACGAGGAGATCTGGCTGCGTCGCCCACCTGGCTTTACTGGGTCTTTTCCTCCTGGCACCCAGTGGAGCCTTTGGCGGCCAGTCTACGGTCTCCGCCAGGCACTGCGTGAGTGGCACGACACACTGAGGACTACACTTGCGGCTCTTGGGTTTGCTCCCTCTACTGCCGACCCGTCGCTGTTTCTGCGCACCGACACTTCTTTGCCGCCGTTCTACATCCTCGTGTACGTCGACGACTTGGTCTTTGCCACAGCTGACACTGCTGGACTCGCCCACGTGAAGTCCGAGCTGCAGAAGAGACACACGTGCACAGACCTGGGTGAACTGCGCAGCTACCTTGGCTTGCAGATCACCCGGGACAGAGCACGCCGCACCATTACCCTGACTCAGTCACACATGGTGCAGCAGGTCCTTCAGCGCTTCCGCTTCACGTACTCCTCGCCTCAGGCCACTCCTCTGCCTACTCGCCACTCGCTCTCAGCTCTGCCTTCGGATGAGTCCGTAGAGTCGAGTGGCCCGTATCCAGAGCTTGTTGGCTGCCTCATGTACCTGATGACCTGCACACGACCTGACCTCGCATACCCTCTTAGCATTCTCGCACGCTATGTTGCTCCTGGGAGACACAGACCGGAGCACATGGCTGCAGCGAAGAGGGTGTTGCGTTACTTGTGCAGTACGTCGGGCATGGGGCTTGTGCTTGGAGGGCAGAGTCCAGTGGTCCTCACTGGGCACGCAGACGCTTCTTGGGCTGACAACCAGGCTACGCAGCGGTCGTCACAGGGTTACACCTTCAGCCTTGGTTCCGGCTCTGTTTCGTGGCGGGCTACCCGCTCGTCTTCTGTTCTCGGCTCCAGTTGTGAGGCTGAGATCTACGCCGGGGCCATGGCTGCACAGGAGCTTCGCTGGCTCACCTACCTGCTGACTGACCTCGGAGAGCCGCCTCGTTCTCCTCCAGTGCTGTACGTAGACAACAAGGCCATGCTGGCCTTGTGTCGAGAGCAGAGACTGGAGCACAGAACGAAGCACATTGCTCTCCGCTACTTCCTTGCTCGTGAGCTACAGCAGCGTGGTCAGCTGCGGCTTGCGTACGTGGCCTCTCAGGCCAACACTGCTGATATCTTCACCAAGGCACTTGCGCCTTGTGATCATCAGCGCTTCTGTACTCAGCTCGGTCTTGTGCCTACCTTGCCTCACTTGCTCACCCCTTGACCTTGTTTGTACTGTTGCATATATATATACACCTGCTCTTGCTTGTCTAGCCTTATATATATATGTAATCCTGCATGTGAACTGGCCTTGTGGCCTTGAACTTGTGCTCGGAATGTGTGGTGACTTTGTGATCCACCCTGAGCTTGCTTTGCTTTGCTTGACTGGTCTTGTGACCCCTTGTTCTCCCCCACTTTGCCTATGGGGGTGTGTCAGATTTATATGACATAGCTACTGTAGGCTATAGTGGGGTAGCACATATGGGGTACAGTTTTCTAGGGTTTACATTTGTACCCAACTTTCCCTTAGTCAAT
This sequence comes from Closterium sp. Naga37s-1, assembly GCA_947471745.1. Lineage (NCBI taxonomy): Eukaryota > Viridiplantae > Streptophyta > Zygnematophyceae > Desmidiales > Closteriaceae > Closterium > Closterium sp. Naga37s-1. The sequence goes on along the minus strand of CANJKZ010000314.1, from coordinate 613,029 downwards.
TCATTCCTCGTTTCTTCTCATTCACTTAGCGCATCGCTTCATAACGAGGCAGCGCAACTGTACCAATACTGCGTTAAGCTCGTATAGAGCACACAACTTGAACGTCAACAGTCACAGATAGTCAACGGTCGTGATTAGAGGTTACACGATGCAACATGGTAACTGTTGAGTATAGCAATAGTAGCAATGCAATACAGTTAATAAGGGAATTATTTATATATCCTTGTATCTGTATCTGAAAAACGTCTTGTTCTCTTTCAACTATTATTGATAAGGTCATTACAAAGACTTTGTTGTCTTCTCACAAACTTGATTAGCCTGATCCTATCCACTACTGTTCTATCAACAATTACCCTTATAATCACTGCAAGCTTGATATGTGTCAAGAGTTAACTATGCAAAAATGAGTGGCATTGAGAAGAAATGTGAGTACAATGAGGAAACCCTAAAGGGTTGTACTCACTAGAGTATGCTCCACTACAGCCTAGAGCATACAAACAACATTTGACACGCCCCCATGGGCAAAGTGAGGGATAGTAAACACAACAGACGGTCACAAAACCAGTCAAGCAAGAGAACAAAGCTAAGTAAAGCTCAGAGTGGATCTCAACTTTACCACACATTCTGAGCACAAGCAAGCGGTCACAAGGCCGGTTCACATGCATAGCTTATAAAGAGCAATTGCACTACGCTGATCACAACCTAGCAAGTGCAAACATGCAGGAATAGTCATATATATATCAGAGTACAAGGCAAGATCAAGAGACAAGCAGGTTAGGCAGAGTGGGCACAAGCCCAATAGCAGTGCAGAAAAGCTGATGATTACTAGACCCAAGTGCCTTGGTGAAGACATCAGCAGTATTAGCCCGTGTGGTCACGTAAGCAAGACAAAGCTGACCACACTGCTGCAGCTCTCGCGTGAGGAAGTAACGGAGAATAATGTGCATCGTTCTGTGCTACAGTCTCTAGTCCTGACACAAGGCAATCATGGACTTGTTGTCGACGTACAGAACTGGAGGAGAACGAGGCCACGCACCCAAGTCGGTCAGCAGGTAGGTCAGCCAGCGGAGCTCCTATGCAGCCATAGCCCCAGCGTAGATCTCGGCCTCGAACCTGGAACTAAGTACAGAAGACGAGCGGGTGGACCGCCAAGAGACGGAACCCGCGCCGAGGCTGAAGTTGTACCCCTGTGTAGACCAGTGATTTGTCTGGTCGCCAGCCCAAGAAGCGTCTGAGTGATCGGTGAGAACTACTGGACCGGGTACTCCAAGCACAAGCCCCATGCCTGATGTACTGCACAAACAACGTAGTACCCTCTTCGCAGCTTCCAAGTGCACCTTTCGGTGTCTACCGGGAGCCACGTAGCCAGCCAGGAGGCTGAGAGGGTACGCGAGGTCAGGTCGTGTGCACGTCATCAGGTACATGAGGCAACCCACAAGCTCTGGGTACGGACCACTCAGCTCTACGGACTCTTCCGAAGGTGGAGTTGAGAGCGAGGACTATGGCGAAGACCACGAGAAGTCGAAGCGCTGAAGAACCTGTTGCACCATGTGTGACTGAGTGAGGGTGATGGTGCGGCGTGCTCTGTCCCGGGTGATCTGCAAGCCAAGATAGCACCGCAGCTCACCCAGGTCAGTGCAGGTGTGTCTCTCGTGCAGCTCCCCTTTCACTGAGCTCAGAGCCTCAGTGTCAGTAGTAGCAAATACCAAGTCGTCAACGTACACGAGAACGTAGAACGGCGGCAGGGAAGTGTGTATAGGCAAGAGCAAACTATGCAGGAATGAGTATCATTGAGTAGGAATGTGAGTAACCCTAAAGGGTTGTACTCACTAGAATATGCCCCACTACAACCTAGAGCATACAAACATCATTTGACAATATGGGGTAGTCCAATTAGGTGGCCCTATTAAATACATGGGTGCAAATAAAACTCAATTGGGCACGAGTATATCGTAGTATGCAAGTGCAAAGAAAAAATCCTCTAGGCAAATTTGTTTTAATAAATTGTGAGTGAGCGAGCTTGCAAGCAAGGCCCAAAATTGGTTTTGGCCCATCCCGACTAATCAACGTTTCATGCCAGCTCTCCCGTGAGTCATAGGAAAAAGAATTATACCCTACCATAAACAGCCTAAAAAGACTTGTACACAGATTATGACAGTGTAAAAGCGTTCATAACCTGCCTGAATAGTTTTTAGTACTGAAATGACTACTTAAGGATGCCATACGCACCGTGATGCGAAGGGCAGCAGCAGGGCACTATGGATGGATAGCAGGTTACCTACGGGACACTTTCCTTGCTCACCCCTCCCTCCGCCCTTTCCTTTTGTGCTAAATAATTGGCTGGCTGGCAAGGCTTCTTCACGCTTCGCCCCCTTCCTAATAGCATCCACACTCATTTCTCTAAAAAAATCAAACGCAGATGTCCGCCCTATCGCAATTGGTGAAGTGCGCGTTCGCCTCATTTCTCGTTGCGTCGCTTTGATGTTCAAGGTGCAAATGTAGTCCCAATTTCTTCCCGATCTATAGCTACGGGTCGAAGTCTCCGCGGACACTAGTTCCCTCGTTTTGACATTCGGTCGTCCCTTGAGCTTCATCCTGACTGGGCTGTCCTGAACGTCGATGTTGCAAATGCTTCAATTTATTTCACCGCGGAGCCATGTTCATTTCCCTGCAATCTTCAGATTTCTCGTGCCTCATCCCATTCTTCCGACTTTTCTACTCCAGTCCCTCACCTCTCCTCTTCCACTCAGGCCCACTACGTCCCACAATTCAGTCACAGTGTGGGGTCCGCCAGGGGGATCCCTGCGGTCCTTTCCTCTATGCGACTACGCAGCAGCTAGCCATCCGCACCATCCGCAACGCCTTCCTTAATACCATGTGTATGCCATACGCCGATGGCTCATACCTCCTGGGACCCCCGCACCGCCTTGTAGTAGTCTTCACAGCCCCGCAGCCGCAATTTGTAGAGCTTGGCCTCAGTGTGCGGCCTGCAAAGTGCCAGGTGTGGGCCCCGCAGGGTTGGCCGGACCCGATTCAGCTACCTCCCGGTATCTCTCTCCAGGACAAGGGCATCATAGTTGCATGGGTTCCTGTACGCGAGGCGGATTTCATCACTGCTGAACTGCGCAAACGGCTGGCCTCCTTTAGAAATGCAGCCCCGTTGCTCCCTCGCCTAGAAAACCCACAAGTTGCTGCCCACCTATTGACTGCCTGCCTTTCAGCGAAACCCTCTTACCCTTTCCGCACAGTACCTCCAACTGAGGAAATTTTAGAACAGTACAATGACTGGGACGATCATCTTTTGGACACGCTGATCTCTCTCTTTCCGCCAAACGTTCGAGATCTTCACACCGCCGAGGGACAGTTAGCAAGGTCGCAGGCTTTCCTCCCGATCGGATTAGGAGGGCTTGGCATTCAGAGTACATGATTCACTCAGTTACGTCTGCAGCTGGGCACAGGCGATCCTAGTGTTAGACAACAACTTTTGTATCGAGAGCAACTGCTTCCTCCGTCCCTTCATAGCCACCGACACAGTTGATCGACTAGGTCCGCATGCCGCTCGCGCTCTAGCTGCCCTTCCTGATGACCTCCGCCACCTTGTTCCCCCCTGGTCCGCCTTCCTAGCAGGTTGTTCCCAGCCTTAGCCCAGCGCATCTCCGCACACGCAGCAGAGCAGCTGCGGGCAATCGCCACCCAGCACCACCAGCTGGTCTGTTTAACCTCCCTTCAGGTCTCGTCTAGCGCTTGGCTCACAGCTGTCCTATCTGCTCCCCGTTCTCAGTTGGAAACTGCTGACTGGCTTATAGGGACAGAATTGCGCCTAGGCTTCCCTATCCCTCACCTCCGTCTCCTTGAAATAGCCCCACCATGCTCATGCGGCCACACTAACACCGATCCTACACTCCCTTCTTATGCTCTTCGATGCCTTGACCTCCACGAGCCCACTCACGTGCATGCTGCAATAAAACACGAGGTAGGAAGGATAGCTAAAGAGCTCAGTTTCACAGTTCGTGTAAATGACTCCACTCTTCTAACAGATGCTATAGTTGACATCACCTGCCTCGATCCTTATGCTGGCATCAAGTGGGCCCTTGATATCTCCGTAGCTGACCCTCAGCAACCCACAGTCTCAGCAACAGTTACCCACACGGTAGGCTTAGCAGCGAAGCAGCGCAAATCTGAGAAGCAGCGACATTATGCAAAAGCTTTGCATGAGCGTCCAGCTGTTAAACTCATTCCTTTAGCACTAGAAACATTGGGATGCTTGGGCAGCGACTTCAAGGCAGCAGACTGTAATCGTCGTGCAGCAGTGCGTTATGTGGACTACGGGGCAGCAGACAGTGTCCTGGCCAACGCGTTTAAAACCTCATACGCACTTCTCATCTCCATGGCGCTACAGCGCGCGCAGGATAGGTCGATCCATCACGAGTGAAAGCTGCTTTCCCTGCTTCAGAAGAGACCATTTCTAGCGAAGACCCTTCATTTTCGGAGCTTTCGACCTTCAATGACAACGCTCCAGTCCTGCTTTACTTGTACAACCCCCGCATCTAAGGAGGTATAGGCAATATGGGTGTTATAGTGTACCTTAGGGTACTGCGTCTTTGATGTGCAGTTGTATGGATGTTTTGTCAGATCAGTTCTGTTCTGTTGGTTGTGTCACATGTCTGTCCCGTTTCTGTCCACTCCTCGATCTTACACGTCTCGTTGTCTTCACCGGTCCACCACCTCACCATATCATCACACCAAACCTGTACTGTGTCAATTCTATCCTACCTTATCTTCTTTCACTCAACCTTTCCTCTGCTTTGTTCACATATTCATGTCCTTCAACCATCTCTTTAGGAGCTTTTTTGGTTTTATTAGAAACATTTGTACATATTGTATATAAAACCACGTCCACAGGGACATTGTGAATAAATCATGTTTAGATGTATGGCTAGGTATTGAAAGATCGCAAGTTCAAATTCTGGCGGCGGTCGCAATGTTTTGCGGCTCCGGAAGGAAAATCCTCCCTACAGAGGATTCGGTATCAGTGAATTGTACAGCGCACCTTGATATTGGCAGGGTAACCGAAATCGTTGTCAGTGTAAATCAAAACTTAGCCTTCTTGCTCTAGGTTAAAAATTTTGATACCCTGTTTTTGCAACGGTAACTGGGAAAAAACGGCCGCCCAGCTTGCAAGGGGGGACTGGGGTAGAGGGGGACGCAGGCATGAGGACGAATGCATTCTAACCCCCCACAGCTGTACCAACACACCCTCAGTTGTCTTATGCCTTGACCTACCATCGCCACACGCCTTCACACTCCCCCACACACGCTTTGAGACGTGTCGCATATTATTTAATTGCGCATCATCAAAAGTGAATAAACGAAATGCCAAGAAATGGGAATGGTGCACTTATGCGAAAGTAACAGCGGGTGAAATGGGAGAGGGCGCCCCCCTTGGTTGTAGCGACTGCTTCTTGGCTCAACAAGAGAAAAGTTGCATAAGCAAGAATTGCAATTGCATCCTCCAATGAAGTCACCAAGGCAAGTGTCAGCTTATTGATTGTCGTGGTGTTATCATTGCCGTCGTGAAGAATCATTTGGTTATTGTTGTAGCTTGAGCTCTTTGTATTTTTTTGCTCTCGCATGTTTTTTTTTTTTTTTGCCTGTTTTTTTTTTTTTTAACTTCCGTCGAGCAGGTCATGTATTTGCTCCACGTGAATCTCAAGGATGGAAACCTGGAAAAAAAAAAAAAAAAAAAAAAAAAAAAACAGTATGTGCGAAATGCACAAATCCACAAACATTATGAAGGCCTTTCCGGTTCCAGTTTCTCGATATGAAAAAATACATATATGGAAAGGCACAGAGAACGCAATGTAAGGGTAGAGCTAGTTGCATAAAGTATATGCTATGTAAATCCACATGTTATCTACTTGCATAGAACTGTCAGAATGTGATATTTGTCTAGTCTGCAGCGGGGTACTCTATAGTGAGTACAGCCCGGTTAGGGTTTGCTATTTGTATCCCAACTGCCTGCTAGTGAAGACCTCTTCCTTTCATTTCTATTTTACCTAGCTACGTTGACATGCTATCAGAGCGTCTACGCTCCTGGCCTGTGGGCCCACCTGCTTCTGCTGCTGTACTGTATGTCGCGGGCCCCGTGACGCGCGACGTTTTTTCTTCCCGCCACGCGCTCGGTGCGCATGGCGGTTTTCTGCCCACCATGCGCTCGGGGCGCGTGGCGGGCGCGCGGCGGTTTCACGCTCCGTCGCGGCGCCCCCGGGGACCAGCGCGCCGCCCCCGTCGTCCGTCGCGGCGCCCCCGGGGACTGTCGCGCCGTCACCGTCGTTCGTCGCGGCGCCCTGGGGGACCCGCGCACCGCCCCCCGTCGCCCGTCGCGACGCCCCCGGGGACCCGCGCGCTGTCCCCCATCGCCTGTCGTGGTGCCCTCGGGGACCCGCGCACCGCCCCTTGACCTTGTGCGCCGCGGGGCTGCTTCCCCCCCGCCCCTCCCCTTTCTCCTTCCTCTCCCTCCTGCGTGTGCAACTATGGGGGTGGCGGGTATGGGGGTGGCGGGTATGGGGGTGGCGGGTATGTGAGCAGTCTCCTGCTCCTCCTCCTTCTCCGTCTCCCACTGCTACAGCTAACGCTGAGGGGGGTGGATGTGTGGGAGCCGAGGGAGTGGCGCTAGGGGGGTGCCGTGGGAGTGGAGCTAGGGGTGCATAGAGGGGTGCGTGAAAGGGGGTCTGCGACAGTGGGGGAGGTTGAACGGAGGTAGCCGTTGTGGAGCCAGCAGCGCCAGTAGTCCGGATGCCCTTGCTGTGGTAGCAAGCGAGCCCGTTGCGTCAGTCGCCCGTGGGTCCGTTGCTCCAGCCGCTCGTCTTAGCCGCGAAGCCAGTTACTCTAGTAGTCCGGGGCCCTTGCTCCGGTAGCCCGTGTGCCAGTTGCTCCAGTAGCCCGTGTGCCGGCAGCTTCATCCGCCGCCTCCAATCTCCTCTCCTCTCACAGTCCCTCATCTTCTTCACGAGTCCTCTATGTCTTCCACTAGCTTTGCTTGTGCTTGTGAACTTATTATGTGACTGCTTGCTGTGCTGATTATACCCCACTTTGCCTATAGGGGTGTGTCATAATGTGATATTTGTCTAGTATGCAGTGGGGTACTCTATAGTGGTTACAACCCGGTTAGGGTTTGCTATTTGTATCCCAACTGCCTGCTAGTGAAGACCTCTTCCTTTCATTCCTGTTTCACCTAGCTACTTTGACAACCAGCCTTTGAGTTCATTATTATGGATCGATTACAGCTCTCATCTCATGTTAAAACACGCCATGGATTTAAAACCAAAGGGGGCGGCCTGGATCGAGTACATCTCTGATATCATGTTAAAGTAGGAGTAACTTAGATTTAGGAGTCTAGGCTTAGGAGCCTAGGGAAGGAGGGTATTGAGAATGTTTTAGCGAGGGATGGCGAGAATGGGGCGGTTCACTGTGGATTGAAGGTACAAATAGGGAAAGAACAAAGCCACATGGAATACCACCTACGTGAGGTGAGATAAAACTACAATCTACACTGCAGGTAGTTATATTCTACACTGCAGACGGTTATAAGTAATATATTCTGACAGTTTTCATATCGGAATTCTCGCTTCTGTGCCCCGCAACAAGATCCCGCGTCCTGGCCGGCCGGCCGCCGGCCCGCGTTTACCAATGTGCCGGGGGGGGCGGCCGCCGGCCCGCGTTTACCAATGCCCCGGGGGGGCCAGGCGTTTACCAATGTGCCGGGGGGGGCGGCCGCCGGCCCGCGTTTACCAATGCCCCGGGGGGGCGCGGCGTTTACCAATGTCCCGGAGGGGGGGGGCGCGCGGCCGGCGGCCGGCCGCCGGCCCGCGTTTACCAATGTCCCGGGGGGGCGCGGCGTTTACCAATTTCCCGTGGGGGCGCGGCGTTTAACAATGTCCCGCGGGGGCGCGCGGCCGGCGGCCGGCCCTCGTTTAACAATGTTTGAGTCGCATACTGAGTCCCTGCCATTGAGCCCAATGGAGAATAGTGCATAACAAGTTATCATTATTACATCTTCTCGACATAATTAAGAACTGTTACTGCCTCTTTTATGGGAGGCACAATGAGAAACGTGAGTCCAATTACAATGTGTTGCTATAAATTTCGTCATTGATAATGTTGTATTTCTTACTGGATCGTTCATGCCATGCTTTTCTTGTTGCCACACCCCCACTTTCCATATTAGTATTTGTATTGGAAAATTCTTCGAGTAGACCGATAATATGTTTATTCTTGATGTCGATAAAGAAACCCGCAAGGTATCATGAAAGCTTGAAGCTGAGCAGTTGCACAACGCATAGGCAAAAAAAGTCATAAGCAGCTTACACACGTGCGCATATCAATGATGTAGTTACAATCGAGAAAAAACTTCTTGTGAGTGACCGTGCAATCCGCTTCAAGGTACTTGGAACAACGCGCAAGCTGGCCGGCCGGCTGGCCGCCTGCCTTACCATTTATCTTGTAATCACTACAATGTCAAATTACATATACTCCTTATCATTTATCTTGTAATCACTACAATGTCAAATTACTAATCACTTTTAGGGTTTCATACTTACTTTCTTGTACCACACATTCTGAAGTAACAAACGTTGGAAGGTAACTTGTGAGAGAGCAATCTTATTTCCCAATTGATCAGGAATAGGAAATAAAGAATGAACTAGAAAGGCCCAGACCCCTTCCTACTACCTACTGAAGTGCAGCCACCTTCCTCATGGCAAGGAGGGGTACACCTCCAATGGCCTTGCCCATGTGGCAACAATTAAGATTCTCATCCTATTATATTTACACAGCATGGATAAGAAATGCATAGCTATCACAAACCTGTGTTTGATGTTATTGGTTATATTTGCAGTGAGCAGCGGAAATGTTGTCGACTCATTTTTGGGCTGCTTTCTGATTGGTTGAATTAGTGTCGTGTTGAACTTACATAGGTTGTGTTTTGAACCAATTCAAACCAATTACGTAGGTTCAATTTTGCAGGAATGATCTGATTGGTTGGTATTCTGATCAACCCCAAATTCCACGCAAGTCTCGCTTCTCTTTTATTCTAAACCAATCACATTTCCACCTCTTTTCCCCCTCACTGCTGGTTCGATTTTTCGAGACCAGGGGGGGGTAGGTACGGATGTTGCATCCCCCCCCCTCCAGCTGGCAACGTCCTTGTTGCCGTGGGGTGATTCTTAGGACGAGTGTTGCGAGCACGACGAACCACATTATGACCAGGGTCAACACCATCCGCTGGTTGTGAGAGTGCCCGTTGAGCCAGGTCTTCCATGAAAGATTGAACCGCAGAATCAATTAAATGTTCTTTCGTCTCCCATGAGTTGTGTTTAGGCCCATAGCCTTTCCACTTAATGAGGAACTCTCATATAGTTCCGCAGCCGCGTTGTAGATCACGATGGAAAAACACTCGTTCGACTTTATCCTATAGTTCCTCCCCTAGGACGATTGTTGGTGGTGGTAAGTACTTGCCTTTTGCAATGTACTTGATTAACAGAGACACATGGAAGACATTGTAAATCTGAAGTGTATCAGGTAACTTGATTTTATAAGCTACCTCACCAACTCGTTGAACCACCTCGAAGGGCCCAATCCAGCGAGGGAACATATTTCATGCACCGAGTTGTTAACCGCAAACTCGACCATGGGCAACAACTCAAATGTCATGTGTTGGGATTATGAAAGAACGAAGCATCTGCTCAAAATGTGGTTAATACGTTCCGTTTGCCTATCTGTCTGTGGGTGGAACGCTGACGACATCTTAAGCTTCATTCTTGGTGTCTTGGCTACTTTACACCAGAATCGGCTCGTGAAGCGCATGTTTCGATCAGACACTAATCCACGTTGCAATCCGTGTAGGCCGAACACATGCGTCACAACCAACCGAGCCGTATCCTCTGCTGATACATCCGTTGTCGTGGACACAAAGGGTACAATTTTTGTAAGGCGATCTACAAACACGAGTATTGTTGTATACCCATCGCGGGTTCGTGGGTGGTCGGTGATGAAATCTAGTGAAACGTTTTTCCAAGGTTCACTCGGAATATCAAGTGGTTGAAGCAAACCTCCAGACTTATGTGTGTCCGGTTTGTTATGTGCGCATGTGTCACAACGTACCACAAATTGTTGGACATCACTACCGACTCCAGACCACCAATACACATCGCGTAAGGCCCACCGGGACTTATTCATGCCCAAGTGTTCTCCATATTTTGTGGCGTGCACCTCTTCCACAATATCGTTCCGCAGATTGCCTACATGAGATATCGCAATCTCTTTGTTCGCCACCAAAGATCGCAGCCTTCGCTTATACGTTCTGCCGGTTTCTCGAGCACTCAGATCTCTTCGAACTCCACGGCGTACTGCTGAACGGTGCGGTTTCCGCATTGCAGCTTCTCAAGGCGGCTTTGCACCTCCAGCTGTGTCGGCTGGACCTAGAAGGCTTGCTTGAGTGCAGATGCGAATTCCTCCCAACCAAACTGCTTCTTATCCACCTCAGCCTGGAGCTTACTGCCATACACCACTCGCTGTGCAGTCTAGTCCAGCACGGTGATGGCAGCGACGACACGAGCGTCGTTTTGGACGTTATGAGCCGCGAACAGGTCAATCATCATCGACATTCACGCCGCCGCGTCCGTCTTTCCATGGATGAATGGCGGCAGGGTAATTGGCAGAGAGCCAAAAACCTGCATATTCGGCTCAGCAACGCGCTGCGTAGAAGGTCCGGGGTCATCCGCCACACCACCTGAGCGAGAAGGGTGGGTGCGACCGCTAGCAGAGTAGGCAGGCGGGTTCGCTCGTAATGCATTGCGAAACATGGTCTCCCTTTGAAGGACCCTGAAAGCCTCCCGCAGCTCATTGATCTTTGAGGTCTGTCTCGCCAGCTGATGAACATGCTCCCGTACGATGTGCTTCATGTTCTTAAGCTCAACTTCGAGGTACTTGATTTTGTTGTCCTGGTCAGAGAGCTTCCCCTTGAGTGTAGAGATGAGTGACTGCTGCTGCCGGATGCGTGTATTTTGCTCAGCAGCATGATCTTGCAGCTTAGCCATTTCAGCATACAGAATGTCCTCTTCGCCATCCAACTCAATGTCATCCTCTTGAGACTTCGCTTCCTACCCCTTTGAATCTTCAACAGCTTGAGGGTCCTTAGCATGTGAGTTTTCAGCAGGTTTTTTTTCAGCAATCTCCTCATCCATGTCTTCTACACAGAAGCTTCAAGTTTTGCATGAGAATTGTTGCCTCCACCAGCATTGGAGATGGTAGAAGCCATTTAGAACAGAGTCACTTTTAAAAAAGAAGTTACAGATCTACTGCAATTTGTTATCACCGCAGTGAATGACCAAGATTTTCTCCAAATAAAAAACCACAACAGATAGAAAAACCAAAACAACAGTAGGAAAAACCACTCCGTTGCAAAATATCCTTACCACCGCGGTGGATATGGCAAGAACAATCACAAAGTGATTGTCTTCAACAGATAAGGTTAATCCACACAAGTTGCTAATAACCAATTTCTTCACAGTGGCTCCAGAAGTTCCACTAGCAGGGAGGGAGGGAGGGAGCAGAAGTCTTGGAGAAGCTTCCATATTCTATATAATAGGGAAATTACAATGAAAATCACCACTCCTCCAAGAAAAAGAAAAACTAAAATCCTCTTAGATGCCCACAAAAAGAGGATCCTCCTATAGCTCTGAATACCAATGTAACAAATTTGAAAATTAAAAGGGCATTTACTCATTTATCAAGAGGTTTCAGTACAAAACAGAGAATAGCAGCTCATGCAAGTTACCAAGTCTGGAGAGTGTTGAGAGATGCAGTAACAAACTATGGAATGTAACATGTGAGAGAACAATCCTATTTCCTAATCAATTAGTTGGGGATAGGAAATGAAGAATGAACTAGAAAGGCCCAGACCCCTTCCTACTACCTCCTAGGGTACAGCCACCCTCCCCATAGCAAGGAGGGGTGCACCTCCAAGGGCCTTGCCCATGTGGCAACAATTAAGATTCTCAACCAATGATATTCTAGACAGCATGGATAATGCATAGCTATCACAAACCTGTGTTTGATGTTATTGGTTGTATTTGCAGTGAGCAGCGGAAATGCAGTCGACACACTTTTGGGGCTGCTTTCTGATTGGTTGAATTAGTGCTGAGTTGAACTTACATAGGTTGTGTTTTCAACCTGTTAATACAGAATCAATTTTCTGTATATCAATCAGCCGGTTTATCTCCTGGGAGTGTACAAGTCATTTGAGGCGAGAAGCGTTGAGGCGGATCTTTATTATTGAAGTGTCCAAGGGGATTTAGCTTTGACCAATGGGAGGCGTCGGTTCGGTTCATAGACTCGGTTTGACTCGACTGATCGATCGAGCAAAAGGCATCACGGAATTCCCGTTCGCGCTGCGAGCTCGTTGGTGCTCAAAGCGACGAATTTCGACTACACTGATTGGTCAACGTTCGCGCAGCGAGTTCGTCGTTCTGAACAGGTTCCGAACATGTTCATAACAGGTTTCGAACATGTTCAGAACAGGTTCCGAACATGTTCAGAACAGTGTTCGAGTAAGTTCGTAACATGCCTCGAACAAGCTGACGCGGCTGAAGCAGAGGGCAGCTACTCGCGCGCCGACATTCTGAGAGCTGCACTCCCGCCATCTGGAACTCGTCAACCGAGAAAGTGCTCACGACTCGAGCGATCAAAGTACGTGGTGAAACTGCTCACGCCACCAGCATTTCAAGCGAGGAGATTGGCCCAAATCAGCACGCATGTTCAAGACAGCGAAGCTGACTCAAATAAACATAACGGATCGATCGGAGTCGTTATCAGAAGAGCGCGAAAATCACAACGGATCAATGCCGTTAATAAATCTCGCGCGAACGGTTGAAATATTCGCCGGCAAATCGCAACCTAGCTGAGTCACAAAATAAAACGAGGGAAACGCGAGAATTGCTCGCGCCTCGCTAATGATAGGAATTGCTTAGAGATGTTAGATATCTAGCAATAGGATCAGCCTAGAGAACATATAAATGTATATCTTGAATGTTAAAGAGAAACTCTGCCACATATTTACTCTCACACGCTACTATCAGATTTGACGTCTGACGGACTCTCTCCCTACGCCGTGACAAGGGCTTCCACTGTTGAAACTCTACTCTACTGAATCGCTCTTTCTACAAACTCGGACCCTTGGATAGGGGCTGACTTTAGTCAGGCACCCAAGGACCCTCGGAGGTGACCCCGAGAAGAGTTGTTTCAGAAATTGTAGAACCATCAGCAGTAGGAACTAAGTGATTTTATAGTAACAGAACCAACTCAACCTACGTAGGTTCAAATTTGCAGGAATGATCTGATTGGTTGGTTTTCTAATCAACCCCAAATTCCACGCAAGTCTCGCTTCCCTTTTATTCTCAACCAATCACATTTCCACCCCTTTCCCCCCTCACTGCTGGTACGATATATCGAGACCAAGGGGGGCTAGGTACGGATGTTACAGCGTTGCTCCTAGTGCGCCTCACCTCATTCTCACGTGCGCGTCACCCTGCTTTCGCGTGCGCGCATTGCCCCGCGCTGCCCTTTGCGTGACAAATTATATGTTTATTAGTATATAGGGTGTAGTGAATTGCATCTTAGGGGGTACACGAGTACCTCGACACTCTGCTTGTATCCCCCTCTTGACCTAATCTAGCCATTCCTAGTCTACTATTATGACATGGTTTCACAGCTTAGGACTGTTCCTAACATGTGCCGTTTTTTTTTTTGGGGCTGACCGTCGCACGTTATTCTTGCTGCCCCACTGTCTCACTGCCTCGCTGCCTCACACGTTGCTGCGCGCGCGCATCGCATGTTGTTGCGTATGCCCCTCGCTTTTCTGATGCCCTGAAAACCCCACGCGCCGTCTCCACGCGTCCTGTTGCTGCGCACGCGCCCCGCGACCCCCCTTGCCTCACTGCCCCGTTGCGCCCCCGCCTCGCTGCCCCACTGCTGCCCCGCGCGCCGCGCTTCGCTGCCGCGTGCCCCACTGCGCCGCCGCCTCGCTACCACGCTGCTGCTCTGCACGCTGTGCCTCACTGCCGCGCGCCTTCCACTGCTGCCTCTGCTACAGCCGCTGCTGCAGCCGCCGCTGCAACCACCACAATAGCCTCCACAGCAGCCGCGACAGCCTCTGCATCCACCACAGCAACCGCCGTTGCATCCGCCACTGTGAAGAATAAGAACAAGGAATGTTTAGAACAAGAAAGAGGGGTTGCACTAGCAAGCAGTTGAGTACATATAGCAAACCCTAAGTTGGGCTGTACTCGCTATAGAGTACCCCACTGCAGGCTAGACAAATACTGCATTCTGACACACCCCCATAGCCAAAGTGGGGTGTAATCAGCACAACAAGCATGCATAGGAATAGTTCACAATGATAAGTAAAGCTAGAGGCTATCACAGAGGGCAAGTGAGGAGGAGGAGAGACTGTGGGGGCGAGAAGATGGGAGGCGACTGCTGAAGCTGCAGACACACAGGAGCTGCTGGCTCAGTGGCTACCGAAGCAAGGGCCTGGACTACAGGAGTAACTGGCTCCGCGGAGATTGTAGCCTCCTGACTGGAGCAACTGACCCACAGGCGACTGGCGACTACCGGAGATTGTAGCCTCCGGACTACTGGCGCTGCTGGCGACACGACGGCCGCCTCCACTCAACCTCCCCCAGCTGCCCCACGCCCCTATCACACACCCCCTGCTGCACCCCTAGCTCCACTCCCACGACACCCCCCTAGCACCACTCCTCCGGCTCCCACACACCCACCCCCCTGAGCGGCAGCTGCAGCAGCGGGAGACGGAGGAGGAGGAGGAGTAGGGGACGGCGCACACAACCGGCACCCCCACAACCACCACCCCCACACTCCCCACCCCCAAACCCTAAAACGGGTGACACGGGGTAGGAGCGCGGGGGACGGCGAGGGGGACGGCGCGCGGCCCCCAGGGCGCCACCACGGGGCAGCGAGGGGCCGCGCGCGGCTCCCCAGGGCGCCGCGACGAGGCAGCGGGGGGGTCGCGCACGGCTCCAGGGGCGGCGCGCGGGTCCCCGGGGGCGACGCGAGGGTCGACGGGGGCGGCGCGCGGGTCCCCTGAGGCGACGCGAGGGTCGACGGGGTGCGGCGCGCAGGTCCAGCGGGGCCGGCGCGCCACGAAGAAAAGGGGCCGCGCTCCTCGGGGCGCGCGCCAGAGAGGAAATCCACGAAAAATACGTCGCACGCCACGGGGCGTGCGACAGAACGAGTAGCAGCGGAAGCAGGTTGGTGGGCCAACAGGCCAAGGAGGGACAGGCTCTGATAGCATGTGAAGAATAAGAACAAGGAATGTTTAGAACAAGAAAGAGGGGTTGCACTAGCAAGCAGTTGAGTACATATAGCAAACCCTAAGTAGGTCTGTACTCGCTATAGAGTGCCCCACTGCAGGCTAGACAAATACTGCATTCTGACAGCCACAATAGCCGCCGCTGCATCCCTTTCAACCGCTACAACCACTACAGCCGCCACAGTAGCCACCGCTACAACTGCTGCTATAGCCTCTTCAGCCATTGCTATAGCCGCTACTGTAGCCGCCGCTACAGCCACTTCAGCCGCAGCCGCGGCCGCTTCTATCGCTGCCGCAGCCGCCACCGCTGCTACATCTGCTGCTGCTGCCGCCACCGCTGTAGCCGCCGCTGCAGCCGCCGCTGCAGCCACTACTACCGCTGCTACAGCAGCTGCCGCCACTGCCACAGCCGCTGCCGCTGTTGCCGCTACTATAGCCGCTGTCGCCGCCCCCGTCTCTAGCTACTACTGCTGCTATAGCCGCTACTGCCGCTACAACTGCTACTGCCGCCCTTGCCGCCATGGCCGTGTCAGAACTATATTGTTGGCTGTAGTGGGGCACTCCTTTATGGGGTACAGCCCTATTAGGTTTGCTATACAAACCTTGTACCATCCTCATTGTTTTCATTCTCGTTTCTACTTTCTCACATGGTTTCAGAGCAGGTTCCTTAGTGGGAACTTTTTTTTAGGGCCCACCGTGTTCGTTATCTTTTTTTTCCTGCCCTGCCCGGAGCGCGCATCGCGCCTGCCTCGCCTGCACCGTCGCGCGCTCTGCCCTACTGCCGCCCTTCGCGGCCCTACCCTTAGCGACCCGCCGTAGGCCCGTCACCGCCCTTAGCGGCCCGCCGTAGGCCCGTCGCCGCCCTTTGCGGCCTGCCCTCGCCGTCGCCGCCCTTAGCGGCCCGCCCCCGTTGTCGCCGCCCGTAGCGGCTCGCCCGCACCGTCGTCGCGGCCCTGCCCTACCCGCCTGCTGCGGCATGCTGCTGCCGCTCGTACGGCCCTGCTTTGCCGCAGCCTCGGCGCCGCCCTTCCCTGCAGCTGCCGTGACGCGGCCCTGCCCTGGAGCCGCCCAGTCGCGGCCCGGCCCTGCCGTCTCGTCGCGGCCCCTGCCCTGCCGCCTCGTCGCGCCCCCCTGCACTGCCGGCCCGTCGCGGCCCCTGCACAGCCGCCTCGTCACGACCCTGCCTAACGCGGCCCTGCCCTGCAGCCGAGTCACGGCCCTGCCTTGCCGCCTCGTTGCGGCCCTGTCTGTCGCGACCCCTGCCCTGCCGGCGCGCCACGGCCCTGCCCTACCAGTCGCGGCCCGACCCCACTCCCGCCCCTGGTAAGCGCACCGCCGCACCCGCGCCGCCCTGCCGAGCCGCGCCGCCCTGCCGAGCCGCGCCGCCCTGCTGAGCCGCGTAGCCCTGTCGAGCCGCGCTGCCCTGCCGAGTCGCGCTAATACTGCTGCTGCTGCTGCTACTGCTACTACTACTGCCGCCATGGCCAACCCTAATGTGCTTACCTTTGATGCTAAGGTCGAGCGGTAGATTTCGAGGTCTGGGTCGATGATCTGCAGATTTTTCTGCAGTGCGACTCTAGGGACAGAGTCTCACTGTTCGATCACACGCCCGGCGTATCTGTCGCACCTGCTGCCGATGCTGACCGAGCTGTTCGCTCGCAGTGGACCACGCGTGATGCTGTCAGAATATTATGCTCTAGCCTGTAGTGGGGTGCTCTATAGCGAGTACAACCTTTCTAGGGTTTGCTATTTGTATCCTCATTCTTGCTAGTGCAACTCCTCCTTCTTTGCCTAAACTGTTTCTTGCCTAGCTAGGGCTTTCCTAGCTATGGCGCCTTCTTCTACTGCTTACTTTCACATGGTATTAGAGCGATATGCTCCTGGCCTGTGGGCCCCACCTCACTGCTTCCGCTGCTACTGCTACTCCCTGTCCGCCGCGCGCCCCGTGGTGCGCGGCGTCGAAATTAGGTTTTTTCAGCCCGCCGTGCGCCCCGAGGCGCGCGGCGGTTTTCTGCCCGCCGTGCGCCCCGAGGCGCGCGACGGGTTTCTGCCCCGTCACTCGGCGCGTCGCCCCCAGGAGGCGCTACGACGGGCGACGGGGACCCGCGCGTCGCCCCCCGTCGCCCGTCGTGGCCTGCGCGCGGCCCGTACAGCCGGCGCGCGGCCCGTACGGGCTGCGCCAGGCCTGCGCGCGGCCCGTACGGGCTGCGCCAGGCCCGCGCGCGGCCCGTACGGGCTGCGCCAGGCCCGCGCGCGGCCCGTACGGGCTGCGCCAGGCCCGCGCGCGGCTCGGGCCGCCTGCGCGCGGTTCGGGAGGCTGTGCCAGGCCCGTGGGCGGCCCGTTCTTCGCTGCCCCTGTCCTCCCCGCTGTCCCCCGTGCTTCTGAAGGCGCCCCACCCCTCCTTCTGCCCGTTCTCCTGGATTAGGGTTTGGGGGTGGGGGGTATGGGGGTGCAGCTTCTGTGTGCCGTTCCCTGCTCCTCCTCCTCCTCCGTCTCCCTGTGCTGCAGCTGCCGCTGAGGGGGGGTGGACCTGTTGGAGCCGTCGGAGTGGTACTAAGGGAGGGTGAAGGGGGAGTGGAGCTAGGGGTGAAGCAGGGGGTGTGTGTCAGGGGGGGTGGTACTGTTTGGGGGAGGTTGAACGGAGGTTGCCGTCGTGTCGCCAGCAGCACCTGTAGTCCGGGGAGTTGCTCCGGTAGCCCAGTCGTAGCCACCTGTGCCAGTCGCCCGTGGGTCCGTTGCTCGTCTGCCGCTACTTTTAGTCGCGGGGCCAGTTACTCCAGTAGTCCGGAGCGCTGTTCCGGTAGCCGCTGTGCCAGTGTGCCTCCTGTTGCCCGTGTGTCTGCAGCTTCAGCCGTCGCCTCCTATCTCCTCTCCTCTCACTGTCCCTCCTCCTCCTCACTTGCCCGTTGTGACTACCACTAGCTTTGCTCATAATTGTGAACTTTAAACTATTGCTTCCTGAACTTGTGCTCAGAATGTGTGGTGACATTGTGATCCACCCTGAGCTTGTTCTGCTTTGTTTGCTCTGCTGATTACACCCCACTTTGGCTATGGGGGTGTGTCAGAATATTATGCTCTAGCCTGTAGTGGGGTGCTCTATAGCGAGTACAACCCTTCTAGGGTTTGCTATTTGTATCCTCATTCTTGCTAGTGCAACTCCTCCTTCTTTGCCTAAACTGTTTCTTGCCTAGCTAGGGCTTTCCTAGCTATGGCGCCTTCTTCTACTGCTTACTTTCACAGATGCTGCTGCTCGTCTTGCTGTTCGTAGCCACTTTAGCCAGTACAAGACTGCTCAGACACTGTATGACGCTGTTGTTGCGCGCTACTCCTCCCCTGCCACTGCTGCCCTTAGCCGCCTCATGCTGCCGTACCTGTTCCCTGACCTAGCCGCTTTTGCCACAGTCGCTGACCTCATCACGCACCTCCGCACTAGTGACACCCGCTACCGGGCTGCGCTTCCTTCCGAGTTCTGTGCCACGAACCCTCCCCCTATGTACATCACCCTCTACTACCTCGTCACCTGGCTCCTTGACTCCCTTCGCTCGGTCAGGGACCACTTCTTCTCCCTTTACCCCACCAAGCTCACCGTTGACCTCCTCGAGGAGCGTCTCCTTGTAGCTGAGAAGAGTTAAGTCGTTGTAGGAGCCTATCGTGGTGACCCTCGCGCCCCTTTCTTTGAGGGGTGCTCCCCCGTACCCCTTTTGCCCACTGTTGCCTCTGCTGCTGCTGTCGACCTCGTTGGCACCGAGTCGGTCGGCACTGCGTCTGCTCCTAGTGGAAGGCGCCGCAGCGGCAAGGGCAAGGGGGGCAAGGGTGGTGGAGGGGACGGCGGGGGAGGCGGTGGTGGCGGTGGAGGCGACGGAGGGGGTGGGGGTGGCGGTGGGGGTGGTTGCGGGAGTGGGGGCTTCGGTGGCGGTGGGGGAGGTGGAGGCGGCGGCGGCAGCGGCAGTAGGGCTGGCGGCGGCGGTGGTGCGGGTTGGGGTGGCGCTGTGCAGCGGGGAGGCTTTGGTGGCAGCCAACGTCAGCAGCAGCAGCGTTCTCGTGCGACCCTGTCGCCCCAGCAGCTTTGTGAGTGGTACGCTGGGCGTGCGAGGTCTGGGGGTGCTGGTCCCTGCACTTACGCTCTCCGCACCGGCAAGCGCAGTGGGGAGACGTGCGGAGGGCCGCACGCCACGCACCGCTGTTTCGGCCGCCTGACTGACGCCTGGCGTGCACAGTTTCCTGACGCCACTGAGCTCCCTCGCTGGGGTGATCTTCTTAGGTCGGGGGTTGCTATCTTTGATCTTGAATATGATGCTATCCTTGCTGCTATGTATGCTGTGACTATTAGTGCTGAGGGTGACTGTTACCTGTGTGTTCCGCCCGACCCAGGCATTGATGCTGCTGCTCTAGGTGCTAGTGAGTCTGTTGCTCCAGGTGCTGGTGAGTCCGCTCTCTCAGGTACCGCGTCGGCTCAGGTCTTGCACACTTTCACCCTTGACTCGGGTGCTTCCCGGTCCTTCTTTCGCGACTGCACCACACTCACGCCGCTCAGTCGGCCAGTGGCAGTCTCCCGGGCTGACCCCTCTAGGGTTCCGGTCCTTGCACACTCCTCCACGGTTCTGCCGTGTCCGGCGGTCCCGTCTGGCTCTCTGTCTGGCCTCCACCTCCACTCGTTCTCCACGAACTTGGTGAGTGGAGCTGACCTTCAGGACGCGTGGGTTGACCAGTTCACTCCTGGAGGTCAGCGGGTGATCCACTGTTCGTGTACTCGGACAGGTCAGCACCTGGCCACGTTCACCCGTCAGCCTGGGTCAAGCCTGTACACCCTGACTACCGTGTCTCCTCCGGTTGCTGAGTCTGGTCAGGTAGCCGCGTCGAATCAGGTGTTTGCTGCAGCGTCCCGATCTGGTCCTGAGTCTGCCCCCTACTCGTGTCGCCTCCTGTCTCACCAGACTCTCCTCTTGTCACTGGTCTTCCCCGATCTCTCCCTCCCCTTCCCCCGGGCCTGCCCCTACCTGCGTCCCTTGCATCGAGGGGCGGCAGCGCGCCGCTCCTCACTCCTCCGAGTTCCCACCGACGGAGGCTCCCCTGCAGACTCTTCACATGGACGTGTGGGGCCCAGCCCGCGTCCGTGGACAGGGTCACGAGCGCTACTTTCTGCTGGTCGTTGACGACTACTTGCATTACACCACAGTCTTCCCCTTGCGCCGCAAGGGTGAGGTCACTGAGGTGCTGATCGACTGGATCCGCGCTGCTCGTTGTCAGCTCAGCGAGAGTTTCGGCTCGGACCATCATGTTCTGCGTCTGCACTCCGACAGAGGTGGAGAGTTTTCCTCCGACCTTCTGCGAGCCTTCGGTCGTGCGGAGGGCATCCTCCAGACGTTCACGCTTCCTGCCTCTCCACAGCAAAATGGGATTGCTGAGCGCCGCATTGGCATGGTCATGGACGTCGCTCGTACGTCCATAATCCATGCGGCTGCTCCCCATATTCTTTGGTCGTTCGTGGTTCAGTATGCGGCGCATCAGCTCAACCTCCAGCCTCGGGTCTCCATGCCGGAGACCACACCTACTCTGCGGTGGACGGGGAAGGTTGGCGATGCGTCTGCGTTTCGTGTCTGGGGATCTCGAGCTTTTGTCCGCGACTTGTCTGCGGACAAGCTGTCCTCCCGTGCTGTTCCCTGCGTCTTCCTTGGCTTCCCCCCCTTGCGCCTGGTTGGCAGTTTTACCACCCCACCTCGCGCCGTGTTCTGTCCTCTCAGGACGTCACGTTTGACGAGTCGGCTCTTTTGTCAACATATATTTTATATGTTTAGTTTTTGTTAGTCTAGGTGTACCATTTCATATTCCTAGGGTTAGCTATATCCTCTTGTATCTCGTTTCCCTTAGTAAATATTTTCACCCGTTCTAGTCTCGACATGGTATAGAGCTAGTCGACCCTATGGGCCCACCGCCCCGTGCCCCGACCTGGGAACGTAGCCACTTAATACCCGAAGCGCCCTGCTACCCCCCCCTTAGCTCGCGCGTCACCCGTAGTGCCCTGAGCGCGTCATCCGTTTAGCCCAGAGCGTCACCCGTTTTTTTTCACCCGCGCCTCACCCGTTTTCTGCCCCGTGCGTAGCTCGCCAGCCCGCTAGCGCGCAGCAGGCCCATGCGCACGTGCAGTCGTAGCCGCACATGCGACCGCGCGCACGCGCAGCATTAGCCGCACGCACGTGCAGCATTAGCCGTACGCACGCGCGGCATTAGGAGCACGCACGCGCGGCATTAGCAGCATGCACGCGCGGCCATAGCTGCACGCACGCGCAGCAATAGCCGCACGCACGCACAGCCCGCCAGCTGCGGTACCGTCTCACCCGTCCCCGCTGACCCACCTGGTGCCCGCTGTACCACCCGTCCCAGCCGCCCCACCAGTTACTCTCCCCCGCCCAGAACCGTACAGCACCGCGTAGAAACGCACAGAACCGTACGACACCGCCCAGAACCTTACCTGCTGACCCATCCGCACCAGCCAGAGCTGCTACCCCACCCCGTACTCTCCACCGCACTGAACCGTGCAGAACCGCGCAGAACCGGGCAGAACCGCACAGAACTGCGCAGAACAGCACAGAATCGTGCGGCGCCGCCCAGAACCTTACCTGCTGACCCACCCACACTAGCCAGAGCTGCTACCCCACCCGGTACTCTCCCTCGCACAGAACCGTGCAGCACCGCACTGAACAGGGCAGAACTGCACAGAACCACGCAGCACCGCACAGAACTGCACCCACTGCCCCACCTGTACCAGCCAGAGCTGCTGCCCCACCCGTTCCCGTCACCACACCAGTAACCAGCCGCTATCCACCTCACTGAACCACCTGGTACCGCTCTCAAACGTACTAGACCCCACCCGAGCGTGCCCGTTCATTGCCCTCGCGCCAGGGCCTCCTCCCATGGCCACTTCTCGTATTCTCACGTTTGATCCTGAGGGTAGGCCGGTAGACTTCCCAGGATGGCTCCGCAAACTCAAGCTTTTCCTAGGGAGTAGGATCGAGAACGACGTTCGCCTTCTGGACCATGCCACGGGCAAACTCGTAGCCCCGAAGGAACCCGACCCCTTAGGTTCCTCCCCGTCGGACGAAGAGGAAGCTCGCTTTGAGAAGCTGCAGCTGGCGGCCAGTCGGTGGGCGGCGCGGGACGACGCCACAGTGCTCGCCATCACCGATCTCCTGCCCCTGACAGAGCAGCAGCACTTCGAGCAGGAGGTGACGGCCAAGGGCCTGTTTGATGCTGTCGTCAAACGTTATTCCACCCCAACCACTGCTTCCCTCGGTCGGCTTGTACTGCCCTTCCTATTTCCTGACCTGCCCTCGTTTCACCGCGTCCCTGACCTTGTGCTGCACTTGCGCTCGCTTGATGCCCAGCTCCGTTCTGCTGCCCCTGATGATGCCCTACTTGCCGCCAACCCCCCCCCGATGTGGATGACACTGTACCTGCTGTCCACCCGCCTCCCTGACCGTTTTGCTACAGCCCGTGACCACTTTCTCACTGTTAACCCCATGTCCCTCACCATTGACCTCTTTGAGAAGAGGCTCACTGCTGTTGAGGACCTTGCCCGTTCCCTTGCTGCTGCCTCCGGTACTGCCCTCCCCCCCATCTTTGAGGGATGTGCTCCGTCCTTCCTAGCTTCCCCTGTCGATTCGGCGTCTGTTGCCACTGTACCAGAGGTGGCAGCCGTTGCCCTTGGCAACAAAGGGGGCAAGAAGGGGGGTAAGAAGGGAGGAGGTGGTGGCAGTGGTGGGGGTGGCGGAGGGGGCGGTGGTGGGGGTGGCGGAGGGGGCGGTGGTGGAGGTGGCGTAGGGGGTGGTGGTGGAGGAGGTGGAGGGGGTGGGAGTGGTGGAGGAGGCGGAGGAGGAGGCAGTGGAGGTGGAGGTAGTGAGGTCCCCCAGCAGCAGCAGCCTCACCAGCAGCAGCCGCAGCAGCCGCAGCCACAGCAGCAGCGGCAGCAGCAGTTCCAGGGCCAGCGCCAGCAGACGCCGCAGCAGCAGTGGAGGTCCCCTGGACCCGGGAGCTCTGTCAGCAGCAGCGGCCCGCCCAGCTGGACGTCGCGTGGTCCAGCCCAGCACCCCCCCTGCCAGTATAGGGTGCTGACTGGGCCGCGTGGAGGCTACCCTTGTGGCCGCTTCCACCCCCCGGGTCAGTGCTTTGCACAGCTCACTGACCGCTACCGTGCGCAGTTTGGCCCCACCCGCACTGTCCCTGATTGGGCCTCACTGGCTCGTTCTGTTGGCCCGCAGTTGTATAGCATGACTGCACCTCAGTTAGATGAGGCTGTGCGTTCTATGTCTGTGATGTATGCCGATGACTCTATTGTTGATGATTTTGCGTACTATTCCTGTTTCTCTAGCTTAGGTGCTGTAGAGGTTGCTAGTGCTTTCCCTGCTAGCGTAGCTTGTCCAGGTTCGACCACCGAGACTGCGTCCCTGTCGTTCACACTCGACTCTGGGGCGTCCAGCTGTTTCTTTCGTGACCGCGCCGACCTCACACCACTACGCACCCCCGTCACTGTTGCCTTGGCCGACCCCTCTGTGGGACCTGTGGTTGCTCGCAGCACCACCACTCTCCCGTGTCCGGCTGCTCCCTCTGGGGTCCTTACAGGTTACTACACCCCCTCGTTCTCTAGGAACCTGGTGGGTGTCAGCCACCTCCACGACCTCGGAGTAGTCACCACTTTTCCCTTAGAGGAGTCAGTTGCCTCCTGCACAGTCGGTACCACTGGGGCCCCTCTGGCCACCTTTCGCAGGGAGCCGGGCTCTGGTCTGTACTCACTACACACCGGGTCCCACCACACTGGGTCAGGTCTGGTCAGGTCAGGTCAGGTAGCCGCTGTGTCGTGTGACTGTCGGTCCCTCACCCACCCGTCGGTCCTCTGGCACCACCGTCTAGGTCATCCGTCGTTCCCACGTCTCAGTAGGATGGCACGTCACCGTCTGGTCTCAGGTCTCCCAGCGTCGCTTGCCCCGCTTCCCCGCTCTCCAGCGCCGCCGTGCACTCCTTGCGTCGAGGGTCGGCAGCGCGCTGCCCCTCACTCCTCCTCGTTCCCCCCCACCACGTCTCCCTTCCAGACCCTGCACTTGGACGTCTGGGGCCCCTCCCCGGTCCTTGGCCCACGTCAGGAGCGCTACTTCCTGATTGTGGTGGACGACTACTCCCGCTACACCACGGTTTTCCCTTTGCGACGGAAGGCCGACGTGCCTACCGTCCTCGAGCCGTGGCTACTAGCGAGGGGTGGCGCCCAGGGCCTGTGTGGGCTCCGTCTACACTCGGATCGTGGTGGTGAGTTCTCTTCCACTCGACTGGAGACGTTCTGTCCGGGTCGGGGGATTATCCAGTCTTACACGTTACCAGCCTCGCCGCAGCAGAACGGGGTAGCCGAGCGTCGCATCGGCCTGGTCATGGAGGTTGCCCGGACCTCCATGTGCCATGCCGGTGCCCCCCAGTTCTTGTGGCCCCAGGCAGTCCGCTACGCCGCGCACCAGCTGAACCTGTGGCCTAGTGACGCACGGCCACGGGTGACGCCGGTCTCCCTTTGGACAGGTTCTCCGGGCGTAGCAGCTGACTTCCGTGTCTGGGGCTCTCTGGCTCACGTTCGCGCCCCTGGCGCGAACAAGTTGTCTCCGTGCACCCGTGCCTGCGTCTTTCTTGGTTTCCCTTTGGACGCCTCCGGCTGGTTGTTCTACGACCCGGCCACCTACCAGTTCTTCGCTTCTCAGGACGTCACGTTCGACGAGTCTGTCTGTTACTACAGGAGTCGCCCCCACCGAGGTACTGAGGCCTTTTCCCCCCCGCTGTTCCTCACCCTTGAGCCCCCCCCAGTCGCCCCGGTAGCCCCCCCCCCTTCGCGTCCTGCCCCGTCAGGTGTGTCGCACGTCACTCCGCAGTCGTCCCCCCCGCAGCGTCCAGTCCGTGTCGTGTTTGAGGGTGCGGGAGGTGCAGTTGCGGAGGGTGAGGGTACTGGGGCTGCAGGAGCTGGTGGTGTCGGCTCTGGGGGTGCAGGGGTTGTGGGTGTGGAGGTCACTCCCGTGGAGGACACGGCAGCCTCGAGCCGGCGGCCTCGCCCCGCGTCACCCCCTGGCTTCCCGTCCGTCCCGCAGTTCCCTCCTCGTTCTTCTCTGCGGCTGGTTTCTGCGGAGCCCGGGGGTGCTACTGTGGGAGGCACTGGAGGCTCCGGGGGTGTCGACGGTGGAGGTGTTGGTTCTGGGGGTGCTGGAGCTGGAGGCACTGGCACTGTGGCGCCTACACCGCGCACTGTACGTTTCCTGACCCGTGAGCAGCGTCTCTTCCAGTTGGAGAGGGAGGAGCGTGCGCGGTTTGAGAGGGCACAGCAGCAGCAGCAGCAGCAGCAGCAGCAGCACGAGAGAGTAGAGGAGGAGTCACAGCCGCAGCAGGAGAGGGTAGAGGAGGAGTCACGGCCGCACCAGGAGAGGGTAGAGCAGGAGTCCCACCCGCAGCAGCAGGTGCAGTTACAGACCCGGCAGGAGCGAGTAGAGGAGCAGTCACCGCCGCACCAGGAGAGGGTAGAGCAGGAGTCCCACCCGCAGCAGCAGGTGCAGTTACAGACCCAGCAGGAGAGAGTAGAGGAGGAGTCCCGGTCCCAGCAGCGTGTGCAGCTGCAGTCGCAGCAGGAGAGGGCAGAGGCGGAGCCACAGGAGCAGCAGCAGGGGCCGGTACCGTCGCAGCAGATGCCAGAGGAGGCGGAGCAGCACCGACTGCGACTACGCGACCTCCCCGACCCATCACCTGCACGCTTTGTTCGTGGTCCCCTACCGTCCCCTCCTGTTCCCCCTGTTGAGTCCCTTTCCTCGTCCCAGTGGACTCGTCGTTCTCCCCTCAGTCGTGCTGTGTCCCCTGAGCGTCGTCGGTCCCGTTACCGTGCAGACGGTCCGTTCCACCTCGTTCTTCGCTCTCGTGTTCCACCTCCTCCCGTCCTTCCACAGCCCCCTGAGTCGTCCCTCACTGTGCTTCACGACCCGTTGTCCGACTACCTTCGTGCCTCCCGTCCTGTTGTCTCCCGTGTTTTGTCCGCGTTGGTCACTCACCCGACTGCACCCTTGTCGTCTGTCTCAGCACTTGTTACCACTGTCGCTGACTTTGCCTCTTCCCACCGCCTTGACTACGCCGCTCACCTGGTGAGTGGCGCTGCTCGTTCTCCGTCCTCTGGGGGTGCTCCTGTCTTTCCCTTGGAGGTCCTGGAGGACAGGCAGTTTGAGCTTGGTTTCCTTGCGGCCGCTGTTCCTCATCTCTGCGCCATGCTGCTTGCCCCTGAGGGGGATCCAGACGCTCTTGACATTCCGATCCCTCGCACTCACGCTGAGGCGGTCTCGGGACCTTGGGCCTCGTACTGGATAGCAGCTGAGGAGGCAGAGATGGCATCTTATAGGTCCACAGGCACTTACGTCGACGCAGTCCCACCACCTGGGACGAACGTCGTCAGTGGCCGATGGCTCTACAAGGTGAAGCGGCCGCCTGGATCACCACCAGTGTTCAAGGCGCGCTATGTGGCGAGAGGCTTCAGTCAGCGAGCGGGGGTGGACTTCTTCCAGACCTTCGCTCCCACCCCGAAGATGAGTACTCTTCGGGTGTTGCTGCACATTGCAGCCCAGCGCGACTACGAGTTGCACTCTCTAGACTTTTCCACCGCGTTCCTTCAGGGGAGCCTGCACGAGCAGATCTGGCTGCGTCGCTCGCCTGGCTTCACTGGCTCTTTCCCACCTGGGACCCAGTGGCAGCTGCGTCGACCAGTCTACGGCCTGCGTCAGGCTCCACGTGAGTGGCACGACACACTTCGCTCGACCCTTGCAGCGCTTGACTTCTTTCCGTCGTCTGCCGACCCGTCACTGTTCGTCCGCCGTGGCTCGACCCCGTTCTTTGTTCTTGTTTACGTTGACGACCTGGTCTTCGCCACTCCCGACCGACACGCACTGGCCTCCGTGAAGGAGGAACTGCAGAGGAGACACACTTGCACTGACCTTGGTGAGCTGCATCACTACCTTGGCCTGCAGATCACTAGGGACAGGGCAGCTCGCACCATTACGCTGACGCAGTCGCATATGGTCGAGCAGATCCTCACGCGGTTTCGCTTCCCGTTCTCCAAGGTACAGCTCACCCCTCTTGGTGTGGATCATGGGCTCACGGCTCCACCTTCGAACGAGTCATTTGAGCCCAGTGGTCCATATCCTGAGCTGGTGGGTTGTCTCATGTACCTGATGACATGTACTCGCCCAGACCTAGCTTACCCTCTTAGCGTCCTTGCGCGCTTTGTTGCGCCTGGGAGACACCGACCGTCCCACTGGTACGCTGCTAAGAGGGTGGCGAAGTATGTGGCGAGTACATCAGGCATGGGACTTGTCCTTGGAGGGAAGCAGCCAGTTACACTCACAGGTTACTCGGACTCGTCGTGGGCCGACGACGCGGAGACGCGTCGGTCTACACAGGGGTACTCCTTTAGCCTCGGGACAGGTGCTGTTTCGTGGCGGTCGACTCGGGCGTCGTCCGTCTCCGGTTCCAGCTGTGAGGCAGAGGTGTACGCTGCGGCCATGGCCGCTCAGGAGCTTCGCTGGCTGTCTTTCCTTCTCACCGACCTTGGTGAGCGGCCTCGCTCTCCCCCAGTCTTGTTCGCCGACAACAGGTCTGCTGTCCTGTTGTGTGAGGAGCCCCGACTGGTTGGGAAGTCGAAGCACATCCAGCTTCGTTACTTCCTTCTGCGTGAGTTGCAGCAGCGTGGCCAGGCACTCGTACGACGCGTGGTCTCTGAGGCCAACACGGCAGATATCTTCACCAAGGCGTTGCCGCCTTGTGACCACCAGCGTTTCTGCACCCAGCTTGGCCTTGTGCCTGCCCGTCCTCACTTGCTTACGTAGAGATGCTTTGTCCTGCTTGTCTTGTACTCTTGCATCTCATTATATTTGCTATATACCTGCATGTGGACTGGCCTTGTGGCCTCTTGCTTGCTCTCGGAGTGTGTGGTGACTTTGAGCTCCACCCTGAGATTTGTCTTGTTCTTGTGGATTGGTCTTGTGACCCTTGCTTGTTCTTGCAGACCGGTCACGTGACCCTTGCTTGCTCTCAGAATGTGTGTGTCCTTGAGACCCACCCTGAGATTTGTGTTGCTTTCCACAGGACTGCCGTCACCTAGACTATGGGGGTGTGTCAACATATATTTTATATGTTTAGTTTTTGTTAGTCTAGGTGTACCATTTCATATTCCTAGGGTTAGCTATATCCTCTTGTATCTCGTTTCCCTTAGTAAATCTTTTCACCCGTTCTAGTCTCGACATCTTTACTACCGTCTCTTCCCCTACCGCACCGCCCCCCTCCCCCCCCCCCGCCGCTCGTCCTCGCGCCAGGTCCTCCCCCGGTAGACCCCCTCCCCCCTCAGGGTCCTGCCCCCTCAGGTGTGTCCCAGGTAGACGCAGTCGAGCCCGTCGAGGTAGCTGTTGACTCTGGTGTTGCTAGGGGTGCTGAGCCTGCGGGTGCCGCGTCTGGGGGTGCTGAGCCTGAGCGTGCGGAGCCTGGGGGTGCTGAGTCTGGGGGTGCTGAGCCTGGGGGTGCCGAGCCTGGGGTGGCTGAGTCTGGGGGTGCGGAGCCTTAGGGTGCTGAGCATTCGCGTGTGGAGTCTTGTGGTGCTGCTGGAGCTGGAGCTGCTGGAGGTGCTGGAGCTGGCGGTGCTACTGGAGCAGGTGCTGCTGGAGGTGCTGGTCCTGGCGCTACTGGAGCTGCTGGGGCTTCTGGTGGTCCTGCTGGAGTTGGGGGTGCTGGAGTTGGTGCTACTGGAGCTGCTGGCGGTGCTGCTGGAGCTGGTGGTGCTGTTGGAGTTGGAGCTCCCACTGGGGGTGCTGGTGCTGTCCCTGCTGGTTCTGGAGGCGATGCGCGGCCGCGGCCGTACTTCGTTCCGCTCCTTGAGCAGGTTCTTGGTCTCGTGCCTTCTACTAGTCCTGCTCCTTCCTTTGAGTGTCCACCGCCTGTCCAGTCGCAGTCACAGTTAGACCCCGCCTCCCCACTGCCTGCTCCTTCTCCTTACATTGGTCCGACTGGAGGTCTTACGGAGCGTCGTGAGCCTGAGTCTCGTCCTGCGTTGCCTGTTCATGCTGCTCGCACTAGTCGTCGTGGTTCGCGTCAGCGTCCTCCTCCTGTCCCTGGCATACACCAGATGGCTCTGCGTCCTTCCACTGCTCCGCAGCGTGTCCCGCTGCCGTCTCCTCCTGCGTCCTCTCTTCCTGCCCTTGCTGACCGGTCACTGTTTCTCCGCACCGACACTACTGAGACATCCGTAAACTGCCGTCTGGTTTTGGAGTGAAGAGAACTTGTGCACCGTAGGGAGAGGTGGATGGGCGGATCAGTTGTCTGTCCAGTAAATACTCGATCTGTTTCTTCATGTCTGTCAGCTCGGTCGGACTCAGTCGGTAGGGTGCACGTGAGACGGGTTTCGCACCTGGTTCCTCCACGATCTCGTGCTCGTGGGTGCGTGCAGGGGGTACGCCTGCAGGTAGGTTGTCGGGCATTATATCCTTGTACTGCTCCAAGACCTCCTTCACTGCTGCAGGTAGTTCTGCGTTCGGCTTCTCCTCCTCTGCTGCTGCCATAACCAGTGCTAGGTAACCCGTGTTACTCTCATTCACCGTCTGTTCGAACCGTGCCAGTGTCGTTTCAGGTACGTCCCCTGTATCCGTCCAGCTTCGTAGTGCTCTCCGCTTCCCGTTGTTGTAGATGCACACCTTCCTGTTGACCTCATCGATCTCGGGGTTGAACCGCTTCAAGAAATCTCGCCTCAAGATGAAATCTAATCCTTTGATGTTCGTAATCGGCAACGTCGGCTTCCACCTTAGCGCCCCTATGTGCAGCTGCAGTGATGCTTCGCCGTGGATGGGAAGTTTCGTACCGTCCACCATCGTTGCCGAGAACTTGGTCTCCTTGGAAGGTTCCCCAATTTTCTCCAACGTCCCGCGGTCACACACCGAGTGAGATGCACCGCTGTCCACCAGTGCCTGGAGGCGTCGTCCTTTGCATAACACCTCGAGGAGTAGTGGTGCCTGCTGCGCTGAGTAGCCAAAGAGGGTCTCATTAATAGGATCATAGGGTACATCAAAGTGAATACCATCCCTATTTCCTATACCTGACTCAGCACTTTTCTCTTCCAACTTCACCTGGGTGGTAGGAGGATTTTTCCGAGGCTTGTACAACTTCTCAGGAGCCTGGAATTTTCCTCTAAGCCTTGGCAGCTGTGTAGGCTTCACCTGTGGGCAACGGGGAGCCTTAACACTGTGCTGCGGGGAGAGAATATTAACTCCACGGAACGCACGACCCTTTTCTACGTTCCGTAGTACTTTGCCCAACTTCTCAG
The DNA here is from genome assembly GCA_947471745.1 of Closterium sp. Naga37s-1. NCBI lineage: Eukaryota > Viridiplantae > Streptophyta > Zygnematophyceae > Desmidiales > Closteriaceae > Closterium > Closterium sp. Naga37s-1. The sequence goes on along the minus strand of CANJKZ010000314.1, from coordinate 582,282 downwards.
GTACCTGAATAATTTCTAAAGGCTTTTTCTTGGCCTCCAAACCTCCCCTGAATTTTTCAAAGGCTTGAAAACCACGAGAAGCAATATTCTTCGTTAGAGAAACTTTATAGGATACTTTTAACGAATTCTTACTTTCGTGGGTGTTCGGCTGGAGTTTCCCGGTCGGTGCAGAGTCTTTTTTCGCGGAGCCTCCATTCGCCTCGGCGATTTCCCCTGATGCCGGCCGGTCGTGACGTTTTAGATTCGCGCCATCATTTTCTCCTTTTTTCACCCGCTCCGAAGTCGCCACGTCGTCGCCTTTTCCTGTTTTTCGGATCTTTACGCGATCGCCAGGTCGATCCGCGGCTACTGGCGATTCCCGTTTTTTTACTTCAGGGGTGCTCCACTGTTACTGTCCCGGAGTGCCGCACGTGCTTTCTTCATTTTGTAGCACGACAAAAACTGATGCCCTGCTGCGCCGCAAAACTCGCATTTTGTCAACTGCTGCTTCGCGTCGTATTTGTCGATATCCATCGGTTCGGCGAACGTGGGGGGTGCCGATCGCTCCGTGCCGAATGTACGGTTCGGCGTGAAGCGTCGTGTTTCGGGTTGACCTCGAGTCAGCGCATCGTATCGCTCGGCAGCACGCACGATGTCGCGATAGCTGTTGTAATTCGCCGCAATCACCTGCCGCCGAATCTCCAATTTTAACCCTTCTGTGTACGCCTGGATTTTTTCGCCTTCGGTCAGGTCGGTGATGCGGTTGAACAGTAGCTCCATCTGCTGCGTGTACTGTGCTACACTACTGTATTGCTTGTGTCGGTGTATCTGCTGCCGCGCCATGTAGGTCGTATTAATCAGTTCGAAACGCTCGATTAAATCTGCCCGAAACTGCTGCCACGTTTTCTCCCCGCGGGCCACGTCGGTGTAATAAATCCATTCGAGTGCCGGTCCACGTAACAGTGTCGCTGCGAGCCAAATCCTTGCTGCGTCGTGTTGCGGGGTCGAACAGCCAATGGCCTCGAAGTAAATTTCGAGGGTGGCCACGAATCGCCGGACGTCGGATCCCTTCGCGCTGGGATCGAACGCTTCAGGGAGCCTTGGTCGTGCTGCTTCGAGGTTCGGCGACAGTGGTGCCATCGGTCCGTGAAATGTCGGTGTCGCCACTGCTGCGGGTGTTGTCGCTGCTACGTTCGCTGCTGCTGCGGTGGCGATTCCTGGTTGGTGTGTCAGAAGGGCCTCGAGTCGTCGTAGCGCCGCCTGCGTCTGCTCCATGTCGGTGCGGAGGCTCGCGATGTCGCTCGTGGTCGCATAGTTGTCGCCTTGGCCCTCCATGCCTGACATTGCGCGTCCGAAAAGGCCGAAACGAGGGGGAGCGAAAAACACGGAACCGGTTTTACGTACCCGAAATCGATTTTTAACTACGTCGCCCCCGCGGTTTTTTTAAGACTCGGTTTTAGCGGTCGAAAAACTTTCGCGTGTAAACGGGCTCTGATTACCAAGTGTGAGGATCTAGGATCGAGCTCAGAAAAGAGAGTTTGAATTGAATGATCACCTGGGTACAACACGAGGCTATATATAGGCTCGACACAAGGCCCAGTAACCAGGTGTTACGCGAAGGTTCTGAGGGTCGCGAAGCGTCCCGAACAGATCCTTCCCGAATTCGGTAGAAGGCAATTCGGTGACAACCGAAAAGCCAGAATTCGGTGCACGCAACCTAGCTCGGTGCTATAACTATAATAAAATATAGGAAAGCACCTAGCCTAGGAAATCAAGCAATTCATGCATGCATATAATTATCCTATGCTAGAAAATAGCATAATAAAGTAAAGGCAAGCAAGCATAGCTGGCATAAGCCGTCGTACTCTCACACCGACCAGAGCACATGGATGCAGCTAAGAGGGTGTTGCGCTACCTGTGCAGTACGTCGGGCTTGTCAAACATATAGTTATATGTTATAGTTTGGGTAGGCTTTAGTGGGGTACTCACTGTGGGGTACAACCCCTTAGGTTATACTTTTGTACCAAACTCTCGACATTCCAATCCAATCCTTTTCCTTTACTCTCTACATGGTATTAAGAGCAACATAGGTCCTTAGGACCGTTTTAGGACTGTTTTTCAGGGCCCACCAACCGTTTTCCGCCGGTTACCGAGTTACCCCGCCCCTTGCCTACACTGCCCTGCGTCGCGCAGCCCGCGCGCTCGCCCCTGCTGGCCCTCGTACAGCCCGCTAGCAGCCCACCTGCTACCTCGTCAGCCCCGCGCGTAGCTAGCTAGCGGCCTAGTCAGACCCGCGCGCCGCCCCGCAGCCCCCGCGCTGCCTTCTCCTGCCCCGCGCGCCTCTCCGCAGCCCTCGCGCTGCTTTCTACGGCCGCCGACGCGGCCTCGCCAGGTCGCTGTCGCGGCCCCGTCCTGCCGCCGACGCGGCCCCGCCTGGCCTGCGCGCTGCCCCCCGTCGCCCGTCGCGGCGCCTGTGGGACCCGCGCGCTGCCCTGCACCAGCGACGCCGCCCCTGGAGCAGCCGCCCCTGGCCCCTAAAGCAGCCGCCCCTGGAGCAGCCGCCCCTGGACCCAGAGCAGCCGCCCCTGGCCCCTGCAGCAGCCGCCCCTGGTGCAGCCGCCCCTGGACCCTCGAACAGCCGCCCCTGGACCCAGAGCAGCCGCCCCTGGCCCCTGAAGAAGCCGCCCTTGGTGCAGCTGCCCCTGGACTCCGTGCAGCCGCCCCTGGACCCAGAGCAGCAGCCCCTGGCCCCTGAAGCAGCCGCCCCTGGAGCAGCCGCCCCTAGACCCAGAGCAGCCGCCCCTGGCCCCTGAAGCAGCCGCCCCTGGTGCAGCCGCCCCTGGACTCCGTGCAGCCGCCCCTGGACCCTGCAGCAGCCGCCCCTGGTGCAGCCGCCCCTGGACCCTCGAGCAGCCGCCCCTCGACCCAGAGCAGCCGCCCCTGGCCCCTGCAGCAGCCGCCCCTGGCCCCTGCAGCAGCCGCCCCTGGCCCCTGCAGCAGCCGCCCCTGGTGCAGCCGCCCCTTGACCCTTGAGCAGCCGCCCCTGGACCCAGAGCAGCCGCCCCTAGCCCCTGGAGCAGCCGCCCCTGGACCCAGAGCAGCCGCCCCTGGCCCCTGAAGCAGCCGCCCCTGGTGCAGCCGCCCCTGGACTCCGTGCAGCTGCCCCTGGACCCTGCAGCAACCGCTCCTGGTGCAGCCGCCCCTGGACCCTCGAGCAGCCGCCCCTGGACCCAGAGCAGCAGCCCCTGGCCCCTGAAGCAACCGCCCCTGGAACAGCCGCCCCTGGACCCAGAGCAGCCGGCCCTGCTCGCCCGGCGAGTGCCTGCCCTTCCCACCACTGGTGAGCACCTGCCTTGTTCGCGCGCTGCCGCGCCGTCTGCCTGCCTGCCAGCCTGCCTGCCTGCCTGACTGCCTGACTGCCTGCCTGCCTGCCTGACTGCCTGCCTGCCTACCTGCCTGCCTGCCGCGCCTGCCCTGCCTGCTACTGCTACTCCTGCTACTACTGCTACTGCTGCTACTGGCGGTGGCCAGATGCAGCTCCACCGACGTCCGCGTGAGTCTCTCACGCCCCAGCAGCTTCGTGAGTGGTACGCTCAGAGTAGAGGATCTTTGAGTCCAGTTCGCTGCCCGTACGTCATTCGCATAGGTGATCGGGTTGGTCAGACTTGCGGGACGCCTGGTCACAGACAGTCCCGCTGCTTCGCCCGTCTGAGCGACGCCTGGCGTACCGAGTTTGGCGACGAGGCTAAGCTCCCCACCTGGCTGGAGCTGCTTAGACAGAGGGAAGATATCTTTGCTCTTGACTATGATGCTATTCTCACTGCCATGTATGCATTGCCTACTAGTGCTGACCGATCCTGTTACCTGTGCGTACCGCCTGACCCAGGTATAGAGCTTGCTGCTCTAGGTGCTGGTGAGGCTGCTGCTCTAGGTGCTAGTGCGTCTCCTGCTCTAGGTGCTGGTGAGGCTGCTGCTCCAGGTGCTGGTGAGTCTACTCTCTCTGGTGCTACGCCTATTGAGGCCTTGTACACCTTCACACTTGACTCTGGTGCTTCTCGCTCCTTCTTTCGCGACAGCACCACCCTCACGCCGCTCAGTCGGCCGGCTGCAGTCTCCCTGGCAGACCCCTCTGGGGGTCCAGTCCGTGCGACCTCCACCACTGTCCTCCCTTGTCCTGCTGTCCCGTCCGGCACACTGTCGGGTCTTTACCTCCCCTCGTTCTCTACGAACTTGGTGGTGGGTTCTGCGCTCCAGGACGCGGGTGTTCACCAGTTCACCCCTGCCTACGAGCGTGTGACACACTGCACGTGTGCTCAGACGGGTCGTCACCTGGCTACCTTCACTCGGCAGCCGGGGTCGGGCCTGTACACACTGACCACTGAGTCCCCTCAGGTAGCTGCGTCTGCGTCTGCGTCAGGTCAGCTAGCGGCCCCCTGCTCATGTCGCGCCTTGTCGCACCAGACCCTCCTTTGGCACCACCGCCTTGGTCACCCCTCGGTGCAGCGCCTTCGTAGCATGCACCGCCGTGTCCTTGTCTCTGGTCTTCCCAGGGTTCTCCCTCCCCTCCCACCCTCGCCTGCTCCTCCCTGTCTTCCCTGTGTCGAGGGGCGGCAGCGCGCCGCTCCTCACTCCTCCTCGTTCCCTCCCACAGAGGCTCCCTGACGTAGGGGCCCAGCCCGCGTCCGTGGACAGGGCCACGAGCGGTACTTCCTGCTGGTCGTCGACGACTACACGCGTTACACCACGGTCTTCCCCTTGCGCACCAAGGGTGAAGTCCCTGATGTTTTGATGAGTCTTTGGGTGTAGCCTAGGGGTACTGAGTCTGGGGGTGCTGCACCTGGGGGCGCTGAGGCGTCTGGTGAGCAGTCTCCCTGGAGCGGCCGTCTGCGTAGTCGCTCCGCTGGTGCCTCGCCGCTGCACTCTCGTCGTCGACTCCCTCTCTCCCCACAGCAGCTGCTTCAGTGGTACGTTGGCCGTCAGGGTCGCGCTGCTGGAGCTAGGGGCCCTGTTGCGGGAGGCGCTGGAGCTGGTGACTCTGCTACTGGAGTTGTTTCTGCTGGAGGTTCTGGAGCTGCTGAGGGTGCTAGAGCTGGAGGTTCTGGAGCTGCTGGAGGTGCTGGCGCTGGTGGCGCTGGAGCTGGAGGTTCTGGAGCTGCTGAGGGTGCTGGCGCTGGAGGTTCTGGAGCTGATGGAGGTGCTGGCGCTGGTGGCGCTGGAGCTCGAGGTTCTAGAGCTGCTGAAGGTGCTGGCGCTGAGGGTTCTGAGTCTGCTGTTGCGCGGTCTCCTTGGAGTAGTTGCCTTCGTCCGCGTGTGCCTCTCACCTCACAGCAGCTGCACGACTGGTACGGTCGTCGTCAGGGTCGCGCTTCTGGAGCTCGGGGCTCTGCCGCTGGAGGTACTTCTGCTGACGTCACTGGAGCTGGGAGTGGTGCTGGTCCCGGAGGTGCTCGTACTGGAGGTACTGGAGCTGCTGGGGCTGGAGGTGCTGAGCCTAAGGGTGCTACTGCTGGAGACCCTGGGACTGGAGGTGCCGGTTCAGGGGGTGCTGCAGCTGGTGGAGCTGGTCCTAGAGGAGCTGGAGCTGAGGGTTCTGGAGCTGCTGGAGGTGCTAGAGCTGCTGAGGGTGCTGGAGTTGTTGGTGCTGGTGGCGCGGCACAGCCGCGCCTGTTCTTTGCTCCACCGTCTCCGTCGTCTCAGCCACCGTCTGACTCTATGCTTCGCCAGGTTCTTAGTCTCCCTTCGTCTACTGGTCTTCCGTTACAGCCTGGCTCACCGCTGCCTGCTCCTTCTCCTTACACTGAGCGGACAGGGGGTCTTACTGAGCGTCGTGAGCCTGCTTCGCGTCCTGTCTCGCCTGTCAGTCCTAGTCGTTCCGGTCGTCGTGTTCCTCGGTCGCATCAGCCGGCTGTCCCCGGCACCCACCTCGTAGTCCGTCGTCCTTCCTCTCCTCCGCAGCGTGTTCCTCTGTCGTCCCCTTCTGCGTCCTCTCTACCTACCGTTCCTGCGCCTGAGTCTGACCGCACCCGTGCTGCTCACCCTACTGTCACGCGTCTGCTAGCCACGGTTGTCACTGACCCGTCGTTTGAGTCTGCTACTGCGTCTGCCTTAGTCACTGAACTTGTTGACTTTGCTGCTGCCTGTCGTCTAGACTACGCTGCTAGTCTTGTTGCTGTGTCTGAGTCTGTCTGTCCTCCGTCCGTCGGGGGTGAGTGTGCTCTTGGCATGGATGTCTTTGAGGACAGGCTGGAGGACCTTGAGTGTCTTGCAGCCGCTGCGCCTCATCTCGTGTCCATGCTACTTGCCCCTGAGGGAGACCCGGATGCTCCAGACATCCCGACCCCGCGCTCTTACGCTGAGGCGATCGCGGGTGAGTACTCCTCTCAGTGGCAGACAGCCATGGACGCAGAGATGGCATCCTGGAAGTCCACAGGCACCTACGTCGACGAGGTTCCCCCTCCTGGGGCGAACATCGTCAGTGGCATGTGGATTTTCAAGGTGAAGCGGCCGCCAGGTTCTCCGCTTGTCTTCAAGGCTCGTTACGTTGCTCGAGGCTTCAGTCAGCGGGAGGGAGTCGACTTCTTCCAGACCTTCTCCCCCACCCCGAAGATGACCACTCTTCGGGTACTGCTGCACGTTGCCGCTCAGCGTGACTACGAGCTTCACTCTCTTGACTTCAGCACAGCTTTCTTACAGGGCAGCCTGCACGAGGAGATCTGGCTGCGCAGCCCTCCTGGCTTCACTGGGTCGTTCCCTCCTAGTACCCAGTAGAGCCTCCGGCGGCCGGTCTACGGTCTCCGCCAGGCGCCACGTGAGTGGCACGACACACTGAGGACGACACTTGCTGCTCTTGGGTTTGCTCCGTCGATTGCTGACCCGTCGCTGTTTCTGCGCACCGACACTTCGCTGCCGCCGTTCTACATCCTCGTGTACGTTGACGACTTGGTCTTTGCCACTGCTGACACTGAGGCTCTCGCCCTGGTGAAGTCGGAGCTGCAGAAGAGACACACGTGCACAGACCTGGGTGAGCTGCGCAGTTACCTTGGCTTGCAGATCACCCGGGACAGAGCACGCCGCACCATCACCCTGACTCAGTCACACATGGTGCAGCAGGTCCTTCAGTGCTTCAGCTTCACCTGGTCCTCGCCACAGCATACTCCTCTGGCTACAGGTCACTCGCTCTCAGCTCCACCTTCGGACGAGTCCGTAGAGCCGAGTGGTCCTTACCTTGAGCTAGTGGGCTGCCTCATGTACCTGATGACCTGCACTCGTCCTGACCTTGCGTACCCTCTTGGCCTTCTGGCTCGCTACATGGCTCCTGGTCGGCACCGAAAGGTGCACATGGATGCTGCTAAGAGGGTACTACGCTACTTGTGCAGTACATCGGGCATGGGGCTCGTGCTTGGAGGGCGGAGCCCAGTTGTCCTCACTGGGCACTCAGACGCTTCTTGGGTTGACGACCAGGCTACGCAGCGGTCGTCACAGGGTTACACCTTCAGCCTTGGCTCTGGCTCAGTTTCTTGGCGTTCTACACGCTGGTCTTCAGTTCTCAGCTCCAGTTGTGAGGCTGAGATCTACACCACGGCCATGGCTGCACAGGAGTTACGCTGGCTCACCTACCTGCTGACCGACCTGGGAGAGCGGCCTCGTTCTCCTCCAGTGCTGTACGTCGACAACAAGGCAGCCATTGCCTTGTGTCAGGAGCACAGACTGGAGCACAGAACGAAGCACATTGCTCTGCGTTACTTTCTGGCTCGAGAGTTGCAGCAGCGTGGTCAGCTTCGTCTTGCTTACGTGGCCACTAGGGCCAACACTGCTGATATATTCACCAAGGCACTTCCGTCTGGTGATCATCAGCGTTTTCGCACTTTGTTAGGCCTTGTGCCCACTTTTCCTCACTTGCTGTAGACGTTGCTTGTACTGTGATCTATATATATACCTGCATGCTTGCTCTTGTAGGTAGAGATCATTGTGCTGTTGCTGTTACATATATATATATCTCTGCATGTGAACTGGCCTTGTGGCCTGTTGCTTGTGCTCAGACTGCGTGGTGACGTTGTGATCCACCCTGAGCTTGCTTTGCACTTCCCGACTGGTCTTGTGACCCTTTGTTCTCCCCCACTTTGCCTATGGGGGTGTGTCAAACATATAGTTATATGTTGTAGTTTGGGTAGGCTTTAGTGGGGTACTCACTGTGGGGTACAACCCCGTAGGTTATACTTTTGTACCAAACTCTCGACATTCCAATCCAATCCTTTTCCTTTACTCTTGACAGGGCATGGCGCTCGTGCTTGGAGGGCGGGCTCGAGTTGTCCTGACTGGTCACGCAGACGCTTCTTGGGTTGACGACTTGGCTACGCAGCGGTCGTCACAGGGTTACACCTTCAGCCTTGGTTCCGGCTCTGTTTCGTGGCGGTCTACCCGCTCGTCTTCTGTTCTCAGCTCCATTTGTGAGGCTGGGATCTACGCTGGGGCCATGGCTGCACAGGAGTTACGCTGGCTCACCTACCTGCTGACCGACTTGGGAGAGGCGCCTCGTTCTCCTCCAGCTCTGTACGTCGACAACGAGGCCATGCTTTCTTTGTGTCAGGAGCACAGATTGGAGCACAGAACGAAGCACATTGCTCTGCGCTACTTCCTTGCTTAAGAGTTGCAGCAGCGTGGTCAGCTTCGTCTTGCTTACGTGGCCACTCGGGTCAACACTGCTGATATCTTTACCAAGGCACTTCAGCCTTATGATCATCAGCGCTTTTGTACTATGTTAGGTCTTGTGCCTACCTGGCCTCACTTGCTCACCTCTTGACTTTGCTTGTACTGTGATCTATATATACCTGCACCTGCATGCTTACCCTTGCTAGGTTGAGATCACTGTCTTGCTTGTTCACCTTGATCTATAACCCTGCATGTGAACTGGCCTTGTGGCCTTGTACTTGTGCTCGGAATGTGTGGTGACGTCGTGATCCACCCTGAGCTTGACTTTGCCTTGTTCTCTTGCTTGTCCCCCACTTTGCCTATGGGGGTGTGTCAGAACTATATTGTAGGCTGTAGTGGGGCACTCCTTATGGGGTACAGCCCTATTAGGTTTGCTATACAAACCTTGTACCATCCTCATTCTAGTCATTCTTGTTTCTAATTTCTCATAGGCCGCTGTTGCAGCCCTTTCCGCCGCCGCACCTGCTGATGGTCCAGCTGCTGCTGCCACACTAGCTGCCGGTGCCACTGTTGCCGCTACAGCCGCCCTTGCCGCTACTGCCCCTGCACCTACCGCTATAGCTGTCATTACTAATGTGCCCATCCTCTAGCCGCCACTACTGCCCAACTGTACTGCCTGCGATGACAACTGCTTTTGTTCTTACCTTTGACGCGGAGGGCCGTCCGATCGAGCTTGAGTCCTAGTTACAGGATATCCACCTCTCCTTGTAGAGTATTCGCAGGGACAGCTCGTTGTATGAGCATACCTCAAGGTCTCTTCCTGCCCCAAATGAGACGACTGTGACTTAGCTCGTTCCCAGTGGCAGACCCGCGACGCTATCGCCCAGCTTGCTGTCCGCAACCACCTCCCACTAGACCAGAGGCTCCACTTCCGCCTGCTTAAGACGGCCAAAGTGCTCTATGACGCTGTCGTCAAGTGCTACTCCCCCCCCCCCCCCTCCCCTCCTCCCCTCTTCTGTAGCCTTAGGCCGTCTGGCGCTGTCATATCTCTTCCCTGAGCTGCCAGACTTTCCCACTCTAGCCGACCTCGTTAATTGCCTGCGCTCCCTTGACACGCACTACCGTGCTGCTCTCCCATCAATTTTTTTGACTACGAACCAGCCCCATACGTATCTCACTCTCTACTTCCTCGTGACTCGCCTCCCTGACGAGTGGGGGTGGTGGATGCGGCGATGGCAGTGGCGGGGGTGGTGGCGGTGGCAGTGGCAGTGGTGGGGCTGGTGAAGGTGGTGGTGGCGGTGGTGCAGCCGGGGGTGGTGGAGGCAGTGGGGGTGGTGGTGGTGGTGGAGGGGGCACGGGTGGTGGTCGGGGTGGAGCTAGCGGGAGAGGAGGCTCGGGTACGGCTTCCAAAGGAGGTGCACCTAGCGGTACAGCTGGTGGAGGCGGAGGTGCTGGGAATGGACTGCAGCAGTGTCAGCAGGAGACACTCTCGTAGAAACAGCTTCATGAGTAGATTGGCCAGCGAAGTGGCCCCGGAGGTCGAGGCCGCTGTTAGTACCGCCGCCGCACGGGCCGCCGGGCATGGGAGGTCTGCGGCAGGTTGGGGCACACTGAAACTCGCTGCTTCTACCGCCTCAACGACAATTTTCGCGAGGAGTTTGGTGAGAGACGGAAGCTTCCTGACTGGTTTGGATTTCTCAAGACGAACATTGATGTATTTGCTCTTGATTGGGACCAGATCACCGCTCACATGTGTGCTATGCACTGTACTGTTGCTAGTGCTGAAGGTAACTACTATTCTTGTGTACCTAGATCTGGTTGTGTAAGAGGATGCTAGTGTAGTTGCTTATGAGTCAGCTAGCATAGGTGCGGCTGAGCCTTTGGAGGTCTCCTCAAACCCTGCTTGCCCGGCTGGGGGAGTGACCATGCTGCTGACAACACGTCGGCTTCTCACCGCTCATCGCGCTAGGAGACCCCTCCTTGGTTTCCGCCGTGACTGCCTTCGGCGCCTCTACGACCTGTCCCTGTAGACTCCGGTGCTGCTGGGGGTGGTGCCGCTGACGGTGCGGGTTCTGGGAATGCTGGGTGTGGGGGTGCTGACCCTTGGGGTGCTGGTTCTGCGGGTATTGCGCGTCCTAGTGGTGGTGGAGTCGAGGGCACTACTTCTAGAAGTCCTGGACCTGGAGGTACTGGAGCTGACATTGCTGGAGGTTCTGGTGTTGGATGTGCTCGCGCTGGAGGTGATGGAGCTGGCGGCGCTGGAGGTGCTGGCCCTAGAGGTGCTGGAGCTGGCGGTGCAGGAGGTTCTGGTGATGGAGGTGCTAGAGGTTCTAGTGCTGGAGGTACTGGCGCAGGAGGTGCTGGAGGTGGTGGTACTGGAGGTGTTGGCGATGGAGTTACTGGCGCTGGAGGTGCTGGAGCTAGCGGTGCTGAAGGTGCTGGCGATGGAGTTACTGGCGCTAGAGGTGCTGGAGATGGCGGTGCTGGAGTTTATGGTGCTGGAGGTACTACCGCTGGAGGTGCTGGAGGTACTGGAGCTGGAGGTATTGGAGCTGACAGTGCTGGAGGTTCTGGTGCTGGAGGTACTGGGGCTGGGGGTGCTGGGCAGCCACGGCAGTGGTGATCGTTCTTCTGGGACAAGCCGTAGTCGTCACTGCCACCACCTGGCTCGGCGCTTCGTCAGGTTCTCAGTCTTCCGTTTTCCACTGGTGCTACTCCTCCTCTTTTGTGTCCACCGACTGACCCGTCCTAGACACAGTTACAGCCTGACACCCCACTGCCTGCTCATTCTCCTTACACTGAGTTGACAGACTCCCTGATTGAGCGTCGAGAGCCTGTGTCTCATCCTGCCTCGCCTGTTGCTCATACCCGTCGCACTCGTCGTGTTTGTACACACCCTGTCCCCAGCATTCACACTATGGCACTTCGTCCTTCCTCAGTTCCACAGCATGTTGTCCTGCCGTCTCCTCTGGTGTCCTCTCTTCCTTACGTTCCTGACCCTGAGTCTGACCTTGCTCGTGCTGCCGTCAGCCACTCGTTGTTTGGCCACACTTGTCAATGACCCTACCTTTGAGTCTGCAGCTGCGTCTGCCTTAGTCACAGAGCTAGTTGACGTTGCTGCTGCCTGTCGTCTTGACTTCTTCACGAGTCTTGTTTCTAAATCTGGCTGTCATCCATCTGTCGGGTGTGAGCTTGCCCTTGGCTGTGACGTCCTTCAGGTAGGCAGTTTGAGCTGGAGTGCTTTGCCGCTGGCCTATCTCGTCTCACTGCCATGCTACTTGCCCCTGAGGGAGTACCAAATGCACTGGAAATCCCGACCCCACGCTCTTACGCAGAGGCGATCACGAGACAGTACTCCTCTGGGTGGCAGATATCCATGGATGCAGAGATGGCATCCTGGGGCGAACATAGTCAATGGCATGTGGATTTTTAGGGTGAGCGACCGTCAGGTTCCTTGCCTGTCTTCAAGGTGCGCTACGTTGCACGAGGCTTCAGTCAGCTCCAGGGAGTCAATTTCTTCCATACCCTCTCCCCCACTCCAAAGATGACCATTCTTCGGGTGTTACTGCACGTTGCAGCACAGCATGACTACGAGCTGCGCTCACTCGACTTCTCCACAGCTTTCTTGCAAAGCAGCCAACATGAGAAGATCTGGCTGCGCCGCCCACGTGACTTCGCTAAATCGTTTCCCAAGGGTACCAAGTAGAGCCTCCGGCGGCCAGTCTACGGTCGCCGCCAGGTGCCCCGGGATTGGCCCGATACACTGAGGACAACGCTTGCGGCACTTAATTTTACTCCTTTGACTGCTGACCCGTAGCTGCTTCTGCGCACCGACCCTTCACTGCCCTTGTAATACATCATCGTATACGTCGACGACTTTGTCTTAGCTACTGCTGACATTGAGAAACTGGTCCTTGTGAAGGCGGTGTCAAATGATATATATGCTACATATGCTTAGGCTGTAGTGGGGTAGCCAATATGGGGTACAGCCCACATTAGGGTTTCATATTTGTACCTCATTCTTTCATAGTTGAATCATTCCTACTGCTAGATTCTAACATGGTTTCAGAGCACTAGGTCCGTAGGACCGTTTTTTTTTTTTCGGGCCCACCTACCGTTGCGGTTACCACGCTACCCCACGTGTTGTTCTGCGCCTGCCTGCCTGCCTGCCTTGCCTTGTGACGTGCTGCGCTGCGCGCGCCGTCCTGCAGCCCTCGCGCTGCCTACTGCTGCCTTAGGCCAGCGCGCCGCCCCTGCAGGCCCGTAAGACCCGCGCGCCGCCCCTGCAGACTCGTAAGGCCCGTGCGCCGCCCCTGCAGGCCCGTCAGGCCCGCTAGCCGCCCCTGCAGACCCGTCAGGCCCGCGAGCCGCCCCTGCAGGCCCGTCAGGCCAGAGCGCCGCCCCTGCAGGCCCGTCAGGCCAGAGCGCCGCCCCTGCAGGCCCGTCAGGCCTGCTAGCCACCCCTGCAGGCCCGTCAGGCCCGCTAGCCGCCCCTGCTGGCCCGTCAGGCCCGCTAGCCGCCCCTGCAGGCCCGTCAGGCCCGCTAGCCGCCCCTGCAGGCTCGTCAGGCCAGCGAGCCGCCCCTGCAGGCCCGTCAGGCCAGGTCGCCGCCCCGCGCGACGCGCCCGCTGCCCGCGCGTCGCGCTGCAGCCCCGCGCGTCGCGTCCGCTGCCCGCGCGTAGCGCTGCAGCCCTGCGCGTCGAGCCCGCTACCCGCGCGTCGCGCTGCAGCCCCGCGCGTCGCGTTCGCTGCCCGCGCGTCGCGCTGCAGCCCCGCGCGTCGAGCCCGCTGCCCGCGCGTCACGCTGCAGCCCCGCGCGCCGCGCCGCGCCCGCGGCTCGCGCAGCGCGCTGAAGCCTCGCGCGCCGCGGCTGCCCCTGTTACTCGCGGCTGCCCCTGGACGCCGCCCCTGCCTGACTGCCACCGTCGCTCCTGCAGCGGCTGCCACGGAGCGCCCTACTACAGTCGCGGCCCTGCACTGCAGCAGCTGCCGCAGAGCCTTCTGCCGCCGTCGTGGCCCTTCCCTTCAGAAGCTGTCGCGGAGCCTCCTGCCGCGGTCGCGGCCCTACCCTACAGCAGCTGTCGCGGAGCCTCCTGCCGCGGTCGCGGCCCCGCCCTGCAGCAGCTGCCGCGGAGCCTTCTGCCGCCGTTGCGGCCCCGCCCTGCAGCGGTCACGGCCCCGCCCTGCAGCAGCTGTCGCGGACCTGCCCTACCGCCGACGCGGCCCTGCTCTGCCGCAGCTGTCGCGGCCCCGCCGTCGCCGCCGTCGTGCGCCTGCCCTTCCCGCCACTGGTGAGCACCTGCCTTGTTCGCACACTGCTGCGCCATCTGCCTACCTGCCTGCCTGCCTGCCTGCCGCGCCTGCCCTGCCTGCGCTGCCACTGCTGCTACTACTGCTCCTTCTATCACTACTGCTAGGCTCTTACTGCTGCTGCTACTGCTACTGCTGCTACTGGCGATGGCCAGATGCAGCTCCAGCAACGTCCGTGCGAGTCTCTCACGCCCCAGCAGCTTTGTGAGTGGTATGCTAGTTGGGGTTGTAGGGGTGGCCGCGCTACTGCTGCTACTACTGCTACTGCTGCTACTGGCGGTGGCCAGATGCAGCTCCAGCGACGTCCGCGCGAGTCTCTTACGCCCCAGCAGCTTCGTGAATGGTACGCTCAGAGTAGAGGGTCTCTGAGTACCGTTCGCTGCCCGTACGTCATTCGCACTGGTGCTCGAACTGGTCAGGCTTGCGGGACGCTTAGTCACACGCAGTCCCGCTGCTTCGCCCGTCTGAGCGACGCCTGGCGTACCGAGTTTGGCGACGAGGCTGAGCTCCCCGACTAGGTGGAGCTGCTTGGGCAGAGGGTAGATATATTTGCTCTTGACTATGATGCTATTCTCACTGCCATGTATGCATTGCCTACTAGTGCTGACCGTGCCTGTTACCTGTGCGTACCGCCTGACCCAGGTATAGAGCCTGCTGCTCTAGGTGCTGGTGTGGCTGCTGATCTAGGGGCTAGTGTGTCTCGTGCTCTAGGTACGGGTGAGGCTGCTGCTCCAGGTGCTGGTGAGTCTGCTCTCTCTGATACTGCGCCTGCTGAGGCCTTGTACACCTTCACACTTGACTCTGGTGCTTCTCGCTCCTTCTTTCGCGACAGCACCACCCTCACGCCGCTCAGTCGGCCGGTTGCAGTCTCCCTGGCTGACCCCTCTAGGGGTCCAGTCCGTGCGACCTCCTCCACTGTCCTCCCTTGTCCTGCTGTCCCGTCCGGCACACTGTCGGGTCTTTACCTCCCCTCGTTCTCTACGAACTTGGTGGCGGGTTCTGCGCTCCAGGACGCGGGTGTTCACCAGTTCACCCCTGCCTACGAGCGTGTGACACACTGCACGTGTGCTCAGACGGGTCGTCACCTGGCTACCTTCACTCGGCAGCTGGGATCAGGCCTGTACACACTGACCACTGAGTCCCCTCAGGTAGCTGCGTCTGCGTCTGCGTCAGGTCAGCTGTCGGCCCCCTGCTCATGTCGCGCCTTGTCGCACCAGACCCTCCTTTGGCACCACCGCCTTGGTCACCCCTCGGTGCAGCGCCTTCGCAGCATGCACCGCCGTGTCATTGTCTCTGGTCTTCCCAGGGTTCTCCCTCCCCCCCCACCCTCGCCTGCTCCTCCCTGTCTTCCTTGTGTCGAGGGGCGGCAGCGCGCCGCTCCTCACTCCTCCTCGTTCCCTCCCATAGAGGCTCCCCTACAGACTCTCCACCTGGACGTGTGGGGCCCAGCCCGCGTCCGTGGACAGGGCCACGAGCGGTACTTCCTGCTGGTCGTCGACGACTACACGCGCTACACCACGGTCTTCCCCTTGCGCACCAACGGTGAGGTCCCTGATGTTTTGATCCCTTGGATCCGCGCTGCTCGTCTCCAGCTCCGCGAGCGGTTCGCGACGGAGTTTCCCGTCCTGCGTCTGCACTCTAACAGAGGTGGTGAGTTTTCCTCCGACCTCTTGGCAGCCTTCTGTGAGGAGCACGGCATCACCCAGTCGTTCACGCTTCCGGCCTCTCCGCAGCAGAATGGGGTTGCTGAGCGCCGCATTGGCCTAGTCATGGAGGTCGCTCGTACCTCCATGATCCATGCGGCTGCCCCCCATTTTCTGTGGCCGTTTGCAGTCCGGTACGCCGCGCAACAGCTCAACCTCTGGCCCCGTGTCTCCTTGCCGGAGACCTCGCCCACACTGCTGTGGACGGGGAAGGTTGGCGATGCGTCGCGTTTCCAGGTCTGGGGTGCTCGTGCCTTTGTCCGCGATACCACCGCGGACAAGCTCTCTGCCCGCGCTGTTCCCTGTTTCTTCCTTGGCTTTGTCCCTGACGCGCCTGGTTGGCAGTTTTACCACCCCACCTCGCGCCATGTCTTCCCCTCTCAGGACGTCACGTTCGACGAGTCGGTTCCCTTTTACCGTCTCTTCCCCTACCGCACTGCCCCTCTCCCCCCCCCGCCGCTCTTCCTCGCTCCAAGTGCTCCCAAGGTAGACCCCCTCCCCACTCCCGGTCCTGCTCGTTCAGGTGTGTCTCAGGTAGACCCTCCTCCCTTGACTGCGCCGGTTGAGGTCACTGGTGACTCAGGTCCTACTGAGGGTGGTCCTGCTCGGGGTGCTGCTTCTGGAGGGTGCGGAGCTTGGGGGTGCGAAGCCTGGGGGTGCTGAGCCTGGGGGTGCGGAGCCTGGGGGTGCTGAGCCTGGGGGTGCGGAGCCTGGAGGTGCGGAGCCTGGGGGTGCGGAGACTGGAGGTGCTGAGCCTGGGCGTGAGGAGTCTGGGGGTGCTGAGCCTGGGGGTACTGAGTCTGGGGGTGCTGCACATGGGGGCGCTGAGGCGTCTGGTGAGCAGTCTCCCTGGGGCGGCCGTCTTCGTAGTTGCTCCGCTGGTACCTCTCCACTGCACTCTCGTCGTCGACTCCCTCTCACCCCACACCAGCTGCGTGAGTGGTATGTTAGCCGTCAGGGTCGCGCTGCTGGAGCTAGGGGCCCTGCTGCGGGAGGCGCTGGAGCTGGTGACTCTGCTACTGGAGTTGTTTCTACTGGAGGTTCTGGAGCTGCTGAGGGTGCTGGAACTGGAGGTTCTGGAGCTGCTGCGGGTGCTGGCGCTAGCGGTTCTGGAGCTGCTGCGGGTACTGGCGCTGAGGGTTCTGAGTCTGCTGTTGCGCGGTCTCCTTGGAGTAGTTGCCTTCGTCCGCGTGTGCCTCTCACCTCACAGCAGCTGCACGACTGGTACGGTCGCCGTCAGGGTCGCGCTTCTGGAGCTCGGGGCTCTGCCGCTGGAGGTACTTCTGCTGACGTCACTCGAGCTGGGAGTGGTGCTGGTCCCGGAGGTGCTCGTACTGGAGGTACTGGATCTGCTGGGGCTGGAGGTGCTGCTGAGCCTGAGGGTGCTACTGCTGGAGACCCTGGGACTGGAGGTGCCGGTTCTGGGGGTGTTGCTGCTGGTGGAGATGTTCCTGTAGGAGTTGGCGCTGAGGGTTCTGGAGTTGCTGGCGGTGCTGGAGCTGCTGGGGGTGCTGGAGCAGCGGGTATTGTTGGCCCTGCACAGCCGCGCCTGTTCTTTGCTCCACCATCTCCGTCGTCTCAGCCAACGTCTGACTCTGTGCTTCGCCAGGTTCTTAGTCTCCCTTCGTCTACTGGTCTTCCGTTACAGCCTGGCTCACCGCTGCCTGCTCCTTCTCCTTACACTGAGCAGACAGGGGGTCTTACTGAGCGTCGTGAGCCTGCGTCGCGTCCTGTCTCGCCTGTCCGTTCTTGTCGTCCTGTTCGTAGTGTTCCTCGTTCGCGTCAGCCGGCTGTCACCGGCACCCACCTCGTAGTCCGTCGTCCTTCCTCTCCTCCGCAGAGTGTTCTCCTACCGTCCCCTCCTGCGTCTTCTCTGCCTACCGTTCCTGAGCCTGAGTCTGACCGCACCCGTGCTGCTCGCCCTACTGTCACGTGTCTGCTAGCCACAGTTGTCACTGACCCGTCGTTTGAGTCTACTGCTGCGTCTGCCTTAGTCGCTGAGCGTGTTGACTTTGCTGCTGCTTGTCGTCTAGACTACGCCGCTAGTCTTGTTGCTGAGTCTGAGTCTGTCTGTCCTCCGTCCGTCGGGGGTGAGTGTGCTCTTAGCACGGTCGTCCTTGAGGACAGGCACGAGGACCTTGAGTGTCTTGTAGCCGCTGCGCCTCATCTCGTGTCCATGCTGCTTGCCCCTGAGGGAGACCCGGATGCTCCAGACATCCCGACCCCGCGCTCTTACGCTGAGGCGATCGCGGGTGAGTACTCCTCTCAGTGGCAGACAGCCATGGATGCAGAGATGGCATCCTGGAAGTCCACAGGCACCTACGTCGACGAGGTTCCCCCTCCTGGGTCAACTGCGCAGCTATCTTGGCTTGCAAATCACCTGGGACACAGCAGCGCCCACCATCACTTTGACTCAGTCACACATGGTGCAGTTATAGATATATATGAAAAAAAAATATCACGACACACCCCCTAACTGCCTGCAGCACAAAGCTAGAGCAAGTCACACCCCTTGAAGGGCTACAGCAGGCAACAGAAGGAGCAGCATCAGGCAAGAGGAGTGGCAGATTTAGCCGCAGCAAATTTCCGCCACGGCAGGTGCAACAGCAGCGGGTGCAGGGGCAGCAGGGCGTCTGGAGAGGGGTTGCGTGCGGCGGCAATAGGCGGCGGCACAGCAGGGCTCAACGGTAGCAACCGCGCTCACCAGTAGCAGGCAGCAGCAGTAGGTGCAGGTGGCAGCAGGGGTGGCAGCAGGAGGTGCCACGGTTGCAGCGGGCGGCAGCTGCAGATGCCCGGCTGACTCCCGCCACCCCCTCATGCGCGGCAGTGAGAGAGAGAGATAGGAGGGGCAGCTGCTTGTGCGGCACAATCTCTCCCACCACCTCCTCACCCTCCCCCCTTCCACAACAGCGGCGGGCGCTGCGGGGAGAGAGAGGAGAGAGGAGGGCGGCGGCTGGTTCCTGCTGGTACACTCCCGCCACCTCCTCACCACAGCAACCGCGGATGCCTCTGGCGTTGGGCTCCACGAAACGGGGCGGGTAGCGTGCTGACAAGGAGCGCGCGCGGCGAGCTGCACAATAGGTCATTGTTATCTATTTCGTGATGAAAAATACACTACTTGTTTTTCAAATAAATCAATATTTTTAACTGGCGGAACTGCAATAAATCCACTTTCTTGTGTAGATGGTTTTGTTTTTGCTGGGTTCTTTCTTCTATTGCCGATTTGTTAACAGTGATTTCCTTGTATTGTCATTTTCCGGAAATCAGTCTTTAAGGCGGATCTTTCCCTTCCTCACTGCCTCACTTCCCTCACTCCCACCTCTCCGTACGAGGTGCCGCGCGTTCAGTTCGTGACCAACAACTGACTCAAGCGCTGTTGCAATAGCCGTGACGAGCCACTTACCTCGGCAGCAGCAACCGCCGTCACCTCAGCAATATATTAGTACTGTACCTGATAACGGAGTAACTTTCAGCATAAGTAGCCCGACAGCAGCCGCAGCGGCTGCAGCAAGTGCAGGCCCATCTCACCAGCAGCAGCAGCAGCAGCAGCAGCAGCAGCAGCAGCAGCAGCAGCATTTCATTTTCTCGTACCTACCTGGTAGTAACGGCAAGGCACGATGTGGTACTTGGCGTATTTCATGCATCGCCACCTCGACTTCCGCCTCGACGAGCTGCAGTCGCTCGCCGTCCTCGCTGGCGTGCAGCCGCCAGCTCAGCCCGCCGCGCCACGTCACGATGACGTGGAATTGCAGCCGCCTGCCGGCTCGGCTTTATCTGAGGGAGAGCGGGGCGGAGAGAAGCGGAACGAAGGGGATCGGGTGGTCGAGGGAGTGAGGGGAGACGAAGGCAGCGAGGAGACGAGGCGGGGAGAAGGGGGCAGTGAGATGGAAGGAGGAGAGGAGTATGAGATATCAGGGGGAGGCGGGAGTGAATGGGAGCCAGTAAGATGGAGGAAGCCACGTGGCGATCACATGGACTCGCCGTTCTTCTACGTGGATCTGCCGTCTGATGACGTGGCGAGGCAAATGGCCGCTAGAAGTGAGTCGGCGAAGAGATCAACACAATCGCTAGGCGTCGAATAGATATCCGCATCTCAGCCGCATAATAAATTGGCCATTTCAGCAGCCATTGCTTCTCGAAGGCAGGGCCTTCTAGTCCTGAAATCATGGCGTTGTATGCGGCGTCACTCCGAAGCTTCGAGATTCAAATGTTTGCGGTCCGAATTGCGAGCCAGTTTGAGAGTTGACTTTCTAAACTCTGCAGTCGCGGGGAGGGTTTTCCGCATCTGGGGTTTAACGATTGGCTTGTCAAGGTTCAGGGTTTAGGTGAAGAGAATGCGCGCCTCTTGTGGCGCGAAGGAGGGTTTCCCAGGTTGCAGGGTTTTGAAGTTTCTCTTTTCGTCATTCCCATCACTCCCATATATCCATCACTACCACAAATTGCACGGAGGAGGGATTAGGATGCGGGTCGTACAATCTACTAGCTTGCAGGGTTCAGGGTTTCTTTGTTTGCCTGCTGCAGGGGGTTTAGGAGGTCGGGTGAATATGTTTGATTGGCTGACGCTGGAAAAACCCTTCATAAGCCCTCCCACGTGCCATTCCTCCTCATCATCCCATGCAACTTCATCAATTTTCCTTGCCTCCTAAACAAACACTCAGAGACACCCTTTGCCGTTACCTGCTTTGAGACGCGTCCAAACGTCGTTACCTGCTACGCTTGTTCTCCACACGCTCCCCAGTCCTTCCATCCTATCTCCATACCCACCGTATTCTTAGAGACGCAGCCCATGACACTTTCGTCTCCCACCCTCTCTCCTACCCCATCACTAATATCTCAACTCCCACGTCATCATCCGTATCCCCTCACTCTCCACCCCCCCAGGCCTGCTCATTAAGGGGATATTCGACATATGGGCGGAGGCACCAACGTTCGAGGCACTAAAGTCGCAGGTCACCACAAAAATCGTGCCCTTCACATCACAGCCCCTGGCTCCACCCACCCTCCTGTTCCTCCTTTTTCCCTTCTCTCTCCACCCCTCCCCACCCGCCCAGGCTTGCTTATAAAGGGGATATTCGACATATGGGCAGAGGCCCCGACCTACGAGGCACTAAAGCCGCAGGTTGAGGCGAACATCACCACCAAGATCGCGCCATTCACAGCCCCCGGGTCCACGTTCAAGATCGTGGTGGACGGCTTTGGGAAGATTTTCTCCATGGACGAGCAGCGGGAGCGCATGGAGCGATTCACATACATCCCCTTCCAGGTGGGTGGGGGGTGCGTGCGTGTGGTGGTCGGTGTAGGCTGATACTCTCCTCCCCCCCTCCCCTCTCTCTCATGGTAGTGGTCGGCTTCGGCAAGATCTTTTCCATGGACGAGCAGAGGGAGAGGATGAAGCGATTTGCTTATATCCCCTTCGAGGTGGGTGGGTTGGGTAGATGCGCAGCGCATTGGCCAAGAGGTACATGCTCATTGGCCAAGAGGTACATGCGCATTGGCCAAGAGGTACATGCTCATTGGCCAAGAGGTACATGCTCATTGGCCAAGAGGTACATGCTCATTGGCCAAGAGGTACATGCGCATTGGCCAAGAGGTACATGCTCATTGGCCAAGAGGTACATGCGCATTGGCCAAGAGGTACATGCTCATTGGCCAAGAGGTACATTCCCATTGGCCAAGAGGTACATTCCCATTGGCCAAGAGGTACATTCCCATTGGCCAAGAGGTACATGCTCATTGGCCAAGAGGTACATGCTCATTGGCCAAGAGGTACATGCGCATTGGCCAAGAGGTACATGCTCATTGGCCAAGAGGTACATGCGCATTGGCCAAGAGGTACATGCTCATTGGCCAAGAGGTACATTCCCATTGGCCAAGAGGTACATTCCCATTGGCCAAGAGGTACATTCCCATTGGCCAAGAGGTACATTCCCATTGGCCAAGAGGTACATTCCCATTGGCCAAGAGGTACATTCCCATTGGCCAAGAGGTACATTCCCATTGGCCAAGAGGTACATTCCCATTGGCCAAGAGGTACATTCCCATTGGCCAAGAGGTACATTCCCATCCTCGTTGAGCCAACAGCAGCACAAAGAAAGGCAGCCTTTTCTGTTCTTGCTGTGATATGCCCCCTCCCTCTTCCTTGCCATGGCAGGGCCGACTCCCGAGTGAAGCTGAGCTCGCCTGACTTTAAGTTCTGAGTGATAGAGCAGGCGGCCGACGGCACCAACAACCCACTCCCCTGCCTCCCCTCCCCGTTCCCCCGGCCTGCCCTCGTTACCCTCTATTTCCCCTGCAATCCCCGCCCTTCCCCTTGCCATGGCAGGGCCGAGTGAAGCTGAGCTCGCATGATTTTAGTTCTAGGTGATAGAGCAGGCGGCAGACGGCACCAACAACACCCCCTCCACCCCACCCCCTCCTTCCGTCCCCCTGGCGGCTCTCGTTACCCTCACTTTAACCTACCTGCCCCAATCATACGTACGCTTGGCAGGGCCGAGTGAAGCTCAGCTCTCCCGACTACAAGTCATAGATGATAGAGTAGGCAGCAGACTGCACCAACAACACTCCCCTCCCCCCATCGACGTACCTCCGTCGCGCAACCTTCCTCCCCTCTCACCCTGCCCTCATTAGCCTCTGTTTCCCCCTTGCTCTTGGCATGGCAAGGATGGGTGAAGCTGAGTTAGCCAATCTACAAGGTCTGGGCAATAGAGCAGGCAGAAGACACCACCAACAGCCTCCACCCTCCCTTCTGCCTGTCCTCCTTACCCTTGATTTTTCCTGTGCCGTCCCCCCTTTAACGTGGCAGGGCAAGGTGAAGCTGGGCTCGCCCGACTACAAGTTCTGGGTGATAGAGCAGGCAGCAGAATGCACCAACAACGGCCTCCCACCCAACATGCCCTTGCGCGTGTTCATTGGCCGAGAGGTGCGTGTTCATTGGCCGAGAGGTGCGTGCTCATTGGCCGAGAGGTGCGTGTTCATTGGCCGAGAGGTGCGAGCGGGGGAGGAGAGGTGCGTGTGAGGGAAGAGAGGTGCCCGTTTGTCGCCCCACTGCAGGTAGTCGCCCCACTGCATGTAGTCGCCCCACTGCAGGTAGTCGCCCCACTGCAGGTAGTCGCCCCACTGCAGTTAGTCGCCCCACTGCAGGTAGTCGCCCCACTGCAGGTAGTCGCCCCACTGCAGGTAGTCGCCCCACTGCAGGTAGTCGCCCCACTGCAGGTAGTCGCCCCACTGCAGGTAGTCGCCCCACTGCAGGTAGTCGCCCCACTGCAGGTAGTCGCCCCACTGCAGGTAGTCGCCCCACTGCAGGTAGTCGCCCCACTGCAGTTAGTCGCCCCACTGCAGGTAGTCGCCCCACTGCAGGTAGTCGCCCCACTGCAGTTAGTCGCCCCACTGCAGGTAGTCGCCCCACTGCAGGTAGTCGCCCCACTGCAGGTAGTCGCCCCACTGCAGGTAGTCGCCCCACTGCAGGTAGTCGCCCCACTGCAGGTAGTCGCCCCACTGCAGTTAGTCGCCCCACTGCAGGTAGTCGCCCCACTGCAGGTAGTCGCCCCACTGCAGGTAGTCGCCCCACTGCAGGTGGTCGCCCCACTGCAGGTAGTCGCCCCACTGCAGGTAGTCGCCCCACTGCAGGTAGTCGCCCCACTGCAGTTAGTCGCCCCACTGCAGGTAGTCGCCCCACTGCAGGTAGTCGCCCCACTGCAGGTAGTCGCCCCACTGCAGGTAGTCGCCCCACTGCAGGTAGTCGCCCCACTGCAGGTAGTCGCCCCACTGCAGGTAGTCGCCCCACTGTAGGTAGTCGCCCCACTGCAGTTAGTCGCCCCACTGCAGGTAGTCGCCCCACTGCAGGTAGTCGCCCCACTGCAGGTAGTCGCCCCACTGCAGTTAGTCGCCCCACTGCAGGTAGTCGCCCCACTGCAGGTAGTCGCCCCACTGCAGGTAGTCGCCCCACTGCAGGTAGTCGCCCCACTGCAGGTAGTCGCCCCACTGCAGGTGGTCGCCCCACTGCAGGTAGTCGCCCCACTGCAGGTAGTCGCCCCACTGCAGTTAGTCGCCCCACTGCAGGTAGTCGCCCCACTGCAGGTAGTCGCCCCACTGCAGTTAGTCGCCCCACTGCAGGTAGTCGCCCCACTGCAGGTAGTCGCCCCACTGCAGGTAGTCGCCCCACTGCAGGTAGTCGCCCCACTGCAGGTAGTCGCCCCACTGCAGGTAGTCGCCCCACTGCAGGTAGTCGCCCCACTGCAGGTAGTCGCCCCACTGCAGTTAGTCGCCCCACTGCAGGTAGTCGCCCCACTGCAGGTAGTCGCCCCACTGCAGGTAGTCGCCCCACTGCAGGTAGTCGCCCCACTGCAGGTAGTCGCCCCACTGCAGGTAGTCGCCCCACTGCAGGTAGTCGCCCCACTGCAGGTAGTCGCCCCACTGCAGGTAGTCGCCCCACTGCAGGTAGTCGCCCCACTGCAGTTAGTCGCCCCACTGCAGGTAGTCGCCCCACTGCAGGTAGTCGCCCCACTGCAGGTAGTCGCCCCACTGCAGGTAGTCGCCCCACTGCAGGTAGTCGCCCCACTGCAGGTAGTCGCCCCACTGCAGGTAGTCGCCCCACTGCAGGTAGTCGCCCCACTGTAGGTAGTCGCCCCACTGCAGTTAGTCGCCCCACTGCAGGTAGTCGCCCCACTGCAGGTAGTCGCCCCACTGCAGGTAGTCGCCCCACTGCAGTTAGTCGCCCCACTGCAGGTAGTCGCCCCACTGCAGGTAGTCGCCCCACTGCAGTTAGTCGCCCCACTGCAGGTAGTCGCCCCACTGCAGGTAGTCGCCCCACTGCAGTTAGTCGCCCCACTGCAGGTAGTCGCCCCACTGCAGGTAGTCGCCCCACTGCAGGTAGTCGCCCCACTGCAGGTAGTCGCCCCACTGCAGGTAGTCGCCCCACTGCAGGTAGTCGCCCCACTGCAGTTAGTCGCCCCACTGCAGGTAGTCGCCCCACTGCAGGTAGTCGCCCCACTGCAGGTAGTCGCCCCACTGCAGGTAGTCGCCCCACTGCAGTTAGTCGCCCCACTGCAGGTAGTCGCCCCACTGCAGGTAGTCGCCCCACTGCAGGTAGTCGCCCCACTGCAGGTAGTCGCCCCACTGCAGTTAGTCGCCCCACTGCAGGTAGTCGCCCCACTGCAGGTAGTCGCCCCACTGCAGGTAGTCGCCCCACTGCAGGTAGTCGCCCCACTGCAGGTAGTCGCCCCACTGCAGGTAGTCGCCCCACTGCAGTTAGTCGCCCCACTGCAGGTAGTCGCCCCACTGCAGGTAGTCGCCCCACTGCAGTTAGTCGCCCCACTGCAGGTAGTCGCCCCACTGCAGGTAGTCGCCCCACTGCAGTTAGTCGCCCCACTGCAGGTAGTCGCCCCACTGCAGGTAGTCGCCCCACTGCAGGTAGTCGCCCCACTGCAGGTAGTCGCCCCACTGCAGTTAGTCGCCCCACTGCAGGTAGTCGCCCCACTGCAGGTAGTCGCCCCACTGCAGGTAGTCGCCCCACTGCAGGTAGTCGCCCCACTGCAGTTAGTCGCCCCACTGCAGGTAGTCGCCCCACTGCAGGTAGTCGCCCCACTGCAGTTAGTCGCCCCACTGCAGGTAGTCGCCCCACTGCAGGTAGTCGCCCCACTGCAGGTAGTCGCCCCACTGCAGGTAGTCGCCCCACTGCAGGTAGTCGCCCCACTGCAGGTAGTCGCCCCACTGCAGGTAGTCGCCCCACTGCAGGTAGTCGCCCCACTGCAGGTAGTCGCCCCACTGCAGGTAGTCGCCCCACTGCAGGTAGTCGCCCCACTGCAGGTAGTCGCCCCACTGCAGGTAGTCGCCCCACTGCAGGTAGTCGCCCCACTGCAGGTAGTCGCCCCACTGCAGGTAGTCGCCCCACTGCAGGTAGTCGCCCCACTGCAGGTAGTCGCCCCACCCATCCCATCTGTCATGGATACAGAGCTACTGCTTTGTGCACTTTCCTGACTGCACAGGGTCGCTGCCCCCTCCCCCCCCCCCTCCTTGGCCCCCCTCCCTCCTTACCCACAGGTAGCCCCTCCCTCCTTACCCACAGGTAGCCCCTCCCTCCTTACCCACAGTTGCTGTTGCTGTGCTTCCCCCCTCCCTCCCCCGCCCACTCACAGGTGGCAGTGTCAGACCACAGAGTGGCAACAAAGTACGAGCTCAGCCGCCGACAGTACCTTGAAAATCCCCTCTGCTGTCGCACACGTTTCCCTCCTTCCTCACATATCTGCCCCCTCTCAACACCCACAGGTGGCAGTATCAGACCGCACAGTCGCCACCAAGTACGAGTTGAGTCGCCGGCGCTACTTGGGTCCCACCGCCATGGACGCTGAGCTGTCGCTGCTCATGGCCAATCAGGCGCTCGCGCGGCGCGGCACGCTCATGTACGACCCGTTCGTGGGGACAGGGAGCATCCTGGTGGCTGCTGCTCACTTTGGCGCCATCACTCTGGTAAGTGAGAGTTACTCATTATCACGTATGATGTTACAACCACATCAGACTCGTGTGTGGCGCGGCGCGGAGCACTCATGTACGACCCGTTGGTGGGCACGGGGAGCATCCTGGTGGCCGCTTGTCACGTTGGTGAGAGGGTGGCTTGCATCATTCAGGATCACATCGACCCTGGTGAGAAGTGGCTTGCAATCGACCCAATCAATTGGGCTTTGGGACGGGAAGGGCTGCAATCGACATTCGAGTCGACTCAAAAGTCAACTCGCCTCCATTTCCCCCGCTCTCCGACTCCCCTACCACCACCAATATCAGGGAGCGGACATTGACATCCGGGTGGTGCGCGACGGCAAGGGCCCCAATCGGGACGTGTGGGCCAACTTCCACCAGGTGAGCATTCAGAGTGCAGCCATAGTGTGCAGTCATAGCGTGAGAGCATTGTGAGTATTGTGGGCCAACTTCCACCAGATGAGCCAACTCGCTAGCCCTTGCCACGCTATGGCTCCTCCCCTCGTCTGCTTACACTTGCTGACCCTCCCATTCCCTCATTCCTTGTCTCTCCTTCCGTCTC
Organism: Closterium sp. Naga37s-1; assembly: GCA_947471745.1. Lineage (NCBI taxonomy): Eukaryota > Viridiplantae > Streptophyta > Zygnematophyceae > Desmidiales > Closteriaceae > Closterium > Closterium sp. Naga37s-1. The sequence goes on along the minus strand of CANJKZ010000314.1, from coordinate 555,609 downwards.
ATCTCATTCCCTCGCCTTCCACTGTATTCTCTTCTTTCATTTTCTTCCTTCCCCTCTCTTATTCCCTCCCTTCCTGCTCCACTGCGTTGCTTTCCCTCGCCCCATTCTCCCTTGCAGTACTCGCTTCAACCACCAGTGGGCTTGTTGCGGGCAGACAACAACTGCCCTCCCTGGAGGCAAGACCTGCGAGAGGTGCGCGCACCTCTTGCCCTCTCCCTGCTCGTCCCCTCTCCCATACGAGCAGTCTCTACTCTCAAAAGCCCGTGAATTCTGAGGGCTTTTGAGGGCCACTTCTCACAAGGTGCGCTCAAGACTTTAGATGACTTTTGAGCACCTCTTGCCCTCTTGGGGGGCGCCTCAAAAGTACAATGCTTTGTTTGATCCCTTCCTTCACCCACCTCCAAAGAGTATATTTATATTTGTTATCTCCCCGTGGTTTCCCCTGCTATCTCCAGATGTTCCATGCCATGCCATCGTCCGTGACCTTCCCTAGCAGGCGCCCATAAGTACAATGCTTTGCTCAATCCCTTCCTTAACCCACCCACTTGCCAAAAGTATTCCTACTTTTTTTTTCCCCCCGTGTTTTACTCTTCTATATCCAGATGTTCCATGCCATCGTCTGTGACCCTCCCTACGGCGTCCGGGCAGGCGGCCGAAAGTCGGGCGGGAGGAAAATTCTCAACGGGGTGACAGACCCGTACGCCATAGCAGACAACTTGAAAGCTGCCCACATTCCCTCCACCGCCCCTTACTCCCTGGAAGAGTGCCTCCACGATCTTTTAGACACGGCTGCCCGTCTGCTCGTCATTGGTGGGCGGCTTGTTTATTTCTACCCTGCTGCCCGAGAGGAGTATCTGCCCGAGGAAATTCCGGGGCATCCGTGCCTGAAGCTGGTGGCCAATAGCGAGCAGATTCTGACCAAGCGGTGGAGCAGGCGGCTTGTGACTATGGTGAAGGTTGCTCCGTACAGCGATGACATGGCAGCTGCACACGTGGCGGCGCATGAGTGGTTCAGGAAGAAGCAGATAGAGGAGAGTAGGATGATGAGGGAAATGGGGGAGGCAGGGGAGGTGAGGGAAGGGGAGGATGAGGGGAGCAGGGATGGGGATGGGGAAGCGAGTAGTGGGGGAGGTGGCAAGGGGGTGAAGCAGGGAAAAGGGGATAAGAAAGGGGAGGGAGAGAGGAGATCAGGGAAGAATTTTCATGACTTGGTGTTTGCATCGCGGGCAGATGAGGTGGCCGGGATTCACCAGCAGGCATCGGTGCAAGGCATGAGGGACGAGAAGGGAGAGGAGGGAGGACGGGGCACAACGAATGGGGTGCCGCATAGATTATCGCGCAAGGCGGCGAAGCAGGCATCCAGACCACTGTATCGTGCCAAGTGTGTGTGATGGATGGGGGCAATGCGAATGACCTTTGAGTCGACTCAGCGGTCACAACAAATGGGGCCACTCTCAGATCATCATGCAAGGCGGCAAAGCAGGCATCAAGACCACCATATCGCGCCAAGTGTGTGTGAGGGTACAGCGAGGGTGGATGATTTGGCAGGCTGAGTCACCGGCAGGCTTGGGTCTATGCCCATGAGGGTAGGGAGGGTCACAGCGAATGTGCTGTCTTGCATTTCTAGAGAATCCGAAGTGATTCACACCATGAAGTAATCCATGTTATTGCTGATTTGATTGTTATCGGTTTGTTACTATATGCAACTTCAGAAACAGTTGCGTCAGTTTGATGCTCGAGATGTTACGACCAATCAGATATCGCTTTATTGCGCCGGGATTGGGTGAAAGAACTTGACTAGATTCGGCTTGGAAAGCCACACGAGTCACTGACCAACACGTGGTGGCGCCACGGTGTTCACGTTGGCGGTTGCACCTTGTTGTACAGTATTGCACTATCGCAGTGTCGTCTGTACCAGAAACCTCCTTCCTTTACCAGAAACTTGAACCTTGTTGCTCCTTAGTTGTCTGGCGGAGATGCGCAAAGCGAAGGCTTGAGCGACAGCTCTGGTTTCATGGGGCAGCGTTCTGTCACATTCACTGATAGACAATGTCAAAAGGTAGTGTTCTGTTTGAAGAAATGTGTGCGGGTTCTCTCACCACCTCGCCACTCGTGACGTGGTGCTTCACATTCCCAAGGGTCCAGTCAAACCTATCTGATTTCCATGAATAAACAAACCACTAATAAGAGAAGTCCACTTCACGACTCAGCATCATAAACTGTCTGTGTCCCTCTGCGAGTAATTTTCTATACTCTCCTCCGTCAAGCCCCTTGAAGGGGCTTCCTCACGCTATCCTGTTTTCCTCACGTATACCATTCGCTGCCGTGCTCTTTCCGCCTCATATCCTCGTTGGAGATTCGCGATTTTAGCTTGAAGGCGAACATTCACATCGTGTGGCAGTCCATTCCGTGGGTGAGCTCAGTTAGGACCGAAAAAAATGCGACAAGGCGCCATGGTGACTCTCCTAGTGCACTCCTCTAGCAGCAAGATATTTCAGTTTAGCGAAATTCTTAATGAGGCTACCTAGGTGACGTCGAAATCGTCGTATAATGTTGTTAGGGTTGGTTCGCCCAACCACGGAACCTATGGCGAAAGTCTCTACGACGGCGGAATGACGGCGAAGTGGAAGCGCGTGATGATTCTAGGTGAAACGGTGGAAATCGGCCTACGGAGTGAGAAGGGAGAGAGAAATCGAGAAGGAATGCGTGAGAAGGTGGAAGAAGCATCGAGATTGAAGTTGACGAGGGGAAATTGTGGTTCGAGCTCGAGGCGTGCTCGAGAAATTTCCATATTCGGACTTGAGGAGTGTTCACCGAATTCGGTTCGGTTGCGTGTGCGACTCGGGGTGAAACGAGGCGCACGCGGTTACTTGGGAAACAAGTGAAGTTACGAATCGCATTTTGTACCTTGGTTGACTATAAAACTGCTTGTACTCATTCTGGAAAACACAACATTGGACAACATTGATCAGTTGGAGATTCTGAAAGTTGCTGAAGTGTGTATTGACAACTTCAAGCAGAGCTGCGCATATCATTGGATTCGTGAGATCGTGGAGAACACGATAGACGATAGCAAGTAGACTATTGCTGACTAAGGTGTTTACGATCCTAAGAACTGGTATCAGAGCTTGGCGAACAGGCACGTCGATCGTCGTGAATTCACTTGGTGCGCTAAGTGAAATTAGTGGAGAAGAGGAGTCGTTCACGCCTACGCTATGGGAGACGAGGCGAGTTCGGGTTCCAGTGTGAGTCTTGGAGACCCGCAGTTGAAGGCTCTTCTAGAGGCCCTTGCGAGTGGCCGATTGGTGGCGAAACCGACGATCGGGCTCAGTGAAGCCCAGCGCTTCAACGGAAGCAACTAGAACGTGTGGCGAGAGAAGTTCATTCGGAGAGCAGAGGAGGTGGACCTCTTGCCGTACTACCGTCCCGACGAGAAGACGATGGAGGGAGTTGCGCCTTCCACGACGGATACGAAGGAGAAAATAGCGGCGTTTAAAAAGCAAAGTAAGCAAGCTTTCTTTCAGCTTTGTCATTCAGTTGCCGATGGAATCGCAGTGGATTTGGACTAGTTTGCAGGGGAGCTGAACTCTGCACAGAAAGCATGGGAGTACCTGGAGTCCACGTACATGGGTACGAACGATGTCAACAAGAAGGCGATCAGGAAGCAACTGCTGATGCTGAGCATGGAGAAAGGCGAGAAAATCATCACCTACATCAACAGGGCGAAAAGCTACAACGACGATTTGCGGGTGATGGGAGCCGCGGAGACGGAGCATGAGATGATTGACTACATCATCCAAGGTCTTCCTAAGGAGTGGGAATCCGACATCAGTATGTTTACGTACCAACCGCCGGAGAGTTTGACGAAGCTGCAGGAGATTCTGCAATCGCTTGAGACGGTGAAGGAGATGAGGAAAAAGAAAGCGGCAGTAGCAGCTACGGAATTCGACGAGGAGAGGCCGGCTTTGGTGAATGCAACGAAGGCCTTTGGAGCGTGCTACCAATGTGGAAAGCGCGGTCATAAGGCGATAAACTGCTACGAAAATCCTCGAAGCAGAAACTACAAGGGCAACGCGGTGGAGAACGATAAAGGAGAAAATGAGGGAGCGGAGTGGCAGCAGAAACAGGTTTTTGGCGGCAAGTGCGATTATTGTGGTCGCTATGGGCATCGTGCCGCAGAGTGCTACTCCAATCCAAACAGCAGGAGCTACAAGGGACCGTCGCAGCAGAGGATTGTGGCGGGTAAGGCAAATGTAACGGAAGCGGAAAAGGAGGATGTGATTTTGGGAGGAGCGCATCTTGCGAACGTGGTGCGTTTACCGAAGGATGTTCGTCAGACGGACGGACGTGAGAAGACGGCATGGTTCATGGACAGCGGATGCACGCGTCACATGACATTCAGATCAGATTGGATGGAGAATATGAGGAAGTCGAGCTCCGCCCAAGCGAGGACGGGGCCAAACACAACTCCCGTTGACAGGCAGCGCCGCAGGTGCACGATGAACCCGAGCGTCACCTCCACCAGCTGCAAAAGGGGAGCCACTAGAAGTTGCACGAGGCGCTCCACCAACACCTGCACTCGCGCCACCACCACTCGCCACGCCACCTCCGCTGCTGGCTGCACCCTGGCCGCCCCTCCTGCCACTCCTAACTCTAGACCGTGCATAAGTCGTGTCAGCAGCCGCGGTCTCGTCAGTTGCAGTAGCGGCGAGGGAGGCAGTAAAGGTGGGCAGCTGTGGGACAGTGCACCCGTGGAACAGTGGGAGGGGCACAGCGCCAGAGGCGGAGGCTACCGAGCGGAGGTTGCTCTCGACATACTTGAGGGCAGACTCAAGGACCTCGATAGTGAGCTCGCTAGGGCGCTTCAGAAGAAGTGCGTCGCGAACTGTGGCAAGGCGATCAGGGGGGCTAGTGACGATAAAGTAAATAGTAATCGCCATGGGGGGGGGGGGGGGGGGGTGCAAGTTGTGCATCAGTGTAGGCAGCGCGGTAGCTAGAATTTAGCAAACGCAGGTGAGCGATCAAGTCAGCAGAATGCTCAAACGAGGCGAGGTCAGGAAACAGGAACGGGAGGAATAGGCAACCAAGAGAGATAGTGGTGGGAGTGGAGTAGCGGGCCTTGATCGCAATCAGGAACTCGCTTGCAGCGCGAACCAGGGTGAAGTGGATCTTCTCAGACTTAGGGAGGAGGCTGTTGAGGGCGATGCAGGACGCAGCGTCGCGCAACTTCCAGGTTGTCAGAGCAACACGCTGACGTGCAAAACACTATTTGTCCACAGTGGTGGGGTCAGCGCCTAGGGGTTCAGGAGCAGAGGGCGCAAGAAGGTCAACGTGCGCCCAGAGTGATTCATCAGCCTGACACTGACTCTCTAGCAGGCGCTGCGCACGGAGGAGCCAGACCCTAGGCCTCAAAGCACAGGACCCTAGGCGCTGCCATAGCTGATGCGGAGGGGAGGGAGCTACGGCTGCCAGACGTCTAGAAGGCCTGAGCAGGGCGTGACAGGCAGGGCGCTAGGAGCACAAGAGGCATGGCGGCACAGGCGCGACGGGTAGAGTGCAAAGCGCGACAGGTAGAGTGCAAGGCGCGACAGGGACGGGTAGGGCGCGACGCGACGGGCAGGGAGGCGCGACGGGACGGGCAGGGCGCGATGCGACAGGACGGGTAGGGCGCGACGGGACGGGCAGGGAGGCGCGACGGGACGGGCAGGGCGCGATGCGACGGGACGGGCAGCAGGCCCCAAATTTCAAGGGTATTTTACCCTTTTTGCCCAGATGGTAGGCCACTTTTTGGCAGTTACCCTTTTAAAATCAGGGTATGGAGATTTTTACCCTAGTGAAATCAGGATACGCTAAAAAGTACTCTTGTGGTATTTTTTGTTACACTGACTGTATCAGGGTAGGGGTTCAACTACCCTTTTACCGGAACTATGTTGTACCGCGGATTCCGCCACAGCACGCGCCACGACAAAATGCACCACGCTCCCACTGGACCATTTGGTCGATACACCCACTGGCGCGCCAACGCAAATTCAGCACGGAGGGCCGCGCACACCTACGATTGGTCCGTTGAGCAACATCAGAGCCAACGCACCTGGTTTTCGTGCGTTCCCGAAGCACCGCTCACTGGCAACGTTGCCAATTGCGCGCCAGGTGGGGTTGTGCTGTCGTTTCCACCACCTGGCAGTCATTGTGGCCTTGCAGCCTATGCCATGCAGTTCCCTACCAGCGCGGGAACCGTGCTGCCTGAGGCCCCTTGGGCTTTGTGATTCCCAAGGGGTCTCTCAGACTCTCGCCATTCTCACGCTTCCTTCTCGTTTTGTTGTTCCGAATGCCTGCCTCAGAGGCAGATCCGCCTGGTAGCACCAGGAACGGTCTCTCCGTTCTCGGTGTGTTACCTCGGCTGGCTGAGAACTATAGCGTTCCTATCTCTCAGCCTGCGCGTGAGCCATCCCCTGAATGTCTTGTCGGCACCGTTTTCCCGTGCGAGCGCTCACCCTCGCCAAAGTCCCGGGAGCCACACCCGTCTGTCGAGCTTGTTCCCGATGGCGGCGAAGGCTCGTCGAAGGCAGCCACTGCATCCCAATCCACAATTAGCTCAGCGCCCGCGAAGCGACAGCGTGTGGGCGTGACATACAAGCAGCAGACGCTCTGGGGCGCCCCTCCTCCACGACAAGCGGCATCACCACCACGCCGTGCTGCTCCTGCTGAGCCGAAGCCTCCAACCGCTTCAGCAGAAGCTGAGTACGAAGCGGTAAAAGCAACTTTCGATTACCAATGGTCTGGTAAATTCAGCTGGCTTCGCTTAATGCGCATGACTAACGGCAGGCCGTCATTGAAATGTGCCATCTGCATCAAGCACGGAGATCCAAACGCGCACACTGCCTACGGCGTCAGAAGTGAGGGTGCGCGAGACATGCAGCTAGGGAGCATCCGCGCGCACACATCGAGCAGAGCCCACAAGCAGGCCTTGGAAAACGAGGCCAAAGCAGACGCGGAAAAGGCGAAGCAAGCCACACTATCAAGGTGGCAGAGCACCGACGCAGCTACACGGCACATCATCCGCTGCCTCCACATCGCGCTCTTCATCTGCAAGGCTGATGCGCTAATGGCCATGTTTGTTCCATTGTGCTGGTTTCTTTCTAAAGAAGGATTGCCGGACCTTCCTCTGTCTGGAGGGTACGGCGCCTACTACACCGAGTAAGTGCGGTTTCTGGCGCTTGTGTTTGTTCCATGACTCAAGCTGACGCGATGCTAATGCCATGTGTGTTCGTGTGCCATGTGTTTTGTCCTCGCAGTTACGGATTCAAAGAGATGTTGCGCGCCACCTCCACGTACCTCCAAGAGACTCAACGCGGCCACCTGCTGGAATCCCCATGGATAGGGATATGTCTCGACGAGAGCACCGACCGGGTGAATGGCAAGCACCTGATTCTGTTTGCGACATTCTTCAAAGGGACCGCACCGGTGACGGAGTTCTTAACTCTGATTACCGTGGACCGTGCCGATGCGGCCTCGCTAACCTCCTCTGTTGTGCAGTACCTTACAGGAATCGGGGTAGATCTCCAGAGAATTTCCGAAATATCTACGGACGGGGCCAGTGTGATGATCGGCAAGAACAACGGGGTCGTGGCAAGGCTGCGACTGCGCATTCCACACTTGGCTTCGACTCACTGCGTCGCTCACAGGTACGGAGGTTTGAACTTGAGTTTCTTTAAGAACCAAATCTACGACGAAGTAACATTCTGACATGCTCTGCTTCAATGCGCAAGGAGGCATTGGCAGCTAAGGATGCCGCGGAGTCAGTCCCCGAGCTCGGCATGGTGGACAACGTGGTGCGTGCTTTCTCCGAGCATATCGCCCGCAGCAGCGTGGATTACACCAAGTTCCAGAACCTGCAGCGCGTCTACTGCCAGACGAATCTGGAGGCGCAGGGCATACACGACGTGCGCTGGCTCTCCCGTGGCGAGGCGATCCAGCGGTTCCTTGACCTTCTGCCTGCAGCCATCGTCGTGCTGAAGGATTACAAGAAAGACTTGTACGAGGTAGTCACCTCGTTCAAGTTCCACTGGCTCGTCCGCTTCCTCGCGGATGTGCTGTGGGAGCTCAACCAACTCAACCTGCGGTTTCAACAACGTCAGGTAACACACTGTCGAGCTAATTTGTAGTCTCACTCACGCCTGTACTTCTCTTTCTGACCTCATGTATCGTATGTGTGCAGGTGGACGTCACCCTCGTGGCGCACCTTGTCCAACAGACGCGGATGCGCCTGAAGACGCGCTACCTCGACAGGTCCCCTGGTCACACGTTTGGCAGCGGAGAGAAGATGCGGCTGCCTGACTTCATCAAGGCTCACCAGAAGCTGGATAAGCGTGAAATGAAAGCGGAAGGCGTTGACACGGATGGCAACGCCGTCTCCTTCAAATTCACCCTGCACGAACGCCAACTGCCAGGCCATGAGACTGCGGGTGACGTAACCGCTTGCCTTGAGCTTTCGCTCAAGTTCATCCGCGCCGTGGACGAGGAGCTGGAGTGGCGCGTGCGCGACCTCAACCTTCTGGAAGGCGCCAAGCTGTTCGGACTGCGTCGTATGTGTCCGATGACACCAAGTGGCTGGAGGCCTTCAGGAAGTGGCTTGTCCAGCTCCACAAGCTGTACAACTACAAGCTCCCTGGTAAGCGTCATTGTCTGATGTGTCGGCTATTCCCATTGACTTGATGTTCCTTGCTTTGCACCGGTTTAAACCTTGTCCCAGTGCGCTTGTGGCTAGAGTATTGCTCATCACCCGGCCCTGTATTGTTGGACTAATGCCTCCCACTCCAACCCGTATGTGTGAGCATGTGCAAATTCTCTACCCCGACCCCGCTACCAGGGTTCGACTACAAGCGTGCCGGCCAGGAGCTTTGGATGTTTACCTCGACCATGTTCTCCCAACACAACGGCGAGGAGTTTCATCAGGCGCTGGGAAACATGCTGCGCGACGAGGCGTGGCGTGCTTCGTTTCCCAACATCGTCCGCATGTGGCAGTCTGTCGCCGTGCTACCACTGAGCACGGTTGAATGTGAGCGCGGCTTCAGCAAGCAGAACCTGATAAAGACGTGGGACCGCGGCAGCCTCGGCGACACAAGCCTTGAGCACCTGATGCGGTGCTCCCTCCTGCAGTACGACATAGACTGGTACGAGGTGGTCGCCATATTCCGCGGTGAGAAGCTCAGGCGATCCACCAAGGACTTCTCCGGCATGAAGTCCAGCAGTGCACAATTTGCGGACGAAGCAGTTGCTAGTGCAGCAGACGTTGAGTAGTGGCTTCAGTAGTAGGGTTTATTTAACGTAGTAGTAAAGTTTGTGTGCAGGAAAGGAAATATTAGTGAGTAGTGACTGTTGGTGTAGTAATTATTTGTGCGTTGGAAACAGTGTATGGGATTCATTACCCTGCAGACATCAGTGTACCCGAAATATTAGGCTGCTACAATCAGTGTACGCGAAAAATTACCCTACCAGTCAGGGTACGGGGGGCCTGCCACCCTGATTTGAAAGAGTGAGCCAAAACCTATTTTGGGCCCTGACGGGCAGGGCGCGATGCGACGGGACGGGTTGGGCGCGACGCAACGGGCAGGGAGGCGCGACGGGCGCGAGGGGACGGGACGTGATGGGGGCGACGGGCGCGACGCGACAGGACGGGTAGGGCGCGACGCGACCGGTAGGGAGGCGCGGCGGGACAGGCAGGGCGCGACGCGACGGGATGGGCAAGGTGCGACGCGACGGGCAGGGAGGCGCGACGGGCGCGAGGGGACGGGGCGGGCGCGACGGGCGCGAGGAGACGGGGCGTTCGCGACGATACGGCGCTACGGGCGTTGTAGGCTAGGCGCAACGGGCGCGAGAGGCTCAAGAGCGAGGAACGGGATCCAACAGGATCCTAACCTAGGTGATACCATGTCAGAAACTGAATGATGTATGTATTATTGTGAGCTGGGGTACTTATACCTAACCCTAACAACTGTACCCCACATGACATGCCTCGCTACAGGCTACAACATTTGACAATTGCCAACAATCACTGGGTTTTGTTTGAGCGCTGAATTCCGTGTCTCCGATTCGTGAGTGTTTGATTCTATTTGCCTAGTCTTTTTCGGGTGTGACTTGAATGAGGATGGAAGTTGGGGGATGCCACCAGGCAATTGCTGCGTAAACGTAGGTACATGTATGTACCATATGAGGCAGTAACTTTAAAGCCCTTGCTGTGCAAGCACTGTTTGTGCGCCTCGATCCACTTAGTGCATGCCCCCTCCCCGTGCTCCACAATGCACTCGTCCCTCAGCTTCTCACTCATCAGCACAGCATTTCTTCTTCTCTTGCATGCATATCAACAGTACATACTGGTGAACTATCCTATATAATCCCAGTCAGACATTAAAGCCCTCGCTTCGTAAGCACTGTTTGTGCGCCTCGATCCACTTGGTGCACGCCTCCTCCCCGTGTTCCACAATGCACTCGTCCCTCAGCTTCTTGGTCGTCGGGCACGCACAGCAGATCTTCTTCTTCGGCTTCTCTTGCTGCTCTTGCTTCTCTTGCTGCTCTTGCTTCTCTTGCGCTGCTGCCTCGCCCTTCACAGGTGAAGACATGATGCCGCTTCAAAAGAGGACCAAACTGGAGGGCACAAGTGGAGGGGCACAAGGGGAGGGCAGGGAGAAGGGGAACATAGGGGGCCAGTGGGGGTCAAGGGGGGGCACTCGTCCCTCAGCTTCTTGGTCGTGGGGCACGCACAGCATATCTTCTTCTTCGGCTTCTCTTGCGCTGATGCCTCTGCCTTGTCTACTGCCTCCACCTTGCCTGAAAATGACTTGGCGCTGGTTTGATGGAGGGCCAAACTGGAGGGCACGGGGGGGTTCAGTGGGGTTGAGTGGTGCCTCTCCGTGTAGCTTCTGATGCCTCGGCCTTCACAGGTGATGATGACATGGAGCTGGCATGGCGGAAGAACAAACTTAAGAGCACAACGGGAGGGCACAAAGGGAGGGCACAAGGGGAGCGCACAAGGGGAGCATCGGATGTGGCAATGTGTCACAGTGGAAAACGGAGGGATCGGATGTAGCGATGCTTCATAGAGAAGGCATTAGCGGGACCGGCAGGGGTAGGGAGAAAAGGGGATCAACTAGAATTACATCAACAGGGAGCAGGAGATATCATAGCAAGGTTCGCGTGCGCCTGGCACTCGCCAATAGCTCCTCTCTGTTCCCTTGCCTGCTGACTCTCAGCTTTCTCACGTGAGGAGGGGAGGCGTGTGAGGAGGGGAGGCGTGTGAGGAGGGGAGGCGTGTGAGGAGGGGAGGCGTGTGAGGAGGGGAGGCGTGTGAGGAGGGGAGGCGTGTGAGCAGGGAGGGCACGCGAGAGGAGAGGGCGCACGCGAGAGGAGGGAGCAGAGAGGAGGGTAGGGGGGCAGCAGTTGTGTCGTAACGCGCGGATCGGAATAAGCCACGCGGCCGAAGAGGGTGGTCAGGAGCCACGTTTTTTAGTCGACACAAAACACGGCTGCAGGTGGCTTCAGCGAGTCGACGAAACGCGGAATAAGCGACGCGGCTGAGGAGGGTGGTCAGGTGCGACTCGATCCCCACGTCGATCTGCTGCTACTAGTCGGTATTGTGCACGCCTATCAAGACTGCGCGACAGCAGCGAAGTGCCGAGAAGTGAACACGAGGCAGCAGAAAGTACGGAGGGCGTGGACGTGGGTTACGTAAGCGTCAGAAACTATGGGAGAGTCTGTCCTGTTTTGCTGTGCTGAATTATCCCTTTTGTTGTAGCGTGTCGCTCTAATCGTACATGACGTACACGCCCCCTATGACGTCCGCGGTATAGGAGGGGATGCTGGCGATGACCGCCACGTGTCGTCCTCTAGAAATTCGGGCATGAAATTTGGGCCAACATCATAGACATGCAACTTAGTATGGTAACCCTATTCAATGGTATGCCGTCGATACCCTAGTTCTGCTGCGCAAAATTGTCTGGTAGCGCCACTCAAAACACTGTGTAACGGCGGATGCAGCACAAAAAAAGGAAGAAATATGTAATAGAATCGGTTGCGTTTTTTAATTCGTATCTTCGTCGTTCTTACCGCGCCTCGTTCGGCGCCTAACAAATATTCCTGCCGGCCACTATTTTCGCTAAATGCGCACGAAAAGTCCACTGGAATGGAAAGTATGTGGGGTCGATTTCGATAACAATATATTGGACCAATATATTGCTAAGGGAAATTGCTTGGGCAGGGCAGAAAAACAATAAAACCCCTAAGGACCTGGACGCATTTCTGGGGATCAACCCTAAACACGGAAAAGGACATTGTTTTTAGGGTTGATGCCTCCCTGACGCATCCCCTTCCGATTGGGTTTTATTTTTTTCTTGGTCCGAAGAAATTACGTCTCAGTGCGAAGGAAAGCGCGGTACGTATCAGTTGTCGCATTAAAAACGAACGCGCTATTAGGGCCAAATGTCAATAACTCCTAAACTGAGGTCAGACGCTTTTGCATACCATTGAATAGGGTTACCATACTAAGTTGCATGTTTATGATGTTGGCCCATGAAATTTCGAAAGAAAGAGCGCGAATCCCCGTCATTCACAGATGGGGAATGATCATACTGGGGCCTCGGATTAGCAGAAAGATGGCCAACTTGGGGCCTCGTGATTCGCGACCCTACGAAGGAGGCCCGAAGCCACCCACAAGCCTAGGCAGCTAGGCCGAGCTCGCCACGTCACCACCTGCTGGCTTGGGCTTGACGGATTTCGCTAGCACCCTGGTTCACGGGAGCAGTGCTCGTCAGACCATTCAAAATGGGCAGTACAGATACTTCAGCAAAATAACCCAGAAATAAACATTTTAGCCCGAAAATATTCTCGTAGTTGTAAAAAAAATAACATCCAATTGGATGGCATAAAATTGGGGAGGCAACAACCCTAAAAACATGCGACAATGTATTTAGGGTTGATGCCTCCCTGACCGGATGCATGGCCGTATGGGGTTTAGGGCGTGTTATATTTTTTAAAGTCGCTGAAAGTCCGGACGGCTGTCCGGACGCGTGCGAAGATTGCGACGTCGCACGGTCGCTTTGCGACCAAAGCGATATCGTAAGGAGGCAATACGAAGAATACGACGTCGTTTAGACCCTAACGAGCTCACTGCCGAGAATTGACGAGTTCTGTAACCACACAATCGTCCGGACGGTTGGCCATCCGTGTTGCGATCAAAAAAGGGATCGTAACCAGGATCGCCTCAGGAAGGTTCGCACAATTCTAGTGAAGTGGTGGTGGGCCCTTGACCTCAATAGCAGAGTGGATGTAGATGCTTGAGATGATAAAAGCATGCAGTACAAGGAATATAAATATGAGTACATGAGAATTCGAAACTGTCAGATTTATATGACATAACTACTGTAGGCTATAGTGGGGTAGCACATATGGGGTACAGTTTTCAGGGTTTGCATTTGTACCCACTTTCCCTTAGTCAATTCATTCTCGTTCAATTTCACATGGTATAGAGCAGGTTCCCCTGTGGGAACTGTTCCTAGGGCCCACCGATTTTTTTTTCCTGCCCGGAGCGCGCTCAGCCTCTGCCCGAGTCGCGCTCCCCCCCCTTACGCGGCCCCGTTCCGCCGCCCTCGCGGCCCCGTCGCGTCGCGCCGCCCTCGCGGCCCTTTCGCGCCGCCCCTTTCTGCGGCTCGTCGCCGCCTCCATCAGCGGCGTCGCCGCCTCCCCCTTACGGCGCGTCGCCGCCCCCCCCCTTGCGGCCCGTCGCCGCCTCCCCCCTCGCGGCCCGTCGCCGCTTCTTACAGCGGCCCCACCGACCCCGCGCGCGCCGCCCTAGTGGCCTCTTGCGCCGCCCGTCGGCCCCGCTTGCCGCCCTTGCGGCCCTTCGAGCCGCCCGTCGGCCCACCGTGAGCCGCCCTCGCGGCATCGACGCCGCCCTTCCCGGCCCCGACGCCACCTCAGCTGGCCCCGGCGCCAGCTCCTCCGGCCCCGGCGCCTGCTCCTACGGCCCCGGCGCCTGCTCCTTCGACCCCGGCCTCTGCTCCTACGACCCCGGCGCCTGCTCCTACGGCCCCGGCGCCGCCCTTCCCGGCTCCGACGCCGCCTCCCACCAGCCCCTCCGCCGTCCCTGATCAGGAGCCGCGGCCGCCGAGCCGCCCCGCAACCGAGCAGCCGAGCCGCCCAGCCGCCGAGCCGCCGAGCAGCAGAGCCACCCGAGCCGCCGAGCCGCCCTGCCGCCGAGCCACCCGAGTCGCCGAGCCGCCCAGCAGCCGAGCCGCCCAGCAGCCGAGCCGCCCAGTCGCCGAGCAGCCCAGCAGCCGAGCCGCCGAGCCGCCGAGCCGTCGAGCAGCCGAGTCGCCGAGCCGCCCTGCAGCCGAGCCGCCCAGCCGCCGAGTCGCCGCGCCGCCCTGCAGCCGAGCCCCCCCCCGAGCCGCCCTGTCCGGTAAGAGCAGCGCCTCTCTCACAGCACTGCCCTCACCCTACTGTCTGCGCTGCTAGTCTACTGCTGTCATGGCTACCCCTAGTGTCCTCGCTTTTGACGCTGAGGGTCGGGCCATTGACTTTGAAGTCTGGATAGATGACCTGCAGCTTTTCTTACAGTGCGATAGGGCAGACGGCCTCTCCCTCTTTGACCTCACTTCTGGTGCCTCTCCTGCCCCCGCTGCTGATGCTGACGCCACTGTTCGCTCCCAGTGGGCCACGCGCGATGCTGCTGCACGTCTTGCTGTGCGTCGCCACCTGCCTACCTCTGAGCGTGCGCACTTTAGCCAGTACAAGAGTGCTCAGACCTTGTACGACGCTGTAGTTGCACGCTACTCCTCCCCTGCCACTGCTGCACTGAGCCGCCTCATGCTACCGTACCTCTTCCCTGACCTTGCTGCCTTTCCCACAGTCGCTGACCTCATTACGCACCTCCGCACTAGTGACACTCGCTACCGCGCTGCGCTTCCTGCTGAGTTCTGCGCCAAGACCCCCCCCCCCCATGTACATCACCCTCTACTACATACTCACCCGTCTCCCTGACTCCCTTCGCGTAGTCAGGGACCACTTCCTCTCGGTTTGCCCCACCACTCTCACCGTTGACCTCCTCGAGAAGGCCCTCCTAGCAGCAGAAAAGAGCATAGTAGCTGTAGGAGCCTCTCGTGGTGACCCTCGCACCCCCATCTTTGAGGGGTGTTCCCCCTCCCCTCTTTTGCCCTCTGTTGCCTCTGCTGCTGCGGCCGACCTCGCTGGTCTGGAGTCGGTTGGTGCAGCGTCTACCCCTAGCGGGAGACGCCGCCCTGGCAAGGGCAAGGGGGGCAGGGGCGCTGGAGGAGCTAGCGGGGGCGGTGGAGGCGGCGGTGGAGGCGGTGGAGGGGGTGGGGGTGGCGGTGGGGGTGGTGGCGGGGGTGGAGGGGCCGGTGGCGGCAGTGGAGGCGGAGGCGGCGGCGGCGGTGGCGGTGGGAGCGGAGGTGGCGGCGGTGGAGGAGGAGGCGGCGGAGGAGGTGGAGCTGGTCGGGGTGGCGCTGCGCAGAGGGTCGGCTCCGGTGGTGGTCAGCGCCAGCAGCAGCATCAGCAGCAGCAGCAGCAGCGCACTCGTGACATCCCCTCCGCTCAGCAGCTCCGTGAGTGGTACACTGCACGCCAGAGGGGTGGGGGTACTGGGCCGTGCACCTACGTCCTACGCACCGGCGACCGCGCGGGTGAGCAGTGCGGGGGTGCGCACTCCACCCAGCGCTGCTTTGGCCGCCTGACGGACGCTTGGCGTCACCAGTTCCCTGAGGCCACTGAGATCCCCCGCTGGGGTGAGCTGTCTCGGGCGGGTGTAGCTGTCTTTGACCTTGACTTTGATGCTATTCTTGCTGCCATGTATACTGTGACTATTAGTGATGAGGGTGACTGTTACCGGTGTTTTCCGCCCGACCCGGGCATTGAGACTGCTGCTCTAGGTACTGGTGAGGCTGCTGCTCTAGGTGCTAGCGAGGCTGCTGCTCTAGGTGTGTCTGCTCCCTCAGGTGCTGGTGAGTCTGCTCTCTCAGGTTCTGCGTCGGCTTCGGCCTCCCACACCTTCACCCTTGACTCGGGGGCTTCTCGCTCCTTCTTTCGAGACCGCACCACACTCACGCCGCTTGGCCGGCCAGTTGCAGTCTCTCTGGCAGACCCCTCTGGGGGTCCTGTCCTTGCTCACTTCTCCACTGTCCTCCCGTGTCCGGCGGCCCCCTCTGGCACCCTGTCTGGTCTTTACCTCCCCTCGTTCTCTACGAACTTGGTGAGTGGTGCTGACCTACAGGATGCGGGGGTTCACCAGTTCACTCCTGCGAGTCAGCGGGTGACCCACTGCACGGACGCTCGGACAGGCCGACACCTGGCCACGTTTACTCGTCGGCCGGGGTCGAGCCTGTACACACTGACCACTGCGTCTCCTCCAGTCACTCCGTCTGGTCAGGTAGCTGCGCCGGGTCAGGTGTTTGCTGCAGCGTCCAGGTCTGGTCCTGAGTCTGCCCCCTGTTCGTGTCGCCTCCTGTCTCACGAGACTCTCCTCTGGCACCACCGCCTTGGTCACCCCTCCCTGCTTCGTCTCCGAGGCATGGCCTCCCGTGTCCTTGTCTTTGGTCTTCCCCGGTACCTCCCTCCCCTTCCTCCGGGGCCTGGCCCTTCCTGCGTCCCCTGTGTCGAGGGGCGACAGCGGGCTGCCCCTCACTCCTCCCAGTTTCCTCCGACAGAGGCCCCGCTGCAGACGCTTCACATGGACGTGTGGGGCCCGGCCCGCGTCCGTGGACAGGGTCACGAGCGCTACTTCCTGCTGGTGGTTGACGACTACTCGCGTTACACCACAGTCTTCCCCTTGCGCAGCAAGGGTGATGTCACTGAGGTGTTGATCGACTGGATCCGCGCAGCTCGTCTCCAGCTCAGGCAGACCTTCGGCTCGGACTTTCCTGTTCAGCGTCTGCACTCTGACAGAGGTGGAGAGTTCTCCTCTGGCCTTCTGCGAGCCTACTGTCGTGCACGAGGTATCCGCCAGACCTTCACGCTTCCGGACTCTCCACAGCAAAATGGGATTGCTGAGCGCCGCATTGGCATGGTCATGGACGTCGCCCGTACGTCCATGATGCATGCGGCTGCCCCCCATTTTCTGTGGCCGTTTGCGGTTCGGTACGCGGCGCATCAGATCAACCTTCACCCCAGGGTCTCCATGCCGGAGACCTCCCCAGCTTTGCTGTGGACGGGGAAGGTTGGCGATGCGTCTGCGTTCCGTGTCTGGGGATCTCGGGCGTTTGTCCGCGACTTGTCTGCGGACAAGCTGTCCCCTCGTGCTGCTCCTTGCGTCTTCCTTGGCTTCCCCCCTGACGCGCCAGGGTGGCAGTTCTACCACCCCACCACTCGCCGTTTTCTGTCCTCCCAGGACGTCACGTTTGACGAGTCGGTCCCCTACTACCGCCTCTTCCCCTACCGCACTCCGTCCCTCCCCCCGCCACCGCTCTTCCTTGTGCCAGGTCCCCCCCCGGTAGACCCCCTCCCCCCTCAGGGTCCTGCCCCTTCAGGTGTGTCCCAGGTAGACGCAGTCGAGCCTGTCAAGGTTACTGGTGACTCTGGTGCTGCTGAGGGTGCTGAGCCTGGGGGTGCTGAGCGTGTGGGTGCTACGCCTGGGGGTGCTGAGCCTGAGGGTGCTACTACTGGGGGTGCTGAGCCTGGGGGTGCTGAGCCTGGGGGTGCTGAGCCTGGGGGTGCTACGCCTGGGGGTGCTGAGGCTGGGGGTGCTACGCCTGGAGGTGCTGAGCCTGGGGGTACGGAGCCTGAGGGAGCTGGGCCTGCTCGTGTGGCGTCTCGGCGGGAGCCGCTCTCTCCACAGGAGCTGCGCGAGTGGTTTGCCCGGCGCTGGAGGCGTGCTGCTGGAGCTGGAGGTTCTTCGGCTGCTGAGGGTGCTGGTGCCGCGGGTCCCGGAGGTGCTCGTACTGGGAGTACTGGAGCTGCTGGGCCTGCGGGTACGACTGGAGCTGGAGCTGCTGAGGGAGGTGGCGCTGAGGCTATTGCTGTCGGTCCTGGAGGCGGTCCTACTGGGGGTGCTACTGGTGCTGCTGGAGGTACTGGAGCTGGAGGTGCTGCTGGCGCTGGTGCTGCCGCTGGGGGTACTGGTGCTGTCCCTGCTGTGTCTGGAGTCGCCGCGCGGCCTCGGCCGTACTTCGTTCCGCTCCTTCAGCAGGTTCTTGGTCTCCCGCCCTCTACTGGTCCTCCTCCTCCCTTAGAGTGTCCACAGCCTGTCCCGACTCAGTTACAGTTACAGCCGGCCTCCTCACTGCCCGCTCCTTCTCCCTACACTGGTCCTACTGGAGGTCTTGCTGAGCGTCGTGAGCCTGCGTCTCGCCCTGCGTCGCTTGTCCGTGCTGCTCGCACTAGTGGTCGTGGTTCGCGTCAGCCTCCTCCTCCTGTCCCTGGCACGCACCGGATGTCTCTGCGTCCGTCCACTGCTCCTCTACGTGCCCCTTTGCCTTCTCCTCCTGAGTCCTCTCTTCCTGCTCTTCCTGACCCGGAGTCGGACTCTCTTCGTGCTGCCAGTCCTACTGTCGCGCGTCTCCTTGCTACTGTTGTCACTGACCCTTCCTTTGAGTCCACTGCTGCGTCTGCCCTAGTTACTGAGCTCGTCGACTTTGCTGCTCGCTGTCGTCTCGACTACGCTGCCAGTCTTGTTGCTGAGTCTGAGTCTGTCTGTCCTCCGTCCGTCGGGGGTGGGTGTGCCCTTGGCACGGACGTCCTTGAGGAAGGGCAGGAGGAGTTCCAGTGCTTGGCTGCTGCTTCACCTCATCTCGTGTCCGTACTGCTTACCCCTGAGGGAGACCCGGATGCACTTGACATCCCGACTCCGCGCTCTTACGCGGAGGCGATAGAGGGTCCCTACTCCTCTCAGTGGCAGGCAGCTATGGACGCAGAGATGGCTTCCTGGAAGTCCACAGGCACCTACGTTGACGAGGTTCCCCCGCCTGGGGCGAACATCGTCAGTGGCATGTGGATTTTCAGGGTGAAGCGGCCGCCGGGTTCTCCGCCTGTCTTCAAGGCGCGTTACGTGGCTCGTGGCTTCAGTCAGCGGCAGGGAGTTGACTACTTTCAGACCTTCTCTCCCACCCCGAAGATGACCACTCTTCGGGTACTGCTGCACATAGCTGCTCACCGCGACTACGAGCTGCACTCTCTTGACTTCAGCACTGCTTTCTTGCAGGGCAGCCTGCACGAGGAGATCTGGCTGCGTCGCCCACCTGGCTTCACTGGGTCTTTTCCTCCTGGCACCCAGTGGAGCCTCCGGCGGCCAGTCTACGGTCTCCGCCAGGCACTGCGTGAGTGGCACGACACACTGAGGACTACACTTGCGGCTCTTGGGTTTGCTCCCTCTACTGCCGACCCGTCGCTGTTTCTGCGCACCGACACTTCTTTGCCGCCGTTCTACATCCTCGTGTACGTCGACGACTTGGTCTTTGCCACAGCTGACACTGCTGGACTCGCCCACGTGAAGTCCGAGCTGCAGAAGAGACACACGTGCACAGACCTGGGTGAACTGCGCAGCTACCTTGGCTTGCAGATCACCCGGGACAGAGCACGCCGCACCATTACCCTGACTCAGTCACACATGGTGCAGCAGGTCCTTCAGCGCTTCGGCTTCACGTACTCCTCGCCTCAGGCCACTCCTCTGCCTACTCGCCACTCGCTCTCAGCTCTGCCTTCGGATGAGTCCGTAGAGTCGAGTGGCCCGTACCCAGAGCTTGTTGGCTGCCTCATGTACCTGATGACCTGCACACGACCTGACCTTGCATACCCTCTTAGCATTCTCGCACGCTATGTTGCTCCTGGGAGACACAGACCGGAGCACATGGCTGCAGCGAAGAGGGTGTTGCGCTACTTGTGCAGTACGTCGGGCATGGGGCTTGTGCTTGGAGGGCAGAGTCCAGTGGTCCTCACTGGGCACGCAGACGCTTCTTGGGCTGACGACCAGGCTACGCAGCGGTCGTCACAGGGTTACACCTTCAGCCTTGGTTCCGGCTCTGTTTCGTGGCGGGCTACCCGCTCGTCTTCTGTTCTCGGCTCCAGTTGTGAGGCTGAGATCTACGCTGGGGCCATGGCTGCACAGGAGCTTCGCTGGCTCACCTACCTGCTGACTGACCTCGGAGAGCCGCCTCGTTCTCCTCCAGTGCTGTACGTAGACAACAAGGCCATGCTGGCCTTGTGTCGAGAGCAGAGACTGGAGCACAGAACGAAGCACATTGCTCTCCGCTACTTCCTTGCTCGTGAGCTACAGCAGCGTGGTCAGCTGCGGCTTGCGTACGTGGCCTCTCAGGCCAACACTGCTGATATCTTCACCAAGGCACTTGCGCCTTGTGATCATCAGCGCTTCTGTACTCAGCTGGGTCTTGTACCTACCTTGCCTCACTTGCTCACCCCTTGACCTTGTTTGTACTGTTGCATATATATATACGCCTGCTCTTGCTTGTCTAGCATTATATATATATGTGTCATCCTGCATGTGAACTGGCCTTGTGGCCTTGAACTTGTGCTCGGAATGTGTGGTGACTTTGTGATCCACCCTGAGCTTGCTTTGCTTTGCTTGACTGGTCTTGTGACCCCTTGTTCTCCCCCACTTTGCCTATGGGGGTGTGTCAGATTTATATGACATAGCTACTGTAGGCTATAGTGGGGTAGCACATATGGGGTACAGTTTTCAGGGTTTGCATTTGTACCCACTTTCCCTTAGTCAATTCATTCTCGTTCAATTTCACAGAAACGACCTAACTAGCCATGTACTCTAAGGGGTACATTCCCTTATTGCAGCGAAACCCAACCGTGCGACTCCGGGTGGTTACGTAACTGTTCGGGCAGAATCCTCGCCACTGCTGCTGTCTGATGCCGTCTGCCCGACGGTCCAGATGCTCTTCGTAACCGTCTGTCCCTTCGCGTTTCTTCTGCCTTTTCGTCTTCACTCTCGATAGTGCGTGCTTCGGCTTTGCTACGGTGAGGAGTGCGCAATAGTGTTTTTCATTAACCACTATTCGTAACACCCCCCTTCATTCCTGGCCGTAGCAAGCATTGACCCGCTTGACTACTCCGCTGAGTTCGGAGCAGTGCTGGTACTGCTGATGCGGCAGTTTCTTCGTAAGGAAGTCTGCTGCCATGTCACCCGTTGGGCAGTCAGGTCAACTTTGCCCTTGGGCAGTCGTCCTTGACGAAGAAGTACCGCAGCGCGATGTGTTTGGTGCGGTTGACGAAGCCAGGTTTGTTCGCGATCCTGATCGTGCTCTGAGTGTCGCAGTGCAGGCGAAAGTTCGTTGAGGCCGGAATTTTCGCTTCCTGCAGCAGTTCCTGAAGGTAGAGACCTTCGCGAACAGCTGCTGTTGCTGCAATAAATTCAGCTTCCGCCGATGACAGGGCAACCAACTCCTGCTTCTGGGAGTTCCAGGAGATGGGGCCGCTGGGCTCGAGGCGGAAGAGGAACCCTGTCCTGGACCGTCGGTTGTCAGGATCAGCGGCGTGATCGGCATCCACGTAGCCAACGAGGCTGAAGGATGTGGTTGGGGTGGTGGAGTAACTGAGCCCGACATTGGGTGTGGAGATGAAGAATTGAAGGGCTTGCTGAAGATCTGAGAGATTCTCAGCCGTTGGTTTGCGTGAGTACTGAGCCAACTGGCTCGCAATGTAGGAGAGGTCGGGCCTGCAGGTGACGGATGCGAAAAGCAGGCATCCAAACTGCTGCTGGTAAGTGTGGAGCCCAGCAGGGGACAGGGCTTTGTTGTCAGCCTTGTGGTTGGGTCCTGGAGTGCGGTAAGGGGTGGAGAGTGGTGCAGGCGCAATATTGAAGCGCTTGCTAAGCTCCTCCGCATACTTCGCTGCTGAGAGATGAATGGCTTCCGGCGAGTAGGTGATGTTGAGTCCGAGAAACTGCTTCACGTCATGATTGCAGGTGATGTCGACGCGCCCTTCGAGGCTTTTCTCAAACTGCTCGAGTAGTTCGTTGCTTGAGCCTGTGTAGAGGAGGTCGTCGACGTAGACCGTGAGTAGGATGTATTCGCCGCGGAAATCGCGGCGATACATCCCAGGATCGTGAGGCAGCTGCTTGAATCCGATTTCAAGCAGTATGTTGTGCAGGTACTGCTTCCAGAGCCTTGGTGCCTGTTTGATCCCGTAGAGGGACTTGCGCAGCTGACAAACGCGTGGGTCTCCATCGCCGTAAGTGTGTGGCTGTTCCACGTAGATCACGGCATCCACTAATTCGTACAGGAACGCATTCTTCACATCGATCTGCCGGAGTGGTAGGTGTCGTGCGGCTGCGATGGCGAGGAGAATTCTGACGGATGTGTGACGGCTAACCGGTGCAAATGTCTGGTCAAAATCAATCCCGTGCCTTTGATCGTAGCCGCGCACCACCCAACGTGCCTTGAATCGCTCAATTCTTCCGTCGGCTCCTGTCTTCACTCGGAACACCCACTTGCCGGAGAGAATCCTTCTCCCCTTTACTGCTGCACGGTCGACGAGCACCCAGGTGTCGCGTGACTCGAGTGCGCGGATTTCCGCATCCATCGCTTCGCGCCACTCCTTACTGTGTGGGCCTGTGAGAGCCTGTCGTGGGTTCCTAGGTTCGATGATGCGCGGAGCAGTGGAGATGGCAGCGTGGAGTCCCAGTAGCTGGAGACCGGTGACAGTGCTGTCGTGGCGATGTTGAGTGATGACTTCCTGCACGTCGTCATCATCGCTCTCTGGTTCGGGCGGTGCTGGCGGTGCTGTGTCTCCGCCGCCTCTGCTTCCTCCTGCTGCGCCTCCTCCTGTTGCGCCTCCTGTTGCGCCCGTTCCTCCTTCTCCTGAATCGTCGTCGTCGTCGTCGTCGTCGTCGTCGCGGCGATCGCCCCTTGTAAACTCGCCTCTGGGATCCTGCTCCAGGATTGCTGCTGCAGCTTCGTCCTCAGGTGAAGCGTAGCTGTGGCCCTCGTTAGCGTAGACGCGGTTTGCGTTCGTCTGTTCGTCGGCGCGGAATTGTTGCAGGAACAACCGTTCGTAGAAGATAACGTCGCGCGCATTCTTGATTTTCTGGCTTAGGAGATCCAGGACGATCCATGCTTTGTGTTCGTGACTGATGCCGAGGTGGATTCCCCAGCGCGCGCGGCTCTTGAACTTCCCGATGGTTGACGTTGGCGGTCGGTATTGAACCATGCACCCCCAGACGCGGAGCATGGAGGTGTCCCCCTTTCTTCCCGTCCATTTCACATGCGGTCAGGAGTTGCCGGTGATTGCGGTGGTTGACAGCAAGTTGTGCACCCGCACAGCGTGGTGCATTGCGTAGGTCCAGTAGATCGGCTGGAGCTTCGCCTGTCACATTAGCGCCCGCACCTTCGTCATGAGAGTGCGGTTCGTGCGTTCTGCTACGCCTTGCTGCTGATGCGCGTAGGAGAGAGAGATGTGATGCTCGATCCCCTTTTGCGCGAGGAAATCCTGCAGCTCCTTGCTCCTGAACTCCGCTGCGCCATCTGACTACCAGATCTTCAATTTCTCCCCAGATTGCCGCTGCGTGTGCGCCAGCCACAGACGAAATGCTTCGTAGGCTCTGCTACGTGCTTCCACGTTTACGACCCACACGTGGCGCGTTCCGGCCTCGACGAAGGTGAGAGTGTAGAGTTCGTCGTTGATGCCGCAGTGTCCTACGTTGAGAAAGTCGCTGTAAACCTTCTCAAGCTTGGCGTAGCGATTGGTTCCCGGCTCAAGTAGGGGGAAGGGCTGGTGACTCAGCGCAGCTTCGGGGCAGACAGTGCAGCTGCGCGGATGAGTCCCTCCTCTCACTTCGGAGCCGTCAGGGCGCAATAGCGCGCCAGGTGCAAAGACTCCGGCTTCGATGCAGTTCTTCAGGGTCGCCCGCGAGGGGTGACCTAGGCGCTGATGCCAGATGGCGTCGTCGGCGCGGAATCCAGATGTGCGCATGTAGCGCTCCAGTGCGGCTGCGGGGTCTTCGTCAGGTGCCGGTGTAGGTGTAGGCGCTGCCCCCTCGTTCTCTTCTTCTTCCTGGTTCGCCGTCGTTAGCATGAGGGCGAGAAATTCTCTGTCGCGGATGATGGAGTAGGGGATGTTGGTTCCGGGGATCGTGCCGGGGATGTATGTTGGTGAGCGCGGTTCAGGTGCAGGTCCGTAGACGGTACGGCGCGGAGTGGATGGCTCGTTGCCCCAGTCGATGGTATCCCAGGGGTCACTGCCTGAGGGGATGTCTGGTGGCGGAGGTTCTAATGCAAGGCGACGCGGAGGGCGTCCGAGAGGGACAATAGGAGGTTCAACCTCAACTTGCACAGGTTCTTCTTCCTCTTCCCCCCTTTGATCCTCGCGGAAAGCTCCCCAGCCGCTTGTCTCGCCGCCTTGTGCGGCGCCCCATCCGCCGATGTTTGCGCCTGTCGCTGCGCCCCATCCGCCGGCTGCGTCGCCCCAGCCGCTGGTGTCGCTCGTTCCCCAGCCGCTGGTGCTCCCCCACCCCCCTTCATTGGAGGCGCTTTCCTCGTCCTTTTCCCAGGCGAGCGTTCCGCGTGCCTCGGCGAGGCTCTTCTGCCGAAGCTCTTCGGCTTCGCGTTGCGCCAACGCCTCTTCCTCCGTAGGCGAGAGCCGTTTCTTCGAATCGCGCCGGTGAGAGTAGATCTCTGCCGCCTTCCGTTCGGTGTAGGGCCGGGGATTCCCATGCGCGTCGAAGGTGCCGACGCCAACGCCGCGGAGCATTCCTTGGAGGTGCTGGGATGCGGGGCCGGGAAGTGGGTGTTCCGGTGTGCCGAATACAACTCGTGTAGCTGTTTCCAGCTCCAGTTGGGAGAGACCCTCTTCAGGCGGTGCGTCGCGCTCCTGTTCGCGAATGGCGGCGAGGCCATGACCGGCGATCGCGCTCGTCGAAGAGGTCGGCGTGTGGCAGTCCCTGCAGACACCGTCAGCATCCGGGTCGTGCAGCGCCAGTTCGCGCGGGTGTGGGTGGTGTGGCACCCAGGGGCGCCCATCGGGGTGCTTCCAATCGCGGCGAAGGATGTGTTCGAAGCGCAGAGGGACGAGGTCGATTAACTCCTGCGAGTCGCCGCTGCAGTCGGGAATGTCGAAGTCGAGAACGTATACGCCGTTTTCGGCGCGCGCTCGTCCGATCTGCTTGCGCTTCTTGTTCGGCATCGTGAAGTGGAGCAGGATGTCGCGCGTCTCGGGGTCGGTGCTGAGAATGACTCCGCAATCCAGGAGTTGCGCCGCTGAGAGTAAATTAAAGCGCAGGTTCTGCACAATCAATACGTCGTTAAGTGTGATGTGCGTTCGGCTCCTTCGTGCCTTGAGCACCACAATGCCTTGCGCGCTTGCGCGCAGCCGCGTGTTGTTCGCCACCGTGACGTAGGTGACTTCGGGGGTGGCGACGGCGTTGGATATGTAACGCTCGGAGCCTACCATGTGCTGCCCACAGCAGCTATCCAGGTACCAGTTGTTGTAACGCCTGTTATCGTTTCGCGCGAGCAGCGCCAGTCGCGGAGTGACGATGTGCGGAGTGTCAACCTTAAGAAATTGTTCGCGCGTGATCCAATCGATCGGTGCTGGCCGCATGTCAGGTACGTGCGGAGGGCTCTCAAGCAGCGGGACTGGCAGATTCTAGTCCTGGTTGTCGTCGTCGCTGTAGTCGTGACGCGTGCTGAACGGATTGTTGTTCGGAGATGCCTCGATTGGGTCGGGCGCCGGCTCAGGTGAGGGTGAGCGTGCGCGCAGGCGACGAGAACCGCTCGTCATGGTCATGTTCCCCATGATATTGCGGATGGGGGCGGCCTGTGATGGCTGCTGCTGCTGCTGAGTTGTTGGATTCAGGTTGCGCGGTGGGGGTTGATGCCCCTGGGCGGGACGCGTGTCGCTCCTCGCGTCTTGTCGGCCGGA
Organism: Closterium sp. Naga37s-1; assembly: GCA_947471745.1. Classification (NCBI taxonomy): domain Eukaryota; kingdom Viridiplantae; phylum Streptophyta; class Zygnematophyceae; order Desmidiales; family Closteriaceae; genus Closterium; species Closterium sp. Naga37s-1. Next base: position 529,728 of record CANJKZ010000314.1, on the reverse strand, counting down.
CCAAGTGCTCGGATTGGTCTGGCGAGGGCGAGATCGATGCTTGCATTGATCGGCCAAGTGCCCAAAATTTCTGCAGATCTTGCAGTAAGGCGCCGTGGTCGTCGCTCTTCCGTGTTGTCCGCGTAGAATGCGAGACGTTCTCTCTCTCGTCGTGGCGTTGGTCGCTGCTGGTCCATATCCCGTTGTTCGACGAGGAGGGCGGCGCAAAGGGCGGCCTCCGAGATGACCCCCTGCTGTCGGAGCAGCGCCTTGCAGGGCCGCCACTCGGGTCCGAGCCCTTGGAGCACGATATTTACGAAGATTTCTTCAGAAATCGTACTCCCCAGTTTCGCGATTTGATCGCGTAAGCTCCGACAGCGATTCAGATAGCTGTTGGCCTTCTCTCCTGGTGCCATCTTGGTCTCCAGTAGCTGCTGGAGCAGGCGGCTCGACGACACTGAGTCCTTGGGTTGGTACACACCGTTTAGGTGGCGCTAGGCGTTGAGGGCGGGAGCTGAAGAAGTCTTGTATGAGCGAATGCTCAATTGCTCCGTCGGCGACATATTTCGCAGGAGAACCCCGTACGCCATCAGGGACTCGTTGTAGTACTTGGTTTTTGCGTCGTTAGTGTCCTCCGTAGGTCCCGAGTAGCTCCCGTCGAAGTAATGATAAATCTGCGCGTTTTGCAGCAGCAGCTCCAGCTCGAAGCTCCAGGTGTAAAAGTCTCTGCCGTCAAAGCACACACTTGTCTTTATTTTTGATATGCTCAGGAACCTTGATTGCGCAGAGAGAATTGCTTCATCAGTAGGACAGGGAGTCTTGGGGGTTGAGCCATTCGTATCAAGAGAGAAGCCTTGCGGGGCGGAGTTCTGGCCGTTTGAGGCCGGTTGAGTGGGTTGGGAAGAAGTTCTTGCATCGCCATTCCGCAATGTCTGGAGCCCTTGCTCCAGGCTCGTGAGTCGCTGAAGTAGTTGTGCGAGGACGGCGGAAGGAATCGTCGTCGTTTCCTCGTTTGTCGCAGCCTGGTTGGGCTGCGCTTCAGCCGTCAGATTCGTCTGACCTCCAGATCCTCCGGCCATTCTTACACGTGATCGTGTGCCGGACACCACTTTCCGAATGTCACAGTTTTCGGAGATGGCAGTGCGAAGGTTTCCTGAGTCGCTCTCATACCATGTTGCGATCAAAAAAGGGATCGTAACCAGGATCGCCTCAGGAAGGTTCGCACAATTCTAGTGAAGTGGTGGTGGGCCCTTGACCTCAATAGCAGAGTGAATGTAGATGCTTGAGATGATAAAAGCATGCAGTACAAGGAATATAAATATGAGTACAGGGGAATTCGAAACGACCTAACTAGCCATGTACTCTAAGGGGTACATTCCCTTGTTGCAGCGAAACCCAACCGTGCGACTCCGGGTGGTTACGTAACTGTTCGGGCAGAATCCTCGCCACTGCTGCTGTCTGATGCCGTCTGCCCGACGGTGCAGATGCTCTTCGTAACCGTCTGTCCCTTCGCGTTTCTTCTGCCTTTTCGTCTTCACTCTCGATAGTGCGTGCTTCGGCTTTGCTACGGTGAGGAGTGCGCAATAGTGTTTTTCATTAACCACTATTCGTAACAATCCGGACGAAAAATAAAGAAAAATGTAACACACCCTCTCAAACAGTGAACGCAACGGAATGGTTGGAATAGAAACGAATGGGGTACAAATAAGCAACCCTAGAAGCTGTACCCCCTAGAGTGCAACTCACTACAGCCTATCACACCAATGTGCAACATTTGACACACCCCCATAGGCTAAGTGAGGGGCATCAAAGCAAGCAAGGTGAACAAACGGTCACAAGACCAGTCAAAGCAAGAACCAAGGCAAGCTCAGGGTGGATCTCAAGGACACCACACAAATTCCGAGCGCAAGCAAGCGGCCACAAGGCCAGTTCAAGAGTTCACTAGGATATAAATACAAAGCACAACGAGCAGAGCAAGCAACAGAACTACAGCAACCGAGGGCCTACCTCAACAAGCCCCAACTGCACACAGAACCTGTGGTGGTCACCAAGCGCCAAGGCCTTGGTGAAGACGTCTGCAGTGTTGGCCTCTGAGGCCACAAAGTCCAGGCGTGCCTGACCGCGTCGCTGCAGCTCTCGCAGGAGGAAGTACCTCACGTCAATATGCTTCACTCTGCTCTCCAGTCGAGGCTCTCGACATAGGAGGATCATGGCCTTGTTGTCAGCGTACAAGGTCGGTGCAGAGCGAGGCCGCTCACCAAGGTCTGCGAGCAAGAAGGTCAACCAGCGAAGCTCCTGTGCCGCCATGGCACCCGCGTAGATCTCTGCCTCTGCACTGGAAGTAGCCACAGACGACGACCGTGTAGACCTCCACGACACAGCACCAGCTCCCAGACTGAAGCAGTAACCCTGAGTCGAGCGCTGAGTCTCCACGTCGTCAGCGTAGGAAGAGTCACAGTGACCAGTCAACACCACTGGCTGAGTCCCTCCAAGCACAAGCCCCATGCCTGATGTAGTCGCCAGGTACTTCGCCACCCTCACAGCAGCTGTCCAGTGGACAGGGCGGTGTCTCCCAGTCGCAACAAAGCGAGAAAGGCGAGGTCCGGTCGAGTACAAGTCATCAGGTACATGAGGCAGCCCACCAGCTCTGCGTAGGGTCCACTGGACTCAAAGGGCTCGTCAGGAAAGGGGCCCGTGAGTCTGTGGTCAACAGCAAGAGGAGTGGGCTGTGTGGTGGAGAACTGGAAGTCGAACCGCCGAAGGACCTGCTGCACCATATGTGACTGCGTCAGTGTGATGGTGCGAGCGGCTCTGTCCCGGGTGATCTGCAAGCCAAGGTAACGCTGCAGCTCACCCAGGTCAGTGCACTTGTGTCTCTTCTGCAGTTCGGACTTCACCTGAGCCAGGGCTGCCCTGTCTGCTGTAGCAAACACCAAGTCGTCGACGTAGACAAGGATAAAGAAAGGAGTAGAACCCGCTCGAACAAACAGCGACGGGTCGGCGGAGGATGGGCTGAACCCAAGGTCACGAAGCGTGGAGCGAAGAGTGTCGTGCCACTCACGGGGCGACTGTCGGAGACCGTAGACTGGTCGCCTCAGGCTCCACTGGGTCCCAGGTGGGAAGGTGTCAGTGAAGCCAGGAGGACGGCGCAGCCAGATCTCCTCGTGCAGTCGGCCCTGGAGGAACGCAGTGGAGAAGTCGAGGGAGTGCAGCTCGTAGTCTCGCTGCGCTGCTATGTGGAGTAACACCCGAAGAGTAGTCATCTTCGGGGTCGGGGCGAAGGTCTGGAAGAAGTCAACTCCCTCACGCTGACTGAAGCCCCTAGCCACGTAGCGCGCCTTGAACACCGGCGGTGCTCCAGGCGGCCGCTTCACCTTGAAGAGCCACATGCCATCGACTACGTTCGCCCTGGGAGGGGGAACTGCGTCGACGTAGGTGCCTGTGGACCTCCAAGACGCCAACTCTGAGTCCATAGCCGCTCTCCACTGAGAGGCCCACGCCCCTGACACTGCCTCGCGGTAAGTGCGAGGAGTCGGTATGTCAAGGGCGTCGGGGTCTCCCTCAGGGGAGAGCAGCATGGCACACACAGAGGGAGAAGCGGCTGCCCAGTACTCCAGCTCAGACTCTCTGTCCTCTAGGACGTCACAGCCAAGGGCAAACCCACCCCCGACGGACAGAGGACGGTAGGGAGGAGCTGGCACCACACGGGTGGCGTAGTCAAGGCGACTGGCGGCAGCAAACTCAGCGACAGCGGCAGTGAGAGCCGAGGCAGACGACGGAGGGAAACGAGAGTCGGTGACAAGAGTGGCGAGGACACGTGCGGCAACAGGACGAACAGCGCGGTAGTAGTCAGAGATAGGAGTGGGGGGGGCTGTGACAGAGGACGGAGGAGGAGACGGGAGAACGGACACAGGAGAAGGAGAACGACGACGAGACGAACAAAGGAGGGCAGTGTGGAGGTCAGTAACAGGGGACGAGTGACGAGCACGCGGAGGACAACGGGTGATCAAGTCGCGACGGACAGAAGGAGGAGGAGACTGAGGAGGAGGAGAAGACCAGACCGCCGGACGGTCATCAGGAGGAGGCAACGGAGGAACAAACACAGGAGGAGACGGGGAGCGGACAGAAGGAGAGGAGGAAAGGCCAAGGGCCCGCAGGCCACTCACAGGTGGGAACAACTGCCGCTCCAGAGGAAGCTGCGGGGGCGGCTGCGGCTGCCGCTGCTGCGGCTGCGGCGGCGGCTGCGGCTGCTGCTGCTGCTGCTGCTGCTGCAGCTGCGGCGGCGGCTGCGGCTGCTGCTGCTGCTGCGGCTGCTGCTGCTGCTGCTGCTGCTGCTGCTCCTGCTGCTGCTCCAGAAGGTCCAGCACCCGCAGCTCCTGCCGCTCCCTCTCCAACCGCTCCTGCTCCTCACGCTCACGCCGACGGGCAGCCTGGAGACGCGTGTCGTGGCGGTGGGGAGGCGGAGTGGACTCCGCAGAACCAGGGTCTCCAGCTCCAGCCTCCTCAGACTCAGCACCCCCAGGACCAGCACCGCCAGTGCCAGGACCTCCAACTCCAGCACCCCTAGAACTAGCACCGCCAGTGCCAGCACCTCCAACTCCAGCACCCCCAGAACCAGCGCCACCTGCGCCAGCACCCCCAGCTCCAGCACCCCCAGAGCTAGCGCCACCTGCGCCAGCACCTCCAGCTCCAGTACCCCGTGACCGAGCACCCCCAGCGGCTGCACCTCCAGCTCCAACACCAACAGAGTCCACAGTAACCTGTCGCGGAAGTGCCGAAGGCTGCTGGGGGGACTGTGAGGAGGACTGCGGGGGGGGAGACACTACCTGACGCGCGACCGAGGGTAGACGGGTAGCGTGGGACACACCAGACGGGGCAGGACTAGGGGGGGGCGGGGGTACCGGAGGAGCGGGAGCAGGAGGAGGAGAGGGTGCGAGGAAAAGAGGGGGAGGGGGTACCGGGAGACCTCGACAGGGGTACCGGGTGTAGTAGGACACGGACTCGTCAAACCGGACGTCATGGGAGTCTAGGAACCGGTGGAGGGGAGGGTGGTAAAAGGACCAGTCGGCAGAGTCCACTGGGAAACCAAGGAAGACACAGGGGACGGCGCGTGCCGAGAGCTTGTCCGCGGAGGTGTCGCGAACAAGCGCAAGGCAGCCCCAGACTCGAAAGGCCGACCCGACACCAGGGGAACCAGTCCAAAGACTAGTCGGTGAAGCCTCGGGCCGCGAGACACGCGGCTGGAGGTTCAGCTGGTGTGCGGCATAGCGAACCGCGTGGGGCCACAGAAAATGGGGCGCACGGGCATGGATCATGGACGTGCGGGCGATGTCCATGACCAAGCCTATGCGGCGCTCAGCAACCCCATTCTGCTGTGGGGACTCAGGCAGCGTCCAGGACTGGGTGATGCCCTGTTCGCCGCAAAATCCGCCGAGAATGCCGGAGCGAAACTCGCCCCCACGGTCGGAGTGGAGACAACTGACTCGACGACCACGAGTGCCCTCAGTGGCTAGAAGCCACCTGATCAGCGTAGCAGTCACCTCAGACTTCTTCGCAAGAGGGAACACTGTGGTGTACCTGGAGAAGTCGTCGACGACCACCAGAAAGTAACGCTCCCTCCCAGACCCCTGCGTCGGGGCAGGGCCCCAGACGTCCAAGTGGAGAGTCTCGAAGGGAGCGGTGGCCGGACGAAGGGAGGAGGAGTGGGGAGTGGCGCGTAAGCGACCAGCGACGCAAGGAGAGCAAGGAGGGGCAAGCGAGAGAGGGAGCGACGGGAAGGTGCGTGGGAGACCTGTGACGAGTCCCTGACTGAGCATGCCACGAAGGCGAGGGATCGATGGGTGGCCAAGACGGTGGTGCCACAGGACGGTGCGGTGGGTGAGAGAGCGACAGGAGCAAGACGCGGCGACTGGACTGGACACAGCGACAGGACTGGACACGACTACCTGGCTAGACACAGCAACTGGACTGGGGACCTGGGCCGGAGGGGACGCAACGACCTGAGGGGAGGACGCGACCGGGGAGTGCTCGGTGTGGAGAACGTAGAGACCGGAGCGGGGCTCCCTGGTGAACGTGGCCAGAACAGCACCTGTGGTAGCGTCAGTACAGACTGCAGTCCGCCCACCCCCCACGAAGGTAACTGTGATCCCCCTGTCCTGGAGGTATCCAACACCCACCAAGTTCCGAGTGAACGAGGGGATGTGGAGGCCACGCAGGACACCAGAGGGGACCACAGGGCACGGGAGGGTGGTGGAGCTACGCGCAACGGCTGGTCCAGAGGTAGGATCAGCCAGAGCCACCGACACAGGTGTGAGCAGTGGCGTAAGGGTCGTGTGGTCGCGGAAGAAGCACTGAGACGCGCCCGAGTCCAGCGTGAACGAAAGAGAGGCCTCAGCCGGTGGGTCACCTGACCCAGTCGCTACACAAGCACCTAGAGCAGCAACACAAGCACCTAAGCTAGACAGGCACAAGGCTACACTAGCAGGAGGCAAGCAGGCTAACCTACGAACACGCGAGCACCCAGATCCATCATCACAAAAGTCAGCATCAACATACAAAGCATGCTGACGCGCATCGTCCATGGACAAAGCAAATACATCAATCTTACGGGCTAACAGACGAGACCAGCGAGGCGTGACCGCCAGAGGGCCCCAACGAGCCCGGTAGAGGTCGTCGAGGCGGCGGAAGCACCGCGCGGCAGAGTGGTCGTCGCGACCACAGAGACAGGGGCTACCCGGCCCGGTGACGCACCAGTGGGTGCACGGGCCAGCGTCACGGCGAGGGGGGGAGGGGCCCAGCTGGAAGTACTGCTGCTGCGGCTGGTGCTCCCAGGGCCTCCCGGACCCCACTGCGGCGAAGGACCCCAGTGCTGCTGCGGACCCCACTGCAGCGGGGGCCCCCACTGCTGGAACTGCTGCGGCGCCTGCTGGTGTTGCTGTCCCTGCTGCTGCTGCTGTCCCTGCTGTGGCAGGTGTTGCTGTGGCTGCTGCTGCTGGGGGGGAACGCCCCCACCGGTCGGGCCACCACCTGTGGGTGGGCCTGTCTGTCCAGCACCTCCTCCAAGCCCCCCTCCCCCAGGTGCACCACCGCCGCCGCCGCCGCCGCCTCCGCCACCACCGGCGCTCCCACCTCCACCGCCACCTCCACCGCCGCCTCCACCGCCTCCACCTCCCCCCTTCCCGCCCTTCTTGCCACTCTTGCCCCGTTTCTGCCAGTCTGCGGCAGAAACGGAAGCGGTGTCCTCAGAGACCGACACAGCAGCAGAAGCGCGGGTAGCAGTGAAAGTTGGAAGCTGAGGGGCGGCACACCCCGCAAAGAGACGGGGGGCCACCGCATCAGTGGCGGAGGCAACGGTGAGGAGACTGCTCTCGATGGTCCCTAGAGCAGTCGCTAGGAGGTCGATAATGAGCTCAGTGGGGTGCTTCTGAAGAAGCGCGTCGCGGGCAGTGGCAAGGCGGTCAGGGAGGCGGGTGACTAACCAGTGCACAGTGAGCCACATGGGGGGGGGAGCAACAAGGAGCTGTGCGTCGGTACAGGCAGCACGGAAACCGGCGTCAAGCGAGCGGAGGTGAGTCACGAGGTCGGAAACAGTCGCAAACGAGCCTAGGTCGGGAAACACAAACGGCATGAGGAGGCGACTGAGGGAGGCAGAGGAGGGGGTGGAGTAGCGGGCAACAATAGCATCCCACACCCCCTGGGCTGTCTCCACCTGGTCAAAGTGGGCGGCCTCAGTCGGGGGGAGAAGCTCCGACAGTGTGAGAGCGGCGGCAGCGTCACGCGAGAGCCACACGTCCCTGGCCAGGACCCGACGGTCGTACTCCGCCTGGGCCGTAGGGGTCGGCTGGTAGGCAGGGCGGCGGGGGACGGGGGGGCCTGTAGGGCACCAGACGCGTGAGCCCACAGAGTGGCGCCGTCCTGTCGCTGGCTGGTGAGGAAGCGCGTGGTCTGGCGCTGCCAGGTGCCGAACTCTACCGGGCGTCCCTCCGCGTCGAAACGGAGGCGACGAGACTCCATAACGGAAGACATGCTCGAGGCGGCTGGAGCACGGCGGAGGCTGAGCTAAGAACGAGGAGGACGGCTACTGAGGGCGAGAGACGCCAGGTGGAACGCTACGAGTGAACCGATAGCGGAAGGAGCAAACGAGGTGAGGCGGAGAACGGCTAGGGACGCCAGGGACGGAGCGACTAGGAGCTAGGGAGGATTCGGCGCTACGGCTAGCTACCGGAGGTATGAGCGGCTGCCAGCCGCTGAGGTGAAGGCCAGTGACCGGGAGAATGGGGAGGGCCCGGGAAACAGGGCGGAGGAGGGGTGAAAACGGTCACGTGCCGAGGGTAGGTGCGGATCGGGCGGGCTAGGGTGATGCTGACGGTGGGAATGGGCGGGAGGGCGGTTTTGACGGTGGGAATGGGCGAGAGGGCGGTTTTGACGGTGGGAATGGGCGGGAGGGCGGTTTTAACGGTGGGAATGGGCGGGGAGGGCGGTTTGACGGTGGGAAAGGGCGGGTAGAGGGCGCGACGGTATAGGAATGGGGCGTGGGCGACGGGCTAGGTGCGGAGGGCGAGGGGCAGGGCGTAGGGGCGCCGCGACGAGCTGGGGCAGCGCCTACGGGCTACGCGCTGGCTAGGGGCAGGGCGCACGGGCGCCGCGACGGGCTGGGGCAGCGCCTACGGGCGTCGCGACGGGCTGGGGCAGGGCCTACGGGCGTCGCGACGGGCTGGGGCAGGGCCTACGGGCGTCGCGACGGGCTGGGGCAGGGCCTACGGGCGTCGCGACGGGCTGGGGCAGGGCCTACGGGCGTCGCGACGGGCTGGGGCAGGGCCTACGGGCGTCGCGACGGGCTGAGGCAGGGCCTACGGGTGCCGCGACGGGCTGAGGCAGGGCCTACGGGCGTCGCGCGGGCTAGGGGCAGGGCGCGGGCTAGGCGCGCGAAGGGGCGCGTTAAGGGGGGCGGGCTGAGGGCCACGCTAAGGGGCGCGGGCTAGGAGCGCGAGTGCGCAACAACCTCGGAGGGCGCGGAGGGTGCGGAGGGCGCTAGGCGCGACGGAGGGCGCGGAGGGCGCTAGGCGCACGGAGGGCTAGGCTAGGAACGTAACTACTCGTGATACCATCTCAAACAGTGAACGCAACGGAATGGTTGGAATAGAAACGAATGGGGTACAAATAAGCAACCCTAGAAGCTGTACCCCCTAGAGTGCAACTCACTACAGCCTATCACATCAATGTGCAACATTTGACACACCCTTATATTTTTTTTCAGGTTGTCCGTTCAGAAATCCGTCACCTCGAGTGGTCAGGTCTGACGGAGCGCGTGGGTGAGAGGCCCGAAATTGGTTAGAGACGGGTCCGGACCAGGTTCGAAACATCGCGAGACACGAGGCCCCAAGTCAGCTCTATTCCTAGAACTTCGGGGCCCCAATCTGATCATTTCCCTTCACAGATTCATACACCCACATACAGTAAGAAATCTTCCAACACCACGTCTTTTGATACATTAACCTGGCTGTATTATGGGTACCCTAATACGGTATAGCAATGAATACATTTTCCAAATTAACGACATTATGGTAAGAAAAAAGATAATGATTTTCATCGTGTCAAGATTCTTACGTAAGGCTTGGAGGCTACAAGTAGGTGTTGCAGTAAGGTTTCTGTGTTTTGGGTTGAAGTACACGAGTAGAAGAGTTTTATATCGAGAACCACTTCTGAAGCACATCCCTCCCCACTCCCCGCGCATGTGCATGTGCTAGCTTCTGTTCCATTCCATCCACATTCCACCCACATTCTCACGCTAGCAGCTCCATCGTTCAGACACAACAGCAATATTCCCAGTCTTTGCTAGTAGTTTTCGGACGCCTCGGCAGAAAAGCGGAATCTCGAGTTTCTTGACGTTCAGCCAGAGACAGCATCTTCAAGACCAACTCACGTAAGATCGTACATTCTATTTGAAGCACGAATCGCATTTCGCTAGTGGCTTGGTGCTAGTCCTTCGATAGGCGAGTGAGTTTCCGTCCCAGAGGTCTCCCTCGAGAACTTCATCGCGTAGATCCGGCTGCCCCCGGTTACTGAAATTTCGCCCGCGGAGGCACGAGTGAGTCGGTTGCTGCGGACGTTCAAACACGTCATTATTCCGCCCGACTCACTTATTCGTGCCTTCGAAATCACTACTGAGCATAAAGCCGTTCTAATCCGCTCCCTCTGCCGGTTAAGTTCGTCCGTCCGCGCGCCTGCTTCTGCATCTGCGCTCTCTCGCCCTTCTCTCGTGCCACCGTCGACTTACATCGCTGTAACGAATCTGCTCTTTAATGTCACTGCTCCTCCTCGTCCTCCCGTATTCCCTTTCCTCCTCCTCGCTTCGACACAAGCAGAATGGCGGCCAATGACGCGCTGCCAGCTGTCCTGGTGGTGAACGACGATGGGATCGAGGCTCCGGGAATCAAGGCGCTCGTGGCGGTGCTCGGCTCGGCTGGCTTCTGCCGCGTCTTCGTCTGCGCGCCCGACGTGTACGTCGCCTTGCCCCTCCTTCGCGCCCTCTCTGTGCATCCATTTCCCCCCCCTGTGCGCCTGACGTGCACGTCGCACCGCGTCCCATGAACCCTGACTGCCGCCCACACCATAACTGCTTCCCCTCCCGTCTCGCCGCCTCCTCTCCCCCTCAATCCCCTCCAGGAGGGGCCTGATGGAGGTCTAGGAGGGGCGGATGAGGCGCACTCTGACGCCAAGCACTCTATGTTGAGCCGTGTCTTCGCCTTGCTCCTCTCTGCCCCACTGTGACCCTCTGTTCCCTATTCTCCCCGGTGCCGTACTGTCATGGTCTTGCCAGGGAGAAGTCAGCATGCGCGCAGTTCATCCCATCCAGGAGGCACTTGAGGCGAGCCTGGTGGAGGACTATGAGGGGCACATTTTGAATCCAAGCACTCAATGCCAGCCCGTATCTTCTGCTTGCCCCTCTGCGCCCCTTTCTGCCCCACGCCAGGGAGATGTCAGCGTGTGCGCAGTCCTTCACCATCCATGAGGCACTCGAGGCCAACCTGGTGGAGGACTGTGAGGGGCGCACATTCTGAATCCAAGCACTCAATGCCAATCCGTGTCTTCACCATGCCCCTCTGTACCCATCTGTATCCAGGCATGAGCATTTTTCCAAACGTCGAACATGTTCGTTTCGAACATGTTTGGCCCCATTTTTTTAGGAAAAATGTTCGACCGAACATGTTCGGTGTTCGGAATTCCTATGAGGCAAATTCCCGAACATCAAACATGTTCGGAAATATGCCCCACTTTTCCGAACATAAGTTGTTCGGAAATAACCAGCTCGACATTTGTCGAGCTGGTTGGATGTATTTCCTACGGAAAGGTCAGATCGAGGTCATTTCGACCTCGATCTACTTTTTTAGGTTAAGTTATGAGTAGGAAGGATTAGTAGGCGCATTTGATGCCCATTTCCCACCCCAAAGACAAATAGTTGTGTTAGAACTCCAGGTCTGTAATTGCTAGCATGCTTAACATGCTTGGCAATATGTCAGTTTCCTGGAACTCTAACACATGTGCTTTGTTGTGAGTTTCCCTTTCGCTCTGCCATCTTCCCCCGTGTTCTGCACCCCTGTCGTAAATGCTTGGGCAGGTGTTGTACTGAATTGCTCGACAACAAGGGTGGTGAAATCTGCTAAGTCACAAAAACAGTGGTGAAAAGATTTCACCAAATTCTTTTTGGTGTCTGAAACTGCCAAGTCCCCAATTTCGAACATCAAACATGTTCGAAATTAACCAAACATGTAGATGTTCGGCAAACATAAAGACGTTTGCCCTCCTAAACCAAACACCGAACAGTGGAAACCTGAAAAAAATGTTCGGCCGAACCAAACATGTTCGGTTCGGTTAAGAAAAACGTTCGGGGACGTTCGGGCAAACACGTTTGATGTTCGCCCGTTGCTCATGCCTGTGTATCCCTATGATGCCCTCTGTTCCCCGTGTCAGCGAGAAGTCCATCACCATCCGGAAGACACTTGAGGCGAATCTGGTGGAGGACTATGAGGGGCACATTTTGAATCCAACCTGTGTCTTCACCGTCTCTGTACCCGTCTGTACCAATCTCTACACGCCTGTGCCCCTCTGTACCTCTCTATGACCCGCACCAGGGAGAGGTCAGCGTGTGCGCAGTCCATCACCATCCGGGAGACGCTCGAGGCGAATCTGGTGGAGGACTATGAGGGCGCTGCTGTGGCATACTCGCTCACAGGTGCGCGCTGCTGTTCCTGCTCGTTCGTAGCTGTCTCTCCTGATTATTCACAACTTAAACACCCTGTCCGTCCACACACTGCGCTTCAGCCCATTCGTTGTTGGTCTTTTCTTCTTGTATAAGGAATGTTGGTTCGAAAAAGCTTGGGATGAATTTCTGTCCCCCCGGCCTGCTCCCAACAGGCACACGTGCAGACTGTGCGTCCATGGGCCTTTCGGGTGACCTGTGACTCGACTCAAAGGTCCCCTTTCTCCCTCCTGCCTGCTCCCAATCCCCACAGGCACACCGGCAGACTGTGCGTCTGCGGGCCTCTCAGTTAATGTTGAGTCGTCTCAGAAGTCAAGACGTTCAGAACTTTTCCCTGTTCTCCTCCCCCTGCCTTTCCCAACAGGCACACCGGCAGACTGTGCGTCTATGGGGCTTTCTGGCCAGCTCTTCAAGGGCATCAAGCCCCTCCTGGTATGGAGTGGTTCAAAGCGGTGCAGCGAGGCTCATGTGGTCAAAACACGGTCAAAGCGAAGCCATTAGTTTCAAGCATGGTCTAATTGCTCGACTGTGTGTTTCCTGGTGTTGTTGCTTCATGCGTGTCCTCACGTGCCGTTCTCTTCTCAAAGATACCACTGTCGTATCCGTCAAAATCAGATCGCTCTGTTTTGTGAATCTTGTTTTGTTGTACATCCTTTTCTCTCCTAGTCGGGGATCTCTTTTCTTTTCTCCTGATCCTTGTGTCTCTTGATCCTTTGCATCCGTTGCATGCATGTTGATGGCGTGTGTGAGGTCAGGTCATCAGCGGCATCAACAAGGGCGCCAACACAGGCCGCCAAGTGTGAGTTACCGCCTGTGTTGCCGCTTCAGCACCTGCTCGGTCACATCCCATCCCTGTGCTCAAAGCCACCTTCCATTTACCTCAAATCACGGCATCTACCTTCACCAGCAGAAGGACCCTTCTCAGCCATATCCCTGTGTTCTCTCACACCCTTGTTCGTGCCTTCCTGTGCTTGCATTGCATGCATGTGCTTCACGCAGTTCATCACGCATGTTGGCTTTTGAGTCGACTCAAAAGGGTCACAATTTGGAGGCGCCTCAAAAGTCTTTCTTCCTGTCCTTGCATTGAATGCATGTGCTTCTTGGAGTTCATCACGCATGTTGGCAACGTAGCATCCCCCCTCACCTTGTTCTCCAGTCCAAGCACCCCTCACTGCTCCTCCTGTGCTTGCTTGGTCTTCTTCCACACGTTGAATCTCTTTTCTCCTGCCATTGCCATGTCCGCAGCAGCATCTATTCAGGGACGGTGGCGGGTGCAAGGGAGGCAGTGATTCAGAGGGCGCTCCAAGCCCCTTAGCTGCTCCTCTTGTGCTTACATGGCCCCCTTCCACACGTTGTACCGTCCCTATCCCTACCCACCACGGAACCTCCCAACTAACAGCATCTATTCCGGCACGGTGGCGGGCGCAAGGGAGGCCGTAATTCAGGGCGCTCCAGGCATCTCCATCTCCCTCGACTGGTCAGTGCCTTTTCCTTCTTTCAATGCTTGCACGCTTATCGTATTCCTCTGGATGCTGCTTTCATGTTGCATGGGACGGGACCAACCAAGCGCAGCGCCCCTTGCTATGACAGAGTGATTGTCACTACAGTGACTGATCACCTTTTGTCCCTTTATATATACTGTGCCCGCTCACCCACCCGTCCCATCCTTTCTTCCTTTCCCGCCATCTCGCTCTCCATCAGGAACTGCTTGCATGACAGACTTACACTCTTCGTTGGTTCCACCTCCCATCCCATCCCATCCCATCCCGTCCTTTCCCATCAAATTTACTCCACCATAATTCCTTCCACTCCGTCCCCTCCTTCACATGCCTTTGGCCACACACTCACCAGGGCCGCTGCAAGCACTGACGCCCACTTTTCTCCCGCTGCTGCCACGTGTCTGCCTCTCATTCGCTGCGTTCTCGAGGCAGCAACCACTGGTCAGCTATCCAGCAGCGGGGGAGACCCGCTGCTGCTGAACGTGAACGTGCCGCTTGACCCCGTCAAGTCCAAGGTGTGTGCTGCACCTGAGGCACGGTAAAATTAACCACAGCGATACGTTCTGGAGCTACAGTGTTCTGGTTGTAGCAGCAGAGACCTCTGCTGCTCAACGTGAACGTGCCTCTCGACCCGGTCAAGTCCAAGGTGTGTGCTTTCTTCTGCCACCCATATATGGTATGGAATGCTATGGCATGCCATTCTGGTAGCAGCAGCGGCGGGGACCCTCTGCTGGAAGGAATGATATGGTGTGTCCGGCCGGCAGTGCCATGCAAGGGTGGCTTTCTCCTGGACTCACACTGCCAGGAGGCGAAACGGTTACCGCAGTGCACTACTGGCATGAAAGTGCCTCTGCACTGACTCTCCCATTCACCCATTGTTCCCTGCCATGGCTTGAAGCTCGCCCAGCAGGGCCATGCAATGCAAGGGTGGCCTTCCCATGAATGCTGCTCTGATTCCTCCTTTCACGCCGCCCCTCATTCTCAATCGTCCATCCTCCATCCTCTCATCCCTTTCATCCTCGGCAGGGCTTCAAACTCGCCCAGCAAGGCCAGGAACGGGTGGCCTTTTCCTGGACGCACATTGCCAAGAAGCGCACCGGAGTGCAGCTGGCAGGGATGAGTGGTGCTCTGAACATCCCTTTGCTACTCTTTCCTCCATCCTCTTTGCTACTCTTTCCTCCATCCTCTATCCTCCATTCCCGTACTCCCCAACAGGGCTTCAAGCTGGCCCAGCAGGGCCATGCGAGGGTGGCCTTCCCCTGGACGCACATCGCCAAGAAGCGCACCGGTCACCAGGGTGCAGCTCGCACCGGTCACCAGGGTGCAGCTCGCACCGGTCACCAGGGTGCAGCTCGCACCGGTCACCAGGGTGCAGCTCGCAGACATGAATAGTGTTGTTGATCCTCTTTTCAACTCCCTCAATCCCCAGCATGGCTTCAAGCTCGCCCAGAAGGGACAATCAAGGGTCGCCTTCCCCTGGACGCACATCGACAAGAAGCGGACACTGCTGGCAGGGTGCACTGCTGGCGCGAAAGTGGCTCTGCCTTGAATCCCCATTTCAACCCTCGTTCCCTCGCAGGGCTTTAAGCTCGCCCAGCAAGGTCACGCGAGGGTGGCCTTCCCCTGGACGCACATCGCCAAGAAGCGCACTGGAGTGCAGCTCGCAGGCATGGGGGGAGCGGCAGCAGGGGGAAGGGGCCTGCCAGGCATGATGGGGGGCAGGGGCCTGCCGGGGATGATGGGAGGGAGGGGGCTGCCGGGTATGGTGGGAGGGAGGGGCCTCCCGGGCATGACTGGGCCCCCCGCGGTGTCGCTGGCTGAAATCGGATCGGTTGCCTCTGCTGCTGTGAGTGCCCGTCTTTGTTCTTACGAGGTGACTTATGAATCGACTTAAAAGGCTCCTCGGGCATGACTGGGCCCCCCGCGGTCTCTTTGGCTGAAATCGGATCGGTTGCCTCTTCTGCTGTGAGTGTTCGTCTTTGTTCTTAGTCGTTTAGTCGTAGGTGTGCAAATGAGTCGCTGACAAGACTGCTAAAAGTCTGATCTGTTTAATAATCAGCATGCTGGCATGGAATGGTCCATGTGGCATAGCCTGCATTGACGGCATGACTGGGCAGCCTTACTGTCAAAGAGCCTTCATCCCTCTCAACCCCACGCCACTCGCTCTCCCTCTCACAGGGCGCAGCACGGTCCAAGACTCCTAGCCGTCCACTCACCCCCTACTGCACTGTCAAAGAACCTCTTTATTGCGAGCCGTCTCTCCGCCCCATGCACTCCTCTCTCCCCCTCCCCCTCTCCACCCCAACGCGCCCCTCTTTCTCACACCCCACAGGGCGCAGCGCGGTCCAAGACTCCTGGCGAGGAGAGCAAGGAGGATGGCGGGGACGAGCCGTGGCAGCCGCTTCATAAGATGCACTTCCGACACGAGGTGAGGTGCAGCTGACTTTGGCTATTGTTGACCATCGTTGACCATCTTTGACCATCGTTGACCATCGTTGACCATTGTTGACCATCGTTGACACGAGGCAGCCACTCCATGAGATGCACTTGAGAAACGCCGTGAGGTGCATGTCGCATCAATAGTATGAGGATCAAGTGGGTGGGACTTGCTGGTCGAGCCAAGTACCGTGCCTTAGTCTCTGCTACTTTATGCCGTGCACTGCAGCTCTGGTGGTCTGCATGGGGCACTGCCACTGCCACTCTGCAGGCCTTTCACGTCGCCTGACTGTTCAGAAACATCATCAGTCTCACACATCTCTCCCCCACAGTCGAGTGGGTGGGACGTGCTTGACAAGGATCCCGCCTCTGACTCCACTGCCCTGCCAGCCTTTTACATAAACTGACTGTCAAAGCGTCAGTAGCACCCCTCTCACCTGCACTCATCCCTCTCACCCCCTCGCACCCCTCTCTCTCTCGCTCCCAGCCGAGCGGGTGGGACGTGTTTGACAAGGACCCCGCCCTGCTTTTGACTCCGCGAGTGGTGCGAGGACCCCGCCCTGCCATGTGAAATGCTGGCAGGACGCGGGATGAGTGCGGGTGGGACGTGCTTGACAATGATTCTGCCTTTGACTCCGCTACTCTGACATCCTTTTGCATGGCCCGACTGTCATAGAACCTCATCAGTCCCACCCCTCTCACCCCTACACACCCCTCTAACTCCCACACACCTCTCTCTCCCCCACTCACCGCTCTCACCACACACCCCGCAATTCCCAGCCGAGTTGGTGGGACGTGCTTGACAAGGACCCTGCCCTGCTTTTGACTCTCCGCTCCTCTGCCAGCCTTTCACTTGGCCTGACTGTCAAAGACTTCTCACTCCCATCCCTCTCAACCCCTCGCACCCCTCTCTCCCTCCCAGCCGAGTGGGTGGGACTTGCTTGACAAGGATCCGGCCTTTGACTCTGCTGCCCTGCCAGCATTTCACATGGCCTTACTGTCATAGAACCTCATCAGTCTCATCTCTCTTACCTCCTATCACCCCCTGGCACTCCCCTCTCTCTCCCTCCCAGCCGAGTGGGTGGGACGTGCTTGACAAGGATCCGGCCTTTGACTCCGCTGCTCTCGCACTTGGCTATGAAAAGCCTCACTAGACTCGTCCCTCTCACCCCCTTGCACCCCTCTCCCTTTTTCAGTCGAGTGGGTGGGACGTGCTTGACAAGGATCCGGCCTTTGACTCCGCTGCTATACCAGCCTTTCACATGGCGTGCCTGTTAAAGCGTCAGTAGCACCAGTCTCACCAATACTCACCCCTCTCACCCACCTCCCCCCCCCGCACCCCTCTCTCCTGCCCAGCCGAGTGGGTGGGATGTGCTTGACAAGGACCCCGCCTTTGACTCCGCTGCTCTTGCTCTCGGCTATGTGAGTGGTGATGGGTGTGATGGGGTTGAGAGTGGTGATGGGTGTGTGAGTGGTGATGGGGGTGTGAGTGGTGATGGGTGTGTGAGTGGTGATGGGTGTGTGAGTGGTGATGGGTGTGTGAGTGGTGATGAGTGTGTGAGTGGTGATGGGGGTGTGAGTGGTGATGGGTGCGTGAGTGGTGATGGGGGTGTGAGTGGTGATGGGTGTGTGAGTGGTGATGGGTGTGTGAGTGGTGATGGGGGTGTGAGTGGTGATGGGGGTGTGAGTGGTGATGGGTGTGTGAGTGGTGATGGGTGCGTGAGTGGTGATGGGGGTGTGAGTGGTGATGGGTGTGTGAGTGGTGATGGGTGTGTGAGTGGTGATGGGGGTGTGAGTGGTGATGGGTGTGTGTGTGGTGATGGGTGTGTGAGTGGTGATGGGGGTGTGAGTGGTGATGGGTGTGTGAGTGGTGATGGGTGTGTGAGTGGTGATGGGTGTGTGAGTGGTGATGGGTGTGTGAGTGGTGATGGGTGTGTGAGTGGTGATGGGTGTGTGAGTGGTGATGGGGGTGTGAGTGGTGATGGGTGCGTGAGTGGTGATGGGGGTGTGAGTGGTGATGGGTGTGTGAGTGGTGATGGGTGTGTGAGTGGTGATGGGTGTGTGAGTGGTGATGGGTGTGTGAGTGGTGATGGGTGTGTGAGTGGTGATGGGTGTGTGAGTGGTGATGGGTGTGTGAGTGGTGATTATCACCTGCTCTTTCTATTCTCGCCTCTCTCCTCTCTCCCTTCCCATGCCTCCTTCCTCTCACTTGCCGTGCCACCCATCGAACAGACGACAGTCACTCCGTTTGCCGTTTTTTAGGTGCCTTTGAACTCCTCTCTGCCCTTGCTTATACCGTGCCACCCATGGTGCAGGTGACACTCACGCCGCTCGCCATCACTGCTGCCATCGACATCCACTCACGGCTCAAGGAGGACCTGGCGTGGCTCGCGCCGCTGCTGCCCCACGATGCCTAACTTGCCCCTTGGTTCGACATGCACTCCGCTCGCCGTCACCTCATTCAATAGCGTCCACCCACGGCTCGTCGGACCTGGCATGGCTCGCACCGCTGCTGCCCCGCGATGCCTGACCTGCCCCTTGGATTGACTGTCGCTGAGTTTTTCATCTGAGGCCTGAGCTGTTGGACCAGTCCAGAACCCAGTTTTTGTAACATGAAGAATCATGTACGGTCAGTTTTCTCATATGAAGTAAAACACAATATCACAAGTTCTTTGGGAATTGTTTCTTTGTCCATTATTATGGAAGGGAAAGATTACAGCAAGACTCCATGGCCCAATGGATAAGGCGCTGGTCTACGGAACCAGAGATTCTGGGTTCGATCCCCAGTGGAGTCGTCTCATGTTGAACCAGACCCGGCGCGCTTCTTCGTTTTATCCTTTCTGCTCCTGTTCAGGAAAAGCGGTTGAGCACGGTCGTGTACAGTGTAAAGCGGCTGGTTCTATTGATGTCCAAGGGGTGGTGGCGAACGGGGTCTTCAAGACGCGCGAACTCCCCAAATCTTCGACGATCGATCGTTCGATTTTGATCGGCCACCGCAGGCGCGTGTGATATTTTTTCGAACTTCCTAAAGTTCGAACTTTAGGAACGGATCTACACGGTTGGATACATTTTTTTTCTTCGCCACGGTGCAAAGCGTTTTGCGTTCGAACTTAGTAAAAAAAACTCAAAATCAAACTTTCCAGGCCTTTTAGAACCTGTTGAAATTACGAACCTGCGCAAGGTCGATCGCTCAAATGTGGTGGGAGTTGACGCGTCCTCGTGGCAACATCCACGCAGCACATCTACTCAGAAGCAATAACGGCCAATTTTATGCGAAGGCAATAACGCCTACAGAACAGTGCCAAGTAGGAAAAGCCAAGTAGCCATGGCCAAGTATGTAAGGCCAAGTAGCCATAGGCGTGGAAGACGGGCACCTTCTTCGCGCCTTCTTGTTCGACCTTTTCCCGCACGGCCTCTCCCTCCCGCTGCTGCGTTTTCTTCCGTCTTCTCTGACAACCCGTGGTGGTGTGGCGTGGCCGTGCGGGGCGAACCGCGCGTTGGCGCGGCGAAGAACCTATTTCTTTCATAAACCGTGCCACGTGCGAGCGGAAGCAGCGCTTTTTCGTGCTCCTCGGGGTTTCCCTCCAGTTTCATCCCTGCTCGCCCAACCCATACCACAAGTACGTGTATTTCTGCCTCTGCTCTTCTGGTGCCTCGAATCTATAAAGAAGCCGAAAAGTGAGGGCAAGAAACGTGCAATCTCGCATTCACTACCAAGTTCCTTTCCTCCATCTCCTGCTTGCTCTTCGCTCGCCCAACATGGTACTCGCTCGCTCTCCCCGCCTCCAGGCAACCAAGACTGCACCACGCGCAGCGCTGCTATGCCTCGTCATTTCCATCGCGCTCTCCGCGCCGTGCGCCGTGCGCGGCGCGCAGGTTCCCGCGGCGTCGTCGATAGCAGCGGCGCTGTCAAGCGCGGAGTCGCCAGCGGAGTCGTTCAACGTGTCGCTGCTCGTCCTCAACGCCACCGGGCTGCTCGCCAAGCTGCCCGCGCTCGCGCCGCTCACTCTCTTCGCGCCCACCGACGCCGCGTGGCGCGCCGCATTCCACGCCCTCGCCCTGCCGTACCTCAGCGCCTACATTCCCTTCCCCGGTCCCGCTGTCGGTGGCGAGACCCTCCGGAAGAACGGGAACAGCTCGGGCGGCGCGGGCGATTCGGACGCTGCCAACTCCATTAGCCCCGCGCAGCCGACCCCAGCGCCCGGCGTTCCCCCCCAGGCGGGAGACGCTACTAGCGGCGGTGCGAGCTCGGCGATGGTTCCCGGCCTTCCGCAGATTGACTTGCCGCTGCCCGGCGTTCCCGACCTGCCCATTCCCGAAATTCCCGGCGGGCTGGACGGGTTGAATGTGACAATGCCTTCGGATAACATGACGCTTGCCACGCCCGATTTCAACATGACCATGCCCAACATGACCATGCCCAACATGACCATGCCTGGCATCAATATCACCACGCCCGACTTCAACTGGACCTTTCCCGATGTAAACACGTCCATGCCCAACATGAACCCGCTGACTTTCAACCCGCTTCTCGCCGCACTGAGCGCCGTGTTTTCCGGCGACGGGACGCCCGCGTCGCTGGCGGCGCTGGCGGCGCTGGCGAAGGAGCGGCCCGAGGCGCTGCAGGCTCTGTCGGAGCTGCTCGCGTACCACGTGGCGACCACGGCAGCGCTGAACTCGGCGGCCATCGCGGCGCAGTTCACAGCGGCGGGGGATGCGGGCAACTTGACGACGGTGGACGGGCGGGCGCTGTGGGTCAACTACAACACGAGCGAGTCGGCGGCGCTGCTCAACGCGTACTCGCCGGCGCAGCGCGCGCTGATTAGCGAGGGGGTGAGCGTGGGGTACGACGGCACGGTGTACTTCCAGAATGGCACCACCGTGGCGGCCAATGGCACGGTCATCTTTGACCCCGCGACGAGCCCCGTGGCCGTTGACTCGGAGGGCAACACGTACTTCGCCAACGGCACCGTCGTCAGCGCCAATGGCACCGCTGTGAGCACCAACGGCACCATCGACGGGCCGGGTCTCTCCGTGCCCCCCACCGTCTCATCACCGTCCGATATGCCCCCCGCCACCGCCATGCCCGCCCCCATTGATGTGCCCCCTGCCACCACCATGCCCATCGTCCTGGTGGAGCCAATCCCGAGGGTCATGGGCGGGTGGGGCGACTGGGGCAACTGGGGCAACTGGAGCGCGGAGGCGCAGCAGCAGTGGTGGGGGAATGCGACGGAGTGGATGAACGGGGCCGTGCCGGGGCTGAACGTGACTGCCAGCGAGTACCTCGCCTGGCTCAACGCCTCCTCCCTCGCCTGGGCGGCAGGCTTTGATGCCATGTGGGAGCAGGCTGGCAGCGACATGAACGTGGCTCGGGTGGTGCGGGCTGATGTGATGGACAGCGCTGGCATCGTGGTGCATGGTGTGGATGGCGTGCTGTTTCCCCACTTCCGCGACTTGCCCGTGTTGAAGGGCGGCGCAGGAGGAGGAGAGGGTGCCGTGCCTATGCCCATTGCCGTGCCTGTCGTGGCACCTGGTGGCGTTGCTAACGACAGCGCGAACGGCACCGGCACGAATGGCACTATGACTGGCGGGAAGCCCAACGACAGTGTTGCCACAGGTGCTGGTGCTGTTGCTGGGTCTAGCAACAGCAACAGCAGCAGCAGCGGTGAGCAGGATGCATTTAAGATTGCGGCGAGTGGCACGCCAGCACCACCTGCTGGGTCATCCCCCCCGAGCAAATCACAGAGCAAGGCTGCTGCAGGTGAGCGCTGCCTCCACTCTCTTCTTCTTTTTCTCCCCCTCATTTCTTGCCGCTGAATCTCCTGTGTATGTAGCTACATGACTCTGCGCTGGTTGTGCTGTGCTGTGCTGTGCTGTGCTGTGCTGTGCTGTGCTGTGCTGTGCTTTGCTGTGCTTTGTGTTCGTGATAGCCACTACTATGGGTGCAACCGCTCTTCAACCCACATGTTTAACCTTCCTCATTTTTTTCGCATTTGTGTGTGTGCGTTGTGCGCAGTCCCCCTCCTCTTGGCTACTGCACTCTCCCTTGTGGCTCTGCTGTAGCGTGAACAGCCAGATTGCTGGTGTTGCTACAACTACCGTATGGCCTCCATCCCCCACAGACCTGTCACCCCTCGTTGTGGTTGCAATTTCTAGTCCTCTATCTGTAGGCATGGTTAGTATCTATTGCTGTTTGCTCCCTCTTTTTTTTTTCCCCCATCCAGCCCGGTACGCAGTGGCATGTTATGAGCTGTGTTTATGTCAGCTCGTTTGTGTCAGCTCGTTCCTGGAGCCGTGTTTATGTCAGCTATAGCTCTACTAGTAATGAAGCTCGTTTGTGCCCGCTGGAGCGTCTGGTTCAACATTGCATGAAAACCAACTGGTACTCTTGGAGAATGGATTGGAGTGAAACACACTACTCTTGGAGAAAACCAACTGATGAACAGAAGAACAGTGCTGAATTCTTGAGCAGTTAAGGACAGGAAGGGAGGCAGGCAGTAGACCGGCAAACCGAGCAATGCCAACCATACCGGACCGGTAGTACAGGGTTGTGCAAGTCGTAGCAACAGGATTGGACATGAATCACTCTCCCTACTCTAGCGATTCACAGCTCAATGTCGGCATGGGTGAGGACTGCCCTGAACCCCTTGGGCGTTCGGTTTCTTCCAATCGGAACAGCAGCGACAGCAACAATCAGAGCAACACTGATGGTGGCAGCACGTGGCATGGAACAGATAGCTGTGATTGTGGGAGTGGAGGGTGGGGGAGCTGTGTGGGAGGACTGAGATGCCGCTTGGGAAGCTACTGGTGGGGTGGTGGGTGCCGACACTGCAGTGTGGGCAGGGTGGATGCACAGTGCACGTTGCATGTTGCATATTTATCGATGCACGGTGAACACGCAAGAAAGGCGATCAGTTTCAGCTGAAATTTCCATACGATTTCGGCATGTGCATGCAATGGAACCTGTTTCGCCATTAATCCATGCACAAACCATATGCTTCCACCATGATCTTTCCAAGGTGGTGAGACACCACCCTCATGTTCTTAGGCTCACCCTCAAGGCAGCACAGAACTTACAATCACGGGGCGTGCGGGAGGAGCAGAAGGAGAAGCGGATGCAGCAGAAGGAGGAAGTGTTTTTCTGGTGCACCCATACTCGCTGTAGTCTGGAGGACAGGTCAGCCCCGAGCCAGTGAGGTTCCTGGAGGCGAGGGGGTGGGAAAAGGGAGAATGTATACAGGAGCAGGGAGAAGGGAGAAATGGAAGAAATGGCAATGGAAAAAGGGAAAGGAAGAGAGGAGACAGAGAGTGGAGCTACTGTATGTTGGGAATAGCACAAGGCAATGTAGTGTATCACGTTAACTGTTCACATATGGAACGGATCGCTATGGAAAGGACCCCAATGGAAAGTGCCACAGTCTCCGAATCCTATCACACACCCTACGAGAGCATTTATTTTGGGGCTTACATATTGTCCCGTGCATGATCACTCAAGGTCACTGGGATGGACCCTGAGAGCTTGTTCAAACTCAAATCACTACCATGGGGGATGGGGTACGGGTGGAGGGAAAGAGCAGGGAAATGAGGCAGGTAGAAAGACCTGCAAACATGCTTGTATGGCCGTAGTGGTTAGTTCTAAGATGGATGAGTGGAGTGAAAGAGAGGGAGTGAGGGAAACAAGGACCGTGGCAGCAATTGAGTAGGGGCATATTCATATGCAATGGGGCCCAGCCATGTAATTTTCTAGTAGTGTCAACAATAAAGCACGCGTGCACTGAAAGCCACGCAAACTTCTCCCTAGAAAATCAAGGAGAGAGGCTGGAGTGACGTTGATGAGCGTGTGGGTGAGACGAGCTGGATTGGACCACACAGCCCACGTCTGACCTCGGACATGGTCAACGCACGCAGGCAAGGGCCCCTCGAGACCGTTGTGACCCAGCTTTGTGAGATGAACCAGTTAAGGACAGATGCATGCCAAACATGAAAGGGGAGGAGGGGACGGAGTGGGGAGTGGGAAACAAGTAGGTGGTAGATTCCATCAAGTGAAGTGAAGCGTGGGGTCGTGCTTGCATGCGTGGCAAGGTTGGCCAGTGCTCAGATGCCTTGGCTCATGGCAAACTCTTTGCGCGGCAAGGACTGTTGGTGCAAATACGCGCTTTGGTATTGTCTTGCTCGCGCACAATGTGATGTGCGTAGTACCCGAGTGACCTTCCTCCCAATGTCTCGGCAGGAAGCATGCAGCCTTGTGTGCGTCAACGCAACTCCCTGCACGCCATCTCTCTATACTCAACATGTTGTGTCCTTATTGCTGGTAGAAACCTAGCAGGGTGAGTGGTGCCGAAGTGATAGGGGAAACTTAAATCCCTAATTTGCTCACCGAAACTGGCACGTTAAGGACTAAAGATCCGCGTAACAAATTGCTGAATCGTGTGCAGGGCGGTGAGCTCGACAAGACACTTAGCCTGACGAGCCGTTGAGGCACCAGCTGCTCAAGCTGGCGTGCATTGCTTCACCGTGGTGCATCTTCTCCGCCTCTCGCTCGTCTTAACTTTGCATGTCACCATAAGATCCTCAGATAGCATACCACATGGTGCCTCCCTCTAGTCTGCTACAGCCCGTGACCTACTGTGGCCCACAGTAAATCTGGGATGAAGCAAAGGGCAATGGGCATGGAGCCCGAGAGGTGATTGTACTAGGGATCCCTGCAGGTCAGCACACACATGGGCATATAAGCGGGTGGATAGGCAGGCGGGTGGGCATGTGGGCACGAAAGGCAATCAGCACGGACAACAGGTTCCCACTAGAGCTGATTTTTCTTAACCTATCCAACGTTCGAATCTTGTTGACTGGGGCACTTGTGATTAGCAAAGGTACATCAGAAAGAATTACCAACAGAGCATGGAGATGGATTGTGTACGAGGCCCGGCACTGACGCGTTCTCACAAGCACTGACAGGGAGGAGAGCGAGGCTGTCGAGTCGAACCTCCTGGTGCAGCGGCAACAGCAGTGCTGCGACCCGAATCGCGTGAAACAGCTCGTTTCAAACAGCTTCTAGCGGCGCACTCCGCGCGGCGAGGGGCTAAGAGTCGCAGGGGAGGAAAGGGGAGGGAGGAAGGGGAGGGGGGGAAAGGGGAGGGGGGGAAAGGTGAAGAGCTGAAGCAGGCGCGTTTACAGGGCACGGCGAGAGACATGGTGTTGAAGGCAGAGATGGTGTCCAAGAGCATGCTGGAGAAGAGGCTCCTGTGCCATGCCATGTCACGCCATGTCAGGCATGTGGTACCCATGTGGTGCAATGTGGTACCCATGTGGTGCAATGTAGTACCCGTGTGGTGCCATGTAGTACCCATGTGGTGCCATGTAGTACCCATTTGGTGCCACATGTAATACCCATGTGGTGCCATGTGGTACCCATGTGGTGCTATGTGGTACCAAGATGGTGCCATGTGGTACCCATGTGGTGCCATGTGGTACCCATATGGTGCCATGTGGTACCCATGCGGTGCCATGTGGTACCCATGTGGTGCCATGTGGTACCCATGCGGTGCCATGTGGTACCCATGTGGTGCCATGTGGTGCGGGGCATGCCAGCCATGTGGTGAGGGAAACGGAGGGACGAGAGGGAGGGTGAGAGGGTGGAGAAGGATCGATGCAGGGGGGCCAGCCAGAGATGGATCAAGGGAATAAAGGGGCGAAGGGTAAGAAGGGCAAGGGGAAGGGAAGTGGAGCAGAAGGAGAGCAAGAGGAGGGAGTGAGAGTTTTAATCACGTGAGTGCGGCGTGGGAGACGTGTGGGGCCCACAAGTAGGTGAGGGGAAGGTTGGCAACGACAACAGGGATGGTCCCCGAAATGTTGTTGTAATAGAGTTTGTTGCACGGACAAGAGACAGAGGAATGTCACACAGGGTTAGATGGGACGAAACATGAATGGGTTGGTCATTGTGGGTTGGTCATTGTGGATTGGCCATTGTGGATTAGTCATTGTGGATTGGCTTAACCACCATCCATTGCATAGCCACCATCCATTGCCCAGCCAACATCCTTGGCCTAGCAACCATCTATTGCTTAGCCACCATCCACCACTTAGCCAGCATTGGATGATCATTGTGGATTGGACCATGAATAGTTGCCCTTGCAGAGTTGATGCCAAGGAGGCGAAGAGTGAGCAATGAGAAAGTGGGATGGAGGCAGACTGAGTGAGCAAGAAGGGAGGTGCACAGGTCAGTGAGGGCGGTTAGGGCGAAGATGGTGGATAGAATAGAGCCAGTGAAGCATTCAGATCAGATCGTGGAAGAGAAAGGGGAGACAGGAGGGGAGGGCGCACTGATGGCTGGTGAGCAAGAAGTTGGGAAGAGTGAATGGTGTGAGATATCATTGTGAATGGTCGGCTTAGCAACTTAAGAAGTCAATTCTTCTTAGCGGTGAGAGCCAATCCTTGAGCTTAGCAGCTGAAGGTGTCAAAGCAAGATGAGGGGCTCTTGACGCGGTGATGGCTCACAGAGTGTCCAGACATGTGAGCGCTAATTAGATCAGTGGGGAACGCTGCAAAGCGGTGTTCGCTAAAGTTGCCGGTGACATCCCTGCAAGGCGGGAAAGGTCAAGAGGGTTGGGGAAGGTCCAATCAGTTGAAAGACAAAGGGAGGGGAGAAGGAGCAGTGCAAAGTGGCATCACCAGGAGCAACCACAGCGCATCACCTTAATAATATAATAACGACGCACACATCGATAAACAGGAGGTGCACTTGGGAAGATGCAGATGTTGGCGAGGTGAACAGATGTTGGCGAGGCTAATGAGGTGCGAAGAAGCAGTATGGTGAGTAGACGGCATGTGTGGTGGCATGTGAGGATGGCGACACGAACAGGTATTGGAGCAAGGAGAGGGTGGCGATCCATGAGGGTAGGCTGCTGGCTGGGAAGGAACTGAATGTTTTGTGTGAGAGGAGGGAGGGGAGGAGAGGGATGCGTAGAGGAAAATAGATCTTGCATTGTTCCGCAGCATGAGAAGGCATGAGGAAGCGTCGCACATCCAGAATGACAACAGTGGTAGCAACAACATTGGCAACACATACTACATCAGAGCTAGCTAGGCTGTTGGTCAACCTCCAGCGCAGCATGGTCGACCGCGCTCCAGCGCAGCAGCTCTCGCACCGCTCCAGCGCAGGAAAGTAGCGGCTTGCCAACATTGCAAGTCTGCGAAGTCGGCTGCACAGCGTTGCACCCGCAGGACAACGGTGCACCTGCTTCGCAGGTGCGTGCAGCTGGTTGGTGCGCCACTCCTTGTCACACGCACAGCACAGACGCCCGGCAGAGTCCACGCCACCGGCTGCGCCCACCAGCCACGTCGACCTCAGGCTACCACCCCCGAGGTCGACCTCACAGAAGCCATCCCGGCGACCTTCGCACACATCGCCTGGGTATCCCGTTCAATCGGGCAACCACGCCTGGTCGGCCAGCTCAGTCCGTAGCCGCCCACACACGCCCGGCGTCCCCAGTCCGGCGTCCAGGCGCCCAGGACGCCGGACGAACTTGCAGGTCGGCGTCCAGACGCCCCGGTCGGCGTCCAGCTTCCCAGGACGCCAACGAGACGTCCAGGTCGGTGTCCGGGCCCACAAGACGCCGTGCAGACGCCCAGGTCGGGGTCCAACCTCCTGGGACGCTGTGCAGACGCCCAGGTCGGCGTCAAGCCTCCCCGAATGCCGTCTAGGCGTCCAGGACGTCGACCAGGCGTCCAGGACGGCGTCCTCCTGCTCGGCGCCCGCCAGCCAGACGCCCTCCAGCTCGGCGCCCTCGCAGTGGCCCCGTTGCCCACCGCTGTTGGTCGGCTGCATCCCCCGCACATCCGACCACAAGGTCTGTTAGAGATTAAGGACGGAGTCTATGAAGATTAGGGGCTGAAATATCTCAAAATCGTCAACTACAATTCTGGACAGAAAAGTCGTCGTCACAAGAAACGTCGTCGACAAAAGGTCCACTGTTAGAATTCTTTCAAACTCGAGTATGTTGTAGCCCTTGAACGTGGCTATCTTTCCCAATTTGAATAGTATCAGAATATGGAGTATAACTCGAGTTATGAACTTCGGCGCACTAGGGGGTATGCTGCCATAGAAAACGTAACTCAATCACAATGATCTCACAAGTTCACACAAGAAAGTTAGAGTAGCAATAGAACCAGGTAGGAGGGGATGAGGAGGACGAGAGGGAAGGTCCCAAGAGAGTCCCCAACCAAGGAAACCCCATGCCATACAATTCCCTTCCCCATAGGCAACCCAACTTTGACCTTTGTCACTATCCCAACCTCCACAATCCACCTCAACCCAACTTGGCCACACTTGCCAACCTGGTTTGGTTTCTCCCAACCATTTGGCAGCAACTACAGTAGAAAAGACGAATTTCCCAACCCCCAAAAGTCTGTACCCCATATTGAGTCAACCCCACAACTTCCCATAGTCACCACAACCAAATATCAAAAGCATACGAACTCCAACGTTCGTAACTTTCTAGTTCGTGCTCCGATTGAAGCGATACTTGGTTCCTCGGAAAGCTCTTGAGCAGAGGAGTCACTTCAGATATCTGCTCAAGCCAAATAACATTCACACACACACTCAGAAAAACCAAACCGCACAAAACACAAATTCTTGCACACACTCACAACACGCATGCAACGCACGAACATATGATGGGAGGCAGACAGACGTGAATGCGAATGGTAGCATCACTCAACAAACTCCCCCTCTGGCTGCCAACCATCATCCCACATGCCATAGCTCAAGCATGCATCCTCAATGCACACTCATCCCAGCAAGCTTCATGCCCTTCCAATGCTCAGATTCAGCCAGGCGCTTGGTGAGAATGTCAGCCGCCTGCTGATGGGTCTTCACAATCTCCAGCCGCACCTCCTTGTCCAGGAGCCTCCTCACCCAATGCCACTTAGGCCTGATGTGCTTCGTCAGCCCATGAAGGCAAGCATTCTTAGCAAGCTTCACAGCCGACTCGTTGTCACAGAAAATCACAGTTGGCTCCTTTTGGCACACTCCGATCTCCTCCAACAAACGCCTCAGCCACACCACCTCCTTTGCCCCATGATGCAGAGCTATGTACTCTGTCTCACACGAGGACTGCCCCACCTCGTTCTGCTTCTTGCTGCGCCAGCTCACTGCACCACCTCCAAACAGGCACACATAGCCTCCAATGCTGGTGCCATCCGCCTTCACAGAGTTGAAGCTAGCGTCGGTGTAGCAGGTCAGGAGCATCTCCCCCTTGCCCAAATCAGCTGCACCCCTCTGCAGCCTCTGTCGCACAGCACTGTACTCCAAGCCCACTAATGCCGTAGCGCTCACATAGCGGACCAACCTCTTGGCCGCTTCCAGCTGCTCATGACTGGGGCGTGAAACCACACTTGCAAGCCTGGATGTAGCAAAGGCAATGTCAGGCCGCGTGTGGTTAGCCGCATAATTGAGTGCCCCCACCATGGAATGAAACAGCTTCCTGTCACTCTCACCCACCACCTCCTCTTCAGCACAGGGCTCCACAGTGAACCCCGAAGGCAGTGGGGTGGCTGGCTTTCCTCCATCTTGCAGCCCATACTTCTCAGCCAGCCCCTCACAATACTTTCTCTGGTGCAACCTCAACACTCCCTTGTCAAGGTCCCTCTCCACATGCATGCCCAAATAGTACTTCACATCTCCCATCTTGGAGCACTTAAACTGCATCTCCAGCATCTCCTCCACATGCTCAATCATTGCAGACGACTCAGAGAAGAGCAGGATGTCATCCACATACACCAGGAGCATGAGAAACTGCTCCTTCTCCTGCAGCAGGAACAAGCTGTGATCACACTCACTCTTCTTGAAACCCCCAGCCAGCAGAGTCTCCTCTAACTTGTGGTACCATGCACGAGGAGCCTGCTTCAGGCCATAGATGGCCTTCTTCAGCCTGCACACCCTGCCGCTCCCATCATCCAAACCCTCAGGCTGTAACATGTACAGCTCCTCCAGAATGATCCCATTGAGGAAGGCGGTGGTGATGTCCATCTGCTTCACCCGCCATCCACGGTATGCTGCCATTGCCAATGACACCCGAAGTGTTGTGCCTTTCCCCACAGGAGCATAGAGCTCGTTGAAGTCCTTTCCCTTTGTCTGCTGAAACCCCTTAGCCACAAGCCTTGACTTGTAGCGGGTCAGCGCCCCATCAGGTCCGTACTTGTGCCTGAAAATCAGCTTGGAAGAAATGGCCTTCTTCCCAGGTGGCAGCTCACACAGCTCCCACGTCTCATTCTCTAGCAGAGAATCATACTCCTCCTTCACACTCTGCTTCCACTTTTCAGCATCGGGCCCGCTCAATGCCTCAGCTAGCGTCTTGGGCTCAGGGACGGCTGCCCAGTAGCAGTGTGCTATCTCATCCTCATCACACTGCTCAGCCACACTCCCAGCCCTTACCACCTTTGGCTTGCCACGGCTTGCATAGGTCAGCCTGTTAGGAGGGCGCACATCCCTCCTAGGACGGTCAGCCGTACGTCCGGCACCTTGTGGAGCACCTTGCTCCTCCTGCTGCTGCGGCTGCTGCTGCTGTTGCTGCTGCTGCTGCTCCTCCACCTCAGGTTCTCCCCCATCCTCTGTCACCCCAGAGATCTCATTCTCAGAGACAGAAACCTCCACTTGCCTTGAAGGCCGCTGCACCTCATCGGCCTCGACAATTAGCGGTGTCGTTGGAAGCTTCTGCTGCTGCTGCTGCTTCCACTCCTTGTAGTACAAGGACTCAAGGAACTTCACATCCCTTGACACAGTCAGCTGCTGGCTGGTCAAGTCCCAAATCAGCCAGCCCTTGTGATCCTTAGCAAGCCCCAAGTGCACACCCCATCTCCCAGAAGCTTCCAGTTTTCCCCTCTTCTCCTTAGGCACATGAAACACCACCATGCACCCAAAGGCTCTCAGCATGTTCACAGCTGGTGCAATCCCATACCACTTGGTGTAGGGGACCCACTGCTTGTCCCCCACAGTCGCCAGCACCCTGTTCTTCACAACAACGACCTGCCGCAGTGCTGTCACCCAAAACGGATCCGGCAGCCCTGCACGCCCAAGGAGAGTGCGAGCACCTTCCTGCAGGGTCCGGTTGAACCGCTCAGCCACGCCATTCTGCTGAGGGTTGTAAGGCACTGTGAGCTGATGCTGGATCCCCTTCCGCTTCAGCTCCTTCTCAAAATCAGCGCCGATGAACTCTCCTCCGTTGTCAGTGCGGATCACCTTCACCTTGTGTCCGCTTTCCCTTTGTGCTCTCGGCATCCACTCCTTAAGAACAGCCGCTGCCACCTCCCCCTTAGTCTTGAGAGGGTACACCCACACCGCACGCGTGTGGTCGTCCACAATCGTCAAGAAGTAGCGGCTGCCCGAGAGAGAAAGGGCCCTCGTGGGGCCCACCACATCCATGTGCACTAGTTCAAGTGGTGCCTTGGCTGGTCCTGTGCTGCTGCTGAAGGGAAACTTCGTGAATTTGGTCTCAAGGCAGGTAGGGCAGCTCCCAATCTCCTTTGCTCCCCCCTTCTCCTCCAGCCCCTTCAAGCACCCATCCTTTACCAACTTCTGCAGCATAGGAATGTTCACATGGCACAGCCTCTCATGCCACGTCTCCCAATCAGCCTCACCACTCCCAGATGAAGCCTTTGCCCATGCAGCTGTCGCATCCACACCAGCAAGCACCTCACCATGTGGCTGTTGTGGCTGCTGCACCTTCTTGACTGCATCCAGGGCCCCAGCAGTTGGTGCAGTCTCCTCTCCTCCCGCAGTTGCTTTAGCCGCTGCCGCTGCCTTTGCCGTTGCTGGTGGTTTCCCCTTCCAAGGGATGATGGGCAGCTGCCACAAGTCCTTGATGCAGCTGCTCTTCTCCTCCAAGTTCCACAGCAGCAACTTCCCAAGCTTTGCACGGCAGCTGGTTGGGCCGAAGGTAACTTCAGCCTTGCTCTTCTGCAGCCGGCGCACAGAAAGAAGGTTAGCGGACAAACCTTCAACCAACAGCACATTCCCAAGCCCCACAAGCTCTCCATTGGCTCCCATCACCTTGGCATTCCCAACACCAATCACAGGGAGCAAAGCACCTGAAGCGGCAGCCACAAACTTGATCTTCCCAGGAGGTTTTACCTCATCAAGCAAATCTGCCCGTGGGGTCATATGACTCGTGCAACCTGAATCGATCACCCAGTGAGTGAGGGGGTGCATCACAACCTTCCCAACTGAACCCACATCACCCCCACTCCCTTGCACATCCTCAACCATGAGGAACATCCCAGGGTCGGCTTTACCTTGTGCACCATCACCTTGTGCACCTGAACCTTGCACAGCGCCACCGCGTGCACGTTCACCACTTGGCGGCTTCATGCCTGGAGGGGCCCATCCCTCAGGCCGGCTGAAACACTTGAACCACGGGTGTCCAGCCTTCTTGCAGTACCAGCACGCACCCTCCATTCGGGTGCTCCCCCTGCCACCAGAGCTCCCATGCCCCTCATTGTAGTCACCTCGGCCTCTCCCTCTGCCAAAGCCTCTCCCACGGCCTCGGCCTCTCCCTCCCCCTCTTCCTCTGCTGCCTCCTGCAGCTCCATACCCCTCAGCAGTTTTGTTGGCAGCACCACCTCCCGTGTGGCGTCTGCGGAAGTCCTCCTGCAGAATCTGCTGCCGTAGCCACTCAGGCGTCCATTTGTCCTGCTGAACGTTGAGGGTGGGGATGAGGTTGTCCCACGAGTTGTCGAGCACCGAGATGATCTTGGTGCACTGTTGCATCTGCGACACTTCGCTGCCCGCCGCTGCCATCCTCACATAGGTGTCCTTGATCTTGTCAAGGACCGGTTTCACATCATCTCCCGGTTTCATGGAGAGGGCAGCCAACTCCTTCTCCAACACAATCACCATCGGCAGCGTGTTGGGCTGAATCACGTCGCGTAGCAGCTTCCATGCCTTCGGTCCGGAATCATCCAACTCCACCAAATCCTTGATGTGCTGGAACATGTCGTTGTTGACCGATTGGAGGATGAGGTCGTACAGCACCGCGCTCTTCTCAATCCACCGATCGCAGGCATCTCCTTCCCCCGGCATCTTCTCCTCTCCCATTGCAATTTTCAGCAGCTTGTAGCGCTTGAAGGCGCTCCGCATCCGCCCGCTCCATTCCTCATAGTTGGAGCCATCCAAAGCTTCAATCTTGGATGGTGGCGGCTCACTCCTCTTCTCAGCTGCATCTCCACTCCCTTGATTCATCTCCTCTGCTCCCAATCAGAGGTTTCAGCTCCCCCTTTTGCTGGTCACAATGTAGATCCACACAATTTTCACAAGTGTCAGCGCCAACGAAATTTCGGCAGAGTTTCCCCTTAGCGGAAGTCACATCCAACCTCCAGAACTCCACTTAGGCACGCCCACAGGCCATGGTGGGTCTAGGAGGGTCTTCACACTTCAGTAGACTCCCCACAAGGTCCTTAATCGCTCTGATACCACTTGTTAGAGATTAAGGACGGAGTCTATGAAGATTAGGGGCTGAAATATCTCAAAATCGTCAACTACAATTCTGGACAGAAAAGTCGTCGTCACAAGAAACGTCGTCGACAAAAGGTCCACTGTTAGAATTCTTTCAAACTCGAGTATGTTGTAGCCCTTGACCGTGGCTATCTTTCCCAATTTGAATAGTATCAGAATATGGAGTATAACTCGAGTTATGAACTTCGGCGCACTAGGGGGTATGCTGCCATAGAAAACGTAACTCAATCACAATGATCTCACAAGTTCACACAAGAAAGTTAGAGTAGCAATAGAACCAGGTAGGAGGGGATGAGGAGGACGAGAGGGAAGGTCCCAAGAGAGTCCCCAACCAAGGAAACCCCATGCCATACAATTCCCTTCCCCATAGGCAACCCAACTTTGACCTTTGTCACTATCCCAACCTCCACAATCCACCTCAACCCAACTTGGCCACACTTGCCAACCTGGTTTGGTTTCTCCCAACCATTTGGTAGCAACTACAGTAGAAAAGACGAATTTCCCAACCCCCAAAAGTCTGTACCCCATATTGAGTCAACCCCACAACTTCCCATAGTCACCACAACCAAATATCAAAAGCATACGAACTCCAACGTTCGTAACTTTCTAGTTCGTGCTCCGATTGAAGCGATACTTGGTTCCTCGGAAAGCTCTTGAGCAGAGGAGTCACTTCAGATATCTGCTCAAGCCAAATAACATTCACAAACACACTCAGAAAAACCAAACCGCACAAAACACAAATTCTTGCACACACTCACAACACGCATGCAACGCACGAACATATGATGGGAGGCAGACAGACGTGAATGCGAATGGTAGCATCACTCAACAAGGTCGGCTCCGCCCAAGCGAGGACGGGTTCACACAACACTCCCGTTGACACTCTCATCCCCTCTCACCCCCTCTCATCCCCTCTCATCCACTCTCATACACTCTCATACACTCCCATCCCCTCTCACACACTCTAATCCGCTCTCATCCACTCTCATACACTCTCATCCCCTCTTTTCCCCTCTCATACAATTTCATTCCCTAGCTTCCACTCTCATCCCCTCTTATCCATTTTCATCCACTCTCATATACTCGTATTCCCTCTCATCCACTCTCATGACCCCCTCATTCCTTTACGTTCTCTCCCATGCATCATACTGCACTCTTTATCCGCATGTTCTCATTGTCCAACAGAGCTCGTGACGGACGTCCGTGAGGAACATCACATTCTGCCTCATACGTTCAAGGTGAGAAATTATGTTGAATACTCATTTTAACCATCAAACAAGCTTAAGAACATTATTGATTTCGTCCTTCGTCATCTGCAAACAACAAATTTATACGATAACTTGCAAACTTTCGCATGATATCCCTCCATCCGTTTTCTTTTGGGCCTGTAGCAATTTTGATGTGCAGAAAGATGATGCTGTCAAGATACACAAGGGGATGCTCTATCCAACTGCTGTAGCAACAAGGAGGAGGTGCGGTTATACTGTAGGCAGCAGATGTTTGCTCCCTACTTCCGCTATATTCAGTCGCATCTCATTGAGGTGTAGTGGAAGTCCATACAGGGCAATGTACGGCCTCGTGGAGAGGTGCAAACCAAAAAGGGGATGTGTCCATTCTATGTTGTCATACGGAGACCACGTTAAAGTAACCTGCAGATCACGGTGGCTAGTTTTGATCACGCCGATAGGTGTGTTATGGCTGCTGCAAGGATTCGGAGGGATGAGTCAAAGAGTTTGCGCATGACATGCTAAAGCATGATGACGTGAAACCTCATGCATTGCAGAGATGTATTATGGAGGCTTTACGTGTGGAGTGCTCGTACACGGTTGTGCGCGAGGTGTTTTTTGAGCTGCGGAGTTTTGTGGAGATGGTGGGTTTCAATACATGGAGGACCTGGGTCGTGTCCATGATCAGGCGGGGGAATAAATTCTAACGTGCGGAAATTATTTTTCCAGGGGCGAGAGATGCGGCCACGAACTGAATGCCCATTATTTTTGCGGGGATGCCATGATAAGACAACTTGGGGGTGATACACGTTGAACATATACATGTTGGATAGCCAACACAAGCTGGTTATGTCGGGATCTGCATGGGTGGTGGTCGAAAACAAGCATGCACATGCATACCTCTTCAATCTCTTGCTAGAGGCCGTACCAACTTTGACATGATACATGATAAGGGGAGGGGGGGCATGGAGATCCGCCACATCCACTTGTCTCCCCCTTATACGGGAGTCGTTTTGCATCACTCATTTGGTTCGAAACTTCAAAAACAAGTTCAGGACAGATCTGGACAGACGAATTGTTGCAGCTGCCGCGACTCTGACACCAATGGAGTACCACAAGACAATGGATATTAGTGAGATTGAATGTCGTGGTGACTCCTCGTATTTTGTGGAACCGACTTGGGTGTTAAGTGGGCGACAACTTATTTTGGAGCACCGCGTTACGGATGCCTGTTTCCTAATCTTGCTGAGTCCCACCATGCGTCACTTTTGAGAATACATGATAAGAATGCGCCGAAGGTGCTGCTAGGCTTGGCAGCTAAGCTATCGACGAAGATCGAAAAGAGATGCCGAGTAAACTCCGAGATGACAGATGCTAACTCCTCTCCCAAACCAAAACCAATTGTCATTGGGAATTGCGACGAGGGCAGAAGATACGAGGTGGCTAGATCGGGAGAGAACGAGTATATAGTACGCCGAGGGGAGGAGTCACGAGTCGTGACCACAGATTCCGCGAATCCTGCAGCCACCAACTGCTCATGTGGCTACACCAAGTAAGTAGTGTTTAGGTTATATTATGCCATTGCTAACGGTATGTTTTACTGGTGTATACTTGGTACTGCGTTTATGAGTATGGTGTTCATGTGCCTACTAGTCATGGAAGATCACGTTCTTGCTGACATTATCTTTGTTTCATAGAACATGATAAACCCTCTATAGCTTTTTGCCCATACATCCCCAAATCAGGGACATTGGGTGAGTTATGGGTCATGGGATGACGTTTCTTGTGTATTTGTCGTGTTTCCTACAACATATGAACTCCATGGCTTTTTTCCCATTTATCCCAACAACACGGGCATTTGGGGTGCCCTATGGGCCGTGTAATTACGTTCCAATTGGAATTATCTTGTTTCATACAACCTTAATAACCCTCCCTAACTTTATGGCCGTTTATCCTACAAACAACAACATTTGGGGCATTATGTGGGTCAT
Source organism: Closterium sp. Naga37s-1 (assembly GCA_947471745.1). NCBI lineage: Eukaryota > Viridiplantae > Streptophyta > Zygnematophyceae > Desmidiales > Closteriaceae > Closterium > Closterium sp. Naga37s-1. The sequence continues at coordinate 492,832 of CANJKZ010000314.1, read as the reverse complement.
GTGATTATTTCCCGCTCTAATTATCTTGTTTCCTACAACACAATGAACCCCCTTAGACTTTATGATATTTTTTACCAAACTTGTCAAATTATGTTTGCATATTTTATATAATCATTTGCAGGTGTATTGTAGCTATTGCTTCATTGTTGGTGGTGCACCATTGTTCTTGCCATATTTGTACTTGTCACTTCATAGTGCAAACCCTCTTTTGGCCAACTTTCTCCTTGACACCCCCCTCAAAAGCTAAATTCCTAGAACCCTAAGTTCCCATGGTTCCTAAACTATAGCTATTCTTCTGACAAAACTTTATGACAATTTATCCCACAAATAGGTGCATTTGGTTCGTGCTATGGGTCATGTACTCATGTTGCTGTTCGAATTATATTGTTTCCTACAACATAATAAACCTTCCTGAACTTTCTTCCCATCTATTCCAAAAACAGGGGCATTCGGGATGCGCTCTGGCCCATGTGATGACGCTCCTCCGGAAATTATTTTGTTTCCTACTACACAATGAACCTTCCCTATCTCTTTGACCATCTACCTTGCCGATGCAGCGGAATAGTGTCGCAAAAGGGCCAGGTGTTCATGCGCTTGCTGAGATCATATTTGCTCCATGTGGGCTTCTATGAGCCATGTGTTCTTGTGTCTTATGAAATTCTGTTGGTGTTTGCTATTCAATGAACAGATATGAATATCTCTCTCCTTTTATCCCGGATGCAGTTCTTTATGAGCTGCCTTGGGAGTCACTGTTCGTATATCTTATGAAAATATGAGTTTTTTAACCATGCGGTCATCCCTCTTTACCTCTCCGCCCAATCATCCCCAAAACAGGGAATACGGGCTGCCATGCGTACACATCTTCACCGTGTACAGAGGTGAAGGTCTTAAGGCACACGCGTCAATTCAGAAATTTCACATAAATTCAGCACTACAGCAGGTGTACAGAACGCCGATTCGACTCCTCGATCCAACTTCGGTGGTTTCTGATGGCGTTACCTTTCTTCTAGTATGCGTAAACAAGGAAGGTCGGCCACCAAAGCAAAGAATTCGGTCCACATGAGAGATGGACCCAATCAAACTACACAAGTGCAGAAAATGTGGTGAGTACAGCCAGAATGCTAGGAGATGTGAAGTTTGTGCTGCCAACAGGTGTTGTGGGAGGCTTTGCAATGCCTGCAGGGTAGTTGTCAGTGCAAACAATGACAGACGTCGATGCGGATAATGCAGTGCATGTAGCCCCGTGCAGGGCTTGCAACCGGACTCACCATAGAGGGATTAGGTGTGAAGCCATGCGTAGGGCGCCCATGGTGCGTAGGGAAGGACAGCCGGACGATGTGGAGGATCTCAACGGGACTTTTTGTTGGCCCCGTCCTCGTTTGGGCGGAGCCGACTTCGTAGTCGGGTGTGCGGGGAGCGTAATCGATCAGCTGCAGTGGGCGACACCAATTTAGGTGCACAGGTCGATGAGCTGGTCGACCTGCTCGATGTCAGTGCCACACCACCGACGATGGGGAGCTGGCGGTCGAACAGACCTGGTGGTCGACGAGGGTGGACGCCGACCTTGGGAGGCGCCGACGTCGACCTAGAGGGGGGAGCTGGGGGGGCACCGATTTGGAGGGCGCCGAGTTCGGGTGGCCGACGTGGCGAGGTCGACCTCGGAGGCGTTGACTTGGTGACGCAGACCTAGGGAGTCGCCGACTTGGTGAAGTCGGCTGGTGGTCGTCGACTTGGGCAAGCGACGAGCACATACAACTTCCGTTCAACTTTCCCCGAGGAAGTCGACGCAGACTTGGTCGTTTCCAGCTCGACCAAGTTACCCGGGTGACGGGGTTTTGCGGAGAACTGTGACGGTCGCCCAAGTGTTCGTGGTGAGGCCGGCCTCGGTGTGGTATCTCGAGATCGACGTGGCTGATCAGATGCAGTCATCAGCATGAGGACGATCTGGTGTGTGCGGTGTGCACGTGACAAGACTCGGCACGCAAATCATCTGCGAGCACCTGCGAAGGGGGTGCGCTGCTATCCTGCGGGTGTAACGCTGTGCAGCCGACTTGCTGAAGCGTTGGCTTGCCGACGACTTGCATTGTTGGCGGGCCGCAACTTTACACTTCTTGAGCGCGGTCGACCAAGTCGTTCTGGAACTCCGTCGACCTTGCTCCGCTGGTAGTCGACCAGCTTGCATGCTAGCGTTTGATGTAGTCATTGTTGCCTTGCCATTGCTACCATTGTTGAAAACTTTTGCTAGTGGAACTCTTGCCGAATTTCCCCGTGAACGCGCAAGTAGTGTAAGCACGAGTTAACGACTAAGGAACGAACGCAGAGATTACTCATACCATGTGCCTAGCCCGTAGTCTATCTCCTGTTGCTAGAGTTATCTCCGCAAATGAGTCATTGTGTAGCGACGGAGAGGTGAGTTTCAACTCAGGTGAGGTGAGTGATGGTGATGATGAGGATACATGGGTTGATTGTGATACAGTGACAGTTCTTGGGGCGCTGAGCGTCGTGTTTGGTAGGGATTCCGTGCCTGCCGGTGATGTTGTTCTTGGTGAATGCACAGCCACGAACTTAAACTTGCCCGTTCAAACAACAACGGTGGAGTTGGCGTGGAACTCAAAGGCGGCACAGATAGATAGCACGCAAGAGAGTCAGGTGGGACGAGTGCGGGATACTCCGGGAACCGAGCGAACGATTTGGCTGAGGACTGCGGAGGACGTGGTTGCAGGGCATACACGACAGATGCAGGGACTATTCCTGCAGCGTGATGTGGCGAGACAGGCAGGAGAGGAGCATACATCAACTGAAGGTAGGGGTAGAGGTAGGGGACGCCATGCAAGCACAGAGCAACGGGGAAGAGGGGAGAGGGAGAGGAATAGGCATAGGGATATATGGATCTCGGTCTTCCACAGAGCAGTAAGGAGGTGCTGAATGGTTGGAACAAAATGGTGAGAGTGGATTGGAAGGGATGGAAGGTCAGCAGGGATTGAGAGGGCAGCAGTGGAGGGGAGGACAGCCGAGGTTGGGAGGGCAGCAAGAGAAGGGAGGGCAGCACGGGATGGCAAGGCAGCATGGGATGACAATGCAACAGGAGAGTGGAGGACAACCGGGGTTGGGAGGGCGGCAGGGAATGGGAGGGCAGCAGGATACAAGAGGCCAACTTGGGTTCCAGGCAATTTGGGTACGGTCAAGCCCTTAACCAATGGTGGGGACGCATGAAAATGCCCAAGTATGTAAATGTTGCAGGCCTGGAGCAACGTTGGAGCCATGTGGGCATGCCATTGGAACGGGAGGTTGGGGGGTCGGTGTTCGGTATGCACAATGGGTCGTCGTGTCAATAGGGATACGAGAACATTAACAGCTCTTTGCAGTAGAACTTGTGGGCTATCCATGATATTATTCATCGTTACGGGTTTGACTTCAATAGCGCTTTGCAACTGGTTTGATGGCATCTCCTATTTTTTTTTTCCCACCTTGTCTCTGCACCGTCACAATTGATGTGGGCTTTGGGTCTCAAAATACTCCCAATCAAGCATACGTTATCTATATTCAACAGTTAAAACATGCATAATCAATTGCTTAACATCTTCTAGTTACTTCTGTCTATTGTACCCTGAATTGCGGCAATGGTTGACAAGGCATGGCATGTACAAGCATGTTAAACTGCTCAGAAATGTCTTGCTATTTTTCTCTTAAACATAATTGTTATTTAGTTTCCATATGATGACACATTGTTGTGGGCCATGGAAGTGAGTGAGACAGTTCTTAGATGCTATATGACTTTCCTTAATCCCTGCAAGGGTTGACATGGTACATGCGGTAGTTGTGTCAAATTACATATGCATGTCCCATAGTTTTGGACGGTGCAGTTTTGCTTATGTGCGATTGCTGAAAGCAGAGCTTGTATGTTTCAGAACCTGCATGACACTATGCAGTGATGAAAGTTGTAAAATAACAAAACATGTTTGCAGGTGACCGCAAACTACGGTATTGCATTTGTCTACGGTAGTCATGGGCGATGAGGACGAACACATACACATCAATGCTCTGAGTAGCAAATCCGTGGAAATTTCGTGCAAACAACCCATTCTCATCAACATGATATTTAAGAAAACTAGAGGATGATTACGTCTGACAGCAAATCCAATTGATATTTAACAGGGGTGTTGCCCACTGTTGTTATATCTAGCGTTGAACCTTCCGATTTGACGATTAAATAAATCCGCACCACGCTTGTTGTCCATGAAACTCATCGACAGGTGTATGAACAAGGTCAGCTACTGCCATCTCGTCTCCTTCCGCCACCACATCCATACGTGTTTTCCAGCCATGTCCTTTGCAGTCCTCAACCCGCACCCGTCCTGGACCATCAAAATATCCAGCACTCTTGGTGGGTCCGTCATTGTTATGGTGATTTACCGTCTCCCTCGTAAACATACCGACAACTTTCTTCCTAACTTTCGTATCACCAGATATACATCAGTCGGCATGCCTCAAACTAGCTAGAGAGACCTTCATGGTACTGTTATTGGACCCTTGTATGACAATGCAAAAGGGACATAACTTATCTTTGATGCTCACCTCTCCACCTAGCCAACTCAGATTCTGCATCGAGTTGCACCGTACGTCGATAAGTTTTTTCGTGACTAGAATAGTATAACACCCTAATAATATTTTTCCGACAATACCACCGGACACCCTCCCTCGCTTCTGCGACAGATGGATAAAACCAACCTCCCCTTTAACATGTTGCATACGTTGAAGTCCTGCATATTGACATAACTAGTGCACCAAACAAAATAGAGATCAAACAAAAATCACATCGCAATTTGCGTGTGAAATTTGGTGTTACAATGGAGCGTACGAAGCCTCGCAATGTAAACCACGAGTATTAGGATCTGCAAAGGTCAAGCCTGAATTCATGTGCCAGACCTCACTTGGCTTGAAGTGGGTGAGACATGATGCTCACAACAAGTTCCACGATCTCTGATGGATAATGAGCATGGGAACATAACGGGGAATGAGAGGGGATGATAGGAACGGGGAATCAGGACCAGAGAAGTGATGATAATGGATGAGAGGGGATGAGAGGGGGTGAGAGTGGATAAGAGTGTATGAGAGTGGATGAGAGGGGATGAGAGCGTATGAGAGTGAATGAGAGGGGATGAGAGTGTGATGAGAGGGGATGAGAGTGGATGAGAGTGGAGTAGAGAAGATGAGAGTGCATAAGAGTGTACGAGAGGGAATGAGAGGGGATGAGAGAGGAGAAGAGGGGATGAGAGAGGAAGAGAGGGGATGAGAGGAGATGAGAGGGGATGAGAGTGTATGAGAAGGGAGAAGAGTGATGAAGGGGGATGAGAGCGAATGAGAGGGTATGAGATTGTGTGAGAGGGGATGAGAGGGGATGACAGTGTATGAGTGCATGAGAGTGGATGAGAGTGAGTGAGATGGGATGAGAGGGAATGAGATTGTGTGAGAGGGGATGAGAGGGGAGGATTGTGTATGAGAGATTATGAGAGTGTATGAGAGGGGATGAGAGGGGATGAGAGTGTATGAGAGTGGATGAGAGTGGATGATAAGGTATGAGGCAATGAGAGGGGATGAGAGGGGATGAGAGTGGATGAGAGGGGATGAGAGTGTATGAGAGTGTATGAGAGTGTATGAGAGTGGATGAGAGGGGATGACAGTGTATGAGTGCATGAGAGTGGATGAGAGCGAATGAGATGGGATGAGAGGGAATGAGATTGTGTGAGAGGGGATGAGAGGGGAGGATTGTGTATGAGAGAGTATGAGAGTGGATGAGAGGTGATGAGAGAGGTTGAGAGTGTGTGAGAGTGGATGAGAGGGAATAAGAGTGTTTGAGAGTGGTTGAGAGGGCACGAGAGGGGATGAGAGGGGATGAGAGTGTATGAGAGTGGATTAGAGTTGATGAGAGTGGTTGAGAGTGAATGAGAGCGGATGAGAGTTGATGAGAGTGTATGAGAGGGCATGAGAGGGGGTGAGAGGGGATAAGAGGGAATGAGAGAATATAAGAGGAGATGAGAGGGGGTGAGAGGGGATAAGAGTGTATGAGAGTGGATGAGAGGGTATGAGAGGGTATGAGAGTGAATGAGAGGGGATGAGAGTGGAAAGGAGGGAATGAGAGGGAATGAGAGTGGATGAGAGTGGAGTAGAGGGGATGAGAGTGCATGAGAGTGTATGAGAGGGGATGGGAGGGGATGAGAAGGGAAGAGAGTGAATGAGAGTGTATGAGACTGGATGAGAGTAGATGAGTGGGGGTGAGAGGGGATAAGAGTGTATGGGAGTGAATGAGAGTGAATGAGAGTGAAAGAGAGTGGATTAAAATGCATGAGGGTGAATGAGAGTAGATGAGAAGGGATGGGAGGGGATGAGAGGGGCTAAGAGTGGATGAGAGTGAATGAGAGTGTATGAGAGTGTATGAGAGTGTAAGAGAGTATATTAGAGGGTATGAGAGGGGAAGAGAGTTTATGAGAAGGTATAGGAGTGGATGAGATGGGATGAGAGGGAATGGAAGTGTATGAGAGTGCATGAGAGTGGATTAGAGTGGTTGAGAGTGTATGAGAGTGTACGAAAAGGGATGAGAGGAGATGAGAGTGGATGGGAAGGGAGAAGAGTGGATTGTGCAACCCCATGGTTTGCTCTCGGCGTATTGTCCTTGTGCGTGCATGCGTGCATGCATGGAATGGTATGACGTGCATGAGATGCTATAGATTTGATGCGTATAGTTGTGTGTGAATGGTGAGTCATGATGTTGAATGTGCATGTCAAGTCAAATGCGAGTTATCGCTAGTCGAGTGTCACGTCGTCGTTTGCGTTTCGTGTGCGCTTTTCTATTTTGTCGTGTGTCGAACGTTCGGCATGTCCAACGTGTGCACATCAGCCTTCCAAGAACTCAAGGAATATGTTATTTTGAAGAAAAAGAGCCTTGGTTTCAAGATTCAAGAGAATTCCGAAGCTCGCCAAAAGGGTAAACTTAAAGAGCCTTGGTTTCAAGATTCAAGAGAATTCCGAAGCTCGCCAAAAGGGTAAACTTAAAGATAGTAAGAGTAGTTACATTACAATGTGTAGTTTAGCATTTCTCTTGGTGCAGGCCCTTGTGGAGGGTAGTCTCGAGAAAATTCGTAGCTCGGGACTTTGTGGCACTGTTCCACATTAGTGTACCTCGGCCTCTTGGGGTTTGTAGAGGCTAGGAGGCATTCCCAACTCGTAACTCTTCCTAATAATGTCGACCTATCTATCTGTAGGGCGAGATTTGAGACCTCTCAACACTCTGTAGGCATAGCACAGATGTCGTACCGCTAGCACCATCGCCGTTGCGACCCGGTTGTCCAAGGCCGCGCGTAGCATTTTTTTACCTCGTCGACGGTTAATGGCACTAAGGAAAATGGTTCAACCATAAGTTGTTGTCACTCTTTAGCACCATCACCGCCAAAACCGCCACCACCACTTTATTCCATAACCATTGATGCGGAGCGGTTGCGAGGTGACTTGTGAGTCGACTCAAAAGATGCGGAGCTGTTGCGGTTTCATAACTTAGTGGCTACCATAGTGCCGTTCGATTAAACTGACGTTGCATTGTCATTCCTTAATAAAATAGTGCGATTCAGATTCCCTGTTTTAGGCAGCGTTGAAACATTCCAGGTCCAATTTATAGCATGTTATTTGGAGCAATGACCAGAACGCCAACAATGTTTGAAGCAGCTGTGCAGAAATCCGTCTGTGCACTCTATCTTTCGTTTTAAGCACATTTGAGCCTATTGCGACTATAACATGGATGAGAGGGGATCAGAGGGGATGAGAGAAAAAAATGAGAGGGGATGAGAGGGGATGAGAGGGGATGAGAGTGGATGAGAGGGGATAAGAGTGTATGAGATTGGATGAGAGGGGACGAGAGTTAATGAGAATGAAAGAGAGTGGATGAGATTACATGAGAGGGGATGAGAGGGGATGAGAGGGCATGAGAGGGGCTAAGAGTGGATGAGAGTGAATGAGATTGTTTGAGAGTGTATGAGAGGGGATGAGAGTGTATGAGAATGGATAGGAGTGGATGAGAGTGGATGAGAGGGAATGGGAGTGTATTAGAGTAAATGTGAGTGGATGAGAGGGAATGAGAGTGAATGAGAGGGGATGAGAGGGAGTAAAAGTGTATGAGGTAGGATGAGAAGGGATGAGAGTGTATGAGAGTGTATGAGAGGGAATGAGAGGGGATGAAAGGGGATGAAATTGGATGAGAGTGGATGAGAGGGAATGAGAGGGAATGAGAGGGAATGAGAGTGAATGAGAGAGGATGAGAGGGAATGAGAGCGTGTGAGAGAGGGGATGAGTGGGGATGAGAGTGTATGAGAGTGGATGAGAATGAATGAGAGGTGATGAGAGGGTATGAGGGTGTGTGAGAGGGGATGAGAGGAGATGAGAGGGGATGAGAGGAGATGCGAGTGTATGCGAATGTATGAGAGTGGATGAGGGGGAATAATGTGTATGAGAGTGTATGAGAGGGGATGAGAGGGGATGCGAGTATATGAGAGTGGGTGAGAGGATGGAGAGGGGATTCAACGTAACTAGAGGGGACTATAGAGGAGATAGCATAAAAGTAAGAGATGGGGCCACAGGGGGAATGCGAATATTCGAGGCTTTGATCGGCGGTGACACGCCACGTGAGGGAGTGAGGAAAGATGGGCAGGAGGCAAGAGCATGAGAAGGGAGGCTAGCAGGCGAGAGAGCATGAGAGGGCAGGTTAGCACATGAGAGAGCATGGGCACCCTGGCCTCGGCGATGGCCAGAGAGGCACGAAGCGCTGAGAGGCGGGCTGGCAGCTTGGCGCATCATGGCGGATCGTCGTGATGCGCCAAGAAATGTGGCCCCATTGTGCATCGCGATGGCAGTGGCGTGGTCGGTGCGATGTGCAGAGCGTCCCGAAGCTGGCCGCAATGCGCATCGCGGCGGCGACTGCTCCTGATCGTTTCGAAGCGTCGAGCGGCAAAGTGGCCGCATTGCATCTCACAACGATCGGGCAAGGCCAGCGCGATACATGGAGCAGCGTGCCAGCCGCTGACCGCATCGCGACAGCGATCGATCCTTTTTTTATAGTATTATATTATTATTTTTCAAATAACAAGGGACTAAATGTGAACATATGGAAAAGGCTTTTGGGATAAGACACGCACCGTTGATAGATGTTAGTTTCTGCCAATGAATGCCTTGGATGTGTGACAGGGAAGCCAGCTGGCAAAAGCTATAGCTAATAGCATGAGGTATAGCTGATGGTGCAAGCTAGAGAGCAAGTCGAGCGGGTAGTACGTTCGAGAGGTGCGCTTAAGTGGAGGTACTTTGCTTGGTTGGAACCGTAGTGAACAGGGGGGTGTACAGCACGTTAGGTCATGGTGTGGTTACCGTGGGCTGGAGGCTCGACGGTACAGGCGTGCATCAAGCCTCTCCGCACGAGTTGGCGCGAGCTTGAAATCGGCCTGGTTTCAGGAATTTCTGGCGGGAGTTGCATTTTTGCTGAAGTCACTGATTACCCAGGATCATTCCGCTCCACAGCGACAATGCAGCATAGGTCCCACAGACCGTGCAGATCTTGCTTCATCAAGAAGGTGCATCCGTCTGAGCTGAAGACAGAAACGACAGTACGAGTATGATCATGCACCAACATTCCGAGGTACAACAGACTCGGACTGTTGGTGCATGATCGCCTTTCTCAACTATGTTGGAAATGTGCAGGCGGAAGAAAGAGCTGAAGAAGGACACTTGCAGTACAGTTGTCTGCATCCCTAGGGGGAGATCCTGGTTCAGATCACGGGCAAACGACGTGGCGTTCGAGAACAGAGGGATGATGCAGATGATGCCTATACTCTTTGCGGACAACGTGGACGGCTGCACGGCCCTGGTGACGGAGCGGTAGATCAAGGAGGTGATGGCCAGAAGTACGCTGTGTTCTACAAGGAGCTGCTTGGTGTAACAAAGCACACGGTGAGGACGCTGAGTGACATGCGCCTTCACGGATACCCGTAAGTGGGGAAGGGGGGTGGACAGATAGAGGATGTAGGCACGGAAGGTGTATCTTGTTATAGTCACAGTAGGCTTCAATGTGCCTAAAACGAAAGATAGAGTGCATAGTCGGATTTCTGCACAGCGGCTTCAAAGGTTCATAGCGTTCTGGTCACAGCTTTAAATGACCTGATTCAACTTGTATCTGGAGCGTCTTAATGTCGTCTACAATAGGCAATTTAGATTGCACGATTTCACCAAGTATTGACGACACAACGTCGGTTTGAACGAACGGCACTATGGCAGCCACTATAGTCTTAGAACACAAGATAGGAAGAGTTAGGAAGAGTTACGAGTTGGGAATGACTCCCAACTCCTACAAACCCCAAGAGCCGAGGTAGAGTGATGTGAAACAGTGCCACACTGTCCCCAACCATGAAGGGTCTCGAAACTACCCTTCACTAGGGCCTACACCAAGTGAAATGTTACACTACACCAAGTAATGTAACTATCTTCAATATCTTGAGGTGTACCCTTTTCGCGGGCTTCGCAATCACTTCAATCTTGACACCAAGGCTCTGGTTCTTCACCACAAACTCATCCTTGAGTTCTTGATGGGTCTGCTGCACACACATGCGACACGCCAAACGTTCCACACACACGACAAAATAGAAACCGCGCACGGGACACAAACGACCGCGTGACACGCGTCTAGCGATAACTTGCTATTGACTCAATACACACACTCGACATCATGACTCAACATTCACACATTATTATAAGAATGAAATATATATTATCCCATGCCCTCATGCCAATCCATGCACACACGCATGCACGCACATGGACAACAAGCCGAATGCAAACCGTAGGGTTGCACCAACATATCTCCAGATGGGTTGAAATGGCTGCCTGTGCATGCATGATAGTGCATAGGCGGTGATGAGAATACAGTGCCCCTGACAGAATTGTGTTACATATGACTCAAGCATTGATTGTTGAGCCGCCATGGTGCATGATGTTGGACGCTAACGCGGATGCTTTTCTAGATCAGAAGTCATCGTGGAACATTTTCAAGGTGCACCAGATTGTGCACCTCGTTGATGGTATCCCGCTTCGTGGGATGCCGTACGAGTACTCCACGAACCTCTGGGAGCACACCCACAAGGATACACTAAAGTTCACTGTGCGGGACTTGCGGTCCATCAGCAGCAAGAAGTAGAGGCTGCCATCCTTGGCATGTGCGGCTGTGTCGAGGTATGTATTGACTTTGTCGTTGTGACAATCGTCCGCAGAGCCACCACCTCGACCGGCTTGTCGACTTCGTGGAGTAGGGGCGAAGGTCGGTGCAGAGGACCCGGCCGGTGTACTTCCCCCGACCAAGCACATCTCCCGCCGCCGAGACGAGCTGCATCCCGTCACCGTCGTCTTGCAGCTTCACACCACTCTCCTTAAGCTGACCGGCCGACAGTAGGTTTGCCTGAATACCCGGGACGTAGAGCACGTCGGGGATGAGTACCTGCTTCTTAGCCTCCCCTTGCAAAGCGACCGTGCCGCGTCCCTGGACGACCTGCAGTGCCCCATTGAAGCCGCGCGTGTGCTTGACGTCGCCGCTCAGCTCCAAGTCGACGAAGTCCTCCTTCGTCCCCATCAGGTGGTACGAGCAGCCGCTGTCGAGCAAGATCACCACCGAGTTCGCCTCTATAGCTGCCGCCACCGCCTTGAAGTCCTCGGCAGCCTCAGGCGCCAGCGAGACGGTCGGCTCTACGACGCCGACCAGTGAGCACGGTGCCTCCCTGTCGCCTCACTCCTTGCCGCCAGAGAGGGAGTCGGCGCCCTTCGCCGACAGCGATTTGGTCGACTGCTTCTCCTTGCGCAGCTTGCTTTCCCGACGAGGGCGACGCCCAGTCGACCTCCCTCGGCCTCCCTTGGCGACATCGCCGTCGCAGTCGGTACGGTCGGGGCACGCGAAGGAGAGGTGGTCGGGTAGTCGCACAGTCAGCACTCCGACGTCGACTTCCTCCTCCACGACCGCAGTCCCGGGCCCACTTCTGCTTGTCGGCGTCTTTGGTCGGCCTTCCACCTCCGCTACCACCGCCGCTAGGTTTGCCACGCTGCCCCAGTTGACCACCTTGCTTTGTCGGGGCGACGTAGTTTGCCTGCGGCAGGAGCTCCGTAGACCTGTCGGCCTCCTGCATCGCCTCGTCCCTGAGGATGTACGAGGTCAACGTCCTCTTTGAGCGGCTCCCTCGTACCCGGCACCACCATCAGCCGCTTCATCAGATTGTAGCTGCTTGGGAGCCCCTTTAAGACGTGCGTGATGTACGACACCGTCGAGTACTGGACGCCGGCCATCCACGTGTTGGCGAGAAGTCGCCGAGCCCGATTGCAGTAGTTGGTCGCCGTCTCTTGCTCGCCCATCCGCAGGTATGTCATCTGCTCCTCCAACTGGCCGATGTACAGGTCGTCTGTGACTTGGTACGTCGACGTGATGAATTGCCTTGCCTGGTGGCCGATGTCCAAGTAGCTTCTGCACGACTTCAAGGCGACATGGACGCCCGGTGAGCAGTACCGCGAGATGACCGTGAAGGTGAGCAGTTGCATGGCGCGGACTCCGCGCACAATTTGGCGTTGCTCGCAGGCGGCGTCTCCACACTGCCCTCGGCAAACCACATCAAGCCGGCCATCTCAATCTGGGGGCTCAATGGCTTCCTTCCACGTGAGGAGGTCGTGGCGGCCGACCAGCAGGGGGTTGCCGGCAATCCTGTCCGAGGTGAACTTAAAGTAGACGTAGGTCGACGCGATCCCACCCGGCGTCACGTGGGTCGCCGACACCGGTGTCACACCGCTTCGACGTCCTCCGACGTCGCGATGCAAGGACCGTGCAGCCACCGATGGCTGTAGTCTTCGCGCCTAAAACACCGCCGACTTCATTGGAGTGAATTACTCCTCTCTTACTTGACGTGCCTCCCGCACTGCTGCTGACTTGGTCACCGGCGTTGACGCCCATGTCGACGCCGCCCTCGTTGTTCACCGGTCGAGGAGAGGCAGGTCGAGAAGAGTGGTCCATCGCCCACCTAGTGCGGATGCCCAGCTCGACGACCTCCAAGGGGAGTGTCTCCCCGTACTCACCATCTGCGTGGCATCTCCTCGCGTCAGGTAGCCGTGTTTCCAGGGTATCCACTAAACCTGCGTCACCTACGGCGCCCACCATGTGGACCAAAACGGTTTCTGGCATACGAACACAATAGGTAGCGTGCAACTAAGTCGAATAGACTGAAGGTAAGTCGCGTGTTCAATCCACGCTCGCCGCACCATGCGGAGATAACTTGTACAATGGGAGCTAGTCTACGGGGTAGGCACATGGTAGGAGTGATCGTAGCGTTCGTTCCTTAGTCGTTCACTTTTGCTTTCCCTACCCGCGCAGTCACGGGGAAGATTGGCAAGAGTTTCACTAGCAAAAGTTCACAACAATGGTTCAGAATCATAGGAACAACAATGGCAACAATGACTACATCATATGCAAGTCTGCCTAACGCACTAGCAGGTCGACCTCCAACGCAGCACGGACAACCACCTTCCAGCGCAGCAAAGTCCGTACCCGCTCCAGCGCTGCAGAGGGGCGGCTTGCCAACATTGCAAGTCGACGGTGTGCCAACGCTGCAGCAAGGAGGCTGCACAGCGTATGATCCCGTATGATAGCAGCGCACTTGCTTCGCAGGTGCACACAGTTGGTTGGCGCGCCGTGCCCCATCACGTGCACATCGCAAACGCTAAGGCGACCACGTGCCAATGAATGTGTCTGATCAGCCACATCAACCTCGGGATACCACTGTGAGGTCGGCTTCGCCAGAACTACCTTGGCGACTGTCGTGCTCCTCCGCAGAACCCCGTCGCCCGGGCAACCACATTGACCAGGCTCTTCTCCTTGTGCCCGTTGACCACCCAGGTCCACGACCACCTCTGGTCGACCACACCAAGTCGACCACACCCCTGGTTGACAAGCACATCTGTCAGCCGACCACACCAAGTCGGCTTCACCAGGTCGGCATCCCCAAGTCAACGCTCTTCCTAGGTCGACGAGCCCCGTCGCCGACCACCCGTAGAAGCAGGCCGCCGGCGTCCCATAGTCAGCGGCTTTGCAGTGGCCCCATGCAGATCGACCAACCCGTCAACTAGCGCGACAGTCGGCGTCGCCCACTGCTGCAGGTCGGCTGCGCCTCCCGCACACCCGACCACGAAGTCGGCTCCGCCCAAGCGAGGATGGGGCCAACATACGACTCCCGCTGACAGGGTAAAATGGAAAACCCACTCCGAAGCGTTGATAAGGGTCGAGCGTTCCGAGGAGTTAATATTCTCTCCTAGCAACACGGTGTTAAGGCTCCCCGCCGTTCCCCACAGGTGAAGCCTACACAGCTGCAAAGGCTTAGGGGAAGGTTCCAGGATTAGGAGAAGCTGAAATGGCCTCGGATAAATCCTCCTAACCCTGCTCAGTTAAAAACTGATATTGAATCTACAGCTTCGAGCGCAGAATCTAGGGATGAAATATTCAACGTACCCTATGATCCTATAAGCGACACCATCTACAGCTACTTGGAGCAGCAGCAACCACTACTACTCGAGGTGCTCTGCAAAGGGGGTCGCCTCAAGGCACTGGTGGATAGTGGTGCATCCCACTCGGTGTGCAACCGCGGGACGTTGGAGAAAGTTGGAGAGTTTACAGAGGAGACTCAGTTTACAGCAACGATGGTAGACGGTACGAAGCTTCCCATCAACGGCGTCAACACTGTAGCTAAATATAGGGGTGTTAAGGTGGAAGCCGGAGTTGTCGATCACGGACATCAAACGATTGGATTTCATCTTGGGGCGTGATTTTCTGAAGCGGTTCTACCTCGAGATCGACTGGTTCAACCGAAAGGCGTGCATCTACAACAACGGAAAACTTGTGGACCTGCGAAGCCATTCGGTAGTTTACGGATGTGCTTCGACTACCGTGCACTGCACAAACAGACAGTCAAGAACAAGTGCATATACCGTGCACATATGATAATTTAGACCAGCTGTGTGGTGCAACAGTGCTTTTGAAGCTGGACATACGGTCGGGTTACCGGCAGATCAAGATGGCAGACAACTCGATCCATAAGACGGCATTCCGTACCAGATACGGCTCCTACAGATACTTAGTGATGCCGTTGGGACTTTGCAACGCACCAGCAACGTTCCAGGCGGAGATGAATCACATCCTACGGCCCCTGCTGGACGAGTGTGTAGTAGTGTACCTGGACGATATCCTCATCTACTACAAGAACATGAAGGAACACGTGGAGAATTTATAGAAAGTCTTCGAGATCATACGGGAGAACAAGTTCTACATGGAGCTGTCGAAGAGCGACTTCGCCGTGAAGAAGGTGCAGTTTCTCGGGCACATGGTGAGTGTGGAGGGCGTCCATGTGGACCTGTGGAAGATCGAAGCCACCAAGAAGTGGAAAGTACATGAGAACGTGAAGGAGTTGTAGCAGTTCCTAGGCTTCGCCAACTACTACAACAGGTTTGTGTCGCAGTATGCTAAGATATTAGCGCCACTTAAAAACTTACTGAGAAAATAAACGCCTTATAAATAGGATACTCCTCAACACCAAGCCATGGAGCAGCTACAGACAGCACTGACTAATGCCCTAGTACTTATCCTACCGGACCCAGACAGTACATTCATGGTGGAAGCAGAGGCTAGTGACCAGGCCGTCGGAGCAGTACTAATGCAGTATCACGGACACTATTTGCAGACCTCTCCTGCCTCGCTCCACTCACTTGCCTCCGCCACCTGTTACACCCCTCTTCCCTTTCCCTCTTTCTCATCTCTGCTTGGCCTCCCTTCTCGCTCTGCCAACACTTGGGAATCACACTGGCTTGGGAATAACAATGTCTTGGGAATCACTCCTCACAACCCTCCCATCCTCGCCCGTGCACTTCTTCCCTGCCCCACCGTCAACCCCGTGGCCCCCTTTTCATCAACCCACTGCACGTATCTAATACTCCCCCCATCCCCATTACCCCCAGCGCTCTTTGAAGTCTTGACCGCACGCCCTGCCCACTCCCACCTGCTCTCTCCAGCCTGTAAGTTGACACACCTGTAAGCTCACACACCTATAAGCTCACACAAATGTAGACTTGTTATAATAATCACCCAAGGATCTGTTTCTGTATGTGCGCTGCTTTCTCATGCCTTCTTTTGTTGCAAAATGTTCCTCTAGCCCCCTCTTTCTTATCTCTCTCCCCCCCTCCCTCCTCTCACGCGGAGACGTTCAGTTCCTCCCAGCCAGCAGCCTGACCTCATGGATATCCACCCTCTACTTGCCCAAATGCCTGTTTGTGCCGCCATCCTCACATGCCACCACACATGCCGTCTCCTCATTGTACTGCTCCTCTACATCGCATTAGCCTCGCCGTCATCTATTCATCCCTCTCTTGTGCACGGACCGAGCATTCTCTCAGCATCTTGCCAAGTGTACCTCTTCTTTCATCGATGTGTGGTTTGTGATTGAGTCAGTAAGGTGATTCACTGTGGCTGCTCATGGTGATGCCACTTTGCACTACTCCTTCTCCCCCTCCTTCCCCTCCCCTCGCTCCCCCTCCACCCCCACCCCCCCTTTGCTTTTCAACTAATTGGACCGCTCCGTGCCTTCCCCAACCCTCCTGCCCTTTACCGCCTTGCAGGGACCGGCAACTTTAGCATACACCACTCTGCACCGTTCCCCACGGACTGGATGGCGCCCACGGGGCTGGACACTCCATAAGCCATCACTGGGTCAAGAGCCCCTCATCGTGCTTTGATACCTTCAACTGCTAAGCTCGCCCTTAGAAGGATTGACTCTTTAAGCTGTTGAGCCGACCATTCACAGTGATTTCTCCCACCGTTCCATTATTGATTGACCGCTGTCCCACTCTTCCCAAATTCCTTGCTCACCAGCCATTAGTGCGCCCTCCCCTCCTATCTCCCTTCCATCTTCCACCTCCAGGCAAGCCGGTCTGAATGGCTTCACTGGCTCTATCCCATCCACCATCTCCGCCCTCACTGACCTGTACATGTCCCTTCTTGCTCTCTCAGCCTGCCTCCCTCCCACTTTCTCATTGCGAGTCACTCTTCACCTCCCTTGCCTCGCCCTCGTTGGTGTCAACTCTGCAAGGGCATCCATTCATGGATCAATCCACAATGATCATCTAATAATGTCTAAGCGATGGATGGTGGCTAGGCAATGGATGGTGGATAAGTCGATCCACATTGACCAATCCACAATGTCCAACCCATTCATGTTTCATCCCATCTAACCCTGTGTGTGGTTCCCCTGTCCCTTGTACGTGCAACAGCGAGCTCTACTACAGCATCTTAGGGACCATCCCTGCTGTCATTGCCAACCTTTCCCTCACCTACATATGGGCCCTCCACTCCTGCCTCCTACCCACCCACTTGCTCTCACGTGATTGGAACTCTCACTCCCTCCTCTTGCCCTCCTTCTGCTCCTCTTCCCTTCCCCTTTCTCTTCTTACTCTTCGCCCCTTCATTCCCTTAATCCATCTCTGGCTGCCCCCGCTGCATCGAACCCTCCCCCACCCTCTCCCCCTCCTTCCCGTCCATCCGTTTCCGTCACCACATGGCTGGTATGCCCCACACCACATGGCACCACATTGGTACCACATGGCACCACATGGGTACCACATGGCACCACATTGGTACCACATGGCACCACATGGGTACCACATGGTACCACATGGGTACCACAAGGCACCACCTGGGTACTACTTGGCACTATATGGGTACCACATGGCAGCACATGGGTACCATATGGCACCACATGGGTACAAATGGCACCGCATGGATACCATATGGCACCACATGGGTAGAAATGGCACCGCATGGGTGCTACATGGCACCACATGGATACTACATTGGTATGCTGTCTGAGGAGCTTATGGTGAGAGGTGGAGAATTTGCAGCACGGCGAGGCAACGCCGCCAGCTTGAACAACCGGTGCCTCATCGGTCGTCAGGCTAAGTGGCTTGTGAGGCTCACCGCCCCGTACACGTGTCGGTGACTCGTTAAGCGGATCCTAAGTCCCTAGCATGCCAGTTTTGGTGAATGAATTGCGATTTAAGTTTCCCGTATCACTCTGGCACCAATCACCCTCCTATGGTGTGGATTTCCTGGTATTCTACCAGCAACAAGGACACAATATGTTGACTATAGAGGGATGGCGTGCAGGGTGTTGCGTTGACGCACACAAGGCTGAATGTGTCCTGGCTAGACATCGGGAGGAAGGTCGCTCGGTTACTACACGCATCACATTGTGCGTGAGCAAGACAATATCAAAGCACGTCTTTGCACCAACGGTCCTTGCCGCGCAAAGAGGTAGCCATGAGTCAAGGCATATGAGCACTGGCCAACCTTGCCACGCATGCAAGAACGGACCCACTCTTCACTTTACTTGACAGGATCTCATATCACTACTATGCTACCACCTACTTGTTTCCCACCCTCTCCCCCCCCATCTTCCCCCCTTTCATGTTTGGCATGCATCTGTCCCCAACTGGTTTGTCTCAGGAAGCTGGGTAACAACGGTCTTGAGGGGTCCTTGCCTGCGTGCGTTGACCATGTACAAGGTCAAACGTGAGCTGTGTTGGTAAATTTATACAATAAATTGACTTATTTTATTTCCAACATAGCTCCACTCTTTATCTCCTTTCTTCCTTTCCCTTTTTCCCTTCCTGTTTTCTCCATTCCTCCATTATCCCTGCTCCTGTCTCCATTCTCCCGTTTTCCAACCCCTCGCCTCCAGGAACCTCGCTGGCTCGGGGCTGACGTGTCCTTTAGACGGCAGCGAGTGTGGGGTGCACCATTGCTACAGATCCTCCTTCTGCCGCATCTGCTTCTCCTCGTGCTCCTCCTGCACGCCCCGTGATTGTCGGTTCTGTGCTGCCTTAAAGTGAGCCAAATGACATTAGCATGAAAAGATCATGGTGAAAGTATATGGTTTGTGCATGGATGGATGGCGTGTGTGGTGTGGGAAACAAGTTGCATTGCATGCACATACCGAGATCGTATGGAACATTCAGCTGAAACTGAATGCCTTTCTTGCGTGTGCACCATGCATCGATCAATATGCAACGTGCACTGTGGATCCACCCCTGCCCACACTGCAGTGTCGGTGCCCACCACCCCACCAGTAGCTTCCCAAGCGGCATCTCAGTCCTCCCACACAGCTTCCTCAACCTCAACTCCCACATCCACAGCTATTCGTTCCAAGCCACGTGCTGCCACCATCAGCCTTGCTCTTGTTGTTGATGTCGCTATTTCTCTGATAGGAAGAAACTGACCTCCCAAGGGCTTCAGTGCAGTCCCTCTGTGAATCGTTGGAGTAGGGAGAGCGATTAAAGTTGGATCGTGTTGCTACGATTTGCACAACCCCGTACTACCGGTATGCTCGGCGTTGCTCAGTTTGCCTCTCTACTGCCTGCCTCTCTTCCTGTCCTTACTGCTCAAAATTTTGGCATTGTTCTTCTGTTCATCAGAAGGTTTATTCCAAGAGTAGTGTGTTTCACTCCAATCCATTCTCCAAGAGTACCAGTTGGTTTTTATGCAATGTTGAACCAGACGCTTCAGCAGGCGCAAACGAGCTTCATTAGTAGAGCTATAACTGAGATACACATGGGTCATAACGTGCCACTGCTTACAGGACTGGAAAAAACAAAAGAGGAGCAAACGACAATAAATACCAACCATGCCTACAAATAGAGGACTAAAGATTGCAACCACAACGAGGGGTGACAGCCTGTCACACTTTTTTGGTTTTGAGCAACCCTTGTGATCAGTGTTGCACCTATTCAACAACCTGATTATCAGTGTGACACCTTGTTCAAACCCTGATCCATCAGTGTTTTTCTTGTTTTTGAAAATCCAACTTCGTGGCATCAGTGTACCAGTTCAGCAAACCCTGGTGAGCCAGGTTTCCTGCTAACCCGATTGCGTTGTCATGTCAGACAAAGACCGAGTTGAGTCAGTGGTGTTGTTTATAATGCTACTGTATTTCTGGCCAATGGTGGCCCACTTCGTGCCAGCACATGTATTGTCGAGGCTGAAATTCCGGTTTCGAACGTTGGCAATCGGGAATCCTGGGTTACGGGAAAGGGGGGGTGGGGGAAGCGGAGGTGGGGGAGTATGGTACTCGCTTCAACGTGAAACTCGTTATGAAGAACGGTAACCCTGAGGCATCAGTGTGCCTTACATGTTAACCCTGGCATATCAGGAAAATCCTAGCTCCACAAAAAAATACCCTAGGCCATCAGTGTGACTACCAAAAACGACCCTGATAATCAGGGTATCAGGGTGATTTACACTGATAAAATTAGCCCTGGTGACAGGTCTGTGGGGGACGGAGGCCATAAGGTAGTTGTAGCAACACCAGCAAGCTGGCTGCTCATGCTACAGCAGAGCCACGAGGGAGAGCGTTTGCTAAGAGGAGGGGTACTGCGCAGAGCACACACAAATGCGAGAAAATGAGGAAGGTTAAACATGTGGGTCAAAGAGCGGCTGCACCCATAGTAGTAACCATCTCGTACGCACACAGCACAGCACATCACAACAAGCACACAGTCATATAGCTACATACACAGGAGATTCAGCGGCAAGAAATGAGTGGGAGAAAAAAGGAGAAGAGAGTGGAGGCAGCGCTCACCTGCAGGAGCCTTGCTCTGTGATTTGCTCGGGGGGGGTGACCCAACAGGTGGTGCTGGAGTGCCACTCGCCGCACTCTTAGATACATCCTGCCCACCGCTGCTGCTGCTAGACACAGCAACAGCAGGAGCACTACCACCCGTGGCAGCGCTGTCATCGGGCTTCCCACCAGTCGTAGTGCCATTCGTGCCGGTGCCGTTTGCGCTGTCGTTAGCAACGCCACCAGGTGCCATGACAGGCATGGCAATGGGCATAGGCACAGCACCCTCTCCTCCTCCTGCGCCGCCCTTCAACACGAGCAAGTCGCGGAAGTGGGGAAAGAGCACTTCATCCACACCATGCACCACGACACCAGTGCTGTCCATCAGATCAGCCCGCACCACCCGAGCCACGTTCATGTCGCTGCCAGCTTGCTCCCACATGGTATTAGAGCCTGCCGCCCAGGCAAGGGAGGAGGCGTTTGCGGAGATAACTACTACAACGGGAGCTAGACTACGGGCTAGGCACGGGTGCTCGTGTGATCTCTGCGTTCGTTGGTCCTTAGTCGTTTTCCTAGTGCATACACAGCTTGCTAGTTCACAGGGAGAATTGGCAAGAGTTTCACTAGAGAAAGTTGACAACAATGGTACAATGAAGTTGGCATGGCAAGACTACATCAGAGCTAGCATTCAGGTCGGCCAACTGCCAGCGCAGCATGGTCGACCGCGTTCCAGCACGACTTGGTCGACCGCGCTCCAACAGTGCAAAGTCGACGGCATGCCAGCGTCGCAGGTTGACGGCGAGCCAGCGCTGCTCCCGCAGAACAGCAGCGCACCTACTTCGCAGGTGCTTGCAGATGATTGGCGGGCTAAGCCTCGTCACCTGCACAACGCACACACCAGGTCATCCTCGTGCTGACGGCTCCACCTGATCCGCCACGTCGACCTCGGGATACCACCCCCGAGGTCGGACTCGCCAACTTCGCCTGGGCGAACGTCGCACTCCTTCGTAGAACCTCGTCACCCAGGTAACCTGGCCGACCGGGCAACCACGTCGACCAGCTGCTCCTGTACGTGCCCGTCGACCTCCCAAGTCGACGACCACACCAAGTCGACCTCACCAGGTCGACCACTCCTCTGGTCGACCAGCTCCAGGTCGACGTCACTCCTGGTCGACCAGCTCCACGTCGACCAGCGCAGTTGTCAGCCGACCACCCAAGTCGGCTACCCAAAGTCGGCGTCACCAAGTCGACGCCCCTTCTACGTCGGCGCCGACTTCCAGACTGACCTCTTGAAGTCGGCGACCTCCCAAGTCGGCGACCTTGCAAGTCGGTGACCTTGCAAGTCGGTGACCTGACAAGTCGGTGCCGACTTCCAAGTCGACGTGCCATATCGCCGACCACCAGTTGAAGTCGGCCGCCGGCTTCCCAAGTCGGCGGCATTGCAGTGGCCTCGTGCAAGTCGACAAACCCCGTCGACCAGCTCGCCCAAGTCGGCGTCGCCCACTGCTGCAAGTCGGATGTACCTTCCGTACACCTTACCACGAAGTCGGCTCCGCCCAAGCGTGGACGGGGCCAACAGACATCTCCCGTTGACAGCGTTGACCCAGGCGAGGTACTCGCTAGCTGTCACGTTCAGCCCCAGCACGGCCCCGTTCATCCACTCCGTTGCATTCCCCCACCACTGCTGCTGCGCATCCGTGCTCCAGTTTCCCCAGTCGCCTTCAATGCCCCACCCACCCATGACCCCCGGGGCTGGGTCCACCAGGATGTTGGGGGGCAAATCAGCAGGGGCGGGAATGGCGATGACGGGGGGCACATCAGCGGGGCCGGGCACGGCGGTGGCAGGGGGCATAGCAACGGAGGCGGGCATGGCGTTGGCGGGGGGCATATTGGCAGGGCCGCTGCCCGTCATCTGGGGGGTCTCCATCATCATCTGCGCGCCAGCCACGCCGCGCGGTGCCGCCGAGCCGTCGCCGTTGGAGGGAGGTGACGAGACGGTGGGGGGCAGGGGGATGCCCGTCCCATCGATGCCGTTGGTGCTCACAACGGTGCCATTGGCGCCGACGACGGTTCCGTTGGCGAAGTATGTGTTGCCCTCCGAGTCTACGGCCACGGGGCTCATCGCGGGGTCAAAGATGACTGTGCCGTTGGCCGCCACGGTGGTGCCATTCGGGTAGTATACGGTGTCGTCGTACCCCACGCTTATCCCCTCGCTAACCATCGCGCGCTGCGCCAGCGAGTACGCGTTGAGCAGCGCGGCGGATTGGCTAGTGTTGTAGTTGATCCACAGCCCCTGCCCGTCCACCGTCGTCAGGTTGCCGGCATTCGCCATGAACTGCGCCGCGATGGCCGCCGTGTTCAGCGCCGTGGTCGCCAAGTGGTACGCGATGAGGTCTGACAGAGCCTTCAGCGCCTGGGGCCGCTCCTTTGCCAGCGCCGCCAGCGATGCGAGCGTCCCGTCGCCGAAAAACATGGTGCTCAGTGCGACGAGAAGCGGGTTGAAAGTCAACGGGTTCAGGTTTGGCACCATCGTCGCGCTCGCACCGCCGCTAGCGCCTCCCGCCGTGGGGGCAACGCTGGGCGCTGGGGTTGGCTGCGCGGGGCTACTGGAATTGGCAGCGTCCCGCTGTTCCCCGGACTGCCCGTACTTCCAGGGGTCTCGCCACCGACGGTGGCAAAGGGGAAGGGAACGCTGAGGTACGGCAGATCGAGGCCGTGGAATGCGGCGCGCCACGCGGCATCGGTGGGCATGAAGAGAGTGAGCGGCGCGAGCACGGGCAGCTTGGCGAGCAGCCCGGTGGCATTGAGGACGAGCAGTGTCACGTTGAATGACTGCGCTGGCGACGACGCGCTTGACAGCGCCGCCGCTATCGACGACGCCGCGGGACCCTGCGCGCCGCGCACGGCGCACGGCGCGGAGAGCACGATGGAAATGACGAGGCACAAAAGCGCTGCGTGCGGTGCACTCTTGGTTGCCTGGAGCTTAAGGGGAGAGCGAAGGAGTAGCATGTTGGGCGAGCGAAGAGAAAGAAGCGAATGGATGAAAGAAAATTGATAGTGAATGCGAGGTTGTACGTTTCTTGCCCTCACTTTTCGGCTGCTTTTTAGATTCCCGGCACAAGAAGAGCAGAGGCACAAATACACGTACTAGTGTGCTTGTGGTATGGGTTGATGAGCGAGCAGGGATGAAACTGGAGGGCAACCCCGGGGAGCATGAAAAAACGCTTCTTCCGCTCGCACGTGGCACGGCCCATGAACAAAAGAGATTATTCGCCGCACCAGCACGCGCTTCGCCCGCACCACCACGCCACACTACCACGGGCTGAACGGAGAGGCGGAAGGAAACACTGCAGCGGGAGTGAGGAGCCGTGCAGGAAAAGGTCGAGCGAGAAGGCGCGAAGAAGGTGCCCGTCTTCCATGCCTATGGCTACTTGGCGTTGCATACTTGGCTATGGCTACTTGGCCTTTCAGGACTAAGCGTTGTTCTGTAGGCGTTATTGTTTCGTACAAATTGGCCGTTATTGCTTCTGAGTCGATGCGCTGCGTGGATCTTGCCATAAGGACCCGTCAACTCCCACCACATTTGTGCGATCGACCATACGCAGGATCGTATTTTCAACAGGTTTTTAAGAAGGCCTAAAAGTTTGGGACGCTAATAGCAGGATTCAGTGCGGTGATTGATCAAATTTCACGATCGATCGCCGAAAATTTTAGGAGTTGACGCATCCTGAAGGCCCTGTTCGACACGACCACCGCGCCGGTTCGGCAGCACACGGTTACCGAACCGGCTCTCTTGAAAACCGGTTAGGTTCGTGTCGAACCCCCAAGCGTCTGTACAGGCTCGTGGTCAACAATTGGCCGTTTCTGTGCGTTACAATATGGCTCAATAATTACTAAACGACAATAAAACTGGGGAATTGTATACAATGTTTCACAGCTGGTACTGATTTATATGCCGAAGATTAGGGGGCCCAAGAAAAAGCGGCGCAAATAACTTTGACAAACCCGAACCGATTCGCCGAAAGACCAGTTTGGTTTTGACGAACCAGAGCTGAAGAGTTTCAGTTTGTTAAGAGCCGGACTTATCGATCGGAATTGACAAATGATGTAGCCTTTAGTGATGTGTGTCATATGGGGTACATCAGTTAGGGTTTGGTTTATGTTTCCAACTCACAATAGTTAATCATCACTTCAGTTTCTGACATGGTATCACCTAGATTAGGATCCTGTAGGATCCCTTTCCTCCCCCTAACGCCCGTAACACTCTACCGTTGCACCCGTACCATCCCCTAGCGCATGTCGCGCTTGCCTGTCCCGTCCCGTCGTGTCGCCCCTGCCGGTCGCGTCGCGCTCGTCTGTCCAGTCTCGTCGCGTCGCGTCTGCCCGTCCCGTCCGTCGCTTTGCGTCGCGCCTATCCCGTCCTGTCCCCGCCCGTCACGCCCTGCGCCCTGCCCTGCCCGTGCGCCCGTCCGCTCACGTTACGCCCTGCCCGTCCGCGCACGTTGCGCCCTGCTCGTCCGCGCCTGTTATGCCCTGCCCGTCACGCCCGTTGCGCCCTGCCCATCGCGCCTACTGCGCCCTGCCCGTCCGCGCCTGTCGTGCCCTGCCCGTCGCGCCCGTTGTGCCCTGCCCATCCGCACCTTTTGCGCCTTGCCCGTCGTGCCCTGCGCCCTGCGCCCTGCCCGTCCGGTCGCACCGCACCTGCCCTTTCCGTCGCGTCGTGCCCGTCCCATTACGTCCCTACCTTCTCGTTCCGTACCGCACTGCTTGCCACGCCCTACTTCCGCTATGGCGACGCCT
Organism: Closterium sp. Naga37s-1; assembly: GCA_947471745.1. Classification (NCBI taxonomy): domain Eukaryota; kingdom Viridiplantae; phylum Streptophyta; class Zygnematophyceae; order Desmidiales; family Closteriaceae; genus Closterium; species Closterium sp. Naga37s-1. The sequence continues at coordinate 467,324 of CANJKZ010000314.1, read as the reverse complement.
AGAGTCTTCCGTTTTGACGCCGAGGGTAGGCCGCTCGAGTTCTTTGTCTGGCTCCTGCGTGCGCAGCGCCTCCTAGAGAGTCAGGTTCAGGCAGACAAGTCCCACTGGTCGCACGCTTCCGGTGACCTCCATGCGCCCCCCGATCCTGATTCCTTAGGCGCTGACGCCACCACTGCGGACAAAGATCGTGTTGCACGTCAGCGTGCTTCGCTGACAGCCTGGAGGTCGCGCGATGCTGCGGCCTGCATCGCCCTTAGCAGCCTTCTCCCTGAGTTTGAGGAGACCCACTTCACCCAGGTTCGCACAGCTAGTGAGTTCCTGACAGCGATCAAGGCCCGCTACGCTACTCCCATCACTGTCTCTCTCGGTCGCCTGTTCCTCCCCTTCCTGTTTCCTGACCTCGCCTCGTTTGAGCGCTCTGCTGACTTGATCGCTCACGTGCGTTCACTGGATTCTAGCTACCGCGCTGCCTGCACTGACGCACAGCTTGCACTGCTCCCACCCCATGGCAATTACTATCTATTTTATCGCCACTAGCCTCCCTGACCGCCTTGCCTCGGTTCGTGACGCGCTTCTTCTGAAGCACCCTAGCGAGCTCACTATCGGCGTTCTTGAGTGTGCCCTCAAGGACGTTGAGAGCAACCTCCACTCAGTAACCTTCGCCTCTAGTGCTGTGCCCCCGCCACTGTTCCACGGGTGCACTATCCCACAGCTGCCCACCTTTACTGCCTCCCTCGCCACTGCCGCTACTCACGTGACCGCAACTGCTGTTACGACTTCTGCGCGGTCTATAGCTAGGAGTGGCAGGAGGGGCGGCTAGGGTGCGGGCGGCAGCGGAGGCGGTGGAGGTGGCATTGCGGGCGGCGGTGGTGGGAGTGCAGGAGTTGGTGGAGTGCCTGGTGCCGCGTCTAGTGACTCCTCTACTGCAACTAGTGAAGGTGCCACTCGGGTTAGTCGTGCACCTGCAAGACTGCCAGCTGCGGGTGCTGGAGTGGCGGCTTGGTACCTGGCTCAGTGACATCAGCAGTAGCAGCAGCCACTCCTCTCGCAGCAGCCACGGCAGCAGCAGGAATCAGGACCGCGTTAGCTGTCGCGTGGTGACACCCACCCTCCTTTCCCCTATCATTTAGACAGGTACTCGCAGTGGCTTCCGCTGTGACCGCCGCCATCTACCGGGTCAGTGCTTTGCTCAGCTCACTCACACTACGGCGTCAACAGCCCTGCCCCTGACTAGCTTCCTCTTGTGCGCGGTGCCGCTTTGTGAGCAATGTTTGCTTCTGAGTTGCTTGATCTCTTAGGAACTCCTCATCCTATGTATGATATTGTCGACTGTAGTGCCTGTGACTCTATTTACTTGCGTGTTTTTAGCTTAGGTGCTAGTGTTGATCTTGTGTCAGTTGCTAGTGTAGGTACTTGCTTAGGTACTAGTCCAGGTGCTGCTCCGGAGGACGCTTCGCTGTCTTTCACCCTGGACTCCAGAGCTTCGCACTGTTTCTTCCGTGACCACACGACTCTTACTCCGCTTCCTGCGCCGGTCTCCGTAGCACTAGTTGATCCCACATCGGGGCCAGTCACTGCTCGCTACTCTACTACGCTTTCGTGCCCGGGTGTTCCCTCGGGTTTCCTAACCGACTTTCACGTCTTCTCGTTCTCCATGAACTTGGTGGGTGTGAGGCCGCTCGTGGGTAGTCACGTGGGTGTTTGGTTTGAGCCTTCTGGGGACTTTCCGACCTGTGTAGATGGTGACACTGGCCACCTTTCACGTTGAGATAGGCTCTGGTCTCTATACACTCCACACCGACCCCCGAGAGAGGCAGCGGCAGCAGCAGCTGCTGCCTCCGACCCCTGTCACTGCCCCCCGTCAGGTCCCCGCATCTCACCATGTTGCTGCCTCCCACCAGGTAGTTGTGTCTGGTCAGGTTCTAGCGTCTAGTCTGCTTGATGCGTCTTTTTCGTATCGGTCGCTTGCCCACCCCACTGTTCTGTACGACCACCGCCTTGGTCACGCGTTCATTCCTCGCCTGCGCACTATGTCTAGTCAGCGTCTCGTCTTAGGCCTCCTGCGAGTCTTGTCGTTGCTGCCGCCTTGGCTTGCACCACCTTACGCCCCTTGCGTCGAGGGTCGGCTGCGCGCCAGCCCTCACTCCTCCTCCCTTCGTCTGGCCACCGAGCCCTTCGAGGCTCTCCACTTGGACGTCTGGGGCCCCGCCTCTCACCCTGGCCCTGAGCGAGAGAGTTTCTTTCTGGTGGTTGTTGACGACTACTCTTGCTACACCACCGTGTTTCCTGTGGCAAAGAAGTCCGACGTGACTTCTACGCTGATCCGGTGGTTACTAACCACTGAGGGCACTCGTGGCCGTCGCGTCAGTTGTCTCTCCGACCGTGGGAGTGAATTTTGCTCCAGCGTTTTCGCCAAATTCTGTTGCAAAAAGGGCATCCGTCACTCTTCGATGCTTCTAGAGTCCCCACAGCAGAATGGGGTTGCTGAGCGTCGCATAGTATTGGTCATGGATATCGCACGCACCTCCATGATTCATGCCCGTGCGTCCGATTTTCTGTGGCCCTTCGCGGTTCGGTACCCCGCTCACCAATTGAACCTCTGGCCACGTGTCTCTCGGCCAGGGGCTTCACCGACCAATCTTTGGACCGGGTCCCCTGGTGATGCGTTGCGCTTTCGTGTCTGGGGCTGATTGGCACGTGCTCGCGACACCTCCACGGACAAGAACTCGCCTCGTGCCATTCCCTGTGTCTTCCTTGGTTTCCCCGAGGACTCGTTTGACTTCACATTTTACCTCTCTCCCCTTCACCAGTTCTTTGACTCCCGTGACATCCGAGCCAGTCCCCTAATACACCCGGTACCCCTGTCGAGGTCTCCCGGATCCTCCTCTCCCTCTCTTCCTGACTCCCACTCCCCCTTCGGCTCCTCAGGTACAGCCTCCCCCCCTGGTCCAGCCCTGACAGGTGTGTCACACGCTATCCCCCCCCCCCCCCTCGGTAGCCCCTCAGGTCTCGTCCCCTTCTCTGCAGTGCTCCTCGGAGTCTCCGCAGCAGCCGTTAGCACTTCCTCCGGAGGCTGCTGCAGACCGTGAGGGTGCTAGTGTCCGTAGCGCGGACCCTAAAGGTGCTACCTCCGGAGGTGTTGGCGTTGGAGCTAAGAGTGTGCCTACACGAGGTTCTTGTGTTGGGGGTGCTGGAGCTGGAGCTAAGCCCGGGTTTGCAGGAGGTTCTAGTATTCGGGGAGCTGGTGTTAGTCGAGCTGTCCCTGGGGGTGCTACGACTAGGGGTGCGGGTGCGCCCTCTGCTGTCACTGGAGAGCCTGGGACTAGCCACGTTGCTGCTGGTTCCGTCCTAGTCTGCCTCATCGTCTCTGTATGTGCTTCCTTCTCCTCCTGAGTTGGTCCTCATTGATTCCCTCTCTACTCGTGTCACTGACTACTACCGCACGTACCGTCCTATTCTCTCTCGTGTTCTGCCGTGGCAGTTTTACCACCCTCGCTCGCGTCGCGTCTTCTTCTCCCAGAAAGTTACCTTTGACGAGTCGGTCTGTTTCTACAGGCTCCACCCAGACGCGTCCCACCTGGTCCCCCTTGCGCCTCTCTTCCTTGTACTAGTTCCCCCCCCGGTAGACCCCCTCCCACCACAGAGCCCTGCTCCCTCAGGAGTGACTCAGATAGACCCACCCCCCTTGGTTGACACTTTGGAGATCTCTTCTGACTCCTCTGGCCCTACTACGGGGGGTGACCTTGCCGTTGACGACACGACGGCCACTCGTCGCTCTCCAAGCTTGGAGACCCCTCCTGGTTTTCCGCCTCGACCGTCTTCACCACCTCTGCAGCCTGTAGTTCTGAACACTGGTGCTGCTGAGGGTGGTGACACTGGGGGTGAGGACGTAGGAGGTGCTGGTCCTGGGGGTGTTGAGACTGGGGTTGAGGGTTCTGGGGGTGCTGACTCTAGGGGTGCTGACTCTGGGGGTGCTTCGAGTCCTAGTGGTGTTGGGGCCGTGGGTGGTCCTACTGCAGGTCCTAGCGTTGCACAGCAGCAGCCGCCTAGTCGCCTCGTGACGCCCTCACTGCAGCACCTTCGTGAGTGGGTCGTTCGGCGAGGCCGCTCTGGTGCTGGAGCTTAGAATTTTACAGCTCCTCGAGCTGCTGGTCTTGTAGGTGCTTGGGGTGCTAGAGCTGGCGGAGCTGGAGGTGCTGGTGCTACTGGAGCTGGAGGTACTGGAGGTGCTGAAGGTGCTGGTACTGCTGGAACTGGAGGTGCTGGAGCTGGAGGTACTGGAGCTGCTGGAGTTGGAGGTACTGGAGTTGTTGGTGTTGCTGGTACTGGAGGTGTTGGAGGTGCTACTGGTGCTGGAGGCGTTGGAGCTGGAGGTACTGGAGGTGCTGGAGCTGCTGGTCGTGGACGTGCTCGTACTAGAGGTGCTGGAGCTGCCAGAGCTAGTGGTGCTGCTGGTACTGGAGGTGCAGGAGGTGCTAGAGTTACTACTGGTGCTGGAGGCACTGGAGCTGGAGGTGCTGGAGGTGCTGGTGCTGGAGGTGCTGGTGCTGCTGGTGCTGGAAGTGCTGGAGCTGCTGACGGTACGGGTACTGCCCCGCGCCGACCGTTTTTCTACCCACAGCCGCAGTCATCCCTGCCGCCGCCGGACTTGGTCCTTCGCCAGGTTCTTAGTCTCCCGTCTTCCACTGCCTCACTCCACCTCTCCTGTGTCCACCGGCAGACCAGTCTCAGCCACAACTACTGCATGGCTCCCCACTGCCTGCTCCAGCTCCTTACACTGAAGTGACTGAACCCCTAACTAGGCGTCGTGAGACTGAGACTCGTGCCTCCACACGTGTTCGTGCTCGGCGTGTCGCTCGTCCTCGTCCTCCTGCTGTCCCAGGCACTCACGTTATGGCACTTCGTCCTTCCTCTGTTCCACAGCGTGTTGCACTGCTGTCTCCTCCGGCGTCCTCTCTTCCTGATGTTCCTGACCCAGAGTTCGGCCTTACTCGTGCTGCCAGTCATACTGTCACTCGTCTCCTCGCTACTGTCGTCACTGACCCAAGCTTTGAGTCCACTGCTGCGTTTACCCTAGTCACAGAGCTCGTCAACTTTGTTGCTAGGAGTCGTCTCGACTACGTCACGAGTCTTGTTAGTGAGCTTGAGTCTGTCTTTCCTCCATCCGTCGGGGGTAAGCCTGCCCTTACCAGTGACGTCCTTGAGGACAGACAATTTGAGCTTGAGTGTCTCGTGGTCGCTATTCCTCGTTTCTCATCCATGTTGCTTTGCCCTGAGGGAGACCCGGATGCACTTGACATCCCTACCCTGCGATCTTACGCTGAGGCGATCGCGGGTGAGTACTCCTCTCAGTGGCAGACAACCATGGACGAAGAGATGGCTTCCTGGAAGTCCACAGGCACCTACGTTGACGTTGTTCCTCCTCCTCGGGCGAACATAGTCGACGGCATGTGGATTTTCAGAGTGAAGCGGCTCCCGGGTTCTCCGCCTGCCTTCAAGGCGACAGGGGGTCGACAACTTCCAGACCTTCTCCCCCACCCCGAAGAAGACTACTCTTCGGGTGTTGCTGCACGTTGCAGCACAGCGTGACTACGAGCTGCACTCCCTCGACTTCTCCACAGCCTTCTTGCAAGGCAGCCTTCACGAGGAGATCTGGCTGCGCCGCCCACCTGGCTTCACTGGGTCGTTTTCTGCGGATACCCAGTGGAGCCTCCGGTGGCCAGTCTACGGTTTGCGCCAGGCGCCCCGCAAGTGGCACGACACACTGAGGACTACACTTGCAGCTCTTGGGTTTGCTCCTTCCTCTGGTGGCCCGCCGTTGTTTCTACGCACCGACACTACTCTTCCGCCGTTCTACGTTCTCGTGTACGTCGACGACTTGGTTTTTGCTACTGCTGATACTGAGGCGCTAGCCCTAGTGAAGGCGGAGCTACATGAGAGAAACACCTGCACTGACCTGGGTGAGCTACGGAGCTATCTTGGCTTGCAGATCACCCGGGACAGAGCACGCCGCACTATCACCCTCACTGAGTCACACATGGTGCACCAGGTCCTTCAGCGTTTCGGCTTCCAGTACTTCTCGCCACAGCCTACTCCTCTGCCTACTGGCCACTCGCTCTCACCTCCACCTTCGGACGAGTCCGTAGAGCCGAGTGGTCCATATCTAGAGCTCGTGGGTTGCCTCATGTAGCTGATGACGTACACACAACCTGACCTCGCGTACCCTCTCAGCCTCCTGGCTGGCTACGTGGCTCCAGTCGACACCGAAAGGTGCACTGGGATGCTGCAAAGAGGGTATTGCGTTACTTGTGCAGTACATCGGGCATGGGGCTCGTGCAGGAGGACAGGATTCAGTGGTACTCACAGGACACTCCGACGCTTCCTGGGCCGACGACCAGGTGACTCAGCGTTCGTCACAGGATTGCACCTTCGGTCTTGGCTCTGGCTCTGTCTCGTGGAGGTCCACTCGTTCTTCTTCTATGCTTGGGTCCATCTGTGAGGCTGAGATCTATGCTGGGGCTATGGCTGCAGAGGAGCTACGCTGGCTGACCTACCTGCTGACCGACTTGGGGGAGCGGCCTCGTTCTCCTCCAATTCTGTACGTCAATAACAAGGCCATGCTGGCCTTATGTCACAAGCAGAGACAGGAGCACAGAACGAAGCACATTGCTCTTCGCTACAGCAGCGTGGTCAGCTTCGCCTTTCCAACGTGGCCTACCGGGCCAACACTGCTGATGTCTTCACCAAGGCCCTCGGGTCTGGTGATCATCAGCGTTTTTGCACTGCTCTTGGGCTTCTCATGTTCTGCCTCACATGCTTGTCTCTTGATCTTGCACCTATTGTACACTTATATCTATATTTATACCTGCATGTTTAATCTTGCTAGGTTGTGATCAGTGTACTGCCTGTCAGAATAATGAACAAGAATGTATGAACTAGCAGCAGGATGGGTACAAGTAGGAAACCCTAATTTGTGTTGTACCCCATATGGGCTACCCCACTACAGCCTACACAACAAGCAGCACATATAGTTTGAAACACCCCCATAGGCAAAGTGGGGGAGAACAAGAGGTCACAAGACCAGTCAAGAAAGGCTAAGCAAGCTCAGGGTGGATCACGAAGTCACCACGCATTCTGAGCACAAGCAAATGGCCACAAGGCCAGTTCACATGCAGAGTTATATATAAAGGAGAACAAACAGTACAGTGATCACAACCTAGCAAGTGTAAGCATGCAGGTATAAGTATCTAGATCACAGTACAAGCAAAGTCAAGAAGTGAGCAAGTGAGGCCAGGTAGGCACAAGACCTAGAACAGTACAAAAACGCTGATGATCACAAGGCTGAAGTGCATTGGTGAATATATCAGCAGTGTTGGCCCGAGAGGCCACGTAAGCAAGACGAAGCTGACCACGCTGCAGCAACTCTCGAGCAAGGAAGTAACGCAGAGCGATGTGCTTCGTCATGTGCTCCAGTCTGTGCTCCTGACACAAGGCAATCATGGCCTTGTTGTTGACGTACAGAACTGGAGGAGAACGAGGCGCCTCTCCCAGGTCAGTCAGCAGGTAGGTGAGCCAGCGTAACTCCTGTGCAGCCATGGCCCCTTCGTAGATCTCAGCCTCACAGCTGGAGCTGAGAACAGAAGACGAGCGGGTAGACCGCCACAAAACAGAGCCGGAACCAAGGCTGAAGGTGTAACCTTGTGACGACCTCTGAGTAGCCAAGTCATCAACCCAAGAAGCATCTGCGTGACCAGTGAGGACAACTCGACTCCGTCCTCTAAGCACGAGCCCCATGCCCGACGTACTGCACAAGTAGCGCATCACCCTCTTAGCGGCCTTCCAGTGCTCTGGTCGGTGTATCCCAGGCGCAATGTGTCAGAATGTTGTATTTGTCTAGCCTGCAGTGGGGTACTCTATAGCGAGTACAACCCAATTTAGGGTTTCCTATATGTACTCAACTGCCTGCTAGTGCAAACCCTCTATCGTGTTCTATCTTTCTACCTGCTATCTTTGACATGCTACCAGAGCAGTTACGCTCCTGGCTTGTGGGCCCACCGTTAGCTTCCGCTGCTGTCCTGTCTGTCACGCGCCCCATGGTGCGCGACGTTTTTTTCTTCTTCTTCTTCTTCCCGCCACGCGCTCGGGGCGCATGGCGGTTTTCTGCCCGCCGCGCGCTCGGGGCGCACGGCGGTTTTTTGCCCGCCGTGCGCCCCGAGGCGCGCGTCGGTTTCTTGCCCCGTCGACTAGCGCGTCGCCCCCCGTCGTCCGTCGAAGCGCCCCCGTGGACCTGCGCGTCGCCCCACGTCACCCGTCGAAGCGCCCCTGGGACCCGCGCGTGGCCCGTACAGCCTGCACGCGGCCCGTACGACCCGCGCCAGGCCCGCGCGCGGCCCGTACGGCCTGCGTGCGGCCCGTACGGCCTGCGTCAGGCCCGCGCGCGGCCGTACGACCTGCGCCAGGCCCGCGCGCGACCCGTACAGCCCGTGCGCGGCCCGTACGGCCTGCGCCAGGCCCATGCGCGGCCCGTTCAGCCTGCGCCAGGCCTGCGCGCACCTGCCCTGCCGTGCGTGCACCCGCTCCCGCCCCGTGCTGCCTGTGTTAGGGTTTGGGGGTGGCGAGTATGGGGGTGACAGGTATGTGCGCCGTCCCCTGCTCCTCCTCCTCCTCCGTCTCCCGCTGCTGCAGCTGCCGCTGAGGGGGGGTGGATGTGTGGGAGCCGTTGGAGTGGTACTAGGGGGGTGGCGTGTGAGCAGTGCTAGGGGAACAGCAGGGGGTGTGTGGAAGGGGTGTGGGACAGCTGGGGGAGGTTGAGTGGAGGCAACCGTCTTGTCGTCCGCAGCGCCAGTAGTCCGGAGGCTACAATCTCCGGTAGTCGCCATTCGCCCGTGGGTCAGTTGCTCAAGCCGCTCGGCGTAGCCGCGGAGCCAGTTACTCCTGAAGTCCGGGCCATTGCTTCGGTAGCCACTGAGCCAGCCGCTACAGTGTCTCTGCAGCTTCAGCCGTCGCCTCCCATCTTCTCGCCCCCACAGTCTCTCCTCCTCCTCACTTGCCCTCTATGATAGCCTCTAGCTTTGCTTATCATTATGAACTATTGCTCTACCTGCTTATTGTGCCGATTACACCCCACTTTGGCTATGGGGGTGTGTTAGAATGTTGTATTTGTCTAGCCTGCAGTGGGGTACTCTATAGCGAGTATAGCCCAATTTAGGGTTTCCTATATGTACTCAACTGCCTGCTAGTGCAAACCCTCTTTTGTGTTCTATCTTTCTACCTGCTATCTTTGACACAACGTAGCGTGCCAGGATGCTAAGAGGGTAAGCAAGGTCAGCTCGATTGCAGGTCATCAGGTATATGAGGCAGCCCACAAGCTCTGGATACGGGCCACTCGGCTCTACGGACTCATCCGAACGTAGAGCTGAGAGCGAGTGACCGGTAGGCAGAGGAGTGGACCGTGGCGAGGAGTACTGGAAGTCGAAGCTGCACCATGTGTGACTGAGTCAGGGTGATGGTGCGCCGTGCTCTGTCCCGGGTGATCTGCAAGCCAAGATAGCTGCGCGGCTCACCTAGGTCTGTGCACATGTGTCTCTTCTGCAGCTCCGACTTCAATAGAGTCAGTGCCTCAGTGTCAGCAGTGGCAAAAACCAAGTCGTCGATCACACTAGCGCGACGGGTGGGGTAGCGCTACTCGGCGGGCCCTAAGAGATCGGTCCTAGGCTAGGCCCTGCTCTGATACCATGTCAGAATAATGAACAGGAATGTATGAACTAGCAGCAGGATGGGTACAAGTAGGAAACCCTAATTTATGTTGTACCCCATATGGGCTACCCCACTACAGCCTACACAACAAGCAGCACATATAGTTTGACACTGCCTTGCTATTATAACTCAGCATATGAAGTGGCCTTGTGGCCGCTTGCTTCTGCTCAGAATGAGTGGTGATCTGGAGATCCACTGTGGGCTTTGCATTGCTTTGTTCTCTTGCCTGATTGGTCTTGTGACCGTTTGTTGTGTTGGCTATCCCTCACTTTGCCTTGGAGGGTGTGTCAAAACATATTTTTCTATTCTTAGTATCGCTAGGCTACAGTGACGTGCTCAGTATAAAATATAACCTCAATTAGGGTTTCATACTTGTATCTCCCAGTTGCTAGTCATTCACCATTTCTGTTTTCATATCCCAACACATCCCCTTATTAACTACCGTATTCTCTCGAACATAACACCCTAGGGTATGTCTAAAAATTCAGGAAACAAATGGGGGTGTCTTCTCATAGGAAAAAGCTACATAATACCCGGGTGCATATATATGGTATATCAAAAGTTAGAGTTTTTTTTTATTGAACAACTTGAGTGTTTCCATGATCGTTTTAACATCACATGTTGAGACACGAATGTGAGTTTCGACGCGAACGACATCACCCCCTCGAAAATGCCACGTGGCACCTCTCTGCCCACTTGCAGCGAAAATTCTCCAGTGCGTGGCGACAGCGAGCTAGTGGGCGGGGTAGAATCTCGGTAGATTTGAAGTGAAAGAACTGCGACAGCTCATCGATGGAGATATTTTTGCAATGTCCTCCCATACTTGCACCCACTCGTTAACAGCTATAATAAGGAATCTGTAAGAATGGGGGTGTTATAAAAAATCACAAAAAAATGGGGGTATAGTAGAAACGAGGTCGCCCATAGCACCCACCCCGCACAAGCTACCCGGGGGTGCTCAATCATGGGGGGATGTTTTGTCCAGCAGAATACGGTATATTGCATAGCTACAGTAACCGCGACTATTGCTGTTACAAATAGTAATGAATGAAACATTACTGTGCACTCCTAACCGCAGCAATCGAGGAACTCAGTACCGAGGCCGAATGCGAAAGGACAGAAGTGACGCGAAGAGTCATACGGTTACGGAAAGATCTTGACCTCGAGCAGGCAGCATCAGACAGCGGCAGTGGCGAGGATTCCGCCCAGACAGTTTTGTAACTGCCTGGAGTCGCACGGGTGTGTTTCACTGTAATAAGGGAATGTACCCCTTAAAGTACATGGCTAGCTAGGCCGTTTCGAATTCCCCTGTACTCTTCTTTATAGTGCTGTATCTGCATGTTTTTATCATCTCAAGCATTTTATATTCACTCTGCTATTGAGGTCAAGGGCCCACCACTACCACTCAGTTGTGTGCGAACCTTCCTAAGGAGATCCTAGGGTCGATCACCTTTTGATCGCAGCATGGTATGAGAGCGACTCGAAAATCCTTCGCACTGCCACCTCCGAAATCTTCGACATTCGGAAAGTGGCGTCCGGCACACGATCGAGTGTGAGAATGGCCGGAGGATCTGGTGGTCAGACAAATCTGACGGCTGAAGCGCAACCCAACCCGGCTGCGACAAGCAAGGAAACGATGACTATTCCTTCCGCTGTTCTCGCACAACTACTTCAGCAACTCACCAGCTTGGAACAAGGACTATAAACATTGCGGAATGGCGACGCGGAAACCTCCTCGCAACCCTCTCAACCGGCCTCAAACGGCCAGAACACCGCTCCGTACACTTTCTCCCTCGACACAAATGGTTCAACTCCCAAGACTCCTCGTCCCAGTGAAGAGGCAATTCTCTCTGCGCAATCAAGGTTTCTCAGCATATAAAAAATAAGGACAAGTGTGTGCTTTGATGGTAGAGATTTCCATACATGGAGCTTCGAGCTGGAGCTCCTGCTGCAGAAAGCTCAGATTTTTCACTACTTCGAAGGGAGTTACGCGGAGCCCAAAGAAGATACCGAAATGGTCCCACGAGAGAAGGCCAACAGCTACATCAATCACTGCCGGAGTCTTCGCGATCAAATCGGCCAGTTGGGAAGCTCGATATCAAAATAAATCTTAGTCAACATCGCGCTTCAAGGGCTCGGCCCAGAGTGGCGGCCCTGGAAGGCGCTTCTCCGACAGCAGGGGTTCATCTCGGAGGCCGCCCTTTGCGCTGCCCTTCTCGTCGAACAACGCGATATGGATCAGCAGTGACCAGCGCCACGACGTGAACGAGAACGGCTCGCCTTCTACGCCGACAACACTGAAGAGCGACGGCCGCGGCGCCTCTATTGCAAGATTTGCAGAACGTTCGGGCATTTGGCAGATCGATGTAAATCCCAATCTCGCCCTCGCCAGACCAATCCGAGCAACTGGTCCGGCCGACAAGACGCACGAGGCGACGTGCGTCCAGCCCAATGGTACCAACCCCCCGCGCGCAGTCTGAACCCAGCGGTTCAGCATCAGCAGCAGCATCCGTCACAACCTGCCCCAGCTTGCAATGTCATGAGCAACATGGCCATGACAGGCGAATCGCGTCGTCGCCACGTGCGCTCACCATCACCTGAGCCGGCACCAGATCCCATTGGCGCGTTCTCCAACAACAACCCGTTTAGTCCGCGCCACGACTTCAGCGATGACGACGACCAGGACTGGAACCTTCCAGTCCCGCTGCTTGAAAGTCCCCCGCACGTACCTGATACGCGGGTGGCGCCACTCAATTGGCTCTCGCGCGAGCAGTTTCTTAAATTTGATACACCTCACATCGTCACGCCGCGACTCGCGCTGCTTGCACGTGACGACAGGAAGCGCTACAATACCTGGTACCTGGAAAGCTGTTGCGGCCAACACATGGTGGGCTCTGAGCATTGCATATACAGCGCCGTCGCCAACCCCTCGGTCACCTACGTCACTGTGGCCAACAACTCACACCTGCGCGCAAGGGATCGTCGTGCTCAAAGCGCGGGGAAGCCGCACGCACATCACACTCAACGATGTGCTCATCATCCAGAACCTGCACTTCAACCTTCGTTCCGCCGCTCAACTCATGGACTGCGGTGTTGACCTCAGCACGAATCGCGAGACACGCGACATTCTGCTGCACTACGAATCGAAGACCTTCCCCCGCAAGCAGATCGGAAGAGCACACTCCGAAAATGGAGTGTACATCTTGGATTTCGACATCCCCGACTGCAGCGGCGACTCGAACGAGTTAATCGATCTTGTTCCACTGCGCTTCGAACACATCCACCGCAGGGACTGGACACAACCTGACGGAAGACCGTAGGTGCCGCATCATCCCCACCCACGCGAAGTGGCGCTGAACGACCTTGACCCAGACGGCAACTGCAGGGATTGCCACACACCTACCGCGTCAAGTAGCGCGATTGTCGGCCGTGGGCTTGACGCCATCGCCAAAGCAGAACGACATGCACCACCAGAAGAAGGAATGTCTCAACTGGAGCTCGAAATCACCAAGCACGGCATGTTCGGCACGCCAGAACATCCTCTCATCGGCCCCCCCTCACAGCATCTCCAAGGCATGCTGCGCGGCACTAGCGTCGGCACCTTCGATGCGCACGGCGTACCACGAACTTACACACGAGAGAAGTTTCTACAAATTTTCTCTCATCGGCGCGACTCGACAAAGAAACTTACCGTGGAGCAGGAGGAAGAATTGGCGTGCCGCGAAGCTGAGGAGCTTCGCCGGCAAAGTCTAGCCGAAGCGTGAAGGACATTCGCCTGCGGCGCATGGGGAGCCGAAGAGGAGGAGAGCGCCTCCAATGAAGGGGGGTGGGGAAGCGCTGGCGGATGGGGAACGAGCGATACCGGCAGCTGGGGCAACACCGGCGGAACCTGGGCGACCGCAAGCGGCGGATAGGGCGTTGCAACTGGCGACGACGACAGTGGCTGGGGAGCTTCCCGCGAAGAACAAAGGGGGGTAGAAGAAACTGAGGCAACACCTGCAATTGTTCCCCTTTGTCGCCCCCCGTACCGTGCTCCACCCACGCTGCCTCCCCCTGATATTCCGTCGCATCGCGATCCCTGGGACACCATCGATTGGGGCAACGAACCATCAACCCCGCGCCGCACTGTTTACGGACCTGCTCCCGAGCCGCGTGAACCCACCTTCGTCCCCGGAACTATCCCTAGGACCAACATCTCCCTCTCTAAAATCCGCGACAGAGAATTCTAGGCGCTGATGCTGACTACCACCAACGATGAAGACGAAGCAGCAGAAGAAGCAGCAGCAGAACCTGCCCCAGTACCTGATGAAGACCCCGAAGAAGCTCGCGCGCGCTACATGTCAAAGTATATATATGCTATATATGTTTAGGCTGTAGTGGGGTAGCCAATATGGGGTACAACCCCTTTTAGGGTTTCATACTTGTACCCAACCTTTTCATAGTTCATTCATTCCTGCTGCTAGTTTCTAAAATGGTTTCAGAGCACTAGGTCCGTAGGACCGTTTTTTTTTTCCGGGCCCGCCTACCGTTGCGGTTACCACGCTACCCCACGTGTTGCCTGCCTTGCCTTGTGACGTGCCGCGCTGCGCGCGCCGTCCTGCAGCCCTCGCGCTGCCTACTGCTGCCCTAGGCCAGCGCGCCGCCCCTACAGGCCCGTAAGGCCTGCGCGCCGCCCCTGCAGACTTGTACGGCCCGCACGTCGCCCCTGCAGGCCCGTCAGGCCCGCGAGCCTCCCCTGCAGGCCCGTCAGGCCCGCGAGCCGCCCCTGCAGGCCCGTCAAGCCCGCGAGCCGCCCCTGCAGGCCCGTCAGGCCAGAGCGCCGCCCCTCCTCGCGGCCACGACCTGCCACTGACGCGGCCCCACCTGGCCCCGCCCTGCAGCAGCTCGCGCGCGGCTCGCTACTGCTCCGCGCGCCGCGTCCGCAGCCCGCGCTGCGTGCTGCAGCCCCGCGCGTCGCACTGCAGCCCCGCGTGTCGCGCTGCAGCCTCGCGCGTCGCGCTGCAGCCCCGCGCGCCGCGTCAGCTGCCCGCACGTCGCGCTGCAGCCCCGCGCGCCGCGGCTGCCGTCCTCGCGCAGCCCGCGGCGGCTTCGCGCGCCGCGCCTGCAGCTCGCGTTGCGCGCTGCAGGCCCGCGCGCCGCGGCTGCCCCTGTTTGTCGCGGCGCCCCCCCCCCTAGACGTCGCCCCGGCCTGTCGCGACGCCCCTCCTCTGGACGCCGCCCCTGCCTGACTGCCGCTGCCGCTCCTACAGCAGCTGTCGCGGAGCGCTTTGCCATAGTCGCGGCCCCGCCCTGCAGCAGCTGTCGTAGAGCCTTCTGCCGCCGTCGCGGCCCCGCCTTGCGCAGCTGCCGCGGAGCCTCCTGCAGCTGTCACGGCCCCGCCCTGCAGCAGCTGTCGCGGCCCTACTCTGCCACAGCTGTCGTGGCCCCGCCGTCGCCGCCGTCGTGCGCCTACCAGGCTGCCGCCCGCCGAGCGCCGGCCCTGACCGCCACTGGTGAGCACCTGCCTTGTTCGCACACTGTAGCGCCACCTGCCTGCCTGCCTGCCTGCCTGCCACGCCTGCCTGCCTGCCTGCCTGCCGCGCCTGCCCTGCCCGCGCTGCTACTGCTGCTACTGCTGTTCCTTCTGTTACTACTGCTAGACTGCTGCTGCTACTACTACTGCTACTGCTGCTACTGACGGTGGCCAGATGCAGCTCCAGCGGTGTTTGCGCGAGTCTCTCACGCCCCAGCAGCTTCGTGAGTGGTATGCTAGTTGGGGTTGTGGCGGTAGCCGTCATGGCTGTCACCATGGAGCTGGTCAGTCGGGAGCGTCTGGCAGTGGCCAGCTGCAGCTGCAGCGGCGTCCGCGCGAGACACTTACGCCCCAGCAGCTTCGTGAGTGGTACGCTCAGAGTAGAGGGTCTTTGAGTACCGTTCGCTGCCCGTACGTCATTCGCACAGGTGATCAAACGGGTCAGGCTTGCGGGACGCTTAGTCACACACAGTCCCGCTGCTTCGCCCGTCTGAGCGACGCCCGGCGTACCGAGTTTGGCGACGAGGCTGAGCTCCTCGACTGGGTGGAGCTGCTTGGGCAGAGGGTAGATATATTTGCTCTTGACTATGATGCTATTCTCACTGCCATGTATGCATTGCCTACTAGTGCTGACCGTGCCTGTTACCTGTGCGTACCGCCTGACCCAGGTATAGAGCCTGCTGCTCTCGGTGCTGGTGAGGCTGCTGCTCTAGGTGCTCGTGCGTCTCCTGCTCTAGGTGCTGGTGAGGCTGCTGCTCTAGGTGCTAGTGCGTCTCCTGCTCTGGGTGCTGGTGAGGCTGTTGCTCCAGGTGCTGGTGAGTCTGCTCTCTCTGGTACTGCGCCTGCTAAGGCCTTGTACACCTTGACACTTGACTCGGGTGCTTCCCACTCCTTCTTTCGCTACAGCACCACCCTCACGCCGCTCAACCGGCCGGTTCCAGTCTCCCTGGCAGACCCCTCTGGGGGTCCAGTCCTTGCGCACTCCTCCACGGTCCTGCCGTGTCCGGCGGTCCCGTCTGGCTCCCTGTCAGGTCTTCACCTCCCCTCGTTCTCTACGATCTTGGTGAGTGGTGCTGACCTCCAGGACCAGTGGGTTGACCAGTTCACTCCTGGAGGTCAGCGTGTGACCCACTGTACGTGCTCCCGGACGGGTCGCCACCTGGCCACGTTTACCCGTGCGCCTGGCTCGAGTTTGTACACAGTGACTACTGTGTCCCCTCAGGTCGCTGCGTCTGCGTCTGCGTCAGGTCAGCTAGTGGCCCCCTGCTCGTGTCGCGCTTTGTCGCACCAGACCCTCCTTTGGCACCACCGCCTTGGTCACCCCTCGGTGCAGCGCCTTCGTAGCATGCACCACCGTGTCCTTGTCTCTGGTCTTCCCAGGGTTCTCCCTCCCCTCCCACCCTCGCCTGCTCCTCCCTGTCTTCCCTGTATCAAGGGGCGGCAGCGCGCCGCTCCTCACTCCTCTTCATTCCCTCCCACAGAGGCTCCCCTGCAGACTCTCCACCTGGACGTGTGGGGCCCAGCCCGCGTCCGTGGACAGGGCCACGAGCGGTACTTCCTACTGGTCGTCAACGACTACACACGTTACACCACGGTCTTCCCCTTGCAGCGCAAGGGGGATGTCCCTGATGTTTTGATCCCCTGGATCCGCGCTGTTCGTCTCCAGCTCCGCGAGCGGTTCCAGTCGGACTTTTTTGTCCTACGTCTGCACTCTGACAGAGGTGGTGAGTTCTCCTCAGACCTCTTGGCAGCCTTCTGTGCGGAGCACGGCATCCGCCAGACGTTCACGCTTCCGGCCTCTCCGCAGCAGAATGGGGTTGCTGAGCGCCGCATTTGCTTAGTCATGGAGGTCGCTCGTACCTCCATGATCCATGCGGCTGCCCCCCATTTTCTGTGGCCGCTTGCGGTCCGGTACGCCGCGCATCAGCTCAACCTCTGGCCCCGTGTCTCCTTGCCGGAGACCTCGCCCACACTGCTGTGGACGGGGAAGGTTGGCAATGCGTCGCGTTTCCAGGTCTTGGGTGCTCGTGCCTTTGTCCGCGATACCACCGCGGACAAGCTCTCCGCCCGCGCTGTTCCCTGTGTCTTCCTTGGCTTTGTCCCGGACGCGCCTGGTTGGCAGTTTTACCACCCCACCTCGCGTCGTGCCTTCCCCTCTCAGGACGTCACGTTCGACAAGTCGGTTCCCTTTTACCGTCTCTTCCCCTACCGCACTGCCCCTCGCTGTTTCTGCGCACCGACACCTCTCTGCCGCCGTTCTACATCCTCGTGTACGTCGACGACTTGGTCTTTGCCACTGCTGACACTGCTGGACTCGCCCACGTGAAGTCCGAGCTGCAGAAGAGACACACGTGCACAGACCTGGGTGAACTGCGCAGCTACCTTGGCTTGCAGATCACCCGGGACAGAGCACAGCGCACCATTACCGTGACTCAGTCACACATGGTGCAGCAGGTCCTTCAGCGCTTCGACTTCACGTACTCCTCGCCTCAAGCCACTCCTCTGTCTACTCGCCACTCGCTCTCAGCTCTGCCTTCGGATGAGTCCGTAGAGCCGAGTGGCCCGTACCCAGAGCTTGTTGGCTGTCTCATGTACCTGATGACCTGCACACGACCTGACCTCGCATACCCTCTTAGCATCTTGGCACGCTATGTTGCTCCTGGGAGACACCGACCAGAGCACATGGCTGCAGCGAAGAGGGTGTTGCGTTACTTGTGCAGTACGTCGGGCATGGGGCTAGTGCTTGGAGGGTGGCGTTCAGTGGTCCTCACAGGTCACGCAGACGCTTCTTGGGCTGACGACCAGGCTACGCAGCGGTCGTCACAGGGTTACACCTTCAGCCTTGGTTCCGGCTCTGTTTCGTGGCGGTCTACCCGCTCGTCTTCTGTTCTCGGCACCAGCTGTGAGGCTGAGATCTACGCCACAGCCATGGCTGCACTGGAGCTACGCTGGCTCACCTACCTGCTGACTGACCTAGGAGAGCCGCCTCGTTCTCCTCCAGTTCTGTACGTAGACAACAAGGCCATGCTGGCCTTGTGTCGGGAGCACAGACTGGAGCACAGAACGAAGCACATTGCTCTTCGTTACTTCCTTGCGCGTGAGCTGCAGCAGCATGGTCAGCTGCGCCTTGCTTACGTGGCCTCTGAGGCCAACACTGCTGATATCTTTACCAAGGCACTTCCATTTTCATTGGCTTACAATATTTCTTTGCCACCTAAGCAGCCCCACGGCCCCCACCTTAGGAGCTCCTCCACCTTGTGGCCATGGAAGAGGAGAAGCTTCCCAAGGAGGTATTGGAAGGGGTCTGAGCCAACAGGTCATTCTTCCCATTCCAACTTCCAACAACTCAATATTGGAATTGGGATTTTGTCTAAGTCATTTTCTTGTCTCCTCACAACTCTAGCAAACCTAGTTCCCACATGTGACAAGCTCTTCAACCAAGACTTTACTTGGCTGAAACTCTACTTCTATTTCTACCAAGCCTCTACTCAAGAAGCTCCGCGCCATCTAGATAGTGGTTATTGCGGAGAATAGGCGATTATGGGAGAGCCTAGGCGCAGAGTTGCAAAGCGGATGCTTGTAAACCGAATACGGACTTGTTGGAAACAGAATACTGATGCCAAGGTTGGTATGCAGTAACTGAAGGAAAGAACTTCATTAATTGATTAAATTGATAGATTACAACAGAAACAACATGAACCTTATAGAGAAACATAGTGACGTGTGCAAGAACGTTCTACGAGAACGTTGTTCATGAAGAACGTGCAAGCACCTACTCTAGAATGCGGTTCCAGGTTGGCACCGCCAGGTGAAATACCATCAGGTGAAAATACCGTCAGGTGTATTTCTACCTGCCCAGGAGTAGTTGCGCAGGTGCTCGCAACACTGACAGTTGCACATACGCGTTTGTGCAATGTCGTCACTTCCCTGGTCCAATGTCGAAATGCGCATACCGAAGCGCACAGATTGGAGTGTACTCGGCGATTACCGCAACACAGGTAAAACCGGTATGCGGTATGCGAAGTCTCGCTACTCCGCATAGAGCTGCTACATGCGAAACCAGGCGCGTGCAGGGCTTAGCCTCAACACTCCCCTGCCCTGCTCGTGCCTGGGCAACTGAGGAGTTAGCACACCACACAAAGCGAAAAGGGAAATGATAGAGTACAACAGGGTGACGATCCTGATACTCGTCTGCGTGTTTTCCGCACACGCATACTCACCGCACCAGCCATGTTGAAGGACATGGCACCTAATCCTGCGCATTGTCTCGCGCGTCAACTGCAAGATCGACTTGCCCAATGGTGACCGAGCAGCGCTTGAATGCCGCGGAATGCGACACCTTCGTGAAATCATCTGCGGGTTGCCCGTTTGTCGGGATGTACGAAAGCGCTTCCTTGACGGTCATCGTCGCGATATCCAACCTTCGTTCAGGGTCAGCGCGCATATCGTGATCCAGTTCTGGCGGCGTGGTATCCGCATTCGCGTCAGCAGCGAGCGTGTTAGCGAATACCGGGCACACATCGGCCCATTTCTTTGGAGCCACATCAAAGTTGGAGCAGGTGGAATGCCGTGTTGGCAGCTTGATTTCCACCACATCGCTCGAAGAACTGTCTCCAGACGGCTCCCCTGCAACTTCGCCGATGAGCTCCACAACGTCGCTGGTCTGCTCCCCTGTCACCTGCTCCCCTGTCACCTGCTCCCCTGCCGATTTCTGCATACCAGGCATCGACTGCTGCTTCTCAGCAAGTCGATCGTCGACGATGCTGATGTGCAGCGCCGAAGGTAGCGCGTCAGGTCTCCCCTCATCGGTGTCGGCCGACTTGGACGGGGTGTCGGCGGCGGGACGCGAGAGGCTATCCGCAGCCGGTAGAGAAGTGACGACAGCAGGCGAGGAGGGTGACGGTTTAGTGACAGTCACCACACGCGGGTACACCGGTGGGAGGGTAGAGCTTGCCAACGACGAACACGGACGGAGGTCGGTGCAGAGGATGCGGCCGGTGTAGCGCGCACGACTGAGAACATCTCCCTCAGCAGATACGAGAAGCGTTTCGTCGCCAATATCGTGAAACTGCACACCACTGTCCTTAAGCTGTCCAGCTGACAGCAAATTTGTCTGTACGCCAGGCACATACATCACATCCGAGATGAGAACCTTTGTGCCCGCTGCCCCTTCAAGAGCAATTGTACCGCGACCTTTTACAGGCCGGACATCGCCACTGAATCCACGAACATGGTGAACGTCGCCTTCCACATTCATCTCCACGAATGCCTCACGCGTCCCCATGAGGTGATGTGAACAGCCACTATCGAGGAGTACCACGGTCGGATTGGCTTGCACCGCTGCAGCTACCGCCTGGGAATCCTCGCCAGCGTCCGGAGCCACGGAAATGGTCGGTTTCGCCGATGCGTCCGTCACCACGACGGCCATCGAACACGACGCTTGCCCCTCTTGGTCCACATTGTCACTTGGGGCGTCCTTCACACCCTTTCCGCGGGCGGTTCCGGCATCCGACGGTTGCTCGTCCTCGGAATCAGAGTGCTGGTTGTCCTCGCGGTATGCGGTTTCGCGACGAGGTTGACGGTTTTGCGATCGTCCGCGCGGAGCTTCCTGACCATCGCCATCCTCCTTGATGACGTGGTCGGGGCACTGGTTCGCGAAGTGGTCGGGATCTCCACAAACGAAACAGTATCGTTGGGAGTTGCGCTTTCCGCCACCGGAACGCTCCTCGCCCTTGGTCATTTTCGCGCGGTAGACGTTTTTCTCATTGTCGCCTCCCCCGCGCGATTTCCCCCACTTCTGTTGCGACTGTGGCTGCTTCGACGCGACATAGTTGACTTGAGGGAGAAGCTGCTCCTTGCGCCGCTCGGATTCGAGTGTGAACTCCTCCTCAATGATGTAGCTCGAAAGCGTATCCTCATCGAGCTCTTCGCATACACCTGGGAGTTTCACCATTCGACGAAGGAGATTATAGCTTGCAGGTAGACCTTTGATGACATGTGTAACGTACGAAGACATTGCGTAGTCGACGCCGGCCATGCGCAGATCTGCAAGTATCTGCTGTGCGCGATTGCAGTATGCGGTTGCGCTTTCGTGCTCCCCCATCTCCAGATTTGTCAACCGTTGCTCCAGCTGGCCGATGTAAAGGTCATCAGTTGCCTTGTAGGTCTTCATTATGAATTGCCAAGCTTGAAAACCCGCGTCCACCCGAAGACGGCAAGGCTTTAATGCAACTTGGACGACCGGCGAGCAACACCTTGAGATGACCATAAACGTCAGCAGCTGTGCAGAATGAAACTGTGCGCGCCGTTCCGCATCCTCCTCAGGCGGCACCTCCACCGTTCCGTCAACGAACTTCTTCAGTTGTGCGATTTCCAACTGCGGCTCAATGGACTCGACCCACGTTGTCAAGTCGTGGCGCCCTTCAAGTAGTTTCGGCACGACAATCTTGTCGGGTGAAAACTTGAAGTATCCGTATTCCGGAGCGATGCCACCATCGCGTACGGTTGACGCATTTGCTGCCAATGAGGGTCCGCCACCACTCCGTCGCACAGAGTTGCGATAACCATGCGCGTCACTACGCGCACTCGCTGCAGCTGCAGATCGAAGAACTTGCGCTTGCGTTCCACCGACGCTCGCGGTGTTCACTCTGACGGCTCCACGCAGTTCACCGCGCGTAACTCGTGCGCCTTCATTGCCATCGATGTTGACGTTGTTGCCTTCAGCACGGGGAGAAGCAGACTCAATTTCCGCATCAGCACGAGGAGGTGGGTGATCGCGAGCCCATTTCGCACGAGCTCCTTCGATCATCAGCTCCAGATCCGCGTCGCTGATTTCGCCACCGCTGTGGCGCTCCCGCAAAGCAGCGACCTGCGCTTCCAGGTCCATGATTTCCGTAGCGGCATCCTCGCCAGCCATACGGAATCAATGTGGCTGCCGGCCCAAGGTTGAAAACTTCGTCAATTGTACTCGAGGCTATCTGAAGTTCGCGTATGCGTCCACGCTCACCGCACCATGCGGAGAATAGGCGATTATGGGAGAGCCTAGGCGCAGAGTTGCAAAGCGGATGCTTGTAAACCGAATACGGACTTGTTGGAAACCGAATACTGATGCCAAGGTTGGTATGCAGTAACTGAAGGAAAGAACTTCATTAATTGATTAAATTGATAGATAACAACAGAAACAACATGAACCTTATAGAGAAACATAGTGACGTGTGCAAGAACGTTCTACGAGAACGTTGTTCATGAAGAACGTGCAAGCACCTACTCTAGAATGCGGTTCCAGGTTGGCACCGCCAGGTGAAATACCATCAGGTGAAAATACCGTCAGGTGTATTTCTACCTGCCCAGGAGTAGTTGCGCAGGTGCTCGCAACACTGACAGTTGCACATACGCGTTTGTGCAATGTCGTCACTTCCCTGGTCCAATGTCGAAATGCGCATACCGAAGCGCACAGATTGGAGTGTACTCGGCGATTACCGCAACACAGGTAAAACCGGTATGCGGTATGCGAAGTCTCGCTACTCCGCATAGAGCTGCTACACGCGAAACCAGGCGCGTGCAGGGCTTAGCCTCAACACTCCCCTGCCCTGCTCGTGCCTGGGCAACTGAGGAGTTAGCACACCACACAAAGCGAAAAGGGAAATGATAGAGTACAACAGGGTGACGATCCTGATACTCGTCTGCGTGTTTTCCGCACACGCATACTCACCGCACCAGCCATGTTGAAGGACATGGCACCTAATCCGTGGAGTATTTCTTGTAATGTCAAGATCATGTATTGGAACTTTGTAAACTCTGTTATTTTAAAGCCCGCGTCCCAAATTGCGGGCCGCGAGGGTCAAGTTTTTAAAACTTGACGAAGTTGAGTGTCCAAGCTTTTGAAAGTCACGCACTTGCAATTTGGGACTTTCGAAGACAGATTCACTCACCAGGGGGAAAACCGAGGGTTGGCTGGGTCTCGCGAAAAAAACGAACCTAGACGAAATCGGAAACTCTCGCCAAAGCCCACACCAGAAAAACTCCCTCTGGTCAACTTTTAAAAGCATGAACAATTTGGGCCGCCGGCTTTAAGCCTGCAGCCCGTTGGTTATAAGGGCAAGGCTTTACAGTGCGGGGTAAAGGACGGGGGAATGGCGGAACGGGCGGACGGTGGGTAGGAACTCGCGGCTTACTAGCTTCTGGGTCTTAGTCGCCTGTGTGGTAATTATAACGGTAACCAGATTTGCTTCTTAGCGGGTCTAAATCATAATCCAGTCCTTGAGTGCTGCTAGTAGTACCGCTAGTCGACAACCGCCATTCCCCCGACGACGACCCCCAATCCCCCGCGTTTCCACGCTGTTGCTCTCTCTCCCCCCGCGGGTATGTCTCTCCCAGCGGTTCTCTCTCCACCAAAGGTTCTCTCCGTCCCGACGGCTCTGTCTCTTTCTGCGAGTCTATCTCTCCGCTTCCCGCGCTCCGCGGCCCTTGCTCCTCTCCGCTCGGCCCTAAACTGGATGCGTTTGCCCTCGACGAATACGCTGCAGCCACGTCATCGTCGTCTGATGAGTCGCGGGCCTCCAGCTGCTCCCCCCGCTTGCGCAGACAGGCCCGCGGAGAAACCGGGCGCTGAGTTCGGGGGTACGCGGAGCTGTCGCGGATAGGGGGGCAAGCGGAAGAGGAGAGAATGGGCAGGGGCGGCTCGAGCGGCGGGAAGAGTATCCCGTGCTGTGGTGGAAACAGGAGCTAAGCGGGAAACGCGGAGGGAGGGGGCGGGCGTGGTAGTCGCCATGAATGAGAGAGGAACCGCGAAAGGACGAGAAGCATGAGTTGCGCGTGTGGATAATATCTGCGGAAACCAGCGCGCTATTGATAGCTTTTGGTAACTAGCACGCGGTCGGCTCGTGTGTGTGCTCGACATTGCCACAGCAGTACTGGTAGCAGTAGAATCGCCTCAAATTCGTACGTTGATCAGGGCCCGTGCTTTGGCGAAAAGACAACGACACTGTACATGCTGATTTGGCACTTCGCAACAGCACTTATTGTTTGCGAACACTCTCGACTTGCAAGAAAAGGGTGTGGTAACTGCAAAGGAACGCGCTCCAGTGTGGCGTCCAGCAAAAAATTGGGTGTGTTCAACTCGATATTCTAATGCGGGGTGATATTTTGAAATACCCCTTCATTCTGTTTCCTTCCCGCTCCAATGTCACTCATGACTAGGACGTGTCAGCAAGCACATCTCACTCAACAAGAGCGTCGAGACGCACTGGCGCATTGCATCTTCCTGTCGCTAGTAGAGCTGCCTCGAATCGCCTCCACAAAACCAGTACGAATGGCGCCGGCGCAGTTCCACACCCAATCGTAGTACTATCATCTTTCGCGCGCATCGTGTAGTACTCTCGTCACCTTTCTCCGCCTCTGCGGCTCCTTCCCTCTCAACACTCTCGGAATCGCGCTCGCCTTCGCGCACCACGCACTACAGATCGACTTACCCACGCCGCTGTGGAATCACTTCGAGGGCCGCAAGAACGTGATCGACTTCCCATGCTACGTTTCCACGCCCTGACTCACACACGCACGCTGTCACTCACCCAGGCTCTGGCCTCGTCGTCGTATAGATGGCGAGCCATGCCTTCCGATCGCCTTACGTCCGTCGTCGCGCAATAGCCGTCGCTCGCGGCGGAAGACTCCGCCTCGCATCTCTTCGCAAACACCTCTCACCTTCGCCAGCTGCACCTCTCGCATCGTCGCACGCCACCGGTTCATCGCGCGATAACATTTTCGCAGATACACCTTCGCGCCGTCATTCCAGCGCGTCTCATCCTCCCCCACCTTCATCATTCCTCAGCGCGTCTCACCGTAACCATCCCTGCGATTTAGGTAGTCACCGTAACCCCGCGCTGATCCGATTAGTCGCCACTCGCTTGTCACCGCAGCCTGCGTCTCCTAGCATCTGTCGTCATCATTACCACAACAGCCGCACGCCGCTTGTTCACGGATCCGGGCTCTCCGCTTCGTCCGCTCTGCTTTCCCGGCTTCTTCACTCTTCTCGAGCCGTCGCGGCCGTTGGATCGGAGCCGCCGGTTGCCGGGGAGAGATCTGGACCATCGGGCGAGAGAGCGGCTGGCGGGGAAGAGAGTGTGGGGGATTTGCGTGTGAGCTATGGCGCGACGGAAGCAGAGGGGGAGGAGGCGGAAAGAAGAGGGAATTTCAATGACGGAAGGGGGGAGGGACGGGGAAGGGTTTGGGATGAGGTTCGGGAAGAGGATCGGAATGTTGAGGAGCGGGGAGGGGTGGATTTAGCGGACGGGGAGAAGCAGGAAATGCGGACGAGACAGCGACGGGTTCGGGTGCGGGAGGAGGCAGGCAGCGAGGCGGCGGCAGGGGGAGGGACGGCGGAAGAAGGACGATCAAGAGAGGGAAGCCTTGGCAACACCGAGCAGGGTAGTCGTACCAACGAGGCTGTAATTACCGCAGAGGGTGTTAGTAACGCGGAGGCCAATAACGAGGACGGCGATGACGACATGAGCGGGTACGGCGTGGCGTCTGAGGAGGATCTGCGCAACGCGAAGCAGATCGCGGACGCGATTCTCAGCGGGCGGTTCTTCGCGGGGATGAGCCGCGGGAAACGGCACTGGGCGGGGGACGACGCGGGGGAGAGCGGGAACGCGGGAGAAGAGGATGGGGGAGTGAGGGAACGCGGGAGGAGAGGGAAGGAGAGGCGCGGGGAAGGGCGAGGGGAGGTGGGGGGAGACGACGAGGAGGAAGAGGAGTGGCGGAGGAGTTTTCGCGAGAGGGGGTGGCGGCCGGGGTTCAGGGGTTTGGGGGACTTGTTGGGGGAGGCGGGCGGGGGACAGGCGGAGGTGGAGGGGCAGGTGGCGGTGGAGAAGCAGCGGTTTGCGCGCGTGGCGCTGGTGGGCGCGCCCAACGCGGGGAAGTCCGCCCTGATGAACAGACTGGTGGGGGGAAATCAGAGAGAGAGAGAGAGAGAGAGAGAGGGGTTAGAGTGGGAGGGAGGGAAGGGGTGAGGAGGGAGGTTGAGCAAGAGGAAAGAGTGAGAGAGGGTGGGAGTGGGGGGAATGGGTAAGGAGGGACTTTGATCGGAAGGCCGGAAGGGTTTAAGGGGAGTAAGGTGAGGGAGGGGGATAAGAAAGAGCAGATGCGGGGTTTAGTTAGTTGCGAGGTTTGGCACGCTACATTGCACTCCTTCTTTGCTGTCTCAACCTCTCACCGCTTCCTTCCTTCACATTTGGGATCTCCTTCTCATCCACTTGTCCCCCTATTCCCACTCCCTCTTCTATCACATCTGCCTCTCTCCTTCCTCCTCTTTTCGCTCACCTCCTTTCCCCTCCCCGGCCTGCCTTCTCCTCACCTGTTTGCCGTGCGTGCAGGTGGGCGTGAAGGTATCAGCGGTATCGCGCAAGACCAACACGACGCAGAGGGAGGTGGTGGGCATCCGCACCACCGGGCCCACGCAGCTGGTGAGCTTCGAGTTTCACACGCCTTAACACTGCTGGTGAGCTTCGAGTTTCACACGCCTTAACAATGCTGGTGAGCAGAGCGCACGCCCCCCACAGCTGGTGAGCTTTGACGGTTGATGCGCCTGAAAAACTGGTGAGCTTTGACGGTTGATGCGCCTGAAAAACTGGTGAGCTTTGACGGTTGATGCGCCTGAAAAACTGGTGAGCTTTGACGGTTGATGCGCCTGAAAAACTGGTGAGCTTTGACGGTTGATGCGCCTGAAAAACTGGTGAGCTTTGACGGTTGATGCGCCTGAAAAACTGGTGAGCTTTGACGGTTGATGCGCCTGAAAAACTGGTGAGCTTTGACGGTTGATGCGCCTGAAAAACTGGTGAGCTTTGACGGTTGATGCGCCTGAAAAACTGGTGAGCTTTGACGGTTGATGCGCCTGAAAAACTGGTGAGCGCAACCCAACCCACTCAGGGGTCCCTCCTCTTCAGCCTCCTCCCTTCCTTCACCCGCTAACCCCCTCCCTCTCCCCTTCTTCCCGACCCCCAGGTGTTTCACGACACGCCACGCCAGGGCTGACAGTGGCGCTACCATCGCAGCCGCTGTCAGCATCGCAGCGCCAGGGGTCGCTGCTCGCCTCGTCCGCTGCCCTGCATTGCCATGTCGTGGCGCTTGTGATTGATGCCGACCGGCAGATCAGGAGGTGCGATACGAGGGTGCTTGTGGTGGTAGGGTGTGGTGAGAAGGGCTGTAGCTGAAGCATTGGCCGTGGGGCTTTGTTTGTCTGTCATCCCCCAGTCTTCGTTGCTCTTGTTCTCCCCTTCTTCCTCACTCACAGTCCTTCCCTCCCATCCAGGACCAAGACTTCCCCACCTGCTCCTGGAAAAGAGAGGGTACCACCTTATCCCAGAATGTTCCCTCTCTCTCCACCCCATCTCAATCCAAACCATCCATCCCACTAATTCACTCCATCCCACAAACCCATCCCATACAACCCCATCCCTTCCCACCGCACTCCGCCCCTGCAGGCCAGACCCGCGGGTGCGGAGGATGGTGGGGGTGGTGGGGGCGGAGCGGAGGGAGGGGCAGCAGCGCGTGGCGGTGCTGAACAAGGTGGACCTGGTGAAGGACAAGCGCCTGCTGCTGCCGCTCGCACACGAGCTCAGCGCTTTTCATTCCATTGAAAGGTGGGGGGAGAGGGGGGGGAGTGGGTGGGGGCGTGGGAGGGAGTGGTGGGCACGCTGGGTGCGCGGGGGTGGTAGTGGAGTGGGGGCGGTGGGGGGGGGGTTTCGGGGGGTAGGAGTGGGCACGGAGGATGCATGACGGTTGAGGTTGAGGGTTGAAGGCGGAGGGAGGGGCAGCAGCGCGTAGCGGTGCTGAACAAGGTGGACCTGGTGAAGGACAAGCGCCTGCTGCTGCCGCTCGCACACGAGCTCAGCTCCTTCCACTCCATTGACAGGTGGGGGGAGTGGGGGGAAGAGGTGGGAGGGGATTGGGTGGGGTGGGGGAGCTGGGTGCATGGGATGGGGGGAGGTGGTGGAGTGGGGGAATGGGGCGTTGAGGGTGGTGTAGGAGTGGCCGTTTGAGATATATGAGGGTCCAAGGTTGACGGTCCAGGCTGAGTGCATAGCAGTGCTGAACCACCCTGTATTCGATTCTGGTAGGTTCTAGCAGTGCCTTCAACATGCTTACGCCCTGTCTATTCTCAGCCCCATTCTGCCGTCCATGCCCTCACCCATCGTCACCCCACCCCACCCCACCCCACCCCACCCCACTGCGTGCAGGGTGTTCATGGTATCAGCGCTGCAGGACAAGGGCGTGAACCTGCTGGAGGAGTATCTCTTTGACCATGTGCGTGCTTCTCCTGCCCTGCCCTCACCTCTCACATGCCATGCTACTATGCCATGGAGTCGGGCCATGCATTGGGTTGGAGCTTATGCCATGAGGCTAATTGTCCACTCTCTCCACCTCTCGTTGTTGTTTTCTCGTTTGCACCCGATGTGATGTCTACTCGTGTTACGTGCGCAAGCATCCCCTCCTGCTTTTGAGATATCTCGGAAGTGACACCACGTTACGTCACGCCCCCTTCCATCCTGCATCCGTCATGTTGTTCCAATATGTGCCATCTCTCTTTCTCTCTCCCTCCCTCCCTCCCACACACCCCGGTCAATACCCATCCTCCTCCTGTCGCACACACACCAGGCGGTGCAGGCGGCATGGGAGGAGGACCCTCGTCTGCGCACGGACCAGTCCCCTGAGCAGCTGGCCATGCAGATCGTGCGCGAGCTGCTGCTGCACCGCATGCACCAGGTGGGCCCGGCTCTGCGTGCCTTGCTCCCTCACTCGCTTGCTCGTTAGAGGCTGTGGAGCGTATGCGAGGGCATTAAAAAAATCCCTGGTTTTAGCAGGTGGGTGTTTGCACATCTGGCGATGCAGATCGTGAGGGAACTGCTGCTGCACCACATGCACCAGGTGGGTGCTTGCTTGCTTGCTCGCTCGTTACACACAGTGGGGTGTGTGTGAGGCATCTCATCGCCTGAGACTTCCCGAAGCACTCCTTATCTACCCTTGCTCTCCATGCTCTCCTCTCTCTCTCTCTCTCTCTCTCTCTCTCTCTCTCTCTCTCTCTCTCTCTCTCTCTCTCTCTCTCTCTCTCTCTCTTCCTCCTTCTTCCCTCCCTCTCTCATCCCCACAGGAGGTGCCATACGCCATAGAGCACCGTCACGTGTCGTGCTGTGTGCTGAGGGATGGGTCGCTGCGCATAGAGCAGCTGCTGCTTGTGCAGTCCAATGCACAGAGGGCCATGCTCGTTGGCAAGGCAGGCCAGGTCGTGCGGTGAGTCCTGCTGTGTTATGGTGTGGTCGTGCTCTGTGCTCAGGGATGGGTCTGCGCATAGAGCAGCTAAGCTGCTGCTTGTGCAGTCCAATGCACAGAGGGCCATGCTCGTTGGCAAGGCAGGCCAGGTCGTGCGGTGAGTCCTGCTGTGTTATGGTGTGGTCGTGCTCTGTGCTCAGGGATGGGTCTGCGCATAGAGCAGCTAAGCTGCTGCTTGTGCAGTCCAATGCACAGAGGGCCATGCTCGTTGGCAAGGCAGGCCAGGTCGTGCGGTGAGTCCTGCTGTGTTATGGTGTGGTCGTGCTCTGTGCTCAGGGATGGGTCTGCGCATAGAGCAGCTAAGCTGCTGCTTGTGCAGTCCAATGCACAGAGGGCCATGCTCGTTGGCAAGGCAGGCCAGGTCGTGCGGTAAGTCCCACTCTTGTGAGGTGTGGTGTAGGCATGATGTGGTGTGTTCATTCATGCTATCGTTGTATGTGAGATTTCAGCTTCGTTGGTGTAGCTTGTCCGTCTATCTTGCCTCGTGCTGCATTTGTGTGTGTGTTTGATCTGCTGCTCTTTCCTGTTGTGTTGGTGATTCAGTTCCATTGGCAGAGAGGCACGGTATCAGCTTCAGAACATCCTTGGCGGTCCAGTTCATCTCATTTTGCAAGTGAGAGTGGACCGCAATTGATTGGGCACCGTAATCAGGATCGCACGGCACGGTCTCAGGTGAAGCTGTAACAGGCGAATTTTCCCCGTTTCGCCAAGAGGCACCATTTTCAGCTCGCTCTTATGAATGTACCGTAGAATGAAATTGACAGGTTACCTTTGTTCTTTATTGTGTTGGAACGAAGTATGGATATAACTCCTTCAAGCCTCTGTTATAAGTTATAACTCTTAATTTTCTGAATTATTCTAAACCTGTTCTTTGAAGCAGCAAGAGCCAGGCCAACAACAAATCATCCCACCACTGCATTCGTTTTCTTCCAATACAAAATCCATGGCACCAGCAAATCCGCATTCGATACCTGAGCATTAAAAATTGTACAGCCCGCTCATAACAATGCACAAATACCATGCAGCTTTCCCTCGAGCACCTAGCCTCTTGCCCTGCAAATTCAGTTGTCCAACTGCAAGGCACGAGTCCATGCGATATGCAAGTTCAGTCTGCCTCACTCAGCATGCTTGCCTCCCCTAATTCTTCACACCCCTTGCCTCCATGCCTCTTCTTCTCACTCTCCCCTAGACAGTCACAGCCAGCTCTACCCTCTCAGCTCCCTTTCCACCATCACTCAGTGCCACCTTACCACCCCATCCGCCTGCGTACGTCATCATCCGTAAGCTTATCCCCCTCTGGAGGCCAGAAAGCTGTGAGCCTGGTCAGGCCAGTCAGTTGCTGCAGCCCATCATCCGTGACTGTCGTTCCATCCAGCGCAAGCTCGTCAAGAGCTGTCAGCCTCCCCACATGCACCATGCCAGCATCCGCCACATCACACTCCGTAAGCCACAGTAACTTGAGAGAGGAAAGCTCTGCCAAGTGCGGTAGTCCAGCATCGGTCACTTTGGTGCGCTGGAGACGGAGCTTTTGAAGACTGGTCAAGGACCCAATGCCCTCCAAGGTACTGTCTGCAACGAGTGTCTCATCCAGGTTTAGTATCTCCAGCCGTGGCAGCCTGTAGAGGCGCTTGATGACCTCTGCACTGAAGCCTGAGCTGGATTGCAAGTTAATGCTCGTCAGATGGGTCATTGTGGACACGTGGCCGAGCATGGCGTCTGAGATGCCGCTGAGACTTGACAGGACCAGGTCTGTACGTTGTGATGCCGCCTTAATGTGCTGGAGGTGATGGATGAAGAGGGAACGAATGGCAAAAAAAGGGATTATCATCATGAGAATAGCAAACCATGCATCCCCTATCAGCGCATGCATGCCCTGTCAAGCAATGGATGCCCTGGGAACTAGTTCACTTAGCACTCACCTGCCATGCAGTCTTTTGATGTCCTTCACTCTGGCTGATTTCCAAGTCAACGTCCTTCTTCATGAGAGCTTCCTTCGGCACTGCAGCAAGCTCCCCCTTCACCCCAGCAAGCTCCCCCTTCACCCCAGCCAGCTCCCCCTTCACCCCAGCCAGCTCTCTCTCCCTCTCCTCCATTGCAGCAGCAGTTGCCTCCACCTGCCCTCTCATCTCCATCAAGTCTGCTGCTCTTCTCCTCTCTACCTCCTGCACCTCCCTCCTCCTCTCCTCCCTCTCCCTTGCCAACTCCGCTCTCATTTCATCCTCTGCCTTTCTTATTTCTCCTCTCAGCTCTCTCAATTCCAATTCTCTCCTTCTCTCAGCCACATTCACTTGCTCTGCCATAGCGCCTTTGTGTTCAGCCAGCTCCCCCTTTACTGCTACCAACTCCCCTTTCATTGCAATCAGCTCTGCCTTGACTCCAAATCAACGCCTTTTTCATTGCAGCCAACTCTATCTCGCTCTTCTCCACCACAGCACTAGTCGCCACACTCCTCTCTCTCACAACAACCAGTTCGTGCCTCAACTCATTCACCTCGTTCCCCAATATTCGGTTCCTCTCCTCCAGCATCAACACGCGCTCATTCTGTCGGCCCACCTCCTTCCTAACCACCGCCAGCTCCCCCTTCACTGATGTCATCTCCCCCTTTGCTGCTGCCAGCTCCCCTCTCAGCAATCCGAACAGCCCTTTCATTGCTTCAGTAATCTCATTTGCCTCTCTCCCTATAGCCATGACCGGATCTTGCGTTCAGCCGGCTCCTTCCTTACTGGAAAACGTTAACAAGGGACATGATGAGGGACACTGAATCCAGGTCAACTTGAGCAAACATTGAGTGAAATTCTGCCTGATTCTGTTTACTTCGAGGCAAGGCGAGTGCCGCCTGTCAAGTGAACAAACACTCGTTTTCTACTACTTGGCCAAAAAGGCGAGAAAAATGTTCGCTTTCGAGGGCATGATTTTCCTCATGCTTTAATCCCCACGCGGATTGCTAGAGGATGTTAATTTTAATCACCTCACTCGGTTAATCAGGGTCGTTTTAGGTGGGGCAGGGTGGGTGATTTTCCAGGGGGGGGTGGGAAGCGACGGAGTGGAAATTATGGTGGGGCAGGGTAGGCATGAGCACCAACTGGGCTGAGGGCCGGCCCGACCCAGGTCGGCGCGACTCAAGGGTGGTCCTGGGCGGCCTCTCAAATAGTCGGCCTGACCTGGACCTCTTGGAACCAGCCCGAGCCATGCCCAATCAGCCAGTCGGCACCGAGCTGGGCGATTCTTTTGAAGGGGGGTTTGATGACAGGACTCGCAGCAATGCTCAGGACGCAGTGAAAGTAGACGATCGATCGTCTGTTGCGATCGATGTGTGAAACGGTTACCCTGTTTACAGACAAGTAACCTAGCTACAGTGACAGTTTTAGACAAAATACACAAACATTCAGACAGGACGACTGATCGTCTATCAATCGCGGCATCGCTGGGAAGCAAATGCCGTCGAACCGAGCATTACAGTGATGACTGATCCAAGTGCTTGCGACGTGACAGCTAAGCGGGTGAAATGAGTCGCACTATTTTCACATTTCACAAGGCCATCGATTCGCCGACCAGGTTACCCTGTGAGGTGCGAAACTCGCACTCGAGCTTGTACGAAATTGTTGAAAAGCGGGTAACCTCTCCGCGCCAAAGTGATCCCGGCGAATGAAACACAGCGCTCAACAGTTTTTTTCCGATCGTTACAACGCTGGGTGTGCATCGTTTCACCGATCAATTCCCCAAAGCGATCGTGATCTCACGATCCTCCGAATTTGTCACTTTCACCGCGTCCTCAGTTTATCTTCACAACACTCACGTTGATCTTCTTGGCAAGTGAGTACCGTTCAGTTTGCCCTAATATGAGCATCGCATCTCCGTGATAGAAACACGACGGAACGACTTCCCTATCGAGAAAATGAGTGGTGTGACGGAACCAGCCTACATCAGGCCTGATTCTAGTTTTGCAGATTAAAACCTCGTGCTGCTAGGAGAGACCACGGCACAAACACTTGAATCTGAGCTCAACACTTGGGTTGGGAGGGAGAAAAGCGCAACCACTTACAGTCGAGTAAACTCGATTTAGAGAAAAGGTGTGGAGAGAAGGCACACGAACTTCCGCCACTGTCAGTAGAAAGTCGGACGCTGCGAGAGGGACGATTGTGGTGATGAGCACGCAAGGGTTTTGTGTGGTTATCAGGTTGGGCAAGAATTGTGGGTTTCCGGGCGGGGGTGGAAGGCGGGGCAGAGTGGACATTCTGGAAATGCAGGGTGGGCTTTTGCAAGGGTGTTGAGGGCGAGACGAGTGTTGCTTGTCTCGTCCCGAGCAAGCTACGATCTCTCCACAAGGTGAGATACGAGGTGGCGGAGTGGGAAAAGTACTCATTGCGAGTAATACTCGCCGCATTTCGTTAGTAGAACAAGGCAAACCAAATCAAGGCGAGCATTTCTGGCCTAGCCCGCATCTTGTGACTAAAGGAGATGCGAGCTAGCACAGCTCTGGCGATAACATCAGATTTGGAAATATCAGTTCTAGAAAATCTGCGTGGGTGTAAAGTGCCGGCATGAAATTAAACTGGACAGCAATCGGGAGACGTGTGATCATGGGACCCGCAGAAACGTCAGATTACACGTCACTTTGTTTTCTTGGCATCAACGGAGTCAAGAGCATCATCGGCGAAAGAAGGAATACGGGGTAATGCCGGCATGCGAGCCGAAATGAATGGAATGACGGGACGGCCTTACCTCAGGCCTGTTTCTAGGGTTTCGTAGATCAAAACGTCGTGAGGCTATGACGCCTTAGAGCTGACACTTAAATCTAATCTCCGCAATGAGCGTGGAACACTCCAAACGGTCTGGGATTCCGCAGTAGTTGTGAACTTCACTCGATAAATATGAGTTTTTATGAATCAGAAGTGAGGAGGAGTCTCTCGCTGAGCGACTCACGGAGTGTATAGAGACGTACCGATTGAAAACGAGATACTGGAGGGATATTGCGGGATGACTGTTGCGACGCGGGTCGGAAGATCTAAGGCGTTTTCTATTTAGTAGTAACGCTGAGCCTAATAGGCTGAGTGATTCGTAGTGACTCGTACTAGTGACGATTCGTAGTGATTCTCCGATGGTGATGACTCATCACCACCCTACTGCGGGCTGTACTCGGGTTCAAAGGTTTGATGCTGCACGAAGGTGTTGAACCCAGTTCAGGGAGGTAACGTGGGGCGAAAATGAAATTTCGGAAAGGCGAATGATTTAGCAGCTGTGTAACAGGTGATACGTGTTTCTCGTACCTCGTAAATCGAGAAAGGGCTCAAACTTCTTGAATGTGACTGTTTGGCGAAAAGATTTGGCGATTTGCAAAAGATCGGGCGATGAGCGAAACGCACTTGCTCGTGTTTCGCATCCTGATACTTTGTCGTCCAAACCCTCCATACAAATATCCGCGCTTCTCGCTAAAATAGTCGCCACTATTAGCCTATTAGGTCATATTCGCCAGTATTTAGATATGCGCCAGCAAGAACGGTTGTCGCCGTCCAGATTCGGTAGCTGTCACAATCCTGCATGTGAGTACATCGAGCGCTGCGACTGGCGGATCCGAATTGATGCCGCCCGTTACAGTCTCTCACAAACGCGCCTTGGTTGTAAGCGACGATGCCGCCACGCGCAGCTCCAAGAATTCGTCGTTTGCCACGTTTAGCTATTTGGCGAGCGAGAATCTTCGGCAGCCATATGGCGATCGACGGGGTTTGAAGAGTTAGAAGCCTCGGGTAAGCTTCAAAAGGGAACTTGATGGGTCCAATGCGAGTCGCAGCACTGCTGAAAACTCTATGCGCTCGCGATCGTCCCGATGCGTCGCGTTTGCCCAAGTGGCAGTTGTCAGCGACGAGCCGGGGTGCAGCCTGACATGCGGTGCGCGCCGTTCCTTTGCTCCCTCGAGATGGGCTGAAGGGGACGAGCAACAGTGGTTCCTCACAGATGGGGACGGGCTAAGGACAGTGATGAAGATCTGGGAGGGCAAACGGTGAGATGAATGATGGGTGGAGTGCGATGCGAGGTCGTGGCGTGATGTCTCCCTCCTCTCCCATTCTCTTCATCCCCTTTCCTCCTATGTTTGCTTCTCGCCCCTCACTGCAACTTTGCTGATCCACGTCCAGGTCTTCTCTCACCTGTTTTTCCAGCCTCCAACCGAAATCTAATCAAGTATATCTACCATTGCTTCCTGCTGCCCATGCCTCCTCCCTTTGCGCCGTCCCTTAGTCGCGCCCTATATCTGGCGCTGGTTTGCTATGCTATCAGCTATCATCCAAACCTCCCCACCCAACCCCCCCCCCCCCCCCCCTCCCCCCCCCCCTCACCCCCCGCACCCCCCTCCCCCCTTTCTCCCCCCCCCCACCCCACCCTTCCCCCCTTTCCTCCCCTCCTCCCCTCCCGTCGAGGAGTTCTTGTTCGGCAAAAATCCTGTTTTGAATCTGACCACCGCATTCACCGTGGGTGAAGGCACTGCTGCGATCTGCCAGTGGAAGTGCTGGGTGAAATGCGCGCGGCGCTGCAGCTAACGGCAGCAGGGCGAGGGTGGTGCCCTCAGCGCGCCAGGTATGACATTTCTGAAATGAATCTGAGCGTTGCTGTCCCCTTTACCCTGCCACTGCTACGGCGTGGAATACTCGTGACATCGCAGCTGACGGCAGCAGGGCGACGATGGTGTCAACGTGGAGGTGAGAGAAGCCGAGTTGGATGGTAGGCAGCTTCGCCGCAGCGGCGAAGGACTTTTGCATTCTCTATCCCTCCCTTTCTGCCCTGCCCTCAGATGTTCGCGCGAAGTATGACATTTCTCGCGCCAGGTCCAATGAAACTGAGCGATGCTTTCCTGTATGCCATGCCATCAGCTGTCTCCTACATCTTCAGCTCCTCACTCTCCACTCTTCAGATCGCCCCAACCTCCTTCGCGCTCTTCCCCCCAATCCCTTCATCTTCCCACACCAATATGACCCTGCCATGGTTAGCTGCCCGTTGTATATTTGGCCAGGAGAGTGTCACATGAAAGTGAGTTACAGCAATTTCATCAACTGCCCGCTCCGTCCCTCTCACCCCCCCATCCAGAGAGTCCTTGCTCGACACAATCTCAGTGGCTGCTCTCCCCCTCGCGTTCGCCGTGGGTGAAGGCACTGCTGCGGTGTGCCACTGGCAGTGCTGGGTGGAATGCGTGCGACTTCGCAGCTGACATCAGCAGGGAGAGCATGGTGCTGACCCATTGGTGAGAGAAGCCAAGCTTGATGGAAGGTACCTTCGCCAGAATGGTGGAGGAATCTCAATTGTTCTCTATCCTTTCCTTCTGCCTTCACATCCATGTCCTGCATTTGTTTGGCATTTCTGGCGCCAGGTGCAATGAATCTGCGTGCTGGCTTTCTGTTAGCTGACTTCCAGCTCCGCCTCCTCTCTCTGCAGATCGCCGCAACCTCCATCGCCCTCTCCCCTCAACTACTCCATTCCCCTTCCTACACAACCAGCACCTTACCTTGGTTAGCTCCCACTGTTCCTTGCATGCTGGTCACGCAAAAGTTTAGGCTTCTTGGAGTACGAAATAGAGCTAGAATATCAGGCTGCCCACATCGCACCCTGACACCCTCCCTCTAAATTTTGCAGGTGCTTGCACACTTTTTTTCGTTATACATGAAGTGAAACATTTGTCGGCGCGGCGCCACTACCGTGCGTGAGGAGAGAGAGTGAAATGGCAGACGGACGGACCTGACCACCTTCTTGAGTGACGTATGGTATTATGAGAAACATCCTTTCACACCCCGCCTCCCTCCCCCCACCTCATCCCCCCAACCTCACAGTCAAGGCTCTACCTCCCTCCTTTCCCTCAACCCCTCCTTCCTCCCCTCCCGAAAATGACTGTAATGGAGAGTCGTGCTCCTCCCTTGTCATGCTCCTCGTTCTCTTCATCCATTCATTGCCTATCCACGCAGTGTGGCGCTTCTGGTGCTACTCTGCTGATTAGGTCAAATGAGTCTCCACTGTGCGATTCCATCATCAGCTGCCCTCCTCCTCCACCCTCCTCGCTCTGCAGAGCGCCCCTACTATCTTGTGCACTCACTACTTCCTTCCCTCCCCCCCCAAAACTCCCTTTCCCACTCCAGTTGCACATGCCCCAAACTAACTGTAAGCAGCCTAACCCACGGCTGCAGCACACAGCCTGGCAGCCTGACAGACAGCCATGGGTCAAGCAGTAGCAGCAGTGGTGGCAGTGAGTAGAGCCAGTCACAGGGAGGGGAGTAGGTGGAGGGAGGTGAGGAGTCGTGGCAAGGACGAGCGAGGCAGCAGATGCCGTGGATGTGACAACATGGGTTTTAGCTCATGCTGGTCGCGCGGCACTTGTGCGCGTAAGCTCCACATCACAGATCATGAGGTGCAAACGTAGCACATGAGGGCACATCACATGCCATGTCTGAAGGTTTGTGTATGCCTGTGCTGCTCCATGTCTGAAGAGTCACCCACCCAGCTAGTTCGGGCTGATGGGTAAAAACATCTGAGATGTAATCACAGCAGATAAGTGATCAGCAGTACATGCCTTATCTGAAGGTGTGGTTTTCCCTGTGCTGCTCCATCTACAGGAAGAGTCACCCAGATAGTTTAGTTTGATGAGGACAATTTGTCGAGCCACAAATACGTCATGAAGCTCGAGGGTTATGTCACTGGTGCTGGCCCTCATTATGCAACCGCCTGCACCAGTGTGAAATGTTTTTGAAGTTTCCTTCATTTCAGTCATTGAGCTAGTCTAAACTCTCAGCAAGCCCGTTGGCCATCCCCGGCCTTATCCAGCCCCACACGATGCGCCACCCAAGTAGGGTGTATCATGAGAACCAGCACGAGTTTGCTCTCATGCTCTCACCTTGAAGAATCCTTATTCTTACCCCTCCCCGACCCACCATTCACTATGCTTGCCCTTCACCCATTTCCATCCTTCACCCATTCTCCCTCTTCACCCATTCTCCCTCTTCACCCATGCCAGCTATTCTCTCATGCCTAAACTTTCCCTCTTACCTCTCGCCCTGCCTTGTTTAGGAACCAATTCAAATACGGTAGCCATTGTGAAGCAAATAGGTGCGTTGTGGTGAGCTGTGGTGACACACAATGATATGCGAGTAATGCGTTGTAGTGCAGCTGTGCGTTGCATGCATTGGCGCAAAGCGCACTGAACTGATTTCAGGCAGGATGCAAGTCGCAATCTCCTGCATGCAAGTCGGGTTCTTAGACCTTTTGTTGTTAGCTGCTGGTATCATTCACAGCATGTGCTTCAGAGGGGCAAGAGTGTGTTTGTGAGGATGGAATACGGTAATTACTTGATGAATCTTTGGTAAATGTGCAGCAGCATACATGGATGTCATCAGCCCTTGTCGCGTCCCATGTACAAACACATCCCACTCCTTCCTGCTTCACCTCTGCTCTTCATCACAGCCAATAGAATGCTCTCACTGGTCTCTAGCAAGAAGTTGCGACTTGGAAACTGTGTATAAAGAAACAATTTACTCTATGAATATTGATTCTGTAACATTCCCCAACTATGTACAACCTGCACCGGAAGTGATGCAAGCATGGCTCAAATATGCCCACTTCCTCCTGCTTCACCCTCCCGTTTAAAACCGAAATGCAAAATAGTGAACCCGGGGCCAGCTTGAAAAAGGGCTTGTCGAGCGAAACAATTTTGCACTGTTTCATTGTGAGCGTTTCTGCTGATCGAAAACTTCTGATTGGTTCCCGCCAAAACAAAAAAAAGCAACGCAGCACGTCAAGCGTCGCATATCTGTATGGGAAGCTGCACGACACTAGCACTGCGATCGTTCACGCACGTCCTTGCGATTTTGGGCCCAGCTTCAGGTTCAAGTTGGGACTGGGTGAAGTACCTCTAGTTCATACAATCGTTTTTTTATGGCTTCTTAGTTATAAGTAGCCTGTCTAGCCATAGAACCGTTAACTTAGGCCGTTGATCTATCAATTTAGACGCGTAGTGAAGGTGGCGTGGTTGTGTAGTACTATGTGCCATTTCGAATGCCCTCTCGCTGCCTTCCCATCGCATCTCGCTCGCCCTCCCGCTCCGATCGTGTGTTTGTCGTCCGTCCCGACGTCGTCCCGTCGACCGTCGCGTCGCGATCCTGTCTTCCGTCCCGTCGCCTCGCTATATCACCGTCCTTCCTTTCGCCTTGTGTATCGCGTCGTGCTGCCCGTCGCCTTGCTATCTCTCCCTTCCCATCCCGTCGCCTCGCTATCTCTCCCTCCCCATCTCTCGCTTTCTCGCAATGGTGAATCCCCCCGTCATCGTCTGCCCCTCTCGCTTTCCTCCCCGTCCATGGCGTCACCCACCGTGCCTCCCATACAGTCGCCCACTCGTCGCCCTCGCGCTCGCCCTTCCTCTGCCTCCCATCGCCCCTCCTCTCTCCCTTCCCGTTACTCACCTCGTTGCTATCGCGCTCGCCTTGAATTTCCCGCACGTTCCTCTCTCCCACTAAACCACATCGCTATCTCCCATCGCTGCCCGTCGCATCGCTATGTCCCCTCGCCTTCCGCATCCTTGCTATCCCGTCCCGTTGCCCGTCACGTCTCTTTCCCATCACTCGTTCCGTCACCCGTCACGTCTCTCGCGACTTCCCCTCCCATCCCGCTGGCCTCTCCATTCTCACGTTCCCTCGCCGTCGCCATCTCCCTTACATTCCCGTCGCCCTCGCTCTCTCCCCTCCTCTCCCGTCGTCTCCCTTCGTCTCTCACCTCCCATCACCCGCTGTTTCGCCCATCCCGTCGCCTTCGAGTTCGCCTCTCCACTGCACACACGGTGGTGCGAGGATGGAATTGAGTTGCAAATTGACCAATATTCCTGAAAATCACGTCACGTCCCGTCGTGTCCCTCCTGTCCCCTCCCGTCCCTTCCCGTCGGCCTGGCGCCTGCCTTGAATCAACCCTCCCGTCTCCTCTCCTCTCTCACCTCCCATCCCGTCGCCCTCCCCATGTTCACACTCGCGTCCCGTCGCCCTCATGTTCCCCCCTTCACACCGTCCCCCTCGTTTACCCTCTAGTCCCGTCGCCC
Organism: Closterium sp. Naga37s-1; assembly: GCA_947471745.1. Lineage (NCBI taxonomy): Eukaryota > Viridiplantae > Streptophyta > Zygnematophyceae > Desmidiales > Closteriaceae > Closterium > Closterium sp. Naga37s-1. The sequence continues at coordinate 426,678 of CANJKZ010000314.1, read as the reverse complement.
TCGTGGTATTGAACTCTGTTTTTCTTCCCTCGGTATGTAATTCTGTGCTGTTTTTTTCCATGGAAGTTGTTCCGTGTGAATTGCGCTTGCTACTCAATGAGAATTGCACTTGCTGAATGGAAATTGCACGTCGCCACCTTGCGACACATTGGCATATGCTTGCGACCTGAACAAACTGAATAGAGTCGTTCATTATCCGAGTGGGCTAAAAAAAAATGTAAAAACTCAACACTTCAACCCTCCAAAATACAAAGTGTGTCACGTTATTTCTAGTGGACCCAACTAGAAGGGGGGGGTCACTATTTTGCCTACGGGCTTTAACGCCACCCACCACCTCAGCCAACAATATGCCCTCAGAGTGTCATATACTGGCTTCTGCTATACACCACTTCACATCTGTACAGCCTGCCCCGAAGCATGTCTGATGCAGCCTCCCCTCATGCATACAATGGTCTCTTGCCCCAGCAGCAACACTTCCTGCTTTTCAGTTGCAAGGCACGACACAACCAATCACCAACTCTGCAGCATGCAAGATCAGCCGTGCACGACTGCCATTCCATGCCTCACTCCTCCGCATGCATGTCTCTCCTCATTCTTCCGACCCCTTGCCTCCACGCCCCTCCTCAGTCCCCTAAACAGTCACACTCAACTTATCCTTCATCTCACCTTCCTTACCACCACAGCTCCCTGCCACCTTACCTGCCTATCCGCCTGCGTGCATCAATATTCTTGAGTTCACCCCCTTCTGGTGGCCAGAGCAATGTGAGCTTGGACAGGGCAGTCAGCTGCTGCAGCCCATCGTCCGTGACTGCCGTGCCATTCAGCCAGAGTTGCACAAGCCCTGTCAGCCTCCCCACATGCACCATGCCAGCATTTGTCACACCCTTGCATCCAGAAAAACTTAAATGTCTCAGAGAACAAAGGCCTGTAATGTGCGGAATAGCACCATTGGTCATCTTCGTTCGATCGAGAAAAAGGCTCTTGAGACTGGTCAAGGACCCAATGCCTTCCAGGGCATTGCCCGAGATGTCTGCGCCTCTGAGGTCTAACTTCTCCAGCCGTGGCAGCCCGTAGAGGTGCTTGACGCCCTCTGCACTGAAGCCTGAGCTAAAACGCAAGTCAATCTTCTTCAGATGCGTCATTGTGGACACATGGCCAAGCATGGCGTTTGAAATGCCGCTGAGATGCTCTAGATCCAGATTACGTCCTCGTGATGCTGATTTGATTCGCTGGGGATAATGTATGAGAAGGGAATGAATGAAAGAAAGAGAACGACCATCAGTACAAAAACAGACCATGCACGCTCTGACCATGCATGCCCCGTCCAACCATGCATGCCCTGCCCAACCATGCATGCTATGTGAAAGAGTTCCCTTAGCACTCACCTCCCATGCCGTCTTCCGATCGCCTTCACTCTCCCTGATTTGCAGGTCAACATCCATCTTCATGAGAAGACTCCTGTGTTCAGCCAACTCTTTCTTCACTGCAGCCAACTCTCTCTCGCTCTCCTCCACCTGCCCCCTCATCTCCGCCACTCGTCTTCTCTCAACCTCCTCCAGCTGCAATGCAGTTGACTGCTTCTGCTCAGCCATCTCCCTTTCCGCTCCTGCCACCTCCCCTTTCATTGCTGTCACTTCCCCCTTCACTGCACTCACCTCCCCCTTCACTGCATTCACCTCGATCCTCACTGCTCTCAGCTCCCTCTCCCTCACCTCCACCTGCCTTCTCATCTCTGTCAAGTCTGCTGCTCTTCTCCTCTCTACCTCCTGCATCTCCCTCCTCCTCTCCTCCCTCTCTCTTGCCAACTCCGCTCGCATTTCATCCTCTCCCTGTCTACCCTCCCCTCTCAGCTCTCTCAAATCTGAGTCTCTTCTTCTCTCAGCCACATCCAGTTGCTCAATCATAGCATCCTTAAGTTCACCCAATCCCCCCTTCACTATCGCCAAATCTCTCTCCCACTCCTTCATCACAGTAGCAGTTGCCTCATTCCTTTCTCCCACAACAGTCAACATGCGCCGCAACTCATCCACCATCGTCGTCATCTCTCTCTCTCCCTCTCCTCCACCTCCCCTCTCATCTCCCTCCTTGTCTCTTCCAGCTGCACGCCAAGCGCCCCCAATTTCATCTCCACCGCCTCCTTCAGCTCGTGCACTCCAGCGATATTTTCCATGACGGACACAACAACCTCACCCACTCGCTGCATCCTGGAATAGGCACACTTTCTAGACATGGCAGTGCACATGGCACGGTAGCATACAAGTCAAGCACGGCAGAATGTATGGCAGCAGGAATGAAAACAAGATGGGGAGCTAGTTCAGAGAGTAAATGTGAGTGGGGCATCTGGAAAGAATATGAGGAAAATAGCCAGCCTGCAGAGTGAAATCACCTTTAGCCACTATGGGAGATGGGAGAGCGGCTGCGATTATGATGTCAAAAGAATGGAAATTTTGAAATACACAACGCCTGACATGGGAGTTGTATAACATCATAAGAGGAGGCGACATGTACCAAGAGAGAAAAGGCAAGACAATGGACATGAAACCACAGAAGACAGAAAGCACGAAAGCTGGGTAGAGGAGGACCAATTGGCAAATTATACAGGAACACGTACATAAGGGCAATACAGGACCAACCAAGGCGCTTCACACAGTGAATCCACACACATAGCCTTTGACACGAGAGGTAGAGTGTTTTTGAGAATTCTCAAAAACACACACAGCCTTTGACACGAGAGGTGGGGACATGCTCATGCACGAGAGACAGGGCGTACTCACATGGGGCTGTGCTGTAGGGAGAAGCTTCCACGTGGCTGCAGCATGGAGAGGGAGATACAGAGTGGAGGAAGAGAGATGGGAGAACAAGAGATGGAGGATGTGCGGCAGCATGGGAAACAAGAGCGAGCGCTTAAAATAAAAGGCAGAGATGCAAAGCTGCAGTGGTGGAGGGCAGAGCGCGTGGCATACCAGAAGGCACTTGGTTGCACTCTTCAGCTTCATCAGCCCAGCCGTCACAGCCAAGCCCTGCTGATGCACCCATGCTCTGACTTGCGTGTGGGTCACGCCCATCCCCCACAGCAGCGTTCCCACAGTACAGATGGCAAAATACAGCACGAGCAGATGAATTGCACCTGGAGACTGCACATGTGGAACAAGAAGGGGAATATATCGATGTGTGTGAGTACATGCCATGTGATGTGAGAGCCAACATCAGAAAGGGAAATGTGCAGAATCTCAAACGGCAGTATTGTGGTTTGTTGAAGCAAAGTGGCAATTTTAGAGCGTCAGTCATCCCAATACGTACCATGGTGTGGACGGAGTGAATAGGTGTGTTGTGAGCGTGGGCATGCCGAAGAGATGCGGTGATGGCATTGGCGGCATTAGCCTGAGAGTCAGGTCCGCATGTGGCATTTTCACACGTCACAGTAGCGTTATCCTGAGAGATAGACAACACATGCGGACATGCAAAGTGGGATACATACGTGCACGCAGGTCCACACAAAAAACTCGTAAATATTCAGTGTTTAGTGTACTGCTGGTCCTGCATAAGAATACTGATGGTACACTATGACAAGGGCTCACATGCGGCAGGGAAGCAGACGGGAGCATTAGAGGGTTGTTGACTTCGTGGCTGCCAGTGTCATGTGGAAGCTGCAAGAGGCAACACGGAAGACAAGAGCACACATGCATGGCGAGAGGCAGACGATGTGGAATTCATGTCCTGCGAACTTGGGGCGGTGGGCATGAAAAGTCATATGTTATGGCGCTATTCACTCACATCATCCGTAACTGGGGCACGACAGAAAGCTTCCCTTCCAAGTGGCATGATGATGCGGACGACAGCAATGGAAGCGATGGCAGCAGTGAGGAGGGCGACCAGAAGCCCTGGCAGCGGCACGGACAGTGCAGTCATCCGAGCCATGGCTGATGGGGCGAGCCCAATGCAGGGCGTGCGCCTGCACAGCACAGTGAGGTGTGGCAAGGATAGGGAGGGCGGGAGGCAGCAGGAGCAGGGGAGCGAGGAGGACGGCATGATCTGTACAGGAGGACAGATGGGGCACGTAGGCAATGCTATCCAGCCGTACAGAGGAATGAGTGGCAACACACGGAGGTAAGGCGACGTGAGTGGCAAGGGTTATAACTACACGTGAGATGGGCTAGCGGCAAGACAAATATGATTACCAAACAGGGGATGGATTCACGCCAGGCAAGGAGCAAGAGGCGTCTGCTACTACGGTAAAGTGGGAGGAGGAGGACATATAGAGCAGGACACAGATGGTATGGTGAGCACAGAAGTGCGCATTTAGGAGGTTGAGGCGGTGGGAGCACAGCAGAGCAGAGGCCGTACCTGGAGGTGCAGGTATGCTGCGAACGAGGCGCTTCACTGGAGGTGCCAAACGGAGGAGCAATCAAGAGAGCGGCGAGGGAAGGGCGAGGCGACAAGAGGTGGCAGGCGGCAGCAGCGGCGCCGGTTGAGAGCAAGGAGCCTTCTACTCCGGTGGGGTGGGAGCAGAATGGAGCGAGGCGCTCCACCACCGGCGATGGCAAGAGGCAATGAAGAGGAGAGGAATGCCAAAAGGAAGGACAGAGGCTACTAACAGTAACGATGTGCATACGAAAGCGATGAAAGAAAGAGAGCCGAAGGCTAGGAAGCGAAAAGCAAGGAAATGAACCGTGGGCCGCGGAAATGGAGTGGGGAGCGGGATGGGGAAGGGATGGGAGGGAGTAACAGAGGGGGGGAGGGAGTAACAGAGGGGGGGATGGAGAGGTAGAGGGTGGAGGGGAAGAAGCAGGGGGGACAGAGTAAGAAGCAGAAGATAGGAAAGGCACAACGGAGGGGAGGATAGCGCAGAAGGGCAGTGGGAAGAAGTGTGATGGGAGGGTTAAGTGCGGGAAAAGTCGTGGCATGGTAAGCCAGTCGTTCAGCAAAAAGGAAGGGCGGCACTAAGAGGTACGTAAGTGGACGTGCGCGGCGAGGGTGAGATGGGCGAGCAGAAAGCCACATGTGATAACCAAAGAGGCGATGCACTCAGGCCAGGCAAGGCACAATTTGCATCTGGTACGCCAGTGCACGGTGGGAGGAGCAGGACACATTTAGTACGGTGAGAGCAGAGCAGGGCGCATCTGGGAGAGTGAGAAGGTGGGAGCAGAGCAGAGATAGGCGTACCTGGAGTGCGAGCAGGTGGCAGTAACAACCGAGGCAGCACATGGGCGGACCTCGTGTACCGAGTAGCAGCAGCGACTGGCGAGCGAAGCGCTTCGACGGAGGGTGGCAAGGAGCGAGGCGCTTGCCAGGGAAGCGGCAGCAACGATATTGCAGAGGCACTGAAGAAGAGAGTAATGGGCAGCGGCTTCAGGTGGTAAGGATGTGTGCTCAAAAGATGTGGCTAGGAAGCGAAGACCGAGGAAATGGATGCTGTGAAGTTAGAGCTGCGATTGAAGAGAAGGGTTCAATAAACGTGCAGGAGGAGAAGAAGAGGATGTGTGCGATTCGCGCTCATTGCTGCCATGCCCCACTCGCCTTGCTGTCGCACCCATCGCCCTTCTACTTCGCTTCGCTTTCACGCAGGATCGAATCGCGTAAGCGGTCGCAGTATCGCAGCGCGCAAACGGTGGCATGGATTACTGGACCGCACCCTCTGCACGTCGCCACTTGGCGGAAAGGAGCACGCCACCCCCCTTGCGCCCATCTCCATTTCGCCGTGCATGTCTTCGTATGGTCGTGTCGCACCGCCATAACGAGCCGCCTCGCATTTGATGTGCGAATTCAGGGAATAAGTCGCTCATCACTATTCTGGACGTTTCGCCCATGGCTGTTCACTACATTCCCTCATTCGCTATGCCGGGCGCAGCGAAGGCCTCTGTCGCCGGTACATGCGTGCGCCCGGGAGCATCACGTCGTCGTGAGGCTGAGGAATAGGTCTACCAAATCCGACGGTATAAGTCGCGAATTCGGCTGCGACGAGCAAGATCGTGACTTCATATGATGTGCGGGATGCGATGCGGGAGGGGCTAGGAGAAGCGCGTGCATGGAGAGAGCACGACGACAGCTGGAGCTATGAGCGAGGCTGGAGAATTTGCTTGCTCGCACACAGCGGCGCTAGCTCCAGCCTCCACGCCTGGGAGGGGATGGGAGTGAGATAAGGGAAAGGGAGGCTGAAAGTGATGGAGGTGTGTGAGGGAATGGAGCCGTGGGGTTGGATCGGGTTGGGATGCGCGAATTACATTCAAAATGCACCGCTTTCGCCAAACACGTGTAACCTGAAACAGCATTCCGCATAATCTCGTTACTGCACATCCCATTAGAGATGTGAGGAACTTCTCATTTTGTCCGCGAGTTGTTTCCAAGTTGCCTTGCTGGTGCACGAAACCTCATTTTCTCCATATCGAAGCCCTCAGTGAAGTGGGTAAATCCCACCCCACCCCAACTGCGCAGATACGATCGGTTCCCATCAACACTTGGTGGGCTGAAGCAACCCAACAACAGAGATACCCCTGCTTTTGCGTAGGATACCCTACAGATCCTTAGTTTGGCGATGACGCGCTGCGGCTCCCATCATAGCATCTGTCCCTCGCGCTGCACGCCCATCCGTGATGGGTTATCGATTCATCTCTGTTGGTGGTTGGGGGCAAAACTCCCCCACGCAACCTCCAACAATCTCACCGTTCACCGTTCATCTCGTCCATCCGTGAGTGGTGACCACACATCATTCCATGATTCATCCTCGTTGTGGCATCACCGTCTCACATCCGAACCAATCATCCCAACCTTTCGGAAGGGATAAAGAGGTTCAGGGCACCCGCACCCGCGCCAGTCCCTGTTGCGGTTGCCACGGAGATTCAACGAGCGCATGCGCGCATGAGTCGATTGCGAGCGAATGCACTGAACTGTGTGGCAATGCTTCAGGGGAGTATGAAGCCGAGTTAGATGACAAGGAGCAAAGGAGAAGTGTGTGGTTGTCGAACCACAGGGGAGATTGTTGGAATGGTTCGACAAACCACACCTAAGTGACGGCGCGACTTGGTGAAATTCGGACCTACGGCGACTTTATGGCGGTGGCGTGTTGAAGAAGCAAGAAGAAGAATCTAAGAAGCTACTAAGTTGCTTGGCGCGTGAGCTACGGGAGTGGAAGCTACGGGAAGAAGTTGGAGTGAAATGGAAGATTGGTGAAGATTTGACTAGAGGAGAAGAATTGGTTGACGGGGGAAGAAATTGGGTTAGGTTCATGGCGTGTTCAACAAGTTTCTGTTTTTCGGACTTGGGGAGTGTTCGACGAAAGTGTTGGGGTTGCGTGTGCGACTCGACGTGACACTTGGCGTGTGGGACAAGTTTGTTACTATGTGGGACACGTATTGGTTCAGTTACATGTGTGTGTGGGGTAGACTATAAAGCATTTGTACTAGTCAGTTGAATACAACACTTGGGAAATCTCTCGCTTGGTGAAAACCAGTGTTCAAATCTTGTTGGTGACACTTTTGTCGTAGCTCAGTGAAATCTCCGTCAATTCCCCGCGAAAGCATTCGCGAAGGCCCCGTGAGGCACCAGTGACGCGAATTTCAGTAAGAAGGCATCGCCAGACGCTAGTGAAGGAATCGCGAACCGAATTCCTCTGCAGAGCGCCAGTGAAGCGCCAGTCAAGCGTTGGTGAAACAGAAAACAGTCAAACGTTAGTGAAACGTTGACAGAATTAACCGCTGCGCATATCGTTGGAATCGTGAGAACGAGGAGAACGTCGTCGACAATAGCAAGCAGACTTTTGTCGATTGAGGCGTCTACGATCCTGACAAGCACTGCCGCGGCGGTACACTCAAGGGACTTCGCTCCACGTTCGCGTTCACGGTAAGCACAACCGTCTTTGCTGTTTCCTTTCCTCGTTCCTAGTACACGATTACGCCAACCCAGTTGCTCTGTCTCGGGTTGTAGGTTGCACCCTTGGCTCCCTTCTGAGCACCCGCCTTTCGTTGCTGCGTGGAAAAAAGGGGAGGACCCGGTAGAATGGAGGAGAGCGAGTGAGAGAAGGGCGAAGGTGGTGGAAGGTTGGAGAACGTAAAGAGGGAGAAGGGCGCCGATGAATGAGGGGATAAGGTGGTGCATGAGAGATGCATAAAAATGGGAAGGACAGGGCGGAGACCGAGGGACAGCGAGATGCCGAGGTTTTAGGGTGAGTGGCGGATGGAGAATGACGACCAGAAGAATAGGGCTTTGGAGCGTAGAGTCACGCTGGATGTAGACGGACGATGAACGAGGGCGGCTAGTTAACAGTAAAGAACAGAAGCATGTGTCGTGTTGTGTTGATGTGTGAGCAATGCGGAAGCTTGAACCTTATGCTAGTGGTGCCTAAGCTTGGTGATGAAAGTTTTGGTTTTTGTTTGTGGTGTCAATTTTGTTACTAGTTTTTTTCCGTAATTCTTCTGCACTATTGAACAGTCTGGAGGTGTTGCACGTGGCTGGGCATCTCAGTCGTTTGATCTCCATCGCCCCAGCGACTGTAAGAGCCTGCGTGACTTTGCAAGTAATCTACCCATATGTACCCTAGCTTCATGGTGATGATATTCTGGTTATCCTCTTTCAGAGCTATTACACTTGATTGGGATAAATGTAATATGAGATGCGGGTATGATCACTTGGGTTCAATTGAGGGCCTTTGAATCTTCCATGACCACGAGATTCCTTGACCACCTACTTCGCTTATTCTGTCACTTCTCCCTTACCTTCTTCCTTGTGTACTCCTTGTGCGTCAATGCATTTCCACAGTATGCACAGCTCCCTTAGTGTATTTTCCAGCTTAGGTCTGAGCTAGCTAGCCTTGCAAAGCTACAAGATGAGTGACTCAGCATGTGACTGACAAGCCTGCACGTGATTGCTCATGTAGTGAACCTAACTGTGGCAGACCTATCATGCAAAAGAACCATCCTTAGGTAATTGTATCCTGTGGTTAACCTACTATGTGGTAAACGGGCCTTGTGGCTGACCTGCCATGCAGCAGCAAACATAGTCATTGTTGCCTAAGCGAAAACTGTCTCATTCTTTCTCCCTTGCGTTTGGACATCCCTCTTATCAATTGTCTCTGCTTCTGGCCTCTCTTCACACCACCATAATTTAGTCCACTGCTCCTCACTCCTGTCCACTTTTGCAGAAGGAAGCTTCTCTTTTCTAAACCCAATCACTGCTTACAACTACCTAAACGCTGGTTGGGAGTGGATTGCGACAATGGCTGTAGAAAGGGAGGATAATGAGCTTAGTGAGGCAGTTAGAGGGCTGTTTGCAACATTGAGAGGGGAACTTGCAGCAGTGAAGGAGGAGTTGGCAGCTGTGAAAGGGGAGGTGGCAGCAGCAGCGGCGGATAAGGCGGCACGGCAGAGTGACCGAGGGTTAGTGTTGGAGGAGAGGAGGTGCGTTGTGAAGAACGAGGTGAATGAGTTGAGGTACTGGCCTTTGGCACTCATTTATATGATCCTGATTTTCTCGCCGCCAGTCTACTGCTCGCTCTCTCCATCTTTGGCTCCTGTGCACTCAATGCACGACTATCTCCCTCCCTTCCCTGCAAACCCCCCGCCACCACACTTCCCCCCCCCCCCCCCCCCTTGGGGCCGCTTGTCCCCCCTTCCGTTGTGGCTGCTTGTCCCCAGCCCCACCTGCCTTACGGTCTGATTATCAGCTTGTTCTTTCGTGTGTGTGATTTTGCTTGGTAGCCTCATCTGTACCCGTCGTCTGCCCCCCATTCCTATTTCTCCATCTGTCTCCACCTGTGCACTCAGTACAGAACTTGCCTATCTTGCCGATGCCTCTCCTGCTCCCTGCACCCCTCCCCTGCTCCTGCCGCACCTCACTGCACAGGCGCACGCCTTGCATTGGGCTCGCCCCATCAGCCATGGCTCAGATGACTTCAGTGCCCATGCTGCTGCCAGGGCTGCTGATCGCCCTCCTTCTCGCAGCTGCCATCGCGTATGCCCGCATATTTCCTAAACTTTACATGTCCTCGTTGTTGCAATGCTCTCATGGGGTATGCCATCACATCATAGGATATTCCTGCTGCCTAGAATCAAAGGATCTTTGCTCGTTTCGACCCGTTCATTCATCTCGTGACTTCCACATCCTCCTAGTGTTTCCCTCACACGTTCTCTCCCTATTCTCCAATCTTCTCATTCCATATGTTCTGTGTTGTGTTCCCATGTGCTGCCATCTGTGTGTCTGCTGTGTGCTGCCATGTATAGGAAGCACGGCAATTCTCAGATGGCGGGATTGAGTGAGGCTGTTGGAGCTGTCATGGCGAGTATGGCCGGAGCACAGGAGTGGACAGAGGCGATGGAAACCAGAATGAGGGCGCTTGGCGTGCAGGTGGAAGATACAATGAGGGAGTTGGCAGCAGCCAAGGGGGAACTGAGTGAGGAGGCTAGAAAGGGAGAGGATAAAATGAGAGCAAAGTTGGCAGTGGAAAGGGAAGAGAGGAGGAGGGAGGTGCAGGAGTTGAATTGGCCACGTGTCATGGAGGAATTAGCAATATGTAAAGAATGGCAAAGGATCAAAGATACAGAGCTGTATCTTGATCTGCAAATCAGCCAGAGTAAAGGCGACCGGAAGACTGCATGGGAGGTGAGTACTGAGTGAATCGGTTTCACAGGCCATGCATTGTTTGATTTTTTTTCCAAGGCTGCCCAAAATAAATCCCAAGCGTCCTGCGTCCGCTGCGTCTAGCGTCCAGTCTCTAGTTGGTAGCGTCTAGACCTTGGACGCTCCATGGGCTGTGCATCTAAGCCAACGTAAGGTTGTCACAATGGTCATTCCTTTCCTTGTGATTCATGCCCTCTTCATCCATCACCTCCAGCGAATCAAGTTAGCATCAGAAGAAATTGCTCTGAATCTAGGAAATCTCCACATCCTCTCCGACAGCATCATCGGCCATGTGTCCACAATGACCCACCTCAAGAGCATTGACTTGAGCAATAGCTCAGGCTTCAGTGCAGAGAACATTAGGCGCCTCTACAGGCTGCCACAGCTAGAGAAGCTAAATCTCATAGCCACTAACATCTCAGACTGTGCCTTGGAAGGCATTGGGTCCTTGACCAGCCTCAAGCACCTCTTGCTCCACAATATCAAGGTGACTGATGCTGGTTTGCCGCACTTGACAGGTCTCTCCTCTCTCAAAGAGCTGTGGCTTTCTGGATGCAAGGGTGTGACAGATACTGGCATGGTGCATGTGGGGAGGCTGACATGGCTTGAGAGGCTTGCTCTGGGTAACATTGCGGATGCTGGGCTGCAACATTTGACCGGCCTGACCAAGCTGACTGCTCTGTGGCCGTCAGAAGGGGGTTGGATATATAGCGACGATGCACGCAGGCGGATAGGCATGTAGGGTGGCAGGGAGTGATGATGGATATCTAAAGGAGACTGAGGAGGGGCTTTGGGCAAGGGGTGTGAAGAATGAGGGGATGCATGCATACGGAGGAGTGAGGCATGGAATAATGGTTGTGCATGGCTCAACTTGCATGCTGCAGAGCGGTGGAGAAAGGTCGTGTGGAACTGGTGCCTTGCAGTAGCAGCAGGTGCAGGGGTGGTTGGGCAAGAGACCACTGTGTTCATGAGGGGAGTTGCATAGAAACGCTTGCCTCGCAATTCTTATGATGGAGGGGAGACCGGTCATCAGCAGGGGGGACGGGGAAGGGGAGGGGGAGGCGAGGCAGAGCAGGAGCGAAAGCGGATGGGGAAGGCGGGGAAGCTGGGGAGAAGGGCGAGCAAGGGAGCATTGAGGGAGGCGAGCATGGTGGGTGCAGCAGCAGTGGCGACAGCAGTGGCAATAGTGGCAGCAGAAGCAGTGGCGGCAGCAGTAGCGACAGCAGTGGTGGCAGTAATGGCAGCAGCAGTGGCAGCAGCAGTGGCAGCAGCAGTGGCAGCAGCAGTGGCGGCAGCAGTGGTGGCAGCAGTGGCAGCAGCAGTGGCAGCAGCAGTGGCGGCAGCAGCAGTGGCAGCAGCAGTGGCGGCAGCAGTGATGGGCAGCAGCCGGAGCCGTGGCCGCAGCAGTGGTGGCAGCGGCAGTGGTGGGCAAGGGTTGAGATCAGGGGTGAGTGATGTCTCACATCGCTGCATGAGGAGAGTTGCATACAAAAGGCCTGGCTGTGTTGGTTGCTTGCAGTGCAGGGTGTACAAATATTTCTACAGAGGAGAGGTAATAGTGTGTATGATGGAGGTTGTAAGGCATTGCTTAGAAACCCTAATAAGATTTTCCTGATTGATCATGTTCATCTGATAGTACTCCATTACCGTACCTACCGTACATGGAAATATGCAATTTCAGTCTGGTTGGCATTATCATTGATTCACCGGTAATAAATGTTTTCAACATACAGTATTCAAAACCCCATTCTTCGAAAGCACTCACATGCCAAACCAGCTCGCCGCTGCTCTTTTTATCAGGGCCCACAGCCTCGTCAGGCTCAACCAGACAGCTTTCGTCTCGTTCGAAGTAGGCTCAACCAGACAGCTTTCGTCTCATTGTTAACTCCGATTTGACGTTTAGCTGCCTCATCTCTATCCCCTATTTTAGCTGCCAGGACTCCCCAACGGCCACGCACAAGCACAATGCGCTCAAGCACCCGCCGCGCCTCACACTGAGGAAAGTTGGCCAGACCATAGTAGTGTGGGGCGGTGTCTAACAGCCTGCATGGATATGAGGGGGAGAGGGAAGAACAGCAGTAAGACGCAGCATGATATTGAGTCGTACGGATGGAAGTTGGCCAAGCCATAGTAGTGTGGGGCAATGTTCAGTAGCCTAGTGGGTGTAGAGGGGGGGGAGAGAATACGGGCAGTGAGTTGCGGAAAGGATTCAGTTCCCTTGGGAAGTTGGCCTCGTCGTAGTAGTGCGGAAAGGAAGGTAGGGGCAAAGAGAAGAAGTGGGGGGTTGCACAGGAGAGTCACACTGAGGGAAGTTGGCCTCGTCGTAGTAGTGCGGAAAGGAAGGTATGGGCAAAGAGAAGAAGTGGGGGGTTGCACAGGAGAGTCACACTGAGGGGAGTTGGCCTCGTCGTAGTAGTGCGGAAAGGAAGGCAGGGGCAAAGAGAAGAAGTGGGGGGTTGCACAGGAGAGTCACACTGAGGGAAGTTGGCCTCGTCGTAGTAGTGAGGAAAGGAAGGTAGGGGCAAAGAGAAGAAGTGGGGGGTTGCACAGGAGAGTCACACTGAGGGAAGTTGGCCTCGTCGTAGTAGTGCGGAAAGGAAGGTAGGGGCAAAGAGAAGAAGTGGGGGGTTGCACAGGAGAGTCACACTGAGGGAAGTTGGCCTCGTCGTAGTAGTGCGGAAAGGAAGGTAGGGGCAAAGAGAAGAAGTGGGGGGTTGCACAGGAGAGTCACACTGAGGGAAGTTGGCCTCGTCGTAGTAGTGCGGAAAGGAAGGTATGGGCAAAGAGAAGAAGTGGGGGGTTGCACAGGAGAGTCACACTGAGGGGAGTTGGCCTCGTCGTAGTATTGCGGAAAGGAAGGCAGGGGCAAAGAGAAGAAGTGGGGGGTTGCACAGGAGAGTCACACTGAGGGAAGTTGGCCTCGTCGTAGTAGTGAGGAAAGGAAGGTAGGGGCAAAGAGAAGAAGTGGGGGGTTGCACAGGAGAGTCACACTGAGGGAAGTTGGCCTCGTCGTAGTAGTGCGGAAAGGAAGGTAGGGGCAAAGAGAAGAAGTGGGGGGTTGCACAGGAGAGTCACACTGAGGGAAGTTGGCCTCGTCGTAGTAGTGCGGAAAGGAAGGTAGGGGCAAAGAGAAGAAGTGGGGGGTTGCACAGGAGAGTCACACTGAGGGAAGTTGGCCTCGTCGTAGTAGTGCGGAAAGGAAGGTATGGGCAAAGAGAAGAAGTGGGGGGTTCGCACAGGAGAGTCACACTGAGGGAAGTTGGCCTCGTCGTAGTAGTGCGGAAAGGAAGGCAGGGGCAAAGAGAAGAAGTGGGGGGTTGCACAGGAGAGTCACACTGAGGGAAGTTGGCCTCGTCGTAGTAGTGAGGAAAGGAAGGTAGGGGCAAAGAGAAGAAGTGGGGGGTTGCACAGGAGAGTCACACTGAGGGAAGTTGGCCTCGTCATAGTAGTGCGGAAAGGAAGGTAGGGGCAAAGAGAAGAAGTGGGGGGTTGCACAGGAGAGCCACACTGAGGGAAGTTGGCCTCGTCGTAGTAGTGCGGAAAGGAAGGTAGGGGCAAAGAGAAGAAGTGGGGGGTTGCACAGGAGAGTCACACTGAGGGAAGTTGGCCTCGTCGTAGTAGTGCGGAAAGGAAGGTATGGGCAAAGAGAAGAAGTGGGGGGTTGCACAGGAGAGTCACACTGAGGGAAGTTGGCCTCGTCGTAGTAGTGCGGAAAGGAAGGCAGGGGCAAAGAGAAGAAGTGGGGGGTTGCACAGGAGAGTCACACTGAGGGAAGTTGGCCTCGTCGTAGTAGTGAGGAAAGGAAGGTAGGGGCAAAGAGAAGAAGTGGGGGGTTGCACAGGAGAGTCACACTGAGGGAAGTTGGCCTCGTCGTAGTAGTGAGGAAAGGAAGGTAGGGGCAAAGAGAAGAAGTGGGGGGTTGCACAGGAGAGTCACACTGAGGGAAGTTGGCCTCGTCGTAGTAGTGCAGAGTGATGTTGAGTAGCCTGGTGGTTAGCTGAAAGGAGAGGTACCGCCGTTAGGCCTCCCGGGCTGCGTTCGGCCGGCTAGACCCGCCCGCTGGTGCGCCGAGGCTTTGGAGATTGGGGAGACCAGGAGCGACTCGACACGAATCCTTGGATTGTAGACCCTTTGCTTGGAAAGCCCTGGGTCAATGACATACACTAAGCCATCGATTTTAAGCGACATCACTACGTCTGTTGAAACCACGACTTTCCGCCCAGGTGGGCCGCCCTCTTTCACGGGCGGCGGGCCGGCGTCGAAGATTTTCTGCTGCATGGCGGGCGGCAGAGTGGAGTAGAGCGGGACGACATTCACCGTGCCAGCGTGGTCCCCCATATTTCGAATCTCACGGGATATCTCCTTGCACGCGTCCTCGATCTCCTCCTCCCCCGTGAGGAACACGAGAATGTCCCCCGGCGGCTCACACATGTGAATCTGCAGCACCGTGCGAATGGCCGCTTCCAAATAGTCCCGCTCCGGCTCCTGTGAAGGGATAGGGGAGGGGAGGGAGCGGGTGAGAGAGGAGCGGAGTGTGAGTTGGAACGAATCAGTGAGTGGGATGAGGGGGATTTCACCACATCTCTCCCCATACACACCCGTCCCTCTCACACCCCTCCTCCCCCCTCCCCTCCCCAGCCCACCTGCGTGTAGAAGATCTCGACGGGGTGCAGCCTGCGGGGACCTTCATGAGGGGTGCGCCGTGGAAGTAGCCTTGGAACTTGTCGGCCTCGAGAGTAGCGCTCATCACCACGAGCTTGAGGTCCCTCCGGTGCTCCAGCACGGCCTTGAGCAGCCCAAACAGCACGTCCGTTGCTAGCGTGCGCTCATGCACCTCGTCCAGAATGATCGCCTTGTACCGCTCCAGCAGGGGGTCTGCCATGGCCTCCCTCAAAAGCCTGCCATCGGTCAGGTACCTGGTTACGGTATGGAAGGTATGAATGAGAGAGCAGCGTTACGAGGGCGATTGCCTTGTACTACTCCAGCAGGGGGTACACAACATGGCCTCGCTCAACAGCCTGGCTCAAACCGTAAGAGTTAGAAAAGAAGAGCACCAGGACATACTGAGGTCTGTCACCTGTGACAAATTTCAATATTGAAACAAACATCTCCAGAAGGTAGCACTCGATTCTGCTGCGTGCATGCCGTGCCACATGCCTATGTACAACAATCTATGGTAACCGTAAGCACCCTCACCATAGGCACCCTTAGCATTTGCACCCTCGCTATAAGCGCTCTGCAAAGCACCCCAAGCATTTGCGCTCTGCACAAGCAACCAGCCCTGAAACAAACTTACTACCCTAAAGCTTCACTACCAGATATTCACATGAGCCTTGACAGCCACAGACAGGCTCACTTGAGGCGGGTGTTGGGCCCGCTGCAGTCCTCGAATCGGATTGAGTAGCCCACCTCCTCACCGATGGTCACATCCATCTCGTCCGCCACTCGCCGCGCCACTGACATCGCCGCCACCCGCCGCGGCTGCGTGCACGCCACCTGCTTCTTGGGCGTCGCGTTCAGACACTCCACCACGAATTGCGGGATCTGGAACGGGACGATGCGGTATGGTGCAAGATTGCAGGGGAAGACGGGAGGGATGTAAGTAGGGGTGAGATTGGAGACGAATCAAGAACCGCAATCGCGTGCATGCCACCTGCTGCCTCTTGGATTTCACCACGCAACTTAGCCGAATCTGGAATTGCACGCTTTGATGGGGAAAAAGGGTTCCATTCATAATGGAGAATTTGCACAGCAGAAAAAAAAAACAAGCTGGTGCACCGAGCCTGCCTTATGAGAGCAGATCAAGGCTGTGAAGAGAGGTTCACGTTACAGCCGATACGGCAGATTTTGGGGATGCTACTACAACGTAAAGCAAGAACCAATCACTAACCTGAGTAGACTTCCCGCTACCCGTCTCTCCCACGAGCACGATAATCTGCTCTTTCTTCAGCAGCTCCACAAACTCCTGCTTCTGCTGCCACACCGGCAGTGTCTTCCGCTTCTCGAGAATGTCGAAATACCGCAGCGTGTACGGCCGGCCGTTATACGGGTTTAGCGTCGCATCCGCTAATCCGTCCACCTTCTGACGGCTAGTCTCCGGCGGAACGTCAAAGAGGCTGATCTTACGCTTGCGCTCGGTCCCCATGTCTGAATCCTCGCCAGGCGCTGACTACTCGCCGAAAGACTCAGGGTTTTGCGAATCGTGAATCTAGAGTTTCTGCACTCTATGGCAGACCACAGAGACAACAGCAGCGGTCAGACTTCACGCTCGGAAGAAGCGAATTTCCACGTGTAACAGGTTCTATTGTTAGCCTGGCAGGAATGAGAGAAACTCGTGATCAATCCAGACATAGTGTGTGCAAGGCGAGGTGCGACGAGAACGGAGTGGCGTGATGCGCCGAGGAGGGCAGTGCATGGCCGCCGCGATGTCGTCGTGACGAGGCATGGCGGCGCTCGCGCGGTGGAATCCTCCTCGGATTCGACAGCGTGCGGGCTATGGTCATTGGACTACACGAAGGATTGTATTCTTTCGCGCAGCTCGGTGTTGTGCGAATGTCGCCTGCTCTTATGATGCACATCGTCCTTTCGAACGGAGTAACCGAATCAACTCGACGCGGTAATATGGAGGTACTTCAAGTTGTTATGGGAGACGCCTATGGGCGTATCCCTGCCTAGTGTCAAGAAGTTGGTGTCAAGAAGTTTGCGCATGCGATTGGTTAAAAAAATCGATTGACCAATCGCATTGGCCGGAAATTTGTTTTTGACCAATCGCATTGGCCGGAAATTTGTTTTTGACCAATCGGGTGCGCGAACTTCTTGACACTAACTTCTTGACACTAGGCAGGGATACGACCTATGTCCGTCGTGGTGGCGAGGTCACATTACCGTTGAGCTTCTCAATTGTGTTGCAAGTCTCATTACTCCGGGTTGGTTCGGGTTGGGATTCTTTGGTAACATGGAGCTCCGAAATGATCGTTTGCTATGCTTTGAAATTCGCATCAGTCTTGCTGAATGTTCTCTCGCTTTTGAACCTGCACCTAACGAGCCTTGTAGCTTCCCTTGCGAAGATTCGCAACTTCTCGCCTGAGACGAATTCGCTAAGCTGATGTTACATACTCCTTCAACGCCCTCGTGAGAACGGATTGTGTGCCCTTGCCAGATCTGAACTCGAAACTAGTAGTTCCTGGCTTACCTCGGCGTCATTTCCTGATACCCGAAATCTTAATTTGAACTAGCGTCGCGCTGTACGAATTCGGCAATTATAATGAACGAATCGCGTTTCTCACTGGCGGATCCCCAATTGTGCATCCCCCTCCGACATGCTCACACGCCTCTGCCATCCCCTTGCATCCGAGACAGCGTGGTCACACCACGTGGTGCATCATGATACATGCAATCAAGCTCTGTGGTAACCCTATCGATGCTTCGATGCTCGTTTTGTGGCCGTCCGAGGGGCGGACGAATGGATGCGCATGTGAGAATGAGAACGAGAATGAATGAACTATGAAATGAAGTGAGTACAAATATGAAACCCTAATTAGTTGTACCCCCTATGGGATACCCCACTATAGCCTACACAACAGCATAAGCTACAATGTTCTGACACACCCCCATAGGCAAAGTGGAGGAGAACAAGGAGTCACAAGACCAGTCAAGCAAAGCAAAGCAAAGCAAGCTCAGGGTGGATCACAAAGTCACCACACAGTCCGAGCACAGGGTCAAGGCCACACGGCCAGTTCACATGCAAAAGTACACACATATATATAAAGCTAGACAAGCAAGAGCAGGTATATATATATGTGAGAGTACAAGCAAGGTCAAGAGGAGAGCAAGTGAGGCAAGACGGGCACAAGACCCAGCTGAGTGCAGAAGCGCTGATGATCACAAGGCGGAAGTGCCTTGGTGAAGACATCAGCAGTGTTGGCCTCAGAGGCCACGTACGCAAGCCGCAACTGTCCACGTTGCTGTAGCTCACGAGCAAGGAAGTAGCGGAGAGCAATGTGCTTTGTTCTGTGCTCCAGTCGCTGCTCTCGACACAAGGCCAGCATGGCCTTGTTGTCTACGTACAGGACTGGAGGAGAACGAGGCGGCTCTCCAAGGTCGGTCAGCAGGTAGGTGAGCCAGCGAAGCTCCTGTGCAGCCATGGCCCCGGCGTAGATCTCAGCCTCACAACTCGAGCCAAGAACAGAAGACGAGCGAGTAGCCCGCCACGAAACAGAGCCGGAACCAAGGCTGAAGGTGTAACCCTGTGACGACCGCTGCGTAGCCTGGTCGTCAGCCCAAGAAGCGTCCGCGTGCCCAGTGAGGACCACTGGACTCCGCCCTCCAAGCACTAGCCCCATGCCCGACGTACTGCACAAGTAGCGCAACACCCTCTTCGCTGCAGCCATGTGCTCTGGTCTGTGTCTCCCAGGAGCAACATAGCGTGCAAGAATGCTAAGAGGGTATGCAAGGTCAGGTCGTGTGCAGGTCATCAGGTACATGAGGCAGCCAACAAGCTCTGGGTACGGGCCACTCGACTCTACGGACTCATCCGAAGGCAGAGCTGAGAGCGAGTGGCGAGTAGACAGAGGAGTGGCCTGAGGCGAGGAGTACGTGAAGCCGAAGCGCTGAAGGACCTGCTGCACCATGTGTGACTGAGTCAGGGTAATGGTGCGGCGTGCTCTGTCCCGGGTGATCTGCAAGCCAAGGTAGCTGCGCAGTTCACCCAGGTCTGTGCACGTGTGTCTCTTCTGCAGCTCGGACTTCACGTAGGCGAGTCCAGCAGTGTCAGCTGTGGCAAAGACCAAGTCGTCGACGTACACGAGGATGTAGAACGGCGGCAGAGAGGTGTCGGTGCGTAGAAACAGCGACGGGTCGGCAGTAGAAGGAGCAAACCCAAGAGCCGCAAGCGTAGTCCTCAGTGTGTCGTGCCACTCACGTGGCGCCTGGCGGAGACCGTAGACTGGACGCCGGAGACTCCACTGGGTACCAGGAGGGAAAGACCCAGTGAAGCCAGGTGGGCGACGCAGCCAGATCTCCTCGTGCAGGCTGCCCTGCAAGAAAGCTGTGCTGAAGTCAAGAGAGTGCAGCTCGTAGTCACGGTGAGCAGCAACGTGCAGCAGTACCCGAAGAGTGGTCATCTTCGGGGTGGGGGAGAAGGTCTGAAAGTAGTCAACTCCCTGCCGCTGACTGAAGCCACGAGCCACGTAACGCGCCTTGAAGACAGGCGGAGAACCCGGCGGCCGCTTCACCCTGAAGATCCACATGCCACTGACGATGTTCGCCCCAGGAGGGGGGACAGCGTCAACGTAGGTGCCTGTGGACTTCCAGGAAGCCATCTCTGCATCCATAGCTGCCTGCCACTGAGAGGAGTAGGGACCCTCTATCCCCTCCGCGTAAGAGCGCGGAGTCGGGATGTCAAGTGCATCCGGGTCTCCCTCAGGGGTAAGCAGTACGGACACGAGATGAGGTGAGGCAGCTGCCAGACACTGGAACTCCTCCTGCCTGTCCTCAAGGACGTCCGTGCCAAGGGCACACTCACCCCCGACGGACGGAGGACAGACAGACTCAGACTCAGCGACAAGACTAGCAGCGTAGTCTAAGCGACAGCGAGCAGCAAAGTCGACGAGCTCAGTAACGAGAGCAGACGCAGCAGTAGACTCGAAAGAAGGGTCAGTGACAACAGTAGCAAGGAGACGCGTGACAGTAGGACTGGCAGTACGAAGAGAGTCCGACTCCGGGTCGGCAAGAGCAGGAAGAGAGGACTCAGGAGGAGAAGGCAAAGGGGCACGCAGAGGAGCAGTGGACGGACGCAGAGACATCCGGTGCGTGCCAGGGACAGGAGGAGGACGCTGACGCGAACCGCGACCACTAGTGCGAGCAGCACGGACAGGCGACGCAGGGCGAGACGCAGGCTCACGACGCTCAGCCAGACCTCCAGTAGGACCAGTGTAGGGAGAAGGAGCAGGCAAAGGGGAGGTAGGCTGCAACTGTAGCTGGGACGAGACAGGCTGTGGACACTCTAAGGGAGGAGGAGGACCAGTAGAAGGTGGAAGACCAAGAACCTGCTGCAGGAGTGGAACGAAGTACGGTCGAGGCCGCGCGGCGACGCTAGAAGCAGCAGGGACAGCACCAGAACCCTCAGCAGGAGCACCCGCTCCAGCAGCACCACCAGTAGCTCCAGAACCTCCAGCAGCACCAGGAGCACCCCCAGTAGGACTGCCAGCGGTAGTCTCAGCGCCAACACCCTCAGCAGCACCAGCTCCAGTGCACCCAGGACGAGCACCTCCGGGACCCGCGACCGCAGCACCCTCAGCAGCCGAAGGACCTCCAGCACCAGCAGCACGCCTCCAGCGCCGGGCAAACCACTCACGCAGCTCCTGTGGCGAAAGTGGCTCCCGGCGAGACGAAGCACTCGGAGAACCTCCAGGAGGAGCACCTCCAGGCTCAGCACCCCCAGGCGTAGCACCCCTAGGCTCAGCACCCCCAGGCTCAGCACCCCTAGGCTCAGCACCCCCAGGCTCAGCACCCCCAGGCTCAGCACCCCCAGGCTCAGCACCCCTAGGCTCAGCACCCCCAGGCTCAGCACCCCTAGGCTCAGCACCCCTAGGCTCAGCACCCCCAGACGTAGCACCCCCAGGCCCAGCACCCCTAGGCTCCGCACCCCCAGGTACAGCACCCCCAGCCTCAGCACCCTCAGCAGCACCAGAGTCACCAGTGACCTCGACAGGCTCGACTGCGTCTACCTGGGACACACCTGAAGGGGCAGGACCCTGAGGGGGGAGGGGGTCTACCTGGGGGGGACCTGGTACCAGGAAGAGTGGGGGTGGGGGGAGGGACGGAGTGCGGTAGGGGAAGAGGCGGTAGTAGGGGACCGACTCGTCAAACGTGACGTCCTGGGAGGACAGAACACGGCGAGAGGTGGGGTGGTAAAACTGCCACCCAGGCGCGTCAGGGGGGAACCCCAGGAAGACGCAAGGAGCAGCACGAGGGGATAGTTTGTCCGCAGACAGGTCGCGGACAAATGCCCGAGATCCCCAGACCCGGAACGCCGACGCATCGCCAACCTTCCCCGTCCACAGCAAGGCTGGGGAGGTCTCCGGCCTGGAGACCCTGGGGTGGAGGTTGATCTGATGCGCCGCGTACCTCACCGCAAACGGCCACAGAAAATGGGGGGCAGCCGCATGCATCATAGACGTACGAGCGACGTCCATGACCATGCCAATGCGGCGCTCAGCAATCCCATTTTGCTTCGGTGAGTCCGGAAGCGTGAAGGTCTGACGGATGCCCCGTGCACGACAGTAGGCACGCAGAAGGCCAGAGGAGAACTCTCCGCCTCTGTCCGAGTGCAGACGCAGAACAGGAAAGTCCGAGCCGAAGCTCTGCCTGAGCTGGAGACGAGCTGCGCGGATCCAGTCGATCAGCACCTCAGTGACATCACCCTTGCTGCGCAAGGGGAAGACTGTGGTGTAACGCGAGTAGTCGTCAACAACGAGCAGGAAGTAGCGCTCGTGACCCTGTCCACGGACGCGGGCTGGGCCCCACACGTCCATGTGAAGTGTCTGCAACGGGGCCTCTGTCGAAGGAAACTGGGAGGAGTGAGGGGCAGCACGCTGGCGCCCCTCGACACAGGGGACACAGGCAGGGCCAGGGCCCTGAGGAAGGGGAGGGAGGGACCGGGGGAGACCGGACACAAGAAGACGGGAGGCCATACCTCTGAGCCGAAGCAGAGAGGGGTGGCCAAGGCGGTGGTGCCAGAGGAGAGTCTCGTGAGACAGGAGACGACACGAACAGGGGGCAGACTCAGGACCAGACCTGGACGCCGCAGCAAACACCTGACCCGACGTAACTACCCTACCAGACTCAGCAACTGGAGGAGACGCAGTGGTCAGAGTGTACAGGCTCGACCCCGGCTGACGGGTGAACGTAGCCAGGTGTCGGCCTGTGCCAGCCTCTGTACAGTGGGTCACTCGCTGACGTGCAGGAGTGAACTGGTGGACACCCGCATCCTGTAGGTCAGCACCACTCACCAGGTTCGTCGAGAACGAGGGGAGGTAGAGACCAGACAGGGTGCCAGAGGGAGCCGCCGGACACGGGAGGACTGTGGAGAAACGAGACAGGACCGGACCCCCAGAGGGGTCAGCGAGAGACACCGCAACCGGCCGACTAAGCGGCGTGAGTGTGGTGCGGTCCCGAAAGAAGGAGCGAGACGCCCCAGAGTCAAGAGTGAAGGTGAGGGAGGCCGAAGCCGACGCGGTACCTGAGAGAGCAGACTCACCAGTACCTGAGGACGCAGACACACCAGCACCTAGAGCAGCAGCGTCGTAAGCACCTAGGGCAGCAGCCTCACCAGTACCTAGAGCAGCAGTCTCAATGCCCGGATCGGGCTGGAAACACCGGTAACAGTCACCCTCATCACTAATAGACACAGCATACATGGCAGAGAGAATAGCATCAAAGTCCAGATCAAAGATGGCAACTCCCGCCCTAGACAGCTCGTCCCAGCGAGGGATCTCGGAGGCCTCCGGGAACTGGTGACGCCATGCGTCCGTCAGGCGGCCAAAGCAGCGCGGAGTGGGGTGCGCACCCCCACACTGCTCACCCGCACGGTCGCCGGTGCGCAGGACGTAGGTACACGGACCAAAACCCCCACCCCGCTGGCGTGCAGTGTACCACTCACGGAGCTGCTGAGGGGACAGGGTCGCACGACCACGCTGCTGCTGCTGGCGCGAGCCACCACCGGAGCCACTCCTCTGCAAAGACCCGCGACCAGCTCCACCGCCACCCCCACCGCCTCCACCGCCTCCGCTGCCTCCACTGCCGCCGCCGCCTCCACCGCCTCCTCCACCGCCGCCTCCTCCGCCACCTCCGCTACCACCGCCACCGCCGCCGCGGCCTCCGCCTCCACTGCCGCCACCGAACCCCCCACCCCCACCTCCACCTCCACCGCTACCCCCACTCCCCCCACTGCCTCCACCTCCACCTCCACCGCCCGCTCCTCCAGCTCCCTTGCCCCCCTTGCCCTTGCCAGGGCGGCGTCTCCCGCTAGGGGCAGACGCCGCACCGACCGACTCAAGACCAAGGAGGTCGGCCGAAGCAGCAGAGGCAACAGAGGGCAGCAGGGGGGAGGGAGAACACCCCTCAAAGATGGGGGTGCGCGGGTCACCTCGAGAGGCTCCTACAGCGACTATGCTCTTTTCTATCGCGAGGAGGGCCTTCTCGAGGAGGTCTACAGTGAGTGTGGTGGGACAGACTGAGAGAAAGTGGTCCCTGACTACTCGAAGGGAGTCAGGGAGGCGAGTGACTAGGAAGTACAGAGTGATGTACATGGGGGGGGGGTTCGCGGTGCAGAATTCAGCAGGAAGTGCAGCGCGGTAGCGAGTGTCACTAGTGCGGAGGTGCGTAATGAGGTCAGCAACGGTGGGAAAAGAAGCAAGGTCAGGGAAGAGGTACGGCAGCATGAGACGGCTCAGTGCAGCAGTGGAAGGGGAGGAGTAGCGCGCGACTACAGCGGCGTACAAGGTCTGAGCACTCTTGTACTGACTAAAGTGCGCACGCTCGGAGGTAGGGAGGTGGCGACGCACAGCAAGACGTGCAGCAGCATCGCGCGTGGCCCACTGGGAGCGAACAGTGGCGTCAGCATCAGCAGCAGGGGCAGAGGAAGCGCCAAAGGTGAGGTCAAAGAGAGAGAGGCCGTCCGCCCTATCGCACTGTAAGAACAGCTGTAGGTCATCTACCCAGACCTCAAAGTCAATGGCCCGACCCTCAGCGTCAAAAGTGAGGACACTAGGGGTAGCCATGACAGCAGTAGACCAGCAGTGCAAGGAGTAGGGGAAGAGCACGCAGTGACAGAGGGTCTGTGCTCACCGGACAGGGCTGCTCGGGCGGCTTGGCTGCAGGGCGGCTCGGCCGCTGGGCGGCTCGGCGGCTGGGCGGCTCGGCAGCTGGGCGGCTCGGCGGCTGGGGCGGCTCGGCTGCTCTGCTGCTGGGCGGCTCGGCTGCGCTGCTGTTGGGCGGCTCGGCTGGGCCGCTGACGTAGGGCGGCGGGGCCGCTGTAGAGGAGTGGCGGGGCCGCTGCAGAAGGACGGCGGGGCCGCTGGGTAGTGAGGCGGCGGGGCCGCGAAGACGGGCGGCGGGGCCGCTGCAGAGAAGCGGCGGGGCCGCAGTGAAGGGCGGCGGGGCCGCAACGAGAGAGGCGGCGGGGCCGCAGCGAGAGAAGCGGCGGGGCCGCGAAGTCGGGCGGCGGGGCCGCTGAGTAGGGCGGCGGGGCCACAGTGAGAGGCGGCGGGGCCGCAGCGAGAGAGGCGGCGGGGCCGCGAAGACGGGCGGCGGGGCCGCTGAGACGGGTGGCGGGGCCGCAGTGAGTGGCGGCGGGGCCGCAGCGAGAGATGGCGGCGGGGCCGCGAAGACGGGCGGCGGGGCCGCAACGAGAGAGGCGGCGGGGTCGCAGAAAAGGGCGGCGACGGGCCGTAGGCTGCGCGAAGCCGCAGGTAAGGGCGGCGACGGGCCGGGGCGGCTCGAAGCCGCAGGTAGAGGCGGCGCGAAGCCGCGGGAAGGGCGGCGACGGGCCTGGGCGGCGCGAAGCCGCAGGTAGGGGCGGCGCGAAGCCGCCGGTGAGGGCGGCGCAAAGCCGCGGGTAAGGGCGGCGACGGGCCGGGAAAAGGGCGGCGCGCCGCAGCCGCTAGGGCGGCTCGACGCGACCGTAAGGGCGGCGCGACGGGCCGCTAGGTGCGGCTCGACGGGCCGCTAAAAAAAAAAAAAAGGCAGGCGCGACTCGAGGCGCGCTTCGGTGGGCCCAAGGAACAGTCCCTAGGAGGGGACCTGCTCTGATTCCATGTGAGAATGAGAACGAGAATGAATGAACTATGAAATGAAGTGAGTACAAATATGAAACCCTAATTAGTTGTACCCCCTATGGGATACCCCACTATAGCCTACACAACAGCATAAGCTACAATGTTCTGACAGCGCAATCGTCCTATTCCGAGAAACATCGGTACGCAAGCAAACTCCCAGCATGGCGTGCCGCTGAGCACGATAGGAACTGTTAGTGGCGAGTGCAGGTGCTGTGTGGTGCTCGTCGGTAGGACGCGATGGGCTGGACTCGGACGTGCCGAACGACGGGGACGGGATGAGGGGAGGCGTGCGGCGCGAATTAGGAAAATGGCTTGCGGCGCGAGTGAAGGATGGGTTGCAAAGCGCGTGCCATGCATGACTCATGGCACCTCGGGACGTACATCGCAAAAAAGGGGGACTCATAAAGTTTCTGAAGAGATTCCTGGGGCTAACCCGATAGTTGGTTGCACAGGCCATACCTGAATGACACTAAAAAACATGCCCAATTGACACTTTGAAACTCCCGAAAATTGGTGGATCAATCTTAGCCGCACATCTCAAATTCAACAAGAGCTACCCTTCCGTAACTTCGAGTGTGAAATGCCTGCGCCTCGGACACATGTAATGCCCGTATTTGATGTGCCCAAGTTTCTTCCCCGTAACTTTGAATGTTCAGTCTCTTCACCTCGCATACGTGTAATGCGCGTACTTGCGGGGTCAGTTCACGAGCTCGCGATATAACTGGTGGATTTCGCCAGGTGTTAGCAAGGCACGGGTGAATAAAAGAAAATAAGATTGGGTAGCGATGTTGTGCTAGCGAAACGGAGACACGTTACTGGTTACTCATTTGCTTCATTCGTACGGAATTCATTTCATGTAACAAACATGCGGTTACAATGTAACAGGTTACAAAAGAAACTTGCCAAAAACCTGGAACATATATTTAAAGAAAACATATACTGTCCATAAAATTAGACATGGTAATGACGCTTTTAACATCGAAAATGAACTCCTCACTCAACCAAATATTGAATATTTCGTAATTATTAAAATATTACAAGGAATAAAAACATTGGACATTTAACATGCATTTTCTAATATCATGGAAAGAGTGCCTTAACAAAATCCGCGGGAGCTATCGGGAATAACATGGCATCTTGACAAGGCGCTGCACAACAGGAACGATAACCGTGAGTGAGATGACAAAAAAAGACAAACAATAGTAGGCTTACGTGCAGTTCGAGAGGACTAGACCGCGTTGACAGTCGCTGAGCAGATAAGAATGACCTGAAAAACAACGAATGTAAACCAAACAAGGCATGCTGAGCTCACTGAAATGACTTCTACATTTTCTACCAGAGCCATGAACGAAAGCAACTCGGACATGCACACATCTAGCTGCCTGGGAGCACGTCCATTTCCGATGCAAGGCGCTTCGTGAGAATTGCAAACCTGTAAACGCAAAAAAGAAAACGGGTAAATAAGGAAATGGGACGCTTTTGAATGGTGAAGACTAAGAACTAACATCGTTGTCGGCGGGAACTGAGACCTAACCATGCATATCAGTCTGAAGTACGGTGAAACGACGAAAGCTAAAAACACCTACGAAGAAGGGCTTACGGTAAGAAGCGCAGTCGCACCTGAAGTCGAGAAAACTAACCCGTTGGGTAAGGCGAAGTCGGAATTGGAGACGAGCGCAGACATACCGATAGAGCAGAAGCAAGTGATTACTGAATGGACGAGGTAAGATGGGATAATTTGAGGGCGAGGGAGGAAGATGGGAGAGAGGGAACAGAGAAGATTACTGGGGGTGTGATGTTGAATTATATACCTTATAACTGTCTACAGCTTGCTAGTGTATTAGTTAGCTATTAGAATCAACCGTTGGTGGTGCACCCTATCCCTTTGCTCTTGCCTACTTGTACTTCCAACTCTATAGTGAACCCCTCTTCTTTGCTCAACCTTCTCGACATTCATGCAAGCCCCCATACCCTAGTCTCCTAAGTCCTCTCCTAATCTAACATGGTATTGAGCTACTAAGCTCCTCGGACCTAAATGGGCCCACCCGTTCATTCTCTCATGGCTTCCCCGTCGCGCCTCTCTCGTTTCGCCCCCCGTCGCGCGTCAGTCTCTGAACCTGTCGCGACGGTCGCAACGGTCATGGCGGCGAACTGTGCGTGCCCCCCCGTCACGCTCACCGCGGACCCCCATCGCGGCTCCCTGCCGCGCCTCTAGTGCGGCATCCCGTCGCGCCCTGCGCGACCTCTGTCGCGGCTCCCCGTTCCCCCCACCCATGCTCCCGCCAGCGCCAACCGCGCTAGCGACTGCTGCCGTGTTAGCGCGAGGTGGTGGGGGTGGCGGCCAGTGGGGAGACACGGGGGTGGAGGTGGAGGTGGCGGGCTGTGGGGGGGAGGGTAAGGGGGTGGCGAGAAGGATTCTGCAAACTCAACCGCCGCCCCTCTCCCCCCCTCTCTCCCTTCCGCGGATGCAGCCGTGGGGGGGAAGGGTGAGTGGGTGGCGGGAGGGGGAGGGTGAAGGGGTGACGAGCATACCCAGAGCCGCCGCCAATCATCCTCCTCCTCTCCTCTCCTCTCCTCTCCTCCTCTCCTCTCCTCCAGCCGCCTCCTCCTCTCTCCTCTCCTCTCCTCCAGCCGCATCTCCTCCTCCTCTCCTCTCCTCCAGCCGCATCTCCTCCTCCTCTCCTCTCCTCCAGCCGCATCTCCTCCTCCTATCTCCTCTCTTCCAGCCGCCTCTCCTCTGCTCTCCTCCTGTGCACCACCAGCAGCTTCCTCCTCCTCACCAACAGTTGTGTTTGCTCGTAGATGGCGAGCGACCAGCATCCTTCGCCCTCCGGCTATCCCAGCCCTCCTCCGCGCTCTCCGCGCCCTCCTCCGTTCTGGCTTTCACAGGTGCTGCCGGTCAGCCACCGCTGTTTCTGTGCCTATCCCAGCTACAGCAACCACTCTCCAGGCGACCTGGTGCCAGACACCACTAGCTAAAGCCGTAAGCAGTTACGGGGGTGTGTTGAATTATATATCTTATAACTGTCTACAGCTTGCTAGTGTATTAGTTAGCTATTAGAATCAACCGTTGGTGGTGCACCCTATCCCTTTGCTCTTGCCTACTTGTACTTCCAACTCTATAGTGAACCCCTCTTCTTTGCTCAACCTTCTCGACATTCATGCAAGCCCCCATACCCTAGTCTCCTAAGTCCTCTCCTAATCTAACATGTGACTCTCCAGGAAAGTGGGAGAGGGAGGGGAGCGTGAGGTAGGCTTGGCCTGTCAGGGAAGAAGAAAAAAAAACAAAAAGTCGGCGACGAAAACTTTTAACTGTCATCACTGTATGTGACACACAACTTACAAAAACGCAGGACAAGTCGATTACGAAACGGGCAGTAGATAACATTTCAAGTTCAACAATTTGTCTGAACCACACATACCACAACTCCACCCAGGCAGCAGTTCACGCACCGCAAGGAAGGTGATGTGTTGGGCGCATCCAGCGTGGCTCTGGTAACCTTACGTGGCAGGAGTTGTGCCATCGCAGATGGCACAATGTTGCCCGATTCGTTGAAATCAGTGCCCCGTGTGCATTGGCAGACCTAATGGTTCCTTCAACTGCCAGCGCAGCTGGCAGTCGAGTGAACCTAGTCACACAAACAATGGAGGGATACAGAAATGAACCTAGTCGCACCGGCGAACCGCGCTGCTGCCAGCGCGGCAGTTTGAACAGCACCGCGCTGCTGCCAGCGCGCGCGACAAATGTGGTACGGAACAGCATGGAAGTTTCTCGAACCAACTGCAAACATTCAAGACGAGGACCAACCCACTAACTTCACAAGTTCTCTTCGAGACCCAATTTAGACAGTCAAAACTGAAATAATAAGAATGTCACAAATGATAACAAATATAGGCAATATCTGATCGTGGGCGACAACAAGCCTATGCATGGTGAGATTTAAGCATGCCTGGTTCATAGTTTTGTTACAGTACATCTACAATAGAGTTACATCAGAAAACATATAATTTGAAACGTCATATTTGAAAGATATGATTATCCATGCACTTCATCGGGCATAAAATGGAGTAAATACGCACCTTTACGTTTGAAAAAAAGATTTAATGCACTGATATTGTACTGCTTATACCATGTTTTACAATATTTATTAAATATATTTATATTATGCTGGACAGTTTTGGTGTCATTTGCAGCATCTCGTAGTAAGGTGTGGTGTTTTAAACAATTGAGCAGGCAAAACAGTGCAAGGATAAGTCCGTGCGATACGCTGTGCTGTCTTGACACCTGTCTGTCATTTTCAGCAGGCTTTCACTTGATCAAACATTCAATTAGTACATTGTGAGGGTGCTTGACATATTTTGTGCCATCGCAGCCTCTCGTAGGAAAATATGGTGATTCAAACAACTGAGCATAGAAAACTGTGCAATAATAGGCCTGTGCGACACGTTGTGCTGTCGCGACATCTGTTTGTCATTTCAAATGAGGTTTCTCTCGATCAAACATTCATTTACTATACTGTGAGGATGCTTGACAGGTTTGGTGCCATTCTCAGCATATGGTAGGAAAATTTGGTGTTTCAAACAACTGAGCAGAGAATACTGTGCAAGAATAGGCCTGTGCGACACGCTGTGCTGCCTCGACATCTGTTTGTCATTTTAAACGAGGTTTCTCTTGATCAAACATTCATATACTATATTGCGAAGATGCTTGATATGTTTGGTGCCATTCGCAGCATCTGGTAGGGAAATATGATGTTTGAAACAACTGAGCAAAGAAAACTGTGCAAGGATAGGCCTATGCGACACGCTGTGCTGCCTCGACATCTGTTTGTCATTTTAAACGAGGTTTCTCTTGATCAAGCATTCATTTACTATATTACGAAGATGCTTGACAGGTTTGGTGCCATTCGCAGCATCTGGTAGGAAAATATGGTGTTTCAAACAACTGAGCAGAGAAATCTGTGCAAGGATAGGCCTGTGCGATACGCTGTGCTGTCTCGACATCTGTTTGTCATTTTAAACGAGGCTTCTCTTGATCAAACATTCATTTACTATATTGCGAAGATGCTTGATAGGTTTGGTGCCATTCGCAGCATCTGCTAGGGAAATATGGTGTTTGAAACAACTGTGCAGAGAAAACTGTGCAAGGATAGGCCTATGCGACACGCTGTGCTGCCTCGACATCTGTTTGTCATTTTAAACGAGGTTGTTATAGTCACAATAGGCTTGAATGTGCCTAAAACGAAAGATAGAAAGCACAGAAGGATTTCTGCACAGCGGCTTCAAACGTTGATAGCGTTCTGCTCACAGCTGCAAATGACTTGATTCAAATTGGATCTGGAGCGTCTTCACGTCGTCTACAATTAGCAATTTAGATTTCACGATTTGATAAAGAATTGACGACACAGCGTAGGTTTGAACGAACGGTACTATGGCAGCCACTATAGTCTTAGAACACAAGATAGGAAGAGTTACGAGTTGGGAATGACTCCCAGCTCCTACAAACCCCAAGAGCCGAGGTACAGTGATGTGGAACAGTGCCACACTGTCCCCAACCACGAAGGGTCTCGAAACTACCCTTCACTAGGACCTACACCAAGTGAAATGTTACACTACACAAAGTAATGTAACTATCTTCAATATCTTGAGGTGTACCCTTTTGGCAAGCTTCGAAATCACTTGAGGCTTGACACCAAGGCTCGGGCTCTTCATCACAAACTCATCCTTGAGTTCTTGATGGGTCTGCTGCACACACCTGCGACACGCCGAACGTTCGACACAGGACAAAATAGAAACCGCGCACGACAAAGTAGAAACCGCGCGCGAGACACAAACGACCGCGTAACACGCGTCTAGCGATAACTCGCTATTGACTCGACACACACACTCGACATCATGACTCAACATTCACACACAATTATAAGCATGAAATATATATTATCCCATGCCCTCATACTATTCCATACACACACACATTCACGCACACGGACAACAAGCCGAGTGCAAACCGTAGGGTTGCACCAACAAACTCCCCCTCGGATTGTTGGCCTTAGGATATGTTGCTCTCTCAGTTCAGAGCCATCCCAGCCAGCTTGCAACACTTCCAATGCTGCTGCTCCACCAGCCTCTTGGTCATCATGTCAGCCGGCTGCCCCATGGTCTTCACGTAGCGCAACTCAACTTCACCCGCGGTTACCATGCTCCTCGTCCAATGCCACTTCACCCTCATGTGCTTCGTGAGTCCATGCAACACAGGGTTCTTAGCAAGAGCAATGGCACCCTGGCTGTCACAGTACAGTGGGGTAGGTCCTTGCTGCTCCTCCCCCAATTCAGCCAACAAACGCCGCTGCCACACAATCTCCCGTACGGCACGGAAGAGTGCCATGTACTCGGACTCCACCGAGCTCAAAGCTTGGTCAACCTGCTTCTTGCTCTCCCAAGCAGTTGGGCCTCCACCAACACAGCATATGAAGCCTCCCACACTTGTCATGTCCTCTGGTTCTGATGCATATGAAGCATCCGAGTAGGCGGTGAGGAACAAACGCCCGGGTTCAACACCATCCGCGCCCTTTTGGCGCCTTTGTGCCGCCGCCGAGTATTGCAGCCCAACGGTCGGTGTTTGGCCAAGATACTTGGCCACCCTCATTCCAGCTGCTACCTGCTCCTCATTAGGGCATTGCACAACCCTAGCCAGCTGCCCGGTAGCAAACGCGACGTCCGGTCGGGTGTTTACCGCCGCATACATGAGGCTGCCCACCAACGAGTGAAATCGGCGCCTCTCCTCTTCACCAACGCTCTCCTCCTCTGGTCCCTTCACACACTTGAACCCAGAGGGAAAGGGTGTAGCCACATGGCCTTCACTCTGCCCAAAGTTGGCAGCCAATGCCTCCAGGTACTTTCGTTGATGCACCCGCATGCACCGCTTCTCCACATCTCGTTCGATGTGGAGCCCAAGGTAGAAGCTCACGTCACCAAGGGCCTTGCACTTGAACTTGTCTTGAAGCTTCAGCATCACCTCCTTCACAAGGTCAGAAGAGGGTGAGAAAATGAGGATGTCATCCACATAAACCACCATGAAACTCCTCTGCTCCCCCTCGCCAAGCATGAACAAGGAGTGATCGGCCGTTGAGGGAGTGAAGCCGATCCCCTCCAACACTTCGCGCAGCTTCATGTACCATTGCCTAGGGGCCTGCTTCAGCCCATAGAGGGCCTTCTTCAGCTTCCACACTCTGCCACTACCATCATCAAACCCCTCTGGCTGCGCCATAAAAATCTCCTCCTCAAGGATGCCGTTAAGGAATGCCGTTACGATGTCCATTTGCTTTACTACCCATCCTTTGATGGCGGCTCCCGCGAATAGGGTTCGCAGCGTCGTCGGCTTCACCACAGGGGCAAACAGCTCCTTGAAGTCCACCTTCTCCTTCTGCTGGTACCCCTTGGCTACAAGCCTAGACTTGTAGCGCTCGATCTTGCCGTCGGCATCCGACTTGATTTTGAAGAGCCACTTGGACGTTATCGCCGTACGCCCCTCCGGTAGCTCCACCAATTCAAACGTGTCATTCTCCTCGATGCTCTTCAGCTCACTCTCCATGGCCTTCTTCCACTCCTCAGCATCACTACTCTCCAAAGCCTCCTTGAGAGTTGCTGGTTCTCCCGGCATCTCCACTGGAGAGAAGAACGCGAAGGCACACTCCTCGTAGTCACTCTCCTCGTCGTCTCCGACCATCATTGCCGCTCCGGCCAGGGCTGTCTTGCCCTGCTTTCCCGGCGCATCATAGGTCAGCCTATTAGGGGGTTGAACTCTCCTCTTCCCCCTTCCTTCCTCCTCAGCTGCAGGGACTTGAAGGCCTTGGCGTTGCTGCGGTGTGGCTCGAATCCGTGGAGCACTCGTAGTACGGGAAGGGAGTGACGGTGCACGCTCGCTCACTTGCTGCACCTCCTCCTCTTCTTCCTCTGCATCATTGGCCTCCTCTCCCCCATTCACAAGGGAGGATTGCCTTGTGGTTGTGCTGCCGCTGCTCAGCTCCAAAGGCAGCTCCACATGCTCCAAACCGGAACTCTTCACCTCCCCAAACCGCACGCCTATCTTCGCCTCATTCTCCGCCTTCCAATCCTTGTACATGAAGTTCTCCATGAACTTGCAGTCCCTGCTCACCAAGAACTTCTTGGTGAATGGGTCCCAAAGAAGCCATCCCTTGCTGTTTTGAGCCATGCCCAAGTGCACGGCCCACACCGCCTTGGCACCAAGCTTGTTGTGCCGAAGATGCTTAGGCACGAGCGCCATGCACATGCACCCGAACACCCGAAGCATATCCACCTTTGGCTTCCTTCCTAGCCACTCCACATAGGGCACCCATTTGTCTGCTCCCACATGAGTCAAGGCTCTGTTCTTGGCCACACACGCGCTCCGCACCGCATCAGGCCAGAAATAGTCGGGTAGCCCGGCTTCAATGAGCAACCCGCGTGCCGCCTCCGTGATTGTGCGGTTCGCTCGCTCGGCGATGCCGTTCATTGCAGGGGAGTATGGCATGGTGAGGGAGTGCCGAATACCATTCTTCTTCAGCCACAACCCAAACTCCTTGCTCAGGAACTCTCCCCCTCGATCGGTGCGGATTGACTTGACTAGACGGTCTTGTTGCCGCTCCACCATCGGGAACCAATCCGTCTTCAACGTTTCAGCCACGTCGCTCTTCTTGGCCAGCACGTACACCCAAGTCATGCGGGTGTAGACGTCGACAATGGTGAGAAAATACTCAGCTCCAGCAGCTCCAAGCTTCAGGGGGCCCACCACGTCCATCACCACCTCATCAAGCGGTGCCTTTGCCGTTGCCTCCGAACTAGGGAACGGAAACCGGGTGAACTTGGCTTGAATGCACGTCGGGCAGCCAAGCACCTCATCGGGCTCCCCCTTCACACGTATGCCAGCAACCATCTCATTCTTCACTAGCTGCTGCAAGATGGGCAGGGCCACATGCCCCATGCGCCGATGCAAGGTGAGCCAATCACACTCCCCCGTAGCCGAAGTTGGATTGGAGAATGCCGCGCTCGCAATAGCGCCCCACATACTCTCTCCGTAGTCCTCCTCCGCTGCTGCCTCTGGGTTCTCCTCACCCTTTTGCTGCTCCTTGGTTGCTGCACCACTCTCCTTAGGTTCACTGAACTTGCTGGTCCCTCCAGGTTTGCTCTTCTTGAGCTCATTCTCCTTAGCGCGACCGTTCGCGCCATCGTCGCTACCGACCGCTCCATCCTTGGTGCTGATGCTTGCTGCCACTTGCCTCTCCTTAGGCATAGGGACCACTGGGATCTGCCACATCTCGTTGTAGACATCCCTGTCCTCATGAAGGTCCCAAAAAATTCGATCGCCAAGCCTTGCGGTGTAGGTCTTGGCTCCCTTCGAGTTCGTGTCCATGCCGGCCTTTGCCAACCGCCGCACGGAAATCAGGTTTGCAGCAAGGCTGGGCACCCAAAGCACGTTCTTGAGGCCCACCATCTTCCCATCAGCACCCTTGAACATGGCCTTGCCCATGCCTTTCACCTCTGCTCGCTGCCCCAAAGCCGATGTGACATGCTTCACCGGTGACGGCTCGAGTTCGGTGAGCAAGTCCGGGCGAGGTGTCATGCTATAGGTAGCGCCACTATCAATCACCCAATAGTCCAGGGGGTGTAGGGTCACCTTCCCCACAACTGCTGGCTCCTCAAAGCCTTCATCCTTCTCTGGACCAGACGGTACTTGCGTCGACACGAAGTAGAATAGACCCGGGTATCGATCGTCGCTCGGGTCCTTGTCGTTGTCTCCGCTCTTCATGTTTGCAGCTCCGCCACCGCGACCGCCACGGCCTCCACGGCCTCGTCCTCTCCCTCCTCCTGCTCCTCTACCCTCTTGGCCTTGAGCAGGGGTCCAACCATCAGGGAGTTTGTAGCAGTCGCGCCACATGTGTCCGCTCTTGTGGCAATAGTGACACTCGCCGTCGAATCGGCCGCGACCGCGTCCGTAGCTCTTGTCGTCGCTGCCGTAACCGCCACTCCTGCGGCCTCCGCCAAAGTTGCTGCCACCAAACCTTCCTCCCCCTCGTCCTCTGCCTCTTCCTCGACCATATCCACGGCCGATGCTCGCTGCCACAGCGCCATCCGCACTCGCCAACTCACGGCTGCGGAAATCCTCTTGAAGGATAGCTCGCTTCACGTCTTCAAGCGAGAGGCGGGGCAAGAAGCGATTAAGGTTGATGATGAGCGAGGACCATGACTCTGGGAGTAAGGCCAGCAACTTGGTCTTTTTTTGGAGCTCACTGCAGTTCAAATCAGCTCCCTCAAGCCGCGTCAACAAGTCGAAGAATTTCTGCACCCCTTCTTCAACCGCTTCGTCTTCTTCAATTCGTAGTGCCGCCATTTGCCGTTCCAACACCACCGCTACCGCCGCTGTTGCAGGAGCATGTACACCCTTGAGAGCAGCCCATGCCTTTGGTCCTTTCTCTGGTTCACGCTGGAATGGCTTGATGTGACGGATCTGACTGCTCCCCAACGCTTGCCCAAGTAAGAGATAGCCTTGTGCGCTCTTCCGCACCCACGGGCTCTTCTCCGGGTCGTTCTCGGGGCGCTTCTCCGTTCCTTCCATCACCTCCAGCAGGTCATAGTGGTCAAAGATGTTCTCCATCTTGAAGGACCATTCAGCAAAGTTGTCACCGTTAAACTTGTCAAGCCCAAACACCCTAGGCTCATCCCTAGGTGGGCCAAGACTTGGTTGCATGGGCGCCATGGCTGAATCACGGGGTTGGCCTTGAGCTTGAGCTTCTCCACTGCCACCAGCACCTCTGCCACCCCTTTCCTCAGGTCCAGAAATTGTCGAAACTGCTCCAAGGGCCTCTGATACCACTTGTTATAGTCACAATAGGCTTGAATGTGCCTAAAACGAAAGATAGAGAGCACAGACGGATTTCTGCATAGCGGCTTCAAACGTTGATAGCGTTCTGCTCACAGCTGCAAATGACTTGATTCAAATTGGATCTGGAGCGTCTTCACGTCGTCTACAATTAGCAATTTAGATTGCACGATTTGATAAAGAATTGACGACACAGCGTCGGTTTGAACGAACGGTACTATGGCAGCCACTATAGTCTTAGAACACAAGATAGGAAGAGTTACGAGTTGGGAATGAATCCCAGCTCCTACAAACCCCAAGAGCCGAGGTACAGTGATGTGGAACAGTGCCACACTGTCCCCAACCACGAAGGGTCTCGAAACTACCCTTCACTAGGGCCTACACCAAGTGAAATGTTACACTACACAAAGTAATGTAACTATCTTCAATATCTTGAGGTGTACCCTTTTGGCAAGCTTCGAAATCACTTGAGGCTTGACACCAAGGCTCGGGCTCTTCATCACAAACTCATCCTTGAGTTCTTGATGGGTCTGCTGCACACACCTGCGACACGCCGAACGTTCGACACAGGACAAAATAGAAACCGCGCACGACAAAATAGAAACCGCGCGCGAGACACAAACGACCGCGTAACACGCGTCTAGCGATAACTCGCTATTGACTCGACACACACACTCGACATCATGACTCAACATTCACACACAATTATAAGCATGAAATATATATTATCCCATGCCCTCATACTATTCCATACACACACACATTCACGCACACGGACAACAAGCCGAGTGCAAACCGTAGGGTTGCACCAACAAACTCCCCCTCGGATTGTTGGCCTTAGGATATGTTGCTCTCTCAGTTCAGAGCCATCCCAGCCAGCTTGCAACACTTCCAATGCTGCTGCTCCACCAGCCTCTTGGTCATCATGTCAGCCGGCTGCCCCGTGGTCTTCACGTAGCGCAACTCAACTTCACCCGCGGTTACCATGCTCCTCGTCCAATGCCACTTCACCCTCATGTGCTTCGTGAGTCCATGCAACACAGGGTTCTTAGCAAGAGCAATGGCACCCTGGCTGTCACAGTACAGTGGGGTAGGTCCTTGCTGCTCCTCCCCCAATTCAGCCAACAAACGCCGCTGCCACACAATCTCCCGTACGGCACGGAAGAGTGCCATGTACTCGGACTCCACCGAGCTCAAAGCTTGGTCAACCTGCTTCTTGCT
Organism: Closterium sp. Naga37s-1; assembly: GCA_947471745.1. Lineage (NCBI taxonomy): Eukaryota > Viridiplantae > Streptophyta > Zygnematophyceae > Desmidiales > Closteriaceae > Closterium > Closterium sp. Naga37s-1. Next base: position 389,136 of record CANJKZ010000314.1, on the reverse strand, counting down.
CTCCCAAGCAGTTGGGCCTCCACCAACACAGCATATGAAGCCTCCCACACTTGTCATGTCCTCTGGTTCTGATGCATATGAAGCATCCGAGTAGGCGGTGAGGAACAAACGCCCGGGTTCAACACCATCCGCGCCCTTTTGGCGCCTTTGTGCCGCCGCCGAGTATTGCAGCCCAACGGTCGGTGTTTGGCCAAGATACTTGGCCACCCTCATTCCAGCTGCTACCTGCTCCTCATTAGGGCATTGCACAACCCTAGCCAGCTGCCCGGTAGCAAACGCGACGTCCGGTCGGGTGTTTACCGCCGCATACATGAGGCTGCCCACCAACGAGTGAAATCGGCGCCTCTCCTCTTCACCAACGCTCTCCTCCTCTGGTCCCTTCACACACTTGAACCCAGAGGGAAAGGGTGTAGCCACATGGCCTTCACTCTGCCCAAAGTTGGCAGCCAATGCCTCCAGGTACTTTCGTTGATGCACCCGCATGCACCGCTTCTCCACATCTCGTTCGATGTGGAGCCCAAGGTAGAAGCTCACGTCACCAAGGGCCTTGCACTTGAACTTGTCTTGAAGCTTCAGCATCACCTCCTTCACAAGGTCTGAAGAGGGTGAGAAAATGAGGATGTCATCCACATAAACCACCATGAAACTCCTCTGCTCCCCCTCGCCAAGCATGAACAAGGAGTGATCGGCCGTTGAGGGAGTGAAGCCGATCCCCTCCAACACTTCGCGCAGCTTCATGTACCATTGCCTAGGGGCCTGCTTCAGCCCATAGAGGGCCTTCTTCAGCTTCCACACTCTGCCACTACCATCATCAAACCCCTCTGGCTGCGCCATAAAAATCTCCTCCTCAAGGATGCCGTTAAGGAATGCCGTTACGATGTCCATTTGCTTTACTACCCATCCTTTGATGGCGGCTCCCGCGAATAGGGTTCGCAGCGTCGTCGGCTTCACCACAGGGGCAAACAGCTCCTTGAAGTCCACCTTCTCCTTCTGCTGGTACCCCTTGGCTACAAGCCTAGACTTGTAGCGCTCGATCTTGCCGTCGGCATCCGACTTGATTTTGAAGAGCCACTTGGACGTTATCGCCGTACGCCCCTCCGGTAGCTCCACCAATTCAAACGTGTCATTCTCCTCGATGCTCTTCAGCTCACTCTCCATGGCCTTCTTCCACTCCTCAGCATCACTACTCTCCAAAGCCTCCTTGAGAGTTGCTGGTTCTCCCGGCATCTCCACTGGAGAGAAGAACGCGAAGGCACACTCCTCGTAGTCACTCTCCTCGTCGTCTCCGACCATCATTGCCGCTCCGGCCAGGGCTGTCTTGCCCTGCTTTCCCGGCGCATCATAGGTCAGCCTATTAGGGGGTTGAACTCTCCTCTTCCCCCTTCCTTCCTCCTCAGCTGCAGGGACTTGAAGGCCGTGGCGTTGCTGCGGTGTGGCTCGAATCCGTGGAGCACTCGTAGTACGGGAAGGGAGTGACGGTGCACGCTCGCTCACTTGCTGCACCTCCTCCTCTTCTTCCTCTGCATCATTGACCTCCTCTCCCCCATTCACAAGGGAGGATTGCCTTGTGGTTGTGCTGCCGCTGCTCATCTCCAAAGGCAGCTCCACATGCTCCAAACCGGAACTCTTCACCTCCCCAAACCGCACGCCTATCTTCGCCTCATTCTCCGCCTTCCAATCCTTGTACATGAAGTTCTCCATGAACTTGCAGTCCCTGCTCACCAAGAACTTCTTGGTGAATGGGTCCCAAATAAGCCATCCCTTGCTGTTTTGAGCCATGCCCAAGTGCACGGCCCACACCGCCTTGGCACCAAGCTTGTTGTGCCGAAGATGCTTAGGCACGAGCGCCATGCACATGCACCTGAACACCCGAAGCATATCCACCTTTGGCTTCCTTCCTAGCCACTCCACATAGGGCACCCATTTGTCTGCTCCCACATGAGTCAAGGCTCTGTTCTTGGCCACACACGCGCTCCGCACCGCATCAGGCCAGAAATAGTCGGGTAGCCCGGCTTCAATGAGCAACCCGCGTGCCGCCTCCGTGATTGTGCGGTTCGCTCGCTCGGCGATGCCGTTCATTGCAGGGGAGTATGGCATGGTGAGGGAGTGCCGAATACCATTCTTCTTCAGCCACAACCCAAACTCCTTGCTCAGGAACTCTCCCCCTCGATCGGTGCGGATTGACTTGACTAGACGGTCTTGTTGCCGCTCCACCATCGGGAACCAATCTGTCTTCAACGTTTCAGCCACGTCGCTCTTCTTGGCCAGCACGTACACCCAAGTCATGCGGGTGTAGACGTCGACAATGGTGAGAAAATACTCAGCTCCAGCAGCTCCAAGCTTCACGGGGCCCACCACGTCCATCACCGCCTCATCAAGCGGTGCCTTTGCCGTTGCCTCCGAACTAGGGAACGGAAACCGGGTGAACTTGGCTTGAATGCACGTCGGGCAGCCAAGCACCTCATCGGGCTCCCCCTTCACACGTATGCCAGCAACCATCTCATTCTTCACTAGCTGCTGCAAGATGGGCAGGGCCACATGCCCCATGCGCCGATGCAAGGTGAGCCAATCACACTCCCCCGTAGCCGAAGTTGGATTGGAGAATGCCGCGCTCGCAATAGCGCCCCACATACTCTCTCCGTAGTCCTCCTCCGCTGCTGCCTCTGGGTTCTCCTCACCCTTTTGCTGCTCCTTGGTTGCTGCACCACTCTCCTTAGGTTCACTGAACTTGCTGGTCCCTCCAGGTTTGCTCTTCTTGAGCTCATTCTCCTTAGCGCGACCGTTCGCGCCATCGTCGCTACCGACCGCTCCATCCTTGGTGCTGATGCTTGCTGCCACTTGCCTCTTCTTAGGCATAGGGACCACTGGGATCTGCCACATCTCGTTGTAGACATCCCTGTCCTCATGAAGGTCCCAAAGAATTCGATCGCCAAGCCTTGCGGTGTAGGTCTTGGCTCCCTTCGAGTTCGTGTCCATGCCGGCCTTTGCCAACCGCCGCACGGAAATCAGGTTTGCAGCAAGGCTGGGCACCCAAAGCACGTTCTTGAGGCCCACCATCTTCCCATCAGCACCCTTGAACATGGCCTTGCCCATGCCTTTCACCTCTGCTCGCTGCCCCAAAGCCGATGTGACATGCTTCACCGGTGACGGCTCGAGTTCGGTGAGCAAGTCCGGGCGAGGTGTCATGCTATAGGTAGCGCCACTATCAATCACCCAATAGTCCAGGGGGTGTAGGGTCACCTTCCCCACAACTGCTGGCTCCTCAAAGCCTTCATCCTTCTCTGGACCAGATGGTACTTGCGTCGACACGAAGTAGAATAGACCCGGGTATCGATCGTCGCTCGGGTCCTTGTCGTTGTCTCCGCTCTTCATGTTTGCAGCTCCGCCACCGCGACCGCCACGGCCTCCACGGCCTCGTCCTCTCCCTCCTCCTGCTCCTCTACCCTCTTGGCCTTGAGCAGGGGTCCAACCATCAGGGAGTTTGTAGCAGTCGCGCCACATGTGTCCGCTCTTGTGGCAATAGTGACACTCGCCGTCGAATCGGCCGCGACCGCGTCCGTAGCTCTTGTCGTCGCTGCCGTAACCGCCACTCCTGCGGCCTCCGCCGAAGTTGCTGCCACCAAACCTTCCTCCCCCTCGTCCTCTGCCTCTTCCTCAACCATATCCACGGCCGATGCTCGCTGCCCCAGCGCCATCCGCACTCGCCAACTCACGGCGGCGGAAATCCTCTTGAAGGATAGCTCGCTTCACGTCTTCAAGCGAGAGGCGGGGCAAGTCGCGATTAAGGTTGATGATGAGCGAGGACCATGACTCTGGGAGTAAGGCCAGCAACTTGGTCTTTTTTTGGAGCTCACTGTAGTTCAAATCAGCTCCCTCAAGCCGCGTCAACAAGTCGAAGAATTTCTGCACCCCTTCTTCAACCGCTTCGTCTTCTTCAATTCGTAGTGCCGCCATTTGCCGTTCCAACACCACCGCTACCGCCGCTGTTGCAGGAGCATGTACACCCTTGAGAGCAGCCCATGCCTTTGGTCCTTTCTCTGGTTCACGCTGGAATGGCTTGATGTGACGGATCTGACTGCTCCCCAACGCTTGCCCAAGTAAGAGATAGCCTTGTGCGCTCTTCCGCACCCACGGGCTCTTCTCCGGGTCGTTCTCGGGGCGCTTCTCCGTTCCTTCCATCACCTCCAGCAGGTCATAGTGGTCAAAGATGTTCTCCATCTTGAAGGACCATTCAGCAAAGTTGTCACCGTTAAACTTGTCAAGCCCAAACACCCTAGGCTCATCCCTAGGTGGGCCAAGACTTGGTTGCATGGGCGCCATGGCTGAATCACGGGGTTGGCCTTGAGCTTGAGCTTCTCCACTGCCACCAGCACCTCTGCCACCCCTTTCCTCAGGTCCAGACATTGTCTAAACTGCTCCAAGGGCCTCTGATACCACTTGTTATAGTCACAATAGGCTTGAATGTGCCTAAAACGAAAGATAGAGAGCATAGACGGATTTCTGCACAGCGGCTTCAAACGTTGATAGCGTTCTGCTCACAGCTGCAAATGACTTGATTCAAATTGGATCTGGAGCGTCTTCACGTCGTCTACAATTAGCAATTTAGATTGCACGATTTGATAAAGAATTGACGACACAGCGTCGGTTTGAACGAACGGTACTATGGCAGCCACTATAGTCTTAGAACACAAGATAGGAAGAGTTACGAGTTGGGAATGAATCCCAGCTCCTACAAACCCCAAGAGCCGAGGTACAGTGATGTGGAACAGTGCCACACTGTCCCCAACCACGAAGGGTCTCGAAACTACCCTTCACTAGGGCCTACACCAAGTGAAATGTTACACTACACAAAGTAATGTAACTATCTTCAATATCTTGAGGTGTACCCTTTTGGCAAGCTTCGAAATCACTTGAGGCTTGACACCAAGGCTCGGGCTCTTCATCACAAACTCATCCTTGAGTTCTTGATGGGTCTGCTGCACACACCTGCGACACGCCGAACGTTCGACACAGGACAAAATAGAAACCGCGCACGACAAAATAGAAACCGCGCGCGAGACACAAACGACCGCGTAACACGCGTCTAGCGATAACTCGCTATTGACTCGACACACACACTCGACACCATGACTCAACATTCACACACAATTATAAGCATGAAATATATATTATCCCATGCCCTCATACCATTCCATACACACACACATTCACGCACACGGACAACAAGCCGAGTGCAAACCGTAGGGTTGCACCAACAGAGGTTTCTCTTGATCAAGCATTCATTTACTATATTACGAAGATGCTTGACAGGTTTGGTGCCATTCGCAGCATCTGGTAGGAAAATATGGTGTTTCAAACAACTGAGCAGAGAAATCTGTGCAAGATAGGCCTGTGCGACACGCTGTGCTGTCTCGACATCTGTTTGTCATTTTAAACGAGGCTTCTCTTGATCAAACATTCATTTACTATATTGCGAAGATGCTTGATAGGTTTGGTGCCATTCGCAGCATCTGGTAGGGAAATATGGTGTTTGAAACAACTGAGCAGAGAAAACTGTGCAAGGATAGGCCTATGCGACACGCTGTGCTGCCTCGACATCTGTTTGTCATTTTAAACGAGGTTTCTCTTGATCAAGCATTCATTTACTATATTACGAAGATGCTTGACAGGTTTGGTGCCATTCGCAGCATCTGGTAGGAAAATATGGTGTTTCAAACAACTGAGCAGAGAAATCTGTGCAAGGATAGGCCTGTGCGACACGCTGTGCTGTCTCGACATCTGTTTGTCATTTTAAACGAGGCTTCTCTTGATCAAACATTCATTTACTATATTGCGAAGATGCTTGATAGGTTTGGTGCCATTCGCAGCATCTGGTAGGGAAATATGGTGTTTGAAACAATTGAGCAGAGAAAACTGTGCAAGGATAGGCCTATGCGACACGCTGTGCTGCCTCGACATCTGTTTGTCATTTTAAACGAGGTTTCTCTTGATCAAACATTCATTTACTATATTACGAAGATGATTGACAGGTTTGGTGCCATTCGCAGCATCTGGTAGGAAAATATGGTGATTCAAACAACTGAGTAGAGAAAACAGTGCAAGGATTGGCCTGTGCGACACGTTGTGCTGTCACAACATCTGTTTGTCATTTTAAACGAGGCTTTTCTTGATCAAACATTCATTTACTATATTGTGAGGATGCTTGACAGGTTTGGTGCCATTCGCAGCATCTGGTAGGAAAATATGGTGTTTCAAACAACTAAGCAGAGAAAACTGTGCAAGCATAGGCCCGTGCGACATGCTGTGCTGTCTCGACATCTGTTTGTCATTTTAAACGAGGTTTTTCTTGATCAAACATTCATATACTATATTGCGAAGATGCTTGACAGGTTTGGTGCCATTCGCAGCATCCGGTAGGAATATATGATGTTTTATACTACTGAGCAGAGAAAACAGTGCAACATGAAGCACGCCAAATTGCAATACAACCTTAGAGATTACTAAAAAAATGTCGAAACTCAAGTTTTGAGGTCACAATACTTCATTGCATCTATTAAGAAGAATGTACGGTATGGGAAAAAAGAACATATGTAACCATAGTAGGAGAAATCATGCTAACAATATTTTTCAGCCTCCAACTATTTCATTTGTTCATAGCATGTTTCATCATTTCACAGCCTAAGCGATTATCATTTTGCTTTTGTAGTACTACAAGAGTCAGAGCTTTGAAGTGAATAAGGAACTTGCATTGTTTTTCAGAGCATTGTTTCAATGGTCCTTATACAGATATCGAAATTGGATCTAACACAGTTGCGAACCAGCCACTGTAGCCAAAGCGATTGGCGAAATCTTACCCAACAGTAACTTCGAACTGAGAACCAATCACGGGTGCGAAGCCATTGGCGCCCAACAAACCAGGTAACCTTGGGCAACTTTCCCGAAGCGCTCATCGCCAAACTTACTCTCTCGTAACTGAGCCGTAAGTCGTACCCAAGTAACCTTTCGGAACCCTAAAAACTTCATGCCCAACCAGCCACGCCTTTTTTGGGATGTAGCATGCCTCCCTCGATCATCCTCCTCTCTCCTCCTCTCCCGCTTTTCCCTCGCTTTGCCCTCTGAGGTGGAAGCCAGCATCTAGTTTCTTTTTTTCCATTCCGCCGATTACCCCTGCCCTGCCAGCATCTCCGTTTCCTCTTGAGGCGTTGTGGTGGTTCTTTCTCAAAGCCTTTTTTCTCGCCTGGCTGCGGTGCTTTGTCAACCTCACTGCTGCGAAGTTCCTGCTGCTACTGCCTCTCTCCCCGCACGCCCTTGTGCCTCGCCAGTGGAGCTCATCTGCCTGCCTGCTGAGAAGCGCCAGGCTCCCACTGGTGCTATCTGTCGCTCTTTCTGTGCTCCCCTTCGCCACAGGCTACATTAAGTCATCTGCCCGCCTGCTGAGAAGTGCCTGGCTCCATCTGCTGCTATCTGTCGCTCTTCCTGTGCTCCAATTCGCCACGGGCCACATTAATGTCAAACATTATATGTTTATATTGTACTAGGCTGTAGTGGGTTCAGCCTTAGGGGGTACAGTATTTCTCTCGACATTCTACTTGTACCCCTCACCTTTGACCTAATGCCATCATTCCTTTCTTAGTTTCTTCACATGGTATAGAGCAAGAACGTTTCCTAGGGCCCACCACTAAAGCGAATTTTTTTTTTCCTGCCCGGAGCGCGCTTCGCTCCTGCCCGAGTCGCGCCCCGTGTGCCCTCCCTACCGTCGCGCCCTCCCACGGCCCCTCAGGCCCCTTCGCGTCGCCCTTAGCGGCCCCTCTCACGGCCCCTCGCGCCGCCCTTACGGCCCCTCGCGCCGCCCTTACGGCCCCTCGCGCCGCCCTTACGGCCCTTTACGGCCCCTCGCGCCGCCCGTCGGCCCCCCGCGCCGCCCTTAGCGGCCCCTTACGGCCCCTCGCGCCGTCCCTTACGGCCCCTCACGCGGCCCCTTACGCCCCTTACGGCCCCTCCCGCGGCCCCTTACGGCCCCTCGCGCCGCCCTTAGCGGCCCCTTACGGCCCCTTACGACCCCTCGCTGCCCTCCGCGGCCCCTCGCGCCGCCCTTCACGGCCCGTCGCCGCCCTCCGCGGCCCCTCGCGCCGCCCTTCACGGCCTGTCGCCGCCCTTCGCGGCCCGCCGTCGCCGCCCCTACAGCAGCGGCCGCCGCCGTCCCTGCAGCAGCAGCCGCCGCCGTCCCTGCAGCGGAAGCCCAGCTGCCGCAGCCGTCGCACCCGGGCCTCCGCGGGTGTGCCGCCCCTCTGTTGCGGCCCCGTCCCTCCCTTCTTTGCGGCCTCCGCCTGCTTCAGCCGCCGAGGTGGACCTGCGGCAGCCGCCGCCGCCGTACCTGCAGCAACTGCCGCAGCCGACCCTGCAGCAGCTGCCGCCGCCGACCCTGCAGCAGCTGCCGCCGCCGTGCCTGCAGCAGCTGCTGCTGCTGAGCCTGCCGCAGCTGACGCCGCCGGACCTGCAGCAGCTACCGCCGCCGGACCTGCCGCAGCTGCCGCCGCCGATCCTACAGCGGCGGACGCCGCCGGACCTGCCCCAGCTGCCGCTGCTGCAGAAGGTGCTGCCGCCGCTGCTGTCACTGCAGCCGAGTCGCGGCCCTGCTCTGCCGCCTCGCTGCACCCCGGCCCGCCCCTGGTAAGCACTCACCGAGCCGCGCCGCCCTGCCGCACAGTCTAGCCGTGTCGCACTACTACTGCTGTCGCTAGCCTACTGCTGCTGCTGTCATGGCTACTCCCAACGTGCTTACCTTTGATGCTGAGGGTCGGGCGATCGATTTCGATGTCTGGATAGATGATCTGCAGCTTTTTCTGCAGTGCGATAGCAAGCACGACCTCTCCCTGTTCGATTTCACTTCTGGTGCCTCTACTGCCCCTGCTGCCGATGCTGACAGTACTGTTCGCTCACAGTGGACCACACGCGATGCTGCTGCCCGTCTTGCTGTGCGTAGTCACCTGCCGTCCACTGAGCGCGCGCACTTTAGCCAGTTCAAGACTGCTAAGACCCTGTACGACGCTGTAGTTGCCCGCTATTCCTCCCCTGCCACTGCTGCTCTTAGCTGCCTCATGCTGCCATACCTGTTCCCTGACCTCGCTGCCTTTGCCACAGTCGCTGACCTCATTACGCACCTCCGCACTAGTGATACCCGCTACCGCGCTGCGCTTCCTGCTGACTTCTGCGCCAAAACCCCCCCCCCATGTACATCACCCTCTACTACCTGGTCACCCGGCTCCCTGACACGCTTCGCTCGGTCAGGGACCACTTCCTCTCCCTTTGCCCCACCACACTCACTGTTGACCTCCTCGAGGAGCGCCTCCTCGCAGCGGAAAAGAGCATTACCGCTGTGGGTGCCTCTCGTGGTGACGCTCGTACCCCTTTCTTTGAGGGGTGCTCCCCTGTTCCCCTTTTGCCCTCTGTTGCCTCTGCTGCTGCTGTCGACCTCGTTGGCACTGAGTCGGTCGCCGCTGCGTCTGCTCCTAGTGGGAGGCGCCGCACCAGCAAGGGCAAGGGGGGCAAGGGTACGGGAGGGGCGGGCGGGGGCGGCGGTGGTGGCGGTGGGGGCGGCGGGGGAGGTGGGGGTGGGAGTGGTGGGGGGCGTGGGGGCGGCGGTGGTGGCGGTGGAGGTGGAGGCGGCGGTGGAGGCGGTGGGGGTGGAGGAGGCGGAGGCGGCAGTGGAGGTGGAGGCGGCGGAGGCGGTGGGGGTGGAGCTGGTCGGGGTGGTGGTCAGCACCAGCAGCAGCAGCAGCAGCGCTCTCGTGAGACCCCGTCGTCCCAGCAGCTTCGTGAGTGGTACGCTGCGCGCCAGCGCCCTGGGGGTCCTGGTCCCTGTGCCTACGTCCTGCGTACGGGTGACCGCACTGGGGAGCCGTGCGGCGGCCCGCACACCACCCAGCGCTGCTTTGGCCGCCTGACGGACGCCTGGCGTATCCAGTTCCCTCACGCCACTGAGATCCCCCGCTGGGGTGACTTGCTTAGGTCGGGTGTAGCTATCTTTGATCTTGACTTTGATGCTATCCTTGCTGCGATGTATGCTATCTCTGATAGTGCTGAGGGTGACTGTTACCTGTGTGTTCCGCCTGACCCGGGCATTGAGGCCGCTGCTCTAGGTGCTAGTGGGTCTGCTCCCCCAGGTGCTGGTGAGGCCGCTGCTCTAGGTGCTAGTGCGTCTCCTGCTTCAGGTGCTGGTGAGTCTGCTCTCTCAGGTACCGTGTCGACTCAGGCCTTGCACACCTTCACCCTTGACTCGGGTGCTTCCCGGTCCTTCTTTCGAGACCGCACCACCCTCACGCCGCTTAGTCGGCCTGTTGCAGTCTCCCTGGCAGACCCCTCCGGGGGTCCTGTCCTTGCTCACTACTCCACTGTCCTACCGTGTCCGGCTGCCCCCTCTGGCTCCCTGTCGGGTCTCTACCTCCCCTCGTTCTCTACGAACTTGGTGAGTGGTGCTGACCTACAGGATGGGGGGGTTGACCAGTTCACTCCTGCGCGTCAGAGAGTGACTCACTGCACGTGTGCTCTGGCGGGACGTCACTTGGCCACGTTCACCCGCCAGCCGGGGTCGAGCCTGTACACACTCACTACTGAGTCTCCTCCGGTTCCTGCGTCCGGTCAGGTAGCTGCGTCGGGTCAGGTCTTTGCTGCGGCGTCCCGGTCTGGCCCTGAGTCTGCCCCCTGCTCGTGTCGCCTCCTGTCTCACCAGACTCTCCTCTGGCACCACCGCCTGGGTCACCCCTCCCTGCCCCGTCTTCGGGGCATGGCCTCCCGTGTCCTTGTCTCTGGTCTGCCCCGGTCCCTCCCTCCCCTTCCCCCGGGGCCTGCCCCTACCTGCGTTCCCTGCGTCGAGGGGCGGCAGCGCGCCGCTCCTCACTCCTCCGAGTTTCCGCCGACAGAGGCTCCACTGCAGACTCTTCACATGGACGTGTGGGGCCCCGCCCGCGTCCGTGGACAGGGTCACGAGCGTTACTTCCTCCTGGTGGTTGACGACTACTCGCGTTACACCGCAGTCTTCCCCTTGCGCACCAAGGGTGAGGTCACTGAGGTGTTGATCGACTGGATCCGCGCTGCTCGTCTCCAGCTCAGAGAGAGTTTCGGCTCGGACTTTCCTGTTCTGCGTCTGCACTCCGACCGAGGTGGAGAGTTTTCCTCCGACCTTCTGCGAGCCTTCTGCCATGCGAGGGGCATCCGCCAGACGTTCACGCTTCCGGCTTCTCCACAGCAACATGGGATTGCTGAGCGCCGCATTGGCATGGTCATGGACGTCGCTCGTACGTCCATGATCCATGCGGCTGCTCCCCATTTTCTGTGGCCGTTTGCGGTTCAGTACGCGGCGCAACAGATCAACCTTCAGCCCCGTGTCTCCTTGCCGGAGACCTCCCCCACCCTGCGGTGGACCGGGCAGGTTGGCGATGCGTCTGCGTTCCGTGTCTGGGGATCTCGGGCTTTCGTCCGAGACTTGTCTACGGACAAGCTGTCCTCCCGTGCTGTTCCCTGCGTCTTCCTTGGCTTCCCCCCTGACGCGCCTGGCTGGCAGTTTTACCACCCCACCTCGCGCCGTGTTCTGTCCTCCCAGGACGTCACGTTTGACGAGTCGGTGCCGTACTACCGTCTCTTCCCCTACCGCACTGCCCCCCTCCCCCCCCCGCCGCTCTTCCTTGCACCAGGTCCCCCCCCGGTAGACCCCCTCCCCCCTCAGGGTCCTGCCCCCTCAGGTGTGTCTCAGGTAGACGCAGTCGAGCCTGTAGAGGTAGCTGTTGACTCTGGTGCTGCTCGAGGTGCTGCGCCTGCGGGTGCCGGGTCTGGGGGTGCTGAGCCTGAGCGTGCGGAACCTGGGGGTGCTGGGACTGGGGGTGCTGAGACTGGGGGTGCTGAGTCTGGGGGTGCTGAGCCAGAGGTTGCTGAGTCTGGGGGTGCGGAGCCTGGGGGTGCTGAGCCTGGAGGTCCTTCGGGTGCTTCGCCTCGGCGGGAGCTCCTCTCTCCAGAGGAGTTGCGCGAGTGGTTTGCTCGGCGTTGGAGTCGTGCTGCTGGAGCTGGTGTCGCTACTGGTGCTGGAGGTTCTACTGCTGCTGGGGGTGCTGGAGCCTTGGGTCCCGGAGGTGCTCGTACTGGAGGTACTGGAGCTGCTGGGCCTGGTGGTTCTACTGGTGCTGGAGCTGCCGGGGGAGCTGGAGCTGGTGGTGCTGCTGGGGTCGGTGCTGCTGGGCGTACGGGAGCCGGTGCTGCTGAGTCCTCTGGTGGTCCTCCTGGCGCTGGTGCTGCCGGAGGTTCTGGAGCTGGAGGTTCTGGAGCTGGTGGTGCTGCTGCTGCCGGTGCTCCTGGGGCTGCTGGAGTTGGCGCCACTGGTGCTGCTGGAGGTGCTACTGGAGCTGGTGGTGCTGCTGGAGTTGGAGCTGCAGCTGAGGGTGCTGGTGCTGTCCCTGCTGCTTCTGGAGGTGCTACGCGGCCTCGACCGTACTTCATTCCCCTCCTTCAGCAGGTTCTTGGCCTTCCGCCTTCCTCTGGTCCTTCTCTTGCCTTAGAGTGTCCACAGCCAGTCCCCTCCGAGTCCCAGTTACAGCTAGCCTGTCCCCTGCCTGCCCCTTCTCCCTACGCTGGTCCTACTGGAGGTCTTGCTGAGCGTCGTGAGCCTGAGTCGCGTCCTACGTCGCCTGTTCGTGCTGTTCGCACCGGTCGCCGTGTTCCGCGTCAGCGTCCTCCTGCGGTCCCAGGCACGCACCAGATGGCACTGCGTCCTTCCACTGCTCCACAGCGTGTCCCTCTGCCGTCTCCTCCTGCGTCCTCTCTTCCGGCTCTTGCTGACCCGGCGTCTGACTCCCTGCGTGCTGCCAGTCCTACTGTCACGCGTCTCCTCGCCACTGCTGTCACTGACCCTTCTTTTGAGTCCACTGCTGCGTCTGCCCTAGTTGCTGAGCTTGTCGACTTCGCTGCTCGCTGTCGTCTAGACTACGCTGCTAGTCTCGTTGCTGAGTCTGAGTCTGTCTGTCCTCCGTCCGTCGGGGGTGAGTGTGCTCTTGGCACGGACGTCCTTGAGGACAGGCAGGAGGAGTTCCAGTGTTTTGCTGCTGCTTTACCCCATCTCGTGTCCATGCTGATTGCCCCTGAGGGAGACCCGGATGCACCAGACATCCCAACTCCGCGCTCTTACGCGGAGGCGATAGAGGGTCCCTACTCCTCTCAGTGGCAGTCAGCCATGGACGCAGAGATGGCTTCCTGGAAGTCCACAGGCACCTACGTTGACGAGGTTCCCCCACCTGGGGCGAACATCGTCAGTGGCATGTGGATCTACAGGGTGAAGCGGCCGCCGGGTTCTCCCCCTGTCTTCAAGGCGCGTTACGTGGCTCGAGGCTTCAGTCAGCGGCAGGGAGTTGACTACTTTCAGACCTTCTCCCCCACCCCGAAGATGACCACTCTTCGGGTGCTGCTGCACATAGCCGCTCAGCGCGACTACGAGCTTCACTCTCTTGACTTCAGCACTGCTTTCCTGCAGGGCAGCCTGCACGAGGAGATCTGGCTGCGCCGTCCTCCTGGCTTCACTGGGTCGTTTCCTCCTGGTACCCAGTGGAGCCTCCGGCGGCCAGTCTACGGTCTCCGCCAGGCTCCCCGTGAGTGGCACGACACACTGAGGACTACTCTAGCGGCTCTTGGGTTTGCTCCTTCTACTGCTGACCCGTCATTGTTTCTGCGCACCGACACCTCTCTGCCGCCGTTCTACATCCTCGTGTACGTCGACGACTTGGTCTTTGCTACTGCTGACACTGCTGGACTCGCCCACGTGAAGTCGGAGCTGCAGAAGAGACACACGTGCACAGACCTGGGTGAACTGCGCAGCTATCTTGGCTTGCAGATCACCCGGGACAGAGCACGCCGCACCATTACCCTGACTCAGTCACACATGGTGCAGCAGGTCCTTCAGCGCTTCCGCTTCACGTACTCCTCGCCTCAGGCCACTCCTCTGTCTACGCGTCACTCGCTCTCAGCTCTGCCTTCGGATGAGTCCGTAGAGCCGAGTGGCCCGTACCCAGAGCTTGTTGGCTGCCTCATGTACCTGATGACCTGCACACGTCCTGACCTCGCATACCCTCTTAGCATCTTGGCACGCTATGTTGCTCCTGGGAGACACCGACCAGAGCACATGGTTGCAGCGAAGAGGGTGTTGCGCTACTTGTGCAGTACGTCGGACATGGGGCTTGTGCTTGGAGGGCAGAGTCCAGTGGTCCTCACTGGTCACGCAGACGCTTCTTGGGCTGACGACCTGGCTACGCAGCGGTCGTCACAGGGTTACACCTTCAGCCTTGGTTCCGGCTCTGTTTCGTGGCGGTCTACCCGCTCGTCTTCTGTTCTTGGCTCCAGCTGTGAGGCCGAGATCTACGCAGGGGCCATGGCTGCACAAGAGTTACGCTGGCTCACCTACCTGCTGACCGACCTGGGAGAGCCGCCTCGTTCTCCTCCTGTTCTGTACGTAGACAACAAGGCCATGCTGGCCTTGTGTCGGGAGCACAGACTGGAGCACAGAACGAAGCTCATTGCTCTTCGCTACTTCCTTGCTCGTGAGCTGCAGCAGCGTGGTCAGCTGCGCCTTGCTTACGTGGCCTCTCAGGCCAACACTGCTGATATCTTTACCAAGGCACTTCAGCCTTGTGATCATCAGCGCTTTTGTACGATGTTAGGTCTTGTGCCTACTTGGCCTCACTTGCTCACCTCTTGACCTTGCTTGTACTATGATCTATATATACCTGCACTTGCTTGTTTACCTTTATATATATGATCCTGCATGTGAACTGGCCTTGTGGCCTTGAACCTGTGCTCGGAATGTGTGGTGACGTTGTGGTCCACCCTGAGCTTGCTTTACTTTGCTTGACTGGTCTTGTGACCGCTTGTCCTGGCTATCCCCCACTTCGCCTATGGGGGTGTGTCAAACATTATATGTTCATATTGTACTAGGCTGTAGTGGGTTCAGCCTTAGGGGGTACAGTATTTCTCTCGACATTCTACTTGTACCCCTCACCTTTGACCTAATGCCATCATTCCTTTCTTAGTTTCTTCACAATTAACTCATCTGTCTGTCTGCTCGGAAGCCTGGCTCTCAACGTTTCTCCATCTGAATCGCCTGGCACCTCCACACAAAAGGTGCGCACGTGCTGTTGTGTCAGTACTGCCCCACCGCTGTCTCTTTCCTTTCCTGTTTGTTGGTGCCCTGCCGCTGCTTCTCTTGTGCCCATGTATGTTGCCTTGCTTGCTTCTCATGTGTCTTGTTGCCCATGCTGCCCCACCGCCACACCTCTTCAGCTCTGCGTTCCCTTCCTCATTTTTCATATGTGTCTTGCCTGCTCCTTCCCTTCCGCCCTATTTTCATGTTTCCATTCGGTTCAGCTTGGCATTACAGTTTGATAATTCATTCATTCCATATTCATTCCAAGTCGGCCAACATTCTCCTCTTCACTTCGCTGCTGCTACTTCTGTCACCATATTTTCGTTTGTTTGCTCCTTTGCCTCCTTGCTTTCGTATTCAGCTCTTTGCTTTCGTCACATTGTCACCAGAATTCATGTATTCAAAGGAGTTCTTGCTACACGCAAGCGTATTGCCACACCGCTGTAATTTCACTGTATCTTTCTCCCACTTCTCCTGCGTCTCATCCCCATGCCTTATTCCACCCACAGCCGCTAGCTGCTCCGTTCCTTCTGCCACCAATGCGTGCTTCACGTTTCAGCCGCTCCTCCAGTCAAACGTTGCTCTGCTATCATCCCGTGAGGTGGGTATTATTGATTCCTTGGAGGCTGTTATGCTGCGGGTGGAGCGGGGCTGGTTTGTTGTGGGGCGGGGCTGGTATACCGTGGGGCATTGTCCTTCCCTTTTATCTTTCTCGCTTCATTCGCTCTCCACATGCGCCTCATCCATCCATCAACGAGTGTGTTCCGCTTTGGGTGCTCCAGCCAGTCCTTGTCATCCATTTCTTTGTTTGCCAATCACCTCAGTCATGGCATCTCTGCCCTCTTGGCGTCTTCTCTCTATTTTGACGTTCAGCATGTCCCACTTTCTTCTGCATGTTTCCCGTGCTGCTGCTGCTGCTGTTGCTGCTGCTGCTGCTGGTGCCTAAGCTGCTGCTACATGCATTTATTCATCCACCTCTCCCAAGATTCTATTTTCGTTTCCTTTATCCTCTTCCATCACCCTGCTCTGCTCGCTCGCCCTCCCAGTCCTTGCCCTGTCTACCCTTCGTCCGTTCATGCTTCATTCTTTTCCATCTAGCCTTTACACCCCTTACCTCGTCACCTCTCCTTGTTGCCTCTTCTCCTTGTCCAACCCTGCTGCCCTCTTCTCCTCATTACCCGCGTCCTCTTTGACGCACTTTCACTCCGCTTCTCCTCCTCCACTGCCCTGCTCACTCCTGCTTCCCCTCGATTGCTTTGGACTCATCCATGCGCCCTAGTCTCCCACTTCCAACCCTCGACGCCCTTCGATACACTTCTCAGTGCCATTTTGTTTCTTCCATCATGCCTTTCCTGGTATGCAGAGAGTGAAGGAGACTGATGATGGCGGGATCACACGAGTTGAAAGAGGCCATGGAGATGATGAGGGCACTTCGCGTGCAGTTGGAAGGGACAACGAGGGAGTTGGCCGCTGTGAAGGGGAAATTGGAGGTGGCTGAGAGGAGGCAAGTGACAGAGTTGAGGGAGATGCGAGGGCAGGTGGAGGAGAGGGAGGGGGAGCTGATTGCAGTGAAGGGGGTGCTGGCTCAACTGACGGATGTTGTGATGAAGTTGCGGGTTGATTTGAAAATCAGCCAAAGTGAAGGCGAGACAAAAGTAGCATGGGAGGTGGGTGTTGAATGAACATTTTTTCACTGCATGCATAGTTTCACAATGCTTGCATCGTTACATAAGGCATGCATTGCTTGCACGTTCCTGTCATCTTGATCATCTCTCCCCTTGTCATGTTTTCCCTCCGCCCATTTCCTCCAGGCAATCAAATCAGCATCAAAGAGATTTGATCTGAATTTGGCCGAACTCGACTGCATCTCCGATGCCATGCTCGCTCATGTGTCAACCATGACCAATCTGAAGATCATTTACATGTACTCTGCTTCGGGCTTCAGTGCGGAGGGCATCAAACACCTCTACAGACTGACAGGGCTGGAGTCACTTTATCTCACCAACACAGGCGCCTCAAACAGTGCCTTGGAAGGCATTGGGTCCTTGGTTAGTCTCAAATTCCTCTCTCTTGTGGGGACTAACGTGACGGATGCGGGTTTGCCGCACTTAACAGCTCTGTCCTCTCTCGAAAAGCTCTGGCTTTCTGGATGTGGGGGTGTGACGGATGCTGGTATGGTGCATGTGGGGAGGCTGACAGGACTTTGGGAGCTTTCTCTAAGTGGCACGGCGGTCACGAACGATGGGCTGCAGCAGCTGACTGCCCTGACCAATCTGATATCTCTCATGCCACCACAAGGGGGTCGTGTTTACGATGAGGATGTGCACAGGCGGTTAGGCAGGTAGAATGGTAAGGAGGTTCATAGCGTGGAAGGGAGGCAGATGAGATGAAGGCTGTGCTGTGCCGGTATAGTTCAGCGTATTATGTGAACATGTGCAATGTGCTCGCACTCATAACAGGTTTCAATGTATGTTTTGGCAGTACAACCAGGAATGGCTTTGTTGTCGAGGAGACAACACAAATAAAGTGATTTTTTGCTTGAAATATATAACAACCAACAGGGTACCGTAAAACTCAGGTTTTGCACTAGGGTGCAGTGATTTGCTATCGGACGCATAGTAGCTGGAATTTCTTGCTAAGGCATGATCCCACTGACAAGGGCAGAGGCAATGAAGGTAGTTCTGGTGTCTGCACGGATGAAGGCAGATGTCATGCATGCTACTGCTGTAGCCTTTACGTATCCCCTCATTCCCTCCTCCCATCTCATCCATACCCATCAAGAAGGACCGCTCACCCTACGGCAGTGTCTGGTGTGATGGGTGTAGGTAGCAACAAAGGTAGAGGAGATAGGCCACTGGAAGAGATCGATTGAGTCATAAACAGTGTTTTCTGCAGCAACGTAAACACTGCTGTCTTAATGTGCTGCCATATCTCACCACCACGAAAGCATGCAATTGCTTCAGAATGTCTTGTGCACTTGCTGGAACACGTACGTATCTTAGTTGCACTAGGAAGAGGCTAATATGCAACTGTATACCCTCACTGCAAACCTACAACCACGCAGTTTAAGCTGTTGTTGTGAGGCACCCCCACTGTGCCCCGCTGAGCTCAAGACTGTTACGCTGGGAGTAAGTGAAGCGCAAGCACAAGTATATGGCAGACATGAGAGTGCATGCCACTGGATGCAGATACAGAAGTAAATCAGAAACGGCCGTTAAGAGATGCGCATGCAGAAGGATGAGGAATAGGCCCCACCAGGCCTACGGATGCACCGACAGAAGAGATGACGGAGATGTAAGAGGGAAAGAGGTGGCAGGAGGTGCAGGGTGACAAGGGCTGAGAAATCATCTTGGGGTTGTTGTGTAAGGGAGAAGACAACCAGCCTCACCTCCCTCCTCATGGCGAGGTCATGACACTGCTAGGAGCAGCTGAGGGGAGATAGGGTCAGGGCATGGAAAGGAAGGGGTTGGGAGGGTGAAAGATGGTTCTTTCTCAAAGATGGTTGGAGTGCCTCTCTTGTGCCGCCATTAAGCAAACACCAAAGAGGGAGAGGTGGGACAGCGAGGTGGGGGAATAGGGGGTAGATATTGATATGGGACGAACAGGAAGGGAGTGGGGCATGGCCGGGAGGAGGGGAGGGGGGGAGGAGTGGGGAGATGGGTGACAGCAGATCAGGCAGTCGTGGTGTGGGTGATGTGGGAGGGAGGGAGAGGTGGTGTAATAGCTAAGGTGCTGCTACTTTGCTGGGATGGTTGGGAGCAGATGGGGGGGTGATTGTGGGCAGAGGAGGAGGACATGAGATGGGGTGGGACAGTTGGTTTGTTTGTGCACAGGTTGAATGGCGAGAAGGGGGAAGACAGATGAGAGATGGTGTGATGGGGTGAAGTGAAGGGTATGGCAGGATGGAGTTGTACATTTCCCAAGTTACACCTCTCTTGCCATCACCGCCGGTGTTAAAATATATATTGTGTAGCATGCCAACACATGTGACTGTACACCAATTGTGGTGTACAGTTGGGTTGGGACTACACCCAAGTTTGGGTGTAGTCTTGCACTTTGGGGTGCCAATCCACCCAATTGTGGTGGAGCCCCCAAATGCAACCCACTTGACTTATGGGGGCCTCACTTCCACAAGTGAGGTCACCTCAAGCCAAGTGGGCCTAGGGTTGCCTCACTTCTACAAAGTGTGGGCAACCCAACCCACTTCACCTATGGTTGCCTCACTTCCCCAAGTGAGGTCAACCCAACCTATGGTTAGGGTTATCCTTCCCCTCCAACACTTCCTTCCAACTATGTATGCTAGGATTCTCCTCTAATCCAATTACTTGTTCAATTCACAATCTTCACAGCCGGCACTGCTGCTGCAGCCGGCGTGGGGGGCTGAAGTGGGTCAGGTGGAATGCAGGAGGGAGAGTGGGGCATGGAGGGGGTAATTGAGGGAGAGCAGATTGTCATGGTGTAGCTGATGTGGGAGGAGAAAGGGGGGTGGCCTGAAGGCGCTGTGGCTATGAGGCTGCTTGGGGGCTGGTGGGGGAGCAGATGGGAGGGTGATGGCAGGCAAGGGAGGAGATGATGGGATGCGGGAGGACATTTGGTTTGTCTACAGAGTGAATGGCAAGGCAAGACAGCTGGATAAAAAACGGTTGTGAAGGGTTCAAGCGATGGTTGAAGTGGGGTGAATGGAGAAATTGGAGAAGTGGAATGGGAAAGGGAGAGATAAGGAAGGAGGGATTGGTAGAAGGGATACAAGATGGAAAGGGAGGTTCGAAGGTCCGGGGGAGGTGAATGGGGAAGGAAAGGAAGAAAAAGGAAGGGGGTGTTGGAAGGGGGTTGAAACGTTTCATGCGATGCCTGTTATGATCACCCAGGAGGGTGGTCGGTTCCTTCGCCTATTCACCTTATCTCTCTTCCCACTCACCATGCTGGTAGTACCATGACCTCTGTTTTAGCTGCATGTGTTTTTGAGGAGTGTGCAAGCTCCCATGCACCCGTGCTCCCACCTCCTTGCCTCACCTCAGCTGCCATTCCTGCCTCAGTCCCAGCACACTGTCAGCGCCAATGCACGTGAGCTGTTTCAAAAGAGAGGGGTGAGACGGAATAATGCGCGGGGGAGGGGAAGGGGTACGGAAGCAGGGCAGCAAGGGACGCAAGCATGAGCATGCTAACATACTGTCTGCACCGAAGTTCATTAGCTGAGTGTGAGAGGGAGAAGGAGGGGGAGAAAGGACGGGAGTAAGGAGGGGAGTGGGGAAGAGGTAAAACAGAAAAGAAAGCAAACACGCTACCAGCTATAACTCACATTAGCTGAGTGTGAGAGAGCGAAACAGAAGAAAGATGGGAGGGTGAGGGCATAGAACGCAATGCAGCAGTAGTGTACTAGTGTATTGCTACTCCAGTCAACTATCACAGAACCAAGCTGGTACTAGTGATGTATATCTAGAGGCAAAGGTAGAGCTCCCCGTCTTGCTTCCGGTAAGTCCACGCCACCGTCACTCCACCTCTCTCCGCCACCTTCTACCCTACCCACACCCATTCCCCTCCCAGACCTCTTCCCCTATGGCTGTTAATTTGGGTTGGAAAGAGCACAAGTGATACGCACCTGAGGACCAAGGTGTGCTGTTAAAGGGCCGATGTGGCATCCCGAGGGGTAGAAAGAGGAGCAGGTAGGAGAGCAGCCGGGGTGCAGTGCAGGAGCTGGTGGCTCATGCTGTACGTATACCACTGGCGGTTCCTGGTGTAAGGGGGATGATGACAGTGGTAGGGGGTGTGGGTGGGAAGGATGAAGCAAGAAAAGACGGAAGTTTCGATTGGAAGAATGAGGTGAGGGTTGAGGGGGTGAAGGGAGAAAGAGGAGGGGGGGGCTGAAGGTGAGAAACAGGAAGTGGGTGAAGGAAGAAAAGGGGGAAGGGAGGGTGGGTGGGGGAGGGTGGGGTGTTGTAGAGAGGGAGGGGAGGCGACGCAAATAGGGATGGGATGGGGAGGAGGAAGGGGGCAGGGAAAGGTGAATCACCCTAATCTGTCATACATGCACGTAAACAGCCCAAACTCCTGCAGCATTTTTTTGTGAAAGTCCCGCTGGATCTACCACACATCCCTTGAATAGCACGTACTCCTGCAGGGCCACGGTGCAGCCTGCCCACTGCGTTGCTCTCCCTCCGCACCATACCATCAGCACCACCACCACCACCAACTGCATCTGTGGCTCCCCCACCGTCTTGTCAGAATATCGCTCCTGCTGCTCCACTCCTACTATTGCTGCGCTGCTCCAGTTCCTGGTGCTGGGTTGCTCTATCCGATCTTGCTATTCCTCGCTCCTTCTTCGCACCCTCCCACGCCCCGCCTCTTCCCTCTCTCGCTTGCCTACCTCCTGCTCCTGCTACCGCCTCAGCAACAGCTGCACCATCCCCGCATACCACCTGCATGCATCCCTTGACTTGATCCTGCTGTCGCCCCCATCCCGCCAGCACTTTCAGAGGGAGGTGGCACCTGGGGGAAAAGGGACTGGGGACGGCAAGAGTACTAGCAGCAGTGGTATGGTGGTAGTGGTGAGTGTGGTTGCTGCCGGTGCGAAAGGGGAAGCGCTACTTCTCATGGGAGGAGAGGCGGCGGCGGGTTGAAAAGAAGCAGCAAAAGCGGCTTTTCTTTGCTGCAACTCAATCTGAATTAGTGGGGCAGGTAAAATAAGGAAAGCGCGAGTAGCGGGAAGAGAGGCCCGGCGCGCGGTTAGCTTCTCTTCTGCCCCGCTCTTCCCTCCCACGCCTTCCTCCCGCTCACCTCCCTCCACCGCCGGCTCTCCATCACAGTGATAGGTTGGGTTCCTCACAGGGCAGGTGCTCTTGGTGTGGGCTGACGAAAAAAGGTCTACTTTCTCTCATCGCTGCATTCGGAGCAAGAGATGGGTTTGCCATCACTCGCCAAATCCACGGCGGAAGACCTTGCATTGCATCACCACTAATAGCTGCATTCGCTCATCTCGCCAGATTCACGCCAACCATGGGCGGTTGACTGTTGGCTGTAGCAACTTCCCCTCCCCACCCCCTTCCCCCCCCCCCCCCCCCCCCCCCCCCCTCCCTCCCCCCTTTCATGAACGAATCCGTACATTCATACTGTAACTGCGACTGTGCGTGCATGGTTACGCAGACCTAGACAGAAAGCACAAGCTGACTCATTGTTGCCTCGCTCGTCACTGCCAGCACTACTGCTGCCCGCCTCCACCCATTCCTCGATGTCCGAATTCACCACCACTGCTGCTGCTGCTGCAACCCGTGGCTCTCTCGGGGAAGGAAAAGGGAGCGGGGGAGGGGTTGAGGGGGGTAGATGGCTGGAAGGGGTCGGGGAGGGGAGGGGGACGCGGAGCTGAGCAAGGAGGGGAGGGGGCAGTGGAAGATGGTTGATGTTGGCATGGAATACGGAGAGGTAGTGCTCACTTTCATTTCAGCCTCGTAAATACATCACAAAAATGTGTGTGTTTGAAAATCATCTGACGTTCCCGCAGGTCGATCGTATGTTTGACAATCGTTTGAAAAACGTACAGAAAACCTACAAAAATCGTTTGTCCCTCTTGAGACGTTTTGGAGACACTATTCGTATGTTTCCGCTCAATGTTTCTTGCCTGTTGCTGCAGCATTAGGGTTTCGCGACTAAGAGGGGTTGGAGCTGGTCTCCTCGCTTGGAAGATTTGTGCTGTAAACCTGTTCTCGATATAAATGTCTCCTTTTTACTTCTGTGCATTGTTTGTTACAGCAAAACCTTTGAAGATTATTTCTTGAATTTGTAAATCCCATTAAGAACATGGGTTTCCAAGTGTCATATTTAACCAATGGTTATTGATTTTGCACCTATTAGATTAAAGAAATGCCTAAAAATATCAATATTCTAGGTTCAAAATCAACGTTTACCACAGTCACATTGGGTCAAAGGCCTCACCATACAAATCTGTTGAGGAGGCTCACTTCATCGTCCTCGCACGAGGGTACAATGTGCACGAGACTAAGAATGCAGTCTACATCGATCACCGCATAATTATCAACGCCCTCTGTGGGTAAAAGACGCTTGCATCCCGTCGACGGGCATTGTCGCTTGTCTTCGGTGTAGTACTCCACATATGCGCCTCGCCTCAGCTCACCACCCTTGTTGTAATGAAACAGCACAAGGCAACGGCCATACCACGGGGATCCCTTCCCTGCAGGGTTGATCGCAATCGACGAGAAGTTTTGCTGGGCTGGGCTAGCCTTGACGAACTGCCCCCTTGACGTCCATTCCATCTTATCGTGTGGCGGGATCGCAAGTGCCGTGTGCACCTGACACCACGAGCATTGAACAAAGAAAAAGGGAAAGCAGCGAAAGAGGGGGTGGAGAGCATAAGGGAAATGGGGTATTGGCCAGGGTTTGCATGGACAGCAGTCTGGAGAGGGGGAACCAGGGGCGGATGGGGTGGAAAGCAAGCAGGAGAGGGGGAACCAGGGGTGGATGGGGTGGAAAGCAAGCAGGAGAGGGGGAACCAGGGGTGGATGGGGTGGAAAGCAAGCAGGAGAGGGGGAACCAGGGGTGGATGGGGTGGAAAGCAAGCATTAGAGGGGGAACCAGGGGCGGATGGGGTGGAAAGCAAGCAGGAGAGGGGGAACCAGGGGCGGATGGGGTGGAAAGCAAGCAGGAGAGGGGGAACCAGGGGTGGATGGGGTGGAAAGCAAGCAGGAGAGGGGGAACCAGGGGCGGATGGGGTGGAAAGCAAGCAGGAGAGGGGGAACCAGGGGTGGATGGGGTGGAAAGCAAGCAGGAGAGGGGAATGCACCTGCAAGACTTGCGTGTTGATGCCCGCCTGTTTGAGGCGCAGAACCATCGCACTCATGGCGGGTTCACCCAGCGTCAAGACGTAGCTCCGGAACACCGAGTCGGTGATGTCTCCAATGACCATCTTCTTGTGGGTCTTAGTAAGCACCCTCCGGCCAGCCAGGCATGCCTGTCACCGTGAAGATGAGAGGGTTGGTATAGGGAGGGGGTGGGGTGAATGGTGTGGGCATTTGGAGGGTGGAAGAGAGGGTGGGGGAGGGGATTGATGCGGGGGAGGCGAAGGAGAGGGCTAGGGACCAGGGGGAAATGAGGGTGGGGGAACGGGGGCGAGTTTGTGGGGACGAAGACGGGGATGGAGGGTAGGAGTCGGTTACTTTGGTTAGGTTGGTCCAGCATCTGATTGCCAACTCATGCAGAGAGCATGGAAACAGATATTGGGGAACAGAGCAGTGGAACATAGCAGGGAAACAGTAGGGAACACAGGAGGATGTTGCGGAGCAGGGATGAAAGCAGGGAAAACAGAGCAGGGACCAGATCAGGGCAAACAGAACAGGGCACAGAGCAGGGCAGACACATCAATGAACATAGCATGGAAACAGTGCTGAGAACAGAGCAGGGAAACAGAACAGGGTACAGAGAAGGGGAACGGACTAGAGGAACAGAGCAGGAGAAGAGAGCAAGAGAACTGAGAAGGGAAACAGAGCAGGGAAACAGAGCAGGGGAACAGAAAAGTGGAACAGAGCAAGAGAACAGAGCAGGGCAGCCATGCAGTGAGTTAGAGCAGGAGAGCAGAGCATGGGAATAAAACAGGGAAACAAAGCAGACGAGAGTGTGCAGGAGTACAGAGCAGGGGGGACATTGCAGGTTTAAAAGAATCACCTCTTTCATCGAAGTCTCGTACGTGCTGTCCCCGCCGGCCTCCCGCGCTAGTTGTCTAACTACCGCGTGCTCCAGGTGTTTCCGAACGATGCGATCTTCAACATTCTTCCAATTCGTGCCACGTGAAGGACGCTTCACAGTGGTCTTGTGGGAGTGCTCGTAACAGTTCGACGAGTACTCCGCGGGGATTCCCCGAAGATGGATGGTTGACGGGAGGTGGACGAGGAGATGAATTTTCACTATTTTCCACTTTGACTTCTGCTTAGGAAATGCAACACGCAGAGCCTTCACCATGCTGGGGAGAGACAGTCGAGAGCATGCATGCAGTTAAGGGGTGGAATGCAGGCCAGGAAGGGAGAAACGACACGAGGGAGGGGGGGTGAGGAATCATGCAGTCAAGGGAAAAAAAGGGCAGGATTGAGGTCAAGCAGGTGGGGTATGGAAGAACACGGATGCAAAGGGTCAAAACAAGATGAAAGGGAAGGGGGGGGGGGGGGGGGGGGGGAGAGCATGTAGGTATGGTTGATGCGAGGAAAATGGGTGTATGTGGCAATGAACGGCTTGGGAGCCCACACAACAACAAGAGTAACTACCTGATGGTGGCATCTTTCATCCGTTTCAGGGAATCGTCGGTGTGGTACTCAGCGCGAATAAACTCCTTGTACCACTCGACCATGAGCACGATTGCCGTCCGGACATCTTTCCGTCCTGGGAGATCGATGATGAGAGGCAAGACCTGCATCATCGCACGATGCTCTGAAGCTGAAAAGCAGGCAGTGGATGTAAAGTAGGCCCACGCCGAAGGCAGACGGAGCACGGAAGCTGGTGTGACCTCCTTCAAAATCTTGTATCGCCTAGAGAGAAGGAACGGTTCAGCATGGTGGAAAATGCAAGCAAGGAGGGGAGGAACGGTTCAGCATGGTGGAAAATGCAAGCAAGGAGGGGAGGAACGGTTCAGCATGGCACGGAAAGCAAGCAAGGAGGGGAGGAACGGTTCAGCATGGCGCGGAAAGCAAGCAAGGAGGGGAGGAACGGTTCAGCATGGCGCGGAAAGCAAGCAAGGAGGGGAGGAACGGTTCAGCATGGCGCGGAAAGCAAGCAAGGAGGGGAGGAACGGTTCAGCATGGCGCGGAAAGCAAGCAAGGAGGGGAGGAACGGTTCAGCATGGCGCGGAAAGCAAGCAAGGAGGGGAGGAACGGTTCAGCATGGCATGGAAAGCAAGCAAGGAGGGGAGGAACGGTTCAGCATGGCGCGGAAAGCAAGCAAGGAGGGGAGGAACGGTTCAGCATGGCGCGGAACAACTCACTCCAGAAGAATCTTCCGTTCTTTCGGAGTCAGCTTCTTCACAAGGCACTTCATGGCATGCAGCCATATGCCCTGCTCCCAGATGTGCATGATGTCCGGGGGGACAGCGAGGTACGTGTTGCCCCAGAGAGTCTTTGCGAATTCCCAGTCCCACAAAGGCTCTGCGTTGTGGGTCAAGGACACAGAGTCACTATGGCGGGTCGGGTAATAAACACAAACAGCTGGCTGCGGATTGCAGTAGGTTCTCATGCACACTAGCCAGTGCAGTAAATGGTGTGGATGGAGGGAAACCAGATGAGATGCGCGGCAATGCATGCGGAACAAGCTAGGCAAGGGTTACCTTCACAAAGTGAGTAGAGGTCTTCTTCTTCACCGCCTTCAGCTTCTTCTTGGTCTTTGCTGATTCCATCTCCTTGTACGCATCCTTCTGACTCTTGACAGTTCTGAGGACAATAGTGTCTTCCTGCTCATCCAGGCACTCCTTATCGGGGGGCGTTTGAGTCAACTCAAACGTCATCGCATCGAGGTGCTCCTTATCAGCCAAGCACAACGAGCACGGATGGAGCGAGTTGCATGCCATCGTACAAGTGACCTTAGAAGACTCCGGGTGATCTGTCACCCATGAATATAGAAGCGTGAATGCTCTATATTGCACACCGGCACTGTCTTCCACCATCACCCCGCCCCTGCACAGCCGCCAAGGATGAAGGGGGAAACAGGGAGGTAGAGGGGGGATGATGGGATAACACGTCGGAGATGGGATTAACGGAGTGAGCATGGGCGGCCCTAAGCAAGCAGATGAAGAACGGTTAGGAAGATGGGGACAGCAAGCAGGGAAGGCATTAACGGCATGAGATGGTGGCAAAGCAAAGTTATGACTGAATACAGCGTTGTGGCACGCATGCGAAGGAGGACCAGATGTGAACGAGGGTCAACAAAGGGAGCGGAGAGGGTATGCCTCGGGGAAAGAATATTAGAAGGGTAGTGGGGTGGAAACGTGACGGATTGGTTGGTTTGACCAAACCAGAAGGCTAATGATGGAAACAGCGGGGTGGGAGGATTATGAATAGGGATGAGGCAGAATACGTAGTACGATGACGGAGATTACTAGGGATGCGCGCCTTTGGGTGACAGTAGTGTTGACTCACCCTTTCAGATGTGAAGCCGCCTTTAAATCTTTAATCATGATCTCTGCAGCGCGCTGGAACACTCGAACCTTTTCTTCCGGCGAGAGGTCAGTTGGGATATTAGGCAGAAGCCCGAGAAGCTCAGTGCCTCCTTCGAGCCACCTAGCCCATTCCGGAATGTTCCCAAAGGACAAAAGAAATGGGTGGGCGGATTGGCGCCCGTTATGTGATAGATTGGTCTGGTCCGAGAACAGAATGAGCGCTATAACTATGCCATACTTCCGCACCCTCTCCTGCCACAGTGAATGAGAAAGTGATGGAAATCTGAATTGGATCCTATGTTTCGACGGTCTTGTCAAACGCGACATGAGCTGGAACCAAACTTACCCAAGCCTCCAGCATCCAGTCCGTGTTTGCAGGGGTACTGTAGCGGCGAACCCCATCAACCTTCCACTCTTGAGGCTTGATGGTGAATCCCTTGACAGCTGACATTTTCTTGAACATGGCCTGAAGGAGCTGATGGTGATAATGACGGAAACAAAGATGTAAAACAGACGTGAAGAAACGATGGTTCCCTTTGGTCCGATGGTTTGATCGTCATCACTAAACCCCCACCTCCACTCTAAAGAACGTGACACCGCACCTGGGAGACACTCACTTTTATAGCGTTTCGGCGTTTGAAAGTGAGAAACCCAATCTCGTGATCCACTGGGATCTCCTCGACGATCCATTCGTTCGCCTCTCCAACGTCAAAGGTGTTCTCGTAGTTCTCCAGGTCCCGGTAGCTGTTCCAATCGTCCAGCTGCTTTGGATCTAATTTCGGATGTCTAACTAACTGTATCGTGTCGTTTATCACCCCGTTGGTAAGGCCGTGAGACCGTGCCAAAATGCATATTTCCGCCTTAACATCGAGAATTTCCTCTGTAGGAGCTTCTTCCCCCACGAGTGTGGTGCTACACGTATGGGCCGCATCAGGAACTCGCTCTGCCGGCTGCTGGTGCTGCTCTACTGCGTTCGGAAGTGCTGCTAAGGGAATCGAATGCTTTGGCGCGGGAAGGGTGGCTCTTCCTAACGGGACAAAGGTATACTGCTTCTCAACGTCACGACCCAGCTTCTTTCGTTTATCACCCCGTTGGTAAGGCCGTGAGACCGTGCCAAAATGCATATTTCCGCCTTAACATCGAGAATTTCCTCTGTAGGAGCTTCTTCCCCCACGAGTGTGGTGCTACACGTATGGACCGCATCAGGAACTCGCTCTGCCGGCTGCTGGTGCTGCTCTACTGCGTTCGGAAGTGCTGCTAAGGGAATCGAATGCTTTGGCGCGGGAAGGGTGGCTCTTCCTAACGGGACAAAGGTATACTGCTTCTCAACGTCACGACCCAGCTTCTTTCGTTTAGCAGCCTCTTGAGCCTTGCGTCTTTGGGCTCGCTTACAGCCGTCATGGTTAGCTTGATGGCTACGTACTGTTTGATAGCAGTACACGCGCTTATTGCAAAACTCGCAACCCTGACCCTCCATCGAGCAGATCTGTCCGTAGGACTGAAATGGTGTTTGGCACACGAGCTTGAGATGTGAGTGGTAACACTGCACCGTGGTGAGATAGTAAACTATCGTATGGACGATAGTTTACCGAAAGGCGAGGGAAGGATTTGGCGCGAACACGAATTGGCGATCTGAGCCTGAACATATGTTTCCGGTGACCCTGATTGGCCATTGGTCATCGAGTGTCAGTAGTTGGTTTGCAATTGGTTAGGGTTTGTGATGTACTGCTCGAAGTGCTAGGTCACACTGTTTATTGGTGCGCGACAACCGCGCAGATGGGCGAGAACGCCATGCGACTCATACTCAGCATCTCCCGGTGTAACTGTTTTCGCGTACAAAAACTGCTTTCTTGTCGCAGCAACCTGACGAGGTTTTGTACCCAACCGGAAACAAGTTGGCGAAGGTCGTTTCTGCTTGCGACATGGACCTGACATCCTTTTTGGGGTACACGCCAATTGTGTGTCAGAAAAATACAAGCCGCACCAATGCCATTGGAGCAGGGAATCCTGTCAGACCGCCCAACACTGGACACCAAGTAGACAAGATATCAAGAGCAGGCTATTCGTTGACGACGAATGGGAGCAGGAATTTTAGCACAAAGTTGACCAACGAAGGGCAAGGGCGTGTGGGTCCTTCTCCAGGAGGAACTACAGTATCTGCTTCGACTTTCCGTTGAGCTGGCTGGGCAAGGAATTTCGACCCTTACCTAAGGCAAGATCCTGCTCAAGCTGAGTTTGCGTACTCAAGATATGGAGGAGAAGGGCATACCCAAGTTAGCGCGATGTAGTTTCCGGCACATGCGCATGCCATCCCCGTTTGGGGGATCTCTTGAAATCAAACCCTCAGATTACCGCACGCTGGAAAACGAGCAGTGGATCAGTGGCACGGTTATCGAGTGGCTCTCATCGTGAGTGCCTCTGTGTTGAACACAGAGCAAACTGATTTGTTGACCCTTGATCTTAGTTTCTCACGAGCTTCACCGACTTTGTATATTTTCATGTCGATCCTGCAGTATGTTACACTACGAGTACGGATATGACAATGCGTCGTGGCTTTGCACATCGCCTTATTTCTGGACACTCGTAGCACGCCCGGGGTCGAAGAGGATCACTAGGCAGGCCTATGGACATGACATTTTGTCGTTTAAGCACGTTCTTGTTCCGATTAACAAGGAGTAAGTAGTCGGGTCTTTTTATTCATGTGTAGAACGTACCCATGTGCTGCAAACTAACGACATTGGAGTCTCGATAACATTGCAGTGCGCACTGGAGCCTTGCTGTCATCGAA
The DNA here is from genome assembly GCA_947471745.1 of Closterium sp. Naga37s-1. Classification (NCBI taxonomy): domain Eukaryota; kingdom Viridiplantae; phylum Streptophyta; class Zygnematophyceae; order Desmidiales; family Closteriaceae; genus Closterium; species Closterium sp. Naga37s-1. The sequence continues at coordinate 359,031 of CANJKZ010000314.1, read as the reverse complement.
ATTAACCACGCTCCGGGATCCCTTATCCCGATCAAGTGTGTCCTGTGGCATGCGGACTCATATGCAACTCACGTCGACATTGATGGACCTTTGAGAAATTGAGATATGTGCTTCGTATGAAACATGATTCTTGCGGACGAGTGCTAACGACCCGTACGCTCAATGCGCAGATGTTTGATGCGACAGGTCATGAAGCGCTACGCATGGATCACGGAGACTGAAGCAAAATCGTGGGCAGCAGAGACTCCGTTAAACGCCATCGAGGTATGCGCGTTGGATGCGCGGATGCGTACGGGGGTGGGAAGGGTAGGATGCGCATGAGTGCAATGGGGATGCGCCGATGAGAAGGGGAGTGAGATGAGTGGGCTGAGCATGAGTGCGATGGGGATGCGCGGATGAGAAGGGGGGTGAGAGGAGTGGGCTGCGCATGAGTGCGGTGGGGATGCGCGGATGAGAAGGGGGGTGAGAGGAGTGGGCTGCGCATGAGTGCGGGGGGGATGCGCGGATGAGAAGGGGGGTGAGAGGAGTGGGCAGCGCATGAGTGCGGTGGGGATGCGGGATGAGAAGGGGAGTGAGAGGAGTGGGCAGCGCATGAGTGCGGTGGGGATGCGGGATGAGAAGGGGAGTGAGAGGAGTGGGCTGCGCATGAGTGCGGTGGGGATGCGCGGATGAGAAGGGGAGTGAGAGGAGTGGGGTGCGCATGAGTGCGGTGGGGATGCGCGGATGAGAAGGGGGGTGAGAGGAGTGGGCTGCGCATGAGTGCGGTGGGGATGCACGGATGAGAAAGGGAGTGAGAGGAGTGGGCTGCGCATGAGTGCGGTGGGGATGCGGGATGAGAAGGGGAGTGAGAGGAGTGGGCAGCGCATGAGTGCGGTGGGGATGCGGGATGAGAAGGGGAGTGAGAGGAGTGGGCTGCGCATGAGTGCGGTGGGGATGCGCGGATGAGAAGGGGAGTGAGAGGAGTGGGGTGCGCATGAGTGCGGTGGGGATGCGTGGATGAGAAGGGGGGTGAGAGGAGTGGGCTGCGCATGAGTGCGGTGGGGATGCATGGATGAGAAAGGGAGTGAGAGGAGTGGGCTGCGCATGAGTGCGGTGGGGATGCGCGGATGAGAAGGGGAGTGAGAGGAGTGGGCTGCGCATGAGTGCGGTGGGAATGCGCGGATGAGAAGGGGGGTGAGAGGAGTGGGCTGCGCATGAGTGCGGGGGGGATGCGCGGATGAGAAAGGGAGTGAGAGGAGTGGGCTGCGCATGAGTGCGGTGGGGATGCGGGATGAGAAGGGGAGTGAGAGGAGTGGGATGCACATGAGTGTGGTGGGGATGCGTGGATGAGAAGGAGAGTGTGAGGAGTGGGCTGCGCATGAGTGCGGTGGGGATGCGCGGATGAGAAGGGGAGTGAGAGGAGTGGGCTGCGCATGAGTGCGGTGGGGATGCGCGGATGAGAAAGGGAGTGAGAGGAGTGGGCTGCGCATGAGTGCGGTGGGGATGCGCGGATGAGAAGGGGGGTGAGAGGAGTGGGCTGCGCATGAGTGCGGTGGGGATGCGCGGATGAGAAAGGGAGTGAGAGGAGTGGGCTGCGCATGAGTGCGGTGGGGATGCGGGATGAGAAGGGGAGTGCGAGTAGTGGGCTGCGCATGAGTGCGGTGGGGATGCGCGGATGAGAAGGGGAGTGAGAGCAGTGGGCTGCGCATGAGTGCGGTGGGGATGCGCGGATGAGAAAGGGAGTGAGAGGAGTGGGCTGCGCATGAGTGCAATGGGGATGCGCGGATGAGAAGGGGAGTGTGAGGAGTGAGGTGCGCATGAACAACATTTTTCTGCCTGAATTCGAATATTACACCTAATCCCAACACTATCACCTTCTCGGGCCATTTGCAGGTGCGACAGCAAGACAACGATAATGACTGCGGTGTTTATGTAATGCGAGTCATTCATACTCTCGTCGAATCCGAATTCGGCAGTCTGAATGCGTGCAACTTGGTCGGGACGCCAAGACAGTGGAGGCGGCAATATCGTAAAGATTTGGCTAAGTGGTCGTGTTTCTATGATAGTGCATGCGCCTCTATTCAGGCTGTGTGATGCTCTTAGCCACCTTCGGTGTTGGATAGGGGCTGCATAATCTAGCACTAGACATGAGATTAGCTGAGTATAATGACAGATGGCCTAGTTATTATGCTATCCTGAAAGGTGTGTGTCACGTCATGGTGCTGAGGACCTGGAGTGGAGTGGGCAGTATGGAGTGGTGTCCCACCGAACCATGCATGCATGCAATGAATGGATGGCTGAAGGTGGGTTGGACAGCAGCATGCCTTCAAGAGGCACGGCATACAAAAACGGTGTGTGGTTATACGGTACTAGAACATGTCAACACACAGCGTGCCGCATGTGACTCGTAAGGTTGCACAACAGACACAACGCTGCTTCTCTATCCTCCTTTGCTGAATGCATAGTACCCCTACAATCAAGAAACACTCTGCTGATCTCTTCCAACCAGGCTGAATATGGGATGTTGCATGCCAGAGCAAGACTTGATTTGAATCGTGCTTACACTTAGCAGCCATTTGGTGTATGTGAAACTCCAGTCCCCTGGTATCTTGGTGATGTTGCATATGACAATATACCACGGTATCACCCTTCTCACTGTTCATGGCACTTTCATAAAGGCGGCCTCTGTGACACATTACGACGGTTTTTGGAGTTTGAATTCTTGGTAGGGTTCTTTCTGTGGTTGAGGGTTATCCCTAAATGCGTGACTTGTATGTTAGTCCAGAATCTGGACTCCAGATCCAATCACAAGTACCTGGAGTTTGGTAGAAAAACAAACCAGATGATGTGTTAGAATGATATTTGGGTTGTTATACAGCGCACTTGTAACGCCCATCCTTGTTTTCGATATTGCAACGATGGTTCAAGGGCAACAGAACAGAGTCGTTCTCGAAGCGCGATGAGTTGGACTAGGCACGGATCGTCCTACGCGTGTATTCGAATTTCGCGCTGCCTGTTTGCTGTTGTGGCATTGATTTTTTGTGACATTGAATTTTTTGCGGCTAGTCTAGCTCTGATGTTGACATTCACGCGATCGAAAATACTTAGTAGTATCGCGCTTTTAGTACAATGCAGATATAGGATTGCTGGCGAAACGGCGTTCCAGCCCAACAAGTCTCCTACTAAGACCAGGCTTGTGAACACTCACATACCGTACTGCCAGCACGTACCTTGCAACTTCTAGGGCAGCTGGGCTGCTGCGATCCCAGAACTGGTGCAGGAGCTGAAGAAGGCGCGGAACTCCAGCACGACGTGACTTCATGGGAGGTTTTCGTTAAAGGAACATGCTGTGCCATCTCTCGTGGCGGTAGTTGAGACCACGAAACCCTAAGGCGAAGAGCACCAAGAACGTCACGCTTGTACCAGTTGAGGTTCTCCTCACGATACCCTCCTACGATAGGCATTTCCAAATGTTGCCTCACTGTGAGTTGCTGCCATAACGCATTGCTGTTAGCAGTAGGCACTTCTAACCTTAGCGCGTTGCAATTACTCGTCGTAGGCACGTCCAGCTATGGCGCAGTCGTAATGCTCTCTAAGGGCGCGTCCAGCAATGGCGCGCTCCTGTTCTCGCTTGCAAGACCTTCTTGGGCGCGGTCCGCAGGCACGTACTGGGATTTCGCACTGCGTTTCTCGCAGGCACGTCTAGCATGCGCGGTGGGATTCCTTGCACCTTGAATACCTATTTAAGCAAGCTCTGATCCATCGAAATGCACTCCTCATCTTGCAATCATTCACTGGACTGCTCTAGCGGCAATAATGGCGGACATCTGCGATCTCGATCAACAGGCCGATGCTACTGCGGTGGTAGTAGGCACTGGAGCTTTACAGCCCCTGGAAGGCGCCAGAACAGGTGCGGAACAGAGGCTTCATGACGAGATGACACCTCACAAAGCTGCTCCGTTAGTTGTTCAGTATCGGAGGAAGAACAAATCTTCTGCACGCGCTGCCGAGGAGTCAGGGGACTCATCATCGGATAGTGACCAGTCTGGTGACGAGCCTTACGCTGGCCGAATTAGTCGCGGCGGTTCAAGCGAGCCGCGGAACGGTCCTAAGGTGAAGCTGCTGGACCAATTCAAACCTGCTAAAGAGAGGAAAGGTAAGCAAGAGCCTTTTAGCTCCGCATAGCGTCTTTCTATGTCTGTTTCAGATTTGCTCATTGATATCGTGGTTGATTTCGCCACCAATAGAGGTGCTCCACTCGTCACCACTGAACTTGTCGCCCTTTCTTTATGTGTTGTAGCTAAATGCGGTGCCAAGAAAGGGAAAAGAGGGAAACAACAGGCGACCGGGGCAACACGACAGCATGAAGCTGTAGACGACGAGGATCACTTGCAAGTGAAAGGGCATGAGCGTGACGGCGAGCGGGGCGGCGAGCGTGACGGCGATCGTGACGGAGAGCGTTACAGCAAGCGTGACGGCGATCGTGACGGCGAGCGTTACAGCAAGCGTGACGGCGATCGTGACGGCGAGCGTTACAGCAAGCGTGACGGCGATCGTGACGGCGAGCGTTACAGCAAGCGTGACGGCGATCGTGACGGCGAGCGTTACAGCAAGCGTGACGGCGAGCGTTGCGGCAGGGTTGGCGAGGGTGAGGGTGATCATGAGGGCGAGCTTGAAGTGAAGCGTGACGCATCCCCTCCTACTGCAGCAGGTGCTCGACAGGATGGTGCAGAGAATGTTCATGGGCATGGGGGGGGTGGGAGGGAGAGCCGTGGCGGGGAGTTGGAGGATCAGAGGGGGGTGTCAGGGAGGGTGAAGTCACGGCGCCGAAGGGCTGGAAAGAAAGCCCCTGTCAAGGAGGAATCTTCCGATGACGATGAAAGCTCTGAGGAGGAGTCGGGGAGCTCCTCTGGGAGCGAGGAGAAGTACGACGATGAGGAGGACGAAAGTGAGGATGCGGAATCAGAGTCAGAGAGTGAGGAGGAAGACAGGAGGAAAGGCAAGGCTCGGGGTGGACGCAGAAACGGATCTAGCGGAAAGCGTTGTCGCGCTAGGAAGGAAAAGAAAGGGCGTAAGAGGGGGAGGCCCCAAGAACATGCACCAGCCAAGCGCTCAGAACGTGGGGAAACCCGAGTGGGTAAGGAGCGGGGTACTTTGAATGCCGATCTCGGGTTCTACAACGACATGAAGGTTTTGGGGAAAACAATAGATGCTACAGCGGAGAACCGACGGGAAAGCATTCGCAAGAAACGGGGGGCTTCAGACGACCCCTATGCGGCACTCGCTTCAGGTTCCTCGTTGGGAAGGAATGCCCAGCCGGTTCGTGGGCGGAGTGGCATCAAAGTTGAAGTCCAGCGTGTTGCTGACAACCGTAAGCATGGAGGAAGTGACGATGAGGAGTGGGGCATTGGGCAGGGTTTTGAGCGGAGTAGTGGCGTGCAGGTCGGACTCCAGGGCGCAGCTGACGGTGGCAACCCTGGTGCTGGAGGTCAGCCAGGCGACGGTCGACCTAGTTGTGAGGCTTTTGGTAAAACAGATATTGGGCCTGAAGTCGCGGGAGAATCCGCAAGGTGCAAGCAAGAGGGTGCGGCAGTTGTATTCCCTTTCAGTAGTGCTGGTGTATCACCCAACGCGTCCATGCAGCAATTGTTTCAGGCATTGCAGGAAGCGAATAGGCAGATTGCGGAGCTGAAGGCAGCACCAAGGCCCCTGGGAAATTCTGCTGGAGTAGGAATGCCAGTTCCACCTCTGCAGGCGATATCCAGCGAGCTACCCTCCCAGGAACCTGAGCCCGTGTGTGTGGCGGAGAGTGTTGTACAAGGACCGCCCATCGCTAGGAGACATGGGATGCCATCTGCCACGAATTTGAGGGTCAGTTGCCCTTCCCCAACCCGTAAATCTGTTTCCCTGCATGCCTTGCTTCGCATCCATCTCTGTTTGCCCCGTTCAAAGCATGCTGTGCTCCCCAAGCATCTTAATTTGCACCTTCCCTGTATGCCTTGCATTGCATCCATCTCTGTTTGCCTCATTCAAAGCATGCCCTGCTCCCGTTGCATCCTAATCTGCACCTTCCCTGCATGCCTTGCTTCGCATCCATCTCTGTTTGCCCCGTTCAAAGCATGCCGTGCTCCCCAAGCATCCTAATTTGCACCTTCCCTGCATGCCTTGCATTGCATCCATCTCTGTTTGCCCCATTCAAAGCATGCCCTGCTCCCCATGCTTCCCAATTTGCACCTTCCTTGCATGCCTTGCATTGCATTCATCTCTGTTCGCCTCATTCAAAGCATGCCCTGCTCCCCATGCATCCTAACCTGCACCTTTCCTGCATGCCTTGCAGTGCAGTCATCTCTGTTTGCCCCATTCAAATCATGCCGTGCTCGCCATGCATCCCAATTTGCACCTTTCCTGCATGCCTTGCAGTGCAGTCATCTCTGTTTGCCCCATTCAAAGCATGCCCTGCTCCCCATGCTTCTCAATGTGCACCTTCCCTGCATGCCTTGCATTGCATTCATCTCTGTTTGCACCATTCAAAGCTTGCCCTCCTCCCCATGCATCCTGATTTGCTCCTTCCCTGCATGCCATGTTCCATGTTTTCCCTTCCGTTGAATACTTCATTAGCTCTACATCGAGGATACCAGGAATCGCATGTGCATGGAAGCTGACGACAACGAAATCAATTTCTACCCATCTTTTGAGAAGAGGATCTTGGTCTTGCACGCGGTCATATCAGAGAACTACATAGTGTCTTTGATTCAGTTGAAAGAGGTCATGCAGGACCAGAAACGCATTGAAACTTTCAAGCGTGTTTGGACGCAATGGAAGAACGAGCGCGCCTTCTATATCAAAAGGGCGGTGCTCGAGGCCCTGGGGGTGGCAGTTAGTGGGCTGCGTGCATCAGAGTTACACATCGACGTGGAATTGAAGTGCGATCTTTGGGGCACCTACTGCCCAAGTGAGTATTCCATCGCACAATGCCTTGTATTGCATGATTTTGGGGGGGTTACACCCCCAACCCCCTTCCCTGGTCACTGTTTCTCTCTTACCCTTTCCCGTTTTCCTTCGACCGACCAGATTGGCCTGCCAATGCCCCACCTGTCCCCTCCCCAACCCCCTCCAAACCCAACTGCTGCAGCTGCCGATGATCCACTAAGCACATGGGGGAATGATGAGGAGTCCGGCTCCCCATTCGCCAACAAGTGCTTCTTCGATGCTGCCATGGATGCCTTTGGTGAATATGCTGTGGGGACAAAGTTGTGCATCAAGGCGTATCACATTGCGTGGATTATCATGGTGGTGAGCAGATTCTTTCTCCCTCTCATTGTCCCCAATTCATTGTGTTCTTCTACCCCATTCCTTGCTTGGGTTTCAACAAATGTTTCAATTTGCTTTCCATCCTTGCATGCCATGCACGGTGCTCCCAATACTTCACTGTTTCCCCCTTTGAAACGTGATCCACAAATCCCTCCAAACTCCATCACTGTACAGATCGATTACGGATTGTCAAAGACAAACAAGACGACAATGAACCTCACCAACTCCCACCGTAAGAACACCAAATGGGTGACAAGCATCCGCGCCCTTGTGAAAAGGGTGGTGAGGGATCACTTCACCCAGGCCAGTCCGACCTACAACCCCCGCATGAAGGGTTTCGAATGGGGGCCATTTGGCCTTTTTGTCCACGAGTCGGGCTTTGAGGAGTATAGGGCCACACCAAGCACCCGCACTCCGGTGGGGAGGGTGGTTGCTTGACTGAACTAGAGTGGAAGTTGCAACGAAGAGGAGCAGCGGGTTGTAAACAGTGCGAGAGGCAGAGAAAGGTGGAGTGGGAAGACACGGGGACGCAGCAGTGGAGGGGTAAGCTGCAGAACTGGTGTGGGGTGTGCTGTGGAGGAGTAGCAGTAGGGAGAGTATGAGATGGACAGCAAAAAGGGAAGCTATGTTGAGCTGTGAGACCGCAGCGGAGCAGCGGGGTATGGCAGCTGTGAGAGGCAGTAGGTATTTGCTTGGGGGCAGCAATGCTGTGATGCTGGGAGGAGCAGGAGTGGAGTGTGCAGCAGTGGAACAGCAAACAGGAAATCAGAGTAATAAAAACAGAGGGGGTATGGGAGAAGGACCAGCAGCAGATGAAGTAGAGCAGTCACAGCAGTGGGATGAGCGGAGAAGGGGTAGCAGCGGGTCAAGCAGAGTAATGACAGCAGGGTGGGAACGGAAAAGGACAGCAGCGGGGGAAGAAGAGCAGCCACAACAGTGGGGGGAGCTCCAAAGAGGCAGCAGTGCGGGAAGCAGAGTAGACACAGAGCATTTGGGGAAGCGGAGAAGGGGCAGCAGGGGGAGCAGAGTAATCACAACAGTGGGGGGAGTGGAGAAGGGGCAGCAGTGGGGGGAGCAGAGGAGTGGCAGCAGCTTGTCAAGCAGAGTAGTTACAATAGGGGGGAGCAAAGAAGGGGCAGCAGCGGGGAAGGAGAGTAGTCACAACAGTGGGGGGAGCTCCAAATAAACAACAGCCAGGGGAGTAGAGTAGTCACTGAGCAGTGGGGGACGAATAGAAAGGGCAGCAGCTGGGGAGCAAAGGTCTCCGCAGTGTGGGGAGCGGAGAAGGGGCAGCAAGGAGGGAACAGAGAAGTCACAACAAGGGGGGGAGCGAAGAAGGGGCAGCAGTGGGAGAAGAAGAGTATGTATTCAGTGGGAGAGGCGAAGAATCACAGCAGCAGGTCAAGCTTAGTAGTCACAACAGGTGGGGAGCAAAGTTGAGGAAGCAGCGGGGGAAGAAGAGCAGTCACAACAGTGGGAAGAAGAGCAGTCACAGCAGCCAGGGGAGTAGAGTAGACACAGAGCGTTTGGGAAAGCGAAGAAGGGGCAGCATAGGTCACAGCAGTTAGGAACTCCAGGCCAACTAGTGCGATAGGAGACGAGTAGGGGATTGCAGCAGCAAGTCAGATTACCAGTAGAAGGCAGTGACAATGTGACAATAGGAGACTAGATGCAGGGATATGAAGCAAAAGGAATGTTGTAGCGTTTTTAATTCCTATTTTTCTGATTTTTGCGAGCACACATCGTATGTCGGTGGGATCCATGGAAAAGGATGTTTGGTGTTGGGTCGAGGCATTATCGAACCTTGTGCAAGGTGTAATTATGGCTGTGTACAAGGTAAAAAAACATACATGATGCCCTTTTCCAACTGTATAATTTACAGGCATTGACACTCTGCTAAACTATGTCAAAATCCAATTCAAACATGTAACAAAACACAGCAAAGCACCATTTTTACACCGCATAAATGTCAATAGGTGTCGCCAACATGTCCATAACAAGGTTTCCAAAACCCCAATAGAACTTCCCTCGCATGTATTCAGAACCATTTCAGAACCTGCCAATCATACGAAAATCATCTGACACATCATTTGAAAAAAGTTCGATACTTTCTTCTAAAAAAGTTTGAACCCCTACATTTTGAAAACATTCGAACAAAGTCTTCAAACACACATCATGTATAGTATTCAGATAGTTGATTTTTGTGATGTAAACAGAAGAGACATTCTGGGCGCGGATATGTGCAGCTAAGGGAGGGAAGGAAAGCTTCACAGCATCAATGGATGGAAATAGTGGGATGGGATCATGAGAGAACGATGCCACATGCTGCTCACCTCGATGTTGGCACAATGCCATGTCACCGTCCTCCGGGAAGCTGTCCCAAGAGAGGCCGCGTCAGCAGAGCGGCCTCGCACATTCAACCATGCATCAATGCATCCTCCCAGGGAAAACGGGGCGATGAGAGCCTGCAGTGGAATGCGACGCACGGAATAGTGCACAGGTTTATTCAATATGCCGGGTCAACAAACAATCGCCAAAAACGCCATAATACCAGGCGCAGACTGAGGTCACCATGTGTGGGGGCGTAGGCGACTGTGCCTTGGCATCCTAGTACTCGGCTTCGCTCACCTCCACCATCGCCCTGCGTCCCGGTGAGCTGAGAGGGCGATTGCGTTCTGCCTGTTGCCACGACAAAACAGCGACGCGTCCATCCATGGTGACTGCGGCGAGTGCAGAGATTTCAGTGCTAAGAGAGGCAACACTAAGAATGCGGTCGCATGCGAAAACAGTGGCACGAAGAGATGATGGCTTCGCCATCACGCTCCCGCCTTTGGTGGGTCGTTCAACCTCGAACTGACTACGTGGCACTCAACCCTAATGGTAGTAGGTCGATGGTCGAATGTCGCCGTGGCGCCATCGAGGCGGTGCGAACAACAATATCAATTCCAATTCGAATAAGCCGTTTGAAATGCGCAATTCATGTGAACATTCGATCGAATCATTCCGCGCGCGTTCCACTCAGTTAGCTGCATGTATGCTTTTAGTCTCGCCCTAACGGAAGCGAAGGGATGGTAGGGAGAGTGCTTGGAAGTGGAACGTGGAGAGCCTGGGGGCCTATTTAATATAGGAATCGGCAATCTTGGTTTCAAAAACAACTCGAGACGGTTCACACCAGACGCACTCGTTTCGTCCAAGTGCTGCTCCAAATGTCGAGTCTGAACACTTCGTTTCTGGTGTTTGACGTCCACCGAGAAAGAAAGTGAAACCCTCTAACAAACACTCCGAGGTGTAACAGCTGGTTACAGAAACTAGAACGGAAACCCAGTCGATGATAAACATCCCTCAGTGTCGAACAGTGAGGTAATATGTCCAACGACAAGATGTGACTTCCCAATCTCCTTCCTCACTGCCAGACGGCGGTTCGTTAGTCAACTGTTTGAGAAAGGTCGTGGTTCCCTTGATTTATAAGACGGTCATGTCAAGATTTGAAGACCGTCTCGCGGATGTCAGTCGCGCGAATATGGACGCCTCCACCTTACCTCCTAGTAGTTTTCTCCCAAGGTCGCGCGCGCCTCCCTCCCTGGTCCTTTGCACGCACCGCATCCCAAGTGTCGGTCGACGATTATTTACCGTGCCATATCACGTCACCGCGTCAAGTCACGTCTTAGCGATAATAAAATATGGGAGCCACACGAGGTGGCATTCCTCCCTCCTATCCTCCCTCTTTTCATCCTTGGGTATATTTCCTCCAATTCCTCTTCTGACGACGTTGCTCCTTCACACACATTTTCTCCCTACTAAGGCTGCAGAGCTCGTCCGTCTGCCTGCTGAGGAGCACCGCTTTTCAAACTGACAGCTCGCCGTAGCCATCTAGCGCACCTGCCACCTCGGCACACCAGGTGGGCACGACCATTTTGTTGTGTGTGCTGGCCCACCACAGAACCTCTTCCACTCATCCTATTTGTCCTGCTCCTCGACTTCAACACCAACCTTAGCCTAGTTCTTTACTTTGCATGCATGCCTACCGTTCGTAATCAGCTCTTTACTCCAATCCAACTCGTCCCATCTGTTCCTCTTCAAGTTGCTGCTGCTTTTTCTGTCAACTTTCTTCCGTCTGTTAGTTCCTTTTACTCATCCCTTATTTTGCAAGCCAATGAGTCCCATTGTTGTTTGAGTTGACTCAGTGGTCCTCGCTTCTCACAAACCTCTTGCCATGCCCCCTTTTTTTCCCCACTGTTGATTTCACTGATTTCTCGGTCTCCCATGCCTCTTGCCGCACCTATCCACCAACGATTGCCACTTCTTCAGCTGCCCTTTCTCAGCCACCAGATTCCGCTTTCTGCGTTTGGTGCTCCAGTCCCAGTCCACGCCATATATTGCTCCGTTCACCATCCACCCCACAAGGTCAGTATGCCGGTCTCATGCATTATTCTCGACAGGCGATACTCTTCTCGCTCGCCAGAAGTCAAGTAATTTGACCGAGGCAAGGCCCTGGTCTCGGCCACTTTGCTCTTTGAATATTGCTCAAATAGATACAAGTCAGCCTATGAGAGGAAAATTCTACACCAGCCAGCATAGAAAATGCACGATTCCTCAAAGCCCGGACCTAAATGTCAAATGCGAACATTTTCCCCCACCCCTACCTCGCACAAACTCACACAGGCAGCTGACCAGAGCCGTACCGCGCAGAACTGAATTTCGCAGCCAGATCCGTGCAGATCTGGTGGCGTCCTGCAACCCCACTCCACACACAGCATTTGCACCCTCGCCCTCATATTGCTGCATGTGAAATTTTGGACTCTGCCTGACATTCTCGTTTTTCGAGTGCATATCGGAGTTGGAAATAATATACAGTGTAGGCTTGGATGCCAGTCCTTCATGTTCATCGTTTTCTTGTGTGTGTGTGTGTGTGTGTGTGTGTGTGTGTGTGTGTGTGTGTGCGTGTGTGTGTGTGCGTGCGTGCGTGCGTGCGTGCGTGCGTGCGTGCGTGCGTGCGTGCGTGCGTGCGTGCGTGCGTGCGTGCGTGCGTGCGTGCGTGCGTGCGTGCGTGCGTGCGTGCGTGCGTGCGTGTGTGTGTGTCCCCGCAGGAAAAAGCTGCTCAAACTGCAGCTATGGCTGTAGACAGGGAGGCGAATGCGGTAGCCGAAGCAGTGAAATGGCTGTTTGATTTGGTCAGAGGAGAGCTGCTGTCAGCCACAGCTGTGGAGTTGGCTGCATTGAAGGGGGAGATGGCGGCAGTTAGGGAGGAAAATGCCCGACAGAATGAGCGAGTGATGGTTTTGGAGGAGCGGAATCAGGTTTTGGAATCTGAGGTGAATGAGCTGAGGCGTGCTCTGGGTGTTGTGGGCGAGAAGAGTGAGGCGACTGCTGCTGTGGTGGAGGAGAGGGAGAGAGAGTTAGCAGCCGTGAAGGACGAGCTGAATGGAGTGAAAGGGGAGGTGATCAGAATAAAAGGGGACTTGCTAGTTGTGAACAGGAAATTGAGTGTAGTGGAGGGGGAGCTGACTGCCGTGAAGGGCTCTATGGCAGAGCTACTGAATGAGGCTGAGAGAAAAAAACCAATGGATTCGAGAGAGCTGAGAGGGGAGGGTAGAAATGGAGAGGATGAAGTGCGAGTGGAGTTGCCAAGAGACAGGGAAGAGAGGAGGAGGGAGGTGCAGGAGCTGGATTGGCCACGTGCCATGGAAAATTGGCAACGTGCAAGGAGTGGACGATGGCGGTGGAGTATATCAAGTTGAATGTGGAGCTGGAAATCATGCTGAGTCTAGGCGATCGAAAGACTGCATTGGAGGTGAGTGCTGTGTGATCTATTTAACAGGGCATGCGGCATTGTTTGCTATTGTCACGATGTCATTCCTTTCCCTGTCATGCATTCCCTCTTCATCCATCACCTCCAGCGAATCAAGTCAGCATCACGAGCAACTGAACTGAGCTTGGCGAATTTCCACAGCCTCTCAGACGTCATCCTCGGCCATGTGTCCACAATGACGCATCTCACAAGCATTAGCTTGGAGGACAGCTCGAGCTTCAGTACAGAAGGTATCAAGCAACTCTATAGGCTGCCACGGCTGAGGTCGCTAGATCTGAGAGGCACAAATGTCTCAGATAGTGCCTTGTAAAAGAATATTCGTATTCGGGAACTATTCGATATTCGCTTCGAATAACTCAATTCGTATGAATAGAATACGACGGAGTATTCGGAAATATTCGCTATACCGGGTCAAGAATATTCGGGGTATTCGATACTATTCGCTATTTGGGCATTATTGCCCCTCAATACGTGGCCATGCATTATTCTTCTATTTTTGCAGGGAACAGAGATGTTGCAAAGGTGATAAATTGGCAACAGTTGACGGGTAATTGCTGTATTCCCCCGTTTCTTATATGAGTTGCCACATAAATTCTGACACCATATAATATGTACAGTTGTATGTTATATTTATTGATATTATATTACACGAAATGTAAGATAAACTCTACAGTCTGCATTTTCATGAAGTGTATATTTATAGCACCCAAACACTTATAGCGGAGTTGTGGCCGTTTGCCGCCCTGCCGAAAATTGGCGGTTTTCCGCTATGCGGCGGCTTTTGTTGACGGCTGCTCAGAGGGCCTTCCTGGGATGGGGCCCCAACCGACGTTCCACCAGCAACAGTGCGCTGAGCGCCTGTGGCATGGCAGCAAAGGGGGGGTTGATCTGGACTGGACATCGCTCGATTGGAACGACACGTGCAGTGTCTCCTGACGTTAACTTTTGTTGCCGCGAAACGTCAGAACGACACTCGCGCTAGACTGTCACGGAACCCAGTCGTGGCTGGTTTTCGCACGCGCAAAAAAAGTCAATCAAGAACGCGCCCAAATCTTTGAAATCTAAACTGCCTAAAACATTAAAAGATCCCTGCCAGTGCGTTGTTGTCCGTTTCGTTGGACTAGGGGGGCGTTGAAAAATGACGCATGTACTTTCGATTTGGACGCAAGGTTGCACCAATTCGTTCTTGTTCTTCGCCCTAATGGACTGACACACAAAATTTAGGGGTGCTTCCGCGGACTGTTAACCGCGCAAATTTCATGCGAGGATACTGTGAAAGAATAACGGTAAGTCTTTCGAGTCAATGGCGCGGAAATCTTGAAGTGTCCGTTTTTTTTGAAAATGTTACCCGCGGAGCAGATGCACGTCCCGCGTGCACCTCGTAATTTTCAGGGCTATTGTTCAGGTTCTTGTACTATAAACACAGTTAACTTCAGACTTGAGTCCAGAGTTCTCAATCAGTCTATCGAATCTGAAAACGCTGGACGCACTTTACATTCCTGAAACGACGCAAGATTAGATGGCGCCCGTCGATGCACCAATGCAGTCTAACGTCCATGACGACGCTTCGGCAGAAAATCCATCAGCCGAGCAAGGATCGGCCGCCGTCCCGCCGAACTCCAGTAAGCGTGTACGATCCGTAACCTTTTCCGCTCCCAACGGCGAAGACGGGGCGACGCCAGAGTCGAAAAAAAGGGCAAAGACAGCTCCTTGCTGGGAGGTTTTTGAAGCTGAAGGTAAGGAAACGGCTTGTTGTCTTCTTTGTCCTGGGAAACAAATCTTCAAAGTTCCAAATGGTTCAACTACATCTGGAATGAAGAATCATTTGAAAACCCAACACCCTATTCGTCATTCTGAATTGTACCCTGGCGAATCTTCATCTGGCCTTCAGAGCATCGGAAAGTGTCTTTTACGAGGCGCGTATTCGGACGCTGAAAATCGTCGCCGCCTGGTACGTATTTTCTCCAAGGGCGTCATTTCTTTCTCTTTTATGGAGTCTGCAGAGTTGAGAAATTATTTGCAGTGGCTGGAGCCACAAGTCAAGGTTCCTTGTCGTGTCACTATCGCAACTGACATTATGAAAGCCTATGAAGAACTCCGTGCAAGGCTGAAGAAGCAACTTGGTGCACGGTCTTCGAAGATCTCCTTTACATGTGACCTGTGGACAGCACCCAACATGGATCCTTACATGGCCATTACTGCACACTGGATCGACGAAAACTTCGAAAGTAAGTCCATTTTATTAGATTTTCTGTCTCTGGGAGGACGACACACCGGAGAGGCAATCAAGGAGGCCTTCATTGATTCGGTCTACACACAATGGGGACTGCAAGACAAGGTAATGGGTATCACAGTCGACAATGCTTCTGCAAATGAGAAATTCCTGTCGCTGCTTGCAGAGGAAAAATGATTCTGCAAGGACAGGCACCTCATGTGCTTTGCTCATGTCCTGCACCTCGTTGCAGAATGCATTCTGAAGGCGCCTCGTGTTGATCGGGCGCTAGCAAAGATCCGGGGACTTGCAGTTTACATCGGCGCCTCAACTAAGCGCAAGGAGAGGTTCTCGGGCATCTGCTTGGAGAAAAAAAATAAAGACAAGAGATCGTTTAAACAAGATACCCCAACCAGATGGGGCAGCGCTTACGCCATGGCGGACCGCGCCAAGGAGATGAAGCCTGCCATCTCTGCATACGTACTGGAGGAAGGGGATGACGTTTTTGAGAAGCTCATAATGAGGGAAGAAGAGTGGGAATCACTTGATCAGGTGCACTCTATTCTAGCTCCACTGCATGAGATCACAACGATTTTGGAGGCATCATCATACGCAACTGTTTCTCTCTGCATCCCTCTCATGAATAAACTCATGGACTTTCTTGAGCGTTGTGTGGAAAGGGAAGATGACTTCAGTGATGCTTGTGCAGATGGACTTGAGAAACTGGAGAAGTATTACAACAAGACGTCGGAGGAGTACACCATTGCAACAATTCTGGACCCACGTTTCAACCTGACCTACTATACCGCCGAGGCGCCGAGCAAGGGCCACGTCAATGAGGCTACGGTTCGCCGAACCATCTCGAAGGCGTTCCTGCAGTACAAGGAAAAGGAGGATGCAACGAAGGAGAAGACAGGAGATCACACTCCTCCAGCAACAACAACCAACAAGAAGACGACATCCATACTAGGAGGGCTTTTTCGACAGCCTGGAGCACCAAAAAAGGACAAATCAGACAAGCAGCTCGCGGAGTATCTTGCTGAAGACGGGCCTGAAGTTCCTATGGGAAAAATGGCCACATTCAAGGAGTGGTGGGTGAGTCACGAAAGGTATTACCCAATCGTGGCCAAGATGGCGAGAGACTATCTCGCAATGCCTGGAACCTCTGCAGACTCAGAGCGCTCGTTTTCATTAGCCCGACAAATGATTACCGATTTCAGGCACAGCTTGAATCCTGAAACGGTTAGGGCTTGTATGTGTTTGAGGTCGTGGCATGCTCTGGAGGACTCATAAGTTAAGAAATGATGAAGTATTTGATTCACTGATAGTCAATATTACATCAGAACAAAGCGCATACGAACATCTAACTCAGCTTAAGCACCCTGGAATGACAAACAACCAGACAAAAACGACTTTCCCTGAAGGGTGCGCGCTGATTCCAGTCTTCCTAGTGAAATAAACTCGCGCAGCGTAGGACTCCACATGTATACTGAATGTAGGGGGATTAGCATGCAGTTAGTGACACGTGTAAAAGTCCAGAGCGCAGGCAACCAAACAAAAAAAAAAGGATAACGGAAAGCAGCGTGCGATAAGCGTGTGTTATGTGCTACCCTAAACGGGCAAACAGAAGTCACATACCTGTTGCTGACGTGAAGCTAAACCGCGACTGGTTGATGCAGAGAGGCGGAGCGGAGGGTTACTCCTAGAAACGAGCAAACGAAGACGAATTGGAAAAATGAAATTGAGATTGGGTTCGGAGGGGGGGGTCGTTCTTGCAGGGGCGCGCAAAGAATGTCGACTGTCGAGTAGGGGGGGAGTAGCCGGCGGAGTGAGGTGTACCGTATAGTGGTTGCTGAAGCTTTTCCGTGCGAAGGTTCGCGCGGAAAAAAGAGTATGGTTGGGGGTGGGGGAGGGGGGGGGGGGAGGGATGGGGAAGGCGTGGTGTCACGATACCACGCTGTCAGCAGCGCTGGCGGGGTAAGCGACGGCTTGGGAGTGTTGCGCTCATCAGGCAAGTGCATATCAGTTGGCATCGCTGCCAACTGACAGCTGTTTCACAGCCCCACTTGTCGCGTGAATCACGTGGGACCAGTGTGTGGCCAGCTGTGTGGTGCATGTTCGGCATTGTTCACGGGCAGGAGGGAGTGTATCTGTTTCGTCCCCTTTCTAGCAGTGGTGCAGTCGATTACGAAGAAATTGGGGGTACAGTGAATATGTGACGGGGAGGAAAAACAAAACAACAGCCCCGCTGGCCTGCGACTCCTGCGCTCGATAGGTAAGGTGCGCGTCGTGGGACAGCGTTGCCAACTGACAGTGGGCAGCGTTGTTGTCGCGTGAATAAGGCGGAAACAGTGGATTGCTGCTGCCTGTACGAGTTTCGGTTCTCTTGACGGGCAGGTTGCATGAAAACAGTTTCTTTTTAAAACAAGTTATTGGAGCACGTGGGACCGGGAATTCCAACAAAACGAGGGTACAGTGAACTCCTGACGGGTTGCGATAAAATAACACGTGGCATTTCAAGCAGACTACACGTCAGTAGGCAATCCCTCCCACAAATGCCAGTTGTATACCGCGTGAATAGCATGGAATTGACACGCATGGGTGCCAAGTGAACTATGACCAGAACGGTCATCTTAGCTGTCATTGTAGTTGCTGTAAAATACAGGAAAGTGACAACAATGCCACGTTGCAAGAATACAGGTAACGATCGGCCATGCTGTACAGAGATAAAAATCCACACTTGCCCACTGTCCCACTAGCACATCCTTCCAGCAGCAAAGCGCGGAGGCATCGAAACTTCACAGAAACGACGACCGTTAATATCGAAACTGTACTTGTCCACACTTGCGGTCTTTGATCGTTTCCAAGCCAGACGAGGGCGGACGAGCTTCAGATGCCTTCAAGCAACAGCAGCGTCACCTGCGCCACGTAGACCCTTCGGTAGAAGGGTATAACAAAGGTAGTGTACTACACTCTGTCATTTAACTGTTCTGACACGATGAGTAATCAACAGATGCAGATTAGTATTGTTATTTATGCAATGGAATGTATTATGTGTCTGTGTGTGTGCATTGGTAACAGTCTGCCGGTTTAAACCACATATGTACCGTTTAGAATACAATATGGTTGCAACCAACAAAAACGAAAACAACAAAGAATAATCCCCACAACTTTGTTTGCCAAAGGCAAACTTGTTGGTTACCAAAACGCAGATGTGATTAGAATGTGTGAAGCAGGATTATTTATTTTAACACGCAGACGGGCACGTGTTGCGCGCTAGCCAGGTAGTGGACTGAAGGCAGCTCAGCGTTGGTCGCCTGTGCCAAGTCCTACGGTGTGTGGTTTATGGTTAAGTGACACGGTTTTGTGTCGTACACGTTTATTGGAGCAGAGCATGTTTGGACACTGATGCAACCGTACTTCCATCCACCGCAAGTCCTTCATGTTGTTCATTCAACTGCTAACAAGGGTGATGGAGGCCCACTGTGAGAAGAAACGAGGAATGAAATGACTAAGGGAAAGTTGGGTACAAATGCAAACCCTAGGAAAACTGTACCCCATATGTGCTACCCCACTATAGCCTACAGTAGCTATGTCATATAAATCTGACACACCCCCATAGGCAAAGTGGGGGAGAACAAGGGGTCACAAGACCAGTCAAGCAAAGCAAAAACAAGCTCAGGGTGGATCACAAAGTCACCACACATTCCGAGCACAAGTTCAAGGCCACAAGGCCAGTTCACATGCATGATTACATACATATATAAGGCTAGACAAGCAAGAGCAGGTGTATATATATATGCAACAGTACAAACAAGGTCAAGGGGTGAGCAAGTGAGGCAAGGTAGGCACAAGACCCAGCTGAGTACAGAAGCGCTGATGATCACAAGGCGCAAGTGCCTTGGTGAAGATATCAGCAGTGTTGGCCTCAGAGGCCACGTACGCAAGCCGCAGCTGACCACGCTGCTGTAGCTCACGAGCAAGGAAGTAGCGGAGAGCAATGTGCTTCGTTCTGTGCTCCAGTCTCTGCTCTCGACACAAGGCCAGCATGGCCTTGTTGTCTACGTACAGCACTGGAGGAGAACGAGGCGGCTCTCCGAGGTCAGTCAGCAGGTAGGTGAGCCAGCGAAGCTCCTGTGCAGCCATGGCCCCGGCGTAGATCTCAGCCTCACAACTGGAGCCGAGAATAGAGGACGAGCGGGTAGCCCGCCACGAAACAGAGCCGGAACCAAGGCTGAAGGTGTAATCCTGTGACGACCGCTGCGTAGCCTGGTCGTCAGCCCAAGAAGCGTCTGCGTGCCCAGTGAGGACCACTGGACTCTGCCCTCCAAGCACAAGCCCCATGCCCGACGTACTGCACAAGTAGCGCAACACCCTCTTCGCTGCAGCCATGTGCTCCGGTCTGTGTCTCCCAGGAGCAACATAGCGTGCGAGAATGCTAAGAGGGTATGCAAGGTCAGGTCGTGTGCAGGTCATCAGGTACATGAGGCAGCCAACAAGCTCTGGGTACGGGCCACTCGACTCTACGGACTCATCCGAAGGCAGAGCTGAGAGCGAGTGGCGAGTAGGCAGAGGAGTGGCCTGAGGCGAGGAGTACGTGAAGCCGAAGCGCTGAAGGACCTGCTGCACCATGTGTGACTGAGTCAGGGTAATGGTGCGGCGTGCTCTGTCCCGGGTGATCTGCAAGCCAAGGTAGCTGCGCAGTTCACCCAGGTCTGTGCACGTGTGTCTCTTCTGCAGCTCGGACTTCACGTGGGCTAGTCCAGCAGTGTCAGCTGTGGCAAAGACCAAGTCGTCGACGTACACGAGGATGTAGAACGGCGGCAAAGAAGTGTCGGTGCGCAGAAACAGCGACGGGTCGGCAGTAGAGGGAGCAAACCCAAGAGCCGCAAGTGTAGTCCTCAGTGTGTCGTGCCACTCACGCAGTGCCTGGCGGAGACCGTAGACTGGCCGCCGGAGGCTCCACTGGGTGCCAGGAGGAAAAGACCCAGTAAAGCCAGGTGGGCGACGCAGCCAGATCTCCTCGTGCAGGCTGCCCTGCAAGAAAGCAGTGCTGAAGTCAAGAGAGTGCAGCTCGTAGTCGCGGTGAGCAGCTATGTGCAGCAGTACCCGAAGAGTGGTCATCTTCGGGGTGGGAGAGAAGGTCTGAAAGTAGTCAACTCCCTGCCGCTGACTGAAGCCACGAGCCACGTAACGCGCCTTGAAGACAGGCGGAGAACCCGGCGGTCGCTTCACCCTGAAAATCCACATGCCACTGACGATGTTCGCCCCAGGCGGGGGAACCTCGTCAACGTAGGTGCCTGTGGACTTCCAGGAAGCCATCTCTGTGTCCATAGCTGCCTGCCACTGAGAGGAGTAGGGACCCTCTATCGCCTCCGCGTAAGAGCGCGGAGTCGGGATGTCAAGTGCATCCGGGTCTCCCTCAGGGGTAAGCAGTACGGACACGAGATGAGGTGAAGCAGCAGCCAAACACTAGAACTCCTCCTGCCTGTCCTCAAGGACGTCCGTGCCAAGGGCACACTCACCCCCGACGGACGGAGGACAGACAGACTCAGACTCAACGACAAGACTAGCAGCGTAGCCTAGACGACAGCGAGCAGCAAAGTCGGCGAGCTCAGCAACTAGGGCAGACGCAGCAGTGGACTCAAAGGAAGGGTCAGTGACAACAGTAGCAAGGAGACGCGTGACAGTAGGACTGGCAGCACGAAGAGAGTCCGACTCCGGGTCAGGAAGAGCAGGAAGAGAGGACTCAGGAGGAGAAGGCAAAGGGGCACGCAGAGGAGCAGTGGACGGACGCAGAGACATCCGGTGCGTGCCAGGGACAGGAGGAGGACGCTGACGCGAACCACGACCACTAGTGCGAGCAGCACGGACAGGCGACGCAGGGCGAGACGCAGGCTCACGACGCTCAGCAAGACCTCCAGTAGGACCAGTGTAGGGAGAAGGAGCGGGCAGTGGGGAGGCCGGCTGTAACTGTAACTGTGACGGGACAGGCTGTGGACACTCTAAGGGAGGAGGAGGACGAGTAGAAGGCGGGAGACCAAGAACCTGCTGAAGGAGCGGAACGAAGTACGGCCTAGGCCGCGCGGCGACTCCAGACACAGCAGGGACAGCACCAGTACCCCCAGCGGCAGCACCAGCGCCAGCAACACCTCCAGCTCCAGTACCTCCAGCAGCACCAGTAGCACCCCCAGCAGGACCGCCTCCAGGACCGACAGCAGTAGCCTCAGCGCCAACACCCTCAGCAGCTCCAGCTCCAGTCGTACCCGCAGGCCCAGCAGCTCCAGTACTCCCAGTACGAGCACCTCCGGGACCCGCGGCACCAGCACCCTCAGCAGCCGACGAACCTCCAGCTCCAGCAGCACGCCTCCAGCGCCGGGCAAACCACTCGCGCAGCTCCTGTGGAGAGAGTGGCTCCCGCCGAGGCGAAGCACCCGGAGAACCTCCAGGCTCAGCACCGCCAGACGCCACACGAGCAGGCCCAGCTCCCTCAGGCTCCTCACCCCCAAGCACAGCACCTCCAGGCGTGGCACCCCCAGGCTCAGCACCCCCAGGCGTAGCACCCCCAGGCTCAGCACCCCCAGGCTCAGCACCCCCAGTAGTAGCACCCCCAGGCTCAGCACCCCCAGTAGTAGCACCCTCAGGCTCAGCACCCCCAGGCGTAGCACCCACACGCTCAGCACCCCCAGAGTCAGCACCCCCAGGCTCAGCACCCTCAGCAGCACCAGAGTCACCAGTAACCTCGACAGGCTCGACTGCGTCTACCTGGGACACACCGGAAGGGGCAGGACCCTGAGGGGGGAGGGGGTCTACCGGGGGGGGGGACCTGGTACAAGAAAGAGCGGTGGCGGGGGAGGGACGGAGTGCGGTAGGGGAAGAGGCGGTAGTAGGGGACTGACTCGTCAAACGTGACGTCCTGAGAGGACAAAACACGGCGAGAGGTGGGGTGGTAGAACTGCCACTTTGGCGCGTCAGGGGGGAAGCCAAGGAAGACGCAAGGAGCAGCACGAGGGGACAGCTTGTCCGCAGACAAGTCGCGGACAAACGCCCGAGATCCCCAGACACGGAACGCAGACGCATCGCCAACCTTTCCCGTCCACAGCAAGGCTGGGGAGGTCTCCGGCATGGAGACCCTGGGGTGAAGGTTGATCTGATGCGCCGCGTACCGAACCGCAAACGGCTACAGAAAATGGGGGGCAGCCGCATGCATCATGGACGTACGGGCGACGTCCATGACCATGCCAATGCGGCGCTCAGCAATCCCATTTTGCTGTGGAGAGTCCGGAAGCATGAAGGTCTGGCGGATGCCTCGTGCACGACAGTAGGCTCGCAGAAGGCCAGAGGAGAACTCTCCACCTCTGTCAGAGTGCAGACGCAGAACAGGAAAGTCCGAGCCGAAGCTCTGCCTGAGCTGGAGACGAGCTGCGCGGATCCAGTCGATCAACACCTCAGTGACATCACCCTTGCTGCGCAAGGGGAAGACTGTGGTGTAACGCGAGTAGTCGTCAACCACCAGCAGGAAGTAGCGCTCGTGACCCTGTCCACGGACGCGGGCCGGGCCCCACACGTCCATGTGAAGCGTCTGCAGCGAGGCCTCTGTCGGAGGAAACTGGGAGGAGTGAGGGGCAGCCCGCTGCCGCCCCTCGACACAAGGGACGCAGGTAGGGCCTGGCCCCGGAGGAAGGGGAGGGAGGGACCGGGGAAGAGCAGAGACAAGGACACGGGAGGCCATGCCTCGGAGACGAAGCAGGGAGGGGTGACCAAGGCGGTGGTGCCAGAGGAGAGTCTCGTGAGACAGGAGGCGACACGAACAGGGGGCAGACTCAGGACCAGACCTGGACGCTGCAGCAAACCCCTGACCCGACGCAGCTACCTGACCAGACGCAGTGACTGGAGGAGACGCAGTGGTCAGTGTGTACAGGCTCGACCCCGGCCGACGTGTAAACGTGGCCAGGTGTCGGCCAGTCCGAGCGTCCGTGCAGTGGGTCACCCGCTGACTCGCAGGAGTGAACTGGTGAACCCCCGCATCCTGTAGGTCAGCACCACTCACCAAGTTCGTAGAGAACGAGGGGAGGTAAAGACCAGACAGGGTGCCAGAGGGGGCCGCCGGACACGGGAGGACAGTGGAGAAGTGAGCAAGGACAGGACCCCCAGAGGGGTCTGCCAGAGAGACCGCAACTGGTCGGCCAAGTGGCGTGAGTGTGGTGCGGTCTCGAAAGAAGGAGCGAGAAGCCCCCGAGTCAAGGGTGAAGGTGTGGGAGGCCGAAGCCGACGCAGAACCTGAGAGAGCAGACTCACCAGCACCTGAGGGAGCAGACGCACCTAGAGCAGCAGCCTCGCTAGCACCTAGAGCAGCAGCCTCACCAGTACCTAGAGCAGCAGTCTCAATGCCCGGGTCGGGCGGAAAACACCGGTAACAGTCACCCTCATCACTAATAGTCACAGTATACATGGCAGCAAGAATAGCATCAAAGTCAAGGTCAAAGACAGCGACACCCGCCCTAGACAGCTCACCCCAGCGGGGGATCTCAGTGGCCTCAGGGAACTGGTGACGCCAAGCGTCCGTCAGGCGGCCAAAGCAGCGCTGGGTGGAGTGCGCACCCCCGCACTGGTCACCCGCGCGGTCGCCGGTGCGTAGGATGTAGGTGCACGGACCAGTACCCCCACCCCGCTGGCGTACAGCGTACCACTCACGGAGCTGCTGAGGGGGGGGGATGTCACGAGTGCGCTGCTGCTGCTGCTGCTGCTGGCGCTGACCACCACCGGAGCCGACCCTCTGCGCAGCGCCACCCCGACCAGCTCCACCTCCTCCGCCGCCGCCTCCTCCACCGCCGCCACCTCCGCTCCCACCGCCACCGCCGCCGCCGCCTCCGCCTCCACCGCCGCCACCGACACCTCCACCCCCACCGCCACCCCCACCCCCTCCACTGCCTCCACCGCCGCCTCCACCGCCCCCGCTAGCTCCTCCAGCGCCCCTGCCCCTCTTGCCCTTGCCAGGGAGGCGTCTCCCGCTAGGGGTAGACGCCGCACCGACCGACTCAAGCCCAACAAGGTCGGCCGCAGCAGTAGAGGCAACAGAGGGCAAAAGGGGGGAGGGGGAACACCCCTCAAAGATGGGGGTGCGCGGGTCACCACGAGAGGCTCCTACAGCTACTATGCTCTTCTCTGCTGCTAGGAGGGACTTCTCGAGGAGGTCAACGGTGAGAGTGGTGGGGCAAACTGAGAGGAAGTGGTCCTTGACTACGCGAAGGGAGTCAGGGAGCCGGGTGACTATGTAGTAGAGGGTGATGTACATGGGGGGGGGGTTCTTGGCGCAGAACTCAGCAGGAAGCGCAGCGCGGTAGCGAGTGTCACTAGTGCGGAGGTGCGTAATGAGGTCAGCGACTGTGGGAAAGGCAGCAAGGTCAGGGAAGAGGTACGGTAGCATGAGGCGGCTCAGTGCAGCAGTGGCAGGGGAGGAGTAGCGCGCAACTACAGCGTCGTACAAGGTCTGAGCACTCTTGTACTGGCTAAAGTGCGCACGCTCAGAGGTAGGCAGGTGGCGACGCACAGCAAGACGTGCAGCAGCATCGCGCGTGGCCCACTGTGAGCGAACAGTGGCGTCAGCATCAGCAGCGGGGGCAGGAGAGGCACCAGAAGTGAGGTCAAAGAGGGAGAGGCCGTCTGCTCTGTCGCACTGTAAGAAAAGCTGCAGGTCATCTATCCAGACGTCAAAGTCAATGGCCCGACCCTCAGCGTCAAAAGCGAGGACACTAGGGGTAGCCATGACAGCAGTAGACTAGCAGCGCAAACAGTAGGGTGAGTGCAGTGCTGTGAAAGAGGCGCTGCTCTTACCGGACAGGGCGGCTCGGGTGGTTCGGCTGCAGGGCGGCTCGGCGGCTCGGCTGCTGGGCGGCTCGGCGGCTCGGCTGCTGGGCGGCTCGGCGGCTCGGCTGCTGGGCGGCTCGGCGGCTGGGCGGCTCGGCTGCTGGGCGGCTCGGCTGCTGGGCGGCTCGGCGGGGCCGCTGAGAGGGCGGCGTCCGGGGCCGCTGGGAGGAGGCGGCGGGGCCGCTGAGAGGAGGCGGCGGGGCCGCAAAGGTAGGTGGCGGGGCCGCAGGTAGGTGGCGGGGCCGCTAGTAGGTGGCGGGGCCGCAGGTAGGTGGCGGAGCCGCTGGTAGGTGGCGGGGCCGCAGGTAGGTGGCGGGGCCAGCAGGAAGGTGGCGGGGCCGCACAGGTAGGTGGCGGGGCCGCGGGTAGGTGGCGGGGCCGCTGGTAGGTGGCGGGGCCGCAGGTAGGTGGCGGGGCCGCACAGGTAGGTGGCGGGGCCGCACAGGTAGGTGGCGGGGCCGCGGAGGGCGGCAACGAGCCGTAGGGGGCCGTGAGGGGCCGCGGGAGGGGCCGTAAGGGGCGTAAGGGGCCGCGCGAGGGGGCCGTAAGGGACGGCGTGAGGGGCCGTAAGGGGCGGCACGAGGGGCCGTAAGGGCGGCGCGACGGGCGCGACGGGCCGTAAGGGCGGCACGAAGGGCCGTAGGGGCGGCGCGACGAGCCGTGAGAGGGCCGCTAAGGGCGACGCGACGGGGCCGTGAGGGGCCTAGCGAGGGCGCGACGGTAGGGAGAGCACACAGGGCGCGACTCGGGCCGGAGCGAAGCGCGCTCCGGGCAGGAAAAAATTTTCGTGGTGGTGGGCCCTAGGAATCGTTCCCATTAGGGAACCTGCTCGATACCATGAGAAGAAACGAGGAATGAAATGACTAAGGGAAAGTTGGGTACAAATGCAAACCCTAGGAAAACTGTACCCCATATGTGCTACCCCACTATAGCCTACAGTAGCTATGTCATATAAATCTGACACACTGGTCACGTCCAGGGTCTTTGATCCTCGAGTCAATGACATGAGGTCCATAAACCATATGAATTAATGGCAGATGATGTTGCAATCGCGTGCGCACTAATAAAGTCATGCCCATCCCTGACTATACAATCCAAGCACACTAAGAAAGTCAAATGAATGAGCGCATAGCTTTCGGTTGCTTAGTGAGCAATCCGTGTCCTAAACCTGGGTCGTGATTATGGGCAGTCGGCACCACACCATCCCACCGTGTAGCCCTCACATTCCCCCTTCACCCCCATTCTCCGCCTCCCCTCCATTCTTCTCTCCCTTTTTACATTCAGCTGGAGTGACAATTTCGCACTGCATTGGTGAAAAACGACACGGCAGGGCAGAGGGGGCAATTGTATTATAGTAGAGAGGGATGAACAGAAAAAGAGGGAAGAGAGATGGGATAGATATAGAATTAGCGTTCTGGGAGAATTAGAGGAAGGGATAGATCACGAAGGGAGGGAATAGGGAAGAGAAGAGCGAGATAAAGAGACGAAAGGAGTGCGGAAGGAACTGAGGACAAGAAGAAGGGAGTGAGTGAAGAGGAAATAGATGGGAGGGAAGGAAAGAGAAGGACACGGAGGGTGTGAAGCAGACGCGGAGAAACACATCATGACAAATCGGACCTGCATCCATCCATACATGCATGTCCAGGTGGTTTGTTGGTTCATCCGAGCCATGCTGATCGCCGTAAACACCACCCGAGCCTTCTGCCCTCCGCAATGCTTCACGATCGGCGTCAGATGATTATGGCTCGGCAGCCCAAACTTCCCGAGCCTGCTCGGAACCGCCTCCTGCCTGCTCGGGCCCTCCTGGCTCCTTGTCCCTTGTCGGAGTCGCGACCCTTGTCCCCACATCAACCACCGAAAGCGCGAAATCCGGCCGTCTGGGACACGAGAAAGAAACTTCATTCAACTGGAGCAGAGGCGGCGTTAGTTCGGTAGGTTCGGGAAAATGGAATTCGACAGCGTAGTCTCGCCATATCTTGGGTGCTTCGGCTGGTGTGTCGTCGTCCGCGTGGCCTGCCGAGCTGGCGCTCTTTTGCCGCCATTCTGATCCTCTTTCTGTGCGTTGAACTCATGTTTGTCGGGGGAGTCGAATCACCGCGATCCGAGCTTCCGAAGCTTTCCGCCCTTGTCTGTTCCGCGATGTCGATCCAGATCCGAATGAAAGCGTCTAGCCGGCTAGAATGTACAATCCGACGCCTAACCCTATCCGGAATCTCTCCCGGACGCGTCGGAGCGTACGAAGGTGACTGGAGAGATATGGCGAGCAAAGCGAACTGCTGCCTGTGGTTGTAGTAGGCGCGTTAGCCGGGGCGATGCGAGCGACTGCAAATCCTGGGGAGCAGTTGTGTCACACGGGCCGTGTCTGATGAGAAACAGTGGTGCACTTCGGCTGAGTGTGTGCAACGCGCTAAAACGACGCGACTCAATTCGGTGCTCGCACCACAGGCGAGAAGTTGCGAAGATCTCACTGCACTAACCTAGGTAAGTAATCTACTCTGATCTTGGTGTGTTGTCCTAGTGCAATGCTTTCTGGAGTGATCTCTTCGAATTCGAAGGAATTGGTTCAGGAGGCCCCAATGCCCTCGCGAATGATGCGGTTCAGGTGTCCGTGTTCACAAACTGGAGTGACGGTTCAGGTCTCTGACTTCACGGTAGCATTTGATTGGAGGCGGGGTTCGAGCGCACTGTGCAATGCAAACCGACGCAACTTTGGTTGGAAACTCGTAGGACACGTGTCTAGAGAGTCCAGCGTGACTTCAAACATTACCCTTGAGCCCAAAGTGCTGGATGACTGGCGGACAAGTACATATAAAATATCCATTTCGCTCTCTCCATTGGCCTGCCACGCAAGAGTGTGGTGGGCCAGCTTGAACAGTGTCAAACCCTATAGCAACTGGGCCAACTGGATTAGCGCCCATGGAAATGTGCGACGAAACCTCATTGGTGGGGGACTCGAAGGCGTGTTATTGTGCGATTGATGAACGTGCAGAAATGTCAGTCGGAACACCAATGTGCAACCCCAACACCCACGTGTTGGGCCGCGATTTGTGGAGAATTGAGGCGTGCAGTGTTTGATTGGGTGAGAGCGAGGTGTCAGGTTTGTCGAAGCGATAATGTCGGTTGGATGGTTTGAGCTGCGCCTGCGACTCTGGGCGAACGCGTTTTCGACAAGTCGGTTGGATGGTCTGCGCCTGCGACTCTGGTTTTGGTGGTGGCAAGTTACCTGGCAAGACCAGGGGCCGCGTGTCTGAAGTGAAACGTTGTCGGTTGTACAGTTTTGTCGAGGGATGTCGGCGAACGTCAACCCTCGGATCAAGCATTCCGACCGTAAGGATTCTTCGACATCTCTCAAAGTTTCGTCAGGAAACGTCGACGTTCGCAGACATAACATTTGTATCAAGGTGGTCCAAGGTTGAAAAAAAACGATTGTTGAAAAATACGATTGTTTTTTTCGATGGTTTTTTACGGTACCTTTTGGGAAAAAAAACGTCGTTTTTTTGTTAGACAAAAAAAACTCTTCAACTTCAAAGATGCTGTTCTGATCACAAAAGCACTTCTAACAATCTTCCGCTGCATCATCAGCACTTCTAACGGCCCCCTTGTTCTTCTCACCAATCAATCCCCTTGTTTCAGCAGCAGTTTTGGTCATTTTACTGAAAAAAACCGAAGGTTTTTTTGCACCAAAAGTATTTATTTTCAAAAACCGTTTTTTTTTTCGTTTTTTACGATCGTTTCTTACGATACGGTATTTTACGATCAAAATTTGAAAAAAACGTCCTTTTTTTGCACCTTGAGGTGGTCAAACGGATTTGTTACTACGACATGCAGTCGCGTGTAACCTGTGGTTGTTAGTAACCACATGGAATGCCTTGTGTGTCGTATTGTACTTATATTCCCAAATACGTGAGAGCTAATAACCGTGTGTAGATAATTAATCTCGGTTTCCAAGTGATTGAATGACATGAAATTAGTGCTAATGCTAACAATAAGCCTAAGGCAAAAAAACATACTGTGATAATTTTGTGTGCGGTTTTGTTATTAAAGCGGTGGTATACATTAGGCAGGGCTATTGGAGGGTTTAGGGTTCCCAAAACGATTTCGCCCCAGCAGATGTACCATTTATAAACTTTTGGCTCGGTCCCTGCCAAATGTATACTGCTGCTTTAAGCAAATGTACATTTCTCAGATATGTACATGGTTCATGGTTGGGAGGGAGTAGCAAAAAATGCAGGGGGGAAGCAAGAGAAGCAAGTGTCTGCGAGCGAGAGAGGCGGAGGACCTGCGGAGAGGGGTACAAAAGGCAGGTAGGCGGGGGGAAGGGGCAGGAGAAGCAGGTTCGCTGGGGGAAGTGGAGAATTGAGATGTCCACTGCGTACGGGGTGATACGAGGTGGGCTGGGGCGAGAGTCGAGAGAATGTGAGGCTTCGGTAACATTTCGCGAACTCGTTTTAGAGTCCCGTTATAACTCCAGACTCATCGTACACTCACAGAGTAAGTACGGAATATCAAAAGCGGTACAAATTGAAAAGGGCTGAATAATCATAAATCAATAATTATAAAGAATAGGTACAACCACTAATATATATCATAAAACATGCCCTCATCTCATGTTTACACAACAGGTTTAGACAACGGAAGACACAAGTACTCCATAAGCTCAAGGTATCTGATACGAATTAAGATGTTTTTCTGTGTACAACCTAACAAGCGTAAAAAAAAATCGCAGATTAATCGTATTCGACAGGGATTTGGCACTATTCTAATCGTATTCGTATCGTACGTGGGTCTATATTCGGTCAAATACGTAACCACGTACTATTCGCGAAATATTCGAATAAACTATTCGTATTCGTATTCGTATTTACAGGCTTACTTGGAAGGCATTGGATCCGCGACAGGTCTCAAACTGCTATGGCTTTCTGGATGCGAGGGCGTGACGGATGCTGGCATGGTGCATGTGGGGAGGCTGACAGGGCTTGAGGACCTTGGTGTAGATTTCACGGCAGTCACGGATGATGGATTGGAGCAGCTGACTGCCCTGACCAAGCTGAGAAGTCTCTATCCGCCAGGAGGGGGCTACCTTGTGGATGATGACGCACGCAGGCTGATAGGCTTATCGGGTGGTAGCAGCAGGGGATGATGGAAAGTGAGGTGAGAACATAACTGGTTGTGACTGTGTAGGGGAGGCTGAGGAGAGACGCGGAGGCAAGGGGTCTGAAGAATGATGGGAGGCATTGCATGCGATGGAGTGATGAGGAGGACCTTGCTGGTTGCAGAACGTGTTGATGCGGAATGGTGGATGTAAAACTTGGGAATCTTGATCTTGATGGTACAGCAGTCATAGATGAAGGGCTGGAGCAGCTGAGTGCTTTTGCTTTCACCAAACGGATGAGTGGCATGCTAGAGGCATGCAGGAGACGAAGGCTTGCATTTGAGGAGAAACCGTATGAGTGTGCACTGCAGTGGTGTTAACAGCTCGCCCTTTGCATGACTGATGTCACGGCGACTCACCACCAGATCACGTTTAACTCTGAGTGCCTGGATTATCTGGTTGCTAACCAGCGCCAGTACCCGGGCGGGTGGGTGGCAGTGGCGGATGGACGGGTGTGGGTGCCCACCCCACACTCACTAGTTCCCAGGCCCGTGCTGCTGCTGCTCATGGCTGGGCTGGCTTGCATGGTGCCAAGAGGGCTTCTGTGGATTGAATGTGGGTCGTGTGGGAGGTATGGCGTGCAGTCATGCAGGTTATGGGGAGGGAGATGGGGAGTAGGAATGGGGTATGGGAAGGGGGATGCGGGAGCAGCAGAAATTGGATATGCCTCGGGGGATTGTGCAGGGTTCGCAGTGTTGGGATTCGAGGTTGGGAGATATTGCGGGGGTAGGAGGCTTGGGATATGAGCCGAGGGATAGTGCATGGTAGGGGTGGGATAGTAGCAGGAGGATAGTGCAAGGAAAGGGGTGGGTGGGGTATGGGCAAGGGGGTAGTGCAGGGGTAGCAGGGATGGGATTTGAGCCAGGTAGGAAAGTGCAGGATTGGTTCTGCATATGAGTCGGGCCCGGGGACAGTGCAGTGCAGGGGTGGCAGGGATGGAGCATGGGCTGCGGGGTAATGACCAAGCAGCAGCAGGTCTGACCTATGAGCGATGGTAGGAAGGAAGGAACCTGACAAGGGGGTTGTGGAAGGGATTCAGCGACTGGTGATGATGAGTGGGAGTGCGGAGGGGAGATGGGAGTAGTGTGGCAGACAGCCCGGAAAGCAGCATTCATGGTGTGGTATGGCATGTATGGCAGACAGAGAGGTATGGGTGGATTCTTGA
This sequence comes from Closterium sp. Naga37s-1, assembly GCA_947471745.1. Classification (NCBI taxonomy): domain Eukaryota; kingdom Viridiplantae; phylum Streptophyta; class Zygnematophyceae; order Desmidiales; family Closteriaceae; genus Closterium; species Closterium sp. Naga37s-1. The sequence goes on along the minus strand of CANJKZ010000314.1, from coordinate 327,536 downwards.
AGCATTTGATGCGAGGTATGGCAGGTATGACTGCTGGCACTGAATTTGCCACACTTAATGCTGCTGGTGGCAGTTGGAATGCTAGTGGTGGTGCCAACTCAGAGGTGAGGCCAAGCAGGATCGAAGAATGGCATGATGGCAGAGGAGTATTTGTTGTATCTCCCTTTCCGTTCTCCTATGTCCTTGCTCTTGATGGTGTCTCTGGTTCTGCTTTGCTGGCGAGGTGCAATGAATCTAATTACTGCTCTCTAGAATTACCATGCTCTACTTCCCTCACAATCCGTTGCTCTGAAATATGCCCCTACATTGTGCGCTCTCCCCTGCAGCCCTTCCTTTTCCACACCAACAGAACCTGTCATGTGCTAGTGGTATAAACTATAAAGCCCATGTCATCATTGTGACACACAGAGTTACAAGAGTATGTGAATGCAAAAGCTGGCTGCACACAGGCAAGGGGAGAGGCATTGGAGCAACCAGCGAGGCAGCATTTTGAGGCGACTCAAAATTCGTCTTTTGAGGCGCCTCAAAAGTCCTTTTGAGGCCTCAAAAGGCATTGGAGCAACCAGCGAGGCAGCAGCCATGATTTACCAGAAGCAATGGAGGTGGTGAAGTCGGTCAGCCGCAGTTGGGTGCGGGCGGGAATGAGGGAGATCTGGGTAGGCTGAGACAGGCAGCAGGCTGCAAGCTGCTTGTGCCATGACTGAAGGGGTGTTGAACATGTTCTTCTTGTTCCACCTACAGAGCAGGGCAGAGCGATGCGGATGGTTGGGACTGGTGGAGAGATCAGGTTGAGCTAGAACCATGATTTCATTGACCCCACTTCCTCTCCATTTGAGGGAAAGAGAGGAGGGGCGGGGGGGGGGGGGGGGGGGGGGGGAGGGGGAAAGAAAAAGAGGGGGTGCGGGCAAGTTGGAGCACCAGATTGAGTTTCGATTTCACTACTCTGGCCCTCGAAATAGACATGCTCGGCTCGGGTAATCTCGATTGTTTGGCTGGGTCAGGTCTGCAGCAGCATTGGGCTGCGCTGCTGCAGATCGGCAAGTTGACAAGTTGCACATGCCTACGTTTTGGGTGCTTACACCTTCCCTTCAAAGCACAAGCACCTAAACCGTATCAGCCCACCATCCCCTACCTTTTCTTCCTCTAGTCCTACCAACCCCCCTATTCCTCTCTTAGTTCTTCTGTTTTCCTCCCCTCTCACCTTCACTTGCGTCCGATTCACCCCATATCCCTTCTACCACCCCCCTTTTTTCCATTCACCCTGTGCATCTCAGGTCCTCCTCCTCTGCCTGCAACCGCCCCCTCTTCTGCTCCCCAAGCAATCCAACCAATGCCTCATCCATGAGTAGATACATGAGTGCGCTATAGCTGTAAAAGGAAGTGCTGGGAGAGCTGTGCATGCATACCTCACCATTCCTCCTCACCATGCCTCCTCACCATGACTCCTCACCATGCCTCATCCCATGCTTCATTCCATGCTTCATCCCATGCCTCATTCCCTACCTCATCCCACCCGTCTTTTGATACCTCATCCCACACCCCATCCCATCGCATACCTCATCCCACACCCCATCCCATCGCATACCTCATCCCACACCCCAAACAATGCATACCCTTTTTTCTAGTACAAACGCCACTGACTGTCGTTTCTGAGTAACTCTTGATTTACTTAATGCCTTACCCCCGCGAGCCTGCTACCGACACTCATGCATACCCTCCTATTTGTTTCCCTCCTCTCTTCCCCTCAGCCCTCCCCTTACCCATCCCCCATCCCCTCCTCTTTGATGGGTAGTTGAAGGTGGCAGCAGAGGGACGCTGCATGCACTGCCCCAACCCCGCTTCCTCTAACTCCCTCCCCTCTCTCCCCCTCCCCCCTCCCCCTCCCCCTCCCCCTCCCCCTCCCCCTCCCCCTCCCCCTCCCCTTCCCCCTTCTCCTTGACGGGTAGTTGATGATGGTGGCAGCAGAGGGACGCGCATGCACTGCCCCAACCCACTTTCCCTCCTCCTATCTCCCCTCAGCTGCTTCTACCAGCCACCTCCACATGGTGGCATGGCATGGAGGGAGGGCGACTGAGGGTAGGTATTGTCTGGGGCATGGGTGGAACCAAGATGCTGGTGTGTCGGTAGCACTCCAGATTGGAGTGTTTTCAGCTTTGGTATTTCGTAAGTGAGCTGCATGAGCAGCCATGGTTGTGCGTTCTAGCAGGAAAGCATACATCACATAACCTTTCCTGCACCTCATCCCATACTTCATCTCATACCTCATCTCGTATTATGCATCCCACTCTTTTGTTGTTTGTTCATCAAGTCCGCTTCCCTCAGTCTTTCCCTTTCTTCCCTTTCGAGCACAGAGTGGTGCAGATGGGTGCCACACAGCAGCAGAAACTGGGTCGCTCGAAATCAGAGTCTGAGTGGGTGGAGTGTGCCGCAGTGAGGATGTTCCGTTTATCAAATTCTGTCGTGTATGGAATATTTGAGATTCAGGCGTTGTGAATCATGTATTTTAAAACAATTTGAGGCACTGCAAGAGCTAGTGTGGACATTCTCTTAGCTTGCCTCGGGCATGCCAGTGAACGGGCCATGATGGGTGGGTGATGCAGCAGCAAAGTTAACTTCTACCCTTTCTCATGCAGGTACAGGGCTGACGTTGCTTCACCTGCCCTGCCTGCATGCCTACCACCTGTTATGATACAAATCAGATGTGGTGGAGTGGAGCTTTTCATACTGCTGAATTAAGATACAGTGGAGACCATTCTGAATTTGACAAAATACCGTACAAGTGGGGTTTTAGCTTGCATTGCATCCCAACAACAGGCCAGCGAGACTACTGTAGTTAAACAACACCTGCGTGCTACTGTTTTAAAACAGCCTGCGCAGTTATACACATCGTTGCAGCCTGACACCTGCATGCTACTGTTTTAAGACAGCCTGCGCAGTTATACACATCGTTGCAGCCTGAGGTGAAGGCACATGCATGCACAGCTCCTCATTGCATGAAACCCCTCAGCAGGAAGGATAGATTAAAGTTTCTAGCGTACGTGACTGACATGCCATCCAGGTCAAGGTTCATAAACCTATCCACCATCTCAGCGTTGTCTGATGAATAGCATCAGAGCAGTACCAATTACCATAAGGATAACAATCATGCAGATCTTACTAAGCTGTTCATGTTATTGAAGCAATGCTCTACAAGCTCCATCACACACACTGTACTGTACCGTCCCCTCAGTGAATGCACTTGTACACCCTGCACCCAAACAGCAGGCATTTCGTATGCAGCTCCCCTCATGCAGCCATGGAGACACTACTTACCCCCCCCTGGTCTCAACCCTCGCACACAACTACTGCTGCTGCCACAGCTACCACCATTGCTGGCCCCACAGCTGCTGCTACTGCTGCTGCCACTGTTACCGCCCACCAGTCACTGCTACCGCCTTCCCATCCGCTCCTGCTCCGCCTCCACCCCTTTCTCTTCCCCATCCGCCCTTTTTCTGACCGTTTCTCCCTCCATCATAGTAAGTGCCAGAAAGGCAACTCCTCTGCAGCTCCCATCATCCAAACAGTGGTCTCTTGCCCAACCAGCCCTGCACCTGCTGCTGTCCAACTGCAACGCACCAGTTCCACACCACCCACTCCAACTCTCTGCAGCAAACAAGTTGCTCCTCCAGGTGCATGCCTCCGCTCATTCTTCACACTCCTCTCCTCTCTTCACTCTCCCCTAGACACTCACATATAACCCTTCCCTCACCTCACCTCCCTTGCCATCATCACTCCCTGCCGCCCTACCCACCTATCCGCCTGCGTGCAGCATCGTTCTCAAGGAAACCCCCTTCTGGCAGCCAGAGAGTTTTGAGCTTGGTCAGGGCAGTCAGCTGCTGCAGCCCTTCATTGGTGACTGCCGTGCTAGACAGAACAAGCGCCACAAGCCCTGTCAGCCTCCCCACATGCACCATGCCTGCATCCGTCACACCTGTGCAACCTAACCCTAATATTCTGAGAGAGGAAAGGGGTGTCAAGTGCGCCAGCCCAGCATTAGTCACCTTGGTACCATAGAGATCAAGGTGCTTCAGACTGGTCAAGGACCCGATGCCCTCCAAGGCATAGTCTGAGACGTCTGTGTATTCGAGGTCCAGCTTCTCCAGCCGTGGCAGCCTGTAGAAGTGCTTGACGGCCTCTGCACTTAAGCCCGGGGCATAGGTCAAGTCAATCTTCTCCAGGTGGGTCATTGTGGACACATGGGTGAGCATGGCCTCCGAGAGGCCGTGAAGACCCGCCAGATGAAGATCAGTTCTTTGTGATGCTGACTTGATTTGCTGGGGGGATGATGAGGGAAAGATAGGCAAAGAAAACCCTTGTGACAATAGCAAACCGTGCATGCCATGTCAAACCATGCATGCCATGTCAAACCATGCATGCCAGTCAAACCATGCATGCCCTTGTGAAACACTTCGCACAGCACAGCACTCACCCCCCATGCAGTCTTACTCACCTCCCATGCAGTTTTACTCACCTCCCATGCAGTCTTACTCACCTCCCATGCAGTCTTACTCACCTCCCATGCAGTCTTACTCACCTCCCATGCAGTCTTACTCACCCCCCATGCAGTCTTACTCACCTCCCATGCAGTCTTACTCACCTCCCATGCAGTCTTACTCACCTCCCATGCAGTCTTACTCACCTCCCATGCAGTCTTACTCACCTCCCATGCAGTTTTTCTCACCTCCCATGCAGTTTTACTCACCTCCTATGCAGTTTTACTCACCTCCCATGCAGTTTTACTCACCTCCCATGCAGTTTTACTCACCTCCCATGCAGTTTTACTCACCTCCCATGCAGTTTTACTCACCTCCCATGCAGTTTTACTCACCTCCCATGCAGTTTTACTCACCTCCCATGCAGTTTTACTCACCTCCCATGCAGTTTTACTCACCTCCCATGCAGTTTTACTCACCTCCCATGCAGTTTTACTCACCTCCCATGCAGTTTTACTCACCTCCCATGCAGTTTTACTCACCTCCCATGCAATCTTCTGATCGCCTTCACTCCGGCTGATTTCCAAGTCAACATCCAACTTCATGCGAGCATTGATCTGCTCAGCTAGCTCCCTCGCCCTCTCCTCCACCTGCCCTCTCAACTCCCTCATCTCCCTCGTTTTTGCTCCGCTTCCTCCAGCTGCAACTTAGTTGACTGCTTGTGCTCTGCCAACTCCCCTTTTACTGCTGTCAACATGTGCCGCAGCTCATCCACCTCCTCCTTGTGTGCAGCCAGCTCCTCTCTCACTGCTGCCAGCACCGCCTCCTTGATCAACTCATTCACTGCACTTGCCACTCTCTCAGCCGCCATGTATTCTATAAACACCCTCAAAAGGACCTTCGTTCAATGACGGATCCTTCTGTTCAGCCGCCCTCTTCACTGCAGCCTGGCGAAAGCAGATAGGCCTGGGTAGGGTAGGGTCCAATGGCATTTAGGGAAATGCAAAGAAAGGGGAAAGAATGCACACGAGAGCAAAATGTTTGTACGGGCGTAAGGGACGAGGCGGGCATGTGAACTGGAAAGAGTACGAAGCACAACAAGCGCGAGATCTGATGACAAAATGTGGGAGAACGGTTTGAGTAAGACGGATTCGGCTTAAGCACTAAGAGGAGAAGCCTGTGCACAAACACATGTTTGGCATGCCGACAGATGGCAGTACAACAAGCGGAGGCCAGGAAAGGGAACAGATGAGACAGAAAGCGGGGCAAGTAATATGAGCGGGGACTGCCAGAATGGCACCTTGACATTCATAGAAGCAAGGCCTGATACACAAATGGTGAAGGGTAGAGAGCGGCAGAGTGGATATGGTGGTGGGGTACAGCAAGAGGAATTCCGATCGGCGACCCATGAAGGGCATGCACGCATATTAAGATACACCAGAGATAGGCAGAGATATGCTAAAAGAATGAAATGACGAACCAACGAGAGCAACCAGAGAAGAGAGGAAGCTGACCAGGATGGAGAGGAAAGAGTAGGGTTAGTATGCAATAGGTGTAGTGTACGTTACAAAATACGCTCACGTACGTGTCCCGAGCATATGTACAGCGCAGCATAATGTGAAACAACGCCAGCGTACTTTTGAAAGCGTAGAATAAGGGTGCAGCGTCTTTGCAACATAGGCGTAAATTAGAAATAGGTGAGCTGAATGAGGGGAGCAGCGTAAAGGTTTGAGGTACAACAGCGGTAGGAAAAATAGTGGTGTATGAGAAGGCCAATAAAGGCAAAGAGAGGGGAGAGGCAGAAAGGACTAGAAAATGAAAGACAGAGGTCACATCTGCTTCAACATTTTCCACGACAAGGTTGGTGTATCTGTTGTGCGTACAAACATCAACACTTGCACCGCACCTTCCCAGTAGGTGAGGTGAGGTTCACAACAAGCGACTGTACCAACAAGTTTAGGCCAAAAATGAAGCCAGGAGGAGGAAAGAGGGAATGATAATATGCTGCCTGAGGAGGCGGGGAAGCCATGGCAGCGAGGCAACTAGAAGAGCCTGGCACGATGAGGCCTGACAACGATGACATGCAATGTGGCCCTGCAAGCTCTACCCCTTACCACAGTCACGCATGCGAGGGAAGCTCCAGCAATCACGCAATGAGAAGATCTGGAAGTAAAGGGCAGGGTGGAACAAGAATGGCAGTCAATGACTTAGTAGGAGTGAGAGATTGGCTGATCCCAAGGCTAGGCTTCATAGTCAGCTCGGCTCAAGCGTGGAGGGGCCGCGGTGCAAAAACGTCACTGAGGAGAAGCGAGGTGCGGCAGGAGCAGGGGAGAGAGGGTGCAGAAGCCAAACCAGGGGAGGGAGGGAGGCAGCAGGAGGAGGAGGGAATAAGCGGCAGCAGCAGGGAAAGAACGGCATCGCAACAGAGGAAGGAGGGGATACGCGAAAGGGGAGGACAGGTGCAAGGAGGCCTGAGATTTGGGTGGATACAAATGGATGGTGGGAATGTAACAACCCAGGCAGTCGGCGAAAAAAGTTGAGACTGGTGCGAGTGAAGCCACTATACTAGCGTGGGTTCACATGGAAGAACGAAAAGACGGCCAGAGCAAAGAACGGGTGCAGCCGAAGAGAAACGGTGCAGTGAAGAGGAAGCACGCAAAGAGGGCAGCAAAGATGGCAAAGAATTGAGGTGGCAAGGAACGGTTTCGAGTGCTGAAAGGCGGAGAGGACAGAGAGAGACTCATGTTTGCTGGGTGAAACAATCATAAGGGGCAAATGGTGTAAAGCGGCTAGATTGAAGATAAGAATGAGATAAAGAAGAGACGCATTCTGAATCTGGCTAAAAGTGGAGGGATGGAGCCTGGAGATATCTACGACTTCGAAGCAGTAGCACGGGAACACAAGAGATGGTCGGATAGACAAGCGTGTCACAGCGCACAGCATGCGGGACTATTGAAAGAGAAAGTGCAGTTCAATGGGCAAAGAGAACAGCACGGGTGACAAAGAACAGAGTCGACTAGGAGAGGTGAAGAGGTGAGCCTCAGGTGCTGAGCTGAGAGATGAGGACTAGAGAGAGAGGGATGATGTGGGTTGAATGCGCATGAAAGGACTACGGGTGGACAGAGGCCAAAGATAAGGATGAAGACAAAGTGAGGTGCATTTGATGACAGCTGAGTGGAGGTATGCAGGACAATGAAGAAGCAGCACGGGAAGGATGCACACAGGAGAATTGGATTTTCTGAACTAAGATGCCTACGTTGCAAGATTAGTGCAGAACGAAGGAATGAGTGGAGTAGAGCACCTCTGGCAGAAAGCGAGAATTAGTGGCTAGATGCCCTGCAGTGTGAAGCGCGGGATGAGGTGTACATGGTACAAAAACGCAATAGGTGGTGTTTCGGGAGTAGGAGAACACGTGGCGAAAATCAACAGTTTCAACTCTTGTATCACTCTGTGATCCCTTCCTAAAATACGATGTGAATGCATCGCTGAGAAAGAGTGAAGAACTAGAAAAGCGATTCTCTGTAAAAGCATAGAATGTGAGTGGTGGGCCGAGCAAGAGGGGAGGGCAAAGAATATTATGTTCTGAAGCTGATGACACGACTGCAGTACAAGAGGATAGGAAATCCATGTAGGAGTTATTGTAGATTCAAGCTGCGGTAAGAAATGGCAAAATAAGCATAAGCACGCAGACAATGCACTGGGCATGCAATCTGGGGTCAGGAAAGGTTGAAACGGGAGGAGCAGGGCAGGAATTATGGGAGAGATAGGATGCGTTACCAATCAAAAGTGAGGGAGGAAACGGATCCAGGGAAATATTTGCAGAAGTTGACGACCACTCAGTGTGGCGGTGGCAGGCGTGTCAGATCGCAGCAACGAGCTACCAGATTGGAACAAGCGGCTTCTTGGCAAACGAAAAAAACGAGTGGAAGCGCTCTAGAGATGGGAGATCAACTTAGCAGGCGATGATTCAGTATTCGGAGGCAGGAAAACAGGCCAGAACGGATCCGAAACTGGATGAACCATTGGGGTATTGACTCGAGGGGGGAAGAAGCAGGCAGCGGAGGGAAGGGGACACGAGAGAGGGCAGGAGAGGCGCATCACCCACCTCGCAATCCCATCCGTCCATTCATCTCACCGTTTGCCTCTCACGTTGTCCCAGCCCTTGGCCCGTTCCCGCCCGTAAGGCAGCGGTGTTCCACCCAACCCATCATCTCGTGTGCGATGAGCAGCCGCAGCGTGCTAGGCTGCACTTCACCCCCGTAGCCGCCACGTGGGCAACGCATGCATGGGTCTACGGGATCATTTGGGGACAATCGTTTCTCTAGCCCGCCTTCAGCTAGCTTCACCCCGTCGATCGCAGTGCCTCTAGTTGCATGTTGGATCTCGCACTGAAAACTGAAATGAAATTGGGAGTTCTTGGATCTAAACGGGGTGTCATCGCGTTGTACAGCCGAGGCGCGTTTGCGCGCGAACTACTGTTTTTCGAGTCTGGTCGCTCTCGATGCACTAACACGTGGCAAGGCGACACAGACGACTATCGAATGTGGACGGTAAGACCAGTGCTTGCTGGTGCGGATATAGCTGTTGGCAAATAAGTGGAAGCGAGTAGTGGGGAAGATTGTGTGGAGGAAATTGGTGACTTAGGTATTGCAATGTGAAACGCTTGTCGAGTTCAATCTGCACTTCCCTTAGCTGTTACCATTCCAACGTTCGAACAACACCGAATCTGCTCGCGAATTGAGCAGTGACGGGAACTTTGTTGAGTCGAGACCCAATGTGCAAGTCCATGTGTCGTTCTCATTTCACCTCGCGCATGTGCCTTGAGCGAGGTACAGCGCCAGTGCCATTGCTCCTCCGTAACCAGTTACGAATTCGCACTCTGGAAGCGTACTGTCGCTCACGTGACAACATTTGTACGGAGCTGGCTATTCGAACTTCGTGCACACATCGTTGAATGAGGTGAATTCTGGTTACCCGGCATGACAATTTTGAAACGCAGCACGAGTCATGAGCAGAACCATTTATCATCGATGTGGTGGAAGTCACTTGACTGCTCCTTGTAGCATCTTAGTGGCACTCTTACGGTATTAGCCGTCTTAGCTTGACATTACTACATATCGATAGCGCATATTCATATGTCGAACCCGCTTAGTGGTTAGTATCAGTCGTACTGCTTATATTCCTCCGTTCCTTCTTCACGCATATCTGCTAGTTCCAGAGCCATTTCAAAGTCGCGCAGCATCTCAGATCGTTTGGCGTGTGCGGAACTCGTTGCGCCTAGTAAGCGTCGCCTCTCCTATCCTCACGGCATTTCAATATGCGAAACCCTAGAAACAGTTTTGAGGTAAGGCCGGTCCCGTCTGGCCATTCGTTTCGCTCGTACACCAGCTTTATCACCCTCATCATCATTTCCCTCCATTCGCCGATGGTGTCGAGTCCTCCGATGCTCCTTACTCTCTGTTTCTCTCGTCCTTTGCCTCTAAACCGTCTCCATTCCACTCCTCCATGCTCTTATCCGGGCAAAGTGACGCCAATTCGGGTTCTCACTAGTATTGCATTGGCAAGTAAAACAATGACATCCCCAAAATGTTCCTGACCCAAACCTGACTCGGAAACCGGATTGACCCCAGCCTGGCCCAAACTTGACCCTAAAGTGACTTCTGGGTCACTTTAGGGTTAGTGGTCAGTTGGGGGATAGTCTGGGGTCATTGGTTCTCGACGTCGAATTTTTTCTGACTTGTGACGTGAGGAAAACAACAAGCAACATGAAGTTTAGGGTAACAAAGCCTACACACGTTGAAAACCACTGGGCTAGGCTAGATGTACAACGTTAGGATACAATTTATTTTAGTTCGAGACAGCAACAAACAACAAACGAGCGAGAATCGAACCCATTACCTCTCGACTGACCCTCCGAACATTAACCACTGCGCTATCTACAACTTCGAGTTTAGTATGCACAAAATGTATTTAAAGCAAGGGTGCACTCTCCCCCGTCGCCAGCTGCAACGCCTCTGCTGGGGGGGTTGGGAACTTGAGTCACGCTGTACAGTTTGTGAACCAAAACGACATGGCAACATCAGACAGAGTGCCTCAGCTACCAAGGCTATCACTTGGTCGAAATGACGAGTAACAAAACAGCGTGAATAGTCTTGCTAGTCGAACCGCCGTGCGTCGCCTCAACCGCACATCTCCGCCAGGCCGTACGCCCAGGCTTTAGTGTCGATCGCTGTCACGCGACGCATCCGCCTGTTACATCGCTCCGCAGCGCGCCTCCCACCGCAACGCCGCACGCAGAGGGCGCGACTTGGGCAAACAGGCGGCGGGACGTCCGCCGTCACTATTCTCGCCGAACGGAAAGCGAAACCGTGCAATACACCTTGCACTGCCCCCCACCGCACGCGTTACCGTGTCGCCATCGCGACCGCTCGATCCCTCCCAGGTATCACTCACAATCCCGTGAGCCATGCTTGTGCACTCCCCAGCTTCGCCTCCGCACATTCCATTGAATGTGCCACCGCGCATTCCTCTCTGTCGTCCACTCACACTCCCCTCCCTCCGCGCGCTACCCTCGTTCGCCCACGCACACTCCCCACCTGCCCCCGCGCATTCCCCTCTGTCGCGCACGCACACTCCCCTCGTCCGCCCCCGCGCACTCCCCTCGTCCGCCCTCGCGCACTCCCCTCCCCCCGCGCACTGCCCTCCTTCGCGCACACACCCACGCACATTCCCCTCGTCCACCTCCGCGCACTGCCCTCTTTCGCCCCTTGCACACTCCCCTCGTCCACCCCCGCGCACTCCCCTCGTCCGCCCTCGCGCACTCCCGTCCCCCCGCGCACTGCCCTCTTTCGCGCACGCACCCACGCACACTCCCCTCGTCCACCTCCGCGCACAGCCCTCTTTCGCCCCTTGCTCACTCCCCTCGTCCGCCCCCGCGCACTCCCCTCGTCCGCCCTCGCGCACTCCCCTCCCCCCGCGCACTGCCCTCTTTCGCGCACGCACCCACGCACACTCCCCTCGTCCACCTCCGCGCACAGCCCTCTTTCGCCCCTTGCTCACTCCCCTCGTCCGCCCCCGCGCACTCCCCTCGTCCGCCCTCGCGCACTCCCGTCCCCCCGCGCACTGCCCTCTTTCGCGCACGCACCCACGCACACTCCCCTCTTCCGCCCACGCTCACTTCCCGTCGGTCACGCCCCGCATCCCTCCGTCGCACACGCTCCCTCCAAGAAGTCGCCCACTCTCACTCCCCTGCGTCACCTCTCCGTGCTGGTTTATTAGCAGCAGACCCCGTCCTCTCCCACTTTGCAACCCTCAACTCACTCCCCCCCTGCTTCCCCTCCTTTTCTGGACTGCTTCCCCTCCATCCCACCCTCTGCTTCCCCTTTTTAGGTCTCTGCCCTACATCCATCTCCCCCGTATCCCCTCTCTGCCTTACTCCCGACCTCCCCCTGCCCCCCTCTCCCCCTGCCCCCGTCTTTGCCTTACACCCTTCCTCCCCCTGCCCCCCTCTCTCCCTGACGCCGTTCTCCCCCTTCTTTTCCTCTTCCATACGCCCTTCTTCCCCCTTCCCCCTCTCTGCCTTTCGCCCGTATTCCCCCCTTGCGCCACTCTGCCTTCGGGACCCTGCTTCCACCTTTTCCCTATCTCCCTTCCCTCCAACTCCTCCCTTCCCCAGGCTGGCCTCCACCCGTCTTCACCCACTCCCCACTCTTCCTACCAGCAGTCTGCTCCCCTTACCCTCACTGGCATACACCCCACTTCCAACTCTGAACTTTCTGCCTTGCGCCCTTCTACCCCCCGTTCCCTCTCCTCCCTACACACTTCTGCCCCCTCACACCTCTCTGCCGTATACCTTCGGCCCCCTTTCCCTCACATCCCCCCACCCTTCTTCCCCCACTACCATATCTGCATTGAACCCTTCTTCCCCTTCTTCCCTTACTCCCCTCGCAAAAAGCCCCCCAACTACCTTGTTCCACGCACACTCCATTAGGTCCCTTACTCCCCTCGGCCATACCCCAAGCTCCTAACAACTCCCCACGCATACACCCCTTGCTGTCCCATATTCTGCACGGCAATACCCCTTTCTCTCCCTTGCTCCGCTCGGCTATCGCCCGTCCCCACTATTACTGCCCTATGCTACACCCCATTCACTCTCATACTCCCATGGCTATGCGCATCGACCACCCATCCACCCCTCGGCACAACCCCAATTGGTGCCTTACTCCCCCCGGCTATACCCCTTTCTCTGCCATACCACCCTCGGCTATCTCTGTTTCTCCCCCTTCTTCCTCGCTGCTATACCCCTGACACTCCTCGACTGCGCCCCTATGTCGCGGCCTATGAACGCATCACCCTTCCGCTCTGGACGCAACCCTTGCGCCCATCGCGGAAGGGAGATGAAGGGGTCCACCATAAAATGCACCCAGAAGACCCTTTTATCCCTTATCTCGGCCTTTCACCCCGTTCCTTCCCCCCTCTCCGCCTTACACCCTTCTTCCCCCTCTTTCCTCACTGCCTTACCCAATTCTTCCCCCTTTCCGCTCTCTCACCTACGCTCTACTTCCCCCTTTCCCCTCTCTCCTTACACCCTAGTGCCCCCACCATGCGTGGTGTGCCTTACACCGTTCTGAGACCCTTTTACACCATGAGTTTTCTGCCTTACACCCTGTTTCCCCTTTCCCCACTCTGCCTTTCCCCCTTCTACAACCTTTCAACCCTCGGTGCCTTACGCCCAGCTTCCCCCATTTCCCTCTCTTTCCCTACACCCTTCTTCCCCCTTTCCCCTCTCTGCCTTATGCCCTTCATCCCCCTTTCCCCTCCCTGCCTCTCACCCTTCTTATCCCCTTTCTCTCCCTGCCTCTCACCCTTCTTATCTCATTTCCCTCCCTGCCTCTCACCAACCCTACTCTCTTTCCCTCCCTGCCTCTCACCAACCCTACTCTCTTTGCCTCCCTGCCCCTCACCCTTCTTCCCTTCCCCTCCCTGCCTCTCGCGCTTCTTATCCCCTTTCCCTCCCTGCCCCTCCCCCTTCCTGTCCCCTTTCCCTCCCTGCCTCTCACCCTTCTTATCCCCTTTCCCACCCTGCCTCTCACTAACCCTATCCCCTTTCCCTCCCTGCCCCTCCCCCTTCCTGTCCCTTTCCCTCCCTGCCTCTCACCCTTGTTATCCCCTTCCCCTCCCTGCCTCTCACCCTTCTTATCCCCTTTCCCTCCCTGCCTCTCACCCTTCTTATCCCCTTTCCCTCCCTGCCCCTCCCCCTTCGTATCCCCTTTCCCTCCCTGCCTCTCACCCTTGTTATCCCCTTTCTCTCCCTGCCTCTCACCCTTCTTCTCTCATTTCCCTCCCTGCCTCTCACCAACCCTACTCTCTTTCCCTCCCTGCCTCTCACCCTTCTTATCCCCTTTCCCTCCCTGCCCCTCCCCCTTCCTGTCCCCTTTCCCTCCCTGCCTCTCACCCTTCCTATCTCCTTTCCCTCCCTGCCTCTCACCAACCCTGTTCTCTTTGCCTCCCTGCCCCTCCCCCTTCCTGTCCCCTTCCCCTCCCTGCCTCTCACCCTTCTTATCCCCTTTCCCTCCCTGCCTCTCACCCTTCTTATCCCCTTTCCCTCCCTGCCCCTCCCCCTTCGTATCCCCTTTCCCTCCCTGCCTCTCACCCTTGTTATCCCCTTTCTCTCCCTGCCTCTCACCCTTCTTCTCTCATTTCCCTCCCTGCCTCTCACCAACCCTATTCTCTTTCCCTCCCTGCCTCTCACCCTTCTTATCCCCTTTCCCTCCCTGCCTCTCACACTTCTTATCCCCTTTCCCTCCCTGCCCCTCCCCCTTCCTGTCCCCTTTCCCTCCCTGCCTCTCACCAACCCTATCCCCTTTCCCTCCCTTCCTCTCACCCTTCTTATCCCCTTTCCCTCCCTGCCTCTAACCCTTCTTATCCCCTTTCCCTCCCTGCCTCTAACCCTTCTTATCCCCTTTCCCTATCTGCCTCTCACCAACCCTATCCCCTTTCCCTCCCTTCCTCTCACCCTTCTTATCCCCTTTCCCTCCCTGCCTCTAACCCTTCTTATCCCCTTTCCCTCCCTGCCTCTAACCCTTCTTATCCCCTTTCCCTCCCTGCCTCTCACCAACCCTATTCTCTTTCCCTCCCTGCCCCGGGCCCCTTCTTATCCCCTTTCCCTCCCTGCCCCGGGCCCCTTCTTATCCCCTTTGCCTCCCTGCCTCGCACCCTTCTTATCTCCTTTCCCTCCCTGCCCCTCACCGATGCCAATGTCGCACCGGCAGGGCCTGGATGCAAATGTCGCACCCGCAAGGGACGGGCAGAGGCACAGCTAAGCGCGCCCGAACTGGCGGGCCTGTTAGGTAAGCCATTCCGGTTTGCAATTACGACGCCTCCAGCACCTGCTCCATTCGAAAACATCCCCACACTGCTAGTTACTTGTTTAACCCTCGCACATTCATCCTTGTCACTGTTTTGGGCAGGCCACGCTGTAGGGCTCTCATGCGTCGTCAGCCGGAAGGGGTGCGCATGGTTTGCGAGGATGATCTTGAGGAGACCGAGGAAGAGATGCTGCGGGACAGTGCATCTACTACGTTGGAGTCGGCTGTGTCTACGAGCAGTGTTCCGAGCAGATCTCCGCCTAGGATCACTCGACGTGTCCGTGTTCGCTCCGGCCTGCCCCCAATCATTGTGAATGCAGCGTTCTACTGGACGATCAATGAGTTTGCAAGCCGTTTCCCAAAACAGCATGAGGTGCTGAGGAAGTGGGCAGCCAGCTGGTTATCCTTTCCGTTTGAAGCTGTTGTAGGACGTTTTGCATCCCAACGTACAGTGGAGAACGTGATACGGATTGCATGTGGCACAAACCTTGATGTGGGGGTGGACGACGTGGAGGTGGAGCCGAAGAACCACCGATTTCTGTGTTACGTGGAGTATTCAGATTTGTTGGGAGATGACACCCGTGACCACGTCGTGCTTCCGTGGCTGATATATGTTGTGATTGCCTCCTTATATCCAGAGCCATCAACGACAGGGTGTTACACGGGATGTGGGTCGGACGATCTTTTGTGGTTCAACAACTACAGTCCGATGCCCGAAGTGATAGACTTTGAGTGCGATGGTGTCGCGGGATTTATGCGTAGTCATTCGATTGATAGCCAGTGAATGCACACTTGTGTTTGACACGCTTTGACAATACTCTTAGTACTAGGGAACTACTTGTGTTCGGAAACAACTCTCCAGTACATGCTTCCAGTGCTCAGACATCCAGAGTTACAAGTAAGCGCACTTACAAGGCAGCCATGTGTAGCCGGCTCTCACCCGGGTCTGTATCACCTGCTGTGATTCCGCCTGTGACTATCCCTGTGCCTGTGCCTGTGCCTAAGGACGTGGTTGTGGGTATGATGGAGCCTGAAGGGGAAAGGAATTCAAACGCAGGGTCACCAACCACTAGCTGCATTGTCGTGTGCTCGCGGCACCGCCCCTCCTGCCCCTCCTGCCCCTCCTGCCCCTCCTGCCCCTCCTGCCCCTCCTGCCCCTCCTGCCCCTCCTGCCCCTCCTGCCCCTCCTGCCCCTCCTGCCCCTCCTGCCCCTCCTGCCCCTCCTGCCCCTCCTGCCCCTCCTGCCCCTCCTGCCCCTCCTGCCCCTCCTGCCCCTCCTGCCCCTCCTGCCCCTCCTGCCCCTCCTGCCCCTCCTGCCCCTCCTGCCCCTCCTGCCCCTCCTGCCCCTCCTGCCCCTCCTGCCCCTCCTGCCCCTCCTGCCCCTCCTGCCCCTCCTGCCCCTCCTGCCCCTCCTGCCCCTCCTGCCCCTCCTGCCCCTCCTGCCCCTCCTGCCCCTCCTGCCCCTCCTGCCCCTCCTGCCCCTCCTGCCCCTCCTGCCCCTCCTGCCCCTCCTGCTTCTCCTGCCTTTTCTGTCCGTCCTCCTGTCCCCTCTGCTGCTCCGCATACTTCTGCTCCTGTTCCTGCGGCCCCTCCTTGTCCTGCTGCTCCTCCTGCTGCTGATTCCCTGTTTTGAAACCGCACGTGCACATAGTGGTGGGGTCGTTGGCGCGTTGCATGGTGCAGAGCTCCAGCAGCATGTGCTTGGGGTGCTTTCCACGCCAGAGGGTGGTGGAGGAGAAGGAGAGTGGCGGCGCGGCGAGGAGAGGCGCTTCTATGCTGAGCTGGTACATGGCGCTGCGCTGGCGAGCGAGGAAACGCATGGGGGTGGGAGGTGTTCAAGAGAGGTAGAGAGAGGTGGGGAAGGGTGGGGAAGGGTGGAGAGGGATGAAACGAACAGATTGAGGTGAGATCATGCGTGAGGCAGGGAGGGAAGGAGAGGCGCGTCCAGCTGAGCTGGTACATGCCCCGTGGCTGACGGGCGAGCAGATGCCTGGCGAGGGTAGGCAGCGGTACAGAGGGGCAGAGAGAGGTTGGGAGGAAGATGTGGAACATGGGGTGAGAAGAGACGCATGTGGGGATGATGCATGTGCAGTAACCTGCTGGGGAGAGGCTGGGAGGAGCGAGAAGAGACGCATGTGGGGATGATGCTTGTGCAGTAAACTGTGTGGAGAGGGTGGGAGGGGTGGGTTGAGAAGCTGGTAAGTCTGTGGGAGTAGTTCTAGCAGACGCTGAAGCAGCGGCAGTTGTAGCAGCAGCTGCAAGCTCTGGTGCATGTGCAGTAACCTGCTGTCATTGCCAGCAAAATCAGGGGGGGCATTACACACGCGCTGGACACGCCGCATCTCTTCATACTTCCACGGTGATCTCGTTTCCCCCTGTTCTTTAAACGCCCAACTCTTCTTGCGGCAAACCGTTTCAATCATCTTTTTCTTTGTCGTGGTAGGACGGATTGAGGACACCTTCTGAGCCAACAACCAGGCTCTCAGGTGTTTTGGGGCAATGTCCCACAAATCCTCTACCGTTTCAGCTTCTTCCACCCGCATATCCTCCCTGCGTTTGTCAACAAAGTCACGCTTGAGTTTCTTGGACAATGCCCGGCCCTTGTGCCACACGTCCATCTGATGAAGAATGTCAGTACCTATAATACCGGCCTTGAAGCTGCCTCCTTCATCCGTGATAATACCCTTCACCGGGAAACCCCATTGCCTAAAGTCTTTCAACCCTTGTTTGAATGCTAGGCTCTCTAACTCAACCGACTTGACTTTCTCCTCTGTTTTGGATACTGTGACGCAGTGCAGTACCTTGCGGCTGATGGGATCTATGAACGTGACGCTACACCAATCCGCCTCCCTCACTTGATCCCATCGTCCATCAACACACACCCAAATCCCTGGTATAGGTCTTTTTTTCATGCTCTCCCGCACTCGCTCCATGCATCTTGCAGCGTGGCGCTCAATAGTCTCCCACAGCCCTCCCGCTCCTCGCATATACTTATAATATGTAGTCTTGCAAGGCATCGCCATACCGATGTTGCGACACACCTCCCACATAACCTGAAAACCAATGCCGGCCAATGCAAATGCGGCCATACATCTCTGCATCACTGGCACCTTTTTCCGCCCCCCCACCGACTGGGCTGGACTGGACGCACCTCGCTCTAAGGACCACCACGACCAGCACTTGTTGCACACATCACACTTCCACCGCAACCCAAGACCAGCCCATTCCATCTTCCATGCCGTGAAACGCATACGACCTTTGCACCCACCCACTCGGTTGCATGCGAGTGACAGAAGCATGAAAAACTGCACCGCGCGGACGGGGTCAAACAAACAAACTACATGCCTGAGACCGCCAACAATCGACGGTGCATTCCATCCGTCCCCGCGTTTTGACGAGTACGAGTTGCCCCCCTCGTCGGATCTGATGGGATGGAGAAGTATGGTGGAAGCCGGGGGGATGGAGAGAGTCAAGATGGTTGGTAGGGTGGGTGGTCTGCATTGTGGGGCAGAGGGTTGGGGGGCGAAGATTTGTGATGGTGTACGGGAGTGATAGCATAGGGCAGCAGGCTGCATTGTGCGCTGTGGTAGGCGCGCGTGGGGCTGGGTGCTAGGCCAGCGGGTTTCGTTATGGAACATGGGATGTGGTACATGGGTGACTAGTGACATGGGATAGGGGTAGGTTGAGACGCGGCACCGGATTTAGTGGTGTGAGTTGCAGTAGAGCTCATATAGCAGCACTCGTACTCGCTCGCCATACGTACCCCAAGTGACCTTCATTGCAAGTGTGATGGATGTGGCCATCCGCTGGGAGCCGTGCGCACCCACCAACGTGCACAGCGGGATCGTCGCCAACACTCTGGTTCAGGTTGCCACCCACGTCCGGACTGACGGTATTGTTACTAAAGAAGGGGGGAGAGGGGGAGGGGTTGGAGGTCGAGGGTTTGAGATATGTACGGACGGAGGGATATATCTAAACCGATGGGGCTGCAATTAGCGTCACGAGGGGGCGATGAGTGGCCTGCAGGGAAGGGCAGCGGGATGAGGCGTGATGTGGCAGGGTGGGTGAGTTGCAGTAGTAACTAGATAGGGAGGCTCGATCTCACATGCACATACGTACCACAAGTTGCCGTCGTTGCATGTGTTAGAAGTGGGGCCGTCGGCTGGGTCTCGTTCGCATGGTAACACGTGCACAGCGGGGTCGTTGCCGATCGCATGGTTCTGGTTGCCACCGTCGACCAGACTGAGACAGAGAAACATCAAGAAATAGAAGGGGAATGGTGGGCGGCATCATGGACGGTGAGCCACTTACCATGGCGGTGTATGGCTGTGGTTGTATGCGGATGGAGCGGTAGGTGGCAGTGGTTGGTGGTGGTGGCATGTGTGGAGCAGGATCGTGGTGGGCGGTGGCACCCACCGTGCGATGACTTTATGCAGCGGGAAAGAAATCCGATGGGGCTGCGGGGTAAGTGGTGTTCACACGCCATGTGAGTGGTTCAAGTTCAGCGGGGTGAGGGGTGCTCGATTAGCGGAGTGAGTGGTGGGTGAGCTGCGGGGTGAACCTATATGCGTTAGAGGGGATAATTGTTACGTACCCCGAGCCACAATCGTTGCAGGTGTGGCCGTCGGCGGGGTCCCGTTCGGAAGCACCACCGATCACAGCGGGGTCGTCGCCAACCGACCGGTTCAGGGTGCCCCCCTCAGCCGGACTGTTGACAGAGAGACATCAAGGGGGGGGGTGGTGGGGGTTCGAGAGGGGAGGGTGGGGGGAGAAGAGCGCATTTTTGCATTGTCTCTGATGTGTAATGGGATGGGCCTGCGATGGGCGGCGTGAAGTGGCAGTTACGTGCTCCAGAGGGGAGGTTACCCTCGTGAGATAAGATGGTGCACCTGGTGAGTTGAGACGGGGAAGCGGGGTGAGTGGTGGGTAGTCAGTGTGGACTGTTGTGGGTGGTCAGAGGGATGAGATGTGCAATCCCAACAACATCAGTTGCGACTCTTTGGCTCTGTGAATAAAGACGTGGCTCGGCGTGGAGTGTTGATGTGGCAGTGGGGTGAGGTGTGTTGCGGCAGATCTTGTGATTCGCAACAGGTCAGCTGAGGGAGTAGTGGTTAGTCACTGGGGTTGATAGTATTTGGGTGCCAAATGCGAGCTGTGCGCGGAGCACGGGTGCTAGCGAACAATGCTCAGTACACACCTATGATGCCCTCCCTCAGCCATGTCCTCGCAATCCTCGTCGCCCGGTGCATCTCCGCTCGCGGCGTTACATCGGCCGCCCCATTGGACAACTTGCCCGTTACGTTGCAATGCCCCATTAGCCGCCAAGGTGAAGGTCGCGAAGTCGTAATCAAAGCTACCGATCTCGATCGGCTCCCTTTCCATGGCGGCTAGAGGTGTCCACGCCCGTTTGTTCCTGAATTCTTTGAGCAGCACGTTCACGCTCTCCCTCGCGAGTCCTCCATCACCACCTGAGAGAACGGGGAAGATGGTATATTGTAATGACACATGCGTCCTACATACCGAGAGTTGGGTACAATGACATGTACAGGACCTACCAGCATTGGTTGCAGCAGCCAGCAGCTTCTCCGTGGCCCCCTCGCCTGCCATGAGTAGGAAGAAAACCAAGTCCGCGAGGCTCGCGGGCACGCCGATGAGACTAGACAAACCAATACGCAAGAAACAAATCGGCAACTGCATGTGACGAGATACGCCGAGGCTCTTGGTTTCGCTCTTCTGGGTGATGTTGCGTAGATGTTCCACAAAACGGTCGGTCCCTCCCGCATTGTTGTTAGCTCCTTTGCGCGAGCTGCGATGATGTAGTGCGTTTGAAAACGAACACACACCGTCTTGATATGTTAGGGGCAGAAAAGTGCGTGCAGATGAGAGAGTGCGCGGGCTTTGTGAGGGAGTCGTGTGGCGAATTGAGCACGTTGCACAAATATCATGACAGAGTTTTAACACGTGGAGAGGCGCTCACCTTGGTCGACGCGCCATCATGTCGCGGGTCTCCTAACTGTCTACAAGTTCAATGGAAAGCCTCTAATGCAGCATCTTCCTACTCGTATCCTTTCCTATGGTGCCAACCTGTCGAACTATGCACGTCTTCACAATGTAACTATTCTACTCTCTACGTAGATGGCTAAGCAGACGACTAATAAAAACGGGGTCCACCTACTCAACTATGAGGGCGGAATGTGCCTCTAGCAGGCGCTAAGTCTCCCTACGACTCCGCGTGCGTGTGAGGAGGAGGCGCTCCGACTCTGTACGTCTCTGTACGACTCCATGTGGTTTGATAGGAGTTTCCTTCGGCACTTTTTTGTAGGGCCTGCGTTTGGGCGTTGAAAGTGTCTGGTTACGCTTGGTTTTCCCGCACCATCATTTTTGGCGAAAGCCAAAAATACCTCGCTGTAAAATTTTTGCAGGGATAGGGTTTCGCATTTTTCGCCAGTTTGGAACTTGGGCCACACATGGGCGTTTGTGTACCAAAACCGATGCACCAACGCCAACCCCCTTCCTGTATCGTATGTCTAGTCATCCCAGTTTGGCAGCCCCTATATTCACTCAATCACGAGCCCCCTATGCCAAAAACATCGCCCATGAGTTTTTACCTTGCAGCGAGCAGACCGGCGGCGCCCAATGTTTAGAGTCGCATCCATTGTTCCTCTCATTTATTTTTTAGGGTCGGGTGCCCACCATAAACCGCGACGCTGCCGGTGACGTGGACGAGAATGAGCAGCGGGAGCGAAGAGGTGAGGGGGGATGGGAGCACGAGAGAGCGAGGGGACGACTAGCTCTAGTGGCGGGAGTTAGCTGCGGGGCGGTGCGGGATCCTAATCAGCGAACTGGTAGGAGGGATAGGTATAAGGGAGATTAGACGGCGGGGAAACGGCGCGATTCGAGCGGAACCGAGGACAGGGAGGCAATGCCGTCTGCGGGAAGTGCACGAAAAGTCGGAAGCGGTGTGTAAGGCAGAGAACGCATGGTGGGGAATGTAGGGGGAAAGAAAGAGAGGGAGAAGGGGACTGCAGGGAGTGAGTTCGTGAACTCGGGGAGGGGGCTGAAAGGGGAATGAAATTGGGGGAGAAGGGAGAAGTAGGGCGTGAGACCGATAAGGAATTATGTGGAATGAAAGGCAAACGAAAAAGGGGGAGAAGGGGGATCGAGAAGGTGACACAAAGATCGTGCGGAGGGGGGATGAAAGGGGAACGAAAAAGGGGGAGAAAGGGGCAGGAGGGTGTGATACAGAGAACGGGAGAAGGGGGATGAAGGGGGAACAAAAAAGGGGGAGAAGGGGGAAGTAGGGCGTGAGACAGATAAGGAAATATGTGGGATGAAAGGGGAACAAAAACGGGGGGGGGAAAGGGGTAGCTGGGTGTGATTCAGACGACTGGAGGAGGGGGATGAAGTGGAACAACAAAGGGGGAGAAGGGGACAGCAGGGCGTGAGACAGCGAACGCGAAACGTGGGATGAAAGAGGACCGAAAAAAGGGGGGGAAGGGGGAAGCAGGACTTCTGGGTCCTAACTAATCCCTGTCCACATCGTCCCTTGCATTACACCTGTGCTCACCCACACAATGCACTCCCCCCCCCCCCCCCGCCCCCCTCAGGACCTACCGGATCTGGTTTCACCACCCTACTTTCCAGAGGCCGTCTCGACTCCAATATATCAACCATTTCACACTGCTACCGAAGTGTGGCATAGGGCTATGGGACTAATCCGTACGTTTGTGGAGTCGCTTTGGAGGGATCGACCGAGGCGAATGCGACGTGGGGGTACAGAGGGTGGAGTAAGAGGGGTTCGGACGGCAGAGGGATCTGGAGCAGATAGTGGTGCGCATGAGGGAGCAGCAAGGCAGGGAGAACACGCTGATGGATGGGGGGCAGAGGGAGGGGTGTGGGTGGTGACGGATGGCAGATGGGGGATCGCCAGAGGGAGGAGTAGCGATGGGCAGGGCAGCAGAGCGGGTGGCGGCTGAGGGTGGTGAATCTGGGGGAGGAGTCCACCATGGGTACACGCTGCTCCTACTGTCCATTACTCAATCACACCCACGCACCCCGCTGTCCTCTGCTCACTCACACATCTTGCGCACCCTGTCCATTGGTCAAGCACACGCATTTCCCCCATCTACCGTTTGCTCTCCCACAAGCATTGCGTCCTAGTTGACGCTTGCTACCTCGCTACTTCTCACCTTTGCAGACCCTCTCTTCATCAGTGATGACGTGCGTCAGATAATATTGGTGACTAGGTATGGGGACTTTGGCACTCATGGGCTGCGCACAGGGGTCCACATATGGTTGCAACCGCTGTTCAGATACGCTGTTTGTGTTTGGATGCACTAGGATGCAAACCTGCCACACGCGGTGGTCGTGATATGTTTCTGCGTAACCTTTTAGCTTATATTTATGTCGGAACAAGCCAGAGTCACTGCGTGGCCGTATATGCATTGATTAGTTGATAAACCCACACACATCCCGTGCATCTGAATGGAGAGAGTCAAGATGGTCTAAGGACCTAGGCTCGTTTGATATGTCAAGGTTACCACGTGTCCCCTCAGCCATTCAATGGCCTCTTGCATCTCGTGCTGCACACTATGCGCCGCCCGACTTCATAAGACACAGCTTCACCCTGCACAATGCATAGTGGGGAGTATGGATTGGAAGGTGGGGGAAGAGATGGTGGGGAAGGGAGGACAGAGCAAGAGGAAGGGATGGAATCTGCGAAGGGAGGATTGAAGGGAGTATGCGAGGAGATACGGCGTGAATGGAGGGGAAGTGATGGGAATGGGTTACAGAAGTGGGGACGGGAGGTGCATGGACGAGGGCGATCAGTTTCCGGGACGTGTCTCAGTTATGCCGCGTCCCCCACTCCCCCCCATCTCCGCACCCCTCCTCCTACCCTTTCCTCCGAACTGGCCCGCGCCCTATTCCAGTTCCACTAGACTACTGCAGGCGCACGAGAGTCTGGGAAAGCCGTCTGCAGACCAGCGGGCGCCCATCCGTGGCGTGGATGAGGCACGGAGGCATGGGCGCTGGCGAAGTACCTTCAGCGGAGGGGGAGGGATGAGCGTGGGGGAGACGGGATGTGAGAGGATGGGGAGGGATGGGAGAGGGGGGGGCGGGATGCGAGAGGATGGGGAGGGATGAGAGAGGGGAGAGCAGGTGCGAGGGGCTGGGATGGTATGAGACGGGGGAGGATTGGAAGATGGGATTATATTAACGTTGAAGGGACGGGATACAGGGGAGTGACTGGGTGCAAGCAAGAGGGGACATTGACTAAAGGCAAAGGCGCGAACAGAGAACAGGGAGAAAACGAGCCGCAGCAGGGGGGGAAGAGAGGGGTAGCAGGGGGGGAATAGAGGGGTAGGAGTGGGTGTACTGAAGGGATGCAAGGGGTGTTACCAAGAGCACCTTTTTTAGAGACTCGAGAGCCGGGGGGACAGAGGAAATGGAAAGAGGGTTACGAGCGGGGAAATAAGGGAATGGGGGGGGGACATGAGGGGAAGAGAAGGGAGAAGTCGCGGCAGGGAGGAGAGAGGAGGACCAGGTGAGAGATGAGGACATAGAGAGAGAGGGGGACGGGGGGGAGAGAGGAGGATAATGGGGGAGAGGATGGTAAAGACGAGGGAGAGATGAGAGATGGGAGGAAAGGATGAGAGCGAGGATGTGATGAATGAGGGGAGGAACGGATGGTGGTGAGCCCCGTGACCGGCACCATGCACTCGGAGGTGTTGGCATTCTGTGGGCGGGTAAGCACGAAGAGAGCAAGAAGACTGTGAATGGAAGCAGGTGGCGACAGGAGGGGAAGTAGGAGGGGAAATGTGTGGAAGCAGGGGGGGGTAACAGTGGAACCGGAGGGGGAAATATGGCGGATAAAGGGTGAACACAAGGGGAAAAAAGAGGGGAACGAGGGGCGGATCAATGGGACTGAGGGGGGGAGGGGGGAAGAGAGGGGGCATGAGGGGGGGAACATGGGAATTGGGTTGAAAGAAGTGGGCGTCAAAGGGGGGTGGAATATGGGTGGGATGAGTTTAAAAAGGAGGGTGAAAGACGGGGAAGGAGGATACGCGGTGATAGGGTTGGAGGGGGGAAATGAGGGGAAGGAAGGAGGAACATGGGGGTCCGAGGGGAGCAAGGGATGAGAGAGGGGAGGAGGGGATGAGAGAGGGGAGGAGGGGATGAGAGAGGGGAGACGGGATGAGAGAGGGGAGGAGGAAATGAGAGAGGGGAGGACGGGATGAGAGAAGGAAGGAGGGGAGGAGTGATGGGGAGGCGGGAATGAGAGAAAGAGGGAGGGGAAGAGAGAGGGGAGGAGGGGATGAGAGAGGGGAGGAGGGGATGAGAGAGGGGAGGAGGAGCCGAGGGAGGGGAGGAGCGGATGAGAGAGGGAAGAGGGTATGAGAGAGGGGAGGAGGGGACGAGCGATGGGAGGAGCGGGTGAGGGAGGGAAGGCGGGGAGGAGAGATGGGAGGAGGGGATGAGAGAAGGGAGGAGGGGACGTGTGAGTGCCTTCCGTTGATGTGCATTAATCACTGTGGCACATGGTAAAGCACCTGATGAACATGCTGTGGCCAACTGGTACAGTGTATCTCACGCCTGAGACCGAGGCCCGTGCACCTGCAGCGCGGGGTAGAGTACGGCCCGGACGAGAAACAGGGGCGACGCGCCCTGCGGGGGAGTGGGAACACGGGCGTAGGGAGTGATGAGAGAGCGGCAGACGGGATAGGTGAGGAGAGGGAGGCGTGAGGGAGCGGAGGAGGGGATAGTAGAGGAGAGGAAGGGAAGAGATAGCGGCGGACGGGATGAGGGATGGGTGGGCAGGGATGGGCCAGCGGTCGACGGGATGAGAGCAAAGA
This sequence comes from Closterium sp. Naga37s-1, assembly GCA_947471745.1. Lineage (NCBI taxonomy): Eukaryota > Viridiplantae > Streptophyta > Zygnematophyceae > Desmidiales > Closteriaceae > Closterium > Closterium sp. Naga37s-1. The sequence continues at coordinate 301,844 of CANJKZ010000314.1, read as the reverse complement.
GGGAAGTTGTTGAGAGAGGGGAGGGCGGGATGAGAGCAGAGAGGGAGGGATGAGAGAGCGGAGGACGGGATGTGACCGGAGAGTCACGGATGGGAGAGCGCAGGACGGGATGAGAGAGTGGTGGACGGGATGAGAGAGATCCGCAGAAATGAGAGATGGGAGGACGGGATGCGAGCGGAGTGAAGAGGGAGGGATGAGAGAGGGGAGGACGTGTCACGAGGGATGGCGGGGCAGGGATGAGTGAGCAGAGTTAGGGATCAGAGCGAAGAGGGAGGGGAGAGCGGGAAACGGGACGAGAGCGGAGAGGCCTGTTAGGAGAGGGGCATAGGAAGTGCAGGGAGGTCTGTGGAAGGGAAGGGGAGGGATGGGAAGCGAAGATAATAAAAGGGATTGGAGGGGAGAGGAAGCAAAGGGATGGGAGGGGTAGTGCATTGTGAGGGAGTGATACGGTGCTCTGTGGGGGGGAACAGGGAGGTGTGGCATGGGGGGGGGGTTGGAATGGCGACCGGGGAGCACGGGGAGAAGCGACCTGCGGGGGTAGGGGAAGTGGAGGGGAAGGGGGTGTGCGACCCGTGGAAAAGGGGTGGAGCGACCAGGGGGAAGTGGTTGTGCGACCTGGGGTGAAGCCGATGAGCGCCCTGTGGGGAAGTTGAAGTGCGAGCCGGCTGAAAGGGGAAGTGCGACTCGGGGGAAAGGGGAAGTGCGACTCGGGGGAAAGGGGAAGTGCGACTCGGGGGAAAGGGGAAGTGCGACACGGGGGAAAGGGGAAGTGCGACTCGGGGGAAAGGGGAAGTGCGACTCGGGGGAAAGGGGAAGTGCGACTCGGGGGAAAGGGGAAGTGCGACACGGGGGAAAGGGGAAGTGCGACTCGGGGGAAAGGGGAAGTGCGACACGGGGGATAGGGGAAGTGCGACTCGGGGGAAAGGGGAAGTGCGACTCGGGGGAAAGGGGAAGTGCGACTCGGGGGAAAGGGGAAGTGCGACTCGGGGGAAAGGGGAAGTGCGACACGGGGGAAAGGGGAAGTGCGACTCGGGGGAAAGGGGAAGTGCGACTCGGGGGAAAGGGGAAGTGCGACTCGGGGGAAAGGGGAAGTGCGACACGGGGGAAAGGGGAAGTGCGACTCGGGGGAAAGGGGAAGTGCGACTCGGGGGAAAGGGGAAGTGCGACTCGGGGGAAAGGGGAAGTGCGACTCGGGGGAAAGGGGAAGTGCGACTCGGGGGAAAGGGGAAGTGCGACTCGGGGGAAAGGGGAAGTGCGACTCGGGGGAAAGGGGAAGTGCGACACGGGGGAAAGGGGAAGTGCGACTCGGGGGAAAGGGGAAGTGCGACTCGGGGGAAAGGGGAAGTGCGTCACGGGGGAAAGGGGAAGTGCGACTCGGGGGAAAGGGGAAGTGCGACTCGGGGGAAAGGGGAAGTGCGACTCGGGGGAAAGGGGAAGTGCGACACGGGGGAAAGGGGAAGTGCGACTCGGGGGAAAGGGGAAGTGCGACTCGGGGGAAAGGGGAAGTGCGACTCGGGGGAAAGGGGAAGTGCGACACGGGGGAAAGGGGAAGTGCGACTCGGGGGAAAGGGGAAGTGCGACTCGGGGGAAAGGGGAAGTGCGACTCGGGGGAAAGGGGAAGTGCGTCACGGGGGAAAGGGGAAGTGCGACACGGGGGAAAGGGGAAGTGCAACTCGGGGGAAAGGGGAAGTGCGACTCGGGGGAAAGGGGAAGTGCGACTCGGGGGAAAGGGGAAGTGCGACTCGGGGGAAAGGGGAAGTGCGACTCGGGGGAAAGGGGAAGTGCGTCACGGGGGAAAGGGGAAGTGCGACTCGGGGGAAAGGGGAAGTGCGACTCGGGGGAAAGGGGAAGTGCGACACGGGGGAAAGGGGAAGTGCGACACGGGGGAAAGGGGAAGTGCAACTCGGGGGAAAGGGGAAGTGCGACTCGGGGGAAAGGGGAAGTGCGTCACGGGGGAAAGGGGAAGTGCGACACGGGGGAAAGGGGAAGTGCGACACGGGGGAAAGGGGAAGTGCAACTCGGGGGAAAGGGGAAGTGCGACTCGGGGGAAAGGGGAAGTGCGACTCGGGGGAAAGGGGAAGTGCGACTCGGGGGAAAGGGGAAGTGCGACTCGGGGGAAAGGGGAAGTGCGTCACGGGGGAAAGGGGAAGTGCGTCACGGGGGAAGCGGGAGTTGCGACCTTGGGAGAGATGGGAACGGAAGTGGGAGCGGGTTATATCCTTGGAGGTAACGAGGCGGCTGTGGAGGCGTAGGCGATGAGGCGCGACCTGGACGATGCAAGCCGTTGAGGAGGCGCATCGGCGTGGTGCCGATTGCAATAGCGGGGTGGCGAGGCAGCCACCCAGCGGCGGCGGGGATCCCACATCGTGGCGTGGCGAGGGATGAGAGTGGAGAGGGAGGGATGAGAGAGGGGGTGGATGAGAGAGGCGAGGACGAGATGGGAGAGGAGAGGCCTGGAGGAGAGAGGAGAGGACGGGAGGAGAGGAGAGGACGGGAGGAGAGAGGAGAGGACGGGAGGAGAGAGGAGAGGACGGGAGGAGAGAGGAGAGGACGGGAGGAGAGAGGAGAGGACGGGAGGAGAGAGGGGAGGACGGGAGGAGAGAGGGGAGGACGGGATGAGAGAGGGGAGGACGGGATGAGAGAGCGGAGGAAGGGACGATAGATGGAGGGATGAGAGGGGGAGGACGGGATGAGAGATGAGAGTGAGGGATGAGAGATGAGAGCGAGGGATGAGAGATGAGAGCGAGGGATTACAGGCGAGAGGACGGGATGGGAAAGGAGAGTCAGGCATGAGTGTGGGGAGGACGGGATGCTAGTGGAGAGGACGGGATGGGAGAGGGGAGGCCGTGACGAGAGAGGAGAGTACGGGATGAGAATGGAGAGGGAGGGATGAGAGAGTGTGGGACGGGAGGAGAAAGGGACGGGAGGGATGAGAGAGTAGACGGAGGGATGATAGAGGAGAGGACGAGATGATAGTGGAGAGGACGAGATGATAGTGGAGAGGGAGGTGGACACGGTCCTGAGAGGAGAGAGGGGGATGAGAGAGGGGAGGACTCGGAGAGGAGGGTATGAGATAGAGAGAGAGGGATGTGTGAGGGGAGACGGAATGGGCGAGTAGATGGAGGGATGAGAGGGGGAGGAAGGGAACAGAGATGAGAGTGAGGGATACGAGATGAGAGGACGGGATGGGAGAGGAGAGTGAAGGACTAGAGAGGGAGGACGGATGAGAGAGGGGAGGGAGGGAGTGGTGAGGGGTGGACGGGATGAGAGAGGGGAGGCACTGAACTGAGAGGGGAAGAAGGTGGGGGCATGTGTGCCTTCTGGGCGATGCGGCAGGCTCTCTCAACCTGTAGGCGTGGCGGGGAGTCGGCTATTTAACGTGCGAGGCTACGACGCCCTGTCGACGAGTGTGCTACGCGGCTCGCAGGCGTTGTGTGGACGGGGGGGCGAAGCCCGTGCGCGGAGGCGACGAGGATGTGAGGCCGCCACGCCTTGCACCCGACCCTCCTACCACTTCGTCGCGACGTGGTAATGCTGTGGATTTTTGGTCATCGCACCTTACACTGTGCCTCTACGGAAGGCGTGACTGCTTATTGGCGGCTTTGTTAGTGTCATGGGGCAGTGCATGACGCAGGGCGCGGGAGTGATGCACGGCGGAGGACATTAGCCGTCGCGGCGGGTGTGCACGGCGCTATAAACACGGCGAGGTAGTGGTTCAGCCACAGCATCAAAATCCTCTCGACCCGTTCGCCCCTCGCCGCACTGACTGGCGTCGCTGCGATCTACTCGAAGTGTGGCCTTACGCATGTGAGATCGAAACGCGGAACTCGTGCGAGGCTGTTAGATCCCTGCTTACTAACCAAGTCGTAGTGACAGGAGCGCCGTTTGTATCGCCGTTTCCTCAGTCCCTACGGGCTGGGATTTGCGTGCTTCAAATCTACTGCTGAGGTGACTCGCGCACTGACGGGGGCATTTTCAGTGAGTTCTCCGCTTTTTGGCAGCGCAAGGGGCAGGCGTTCCGCCCAACCCCTCTCTGTGAGTTCCCCCAAACACTGGGCGATTTCAATAGGCCTCGCTAGTGAGGTGTCGTCAACTCGCACCAGGCATACAACCTTAACCAAATTTCGTTAGCGAATCACTGGCCCTGCTAGGGTGTACATGACAATATCCCCAAAAACCACCCCCCCGAATGTGCACCCTTGCTTTAACGTATTCGACGCGAAAATTGAGGGTTTCGATTTCGTGGTTCCCACCTGTCGCCACCCTCAATGAAACCCCTTCCTTGTCCACTCACTTGAGCATTTCTATTTCTTTGTAGTCGTTCCATGCTCTAATCTTGCTCTTACCTTGCCACTCCTAGCTAAGCCTAATGTCATGCTACCAACCCGCCGTACCCAACTTGTTATCTTGTCGTCCCTAACTCTAATGCTCATCCACAATGTACCTGTTCCTAATAGAATATTAGGTTTCGCGCCAACAGTCAGTAGCGAAGTATTTACGATTCCAATTCTTTTTTATTTTTGCTTCCCGTTATGAACCTTTTTGTGGCAGAAAGCGAGTATCATCACAGGGGGCGATTCTTCAGCGATAAAACGCTATTCAACTATGGTGATTCATCTGATTTTTTAGCGCTGATGTTATGTCATAAAAATATATCAAACTGTCTTTCCGCCATAGCGATCTCTTAAGGCCGTCTTTTCTTGCAGATTGTTGTTTCATTTTCCAGACATTGCGGTATATTTTACCTTTCCGCCTTTGCGATCTATAAATTTACCTATCCTTGCAGATTCTTGGTTCATTTTCTTGACTTTGCAATACCGTATATCCAATGTTTCCGCCGTTGCGATTTATGAAGTCACCTCCCTTTGCAGATTGTTGGGTTATTTTTTAGTTACTTTGTTATCTCTATTTCACGCATCACGTTTCTTTGCTAACTCGCAGGAAAGATAGTGAAGGTAGTGGAGGTTGTTTGTATCATTGTCGATGGATCTTGTGTTGGTTGTTTCCACCATTTTATTATTGTCAGATTGTCTCATGTCAGCTTTTTCTTAGTCTCTACATGCAGGGGCATATAAGTTGTGAAGATTAATCTGGTTATATTATGCTGCATCGCCGCCACTTCCGCGTCGCCTTCACTTTTCGCCCCTTATAACAACCTGACATGGAAACAAGCTCGTGAAGATTACTTTTATTATGCCATGCCTGATCTTATTTTGGGGCACAGAGCCTTGAAGGTGATGTTTCCAAATTATAAGGTGATAATTGCTAAATGATTGTTCTGGTTTTATATTATTTAGCTGGCGTTATCTCATTTGTAACGCCTTTCACCCTATAATGTGTGTTGGTATTGTGTTCTCAGGTTGTTTTAGCACTGCAGTGATTTTTTTATTATGGGGCCACTGTACAAGGCCCTTTTTTTTACATAGTCATGCTGATGTTATTTGACGTTTTGTTGTATTGCGAAATATATATTATTCATTTTCAACAAAAAATGCTTATCACAAAAAACGAACACACTGTAAAGGGGATATAATCAGGCCATGCGCTGGCCACGTGTGACCCGAAAGTGACCCAAATCTGACTTTTCCCGCCAAAACTTAACCCGTACCTGACCCGTACCTGACTTTTCCCGCCAAAATCTTAACCCGTACCTGACCCGTACCTGACCCGTACCTGACCCGAAAGTCACTTTTGGGTTAGCCTGTCTGACCTCAGACTAACCTAAAGTGTCAGTTCCAAAAGTAACTTTTGGGTCACATTCTGAGATGACCTGAATGTTGCCCGAGAGTAACCTGGGGGACCATTTCGGGTCAGTACAATTTAGGGATGGACTATCGTCACATCTCCGTCTCTTTGCTTCCTCGTTTGAATCTGCGCCGTTACTTCCATGCAGTTATTTTTAGAATCGCTAATGTTGAAAGTGTGCTAGCCAGCATTTCCTGTACAATCGCTGGTAAAGCTCTTGACACCTCCGTCTCCTGTATCCGCCACTTAAGTGTAGTCAAGAGCGGCGAGCAAGAGGAGTAATACTCGCCTCGTTATGGTATGCCTTGTTCTATTAACTAACAAGGTGTGGCGAATATAACTCGCAGTGAGTACTTGCCTGGTTCCTCTCATCCCGCTGCCCTCCTTCGCTCGCACCTCTTTCAGAATCGCTAAGCCTTGCCATCAGCACCACGCACTGCAGACTGACCCCGCGCTCCACTGCTGAGCTGAGTCACTACGCGAGATGTGGAAAACAACGACACTTGAAGTAACCCTGAAAAGAGTAAGCATTCTGATACCTCAGACAGTACATGAGCCCGCCCTTTTTTATCCCAGTCTTAGCCTTCCGCATCGCAAGGCTCTCAGCATACGAGCCATGGTGCTCACTCATGCATCAGAGCTTGGTGTGTAAGTTTTGATGCATTGTCGGCCTTGGCCCTTCTGGAAGTTTGATTGGGTGCTGTTTTCTCCGTGGCTCATTCATCGTGCTGTCACTGTCCCGAGCTCTCACTGACCAACCCTGTGACCGACCTAGCCTGTGACCGACCTAGCCTGTGACCGACCTAGCCTGTGACCGACCTAGCCTGTGACCGACCTAGCCTGTGACCGACCTAGCCTGCGACCGACCTAGCCTGTGACTGACCTAGACTGTGACCGACCTAGCCTGTGACCGACCTAGCCTGTGACCGACCTAGCCTGTGACTGACCTAGCCTGTGACTGACCTAGCCTGTGACTGACCAAGCCAGTGACGGACCTACCCTGTAACCGTATCCTTTGAAACAACCTAGCCCCCAACTGACCAAGCTAGTGACGGACCTAGCCTGTAACCAACCAGTGCCTAACCAAACGTGCACATGACCTAACCTCTGATGGACCTAACTCTGACCGTGTCTCGTGGCTGCCTCAACTTGTGACTGCCCAAGCTTGTGATGTCGACCATGTTAATGGCCTGGCCATTGACTAGCCTAGCTTGTGTGACCGACATAGCCCGTGTCTGACCTAGCCCTTGACTGTCCGATGCTCCAACTTACCTGGTCTATTGTCACTTACCATGTGGCCTACCTAGCCCCTGACTGACCTAACCTGTGACTTACCTAGCCTGTAGCTGTCGGCTGTCGTAGACTGTGACTGGCCTAGCGTGTGCATGACCTTGCTTGTGATTGACCACCTCCGTTTCAAGAGTGACATAGCCAATAAGTCAACCACCGTGGTACTGTCCTAGGGTTGACTGACGATGCCCGTGATAGCTAGCCCGTGTCTGGATTCGCCTGTTACTGGCTGATCTAGCCTGTTACTCACCTAGGCTGTGATTGAGATGACCTGTGTGGCTGTCCTAGCCTCATACGGACGTAGCCTATTTGTGACCTGGCCAACAACAATGTTCTTGCCTGTGTGAGACTTGACAAACATTGCATGTATGTGACTAACCTAGCCTGTGACCTACTCATCCCCCTAATTCTTGCTGTAAAGTGAGACAGTCATAGCCATTGACTTAGCATCGGCCCCGACTGACATAGCTCGTGAGGGAGCTAGCCTTGAAGTAGCTTAAAAGGGAACAATCAGTGGGTAACTTCAAGTTACAGACCGAGTCGCTCTTGAATCCATCGTACGCAGTAGTACCCCTTGACACATAATGTTGGCCTCGCGTCTTGTGCTGCTTTCCCTCGCCCTGGTTCAGGCAGTCACACTATATCTCACCCAGGGTCAATGACCACGCCTGTGAGCAACGTGAATGACCCAGCCTGTGGGTGATCGTGCCATGACTGATTTAACTTCGAGGATGTGACTGACCTAGCTTGTGACTGACCTAGCTTGTGACTGACCTAGCTTGTGACTGACCTAGCTTGTGACTGACCTAGCTTGTGACTGACCTAGCTTGTGACTGACCTAGCTTGTGACTGACCTAGCTTGTGACTGACCTAGCTTGTGACTGACCTAGCTTGTGACTGACCTAGCTTGTGACTGACCTAGCTTGTGACTGACCTAGCTTGTGACTGACCTAGCTTGTGACTGACCTAGCTTGTGACTGACCTAGCTTGTGACTGACCTAGCTTGTGTCTGGCCTAGCCTCTGTTTTGACCTAGCTAGCTTGTGGCGCACCTAGCCCGTAACCACGTAGCCTCTCACTATCATAGCCTCTGACTGATCCCATCCTAAGCGCCACTTTTCCTCCGACTGACAACATGGTGTTAGAGCGAATAATACCTTAGAAGATGTGTTACTAGCCTGGTAAAAGTAAGGCTAGGATGCGAGGTCTGGTAGCCTATAAGTTCCTAGCATGGAACTGTTCTATGCTTGACTGACGTAGCCCGTGATAGGTCTAGCCTGTAATTAGATCCGCCTGTGACTGACTGACCTAGCCAGTGAGTGAGATGACTTGTGAATGACCTAGCCTGTGGTTGTCCTAGCCTCAGTAATGTAGCCTACTTGCGACCTGGCCAACAATGTACTTCCGTGTATGCGACTTGACATACATAGCAGATGGTGTGATTGATTAAGTACTATTGGCTACTTGTAGCCGATCCTAACGGCTGCCGTTTCTAATGTTTCTAATGCTGTACTGAATTCTCTCAAACCTCCTTCAACTGACCTACCTAGCCTGTTGCCGAGCTAGCCTGTGATAGCGCCTCCCCCACCTTCTTGCTGTAAGTGCGGTGGTCATAGCATTTGACTTGACTTAGCATCAGCTCTGACTGACCTTGATTGCGAGGGAGCTAGCCTTGGCTTGGCTTGTAACTGAAATATCCCATGAGTAGGCTAACCTCAACTCACTTCAATCTTGGCTGATAGCCAATACTGCGCTAGCCTGGTCATTGACCAGGGTTGTAAAGGACCTAGCATAGCATGTGAGTGACCAGGGTTGTAACTGTTTTAGCATGTGAGTGACCAGGGTTGTAACTGACGTAGCATGTGAGTGACCAGGCTTGTAACTGACCTAGCATGTGAGTGACCAGGGTTGTAACTGACGTAGCCTATGTATGACCTAGCTTGTGACTTTCCTAGGTTGTGAGGTCCTAATTCTGAGAGTGACCTACTTCTGACTGGCCTAGCCTCTGACCCTATGTTGCAAAAGTCGCCAGCCTGGGCATGCGCGTATATACGTAGACGAATATACGCTGTACGCAATACGCACGTACATTCGTTCGAAAAAATCCGGGCTGCCCGGCCAAAAAAGAAAAAGAAAAGTTCGCGCACGAAATTGGAAAATGCGTCGCGACACACATTGTACGCACGAATTTTGCAAATGCGACGTCAAATTGTTCGCACATCAGAACAATTCGTCGACCCCACCAACACACAGATTTGGCAAGGGGGCATTCAAATCAACCGCATTGCACCGTCCGTTACCCCGCGACTCCAACTCAGCTACACGAATGTCTCCAACCAGCCTACCTCAACCCTCATCGAGGACAAAAAGGTAAGTCCCTCCCTCCCAACCCTAAACATTCTCATCAGTCACATCGTCCAATTCTCGTTCTCCATTTCTCTCGATCACCCCGCAGCTCTACGATGACGCCCCCTACTCGCACTGGCACTCCCGCGAGTGCGACTAATGAGGTTCCTAGTGCCGCCTGACCGGGAAAAGTTTTACCTGCCCGGGCAGCATATTTTTCACGTATTCTTGAGTCACCCATTCAGCGCATCCCGTATTATACGCAGGCGTATATACGCTTGCGTATAATACGCTGGGCGCGACTTTTCCAACAAAGCTCTGACCTGACCACCAACGATCGAGATAGTCTTAGGTGTTACAATATTTGAACAGTAGCTAGTTCAGACCCTCCCTCCCGGTCACCCCATATCAATCCCATCCACTCTCCTTACCATCAATGGCCCTTCCGGACCACTTTGACTCTCTCATTCCATAAGTGCTGTGCTCACCATGTGCTGTGCTCTATGCGTGAACAATGGGCGAGTGGAACCAGGCTCACCGCTACCGGCTTCAGCTCGTTTTGTGTGGCCTGCAATCCCTCTCCTCCTTTTTCATGTGTGTGTCACTGTTTGTGTACCTCCATGCATTCACCCTCAACCGATTTCGACACCCCAGAGTGCCATCAGCGTTGAGCAATTCGCAAAGGGAGGGAGGAGGCTGACATTAAGCTGCAATGGCTGTAGAGGAGGGGGAGGCAAGTGTGATGAGTGAGGCAGTAAATGGGCTGTTCGGATTAGTGAGAGGAGAATTGGCAGCATTGAGGGGGGAGCTGGTAGTGGTCCGGGAGGAGGTGGCTCGACAGAAGGAGCGAGTGTTGATGCTGGATGAGAGGAACCGAGATTTGGAAAATGAGTTGAGGCGTGCACTGGGTGTTGTGGGCGAGAGGAGTGTGGCGACTGCTGCTGTGGTGGAGGAGAAGGGGAGAGAGGTGGCAGCAGTGAAGGGGGATGTGATTCGAATCAGTGCTGAGTTGGCAGTAGTGAATGGGAATCTGACTGCAGTGACGGGGAAGGTGGCTGCACTGAAAGGGGAGGTGAATGCAATGAAGGGGGAGGTAAATGCAGTGAAGGGGAAGGTGAGTGCAGTGAAGGGGGAGGTCAATGCAGTGAGGGGGGGGATGAACGGAGTGAAGGGGGAGGTGAATGCAGTGAAGCGGGGAGTGAGTGCAGTGACGGGGGAGGTGAATGCAGTCAAGGGGGAGTTGAATGCGATGAAGGGGGAGTTGAATACAGTCAAGGGGGAGTTGAATGCAGTCAAGGGGGAGTTGAATGCAGTCAAGGGGGAGTTGGAAGCAGGGAAACGGGCGTTGGCTGAGCACAAGCAGTCAACTACATTGCAGGTGGAGGAGGCTGAGAGGAGACGAGGGGCGGAGATGAGGGGGATGCGAGGGCAGGTGGAGGAATGGGAGAGGGAGCTGGCAGCAGTGAAGGGGGAGTTGGCTACAGTGAAGAAGGATGCTCCCAGGAAGTTGGATGTTGACCTGCAAATCAGGCAGAGTGCAGGCGATCAGAAGACTGCATGGCAGGTGTGTGCTGGGTGAACTAGTTCACAGAGCTTGCATGGTTGACAGAGCTTGCATGGTTGACAGAGCTTGCATGGTTGACAGAGCTTGCATGGTTGACAGAGCTTGCATGGTTGACAGAGCTTGCATGGTTGACAGAGCTTGCATGGTTGACAGAGCTTGCATGGTTGACAGAGCTTGCATGGTTGACAGAGCTTGCATGGTTCACAGTTAAAGAACTTAGGCTTAGAAGCTCTTTAAGTACATCCAAGAAGGGGAGGGAATGGATGGGGAAGGGAATCGGGGGCAATCCCTAGGGATTGGGGGTAATCCCAAGGTAATCTCCAATTGGTGGGTTGGAGATTGCTTGGAGATTACATTTGAGTTTGGTTGGGATGTAGGTGTACACCCAACCAAACACAATGTGCAAACTACACTACTCTAGGATATAGAAAATACAAAGTACAAAGTGTGAGATTGAAGGCTAACACTAACACCCCCCCATAGGCGTCAATCGAACTCAGGGTAGAGAGGGTGGTGCACAGAGCCCCATGGCGCCTAGGAGACGGTGGTGGGGAACTTTCCCAAGGGGCTTGGTGAACAGATCAGCCAGGTTGCAGTCAGATGCAACGTATTCCACTTTCGGCTGCTCCTGTTGGACAAGGTCACGGATGAAGAAGTGCCGAAGTTCAATATGCTTGGTGCGGGTGTGATACACAGGGTCTTGAGAGATGTGGATGGTACTCTGGTTGTCACACCAGAGGGTGGGGGCGGACTGTGGGAAACCAAGCTCCTGGAGTAGGAAGGTGAGCCAACGGGCCTCCTGAGAAGCCATGGTGCCTGCGTAGAGCTCTGCCTCACAGGAGGAGAGGGAGACTGCAGACGACCTGGTGGAGCGCCAACTGACAATTCCGCTCCCAAGGGTGAAGCAGTACCCTTGAGAGGAGCGTCGGTCGGTCTGGTCATCAGCCCAGGAGGAGTCGGTGTAACCTTCCAGGCGAGGAGGGGAGAGCCCACCGAGTGTGAGAACGTGAGACTTGGTGCCCTGAAGATAGCGCAGCACCCGCTTCGCCGCCTTCCAGTGAAGATCAGTGAAGCGTCCAGGGGCCACGTAGCGAGAGAGGACACTGACAGGATAGGCCAAGTCCGGTCGGGTGCACATCATGGCGTACATGAGGGACCCAACAAGCTCCGGGTATGGCTCAGAGCAGGCCTCTGGTGTGGGTACAGCTGGAGCTGTGAGGAGGTGTTGCAGCGGCAGCGGGGTGGCAACAGGTGTGCACAGCTCCATCTCAAACCGCTTGAGCACATTGTCGATGTAGAACTCCTGGGAGAGTGAAATGGTGCGAGCCTGGCGATCACGAGTGATCTCCATCCCCAGGTAGTGTTTGAGGTCACCGAGGTCTTTCATCTGGAGGGCCTTGCTCAGGGCTGCCTGGACAGAGGTCATCTGGGCCGAGTCCTTGGCAACGAGGATGAAATCATCCACGTAGACCAGGATGTAGAATGGCTCAGAATGACGGCGGATGAAGAGAGTCGGGTCAGCAGTTGAAGGGTGGAAGTCCAGGGAGAGGAGGACTTCTTTCACCTTGTTGTGCCATTCGCGAGGGGCTTGCTTAAGGCCGTAGACGGGGCGATTCAGCTTCCAGACAGTGTTGGGAGGGAATTCTCCTGGGAAGCCTTCTGGTCTGTCCATGAACACTGTCTCCTTGAGACGTCCTTGTAGGAAGGCGGATGAGGCATCCATGGATTTGATCTCACAGTCTTCTCGAGCTGCGACATCCATGAGCATACGAATGGTGGGAGGTTTGGATGTGGGGGAGAAGGTTAGGAAGAAGTCGCGGTACTGCTGCTGGGTGAAGCCCTTGGCTACGTAACGCGCTTTGAACACCGGGGCCTCGTCTGGGAGCTGTTTTACACGGAACAACCACTTGCCCCCGACGATGTTGACTCCTGGAGGTGGAGTCTCGTCGTCGAAGGAGTGCTTGCGGGTGAATGCTGCAATCTCCGCTTCCATGGCAGCACGCCATTCGGCAGCATGAGGGCCCGAGAGAGCCTCTTGGACGGTGAGAGGGATAGGGATGGTCGGGTTCTCCGCGAAGTTGAGGGAGGGTGAGTCAGTGATGTCGGGGAAGATGTGCGAGAGCTGGGGAATGACTGCATGAAGATCACACAGCTCCTCATGCCTGTCTTCCAGAAGGGTAGAGGGCACATCCCCCCTAGCAGGAGGAGGCGGTGTGATTGCCGTGTATCGAAGAACCAGCGCTAGTGGAAGAGCAGCGCCATGCGAACGAGTGCCATGAGCCACCGGAGAAGAGGGTGGGGCAGGCGGTGTTGGAGGAGTTGACTTAGGAGGCTTGGGCGGGGGAATGGGCCGCCGGCGGTACGTGATCAGCTCGGGCGACTGTGGGAGAGCGGGTTCCTCTGTGGTGGGGGGAACCGGGGGAGGAGGTGGGGCCGGAGGGTGGGACCGCCGATGGTAGGTGATAGGTGCGCTCGGAGGAGGCTGCACAGTCGGCGGAGTGGGAAGTGAGGGGGATGGAGGAGCAGCTGCCGAGGACACCGGTGAGGGCGGGTCAGAGACCTCAGAGGGGGACGGTGCGGTGGCAGGAGGGGTAGGAGGTGAAGGGGCCAGAGCAGGCGAGAGGTCAGGAGGCGCATCAAAGTCTGCCCACACGAGGGAGGGTGGATCAGGGAGAGGGTCCCGTCCCGAAGTGGAGTAGAATGGGCGGGTCTCATCGAAGACAACGTCGCGGCTCCGGACCAACTGTTGAGTGGAGGGATTGAGGAAGAGGTAGTCAGGTGAGTCGGCGTTATGTCCGAGGTAGATGCACGTCTGGGTCTTGGGACCGAGCTTGCCGCCGTGCTGCCGTCGAGCCTGAGGGTTGAGGAAGACATAGGCGGTGCACCCCCAAACGCGAAGAGAGCGAGCAGTGGGCGTTTTCCCGAGCCAGAGTGTGGTTGGAGTGGTGTCGGGAAGATGCGGGTGGGGATAAAGGTTGTAGAGGAGGGCGGCGTGGTAGAGAGCGTACCCCCAGAGAGAGTGTGGAGCGTTGGAGTGGCTGAGGAGGCACCGAGTGATCTGCACCAGGGTGTGGTTGCGGCTCTCAGCTATGCCGTTCTGCTGCGGGCTGTCAGGGAGGGTGAAGTTTTGCTGGATACCTTCTGAGGAGCAGAAGGCTTTGAGCTTGTCGTTGCAAAACTCACCACCACCATCTGAGTGGAGGCGCTTGACTTTGCGGTCAAAGGCGGTCTGTGCTTGTTTAACCCACGCCATGAGGACCTCAAGAACCGCAGCCTTAGTGTGGAGGAGGTGAACAGAGACGTAGCGAGAGTGGTCATCGACGATAACAAGGAAGTAGCGATAACCACCTCGTGCGGGAACAGGGGCAGGGCCCCAGACGTCCAGGTGTACCAGGTCCAGTGGTCCTGCTGCGACAGAGGGTGAGGCCGGGTGGGGCTGTTGACGCAGTTTGCTCTTGGTGCAGTCAAGGCACATGGGAGCGGGGGAGTCTGGTGGTGGAGGAAGTGAGGCTGGCAGGCCGAGTAGAAGTTTCTTGGAGGCCATGTCAGCAAGTGTGCGGAAGTTGGGGTGCCCGAGCCGATGGTGGTAGAGTATGGTCGGGTTGGAGAAACTGCGGCATGAGCATGGTGAGGTAGTCGCCGCTGTTTGGGTGGTTGACACCTGTGGGATGGGTACTTGCAGCGTGTAAAGGCCGCTGCTGTTGAGGGTGAAACGAGTCAAGACCTTGTTGGTGAGTGGGTCGAGGATATCACCATAGTTCTCGTTCTCCCAGAAGATGGTGCGTAGCCCAGCTTCCTGAATTTCCGTTTGGGCCACGAGATTGTGGCGGAGTGAAGGCACGCACATTCCAGTGACAGTGCCGGAAGGGAAGGCGGGGCACGGGACTGTGGATGAACCCTTGGCATGAGTGGTGAAGCTTGAGTCAGCTCCTAGGAGAGGGATTGGAGTTGCGTAGGGTTTGAAGGAGAGTGTCTCCTTGAGTACAGTGTGTGTGGCGCCGCTGTCGAGTGTGAACTCTATGTATTGTGGTGCTTGTGATGAGCTGAGGTACTGGGAGGAAGCTTCATTAATCATGGCAGTGCCAGGGAACAACAGGTTGATACGGACATCAGCAGGAGCACTATCACTAGCACTAGCCGAAGCGGGGTCCTGGACCTCAACCAGGTTGGCCTTACGCGCACGCATCCAGTTCGGTGGCCTCTTGTCTATGCCGTGGATGGCGTACCATTCGTCGTCCTTCTTCTTGAAGCACGTAGCAAGGGGGTGGTTAGTGCCACCACACACTTGTCCCTTGCAGTTGCCATACTTGTGCACGGTGGGAAGCGGTTGCGCTGGAGGGGCGCCGAGGCAAGGGCCGATGCGACACTGGCTTGAGGCATGGGAGCACGGATGGCATAAGCCTTGGCCTGAGCCGTGGAGTCTTTCTCGGCAGAGAGGAGTGCGGAGGTCTCACCACAGCCTATGAAATCACAAGGAAGATGCTCCTCACGCTGACTGCGGAAGACCTCACTTTTGCCAACGAGAAGAGCTGCTGCAGGGGCCTGTTCGGGGAAGACTATACCCAGCTCCTTGAGTTCGCCATGAATGGTCTGAACCTTGGCAATGTAGTTGGCCATTCCCGAGCAATCCTCAAGGCGGACCTGGAACATGTTGGGGATGATGATGGCAACTCCGACTGCAGTCTTGTTCATGAACCGATCCTGGAGATACTTCCAGATGGCGTTGGAGGTGGGGTAGTTATGGAATGTGTTGACAAGTTCTGGAGGGGTGGAGGCGATGAAGACGCTGATAATTGCAGCATCGGCCTTCTCCCACTTCCGGTACTTCTCAACGGCTTCCTCATATGCCTTTGTGTCAGTCTCACTAGCGGATTCGGTCGGCTCGCGAGGGAGAAGGGGCTGTTTTCCCTTGCCACGATTGAGGAGGACATCCTTGAGGTCCAATCCCTGCACGTCACGGCTCAGCAGGTGCTTGTCAACCCCATAGCTCCATGCCTTGAAGTTGGAGCTGGAGCCATCGGCTTCAAGACGGAGTGGGGTGATGGGGTTGGCCATGGTGGACGCGGTGAAGGCCATGCTGAAGATCCCTTGGCGTCTCGCGCGAAGCGTCGCTCTTAAGTCACCGATAGGAACTTGAGGTTTGGGGTTTCCGAAGGAGATTTTGAAGAACCGGAGGTTTAGGGTTTACGAAAGAGAATTTTGAGGTTTAGGGTTTCTGAAGGAGAATTTGACTGAGACGCCAATTTAGTGTCAACTACCTACTAATCATATTCCCACACACCCCCCCACACACCACCCTCAGCTTCGCGGCTACGCTGCTGCTCGGCTTCGCGGCTACACGGCTGCTCGGCTACGCTGCTGCTCGGCTGCGCTGCTGCACCTGTTCAGCTGCGGAAAAGGTGGGGGGGGGGATGGGGGTAGGAGTGCAGATGCGGAGCGACGGGCGGCAGCCCGAAGGTGAAGCTGCAGGGCGACGGGCGGCGGCCCGACGAGAAGTTGCGGGGCGACGGGCGGCGGCCCGACGAGAAGCTGCGGGGCGACGGGCGGCGGCCCGACGAGAAGAGGTGACGCGACGACGAAATTGAGGGATGGCGAGAAGATGAACGATACGTTAGAGCGACGTCGATGAGCGTACCATAGAAATTGAAGACGTCGTCGAAGTTGACGGGAAAGTGGTGCGGGGGAATTTCCGCCCACGAATGTCGCGAATCGACGGCGACGAGATTGACGGAGGCTATGCCGAGGTTTGCGGAAAGAACATCCGCATAGATAGGAGGATCACGATCCGCATGTGCGGATGTAGAGCTCTGATACCATGAAAGAACTTAGGCTTAGAAGCGATGCATTAGTAATGAGCTTGAAGCTCTTTAAGTACATCCAAGAAGGGGAGGGAATGGATGGGGAAGGGAATCGGGGGCAATCCCTAGGGATTGGGGGTAACCCCAAGGTAATCTCCAATTGGTGGGTTGGAGATTGCTTGGAGATTACATTTGAGTTTGGTTGGGATGTAGGTGTACACCCAACCAAACACAATGTGCAAACTACACTACTCTAGGATATAGAAAATACAAAGTACAAAGTGTGAGATTGAAGGCTAACACTAACACACAGAGCTTGCATGGTTGACAGAGCTTGCATGGTTGACAGAGCTTGCATGGTTGACAGAGCTTGCATGGTTGACAGAGCTTGCATGGTTCACAGAGCTTGCATGGTTCACAGAGCTTGCATGGTTGACAGAGCTTGCATGGTTGACAGAGCTTGCATGGTTGACAGAGCTTGCATGGTTGACAGAGCTTGCATGGTTGACAGAGCTTGCATGGTTGACAGAGCTTGCATGGTTGACAGAGCTTGCATGGTTGACAGAGCATTCATTGGTGTGTCGCAATGCTCATTCATTTTCTTGCCATTCATTCCCTCTTCATCTATCACCTCCAGCAAATCAAGGTACAACCACGAAACACCGATATGAAGCTGACGTGTCTCCCGGGCCTCTCAGACGCCATGCTCCGCCACGTGTCCACCATGACACATCTGACGAGCATTGACTTGTGTTATAGCTCAGGCTTCAGTGCAGAGGGCATCAAGCACCTCTACAGGCTGCCTCGGCTGGAGAGGCTATACCTGCAGAATACAATCGTCTCAGACAGTGCCTTGGAGGGCATTGGGTCCTTGACCAGCCTCAAGGACCTCCGTCTCCATCAGTCCAAGGTGACCGATGCTGGTCTGCTGCACTTGACAACTCTGCCCTCTCTCAAAGAGCTGCAGCTTACTGAATGCATGAGTTTGACAAATGCCGGCATGGTGACCGTTGGGAGGCTGACAGGGCTTGAGGTTCTTTGGTTGATTGGCACGCCAGTCACGGATGGTGGGCTGCAGCGGCTGACTGCCCTGACCAAGCTGAGACTTCTCTTGCCGCCAGAAGGGGGTGAACTCAAGGACAATGCTTTGTCTAGGCGGATAGGCAGGTAGGGTGGCAGAAAGTGATGATGGAAGGGGAGGTGAGGTGAGAGAAGAGTTGACTGTGACTGTCTAGGAGAGACTGAGGAGAGGCGTGGAGGCAAGGGGTGTGAAGACTGAGGAGTGAGGCATGGAATGGTCGTTGTGCACAGCTCAACTTGCATTCTGCAGAGAGTTGGGGAAGGGAGGTGTGGAACTGGTGCCTTGTAGTTGGACAGAAGCAGGTGCAGGGCTGGTTGGGCAAGACACCAGGTCCACATGGATGAAAGGACGCTGCATGAGCCATGCTTTGTGTGCAGGCTGTATCGATGTGAAGTGGTGTGTACACATGGCAGCGGCTGGCTAGATGACATTTTGAGGGCATCTCGATGACCAAAGTGGTTGGGAGACATGGATGGGACGGAGGGTGAAGCAAGAGAAAGTGTTCCTGTATAGCCATGCGTGCCTCGCTTTGCGTGCAGTCTGTACATAGATAGTTGGGGCATAGTGTGTGTGTATGGAATTACTGTACATCATTGCTTTCAGCAAGTAACCTTTCTAATATCTAAAGAATCTATCATAGCATGTTCATTTGATGATGCTTCAGCATCTTTTCTTTCTGTATTCAACGTATCATTGTATTGACATCTTCAGAGAGTAGAGAAAATATGGTGTGTCTGTATGTATGCAAAGATACGTAACACTTATCCAAGGTGTACATTAGCAGCAGCGACTTTTTTAGAACCAGTGAGAGCATTCCGCTGGCTGGGGTCAAGGACAGAGGTGAAGCAGGAAAGGGTGGGGCCTGTACAGTTCTCCTCACAAACACACCTTTGCCCCTCAATGCTTCTCGCATCACCTCCTTTAGAAGGTGCTGTGAAGCACTTAGAAGCACGTGCTGTGAATGGTAGCAGCCAGGTAGCAAAGAAATGAGAGGACCGGAATTTTGCAGATCATGACTTGAATCTCGCCTGAAATCATATCAGTGTGCCCTGCAACAATGCAAGCAACGAGTTACTCTTATACGTTGTGTGTCACCACAGCTCACCACGACGCATTAGAATGGCTGCCTTATTTATATCGGTTAGAATCACTGCACAAAGCAACGTAAAAATAAAAGTTCAGGCACGGGTGAAGTGCGGGAACGAGTGGAGGGCAGGCAGGCATGATTGAATGGTAGGATAATGATAAGCAATGGGATCTGTTGTAAATGTTATTGAAAGGCGATCGGAGTGCATACAGTACAGCTCCTTTGCTGGCTTCATCAACAAACCTTCTAGGGAGGGGAGAGGTGTATGAGGGGGGTTGAGGTTGGAGGGGGAGGGGATAGTCAAGAGATAATGGGCAGATGTATAAATAACAACGGCGGAGGGGGGGTGGGGCGTGGAGGAGGAAAATTGGGTGATCGCATGTCAGGCGGGTGTGGTGTAGGTGATATGGGAAGGAGGGAGAGTGCTTACTGAGGGGTGCAATGGAAATGGTGCTGGTGCCTGCTTGGTTGCGGAGCAGATGCGAGGGTGATGGTGGGCAGCAGAGGAGGGCCTGAGATGGGGAGGGATAGTTAGTTTATGCACAGTACAGATGAAAGAGCATGAGAATGAGCTGCTGACGCCTGGAAGGCAGGCGGGGAGGGTAGGGAGGATGAGCACGGCACTGGAGGAGCTGAATGGGATGGGAGGAACTGCTGCAGACTCAACCGGTGCTACAGCAGGCGATAAGGTTGTGGATGCAATGCAGTGCGTGGGTGAAGTGCTTCTGTCCCATCCCACAAATCGCTCTCGAACCCACCTTTCCGAGGCTTCTCTTGCCACTGCTGCTGCAGCAGTAGGCGTGGAGGACTCAGGTGGATCGGGTGGTGTGTAGGAAGGTGAAGGGAAAGACCTGCACTATGGGGGAGGGAAAAAAGAGAGATGGAGTTGGGGTGGGAGGAAGGAAGTATAAGCAGCACAGTAGGGCGAGCGGGGCATGGAGGGTGGAAATGAGGAAGAGAAGATTGTACTGGTGTAGCTGATGTGGGAGGGAGGGAGAGAGGGAGTCTGAAGGTGCAATGGCTATCATGCTGCTGCGTGGTTGGGCTTGTGGGGAGAAGACGGGCGGGTGATTATGGGCAAAGGAGGAGATAGTGGGATGGGGATGGACGCTTGGTTAATCTACGGAGTGAATGGCAAGAAGGGGAAGACTGCTGAAATTCAGAGAACCAGAGAAGCAAATGTTTGAGTTGAAGTGACATGTGTGGTGGTTGAAGTGGGTGGATCAAGAACTTGATCCAAACCAGTTCGGTTTTAACCCATGGTCACCCATACCTGTAAATAATAAAGAAGTTGTCAAGATCGTGAAGCGGGCTGTTGGATAAAGGAAGGAGAAGAGAGCTGAAATGTGGGAGAGGGAGGGAGGGACGAATGGGGGGGGGGGGGGGGAGGGTGGGGGGGAGGGGGGAGTGGGGAGGGAGAGGGGGTGGGGGGGAGATTACGGACAGAAAGTGGATGGAAAGGGGGTTGGGAAAAAAAAGGGGTGCTGGATGCAGGAAAAGCAACCTATAAACATTGGATGGGGGATAAATGGTGTAGCAACAGGGGGAGAAGGGATTCGGGATTGAGGAGGGGGTGGGTGGTTGTGGAGATATTGCAGCGAAGCAATGCAATGGGTATGATGATGGTGCTGGAGACACGTGGCAGTGCAGTGCAGGAGTGACAATGGATGCAAAGGTGTAAGACTGAAACACACTCCAACCACACAACATCGTATTGTGCTGGTAATGCCAAGAGTAGGAGAATGTGTCAATTCATGGGCAAAACAAGTGCTTTGATAGAACCGGAATTGAACAAGAGAGGAGTCCTTCATAATTTTTAAACAATAAAGAAGTTTTCATCGATTGTGATGAAAGTGGCTCCCTTACAACTCAACGCCACTCACCTCTGTGTTGGCACCACCATTGCCCTGAGTTGCCGTCAGCTTAGAGGCCGTCAGGTGAGAGGCCGTCAGGTGAGAGGCCATCCCAGTTGTGTACCACAGCAATGAGCTCAGCTCCACATGGCTAGTACTGGACAGGCGCTGTTGGTGTGGCAAGGGGAAGGGAGTTGGGGCGAGTGAGAGAGAGGACGAAGGAGGTCGAGCATACTGCTGAGTAAAGCAATGCTAACATTCTCTCTTCCATCAACAAACTAGCGCCATAACAGAAGCACCATACAGGGCATGGATAGGCAAAGGCGTACAAGGCGGACAGGAGGGAAGGAGGCGTGGATGGAAGAAGAGCTTCGGATAGCTCCGCCTATCCAGCATCTCAGCTAAGAAGTCATTCACGTTCATGGCATGTGATGATGCCATGTGCAGTGCATGCTTGCAAGGCTTAAACTTCTCACGTGGAGCGTAAACTCCCCGGTTGACCAGCAAACGATGAGCAGAACGCAGCTAACGACCTTTCACACAGAGTCGCATCTATGGCTGCTGCTGCCTTACTCTTCCCTCCAACGCCTCGCGCCTCGCCTGCGTGCCCCACTTTTCGTGTAATGAACTATGTTGGCCCTACCACGCTGCCTGGCCGTGTGTCGCAGCGATGAGTTGGGCACCTCATGACGAATGAGCTGTTGGGAGAAAGCGAAGTGATTTGAGTGGAGGGGATGGATGTGGAATAGCGAGTTATGGATACCTATAGATGGGATGGGAGGAGAACGGGTGTGGTGGCAAAGGGTTGGGGGAGTCGGGGGGGTGGAAAGATGTGGCAATTCTGCAGCAACCCAAGGGTGTGCAATTGGAGCGAGACATGTGACACTGCAGTGCAAGTCAGCCGCCTGAAGACATGCTCACGACATTGTACAGTGCACACAACAGTGGAGGGGGGGAGTGATTGCGAGTGAATAAGCAAACTCATGCGGGTTTGACAGAAAGCACTCTACAGGCTTGAACGCACCTTCGGACATAGTATCACCTTGCACCCCTGCATTCTTCACATGGTACTTAAGAGCTACGCATTTTCAGCATGCAATGAGGAGCGTTCAGTTAAAACCATTCTGTCACAATCTCACATCCACGCCTCCTTCCCCCCCGACCGCCTCCACCAACTCGTGATCTACCATGCCGCCCGGCTGTATGCTGCAGGGATCAGTTGGACTCCTCATCACTGGTATAAGGAGAGTGCTTTTGGCCTGAGAAGAGAAAGGGAGTGTGGAGGGGAGGGAGGGAATAGCGTTGAAGTGAACTCCTGAGCGATGAGGGAGGAGTGGTAGGTAGTTGATGATGGCATTCCACGTCAGCAAACTTGTGCCAGTCACAAGCAATGCGGCAACAAGAGCCACAAGTGGAATTAGACGTTGGGGAAAACAGTGCTCGGACTTTATCTGCCACATAAGCAAGCTAACACTAAGGTCGTATCCCTGGCTGGTGGCAAGAAGTTGGTGGCAAGAAGTTTCCGCGCGCGATTGGTCCAAAACAGACGCCCGGCCAATGCGATTGGTCAAGCGGTTTTTTTAACCAATCGCATGCGTAAAATTCTTGCCACCAACTTCTTGCCACCAGCCAGGGATACGACCTAAAAACACAATACTAGGTGCAGTAGGGTGAACAGCAGGAAACAGATAGAGGCAGCAGCGATAGAGTGGGACAGTGATTTAGTTGTTTCCGCCTGTTCGGCAATTTTGCGGTAAAGATGTTCCACACATGTAAAGGACTACTAACTCAAAGAAAAACTTCCCGCCAACCGGATTCGAACCAGTGACCTAAGGATTGCTAAACTACAGTCCTCCAACTTTATTTACAGAGTTTCTAGGTACATGGGCTAATATATGTACAGTATGTACAAGAAGTTCTAGAGCAGTGGGAAAAAGAAAGTGAACATGTGAAGGACAGGTGAGAGATCACAAAGTGATGGAGTGGTGTGAAAGCAATACGATGTGCAAAGGAGAAGAACAGATGTAAAACAGGAAAAAACAGGGGACAAACCTGTTAGAAACATCAACAGGACACATGTGAAACAGAAAAACAGAACTTGACTGACATGACAGAAGAGACAAAACAAAACAAAACAGAACCAAAACAGAACCAAAACAGGAAACAGAACAGAACCTAACGGACCACATGACACAAACAGAAACTGACAGACTGAAACTGACCCACATGACAGGACTAGAAAGTCCCTCAAAACCAGCAGTGCAACCCTACTCTAAAGTCCTCCACTCTACCAACTGAGCTATAGCAGGATGACTGCCAATTTTTATTTGTTTTTTTATAGTGTTGAACAAATCTAGTGTGGTGGAGAGTGCAGAACGATGACTGCCCGGACTCTTTTGACATTCCCAGTATGTACAATTCCCAAATCGCAGAGCGTGATGCAAGGAGGGAATGAGAAGTGATGACAGAGTGGTAATGAGAGGTGCTGGCAAGAAGGGATGGGAGGTGATGCCGAAGGGGGAAGGGAGGTGATGGCAGGGGGGAAGGGAGGAGATGCCAAGAGGGGAAGGGAGGTGATGGCAGGGGGGAATGAGAGGTGATGGCAGAGGGGGGATGAGAGGTGATGGTAGGGGGGGGGGTGAAAGGTTCCTCCGCATTAGCATGTCGCCATGCCTGCATTCAGATGAGAATACACACATAATTAGCACGCATATTATTTAATGTTGAGGCTAAAAGCTGATCAGCATGCAAGACCAGCGTACAGCTAACACGCACTCACTCAAGGGCACACCATGGCTGCTGCCTCGCTCCCGCCCACTTTCGTCACTTTCGACAATTTTGTCACCTTCGTGAACCCACTTCGTAGCTCCACTGCGCTGCCAGGCTGTGTGCAGCGCGATAATGGTGCGGTGCTGATGGTGTTCGAATTTGAGAGAACCTGAGGGCAGAGTGCGCAGGGGCATAAATCAGAGCGAGAAGGGAAGCGGTGGATGAGTGTTGATGGTATTGGGAAAGCAACGCTCAGATTCGCTATAGAAACGCTATACTGAGCGCAGACATGTGAGAATGCAGCGGGAGGTTCAGAGAACGAGAATTCATCTGCCATTGTGGCAACAGTGCCTTCAACCTCAGCATTTGCACTGGTGTTGTCTAGCCGCCATCCATTGATAACTCGTCGACTGACACATCCCACCTACTAGCACGATGCAGCAGTGCATCTTCCCACCTACTTACATGAAGTCAGCATTGGAACGGCACATGGGAACGAAGAGCTAAGGTTCATTCTGCCGCATCAGCAACTAACGCCAAAACTTCCATACGGGCGAGGATAGGCGATGTTGCAAAGGCAGGCAGGCATGCCCAGCAGCAACGGATGGGCGAAGAGGAGTAAGAAAGGATCAGAATCAGCGATCCGGCGACCATGCCGAGAAGCCCTCTCACCTCCCACATGCCCTCTCACCTCCCAGTTGCCCTCTCACCTCCCAGTTGCCCTCTCACCTCCCAGTTGCCCTCTCACCTCCCAGTTGCCCTCTCACCTCCCAGTTGCCCTCTCACCTCCCAGTTTCCCTCTCACCTCCCACTTGCCCTCTCACCTCCCACTTGTCCTCTCACCTCCCAGTTTCCACCACCGCTCGCGTTCCGTCTGCCACCACCAGCAGTGAGTGCAGAAGTTTCAGTGCCGTCAGCTCCCCTACCTGCCATACTTTGCATCAGGTGCTCCTTCAAGCTTCCACTCATGCCTCAGTCAGAAATACCTGCCATACCTCCATCATCCATGCTTGTCCAAGCTGTCTGAAACACAGCTCCCACCTACTCCCCCACTTACTCCCACTCACCACCACCAGTCGCTGATTCCCTTCCACAACCCCCCTTACCTCTTCCTGCCACGGCTGCTGCTTGCTCATCGCCACCCAGCTCAAACTCCATCCATGCTGCCTCTGCACTATGCCCCAGCTCATACTCCATCCATGCTGCCTCTGCACTATGCCCCAGCTCATACTCCATCCATGCTGCCTCTGCACTATGCCCCAGCTCATACTCCATCCATGCTGCCTCTGCACTATGCCCCAGCTCATACTCCATCCATGCTGCTTCTGCACTATGCCCCAGCTCATACTCCATCCATGCTGCCTCTGCACTATGCCCCAGCTCATACTCCATCCATGCTGCCTCTGCACTATGCCCCAGCTCATACTCCATCCATGCTGCCTCTGCACTATGCCCCAGCTCATACTCCTCCATCCATGCTGCCTCTGCACTATGCCCCAGCTCATACTCCATCCATGCTGCCTCTGCACTATGCCCCAGCTCATACTCCATCCATGCTGCCTCTGCACTATCCCCCAGCTCATACTCCATCCCTAATACCCATGGACTATACCCGACCTCATATCCCACCCCCTTCCCATGCATCATCTCCCAGCCCATACCCCACCCGTACCCCTGCACTATCCCCCTACTCATTTCCTATCCCCCCTACCCCTGCACTGCACTATCCCCCTACTCATATCCCATCCCTGCTACCCCTGCACTATCCCCTGCCCATCCCTGCTACCCATGCGTTAGCCCCTGCACATATCCCATCTCTACACTACACTTCCACAGCCCTCCACATACCCCTACATGACTGCATACCATTTCTCCCACCCGCCCTCCCTTCTTCCCATAAAAGCCCTCTGGGCAACCTGCGAGCCAGCCCAGCCATGAGCAGCAGCAGGATTGGCCTGGGAATCCGAAAGCGTGGGCACCCACACCCGTCCATCCCCACTGCCTCCCACCCGCCTCGGCTCTGGCTCCGGCTGCGACCTTATAATCTGGGCATTCTGAAAATTGAAAAAGAAATGTTTTGGTGGTGAGTTGTTGTGACACCAAAGGTGAAGAGAGGAATGCGAGAAGTTTGCACTTCAGCCGTCCACACTCACAGAGAATCCAATCTCCTGCATGCCTCCAGCATGCCGCTCTAACCCATCTCTTCCAAGGCATCGCCGTCTCTTATACCTATGATGCTGTCTGCTGCCGTCAGACGTTACCTCCATAAATGTACACAACCATAGACCAGCGAACTGAGGTTATGTATGTGTACCTCCTCAAGTCTCTTCAGATGCTATTGTCAGTTTGCAGATCTTGGAATGTTGTGTATGTTTGAAAAAGTCAATGATGCACTTTACAAACATCAATTGCATGCCTCACTCCTCCGCATGCATGCGTCCCCTCATTCTTCACACCCCTTGCCTCCACGCGTCTCTCCTAGATAGACACAGTGAACTGTTCCCTCACCTGTTATCGTTATTAAGCGAACCCCCTGCTGGTATATAGAGAGTTGTCAGCCTGGTCAGGGCAGTCAGCAGCTGCAGCCCATCATTTGTGACTGATGTGCCATTTAGATAAAGTGCCTCGAGCCCTATCAGCCTCCCCACATGCACCATGGCAGAATTTGTCACACCCTCGCATTCGGTAAGGTTCAACTCGTTGAGAGAGGACAATGCTGTCAAGTGCAGCAGACCAGCATTAGTCACCTTGGTCCTCCAGAGGTCGAGGTGCTTGAGACACTTCACGCGACCAATGCCTTCCAAGGCACTGTATGAGATGTCCGTGCAGCTGAGCTCTAGATCCTCCAGCTGTGGGAGTCTGTAGAGGTGCTTGATGCCCTCTGCACTGAAGCCTGAGCTATGCCCCAAGTCTATGCTGGTCAGATTTTTCATTGTGGACACATGGGCTAGGATGGCGTCGGAGAGGTCGTCGAAATTACTCAGGTCAATAGGCTGTGTCTTTTGTGGTGCTGACTTGATTTCCTGGAATGAATGGTTGACAAGGGCATATGTCACGGGGATAACTACGGAGACAAGGAATAGCAGTGTATACTCAGCTAAAACTGTCAGTAACTCAGCACTCACCTCCAATGCTTTCTTCCGATCGCCTTCACTCTGTCCGATTTCCAGCTCAACATTCATCTTCATGTCTTGTATCTTCATTCCTTGCAGGCTGCCAATTCCTCCATGGCATGTGGCCAATTCAACTTCTGCACCTCCCTCCTCCTCTCCTCCCTCTCCCTTGCCAACTCCGCTCTCATTGCTCCCTGTCCCTTTCTAGCTCCTTCTCTCAGCTCTTTCAAATCCGATTCCCATCGTCTCATAGTGTCCTTGTGTTCACCCAACACTCCCTTCACTGCAGCCAGCTCTCTCTCCCTCTCCTCCACCTGCCCTCTCATCTTCCTCACCTCCGCTGCCCGTCTCCTCTCAGCCTCCTCCAACTCCCTCCTTGTCTCTTCCATCTGCACGCCAAGCGCCCTCATGTTCATCTCCATCGCCTCTCTCCACTCGTATGATCTGGTCATCCTTGCGATGACACTCCCAACAGCCTCACTCACAGCCAGCATCCCAGATTTGGCACACATTCTGCACTTGGCAGCGAAAAGGGTGGGGGCACAGGGATGCGCATGGCAGCAGGCAAGGAATCAGCTGTGAACTATGGGCGCAGCATTCAAATGACGTCTGGACTGAATTATTCGAGTGGAATCAGCTCATGTAACGCCTGTGGGCTGGTTAATGGGCATTCTGCTGCGCCATTATATGGTATATCACCTCGTTTTGACCGAGTGGGTAGCGAGATGTTATACTGGAATCTGAGCCTAGGGTTCGAATCCCGGCTAGACCACACTTTCCGCCTTTGGCGAGAGCTGAAGTGTGGTCGTAACCAGCTCGAACCCAGCTAACGATCCTGGAATGAGGTCCCTGCGGGGGCCGACTCCCTGAAGTTGAGGGCCAACGGGGACGTTGGCAATCAGGGGGGGACGAGTGTGTAACGCCTGTGGGCTGGTTAATGGGCATTCCGTTGCGCCATATAACACCTCGTTTTGACCCAGTAGCGAGATGTTATAGCTCAAATACCTGTTGGGATCAGCGGTTGGGAGCACCACACGGCAGCGAGGTTACTAAATGATAATCTCTCACGAACGCGCTGCGAGGTGAGGTGTAATGGGAGGACCTGTCAGCTGCGTCGCGGGTGACTTGACTGACGTCAGCATTGCGGTGTGACGGTCGACATGGGGAAGGGTGGGAAGGTGTAACGTTACAGAAGCTGCGTGGTATGACGAATAGAGGTGGATTCCGCATTACGTGCAGTTCTGTCTAGCCGGTCGTCATCGAATGGACTGAGTGACACGTGCTCTGCCCGAACGCCATGTCGTTTGGATAGAGAACGAGTGAATGGGAAAGCAAATGACCGTTGGAGATCGACACCAAGGAGGTGTTTCTCTCAAATTGAGATTGCGGTACTCCCAATCTGGTGGTTCAATACGATCACCACAAATGATCTGTTCAGTCAGACTTGCTTGTGTCCAGTCCGAGCCGAATCGACCTCTTTCTTCGTGCGGAGTTTGTGATTGGACACTTTCGACATTGAGCGACTCTTGTTTCAAGATCGCAACGTCCTTTCTCGTGTTCGCGTGCAATTTGAAGGAAATTCACGAAACCTGCGGGTATGGAATCTTGATGATTGTTACATTTGCAATAGCGAGGTTCGGTTACTTGTTAGTTACTTCGCATGTTGCGACCTCAATCTTGCTAGTATCGAGAAATACGGTCGGACTGATATGTGACGCAAGTCACATTTTCGGTGTTCCTCCTTCCTCCTGATATTTGAAATCCCGCCTTTTGCCAAGAAGCAGCGTATCGCGACGCGACGCGACTGACGCCACAGTAGAAGGGCATTGCCCCATCGTTAGACGAGGTAATACGAATCACCACTACGGTATAACGGCGCCGTCACTCGTTACCGCTCGTATCCTGTCTTCTCGGCGCTTCTGCTTCCCACTCCTCTCTGTCTCCCTTACACTCGCACTTTGAAATCGCCGGTCTCGCCATCACGCAGCACGCACTAAAGTTCGACGGACTCCGAGAGCCGCGGAAACGCAATAGTATTGGAAATCCAGATAGAGGTACGATTCTGCTTTTGACACCCTGAGCCTCGCTTTTCTTTTCCTGGTCTCGACCTCCCGCATTGCAAGCTCACAGCCTACGAACCGTGGTGCCCGTAGATGTGTCAGCGCCCTATGTGCAGCTTAAGCTACATACCGAGTAGCTTACAATCTCATCACACCGCAGTACCCTTTGACGCATGATGTTGACCTGGCGTTTCTTGTGCTGCTTTCCCCTGGTTCAGGCAGTCACACTGTTCGCTCACCCAGGCTTTGACCACTTAGCTCATGACTTACCTAACCTCTAAGGCGTGTCTGACCTAGCTTGTGACTGACCTAGCTTGTGACGGACCTAGCCTCTGATTTAACCTAACTCGTTCGACTGACCTAGTAGATGAGAGACCTAGCTTGTGGCCTACCTAGCCTGTGGCCAACCTAGCCTCTCACTATCATATGCTCTGACTGACATAGCTTGTGGAGGGGCTAGTCCTGGACTGACCTATTTTATGAGGGAATTTAATTCTGACTGACCTACCTTATGAGGGTTTTAACTTTGACTGACCTATCGTATGAGGGAATTTGCCTCTGACTGACCAATCTTTTGAGGTCTGAAATGCTTTTCCTGATTTGACAGGAATATCGTTAGTCTAGGTGCATGGATCAGGGGAAGGATGGTAGTTGCTGTAGAGATTTGTGAGAAAATGTGTGCATCAAATCTGTGTGGACAAAAATCGTTGAGTAGGTAGATGTAGTAAGGTGTGCTTGATGGTGGTTAATGAAATGGGGGAAAGTTATCGATCTGAAATAGAGTGTTCTGTTTTTTTTTGCGACTCTTCCTGAGAAAACGACGATTTGCGAAATATTGGGGGAAGGAAACAGTTGTTCCTTAGCCAGCCAGTTGACCTTGTGTGACTGACCTAGCTTGTGTGGCTGACCTAGCTTGTGTGACTGACCTAGCTTGTGTGACTGACCTAGCTTGTGTGACTGACCTAGCTTGTGTGACTGACCTAGCTTGTGTGACTGACCTAGCTTGTGTGACTGACCTAGCTTGTGTGACTGACCGACCTAGCTTGTGTGACTGACCTAGCTTGTGTGACTGACCTAGCTTGTGTGACTGACCTAGCTTGTGTGACTGACTGACCTAGCTTGTGTGACTGACCTAGCTTGTGTGACTGACCTAGCTTGTGTGGCTGACCTAGCTTGTGTGACTGACCTAGCTTGTGTGACTGACCTAGCTTGTGTGACTGACCTAGCTTGTGTGACTGACCTAGCTTGTGTGACTGACCTAGCTTGTGTGACTGACCTAGTTTGTGTGACTGACCTAGCTTGTGTGACTGACCTAGCTTGTGTGGCTGACCTAGCTTGTGTGACTGACCTAGCTTGTGTGACTGACCTAGCTTGTGTGACTGACCTAGCTTGTGTGACTGACCTAGCTTGTGTGGCTGACCTAGCTTGTGTGACTGACCTAGCTTGTGTGACTGACCTAGCTTGTGTGACTGACCTAGCTTGTGTGACTGACCTAGCTTGTGTGACTGACCTAGCTTGTGTGACTGACCTAGCTTGTGTGGCTGACCTAGCTTGTGTGACTGACCTAGCTTGTGTGACTGACTGACCTAGCTTGTGTGACTGACCTAGCTTGTGTGACTGACCTAGCTTGTGTGACTGACCTAGCTTGTGTGACTGACCTAGCTTGTGTGACTGACCTAGCTTGTGTGACTGACCTAGCTTGTGTGGCTGACCTAGCTTGTGTGGCTGACCTAGCTTGTGTGACTGACCTAGCTTGTGTGACTGACCTAGCTTGTGTGACTGACCTAGCTTGTGTGACTGACCTAGCTTGTGTGACTGACCTAGTTTGTGTGACTGACCTAGCTTGTGTGACTGACCTAGCTTGTGTGGCTGACCTAGCTTGTGTGACTGACCTAGCTTGTGTGACTGACCTAGCTTGTGTGACTGACCTAGCTTGTGTGACTGACCTAGCTTGTGTGACTGACCTAGCTTGTGTGACTGACCTAGCTTGTGTGACTGACCTAGCTTGTGTGACTGACCTAGCTTGTGTGACTGACCTAGCTTGTGTGACTGACCGACCTAGCTTGTGTGACTGACCTAGCTTGTGTGACTGACCTAGCTTGTGTGACTGACCTAGCTTGTGTGACTGACTGACCTAGCTTGTGTGACTGACCTAGCTTGTGTGACTGACCTAGCTTGTGTGGCTGACCTAGCTTGTGTGACTGACCTAGCTTGTGTGACTGACCTAGCTTGTGTGACTGACCTAGCTTGTGTGACTGACCTAGCTTGTGTGACTGACCTAGCTTGTGTGACTGACCTAGTTTGTGTGACTGACCTAGCTTGTGTGACTGACCTAGCTTGTGTGGCTGACCTAGCTTGTGTGACTGACCTAGCTTGTGTGACTGACCTAGCTTGTGTGACTGACCTAGCTTGTGTGACTGACCTAGCTTGTGTGACTGACCTAGCTTGTGTGACTGACCTAGCTTGTGTGCTGACCTAGCTTGTGTGACTGACCTAGCTTGTGTGACTGACCTAGCTTGTGTGACTGACCTAGCTTGTGTGACTGACCTAGCTTGTGTGACTGACCTAGCTTGTGTGACTGACCTAGCTTGTGTGACTGACCTAGCTTGTGTGACTGACCTAGCTTGTGTGACTGACCTAGCTTGTGTGACTGACCTAGCTTGTGTGACTGACCTAGCTTGTGTGACTGACCTAGCTTGTGTGACTGACCTAGCTTGTGTGACTGACCTAGCTTGTGTGACTGACCTAGCTTGTGTGACTGACCTAGCTTGTGTGACTGACCTAGCTTGTGTGACTGACCTAGCTTGTGTGACTGACCTAGCTTGTGTGACTGACCTAGCTTGTGTGACTGACCTAGCTTGTGTGACTGACCTAGCTTGTGTGACTGACCTAGCTTGTGTGACTGACCTAGCTTGTGTGACTGACCTAGCTTGTGTGACTGACCTAGCTTGTGTGACTGACCTAGCTTGTGTGACTGACCTAGCTTGTGTGACTGACCTAGCTTGTGTGGCTGACCTAGCTTGTGTGACTGACCTAGCTTGTGTGACTGACCTAGCTTGTGTGACTGACCTAGCTTGTGTGACTGACCTAGCTTGTGTGACTGACCTAGCTTGTGTGACTGACCTAGTTTGTGTGACTGACCTAGCTTGTGTGACTGACCTAGCTTGTGTGGCTGACCTAGCTTGTGTGACTGACCTAGCTTGTGTGACTGACCTAGCTTGTGTGACTGACCTAGCTTGTGTGACTGACCTAGCTTGTGTGACTGACCTAGCTTGTGTGACTGACCTAGCTTGTGTGACTGACCTAGCTTGTGTGACTGACTGACCTAGCTTGTGTGACTGACCTAGCTTGTGTGACTGACCTAGCTTGTGTGACTGACCTAGCTTGTGTGACTGACCTAGCTTGTGTGGCTGACCTAGCTTGTGTGACTGACCTAGCTTGTGTGACTGACCTAGCTTGTGTGACTGACCTAGCTTGTGTGACTGACCTAGCTTGTGTGACTGACCTAGCTTGTGTGACTGACCTAGTTTGTGTGACTGACCTAGCTTGTGTGACTGACCTAGCTTGTGTGGCTGACCTAGCTTGTGTGACTGACCTAGCTTGTGTGACTGACCTAGCTTGTGTGACTGACCTAGCTTGTGTGACTGACCTAGCTTGTGTGACTGACCTAGCTTGTGTGACTGACCTAGCTTGTGTGACTGACCTAGCTTGTGTGACTGACCTAGCTTGTGTGACTGACCTAGCTTGTGTGACTGACCTAGCTTGTGTGACTGACCTAGCTTGTGTGACTGACTGACCTAGCTTGTGTGACTGACCTAGCTTGTGTGACTGACCTAGCTTGTGTGACTGACCTAGCTTGTGTGACTGACCTAGCTTGTGTGACTGACCTAGCTTGTGTGACTGACCTAGCTTGTGTGACTGACCTAGCTTGTGTGACTGACCTAGCTTGTGTGACTGACCTAGCTTGTGAGTGATCAGGGGCGGGTTGTAACCGACCTATAGCATGTGAGTGACCAGAGTTGTAACCGGCCTAGAATGTGAGTGACCAGGGTTATAACCGGCCTGGCATGTGAGTGACCAGAGTTGTAACTGGCCTAGAATGTGAGTGACCAGGGTTGTAACCGGCCTGGCATGTGAGTGACCAGGGTTGTAACTGACCTAGCCTACGTTGGGTTGGACCTAGCTTGTGACTTGTGTCGGAATCTTCAGCATCTTTCGCCTCCTTGCTGCTTCTTCTCCTGTTGGCCTTGCTGTCCTTTCTCTCCTTGTCCTTGTTACTTCCTTTGTTCCTCATGCTCTCCCCCCCAGTCCTCTCAGTTCTCGCTGCTGCCTTCTCTTGTAGCCCACAGACATACTCTCGTTAAAAGTGGCTTCCAGTCTGGGACTTGTCTTGCTCGGCTGACAGACTACTGAGAGTGACGGTTCACTTTCCTAGCTCTGCTTTCTCGGATTGGCTTCACTCACGGATGGCACCAGATTGTTCGCCAGGCTCAATTCCTTGCTAAGTGTGAAAACAAACGAAACAAGCAGCTAGGTTTC
The DNA here is from genome assembly GCA_947471745.1 of Closterium sp. Naga37s-1. Taxonomy (NCBI): domain Eukaryota; kingdom Viridiplantae; phylum Streptophyta; class Zygnematophyceae; order Desmidiales; family Closteriaceae; genus Closterium; species Closterium sp. Naga37s-1. Next base: position 268,600 of record CANJKZ010000314.1, on the reverse strand, counting down.
TGTCACACTCTCCCTATGTATCCCTACTCTGGTTACCATTGTTTGCAACAGTTCCTTCGCCATCTCCTCTTGACTTTCTTCCCGCCTGAGTTATGTTTCAGTTCTTGTTCTCGCTATTGTTGCTTCGCTACTCTGTCCCTACTGTCTTGTTATTATATTTAGTTATCCAATATCCTTTTCTCCTAAATTAAAAGCATGACACTTGCCTAGCTTGTGAGGTCCTGGTTCTGCGAGTGACCTACTTCTGACGGGCCTAGCCTCTGACCACCAACGAGCGAGATAGTTTTAGCTGTTACAATATCTGAACAGCAGCTAGTTCAGACCCTCCCTCCCGGTCACCCCATAACAATCCCATCCACTCTCCTTACCACCAATGACCCCTCCCGACCACTTTGACTCTCATTCCATAAGTGCTGTGCTCGCCAGCCATGTGCTGTGCTCACCATGTGCTGTGCTCACCATGTGCTGTGCTCACCATGTGCTGTGCTCACCATGTGCTGTGCTCACCATGTGCCGTGCTCACCATGTGCTGTGCTCCCCATGTGCTGTGCTCACCATGTGCTGTGCTCACCATGTGCTGTGCTCACCATGTGCTGTGCTCACCATGTGCTGTGCTCACCATGTGCTGTGCTCACCATGTGCCGTGCTCACCATGTGCTGTGCTCCCCATGTGCTGTGCTCACCATGTGCTGTGCTCACCATGTGCTGTGCTCACCATGTGCTGTGCTCACCATGTGCTGTGCTCACCATGTGCTGTGCTCACCATGTGCTGTGCTCTATGCATGAACAATTGGCAAGTGGAACCAGGCTCGTGGCTACCCGCTTCAGCTCGTTTTGTGTGGCCTGCACCCCCTCTCCTCCATTTTCATGTGTGTGTGTCACTGTTTGTGTACCTCCATTCCATGTATTCACCCTCTACCGATTTCGACACACCAGAGTGCCATCCACGATGGGCATTCCGCAGAGGGAGGGAGGCGGCTGAATCAACCTGCAGTTATGGCTATCGAGAGGGAGGCAAGTGAGATAACTGAAACAGTAAATGGACTGTTCGGATTAGTGAGAGGGGAGTTGGCAGCATTGAGGGGGGAGCTGGTAGTGGTCAGGGAGGAGGTGGCTCGACAGAAAGAGCGTGTGTTGATTCTGGATGAGAGAAACCGGGTGCTGGAAAATGAGGTGAATGAGTTGAGGCGTGCACTGGGTGTTGTGGGCGAGAGGAGTGTGGCGACTGCTGCTGTGGTGGAGGAGAGGGGGAGAGAGTTGGCAGCAACGAAGGGGGAGGTGGTTGGACTCAAAGCAGAGATGAATGGAGTGAAGGGGGAGCTGGTTGGAGTGAAGGTGGACCTGCCAGTAGTGAAGGGGGGGCTGGTTGAAAACAAGGATGCTCTGATAGAGCGACTGCATATGGCTGAGGAAATAATGGAATCTAATCTGAGAGAATTGCGAGAGGAAGCTAGAAAGGGTGGAGAGGAGATGAGAGCGGGGTTGGCAAGGGAGAGGGAAGAGAGGAGGAGGGAGGTGCAGGAGGAGTTGGCGGGATTGGCAGCCTGGAAGGAATGGAGGAGGATACAAGCCCTGAAGCTGAATCTTGCGCTGGAGATACGGCAGAGCAAAGGCACTCGGAAGAAAGCCCTGGAAGTGAGTGCTGCTTAGTGAATGAGTGTAATCGGGGAGGTATGCAAGTGGAGAAGGGAGGCATGCAAGTGGAGGAGTGAGGCATGCAAGTGGAGGAGTGAGGCATGCAAGTGGAGGAGGGGAGGTATGCAAGTGGAGGAGGGAGGCATGCAAGTGGAGGAGTGAGGCATGCAAGTGGAGGAGTGAGGCATGCAAGTGGAGGAGTGAGGCATGCAAGTGGAGGAGGGAGGCATGCAAGTGGAGGAGTGAGGCATGCAAGTGGAGGAGTGAGGCATGCAAGTGGAGGAGTGAGGCATGCAAGTGGAGGAGTGAGGCATGCAAGTGGAGGAGTGAGGCATGCAAGTGGAGGAGTGAGGCATGCAAGTGGAGGAGTGAGGCATGCAAGTGGAGGAGTGAGGCATGCAAGTGGAGGAGGTAGGCATGCAAGTGGAGGAGTGAGGCATGCAAGTGGAGGAGTGAGGCATGCAAGTGGAGGAGTGAGGCATGCAAGTGGAGGAGTGAGGCATGCAAGTGGAGGAGTGAGGCATGCAAGTGGAGGAGTGAGGCATGCAAGTGGAGGAGTGAGGCATGCAAGTGGAGGAGTGAGGCATGCAAGTGGAGGAGTGAGGCATGCAAGTGGAGGAGTGAGGCATGCAAGTGGAGGAGTGAGGCATGCAAGTGGAGGAGTGAGGCATGCAAGTGGAGGAGGGAGGCATGCAAGTGGAGGAGTGAGGCATGCAAGTGGAGGAGTGAGGCATGCAAGTGGAGGAGTGAGGCATGCAAGTGGAGGAGTGAGGAGTGAGGCATGCAAGTGGAGGAGTGAGGCATGCAAGTGGAGGAGTGAGGCATGCAAGTGGAGGAGTGAGGCATGCAAGTGGAGGAGTGAGGCATGGAATGGTGGTTCAACTTTTGAGGCGCCTCAAAAATGGTGGTTCAACTTGCATGCTGCAGAGAGTTTGGAAATGGTCGGGCCTTGCTGTTGGTGGGCAGAAGCAGGTGCAGAGCCGGTTGGGCAAGAGACCACTGTGTGCATGAGGGGAGCTGCATAGGAATTGCCTGCTTTGAGACGTTTCAAGCTCAACTTTTATTAGAAGCAGGTGCAGGGCTGGTTGGGCAAGAGGCCACTGTGTGCATGGGGGGAGCTGCATAGGAATGGCCTGCCCGGCATTTCTTATGATGGAAGGGGAAGCAGTCATCAGCAGGGGGGCGGGGAAGGGGAGGGGGGAGGGGGGGGCAAGACGGAGCAGGAGGGGAAGGGGAAGGGGGAGGCGAGGCGGAGCAGGGGGGGAAGGGGAGGGGAGGCGGGGAAGCTGGGGACAAGGGCGAGCAAGAGAGCAGTGAGGGAGGCGAGCATGGTGGGTGCAGCAGCAGTGGCAGCAGCAGTGGCAGCAGCAGTGGCAGTGGCGGTAGCATTCGGGGCAGCAGCAGAGGTAGCAGCAGTAGTGGCGGCAACAGCAGTGCCAGCAGCAGCAGTTGCAGCAGCAACATTGGCAGCAGTAGTGCCATCAGCAGCAGCGGCAGCAGCAGTCGCAGCAGCAGCAGTGGCGGTCGAGGGTTGGGATCAGGTTTGAGTAATGTCTCGCATGGCTGTATGAAGGGAGCTGGCACGAATGCCTGGCTGGTAAGAAATGCCTGGCTGTTTGGGTGCAGGGTGTACAAATACCTTCACAGAGGAGAGGGTATTGTGTGTATGATGGAGTCAGAAGGCATTGCACCTTAATCTGATTTGGATGCTGCTGCTGCAGCAGGAGGATCTGCGAGGCTTGACCTGGATTGCATGGGGGTCACATGGTATCATGAGAACTGAGCCCCCTGCTGCTGCCCCAAAGGAATTGGGTGTGTTTTGAGACGTCTCAAAACTAGAGTCACATGGTATCATGAGAACTGAGCCCCCTGCTGCTGCCCCAAAGGAATTGGGTTGGGTGTGCAATGAGGAGATGGGGAGTAGGGTGGCAGAGAGAGAGTGTCTATGAGGGAATGGGAGATCAAGGCATAGTACTGAGGAGATGCTTGTAGGCAAGGAGTGGATTGAGTGGATGTGTGTGCAAGTTGTGTTTTGAGACGAATCAAAACACTACTTCAAACACATGAGAGATCAAGAGATTGTACTGAGGATATGCTTGTAGGCAAGGAGTGGATTGAGTGGATGTGTGTGCAAGTTGTGAGGCTTGGTGATGTGAGGCTCTGCCTGGGCACATGTTAGAGTAATTATTGTGAACTTGTACCGGTACTACTACCGGTATGGAGGATGGGAGTAATTATTGCAATGTTGTATAGAAATGCTGAGGCAGTATAGATTAGTTGCACTTTGCGTGCAAGTTGATTCTGTTGTCCAATTCAGAACGTTCCAATGTGGTATTCACTGAAATAAGTGGCTGATATACTCAAATATACACGGTACGAGAAGTTCCACCCCATTGATTCGTATCAAAACATAAAAATGCACTTCTGTGCAGCAGCTATAAAGGAGATTTTGTTAGCTAAGCTGGTTGGCAGGGCATGATACATGGGACAGGAAGGAGGGCTGGGGAGAAACAAAAATGGTCCCGTGCCTGCATGGAAAAGTTTAGAAAGCACACACGGTGCTGCATCACCTACCCCTATGGCCCATTCACTGGCACGCTGGAGGCATGTAGTAGATAAATGATATTAAATCAGATTACATGGTATGGTTCTCATTATGCGTTGATCTGTTTCACAATGCATGGCTAGTACTGGAAGACAGCAGAATTCCAATTGCTGCCACAAACTGCACCTTCTTGCTACAGCCATACTCCACCCACTCTATGAACCCCCACGGCTAGTTACTATCCGACTCAGCTTCTTCCGCTCTGTAGCACCCATCTCTATTCCTTTGTGCTTGATGCAATCATGAGGTGACTTTTGAGTCACAAGTCAACAGTCAACAGTCAACTCAAAAGTCACCTTGCTCTGTGGAACCCCTCTTATCATTTGTGCTTGAGCCTTGATACAATCATGCGTTGACTGAAGGGGGGGCACGAGGGGGCAGGGACTGAGGGGAGCAACAGTGGTTTGGAAACGATTTGTGTAGAGATATGTGTAGTATGGGAGGGGGTTTGATGAGGAATGGGATCAGGTGCCAAGGTTTGGGATGAGGTTTGGGATGAGGTTTGGGATGAGGTGTGGGATGAGGTGTGAGATGAGGTGTGGGATGAGGTGTGGGATGAGGTAAGAGATGAGGTGAGAGATGGGGTGAGAGATGAGGTGTGGGATGAGGTGAGGGATGAGGTATGGGATGAGGTATGGGATGAGGTATGGGATGAGGTATGGGATGAAGTATGGGATGAGGTATGGGATGAGGTATGGGATGAGGTATGGGATGAGGTATGGGAAGAGGTATGGGATGAGGTATGGGATGAGGTATGGGATGAGGTATGGGATGAGGTATGGGATGAGGTACGGGAAGAGGTATGGGATGAGGTATGGGATGAGGTATGGGATGAGGTATGGGATGAGGTATGGGATGACGTATGGGATGAGGTATGGGATGAGGTATGGGATGAGGTATGGGATGAGGTATGGGATGAGGTATGGGATGAGGTACATGTGCACAGCTGTTCCAACAATATATTCCCTGCTAGAGCGCAGAGCCATGGCTGCTCGTATAGCTCACAAACAAATACCAAAGCTGAAGACACTCCGATGTGGAACGCCAATCACCACCACGAGAGGAGGGGTCGGAGGGAAGGAATGTCGAGGAAAAGAGGTCGAGGTGGATGTGGCGGGAAGAAGGGAGGTAGGAAACGCGGAGGGCAGGGGTGCTCATGTGACACCTGTCATGATGCGACACCTGTGATGACTGACGCGACACCTGTCTGTCATGATGTCATTCGCTATCCAGGAGGGTGGCTAGCTCCATGTGCCACTTCACCCCCTCCCGTAGGAGTATGAGAGCATAGGAGTATGAGAGCATAGGAGTATGAGAGCATAGGAGTATGAGAGCATAGGAGTATGAGAGCATAGGAGTATGGGAGCATAGGAGTATGAGAGCATAGGAGTATGAGAGCATAGGAGTATGAGAGCATAGGAGTATGAGAGCATAGGAGTATGAGAGCATAGGAGTATGAGAGCATAGAAGTATGAGAGCATAGGAGTATGAGAGCATAGGAGTATGAGAGCATAGGAGTATGAGAGCATAGGAGTATGAGAGCATAGGAGTATGAGAGCATAGGAGTATGAGAGCATAGGAGTATGAGAGCATAGGAGTATGAGAGCATAGGAGTATGAGAGCATAGGAGTATGAGAGCATAGGAGTATGAGAGCATAGGAGTATGAAGTATGAGAGCATAGGAGTATGAGAGCATAGGAGTATGAGAGCATAGGAGTATGAGAGCATAGGAGTATGAGAGCATAGGAGTATGAGAGCATAGGAGTATGAGAGCATAGGAGTATGAGAGCATAGGAGTATGAGAGCATAGGAGTATGAGAGCATAGGAGTATGAGAGCATAGGAGTATGAGAGCATAGGAGTATGAGAGCATAGGAGTATGAGAGCATAGGAGTATGAGAGCATAGGAGTATGAGAGCATAGGAGTATGAGAGCATATGAGAATGGGAGCATATGAGAATGGGAGCATAGGAGAATGGGAGCATATGAGAATGGGAGCATAGGAGAATGGGAGCATATGAGAATGGGAACACAGGGTGCCTATTTCCAGCAGCCCATGGAGGAGAGCTGGTGTGGAGGTGTTGCCATAGGGTGTTTTTGAGAACTACATAGCCTACATTGCCAAAAACACCCTACATTGCCTAGCATCCCATGGATGGAGGAGAGCTGGTGTGGAGGTGTTGCTGAAGCATTTCGAGTGTAGAAAGTAGGGGAGGGAGGGATGAAAATGAGGTGAGAGATTCAAGGGTTGGGTGATATTAGATAACTATCCTTTTCCAACCCAGTTAAGACCCCTTGCAATCTCATTGCAAGCTTATCCCTCCCCCTTCCGTTCGCTCCTAAGCAGAGGTGCAGCTCCTAAGCAGAGGCATACCTTGTTATGCCCCAGACATAGCTCCTAAGCAGAGGCATACCTTGTTATGCCCCAGACATAGCTCCTAAGCAGAGGCATACCTTGTTATGCCCCAGACATAGCTCCTAAGCAGAGGCATACCTTGTTATGCCCCAGACATAGCTCCTAAGCAGAGGCATACCTTGTTATGCCCCAGACATAGCTCCTAAGCAGAGGCATGCCTTGTTATGCCCCAGACATAGCTCCTAAGCAGAGGCATGCCTTGTTATGCCCCAGACATAGCTCCTAAGCAGAGGCATGCCTTGTTATGCCCCAGACATAGCTCCTAAGCAGAGGCATACCTTGTTATGCCCCAGACATAGCTCCTAAGCAGAGGCATACCTTGTTATGCCCCAGACATAGCTCCTAAGCAGAGGCATGCCTTGTTATGCCCCAGACATAGCTCCTAAGCAGAGGCATGCCTTGTTATGCCCCAGACATAGCTCCTAAGCAGAGGCATGCCTTGTTATGCCCCAGACATAGCTCCTAAGCAGAGGCATGCCTTGTTATGCCCCAGACATAGCTCCTAAGCAGAGGCATGCCTTGTTATGCCCCAGACATAGCTCCTAAGCAGAGGCATGCCTTGTGATGCCCCAGACATAGCTCCTAAGCAGAGGCATGCCTTGTTATGCCCCAGACATAGCTCCTAAGCAGAGGCATACCTTGTTATGCCCCAAACATAGCTCCTAAGCAGAGGCATACCTTGTTATGCCCCAGACATAGCTCCTAAGCAGAGGCATGCCTTGTTATGCCCCAGACATAGCTCCTAAGCAGAGGCATGCCTTGTTATGCCCCAGACATAGCTCCTAAGCAGAGGCATGCCTTGTTATGCCCCAGACATAGCTCCTAAGCAGAGGCATGCCTTGTTATGCCCCAGACATAGCTCCTAAGCAGAGGCATACCTTGTTATGCCCCAGACATAGCTCCTAAGCAGAGACATGCCTTGTTATGCCCCAGACATAGCTCCTAAGCAGAGGCATGCCTTGTTATGCCCCAGACATAGCTCCTAAGCAGAGGCATGCCTTGTTATGCCCCAGACATAGCTCCTAAGCAGAGGCATGCCTTGTTATGCCCCAGACATAGCTCCTAAGCAGAGGCATGCCTTGTTATGCCCCAGACATAGCTCCTAAGCAGAGGCATACCTTGTTATGCCCCAGACATAGCTCCTAAGCAGAGGCATGCCTTGTTATGCCCCAGACATAGCTCCTAAGCAGAGGCATGCCTTGTTATGCCCCAGACATAGCTCCTAAGCAGAGACATGCCTTGTTATGCCCCAGACATAGCTCCTAAGCAGAGGCATGCCTTGTTATGCCCCAGACATAGCTCCTAAGCAGAGGCATGCCTTGTTATGCCCCAGACATAGCTCCTAAGCAGAGGCATGCCTTGTTATGCCCCAGACATAGCTCCTAAGCAGAGGCATGCCTTTTTATGCCCCAGACATAGCTCCTAAGCAGAGGCATGCCTTGTTATGCCCCAGACATAGCTCCTAAGCAGAGGCATGCCTTGTTATGCCCCAGACATAGCTCCTAAGCAGAGGCATGCCTTGTTATGCCCCAGACATAGCTCCTAAGCAGAGGCATACCTTGTTATGCCCCAGACATAGCTCCTAAGCAGAGACATGCCTTGTTATGCCCCAGACATAGCTCCTAAGCAGAGGCATGCCTTGTTATGCCCCAGACATAGCTCCTAAGCAGAGACATGCCTTGTTATGCCCCAGACATAGCTCCTAAGCAGAGGCATGCCTTGTTATGCCCCAGACATAGCTCCTAAGCAGAGGCATGCCTTGTTATGCCCCAGACATAGCTCCTAAGCAGAGGCATGCCTTGTTATGCCCCAGACATAGCTCCTAAGCAGAGGCATACCTTGTTATGCCCCAGACATAGCTCCTAAGCAGAGGCATGCCTTGTTATGCCCCAGACATAGCTCCTAAGCAGAGGCATGCCTTGTTATGCCCCAGACATAGCTCCTAAGCAGAGACATGCCTTGTTATGCCCCAGACATAGCTCCTAAGCAGAGGCATGCCTTGTTATGCCCCAGACATAGCTCCTAAGCAGAGGCATGCCTTGTTATGCCCCAGACATAGCTCCTAAGCAGAGGCATGCCTTGTTATGCCCCAGACATAGCTCCTAAGCAGAGGCATGCCTTGTTATGCCCCAGACATAGCTCCTAAGCAGAGGCATGCCTTGTTATGCCCCAGACATAGCTCCTAAGCAGAGGCATGCCTTGTTATGCCCCAGACATAGCTCCTAAGCAGAGGCATGCCTTGTTATGCCCCAGACATAGCTCCTAAGCAGAGGCATGCCTTGTTATGCCCCAGACATAGCTCCTAAGCAGAGGCATGCCTTTTTATGCCCCAGACATAGCTCCTAAGCAGAGGCATGCCTTGTTATGCCCCAGACATAGCTCCTAAGCAGAGGCATGCCTTGTTATGCCCCAGACATAGCTCCTAAGCAGAGGCATGCCTTGTTATGCCCCAGACATAGCTCCTAAGCAGAGACATGCCTTCTATCGTGAGCTAGCTTTCATTGGCCATGTCCAAAGGGGCTACGCAATGATATTACTGACAACGTCGCATACATGAGAAGCACATGCGGGGAGACAGGGACATGGGAATGAATGTGGTCAGAAGGGTGGGAGAAACAAAATGGAGTGCGAACGAGCTGAATTTTGAGTCGACTCAAAAGTCAGAAGGGTGAGAGGAAGAATTGGAGTGCAAACGAGCTGAATTTTAAATCGACTGAAAAGTCAAAAGGGTGAGAGAAACAATTGGAGTGCGAACGTCACCTCTTTGCTGCCACCTTCAATAATCCACCAAGGAGGAGGAGAGGTGGGGGAGAAGGGAGAGAGGGTTTTGGAGAGAGTGGGAGAGACAGCACAATAGGGGCATGGGGGAGGACTTGGGTAATAGCAGGCAGTCCTGGTGCAGGTGATGTGGGAGGGAGTTGACTTTTGAGTCGACTGACTTTTGAGTCGACTGACTTTTGAGTCGACTGACTTTTGAGTCGACTGAATTTTGAGTCGACTGACTTTTGAGTCGACTGACTTTTGAGTCGACTGACTTTTGAGTCGACTGACTTTTGAGTCGACTGACTTTTGAGTCGACTGACTCTTGAGTCGACTGACTCTTGAGTCGACTGACTTTTGAGTCGACTGACTTTTGAGTCGACTGACTTTTGAGTCGACTGACTTTTGAGTCGACTGACTTTTGAGTCGACTGACTTTTGAGTCGACTGACTTTTGAGTCGACTGACTTTTGAGTCGACTGACTTTTGAGTCGACTGACTTTTGAGTCGACTGACTTTTGAGTCGACTGACTTTTGAGTCGACTGACTTTTGAGTCGACTGACTTTTGAGTCGACTGACTTTTGAGTCGACTGACTTTTGAGTCGACTGACTTTTGAGTCGACTGACTTTTGAGTCGACTGACTTTTGAGTCGACTGACTTTTGAGTCGACTGACTTTTGAGTCGACTGACTTTTGAGTCGACTCAAAAGTCAACAGGGAGAGAGAGCAGCACAGAGGCCTGCCTGGGGGAGGACTTGGGTAATAGCGGGCAGTCCTGGTGCAGGTGATGTAACGACTTGCTCTGCGTGAATCCCAATGACCGATACAAAACGTCCAACTGCAAACAAGAAGGCAAGTTCAGAAAAAAGGCATGTGAACGGCACACGACGAGACTCCTGAACATGAAAAGACTCGAAAAAAGAAGAACTGGTAAGTTAACAGCAAGAATAGACATGATTGGTACAGTGGGTTTAAACTGTACTGACTCTTAAAAAAACCAGTTACCTTTTGAATGTCAGAAATGCCACCCGAAAAGAGAGTGTTTTTGAGACATCGCAAAAACACTCTCATTTCACATGCCCCCCTCTGCAACCCCGAATTGCAGGTACTCCGCGCAAACTCCAGCCAGAGCCGCACATGAAACAGCATCCAGCATCTGAAGCATACCCACAGGGAGAGAAGAAAGGCAGGAGTCGACTCAAACCAGCCAGATCCGCACATGAAACGGGATCCAGCATTTGAAGCATACCCACAGGGAGAGAAGAAAGGCAGGAGTCGACTCAAACCATCCAGAGCCGCACATGAAACGGGATCCAGCATTTGAAGCATACCCACAGGGAGAGAAGAAAGACAGGAGTCGACTCAAACCAGCCAGATCCGCACATGAAACGGGATCCAGCATTTGAAGCATACCCACAGGGAGAGAAGAAAGGCAGGAGTCGACTCAAACCAGCCAGAGCCGCACATGAAACGGGATCCAGAATTTGAAGCATACCCACAGGGAGAGAAGAAAGGCAGGAGTCGACTCAAACCAGCCAGAGCCGCACATGAAACGGGATCCAGCATTTGAAGCATACCCACAGGGAGAGAAGAAAGGCAGGAGTCGACTCAAACCAGCCAGAGCCGCACATGAAACGGGATCCAGCATTTGAAGCATACCCACAGGGAGAGAAGAAAGGCAGGAGTCGACTCAAACCAGCCAGAGCCGCACATGAAACGGGATCCAGCATTTGAAGCATACCCACAGGGAGAGAAGAAAGGCAGGAGTCGACTCAAACCAGCCAGAGCCGCACATGAAACGGGATCCAGCATTTGAAGCATACCCACAGGGAGAGAAGAAAGGCAGGAGTCGACTCAAACCAGCCAGAGCCGCACATGAAACGGGATCCAGCATTTGAAGCATACCCACAGGGAGAGAAGAATGGCAGGAGTCGACTCAAACCAGCCAGAGCCGCACATGAAACGGGATCCAGCATTTGAAGCATACCCACAGGGAGAGAAGAAAGGCAGGAGTCGACTCAAACCAGCCAGAGCCGCACATGAAACGGGATCCAGCATTTGAAGCATACCCACAGGGAGAGAAGAAAGGCAGGAGTCGACTCAAACCAGCCAGAGCCGCACATGAAACGGGATCCAGCATTTGAAGCATACCCACAGGGGGAGAAGAAAGGCAGGAGTCGACTCAAACCAGCCAGAGCCGCACATGAAACGGGATCCAGCATTTGAAGCATACCCACAGGGAGAGAAGAAAGGCAGGAGTCGACTCAAACCAGCCAGAGCCGCACATGAAACGGGATCCAGAATTTGAAGCATACCCACAGGGAGAGAAGAAAGGCAGGAGTCGACTCAAACCAGCCAGAGCCGCACATGAAACGGGATCCAGCATTTGAAGCATACCCACAGGGAGAGAAGAAAGGCAGGAGTCGACTCAAACCAGCCAGAGCCGCACATGAAACGGGATCCAGCATTTGAAGCATACCCACAGGGAGAGAAGAAAGGCAGGAGTCGACTCAAACCAGCCAGAGCCGCACATGAAACGGGATCCAGCATTTGAAGCATACCCACAGGGAGAGAAGAAAGGCAGGAGTCGACTCAAACCAGCCAGAGCCGCACATGAAACGGGATCCAGCATTTGAAGCATACCCACAGGGAGATAAGAAAGGCAGGAGTCGACTCAAACCAGCCAGAGCCGCACATGAAACGGGATCCAGCATTTGAAGCATACCCACAGGGAGAGAAGAAAGGCAGGAGTCGACTCAAACCAGCCAGAGCCGCACATGAAACGGGATCCAGCATTTGAAGCATACCCACAGGGAGATAAGAAAGGCAGGAGTCGACTCAAACCAGCCAGAGCCGCACATGAAACGGGATCCAGCATTTGAAGCATACCCACAGGGAGAGAAGAAAGGCAGGAGTCGACTCAAACCAGCCAGAGCCGCACATGAAACGGGATCCAGCATTTGAAGCATACCCACAGGGAGAGAAGAAAGGCAGGAGTCGACTCAAACCAGCCAGAGCCGCACATGAAACGGGATCCAGAATTTGAAGCATACCCACAGGGAGAGAAGAAAGGCAGGAGTCGACTCAAACCAGCCAGAGCCGCACATGAAACGGGATCCAGCATTTGAAGCATACCCACAGGGAGAGAAGAAAGGCAGGAGTCGACTCAAACCAGCCAGAGCCGCACATGAAACGGGATCCAGCATTTGAAGCATACCCACAGGGAGAGAAGAAAGGCAGGAGTCGACTCAAACCAGCCAGAGCCGCACATGAAACGGGATCCAGCATTTGAAGCATACCCACAGGGAGAGAAGAAAGGCAGGAGTCGACTCAAACCAGCCAGAGCCGCACATGAAACGGGATCCAGCATTTGAAGCATACCCACAGGGAGATAAGAAAGGCAGGAGTCGACTCAAACCAGCCAGAGCCGCACATGAAACGGGATCCAGCATTTGAAGCATACCCACAGGGAGAGAAGAAAGGCAGGAGTCGACTCAAACCAGCCAGAGCCGCACATGAAACGGGATCCAGCATTTGAAGCATACCCACAGGGAGAGAAGAAAGGCAGGAGTCGACTCAAACCAGCCAGAGCCGCACATGAAACGGGATCCAGCATTTGAAGCATACCCACAGGGAGAGAAGAAAGGCAGGAGTCGACTCAAACCAGCCAGAGCCGCACATGAAACGGGATCCAGCATTTGAAGCATACCCACAGGGAGAGAAGAAAGGCAGGAGTCGACTCAAACCAGCCAGAGCCGCACATGAAACGGGATCCAGCATTTGAAGCATACCCACAGGGAGAGAAGAAAGGCAGGAGTCGACTCAAACCAGCCAGATCCGCACATGAAACGGGATCCAGCATTTGAAGCATACCCACAGGGAGAGAAGAAAGGCAGGAGTCGACTCAAACCAGCCAGAGCCGCACATGAAACGGGATCCAGCATTTGAAGCATACCCACAGGGAGAGAAGAAAGGCAGGAGTCGACTCAAACCAGCCAGAGCCGCACATGAAACGGGATCCAGCATTTGAAGCATACCCACAGGGAGAGAAGAAAGGCAGGAGTCGACTCAAACCAGCCAGAGCCGCACATGAAACGGGATCCAGCATTTGAAGCATACCCACAGGGAGATAAGAAAGGCAGGAGTCGACTCAAACCAGCCAGAGCCGCACATGAAACGGGATCCAGCATTTGAAGCATACCCACAGGGAGAGAAGAAAGGCAGGAGTCGACTCAAACCAGCCAGAGCCGCACATGAAACGGGATCCAGCATTTGAAGCATACCCACAGGGAGATAAGAAAGGCAGGAGTCGACTCAAACCAGCCAGAGCCGCACATGAAACGGGATCCAGCATTTGAAGCATACCCACAGGGAGAGAAGAAAGGCAGGAGTCGACTCAAACCAGCCAGAGCCACACATGAAACGGGATCCAGCATTTGAAGCATACCCACAGGGAGAGAAGAAAGGCAGGAGTCGACTCAAACCAGCCAGAGCCGCACATGAAACGGGATCCAGCATTTGAAGCATACCCACAGGGAGAGAAGAAAGGCAGGAGTCGACTCAAACCAGCCAGAGCCGCACATGAAACGGGATCCAGCATTTGAAGCATACCCACAGGGAGAGAAGAAAGGCAGGAGTCGACTCAAACCAGCCAGAGCCGCACATGAAACGGGATCCAGCATTTGAAGCATACCCACAGGGAGAGAAGAATGGCAGGAGTCGACTCAAACCAGCCAGAGCCGCACATGAAACGGGATCCAGCATTTGAAGCATACCCACAGGGAGAGAAGAAAGGCAGGAGTCGACTCAAACCAGCCAGAGCCGCACATGAAACGGGATCCAGCATTTGAAGCATACCCACAGGGAGAGAAGAAAGGCAGGAGTCGACTCAAACCAGCCAGAGCCGCACATGAAACGGGATCCAGCATTTGAAGCATACCCACAGGGAGAGAAGAAAGGCAGGAGTCGACTCAAACCAGCCAGAGCCACACATGAAACGGGATCCAGCATTTGAAGCATACCCACAGGGAGAGAAGAAAGGCAGGAGTCGACTCAAACCAGCCAGAGCCACACATGAAACGGGATCCAGCATTTGAAGCATACCCACAGGGAGAGAAGAAAGGCAGGAGTCGACTCAAACCAGCCAGAGCCGCACATGAAACGGGATCCAGCATTTGAAGCATACCCACAGGGGGAGAAGAAAGGCAGGAGTCGACTCAAACCAGCCAGAGCCGCACATGAAACGGGATCCAGCATTTGAAGCATACCCACAGGGAGAGAAGAAAGGCAGGAGTCGACTCAAACCAGCCAGAGCCGCACATGAAACGGGATCCAGAATTTGAAGCATACCCACAGGGAGAGAAGAAAGGCAGGAGTCGACTCAAACCAGCCAGAGCCGCACATGAAACGGGATCCAGCATTTGAAGCATACCCACAGGGAGAGAAGAAAGGCAGGAGTCGACTCAAACCAGCCAGAGCCGCACATGAAACGGGATCCAGCATTTGAAGCATACCCACAGGGAGAGAAGAAAGGCAGGAGTCGACTCAAACCAGCCAGAGCCACACATGAAACGGGATCCAGCATTTGAAGCATACCCACAGGGAGAGAAGAAAGGCAGGAGTCGACTCAAACCAGCCAGAGCCACACATGAAACGGGATCCAGCATTTGAAGCATACCCACAGGGAGAGAAGAAAGGCAGGAGTCGACTCAAACCAGCCAGAGCCGCACATGAAACGGGATCCAGCATTTGAAGCATACCCACAGGGGGAGAAGAAAGGCAGGAGTCGACTCAAACCAGCCAGAGCCGCACATGAAACGGGATCCAGCATTTGAAGCATACCCACAGGGAGAGAAGAAAGGCAGGAGTCGACTCAAACCAGCCAGAGCCGCACATGAAACGGGATCCAGAATTTGAAGCATACCCACAGGGAGAGAAGAAAGGCAGGAGTCGACTCAAACCAGCCAGAGCCGCACATGAAACGGGATCCAGCATTTGAAGCATACCCACAGGGAGAGAAGAAAGGCAGGAGTCGACTCAAACCAGCCAGAGCCGCACATGAAACGGGATCCAGCATTTGAAGCATACCCACAGGGAGAGAAGAAAGGCAGGAGTCGACTCAAACCAGCCAGAGCCGCACATGAAACGGGATCCAGCATTTGAAGCATACCCACAGGGAGAGAAGAAAGGCAGGAGTCGACTCAAACCAGCCAGATCCGCACATGAAACGGGATCCAGCATTTGAAGCATACCCACAGGGAGATAAGAAAGGCAGGAGTCGACTCAAACCAGCCAGAGCCGCACATGAAACGGGATCCAGCATTTGAAGCATACCCACAGGGAGAGAAGAAAGGCAGGAGTCGACTCAAACCAGCCAGAGCCGCACATGAAACGGGATCCAGCATTTGAAGCATACCCACAGGGAGAGAAGAAAGGCAGGAGTCGACTCAAACCAGCCAGAGCCGCACATGAAACGGGATCCAGCATTTGAAGCATACCCACAGGGAGAGAAGAAAGGCAGGAGTCGACTCAAACCAGCCAGAGCCGCACATGAAACGGGATCCAGCATTTGAAGCATACCCACAGGGAGATAAGAAAGGCAGGAGTCGACTCAAACCAGCCAGAGCCGCACATGAAACGGGATCCAGCATTTGAAGCATACCCACAGGGAGAGAAGAAAGGCAGGAGTCGACTCAAACCAGCCAGAGCCGCACATGAAACGGGATCCAGCATTTGAAGCATACCCACAGGGAGATAAGAAAGGCAGGAGTCGACTCAAACCAGCCAGAGCCGCACATGAAACGGGATCCAGCATTTGAAGCATACCCACAGGGAGAGAAGAAAGGCAGGAGTCGACTCAAACCAGCATGAGCCACACATGAAACGGGATCCAGCATTTGAAGCATACCCACAGGGAGAGAAGAAAGGCAGGAGTCGACTCAAACCAGCCAGAGCCGCACATGAAACGGGATCCAGCATTTGAAGCATACCCACAGGGAGATAAGAAAGGCAGGAGTCGACTCAAACCAGCCAGAGCCGCACATGAAACGGGATCCAGCATTTGAAGCATACCCACAGGGAGAGAAGAAAGGCAGGAGTCGACTCAAACCAGCCAGAGCCGCACATGAAACGGGATCCAGAATTTGAAGCATACCCACAGGGAGAGAAGAAAGGCAGGAGTCGACTCAAACCAGCCAGAGCCGCACATGAAACGGGATCCAGCATTTGAAGCATACCCACAGGGAGAGAAGAAAGGCAGGAGTCGACTCAAACCAGCCAGTGCCGCACATGAAACGGGATCCAGCATTTGAAGCATACCCACAGGGAGAGAAGAAAGGCAGGAGTCGACTCAAACCATCCAGAGCCGCACATGAAACGGGATCCAGCATTTGAAGCATACCCACAGGGAGAGAAGAAAGGCAGGAGTCGACTCAAACCAGCCAGAGCCGCACATGAAACGGGATCCAGCATTTGAAGCATACCCACAGGGAGAGAAGAAAGGCAGGAGTCGACTCAAACCAGCCAGAGCCGCACATGAAACGGGATCCAGAATTTGAAGCATACCCACAGGGAGAGAAGAAAGGCAGGAGTCGACTCAAACCAGCCAGAGCCGCACATGAAACGGGATCCAGCATTTGAAGCATACCCACAGGGAGAGAAGAAAGGCAGGAGTCGACTCAAACCAGCCAGAGCCGCACATGAAACGGGATCCAGCATTTGAAGCATATCCACAGGGAGAGAAGAAAGGCAGGAGTCGACTCAAACCAGCCAGAGCCGCACATGAAACGGGATCCAGCATTTGAAGCATACCCACAGGGAGAGAAGAAAGGCAGGAGTCGACTCAAACCAGCCAGAGCCGCACATGAAACGGGATCCAGCATTTGAAGCATACCCACAGGGAGAGAAGAAAGGCAGGAGTCGACTCAAACCAGCCAGAGCCGCACATGAAACGGGATCCAGCATTTGAAGCATACCCACAGGGAGAGAAGAAAGGCAGGAGTCGACTCAAACCAGCCAGAGCCGCACATGAAACGGGATCCAGCATTTGAAGCATACCCACAGGGAGAGAAGAAAGGCAGGAGTCGACTCAAACCAGCCAGAGCCGCACATGAAACGGGATCCAGCATTTGAAGCATACCCACAGGGAGAGAAGATAGGCAGGAGTCGACTCAAACCAGCCAGAGCCGCACATGAAACGGGATCCAGCATTTGAAGCATACCCACAGGGAGAGAAGAAAGGCAGGAGTCGACTCAAACCAGCCAGAGCCACACATGAAACGGGATCCAGCATTTGAAGCATACCCACAGGGAGAGAAGAAAGGCAGGAGTCGACTCAAACCAGCCAGAGCCGCACATGAAACGGGATCCAGCATTTGAAGCATACCCACAGGGAGAGAAGAAAGGCAGGAGTCGACTCAAACCAGCCAGAGCCGCACATGAAACGGGATCCAGCATTTGAAGCATACCCACAGGGAGAGAAGAAAGGCAGGAGTCGACTCAAACCAGCCAGAGCCGCACATGAAACGGGATCCAGAATTTGAAGCATACCCACAGGGAGAGAAGAAAGGCAGGAGTCGACTCAAACCATCCAGAGCCGCACATGAAACGGGATCCAGCATTTGAAGCATACCCACAGGGAGAGAAGAAAGGCAGGAGTCGACTCAAACCAGCCAGAGCCGCACATGAAACGGGATCCAGCATTTGAAGCATACCCACAGGGAGAGAAGAAAGGCAGGAGTCGACTCAAACCAGCCAGAGCCGCACATGAAACGGGATCCAGCATTTGAAGCATATCCACAGGGAGAGAAGAAAGGCAGGAGTCGACTCAAACCAGCCAGAGCCGCACATGAAACGGGATCCAGCATTTGAAGCATACCCACAGGGAGAGAAGAAAGGCAGGAGTCGACTCAAACCAGCCAGAGCCGCACATGAAACGGGATCCAGCATTTGAAGCATACCCACAGGGAGAGAAGAAAGGCAGGAGTCGACTCAAACCAGCCAGAGCCGCACATGAAACGGGATCCAGCATTTGAAGCATACCCACAGGGAGAGAAGAAAGGCAGGAGTCGACTCAAACCAGCCAGAGCCGCACATGAAACGGGATCCAGCATTTGAAGCATACCCACAGGGAGATAAGAAAGGCAGGAGTCGACTCAAACCAGCCAGAGCCGCACATGAAACGGGATCCAGCATTTGAAGCATACCCACAGGGAGATAAGAAAGGCAGGAGTCGACTCAAACCAGCCAGAGCCGCACATGAAACGGGATCCAGCATTTGAAGCATACCCACAGGGAGAGAAGAAAGGCAGGAGTCGACTCAAACCAGCCAGAGCCGCACATGAAACGGGATCCAGCATTTGAAGCATACCCACAGGGAGAGAAGAAAGGCAGGAGTCGACTCAAACCAGCCAGAGCCGCACATGAAACGGGATCCAGAATTTGAAGCATACCCACAGGGAGAGAAGAAAGGCAGGAGTCGACTCAAACCAGCCAGAGCCGCACATGAAACGGGATCCAGCATTTGAAGCATACCCACAGGGAGAGAAGAAAGGCAGGAGTCGACTCAAACCAGCCAGAGACGCACATGAAACGGGATCCAGCATTTGAAGCATACCCACAGGGAGAGAAGAAAGGCAGGAGTCGACTCAAACCAGCCAGAGCCGCACATGAAACGGGATCCAGCATTTGAAGCATACCCACAGGGAGAGAAGAAAGGCAGGAGTCGACTCAAACCAGCCAGAGCCGCACATGAAACGGGATCCAGCATTTGAAGCATACCCACAGGGAGAGAAGAAAGGCAGGAGTCGACTCAAACCAGCCAGAGCCGCACATGAAACGGGATCCAGCATTTGAAGCATACCCACAGGGAGAGAAGAAAGGCAGGAGTCGACTCAAACCAGCCAGAGCCACACATGAATCGGGATCCAGCATTTGAAGCATACCCACAGGGAGAGAAGAAAGGCAGGAGTCGACTCAAACCAGCCAGAGCCACACATGAAACGGGATCCAGCATTTGAAGCATACCCACAGGGAGAGAAGAAAGGCAGGAGTCGACTCAAACCAGCCTGAGCCACACATGAATCGGGATCCAGCATTTAAAGCATACCCACAGGGAGAGAAGAAAGGCAGGAGTCGACTCAAACCAGCCAGAGCCACACATGAAACGGGATCCAGCATTTGAAGCATACCCACAGGGAGAGAAGAAAGGCAGGAGTCGACTCAAACCAGCCAGAGCCACACATGAAACGGGATCCAGCATTTGAAGCATACCCACAGGGAGAGAAGAAAGGCAGGAGTCGACTCAAACCAGCCAGAGCCACACATGAAACGGGATCCAGCATTTGAAGCATACCCACAGGGAGAGAAGAAAGGCAGGAGTCGACTCAAACCAGCCAGAGCCACACATGAAACGGGATCCAGCATTTGAAGCATACCCACAGGGAGAGAAGAAAGGCAGGAGTCGACTCAAACCAGCCAGAGCCACACATGAATCGGGATCCAGCATTTGAAGCATACCCACAGGGAGAGAAGAAAGGCAGGAGTCGACTCAAACCAGCCAGAGCCGCACATGAAACGGGATCCAGCATTTGAAGCATACCCACAGGGAGAGAAGAAAGGCAGGAGTCGACTCAAACCAGCCAGAGCCGCACATGAAACGGGATCCAGCATTTGAAGCATACCCACAGGGAGAGAAGAAAGGCAGGAGTCGACTCAAACCAGCCAGAGCCGCACATCAAACGGGATCCAGCATTTGAAGCATACCCACAGGGAGAGAAGAAAGGCAGGAGTCGACTCAAACCAGCCAGAGCCACACACAAAACAGATTCCAGCATCTGAAGCATGCATACCCGCTGGGAGAGAAGGAAGGCAGGGGGCCAACGAGTGGCAAACGTGGTGTTTGAGAGGGCACCAGTGGCACATAAACAAAGGAGTCAATTTTTTAGGCGCCTCAAAAGCAAATGTGCTGATTGAGAACGCACCAGTGGCTCATAAACAGAAGAGTAAATTAAGACGCCAAATCTATCCACAGGTCATATGCAGAAATTCGTGATGGGTTACCCAGTAATAGACCTAGCAGGCACCAAGCTTTACTTGTTAAACGAAGAAAGTGGTGATTTTGAAAGTTGAGATACAAAAAGGTTGCCTCCTGAAAAGACCTTTACATAAAATTCTAATTTGCCGTGTTCTTGTCTACTTCTCTAAGTCCTTTGAGGCGCCTAAATAAATGAGCTTGTCTGCTTTTGGAAGACTGGAAGTCCAAATCCAAATTGGTTGTGCCTGCTTGCGCGTTGAGAGTCCTGAGAGGCGTCCAGCCTGGAGAGAATCGAATCTTTTACATCATATTTGATTTGGCGCGTTCTTGTCTGCTTCTGGAAGAAAGGGTCAAGGAAGGTGGTGCCGGCCTGCACGTTGAGTCGAGAACCAGTGGCACTGATACGCATCCAGGTTGGAGAGAGCGAAGCTGCGTGGGGAGATGTTGCGACATAATTCCAGTGAGCTGCGATGCTTAGGAGCTGGTTTAAGCAAGTAGGAAAAACGTGTCAAGCTAAATGACTAGCAAAAAACCGAGAATCAGATCGCTGGAACCTTCTCGTAGTGCTGATAGGCGACCAGGCTGGAGAAAGTGAAGGCACGTGGAGGGATGCCCACCAGATGGGAGATGAGGAAATGCCATGCCTCGTGCTGTGGGGTGGGCGGGGGGTGCGAGGTGGGATAAGAGAGTGAAGGAGGTGGGAGATGGGATAGAGAGAACGAGTTGGGAGGTGGGATAGAGAGAAGGAGGTTGGAGGCGGGATAGTTGGAACGTGAGGGAGTGAAGGCGCGTGGGGGGGTGCCCATCAGGTAGGAGATGAGGAAATGCCCTGCCTCGTGCTGTGGGGTGGGAGGGGGGTGCAAGGAGGGATAAGAGAGTGAAGGAGGTGGGAGGTGGGAAGGTGATAGAGTAAAGCTGCGTGGAGGGATGAACATCAGATAGGAGATGAGGAAATGCCCTGCCTCATGCTGTGGGGTGGGAGGGGGGTGCGAGGTGGGATAAGAGAGTGAAGGAGGTGGGAGATGGGATAGAGAGAACGAGTTGGGAGGTGGGATAGAGAGAAGGAGGTGGGAGGCGGGATAGTTGGAACGTGAGGGAGTGAAGGCGCGTGAGGGGGTGCCCATCAGGTAGGAGATGAGGAAATGCCCTGCCTCGTGCTGTGGGGTGGGATGGGGTGCGAGGTGGGATGAGAGAGTGAAGGAGGTGGGAGGTGGGAAGGTGAGAGATTGAAGCTGCGTGGGGTAGGGATGAGCAAAGGGCGAACACGAACATGTTCGTGTTCGCCCCTTCTCGAACACGTCCTTTTGCCGAACCGAACAGTGTTCGGTTCGGCGAACAGTTTAGCCAAAAACAGGTGTTCGCTGTTCGCCTGTGGAGGCATGTTCGGGCGAACCTCGAACACGTTCGTGTTCGACACGGGGCGTTTTGCAGCAGCGCCACGAACACGAACGTGTTCGGGCGAACCTCGAACACGTTCGGGCGAACGATTTAAGCTGAAAAACAAAACCTGTTCGAGGCGAACCGAACAGGTGTTCGCCACTTTGCTCAAGCCTAGCGTGGGGGAATGCCTATCAGATAGGAGATGAGGAAATGCCCTGCCTCTTGCTGTGGGGTGCGGCAGGTGGGAGAGGGGAGGGATTTGAAACAGAAGAGGGTAAAAGGTGAGAAGAAGGCCCGTCTCGTGCTGTGGGGGTACTCTTGAGAATTCTCAAAAGTAACACCAAAATGGGTGGGAGCGGGGAGGGATTTGAAACAGAAGAGGGTAAAAGGTGAGAAGAAGGCCCGTCTCGTGCTGTGGGGTGGGTCGGACGGCGGGTGGGTTTTTGAGACGTCTCAAAAATGTACCTTTTTCACAAGATTTGAAACAAAAGAGGATAAAAGGTAAGAAAAAGCCCCGTCTCGTGCAGTGGGGTGGGATGGGGGGTGGGAGGTGCGACGGTCGGGACAGGACAAAAAGAAAGACCGAGATGATGAGGAAACGCCCTTAGAGGCGCCTCAAAAGACGGCCATGACAAGACAAAAAGAAATACCAAGATAATGAGGAAACTCCCTGCCTCGATCTGCCGGACCGGATGGCGGTGAGAGGGGAGAGGGAAGAGGGGAGAGAGGAGGGGGAAGAGGAGAGAAGGTAGAGAGGAGGGGGAAGAGGGGAGAGGGGAGATGGAAGAGGGGAGAGGGGAGTTGGAAGAGGGGAGAGGGGAGAGGGGAGAGGATGGAAACGAGAGGAGAGACAAGAGAACACACAAGGAAATCGCATATGCGTGGAAATAGGAGAAATGTTGTAGAAGTGAGAGCGGGGCAAGAGTGGCTGGAACAGCATGTTAACCAATAAGCCTAATGGGGCCTTGCTACGCAGGAAACCAGCATGCCAATGCGCTGCTCACGTAAACTCGAAAAACAGGGCACATGTGTCGAGAGTGGGATTTGAACCCACGCCCTTTCGGACTGGAACCTTAATCCAGCGCCTTGACCAACTCGGCCATCTCGACACGCAGAATCCTTCCACACCACGGTATCGTTTCCTCGTGCACTCTCCACCCCTCTTCACCCCTCTCCTCTGAAATCTGCTGCACCAATGCACCACCTAAGTGTTTCCTCAACACCCTTATCACTCATCACCATCACACTCACCAGAGCAACTTGTCTTCTCTGCGATAGGTGGGTTTCAACGAATTTCCCAAGGTATCCTCCAATAGGGCCTCGCCACCTCCACCAGTTGACACCTGAATGGACAGTTAGGTTTACATCACAGTCGGGTGGGATCGAGTTGAGAGGGAGAAACAACCAGTAAAAAGTTAACACATGGTTTAGGGTTTAGTGGTGGAGAGAAGTAGTGCAGAGAATTAGTGAAACCCGATGTGAGTTGGGGCATGCTCACATGGGGCTGTGGAGCAGAGGGAAGACTCCACGTGACTGAGTTGACTTTAGAGTCGACCCAAAAGTCAACTCGAGTGAGGTGGGGCATGCTCGCATGGGGCTATGGAGCAGAGGGAAGACTCCACGTGGCTGCAGCATGGTGAGGGAGAGGACGAGTGGTGAAGGGAGTGGATGAGAGAGGATGGGAATGGGAGACGGTAGACGGATGTTCAGCAACGGTAGATGGATGTTCAGCAATAAAGAAGATCAGCAATGGGGCAGAGCTGCAGTGGTGGAGGGTAGATCTGCAGGGGTGGAGGGAAAATCTGCAGGGGTGGAGGGCAAAGCTGCAGTGGTGGAGGGCGGAGCTGCAGTGGTGGAGGGCGGAGCTGCAGTGGTGGAGGGCAGAGCTGCAGTGGTGGAGGGCAAAGCTGCAGAGGAATGAAAGTGGAGGGGCAGACCAAGAGTGGAGGACCATGCAATGGATAAAAAGCAAAGCTGGTTCCAGGAATATGATAAGCACGGTGAGCTCAAACCGATTGAACTCAAACTCTATACGAATGAAAGTGGAGGGGCAGACCAAGAGTGGAGGACAATGCAACGGTAAAAAGCAAAGCTGGTTCCAGGAATATGATAAGCACGGTGAGCTCAAACCGATTGAACTCAAACTCTATACGAATGAAAGTGGAGGGGCAGACCAAGAGTGGAGGACAATGCAACGGTAAAAAGCAAAGCTGGTTCCAGGAATATGATAAGCACGGTGAGCTCAAACCGATTGAACTCAAACTCTATACGAATGAAAGTGGAGGGGCAGACCAAGAGTGGAGGACAATGCAACGGTAAAAAGCAAAGCTGGTTCCAGGAATATGATAAGCACGGTGAGCTCAAACCGATCAGAAGGTAGATACGCGAGGGGAAAAGGAAGAAGGCAAATTGCTAAGAAAGTTGAGAAGGGGTATATTTGGATGAGGGCAAGGCTGACTATGAGGAGAACGACTGATGGGCAATGGGAACTATAGATACGGTATTGCTGAGCCTGAGAGCCTCAGGTACTTGTTGCAGTGATAAATTGAATCAAGGAGAATGGAAAAAGTTGTGGGCAACTATGTCAGGAGTGGGATTTGAACCCACGCCCTTTCGGACCAGTACCTGAAACTGGCGCCTTAGACCAACTCGGCCATCCTGACACATTTACTATTATTACGCATTCCACTTTGGCAAATATTCTAAAACGCTCATGGAATGCTGCTCTTCTCCTATTTTGTGCAGGAAAGGAGCTCAGAGAGTAGGAGGAAAGGAAATCTTACAAACTCCCCACACTCACGTAATTGTTGCTGGTGGTAATCACGCGTTGTTGCCGTGAAAGGCCAGCTCAGTGGATCCAGACTCGAAGAAAGCCCAGATGAGGCTGTTGGTGCTGCTGAAACTTACCAGTATTTCCCCCCTTTTCTCAGTCACTCCCTCACCCACTCCCTCACTCACTCCCTCATTCACTCACGCGTTGTTGCCATGGAAGGCCAGCTCAGTTGACCCAGACTCAGAGAAAGCCCAGATAATGCTGCTGCTGCCACTCAAACTAACTGGTACCGCCCATCCGTCCCCTTTTGATCGAGAAAACCTGCAGGCAGGAGAGCGTGGAGGAAGGGAGGGGGGTTGAGGAGGAATGAGGTTGTGAGGAAAGGGAGGGAGACATGCCAGATGATGCTGTTGCTGCCAGTGAAGCTGATTGGTACCGCCCTTCAGTCCCCTTCTGATCGAGAAAACCTGCAGGCAGGAGAGCATGGTTGACAAGGGGAGAGGAAAATTTCATATGAGACTGATGCTGCCACTGAAACTCACTCGTACCGCCCCTCCGCCCGCTCAGCCTCGAAATAACCTGTGGGCAGGAGCAGGAGGAGCAGCAGTAGGAGCAGAAGGATCAGCAGTAGGAGCAGAAGGATCAGCAGTAGGAGCAGAAGGATCAGCAGTAGGAGCAGAAGGATTAGCAGGAGCAGGGAAAGTGAGTAGAAGCAGCAGCTGAAACACACTATTTCAATGATACAGGCAAATTCAGAGACATGCAGAGCTTTTGAGTCGACTCAAAAGCAGAGTAGACTCAAAAGCAGCAGCAGAAATACCATGTCAATGATACAGGCAAATTCAGAGACATGCAGAGTCTACTGACGCAGCTGTGCCGTTTCCATAGCCAGGTAAATTCCTCTATTGTATTATGATGGATAGAAATCATCCCTTGGTATACAGACGATGTGAATGCATGGGGCAGGAAGAGTGAAGAGCGATAGCTCAAACCCTATATTTCAACCACTTTTTCGGGAAATATACGCTGTAATGAAAGTGCCGGGCAGACCAAGGGTGGAGGAAAACACAATGAATGAAAAGCAAAATTGGTTCCAGAAATAACATCAGCACGTTTAACGCAAGCAGAGGGAAAAGTCGAGGCACGAGAGGGAAAGGAAGATAGGCAGATTGCTATTTCTAAGAAAGTTGAGAAAGGGTATATCTAGAATTCTGGACTAAGGAAAGGCTGACTATGAGGAGCAAGACTCAAGGGCAGTGGGACAGCGTGCAACCGCAGGAGGTGGATGTGGATAGAGGGTGGGAAGGAGCGATGCCACAAGAGATATCTCGCGAGATGATAAATCGGAACCCGGAGGCAGGGAAAATGGGCGGAAAGAAACTGGAAGCGGAGGAAAAAGAGGTGCGAACTTGACTCAGGGGGCGAGAGCAGGCAGGAGGCAAGAGGATGAACTGCAAAGGGATGAGGGAGGCATCCACGACAGGCACATGCATGCCAGCTGTGCTTGCCTCTCACTCCTATCCGCTTTTGAGTCGACTCAAAAGGAGGCAAGAGGATAAACTACGAAGAGGATAAACTACGAAGGGTATGAGGGAGGCATCACGTCACCCACATGCATGCCAGCTGTGCTTTCCTCCCACTCCTATCCGTCTATTCACATCACCATTCGCCTCTCACATCTCACATCTCTCCGTCCCTGTCACCGATTCCCGCCGTGAGGCGTCGCTGTCGCACCACCTAACCCGTCATCTCGTATGCGACGAGCAGCGCTGCGTCGCATGCCAGGCTGCACTTCACCCGTAGTCACGTGGGCAACGCATGCATTGAGTCGATCCCAAACGCGATTCGAAGGGTTGGGGCGCATTTGGGGCCCATCGACTCCTCTCTTGTCGCTAGTACTCTAGGTCACACTCAGCTCGTCTCATCCCGTCGATTCACAACGTCTCGTGCATGCCGAATCTTGCACTGCGAACTGAAATCAATATCGAATTCTTGGATCTGAACGGGGGGCCTCGCGTTATAGCCGAGGCGCGTTTGTGCTAAGAGCGGAAGGGCGACAGTAATGTAATTCGGATCTGGACGCTCTTGATGCACTGACACGTGGCGACACTCTCGGTCGAATGTGGACGGTCACACCTGGACTTGCTAGCGCGGATATAGCACAGAACGTAGCAAGAATGTTCAGCTTTCGTTATGAAGCAGCAAAAAGCGGGGATGGTTCTGACAAAGTTATAGCAAGGGGTGTTTCGAATCTCACTCAACAGTCCCGTTGAATGGTTGCATGTTGACTTCTAGCTGTTACCATTCCGCTGTTGGTGGTGTTGTTTGCTCCCCCCCCCTGACCATTGTTTGTTGTGTTTTCTTGACTTTGAATGGTGATCCGTGTGTCTTGCATACGCACAACACCACCAATCTTCCACCGTATCCGCGTGTCTTGCATACGCATAACACCACCAGTCATCCACCGTATTACTTGCATTCCCTTAACACATTCTCATTTTCATTCTGTTCCTTTTCGTCCAATATAATGTCTGTCACTTTATATCTGCTGCTGTGTCCCCATCATCCATGTTTCTCGCCCGTATCGCCCTATTCCTTCCACTCCAGCTGAGGTACTAAAGTTACTTGAGCGCAAATAATTTTATTTTAAATTTTCAAGGAGGGGAGGCGAGAGATGGAAGAGGTTAGTGAGGCAATAGAGGTGGTGAATGCAGTGAAGACAACAAGGGCAGAACTGGTGTCTACTAAGTGGAACTGGAATCGATTTATGAAGATATGGCCTCGCATGAAGAAGAGGTTGCAACGACTACACAAGATCTGGGATCATCTAAAGGGGTGCTGGAAGTAATCAAAGAAGGACTTCTGAAATAAATGTGTGGAAGTGGAATATTGTAGCTGTAACTGCTGGTCACGAATTGGCACGGTTCGTCAGTGGTGGTTGCAGGTTTGTTGGCTGTTTGTATATTCAGGTTAGTGACCAGAAACCAACCAATATTAAATTTCAATAAGAACGTTGCGATCTATGCACAACCAATATATGGTATGGTATGAGTTCTAAAATATTTTTCTCCATCAGGCGTGCTGTTGGAGGACCCAAACTTATTCTCTTCATATAACCTTTCTTAGAGTATATTATGGATAAATTACACCATCAATACATACTGCCTAGAGCTTCCTACAGTGCCTCCAACTTGCATCCTCTCCCCTCCAGTCAATCCCCAACTACCTAAGCTCACACCTACCATTACAAATGTTACCACCTTAACTTATTTCCTGAAATTCCCACAAGGACAGGCAGCGGAACAGCGACAGGCAACGGTTTTTGGTAGCCTTGTCCCTTTATTCCATGGTATCACCTCCTCCCCCTCTCTGATCCCCAGACCCGTGGCCGATCTCCAGAGATAATCCTTTGCCGATTCATGTCCCCGCCCCACTCCTGCCTTTCCAACTTATGCCTCTCCCCCACTCATGTCTTTCCAGCTCATGCCACTCCCCCATGCTAGTCTTTCTTCCCTGATTTCATCACCACTACAGGAGGCGGAGTGGCAGTGTCAACAGCGATCGAATTCAACGGCGGCTTGCCCTGGTCGTCGCTATTGGCCCACGTCCGCTCGTCGAAAACATTTTCCTGCCCGCTGCCGTCGCTGGCGAAAATCGCAGCAAACAAGAGCACGAAGACGTTGCATACAATCACACCGCAGCAGATCGCTTCTGTGGTTGTCACGTTCATTGCTTCCTGTAACTGATAGATCCGAGCGAAGGATGCTTCCTGGAGCTGCTTAAAACGAGAATGGGATGCTGCTGCTGCGGTTCCCTCCCCAGGCATGCCCCTGCAGGCTGCAGCAGGGAAGTGGAAAACGGATTTGAGAGAATTTTCAATATCCTGACCAGATGTCGGTTGCTTTGATTCTTCTTGATTGATGCAGTTGCTGGACTTATGCTGATTCTCCCTTCATGCTATGCTGCTTCAGGGACGGGGGGGAGAAGGGAACGGGGGGGTTGGGTGGGGGAAGGGAGATATACATACAGGCACGGTTGGGGTGAAGAGAGCATCTCTTGCATCAGGCTAGTTCAGGTTTCGCCTTACAAGGCAAGGCGGGCGGTACAATGGAGAAATCACTCAAGTCAGGTACGACTACGACTCCTCGTTTCCTCTCTGATTGAGCAAGTGTTAACGAGACGAGACGACCACTACTCGCCTTATGGAATGCGAGTCACGTCTAGCAACAGGTTGACTTTTGAGTCGACTCAAAAGTCAACTCGCTACTCGCCTTATGGAATGCGAGTCACGTCTAGCAACAGGTTGACTTTTGAGTCGACTCAAAAAGTCAACTCGCTACTCGCCTTATGTAATGCGAGTCACGTCTAGCAACAGGTTGACTTTTGAGTCGACTCAAAAGTCAACGTGCTACTCGCCTTATGGAATGCGGCGAGTCATGTCTAGCAACAGGTTAGCTTAGGTCCATCACAAGCTAGGTCAATCGAAGGGAAAAAATCACTCGCTGGGGTAAATAGCAGGCATGCTTGGTTGGTTATACGCAGTTCAGACACGCTAGTTCTATCAAAAATGAGGTCACTCATTGGGGTAACCAGCAGGCTAGTAGGTCAGAGATACACCTGTTCAGACACAAAAAAGGCCAGTCACAAGGTCCGGGACAGGCTAGCTTTCTGAAACAGGTTTACACATCGGGTTTGACGCACCTACTACGACGACCATGACTTGGGTCGCTGCAGGGTGTTTTTGAGAATTCTCAAAACCACCCTGCAACATCAGGCACAGGCTAGCTATCTGAAACAAATGTACACATCAGGTTCTGACGCACCTACTACGAGGACCATGACTTGGGTCGCTCGCTACTCATAGGCTGTGGGCCTTGCCTTGCGGAGCTTTTTGAGGCGCCTCAAACTACGAGAACCATGGCTTGGCTCGCCGCGTGACGTGTAGGGGGGCTGTGAGCCTTGCAGTGCGGACGGCCTAGGCGAGGGAAACGATAGGGTGACTTTTGAGTCGGCTCAAAAGTCGACTCTACGAGCACCATGACTTGGCTCGCCGCGTGACGTGTACTACTAAGACACACTGCAAGGCTCACACCCCCCCTATTTGGCTGTGAGCCTTGCAGTGCGGACGGCATAGACGAGGGAAACGATAGGGGGGCGCATGTATTGACTGCGGCACGAGTCAAAATGACAGAAGGTGACTGGCGTACTGCTGTTTAGGGTTTCGCGGACATCCGTGTTTCCACGGCTCTCGATGCGACTCCGGCAGCAGAGCCGCGTTGAATATACGCAGTGCGTGCTGCGCGGTGGCGACGTTCGGCGACGCTTGGCGAATGATTGGCCGCGATTCGGCGATTTTGCAAGAGTCGCGCGTGAAGGAAACAGGAAGAGGAGCGGAATCGGCCGAGGGAAGAAGAGCGGAGGACGGGATGGAGATGGCACGCGTGCAACGAGGGAACTGCGCCGCTGTTCGCGCAGGTAGTATCGTAGGGGTGACTCAGGGTGGGGCGATGCGGCCTTAGTGGAATAGTACAATGAGCGTCTATACATCAGTTGTCCGGAAACTGAGGGGGATAGTACGTGTTTACATCACAAGACCGGTGTCGTTTCACGCCCTAGAAATATTGATTGGGAAGCTTGCGTGTGTGCAGTACTTGCGAAATTACATATTGGCTCTCAGGTTCGTCTCTCAATTCATTTTCAGTTCGTTCTGGATCCTGTTTTGTGTGGGCCCTACGGAGGTCAGTGTGTGCTTGTTCGGTTGGAACGCTCTAGAATCGTGCAATTTGCAGTCGCGAGTTCAGATATATTTTCGCAAATATCGTCGCACATCTTGCGACATCCAAATCAAGCTGGAACGCGAACACCAGGGCTGACGTTTCAGGGAACGATTGGGGGGAGTGTGGGGCCGGGGAATACGAGGCAGTCGTACGAAATACACGAGGTTCTTGTTACCGCATCGTTTCGTCGAATGAATTACGCGTTATAGGGCAGTGATTCGAAAGCACAGAAGTGGGAAGATGGGATAGTTTCCCGCCAACCAGTAGCAGACTGATCAAATTCGTTCCTAGTTTCCTACGTAGTAGCGTCTCAGCATTTCCGTAGATGCTGAGAACGCCTACTACTGAGATCGGAGCTCCTAAATTAGTCAGATTGCGGAGCTCATTACCTTGGCATTTTTCGATTCTTTAGCTCGAATAGCTGTGTTGTTTAATTAGCCAGGCTGATCGTGCCGCAGCCGGCGCTAGTTTCGCCATTCAGCTGGACCAGGGTTAATCTGGTCGCATTCAATACCCCGTCACTGCCGTCTAATCTTGTCCATCATCTGTGCGGTATCATCAAGTCTTCAGTTAGCATCAAATCGTCAGCTTGTATCCAATAGTTAGCTAGTATCTAATCGGTATCAGGCCAGAGGGGGGTATATTATCGCGTACGAAATGGAGGTATTGAACAAATTAAAGCTGCTGGACGCGTATCCGAAGATCAACGAGGATTTCTACAGCCGTACGCTGTCCGGGGGTATCATTACCCTCGTTTCATCTGTCATCATGACGCTGCTCTTCGTTACCGAACTCCGTACGTAACGACGGTCACCTCTCCTCTCGATCCGCTGTCTGACGCGCAGACGATCGCAGCCGACGGTTTTCCCCTCCCATTGTTCATATATCATCCTTTCGCAGAGATCCACGGTTGACATTCCTTCAAATCTTTCAACTTTCGACCCATTGCCCTGCGGCCGCTGCGCCATGCGCTGCGACCTCGCCCTTCCCCCGTCCTCTTTTGCGCCGCCCTTCCCCCATCCTGTTTTGCGCCACCATTCTCGCGTTCCGCGTTGCGCCGCCATTCCCCCGACCCGTTTTGCGCCACCATTCCCCGACCCGGTTTGCGCCACCATTCCCCCATCCTGTTCTGCGGCCATCAGTGGCGAACGCGCTGTCAGTCAGTGGCATGGAAGGCACTGGGGACGCGATGAGATGAGACTGGGAGATGTCGGCCCTTCCATTGTCACGACCAGCCCTGTTCTCCCCACCCCCCCCCCCCAACCCCCCTCTCCGCCCACCTTGCTTCCCTTTCTGCAGAGATCTCTTTCTGAAGCAGAGATCAGTGGCGAACGCGCTGTCAGTCAGTGGCGAACGCGCTGTCAGTCAGTGGCGAACGCGCTGTCAGTCAGTGGCGAACGCGCTGTCAGTCAGTGGCGAACGCGCTGTCAGTCAGTGGCGAACGCGCTGTCAGTCAGTGGCGAACGCGCTTTCAGTCAGTGGCGAACGCGCTTTCAGTCAGTGGCGAACGCGCTTTCAGTCAGTGGCGAACGCGCTGTCAGTCAGTGGCGAACGCGCTTTCAGTCAGTGGCGAACGCGCTTTCAGTCAGTGGCGAACGCGCTGTCAGTCAGTGCCAGTGGCATGGAAGGGATTGGGGACGCGATGAGATGAGACTGGGAGATGTCGGCCCTTCCATCTTCACGACCCACCCTGATTCTTCCGCCCCCCTTTCTTCCCTTTCAAGCAGAGATCTGCCTGCGGCCATCAGTGGCGAACGAGCGGTCAGTGCCATGGAAGGCAAGGGATTGGGGACGCGATGAGATGAGACTGGAAGATGTCGGCCCTTCCATCTTCACGACCAACCCTGATTCTTCCGCCCCCCTTCCTTCCCTTTCAAGCAGAGATCTGCCTGCGGCCATCAGTGGCGAACGAGCGGTCAGTGCCATGGAAGGCAAGGGATTGGGGACGCGATGAGATGAGACTGGAAGATGTCGGCCCTTCCATTGTCACGACCAGCCCTGTTCCCCCTCCCATCCGTCCTCCCCATTCTGCAGAGATCGCCTGAAGCCATCAGTGGCGACGAGCTGTCAGCCAGTGGGCATGTCAAGGGGAGGGGCAAAACCATGAGACGATGATGAGGCCGGAGACCCACATCTCACCCTGTTTCCCCTCCGTGGCTCCGCCTCTTCCTCCTCCCTGCTTCCCATTCTGCAGAGATGTGTCTGAAGCCGTCAGTGGCGACGAGCTGAGCTGTCAGCCAGTGGGCATGTCAAGGGGAGGGGCAAAACCATGAGACGATGAGGCCAGCCAGCCACTCACCCTGTTTCCCCTCCGTGGCTCCGCCTCTTCCTCCTCCCTGCTTCCCATTCTGCAGAGATGTGTCTGAAGCCGTCAGTGGCGACGAGCTGAGCTGTCAGCCAGTGGACATGTCAAGGGGAGGGGCAAAACCATGAGACGATGAGGCCAGCCAGCCACTCACTCACACCTAACCCTGTCTCTCCTCCGTGGCTCCGCCCCTTCCCCCCTTCTGCAGAGATCCGCCTGCGGCCATCAGTGGCGACCGAGATATGCCTGTGGGCATGTCAAGGGGCGAGGCGAGGCGATACCATGACATGATGAAGCCAGTGACCTCACAGCTAACCCTGCTTCTCCTCTGCGGTTCTGCCTCTGTCCCCCTTCAAGCAGACCTTTCTGGAGCCATCAGTGGTGAACGAGCTGTCAGTCAGTGGACATGTCAAGGGCGAAACCATGCGACAGTGAGGCCAGAATTTTACACCTATCCCTGGTCCTCTTACGTGGGTCCGCCCTCTTATCCCCTTCGTGCAGAGATCTATCTGAAGCCATCAGTGGCGAACGAGCTGTCAGTGGGCATGTCAAGGGGTGGGGCGAAACCATGCGACGATGAGGCCACAGACCTCACAGCTAACCCTGATTCTCCCCCACCACGGCTTCCCCCCATGCTTCACATTCTGCAGAGATCTATCTGAAGCCATCAGTGGCGAACGAGCTGTCAGTGGACATGTCAAGGGGCGAAACCATGCGCATTAATGTGAGTTGCGTACTAAGTGCTAACAAGCCCGACGTCCATTCGCCATGTGTTCGTCCCTTGCCCTTTCATTCCCTCGCCCTTCCTTCATTTGCCGTCCTTTCTCGGGTAGTCCCCATTCCTGGTTTTTTTTTCCCCTCTTCGCATACGTTTACTGCCCCCGTGCGTTCCTTCGACTCCCTTTTGGCTTGCCGTTCGTTCTCTCCCTTTCCTCCCAATTTTCAGCGCTTCAATATCCTTCCTCACTCTCTTCCATCTCCTCTTATCACCCTCCAATTTCCTTCACTCCCTCAACCTCCCACTATGTCTGCGCGTCTCCATCCTATCCCCCATGCCCTCGTTACCTTCCCACACCTTGGCTGCGCCATTCTCGCTCTCCTTGACTTTTGAGTCGACTCAAAAGTCACCTCGTTACCTTCCCACACCTTGGCTGCGCCATTCTCGCTCTCCTTGACTTTTGAGTCGACTCAAAAGTCACCTCGTTACCTTCCCACACCTTGGCTGCGCCATTCTCGCTCTCCTTGACTTTTGAGTCGACTCAAAAGTCACCTCGTTACCTTCCCACACCTTGGCTGCGCCATTCTCGCTCTCCTTGACTTTTGAGTCGACTCAAAAGTCACCTCGTTACCTTCCCACACCTTGGCTGCGCCATTCTCGCTCTCCTTGACTTTTGAGTCGACTCAAAAGTCACCTCGTTACCTTCCCACACCTTGGCTGCGCCATTCTCGCTCTCCTTGACTTTTGAGTCGACTCAAAAGTCACCTCGTTACCTTCCCACACCTTGGCTGCGCCATTCTCGCTCTCCTTGACTTTTGAGTCGACTCAAAAGTCACCTCGTTACCTTCCCACACCTTGGCTGCGCCATTCTCGCTCTCCTTGACTTTTGAGTCGACTCAAAAGTCACCTCGTTACCTTCCCACACCTTGGCTGCGCCATTCTCGCTCTCCTTGACTTTTGAGTCGACTCAAAAGTCACCTCGTTACCTTCCCACACCTTGGCTGCGCCATTCTCGCTCTCCTTGACTTTTGAGTCGACTCAAAAGTCACCTCGTTACCTTCCCACACCTTGGCTGCGCCATTCTCGCTCTCCTTGACTTTTGAGTCGACTCAAAAGTCACCTCGTTACCTTCCCACACCTTGGCTGCGCCATTCTCGCTCTCCTTGACTTTTGAGTCGACTCAAAAGTCACCTCGTTACCTTCCCACACCTTGGCTGCGCCATTCTCGCTCTCCTTGACTTTTGAGTCGACTCAAAAGTCACCTCGTTACCTTCCCACACCTTGGCTGCGCCATTCTCGCTCTCCTTGACTTTTGAGTCGACTCAAAAGTCACCTCGTTACCTTCCCACACCTTGGCTGCGCCATTCTCGCTCTCCTTGACTTTTGAGTCGACTCAAAAGTCACCTCGTTACCTTCCCACACCTTGGCTGCGCCATTCTCGCTCTCCTTGACTTTTGAGTCGACTCAAAAGTCACCTCGTTACCTTCCCACACCTTGGCTGCGCCATTCTCGCTCTCCTTGACTTTTGAGTCGACTCAAAAGTCACCTCGTTACCTTCCCACACCTTGGCTGCGCCATTCTCGCTCTCCTTGACTTTTGAGTCGACTCAAAAGTCACCTCGTTACCTTCCCACACCTTGGCTGCGCCATTCTCGCTCTCCTTGACTTTTGAGTCGACTCAAAAGTCACCTCGTTACCTTCCCACACCTTGGCTGCGCCATTCTCGCTCTCCTTGACTTTTGAGTCGACTCAAAAGTCACCTCGTTACCTTCCCACACCTTGGCTGCGCCATTCTCGCTCTCCTTGACTTTTGAGTCGACTCAAAAGTCACCTCGTTACCTTCCCACACCTTGGCTGCGCCATTCTCGCTCTCCTTGACTTTTGAGTCGACTCAAAAGTCACCTCGTTACCTTCCCACACCTTGGCTGCGCCATTCTCGCTCTCCTTGACTTTTGAGTCGACTCAAAAGTCACCTCGTTACCTTCCCACACCTTGGCTGCGCCATTCTCGCTCTCCTTGACTTTTGAGTCGACTCAAAAGTCACCTCGTTACCTTCCCACACCTTGGCTGCGCCATTCTCGCTCTCCTTGTGAAGGCGCATCAGTAGTCCATCCTCTCCCCCCCCTTCCCCCCCACCCAACAACCCCATCCCCCATCCTCTCCCCCCCCTTCCCCCCCACCCCACAACCCCATCCCCCATCCTCTCCCCCCCCTTCCCCCCCACCCCACAACCCCATCCCCCGTTCCCTCTTTGCGCATCAGCTGGACGTGACCTTCCCGCACCTTGGCTGTGCCATTCTCAGTCTAGACGCCATGGATATCAGCGGGGACCAGCACCTCGACGTGGTGAGCAATGGGCATTAGATAGCGCTCGTTATTGTCACATCATAAATGGCTCTTAGATAATATAATGCAGTTCTCAGTCTAGACGCCATGGATATCAGCGGGGACCAGCACCTGGACGTGGTGAGCTTCTTCGAACCCCCGTTGTTGTCACAAATAGCAGTTTATGTGTACTTCAGCTGCCATTCGCAGCCTAGACGCCATGGATATCAGCAGGGACCAGCACCTCAACGTGGTGATTGGGTTTTTTTGCCACACTAGTCTCTTATTATAATGCATGCCATTCTCAGCCTATACACAAAAATGGCTATCCTATCAGCGGAGACCGACCGGCCAGCATCTCGACGCCGTGGTGAGTGGGCGTTATATGGGCCTCGTTATTGTCGCAAATGCCTCCTTGATTGACTTGCTGTTGTTGGTCTACACGCCATGCCATGGGCATCAGTGGGGAGGGGACCAGCACCTGGACGTGGTGACCACAGTGCATGTAGGCCTCGTTATTGTCACAATGACTCGAAGATGGGCTTCCTTCCTGTCATTCTCAGACTAGACGCCATGCCATGGGCATCAGCGGGGAGGGGACCAGCACCTGGACGTGTAAAGTGATCATCATTATACATACAGTGCAAGTTAGTTACTGTCACAAATGGTTCTTTGACTGACGCATGCCACTCTCACCCTGGGCTGTATCAGTGCCGGTAGAGTCACATCACAACACATGCCACGCCACCAACGCAAGGCAACTTTTGAGGCGCCTCAAAAGCATGCCACTCTCATCCTGGCTGGGCTGTATCGGTGCCGGTATAGTCACAACACATGCCACGCCACCAACGCAAGGCAAGGTACATAACATGCGTGCACAAGCGGCGGCTGGTTGGGCAAGGACGGGCGCCCCATTAAGAGCACGGTTCCAGACTTGTCCACCCGCCATCCGCCACAAAATGGCCAGGGGGTCGACGTGTAAAGACACGACACGCTGTACACACACACACTCGTGCCCTGAGATTTTCCAACGATCGCACAGTCTAGGGCTTGCAACTGTGCCTACGACCCTAACATCCAATCGTGAATGTTTCCGGATGTGTGCGAACCTGTGAAACACATGCACATTTCTCGCCAGAGGGGTTACAGCCATCGCCAGTTCGTGCAGTAAATTCGTGAGAGTGGTACATTGTGGTCCAGATTCGTGAGAGTGGTACATTGTGGTCCAGATTCGTGAGAGTGGTACATTGTGGTCCAGATTCGTGAGAGTGGTACATTGTGGTCCAGATTCGTGAGAGTGGTACATTGTGGTCCAGATTCGTGAGAGTGGTACATTGTGGTCCAGATTCGTGAGAGTGGTACATTGTGGTCCAGATTCGTGAGAGTGGTACATTGTGGTCCAGATTCGTGAGAGTGGTACATTGTGGTCCAGATTCGTGAGAGTGGTACATTGTGGTCCAGATTCGTGAGAGTGGTACATTGTGGTCCAGATTCGTGAGAGTGGTACATTGTGGTCCAGATTCGTGAGAGTGGTACATTGTGGTCCAGATTCGTGAGAGTGGTACATTGTGGTCCAGATTCGTGAGAGTGGTACATTGTGGTCCAGATTCGTGAGAGTGGTACATTGTGGTCCAGATTCGTGAGAGTGGTACATTGTGGTCCAGATTCGTGAGAGTGGTACATTGTGGTCCAGATTCGTGTCGGTGGGCTGCCAAATCACAATGACGTGTATTGACGTGAAAACTTGTCCAGACTTTGATGGCGGGCGAACTTTCAGAACCGCGCTCTAAGTCACAAGCCAGAGGCAGCCCCATCTAGAAGACACAGGGTTTATCTTGTGACTCAATGGGGCGCCCCATCTAGAAGACACAGGGCTCATCTTGTGACTCAATGGGGCGCCCCATCTAGAAGACACAGGGTTTATCTTGTGACTCAATGGGGCGCCCCATCTAGAAGACACAGGGCTCATCTTGTGACTCAATGGGGCGCCCCATCTAGAAGACACAGGGTTTATCTTGTGACTCAATGGGGCGCCCCATCTAGAAGACACAGGGTTTATCTTGTGACTCAATGGGGCGCCCCATCTAGAAGACACAGAGTTTGCCTAGATTATCTTTTCATCCTGTGTCTTCTCCCACCCTCACAACCCCCCTTTCAGCCTTTTTACAATCCCAATCTATGCCAGCGGGTCATAGAGTCACAAGGCATGCAGCACGAGGTGGGGGAAAGACAGACAGACAGACAGACAGACAGACAGACAGACAGAAGCGTTGGCGGATACAGATGCCTTCTGTGCGCCCTATTCACAACCCCACTCTTTCAGGTGCACAACGTGTACAAGCGGCGGCTGGACAAGAATGGACGGCCCATAGAGTCACACAGGGGGACGAAGCACGAGATGGGGGAGAAGCATGAGAGGCAGATGCATACTGTTCTTTACTCCCTGTCCTCGTTTCCCCCCACCCCTTTCAGGTGCACAACGTGTACAAGCGGCGGCTTGACAAGAATGGGCGCCCCATAGAGTCGCAGGGGACGAAGCACGAGGTGGGGGCGAAGCATGAGCCGGTGAAGCTGAAGGACAAGCACGGCAACGAGGTGGACGAGAAGCACGAGAACCTGTGTGCGAGCTGCTACGGTGCTGAGGAGGTGAGTGCGGTTCTTAGGGATTGACTGTGGTGCTGAGGAGTTGCATTGCAGTCGTCAGGAGTTAAGTGCAGGGGGTGAGTAGTGAGGGAGGTGGGGGAGGAGAAGCATGAGCCGGTGAAGCTGAAGGACAAGCACGGCAACGAGGTGGACGAGAAGCACGAGAACCTGTGTGCGAGCTGCTACGGTGCTGAGGAGGTCAGTGCGGTGCTGAGGGGCTGAGTTTGCCGTCTTGTCCTTGCATAAGCACAGTTGCTGCAGCACCTGTGGCCGATTGTATGAGCTCGTCCTTCTCCGAGTGCATTGAGGTCGTTTTTGAGGCGCCTTTTGAGAATTCTCAAAAACACCCTGCAGCATCATTGAGGCGCCTCAAAAACGACCTCAATGCAGCACCTGTGACCGATTGTATGAGGTCGTCCTTCTCCACTTTTTCTGAGCCCCCGTCCTCCCTCCCTTTCGTCCCCTCTTTCCCCCCCTCGCCCCCCCTTCCCCTTCCAGCACAAGCCGTGCTTCACCGTGCTGCAGCACCTGTGACCGATTGTTTGAGCTCGTCCTTCTCCGACTTGTCTCACCAACGTGTTGACCCCTCTCACCAACGTGTTGACCCCTCTCCCCATTCCCTTCCTTCCCCTCTCTCCTTTCTTCCTTTTCCCCCTCTTCTCCACTCCTGCTGCTCCTCCCTCTTCCCTCACAGCACGAGCACGACTGCTGCAAGGTGACGGATTGTACGAGCTCGTCTTGCTCTTGAGGCAACTTTTGTGGCTCCTCAAAAGTTGTCACTTGTGGCGGATTGTATGAGCTCGTCCTCTCCATTTTTTCCTCACCCCCCCCTCCTCATCCTTTCTCCACCCCTCTCTCCTAACCTTTCGTCCGCCCCACCGTTTCTTCCCCTCTTTCCCCCCCTCGTTGCTTCCCCCTTTTCTTACAGTACAAGCACGATCGATGCAACACGTGTGTCTAAGTGAGGGAGGAGTTCCTTTCCTTCTCCGTTTCGCCTCACCAATATGTCAACCCCTCTTCTCCTCTCCTCTCCCTCCCCCTTCCACTCCCGCTCCCCGTCATCTCCCCCCTTCCCCCCTCACAGCACGAGCACGACTGCTGCAACACGTGTGACGAAGTGAGGGAAGCGTATCGCAAGAGAGGGTGGGCATTCACCAACCCGGACTCCATCGAGCAGGTACAGACAGGCGGTCAGTGAGTGTCTATTCCTTCTCCTGGGGAGTGTGTGTGAGGTGCAAGGGCGTGCGGATGTGATGTGGGGGTGGGCGTTCACCAACCCAGACTCCATCGAGCAGGTACAGACAGGCGCAGTCATTTGCACCCCTCGCCCATGCCTCGATTCCAGGTGACTCTTGAGTCAACCTGAATCACCATGGGAGAGAAAGAGCCCACTCACTCACCCATGCGTTTCCCCTGTCTTGTTGTCGGCCGTGCTTGTTGATCCACAGTGCAAGAAGGAAGGCTTTACCGAGACCATCAAGGCGCAGGGAGAAAGCGGCCATGCATGCAGCCTCCGTGTCTCATTTGCTCTCTCAATTCCTGTCTTGTCGCCCATGCATGTGTTGACCCGCACTTGCCATGCTCGTTGATCCACAGTGCAAGAAGGAGGGTTTCACCGAGACCATCAAGGCGCAGGAAGGCGAGGGGTGCAACATGTACGGTTCTTTGGAGGTGAGAGGTTTACGAGGTTCAAGGCTGTGGGGTGAAGCGTGTGCGATGGGCTGCTGCTGATTGATTGCAGGTAAGGAGGGGTGCAACATGAATGGCTGAGATCCCAGCTGTTTGGATTGGATTGTTCCAGGCCAGCCCAATGCCCACACTTGAACAATCCTTCTTTGTAAGACCTTCCAGCAGGGAGCTTCCAGCAGGGAGCTTCCAGCAGGGAGCTTCCAGCAGGGAGCTTCCAGCAGGGAGCTTCCAGCAGGGAGCTTCCAGCAGGGAGCTTCCAGCAGGGAGCTTGCACCCACCTGATGTCCACTCATCCTCCTCCCTCCCGGTGCCGCACTCCTTGTCCCTCCTTGTCCGCGACCCCCTCTCCTCGCCTATGCATGCAGCCTCTCTCCTCGCCTATGCATGCAGCTTCTCTCCTCGCCTATGCATGCAGCCTCTCTCCTCGCCTATGCATGCAGCCTCTCTCCTCGCCTATGCATGCAGCCTCTCTCCTCGCCTATGCATGCAGCCTCTCTCCTCGCCTATGCATGCAGCCTCTCTCCTCGCCTATGCATGCAGCCTCTCTCCTCGCCTATGCATGCAGCCTCTCTCCTCGCCTATGCATGCAGCCTCTCTCCTCGCCTATGCATGCAGCCTCTCTCCTCGCCTATGCATGCAGCCCCTCTCCTCGCCTATGCATGCAGCCCCTCTCCTCGCCTATGCATGCAGCCTCTCTCCTCGCCTATGCATGCAGCCTCTCTCCTCGCCTATGCATGCAGCCCCTCTCCTCGCCTATGCATGCAGCCCCTCTCCTCGCCTATGCATGCAGCCTCTCTCCTCGCCTATGCATGCAGCCTCTCTCCTCGCCTATGCATGCAGCCTCTCTCCTCGCCTATGCATGCAGCCTCTCTCCTCGCCTATGCATGCA
This sequence comes from Closterium sp. Naga37s-1, assembly GCA_947471745.1. Taxonomy (NCBI): domain Eukaryota; kingdom Viridiplantae; phylum Streptophyta; class Zygnematophyceae; order Desmidiales; family Closteriaceae; genus Closterium; species Closterium sp. Naga37s-1. The sequence goes on along the minus strand of CANJKZ010000314.1, from coordinate 227,655 downwards.
GCCTCTCTCCTCGCCTATGCATGCAGCCTCTCTCCTCGCCTATGCATGCAGCCTCTCTCCTCGCCTATGCATGCAGCCTCTCTCCTCGCCTATGCATGCAGCCTCTCTCCTCGCCTATGCATGCAGCCTCTCTCCTCGCCTATGCATGCAGCTTCTCTCCTCGCCTATGCATGCAGCCTCTCTCCTCGCCTATGCATGCAGCCTCTCTCCTCGCCTATGCATGCAGCCCCTCTCCTCGCCTATGCATGCAGCCCCTCTCCTCGCCTATGCATGCAGCCTCTCTCCTCGCCTATGCATGCAGCCTCTCTCCTCGCCTATGCATGCAGCCTCTCTCCTCGCCTATGCATGCAGCCTCTCTCCTCGCCTATGCATGCAGCCTCTCTCCTCGCCTATGCATGCAGCCTCTCTCCTCGCCTATGCATGCAGCCTCTCTCCTCGCCTATGCATGCAGCCTCTCTCCTCGCCTATGCATGCAGCCTCTCTCCTCGCCTATGCATGCAGCCTCTCTCCTCGCCTATGCATGCAGCCTCTCTCCTCGCCTATGCATGCAGCCTCTCTCCTCGCCTATGCATGCAGCCTCTCTCCTCGCCTATGCATGCAGCCCCTCTCCTCGCCTATGCATGCAGCCCCTCTCCTCGCCTATGCATGCAGCCCCTCTCCTCGCCTATGCATGCAGCCTCTCTCCTCGCCTATGCATGCAGCCTCTCTCCTCGCCTATGCATGCAGCCTCTCTCCTCGCCTATGCATGCAGCCTCTCTCCTCGCCTATGCATGCAGCTTCTCTCCTCGCCTATGCATGCAGCCTCTCTCCTCGCCTATGCATGCAGCCTCTCTCCTCGCCTATGCATGCAGCCTCTCTCCTCGCCTATGCATGCAGCCTCTCTCCTCGCCTATGCATGCAGCCTCTCTCCTCGCCTATGCATGCAGCCTCTCTCCTCGCCTATGCATGCAGCCCCTCTCCTCGCCTATGCATGCAGCCCCTCTCCTCGCCTATGCATGCAGCCCCTCTCCTCGCCTATGCATGCAGCCTCTCTCCTCGCCTATGCATGCAGCCTCTCTCCTCGCCTATGCATGCAGCCTCTCTCCTCGCCTATGCATGCAGCCTCTCTCCTCGCCTATGCATGCAGCCCCTCTCCTCGCCTATGCATGCAGCCCCTCTCCTCGCCTATGCATGCAGCCCCTCTCCTCGCCTATGCATGCAGCCTCTCTCCTCGCCTATGCATGCAGCCTCTCTCCTCGCCTATGCATGCAGCCCCTCTCCTCGCCTATGCATGCAGCCCCTCTCCTCGCCTATTCATGCAGCCTCTCTCCTCGCCTATGCATGCAGCCTCTCTCCTCGCCTATGCATGCAGCCTCTCTCCTCGCCTATGCATGCAGCCTCTCTCCTCGCCTATGCATGCAGCCCCTCTCCTCGCCTATGCATGCAGCCTCTCTCCTCGCCTATGCATGCAGCCTCTCTCCTCGCCTATGCATGCAGCCTCTCTCCTCGCCTATGCATGCAGCCTCTCTCCTCGCCTATGCATGCAGCCCCTCTCCTCGCCTATGCATGCAGCCCCTCTCCTCGCCTATTCATGCAGCCTCTCTCCTCGCCTATGCATGCAGCCTCTCTCCTCGCCTATGCATGCAGCCTCTCTCCTCGCCTATGCATGCAGCCTCTCTCCTCGCCTATGCATGCAGCCTCTCTCCTCGCCTATGCATGCAGCCTCTCTCCTCGCCGATGCATGCAGCCCCTCTCCTCGCCTATGCATGCAGCCTCTCTCCTCGCCTATGCATGCAGCCTCTCTCCTCGCCTATGCATGCAGCCTCTCTCCTCGCCTATGCATGCAGCCTCTCTCCTCGCCTATGCATGCAGCCTCTCTCCTCGCCTATGCATGCAGCCTCTCTCCTCGCCTATGCATGCAGCCTCTCTCCTCGCCTATGCATGCAGCCTCTCTCCTCGCCTATGCATGCAGCCTCTCTCTTCTGCCTTCGACCCCCTCCCCTCCTCCTGCTCCTGCCTTCTTCACACATGCAGGTGAGCAAGGTGGCAGGGAGTTTCCACTTTGCACCGGGGAAGAGCTTTCAGCAGGGAGGCCTGCACCCATCTACCCAGTGCACTCCTCCTCCTTGTGCTGTCACTCAGTGCCCCGCCCTCCCTTCTCTGTATGCGACCTCCCCCCCTTCACCACCCCCTCATGTGCAGGTGAACCAGGTGGCGGGGAACTTCCACTTTGCACTGGGGAAGAAGCTAGAAGTCACGCCCATCACTTGTCCCCTCCTTCCCCCCATCCCCACACGCAGGTGAACAAGGTGGCGGGGAACTTCCACTTTGCACCGGGGAAGAGCTTTCAGCAGGGAGGCTTGCACGTGCATGACCTCATGCCTTTCCAACACATGACCTTCAATGTGAGGTTCACGGGAGGCTCATGTAAGGCTCATGCGTCATAAGGAGGGACAGGTGTTTGACATGTGAGCTTCACTCCACTGTGCTGCTTTGACTTTTGAGTCGACTCAAAAGTCACCTCATGTGAGCTTCACTCCACTGTGCTGCTTTGACTTTTGAGTCGACTCAAAAGTCACCTCATGTGAGCTTCACTCCACTGTGCTGCTTTGACTTTTGAGTCGACTCAAAAGTCACCTCATGTGAGCTTCACTCCACTGTGCTGCTTTGACTTTTGAGTCGACTCAAAAGTCACCTCATGTGAGCTTCACTCCACTGTGCTGCTTTGGGAGGCTCGCACGTGCATGATCTCATGCCCTTCCAACACATGACCTTCAATGTAAGGCTCACATGAGGCTCATGTAAGGCTCATGTGTCACTTTTGAGAGTGCTCAAAAGCCCGAGGCTCGTGTAAGGCGCATGCGTCATAAGGAGGGACAGGTGTTTGACATGTGAGCTTCACTCCACTGTGCTGCTTTGTTTTTTTTAGGCGCCTAAAAGATCGTCTCATTTCTTGCAGATTTTTTAGGCGCCTAAAAAACGGTTCACGTGAGGCTCATGTAAGGCTTATGCGTCATAAGGAAGGACAGAGGTTTGACATGTGAGATTCGCTTCACTGTGCTGCCTTGGGAGGCTTGCACGTGCATGACCTCATGCCCGCCCTACCAGCACATGACCTTCAACGTAAGTCCTCATCTCCCGCACCCTCACTCACTGTGTGAACCCATAAACACAGCTCATTTTTCAACTTGCCCATGCCCCATTGGATAGGGCCCATCTCCACCCATCCCGCCCTCCCCCACTCCCTCTCCCCGCTCCCTCCCCCATTCCCTCTCCGCACCCCTTCCTCATCCCTCCCCCCTCCCTATCTCCCCTCCTTTATAGCCAAGTCCGCAGGCCTACTCAACCAATTGAATATGTACACATGGGTCTGCTGTCACCGTGCCTCCCCCCACTCTACCCCCGAGTTGACTTTTGAGTCGACTCTAAAGTCAACCAGGCCTACTCAACGGATTGAATAAGTACACATGGGTCTGCTGTCACCGTGCCTCCGCCCACTCCACCCCCTCACGCCCTCCCTCCTTCCCTTCCCACCGCAGGTGTCGCATGTGATCAACTCGCTGTCTTTCGGTGCCAAGTTCCCAGGCCTAGTCAACCCCTCAAGAGGGTAGGCATCGGTTTGCTTTTTCAACATGCCCCAGCCCGAATCCCCCGTCCCTCCGCTTCCTCACTTTCCACCACAGGTGTCTCATGTAATCAACTCGCTTTCTTTTGGTGCCAAGTTCCCAGGCCTAGTCAACCCCCTGGATGGGTGCGTATCAGCAAGTTCTTTTTAGGAGCGATTCCCTTACGTGGGTATACACAGGTACGCGCGTTGAGAAATTTCAAAGATTTCGAGTGCGTATCAGCAAGTTCCCAGGCCCAGTCAACCCTTCGAATGGGTGCGTATCAGCAACTTCTTTTTAGGAGCGATTCCCTTACGTGGGTATACACAGGTACGCGCGTCTGAGAATTCTCAAAAGTGAGCTCTAGTGCGTATCATCAGCAAGTTTTTCTAAGAGTGATTCCCTTACGTGGGTGGACTGTCCAGGACACAGGTGCGCACGTTCGTGCAGGGGGGCTAGTCAACCCCCTAGACGGGTACATATCAGCAAGTTCTTTTAAGAGTGATTCCCTTACGTGGGTGGACTGTCCAGGACACAGGTGCGCACGTTCGTGCAGGGGGGCTAGTCAACCCCCTAGACGGGTACATATCAGCAAGTTCTTTTAAGAGTGATTCCCTTACGTGGATGGACTGTCCAGGACACAGGTGCGCACGTTCGTGCAGGGGGGCTAGTCAACCCCCTAGACGGGTACATATCAGCAAGTTCTTTTAAGAGTGATTCCCTTACGTGGGTGGACTGTCCAGGACACAGGTGCGCACGTTCGTGCAGGGGGGCTAGTCAACCCCCTAGACGGGTACATATCAGCAAGTTCTTTTAAGAGTGATTCCCTTACGTGGGTGGACTGTCCAGGACACAGGTGCGCACGTTCGTGCAGGGGGGCTAGTCAACTCCTTAGATGGGTATGTGATCACTCGGTTGCCTCTGGGAGCGATGTTCTTAAATGGTAAGGTACGGGTACATCCATCCATGCGTGCAAGACTAGTCAACCCTGGATAGGTAAATGCCAACGAGGTTGCTCTAGAGAATGGTCGCCCTAGATGGACAGGTCATGTACGGGGTCAGGTACGGGTATGTGCGCACAGGACAGGTCATCTGTGGGGGTCAGGTACGGGTATGTGCGCACAGGACAGGTCATCCGTGGATAGGTATGTATGAAATTGCTTGGTTTAATGACTTGGAAGGGTTTTTAGAAATTTGCTTGTAGATGACCTGTATTACGCTAGTGAAATTTAGCTGTACCAGCAACAACCCACCACGTGGGTTGCTGCTGGTACACAAACAACGCCTCAAAACTAGACTTTTGCTTGTAGATGACCTGTGTTACGCTAGTGGTTTTCTATATTTGCTTGTAGATGACCTGTGTTACGATAGTGGTTTTCTATATTTGCTTGTAGATGACCTGTGTTATGCTAGTGGTTTTCTATATTTGCTTGTAGATGACCTGTATTACGCTAGTGAAATTACTCCAACGCTTAAGTCATGGCTTGAAGGGGTGTGTGCGTGTGTGTGTGTGTCTCCTGCGTTGCCGTGGCTGGTGTGACGCAGGGTGAAATGGATACAGGAGAAGGATCCCGGCATGTACCAATACTTTATCAAGGTGAGTTTGCCTGTAAAGTCAGCATGTATCAATCCTGATTCAAAGCACTCTGTCGCACACTTGCATTCCATCAGCAAAGGGGAAATGGGTAGGGGAGAAGGATCCCGGCATGCACCACTACTTCATCAAGATGAGACTGACTGACTTCAATCAGTGCAAACTGAAAGCATTCCGTTATAACGCGCGCTTGCATCAATAAGGGGAAATGGGTAGGGGAGAAGGATCCCGGCATGCACCACTACTTCATCAAGATGAGACTGACTGACTTCAATCAGTGCAAACTGAAAGCATTCCGTTATAACGCGCGCTTGCATCAATAAGGGGAAATGGGTAGGGGAGAAGGATCCCGGCATGCACCACTACTTCATCAAGATGAGACTGACTGAGTGCAAACTGAAAGCATTCCGTTATAACGCGCGCTTGCATCAATAAGGGGAAATGGGTAGGGGAGAAGGATCACGGCATGCACCACTACTTCATCAAGATGAGACTGACTGACTTCAATCAGTGCAAACTGAAAGCATTCCGTTATAACGCGCGCTTGCATCAACAAGGGGAAATGGGTAGGGGAGAAGGATCCCGGCATGAGGTGACTTTTGAGTCGACTCAAAAGTCAAATGGGTAGGGGAGAAGGATCCCGGCATGCACCAATGCTTCATCAGGGTGAGAGTGAAGATTTTTCAGATGCCATTAAGTGACTTCTTGTGTTGTGCTCTGCCGTTTTGTCATTGCTTCTGTTGTGTTCTGCCTGTGCCCTTCCCTTATCGCAACCCACTTTCTGCTTTCTTCCCATCCCTCTCTTCCCTTCCCCCCCACCTGCCTTGATTCACTGCTGGATCTCCTTCCTCCTCCCACCCCGCCCTCCCTTCATTCAATCAGATCGTGCCAACCCTGTACACAGACGTTTCAAACGGAGTTGGCCTTTGAGTCGACTCAAAAGTCAACTGCATTCCCTCCCCCCTCCCTCTTTACCCTCCCTCCTCTCAACCAGATCGTGCCAACCCTATACACGGACGTTTCAAACCACACCATTTCAACAAACCAGGTAATTTCACTCCTTTTGGTTTGTTTTTCCCCCCAAGGGTCACCACCACAACCGTCTGTCACTATTTACAACCCCGTATTCCTGTTCTGTTCTCCCCACTTACGTCCTGGACTTCACTCACCAACCACCTCCGCCCATCAGCAATGGGGCACTACACTTTGGGCGTGCGGCATGCTCCCCCCTACCTCCCTACCTGTTCTGTTCCCCCCACCTCCCTACCTGTTCTGTTCCCCCCACCTCCCGCCCTGCACTTCACTCACCGACCGCTTCCCATCAGCAACAGACTCACTAGCTGACTAACTGCCTAACTGACTCAGCTCCTAATACCCACCGTTCCCTCATCCCCCCAGTTCTCAGTGACGGAGCACTTTCGGGCGTCAGAGATGGGGCACACCCTACTAGGCATATTCTTTCTTAATGCCTTGTCCGCTGCTCCGCATTTTTTTGAGTCGACTCAAAAACAGGCCTTGCCCGCTGCTCCGCATGTTTTTGAGTCGACTCAAAAACAGGCCTTGCCCGCTGCTCCGCATGTTTTTGAGTCGACTCAAAAACAGGCCTTGTCCGCTGCTCCGCATGCATGCATGGATGCACAACTCTCTGACTCAGCTCGTAGACCCTCCTCCTCCCCTCCTCCCGCTGGTTTTTGAGAATTCTCAAGCTGGTTTTTGAGAATTCTCAAGCTGGTTTTTGAGAATTCTCAAGCTGGGTTTTGAGAATTCTCAAAACCTGCTCCGCATGCATGCATGGATGCACAACTCACTGACTCAGCTCGTAGACCCTCCTCCTCCCCTCCTCCCACCTCCCTCCCTCGCCATTCCCCCCCTCCCTTCTCTCCCAGTTCTCAGTGACGGAGCACTTTCGACCGTCAGAGATGGGTCACAGCCTGCCAGGCGTCTTCTTCTTCTACGACCTATCACCCATCAAGGTGCGCTTGTCTTCGCCTTCGTCTGTAGCTGTAGCTGTGGCTGTAGCTGTGGCTGTAGCTGTGGCTGTAGCTGTGGCTGTAGCTGTGGCTGTAGCTGTGGCTGTGGTTGTGGTTGTGGCTGTGGTTGTGGTTGTGGCTGTGGCTCTGCTCCCTCCTCCTCTCTGCTGTGCCTGCCAGGCGTCTTCTTCTTCTACGACCTCTCGCCCATCAAGGGGTGCTCGTCTCCTCCCTCTCTGCATTCCTCGCCCATCAAGGGGTGCTCGTCTCCTCCCTCTCTGCATTCCTCGCCCATCAAGGGGTGCTCGTCTCCTCCCTCTCTGCATTCCTCGCCCATCAAGGGGTGCTCGTCTCCTCCCTCTCTGCATTCCTCGCCCATCAAGGGGTGCTCGTCTCCTCCCTCTCTGCATTCCTCGCCCATCAAGGGGTGCTCGTCTCCTCCCTCTCTGCATTCCTCGCCCATCAAGGGGTGCTCGTCTCCTCCCTCTCTGCATTCCTCGCCCATCAAGGGGTGCTCGTCTCCTCCCTCTCGCCATTCCTCGCCTTGACCGCTCTCTTCTCCTCTACCACCATTTTCACACAATCCCTCTCTCTTGGCGATTTTTGAGGCGCCTAAAAAACCCTCTCTGCATTCCTCGCCTTGACCGCTCTCTTCTCCTCTACCACCATTTTCACACAATCCCTCTCTCTTGGCGATTTTTGAGGCGCCTAAAAAACCCTCTCTGCATTCCTCGCCTTGACCGCTCTCTTCTCCTCTACCACCATTTTCACACAATCCCTCTCTCTTGGCGATTTTTGAGGCGCCTAAAAAACCCTCTCTGCATTCCTCGCCTTGACCGCTCTCTTCTCCTCTACCACCATTTTCACACAATCCCTCTCTCTTGGCGATTTTTGAGGCGCCTAAAAAACCCTCTCGCCATTCCTCGCCTTGACCGCTCTCTTCTCCTCTACCACCATTTTCACACAATCCCTCTCTCTTGGCGATTTTTGAGGCGCCTAAAAAACCCTCTCTGCATTCCTCGCCTTGACCGCTCTCTTCTCCTCTACCACCATTTTCACACAATCCCTCTCTCTTGGCGATTTTTGAGGCGCCTAAAAAACCCTCTCTGCATTCCTCGCCTTGACCGCTCTCTTCTCCTCTACCACCATTTTCACACAATCCCTCTCTCTTGGCTCGCTTCAAGACTCTTCATCCTCCCCCTGCTCTCACACACCAGGGTCGCTTCACAGAGCAGCGCACATCCTTCCTCCCCTTTCTTGCCTTTGTCTCTAATAATAACGCTGACATCCATCATCCTCCCCCTACTCTCACACACCAGGGTCGCTTCACTGAGCAGCACACATCCATGCTCCCCTTTCTTGCCTTTGTCTCTAATAATAACGCTGACATCCATCATCCTCCCCCTGCTCTCACGCGCCAGGGTCGCTTCACAGAGCAGCGCACATCCTTCCTCCCCTTTCTTGCCTTTGTCTCTAATAATAACGCTGACATCCATCATCCTCCCCCTGCTCTCACACACCAGGGTCGATTCACAGAGCAGCACACATCCTTCCCTTTGTCACTAATCCCTGTGCGCATACAAACACTGACTCTGATATCCAGCCTCCCCCCTGCTTTGAATCATCTCGAAGACTCTTCATCCTCCCCCTGCTCTCACGCACCAGGGTCGCTTCACAGAGCAGCGCACATCCTTTCTTCACGTCCTTGCTGCTGCCTGGGCATGAGTGACTGTGAAAGTGCACATCTATAATAGATTGCATGCACCATATTCCCTGTTGTGTGATGTCTCAAAACACTTGCAACCTCCCTTTCCTGCACACCTGCTTTACTCACACACCAGGTTCGCTTCACAGAGCAGCACACATCCTTCCTCCACTTCCTCACCAACGTCTGTGCGATCATAGGAGGTGAGAGTTTGGCTTTATCTTTGTCTTTACTGGTTGTATGCTTGAAGGTTGCATTTGGTTGGTGGTGAGGAATATTCTCAAACTTTCTCGCTCTTAAGAGAGGTGTGGTGTGTAGTGAATCAGCTCTTAGTGCAGATTCAGAAGTAAGACAGGGTTGTTACTTCTTCTTAGGCATCATTGCTGCATCAATGTAGCATAAACATAAGTTGGCCTCTTGAATACATACGATTAAACCTATAGGCGACTTCTCTTTGTGTCACTTTTGTCTTGCATGCAGGACTGTTCACTGTGACGGGGATAATAGATGCTGTGGTTTACCATGGGCACAAGGCTATCAAGAAAAAGATGGAGTTGGGAAAGCTTAGCTAAGCTCACTGAGCCATCCGGGTCTCTCTTTGTTTATTTACCAGAATGTTTAAATGAGTACGGTTCTGTACCTTTACTAGATTTTGAATGGTTCCCTTCCAACTCTGAGTGTCAGATCATTTAGACAAGTACAGCACCACATGTTCCGGTGTCGAGTTGCACTCAAACGCGTACACAGCCGGGGTAAGCATGCTTCCTCCTATCGCTACCATGCGTTCACTTCTCATTTCCCAGCCAGGCTATCAACGGTTATCAACGAGGAATTCAATCGCTATCAGCGGCACAACCCCGTCATCACTTTTTCCCTTCAATTTCGTCTCGATTCCAGCTCCTCTGTCCCAGAGCTCTTCCCACATTTGTCACTTGGCACCAGCAGAGTGAGTCTCTGCTCTTGACTATACAGTATCTATGTCACGACTGCGTCACAATACGGGGTCAGGAGGAGAAGTCAAGGTGGAGCCTTGAAAACTAAACGGCGAAGCAGTAGACAAGGATCTTAAAACATCCTCTACCATGAGAGAGATTCTGAGCGGGTCTAGTTCCAGTGCATGCATTCAACTTCTGAAAGAAGACGTTGGATGACTGGATTTAAGGTGAATAACTCGTGATTGGGTATAATAATAATATCAACACAAGAGAAGGAAACAAAATTGCCTTACGGCTGTACACGAACTCGGGGAGAACCCTAGATGTAACAAAACACGTGCTTTCGCACTTTTTGGTCACACATGGAGTAACACATTTCGCCTCTACTCCTCGTCGTCGTTGATGAACTTGCCCGTGCCGGGGTTGATCGCCGCGATGAACAGAATCACAATGCTCGCAAGCAGAAGCGGCTCGACCTCCCAGACCGGCAGACCGGTCTCAATGTTCAGCTGAGCAAGCGCGCCCTTGCCGGTAATAACCTCCCCAACCAGCGACGCGGCAAACCCTAATTGCGCCATGCGCCCCACGAACAGCTCGTTCGCCTTGGTGAAGCCGAAGAGCGGGCCCTCCTCGCTGAGGCCCAGCGCGGACCGCAGGCTCCCGGGCTTCGCGGGGACGAAGCGCGGCGCCTCTTCGTCAACGAAGCGCCCGCGGTCGCCGAGCGCGCCGATCGCGCCGAGCACGGTGAAGGCGATGAAGAAGAGCAGAAGCGGCTCGGCCTCGGTTATGGGAATTCCGGTCTCGAGGTTGAGCTGTCCGAGAATCCCCTGGCCGTCAATGGCCTCTCCAAGGAGCGACGCGGCGAAGCCGAGCATGGCGACGCGGCCGACGAAGAGCTCGTTAGCCTTCGTGAAGCCGAACCCGCCCGACGTGCCGAAGATGCCATCCTCCGTGCGAAGCTTGGTAGCCGCCTTCGCGGATTTCGCCGGGGTCGCGGCGGCCTTCTTGGAGAAAAGCGCGGTGGTGGTGAGACCGAGGCCGCGAGGAGCGGCGGCGGCGGCGGGGGTCGCGGTGAGGCGAGGGGTGGAGAGCGCAGCGCCGCGAACGCTGGCGCTGAATGTGAGGGAGGCGATCGCCTGACGGGCAACGAGAGAAGTGGCCATGGTGTGAGAGGGAGCTGAGTTCGGCTCTGCTTAGATAAGAGCTGAGGAGTTGCAAAGAGCTCAGATGTCTAAGCAGATGAAACTGAAGCGAAGAGTGAGCTGGTTGATGATAATGAGTGGAACGAGGAATTTTATAGGCGCCGCTAGTGCAACGAATTTTGCCCAAGCGGGCCTTCGGATACATTCCCTCAAGCGAATTGCACAGCGAAGCCCCATCTGTGGCCTGAGGTGGAGCCGCATATTCGACGAGACCCACGCACCCACACATTCGGCTGATGACAGACCGAGGCGCACCAATTTACTCCTCCCATACTCCAAAAAGCAGTTGGGAGAAAAAAGGGAGACGTGTTCAGTTTGGGATGGTCCACGCTGGCAGGCCTTTCCTCCTCAGATTTTGGCAGGTTGCACGCACGACCACGCGTGCAGCTTCCATGTGCTTGTCATATGGTTGCCATGTCACCCATTCGAAATTTGATTGGCTTGACGCACGAGATTTTGGAGGCTGAGAGTGATTGCGAGCACGGACTCATTGAAACGACGACACATCAGATCAGCGAGCAAGGCGGCATTGACCTACCAAGAATTCTAGCCTGGCCGCTTGCAGCAGATGCATCGCACCAGCTCTAGCATTGCGGGTCTGCTTGTAAGCCATGGGTGACTGCATTGTAGTACACCCTATTGTAGAACCTGTTGAGTAAACACAGCTTGTAGAAAATAAACGCTCCCATGAACATATTTACGTATAGCAGAACTGCAACTGTACGCTTTGACCTTCTGCCATTCTTTTATGGTTCGTGAGTTTCTCTAAAGTAGAGTGACTTCCAATTTGCCCCAGGCCGCATTTCAGGTATACGAACAATCATCCTCGTAACAAGCGACTGCTGTACGACTTTTTGCTACTTTGTCCGACTTGTTTGTTTGGGGGAGGAAAAAACATAGCCTCGTATCGGGTTTGGTCGTGTGTGACGACAACTTGTTCAGAAGTCACTTGTTACGAGGCACGAAATGCGCCCTAATGCAAGTGCTCCCCCCCATAAAGCAGGCAGAGGGAAGACGAAGCACTAGCATTATAGAAGCACTAGCATTATTGGTTTTAGAAGCAGCAATGCCATGGCCCGCACGATGTCTGACCAACGCAGCCATTGTTGCCAGTCCACAGATCTGCCTCCCTTTTCGAGCGGAGTGGAGACGATTATGGGAGCCGCGTTTGCAGCTTTGGTCTCGTTGTGTCGCCGAAATTATGAGCGGGTGAATTATTTTCAACATTCCGTGAATTATTGCCGCGCCGCTGGCGTTCGGCCTTTCGAGTCGCGAGCTGCGCTGCCATCGCAGCCCAGAGTATCGAATACGGATTGTGTCGAATACGGGCGCTCTGAAGCATATATTCCTAGTAGCGAGTCTCTCCAGGAAAAACGCGCTCACCTAGTCGTTTATCACTCAGTGATCATCTCGTGAGGCTCCGATGCGCACTAGCTAGCCATTACCTCTTTAACCCTGCCGTCGTCGCCGCTGACTTCGAGTTCACCTCTCGGTGGCGTTGTGAGGCATCAGTCCGTCACGGTCTTTTCTGACTCGCCCAACGACCGTGCCTTTGAAAAAAGGCCACATCGACTACCAACCCTCGCCCGCGCCGCTGCCTGCCGAACCTCTTTCGTCACCACCGCGAGCACCAGCATGGGAGATTCCAAGCTCGCTGCCGCGGCGCTGCTCGTTTTCGCCATCCTCATTGGTACGCGCCTCACCCCGCCCGTGTCGTCTCCCCCCGCCCGTGTCGCCTCCCTCCCTCGCGATGCTCGTGACAAAAGCGAACGCTCGTTGAAAATGAACGCGCGTGAAGAGTTCACATAATTGTCATTCAAACCCTCACTCTGTACACACCCAACCGAAAAAATGTCTACATCTGCGAACCCCCCCGTCTTTCGCCTTTTCCCGTCGACTTTTGAGGCGCCTCAAAAGTCAACACTCCACCAAAAACGTGTCTACATCTGCGAGCCCCCCGTAACTGACTTGGCATTCCGCCTATTTCCGTCGAGCGCCCTCCTCGCGGCGAGTGATCATTTGAGGGAGCATCGCTGGGAGCACCTGCCGCCATCGGAATGCTGCTGGCGGCGGCAGCGACTCCGCTGGTATTATAGGTGGGACTGCGAGCCTCGCGGCTGGTAGGGTCGCCGTGGCGAGCGCGGCGCGCGAGAGACGGTGAAGGCGGTGCTCCGCGTGGGCTTTGTGATGCCCGCCGGCTCGCTCGTTCCGACCTTTCTGTCTTCGCCCTTCTCTGTCTTCGCCCTTCTCTGTCTTCGCCCTTCTCTATCTTCGCCCTTCTCTGTCTTCGCCCTTTCCCTTCCCATTTTGACTCCACCTTCCCACTTCTGGCATCCTCACAGCGATGGGAGCGGATCAAGCGGCTGCAAAAGAAGTGGTTCCCGCCAAGGTGCGAGTGGGCACGGTGGTGCTCGTCGGCTCGCTCGCGCAGCCAAACTACGTCGATTTCGACTGGGCGCGCTGCGTGTCCGTCCCCCAAGGCGCGTCCGCGGGCATCGACAGCGGCGCGAGCGGCGCCGGCGCGGGCGCGCGCCGCAGCGGCGCGGGCGGTGCGGGCGGCAGCAGCGGAGGGGGAGGAGGAGACGCGGTGGTGTGGTGGGACGTGTTTGGTGGGGGGGATCGCACAGTGTGCAACGCGGTGCAGCTGTTCGCGTCGCCCGACTGCTCGGGTGCTGCGGCGGCGAGTTTCAAATACACGGGAGAATACCTCTTCCGGTGCGCGGGGTATATGAGTTGACCTCTCAGAATTCACTTCACTCGTTTGTTACTGGCAGTGGTGCGCAGCAAAGCTCGCTCCCTTGCTTGCATGCCCCACTTTCCTACGGGTCCCCAAGCGCCCCTCCCCACACCCCGACGATCCTCCCATGTGCCCTCCTCACCCCCGTTCCCATGTGCCCCTCCCCCTGTGTGCGTGTGCGAGCAGTACCACCAAGATAAATCCATCAGTGAAGTCCATCCCTGCCGTGCATTGACTTTCAGAGGTTCACTCTAAAGTCCCTCCCATGCGCCCCTCCTCCCCCTCCCCCTGTGTGCGTGTGAGAGCAGTACCACCAAGATCAATCCGTCAGTGAAGTCTATCCGCTGCGTTCTCGGTGAGTGCCCTGCTGCTGCCATGCATTTGCTTTTCCTCTGCTATTTGTCATCTACTGCCATGCACACCCTGCTGCTGCCATGCTGTGTCACCAAGATAAGTCCATCAGTAAAATCCATCCGCTGCGTTCTCGGTGAGTGCCCTGCTGCTGCTGCCCTGCATTGGAATTTCTGCTGCTATGCCAACTGTCACCCTTTCTGCTGCTATGCCAACTGTCACCCTTTCTGCAGCTGCTATGCATGCTGCTGCCACCATGCATGCTGCTTGCCATGCATTCGCCTTGCTTCTGTTGCCATGCATGCTGCTGCAGTCAAAATGAACAAATAGCGGCAGCCACTGCTGCCATGCATCCGCTCTCTGCTCCCACCTGTACCCTTTTCCTGCCGTGAATGCGCTTCCTGCCGCAATTTATGCTGCTTTTCTCCATGCCTCTCACCCCATCCCTCTCACCCATCCCTCTCACCATCCCTCTCTCCCAATCCTCCCATGTGATTTTCCCATCCCACATTGTCATCCAGACAACATCTGCAGCCGTGTCGAGTGCCCAAAACACTCCACGTGCATCAAGACAAATGACGACCAGGAGGTGGGGTGCCAGTGCGCCAAGGGATACCAAAACGTCTATGGCCAATGCCAAACCCATTAGTCTCCTAAATAGCCCTCCCTTAGAGAGGTGGGGTGCCAGTGCGCAAAGGGATACCAAAACGTCTACGGTCAATGCCAAACCCATTAGGCTTCTTCCTCACTTGTAGCCACTGCTATGCTGAGAGCCACTGCTACGGTATGGTGATAGACACAGCACAACCCCTCAAGCATCCCCAGTTCTGTACCAGGCCCTAATAAGCAGAGCCCATGGATAGAAAAGTTTCTAATAAGTTTTGGAGTGGCAGTGCTGCTACGAATGTCTCGGGGTGCCACTTGGAGCAATGGGGGCCCATCAATATAGCTCTCTCTCACGGCTGCCTTCGATTTCTGATTGTTAAAACAGAAGTAGTTGTTTTCAGGGATGCTTCATGCTGCATTTTTTTTTATATATCTATATATATATTTTCTCTTCTATTCCTGAAGTCTCACGTGTATCCCATTATTCATGTCCAGACTGTGCCTTCAGCGAGATGTTGTTCGCTCGCACATCACCTCAAACCTATGCTTAGTTGCTCTGTGTAGTGCATACACACAATGCCCATTTCACTCACGCCATATTAAGCCTCGTGAGCCATATTTTGTCAATAAAATTATCCGTATTACGAATCTGCAAAATATACCATCAATTCAGTTCGTGTCATTCTTGTCTCGTTCGTGAGTTTCTCTACAAGTAGCTTCAGTTCGGCAAGGAAAGAAGCAGGCAGATGGGGGGAGTGTTTGGTCTCAGACGTAGCCACGTCAACCGCGCCCCACACGGCACGGCACAGCACGGTACGCACAAAGTCAGACCAACACAGCCGTTGTTGCCGGTCCACGGGTTTCCCGCAATGCAGGCAGCCATTTGCGTAGACGATTGTGGGAGTTGCGTTCGCAGCTTAGGTTTCGTTGCGTCGCAGAGATTATGGGCTCAGATTATGTAGTCTCGAGTCAATATGGGCGTGCGGATAGCCGGAAACAGTTCTTGCCGCGCCGTTGTCGGGCGGGATTTTAAGTCGCGAGCTCCACTGCCATCGCAACCACTAGTCAAAGGGAGTACCGTACAGAATACGCGCGCTCTAAGGCGCTTCCTCGCTGCTACAGCGCGCCTGAGTTCTGATAGTCGCTGCAGTATTGCTGTTTTAGCGCTCAAAACTCAAAATTTATATTGCTGCCAGTCCGTGTTTTGAGTCGAAACACGACGCGCACTAGCCACCCTTGCCTTGGTCGCTGCAGTATTGGTGATAGCACTGTTTAAGCTATCGCTCAAAGCTCAAAACTCACCGCCGTCGCTGCCTTAGGGTTCGCGTCAGTCCGTCGCTTCCGACTCGACGGATTCTCGTCCCACTCCAGTTCGCCCCAGACTACCACCAACCCTCGTTGCTACTTGTCGAGCCTCTCTCGTCACCACCCCTTGTCGCTACTTGCCGAGCCTCTACCGTCACCACCACGAGCACCACGCAACATCAGCATGGGAGATTCGAAGGCCGTTACCGCGCTGCTCGTTGTCGCCATCCTCATTGGTAGGCGTCCCTCCCTCCCTCCCTCCCTCCCTCCCTCCCTCCCTCCCTCCCTCCCTCCCTCCCTCCCTCCCTCCCTCCCTCCCTCCCTCCCTCCCTCCCTCCCTCCCTCCCTCCCTCCCTCCCTCCCTCGCTCCATGCTCCCTCCCTCCCTCCCTCCCTCCCTCCCTCCCTCCCTCCCTCCCTCCCTCCCTCGCTCCATGCTCCCTCCCTCCCTCCCTCCCTCCCTCCCTCCCTCCCTCCCTCCCTCCCTCCCTCCCTCCCTCCCTCCCTCCCTCCCTCCCTCCCTCTCTCGCGCCATGCTCCCTCATTGCCCCTCAAGGCCGCTGCCGCGCTTCTCATGGTCGCCATCCTCGTTGGTACGCCCCTCTTCTCTCCCTTCTATGCTCTGCTCGTGATGAGCGCACATAACGTTCCATCATAACGTTCCGTCATAGCGACAATGACGGGAGACAGTCGTTTCAAGGCCGCTGCCGCGCTGCTCGTCGTCGCCATCCTCATTGAAACGCGATTCCCCGCCCTCGTCGTCTCCCTCCCTCGCGATACCCGTAAAAAATGAATGCTCTTGAAAAGCTTAACAAATCGCTCCGTACACATTCGACTCTTTGGCCGACATTAAGAAACCTCCGGTTACTTACTCGGCGTTCCCCCTTCCCCGTGTAATGTCCCTCGCAGCGAGTGAGGTCGAAATGTTGTTGTCGCTGACTGTCGCCCTTCCCCATGTCACTTCCTGCTCTCCCTTCCCCTCCATGTAACATCCTCGCAGCGAGTGAGGTGGGTGTGTCGCTGACTCGGTGGCGCTGGGAGCACCAGCCGCCAAAGGCACGACTGCTGGTGACGGCCCGACTCCACTGGCGTGACTTGTGCCCTTCCCTGTGGGACGTGTCTTGCCATTCCCCCTTCCCCGTGTGACGTCTTCGCAGCGAGTGAGGTGGGAGTGCCATTGGCGCTGGGAGAATCTGCCATCAGAGGGACGACTGCTGGCGGCGGCGGCACCGACCCGACTGGTACTACGGGTGTGACTTGTGCCCTTCCCTGTGTGGCGTGTCTTGCCATTCTCCCTTTCCCTCTGTGTGAGCGAGTGAGGTGGGTGTGTCGTCACTGGGAGCACCAGCCGGCAAAGGCACGACTGCTGCCGGTTTTTGTGCGCGTGGGCTCTTTTTGAGACGTCTCAAAAACACCGTTTTTTCACGTCGGTGATGCGGGTTTATGTTCACCTGAGCTCGGTGATGCTCCTCAGCTCGCTTGTTCTGAACCCTTGTCGATGGCAGCAAATGCCGCTGCTGCCAGCGATGTGATGCGGGTTTATGTGCGCGCTGCCTCAGTGATGCTCCTCCTCGGCTCGCTCGTTCCGACCTTTTCGCTTAGCTTTCCGTCTTCGCCCTTCTCTGTTTGACATGCTCGCAGCGACGGCAGCAAATGTTGTGGCTGCCAGCGATGTGGTGCGGCTTATGTGCGCATGGGCACGGTGATGCTCCTCCTCGGCTCGCTCGTTTTCAACCCTTCCCTTCCCTTTTTGTCTTTGCCCTTCTCCCCGCAGCCATAGGAGCAAATGCTGCTGCAGCCACCGACCTGGTGCGGCGTTATGTGCGAATGGGGACCGTGATGCTCCTCGGCTCGCTTGCGCAGCCGCGCAAAGTCCGATTCGAATTTGAGCGCTGCGTATCCGTGGGGACGGTGATGCTCGAAGTCGCATCCGCGAGCGGCGGCGGAGGAGGTGCGGTGGACGCGCTGCTGTTGTGGGACGTGTTTTTGGGTGACGCGCTTTTCGAGCGCACGGTGTGCGACGCGGTGCAGCTGTTCGCGTCGCCCGACTGCTCGGGTGCTGCAGCGGCAGAGTACCAAAACACGGTTTACCACACAAGGGACATGAGGTGAGTGCTCACCCGCTTGTTACTGGCGGGGGGGGGGATGTGCTGGTGTGGTGTGGTGGGACGTGTTTTTGGATCGTACGGTGTGCAACGCGGTGCAGCTGTTCGCGTCGGCCGACTGCTCGGGTGCTGCAGCGGCAGAGTACCAAAACACGGTTTACCACACAAGGGACATGAGGTGAGTGCTCACCCGCTTGTTACTGGCGGGGGGGGGGGGGATGTGCTGGTGTGGTGTGGTGGGACGTGTTTTTGGATCGTACGGTGTGCAACGCGGTGCAGCTGTTCGCGTCGCCCGACTGCTCGGGTGCTGTTTGTTTACTGGCGCGCATGTGTCCCACCCTTTGGCGGCTGGTGCTCCCAGCGACACTCCCACCTTACTCGCTGCGCGACCCACCCAATGCGCCCCTCCCCATGTGCATGTCTGTGTGAGCAGTACGGTCAAGATGGGCGCATCAGTGAAGTCCATCCTACTGCTGCCATATGTGCCCTGCACCTGCTCCCATATGTCCCTCCCATTCTTTCCCCCATGCCTCTCCCCCCATTCTTTCCCCCATGCCTCTCCCCCCATTCTTTCCCCCATGCCTCTCCCCCCATTCTTTCCCCCATGCCTCTCCCCCCATTCTTTCCCCCATGCCTCTCCCCCCATTCTTTCCCCCATGCCTCTCCCCCCATTCTTTCCCCCATGCCTCTCCCCCCATTCTTTCCCCCATGCCTCTCCCCCCATTCTTTCCCCCATGCCTCTCCCCCCATTCTTTCCCCCATGCCTCTCCCCCCATTCTTTCCCCCATGCCTCTCCCCCCATTCTTTCCCCCATGCCTCTCCCCCCATTCTTTCCCCCATGCCTCTCCCCCCATTCTTTCCCCCATGCCTCTCCCCCCATTCTTTCCCCCATGCCTCTCCCCCCATTCTTTCCCCCATGCCTCTCCCCCCATTCTTTCCCCCATGCCTCTCCCCCCATTCTTTCCCCCATGCCTCTCCCCCCATTCTTTCCCCCATGCCTCTCCCCCCATTCTTTCCCCCATGCCTCTCCCCCCATTCTTTCCCCCATGCCTCTCCCCCCATTCTTTCCCCCATGCCTCTCCCCCCATTCTTTCCCCCATGCCTCTCCCCCCATTCTTTCCCCATGCCTCTCCCCCCATTCTTTCCCCCATGCCTCTCCCCCCATTCTTTCCCCCATGCCTCTCCCCCATTCTTTCCCCCATGCCTCTCCCCCCATTCTTTCCCCCATGCCTCTCCCCCCATTCTTTCCCCCATGCCTCTCCCCCCATTCTTTCCCCCATGCCTCTCCCCCCATTCTTTCCCCCATGCCTCTCCCCCCATTCTTTCCCCCATGCCTCTCCCCCCATTCTATTCTTTCCCCCATGCCTCTCCCCCCATTCTTTCCCCCATGCCTCTCCCCCCATTCTTTCCCCCATGCCTCTCCCCCCATTCTTTCCCCCATGCCTCTCCCCCCATTCTTTCCCCCATGCCTCTCCCCCCATTCTTTCCCCCATGCCTCTCCCCCCATTCTTTCCCCCATGCCTCTCCCCCCATTCTTTCCCCCATGCCTCTCCCCCCATTCTTTCCCCCATGCCTCTCCCCCCATTCTTTCCCCCATGCCTCTCCCCCCATTCTTTCCCCCATGCCTCTCCCCCCATTCTTTCCCCCATGCCTCTCCCCCCATTCTTTCCCCCATGCCTCTCCCCCCATTCTTTCCCCCATGCCTCTCCCCCCATTCTTTCCCCCATGCCTCTCCCCCCATTCTTTCCCCCATGCCTCTCCCCCCATTCTTTCCCCCATGCCTCTCCCCCCATTCTTTCCCCCATGCCTCTCCCCCCATTCTTTCCCCCATGCCTCTCCCCCCATTCTTTCCCCCATGCCTCTCCCCCCATTCTTTCCCCCATGCCTCTCCCCCCATTCTTTCCCCATGCCTCTCCCCCCATTCTTTCCCCCATGCCTCTCCCCCCATTCTTTCCCCCATGCCTCTCCCCCCATTCTTTCCCCCATGCCTCTCCCCCCATTCTTTCCCCCATGCCTCTCCCCCCATTCTTTCCCCCATGCCTCTCCCCCCATTCTTTCCCCCATGCCTCTCCCCCCATTCTTTCCCCCATGCCTCTCCCCCCATTCTTTCCCCCATGCCTCTCCCCCCATTCTTTCCCCCATGCCTCTCCCCCCATTCTTTCCCCCATGCCTCTCCCCCCATTCTTTCCCCCATGCCTCTCCCCCCATTCTTTCCCCCATGCCTCTCCCCCCATTCTTTCCCCCATGCCTCTCCCCCCATTCTTTCCCCCATGCCTCTCCCCCCATTCTTTCCCCCATGCCTCTCCCCCCATTCTTTCCCCCATGCCTCTCCCCCCATTCTTTCCCCCATGCCTCTCCCCCCATTCTTTCCCCCATGCCTCTCCCCCCATTCTTTCCCCCATGCCTCTCCCCCCATTCTTTCCCCCATGCCTCTCCCCCCATTCTTTCCCCCATGCCTCTCCCCCCATTCTTTCCCCCATGCCTCTCCCCCCATTCTTTCCCCCATGCCTCTCCCCCCATTCTTTCCCCCATGCCTCTCCCCCCATTCTTTCCCCCATGCCTCTCCCCCCATTCTTTCCCCCATGCCTCTCCCCCCATTCTTTCCCCCATGCCTCTCCCCCCATTCTTTCCCCATGCCTCTCCCCCCATTCTTTCCCCCATGCCTCTCCCCCCATTCTTTCCCCATGCCTCTCCCCCCATTCTTTCCCCCATGCCTCTCCCCCCATTCTTTCCCCCATGCCTCTCCCCCCATTCTTTCCCCCATGCCTCTCCCCCCATTCTTTCCCCCATGCCTCTCCCCCCATTCTTCCCCCATGCCTCTCCCCTCCCCCCATTCTTTCCCCCATGCCTCTCCCCCCATTCTTTCCCCCATGCCTCTCCCCCCATTCTTTCCCCCATGCCTCTCCCCCCATTCTTTCCCCCATGCCTCTCCCCCCATTCTTTCCCCCATGCCTCTCCCCCCATTCTTTCCCCCATGCCTCTCCCCCCATTCTTTCCCCCATGCCTCTCCCCCCATTCTTTCCCCCATGCCTCTCCCCCCATTCTTTCCCCCATGCCTCTCCCCCCATTCTTTCCCCCATGCCTCTCCCCCCATTCTTTCCCCCATGCCTCTCCCCCCATTCTTTCCCCCATGCCTCTCCCCCCATTCTTTCCCCCATGCCTCTCCCCCCATTCTTTCCCCCATGCCTCTCCCCCCATTCTTTCCCCCATGCCTCTCCCCCCATTCTTTCCCCCATGCCTCTCCCCCCATTCTTTCCCCCATGCCTCTCCCCCCATTCTTTCCCCCATGCCTCTCCCCCCATTCTTTCCCCCATGCCTCTCCCCCCATTCTTTCCCCCATGCCTCTCCCCCCATTCTTTCCCCCATGCCTCTCCCCCCATTCTTTCCCCATGCCTCTCCCCCCATTCTTTCCCCCATGCCTCTCCCCCCATTCTTTCCCCCATGCCTCTCCCCCCATTCTTTCCCCCATGCCTCTCCCCCCATTCTTTCCCCCATGCCTCTCCCCCCATTCTTTCCCCCATGCCTCTCCCCCCATTCTTTCCCCCATGCCTCTCCCCCCATTCTTTCCCCCATGCCTCTCCCCCCATTCTTTCCCCCATGCCTCTCCCCCCATTCTTTCCCCCATGCCTCTCCCCCCATTCTTTCCCCCATGCCTCTCCCCCCATTCTTTCCCCCATGCCTCTCCCCCCATTCTTTCCCCCATCCTTCTCCCCCCATGCCATTTCCTCCCATCCCATCCGTCTCACCCCTTCCTCCCATGTGATCCAGACGACATCTGCAGCCGTGCCAAGTGCCCGGCACACTCCGCGTGCATCAAGACAAACGACAGCATGGAGGTGGCATGCCAGTGCGCCCAGGGCTACCGGGAAGTCTACGGCAAATGCAAGCCCCAAGAACCTTCAACCGAATGTAAGTCTCTCCGTTGAATGTGCATTAAGACAAACGACAGCCTGGAGGTGGGGTGCCAGTGCGCTCAGGGCTACCGTAACGTCTATGGTCAATGCAAGCCCCAATTGCCTTCCCTCTCGCCTTTAGTGGGGTGGCATGCCAGTGCGCCCAGGGCAACCCAAGTCTACGGTCAATGCCAACCTCAGTAGCTTCCCCTCCCCTTTGTAAGCCCTCGCTTTCACTATGTATTTCCCTCACGCTCTATCTTCCTTCCCTCTCACATCCTGTCGCATCCTACATACCCGTCCTCCTCTACCTGCCTCTCCGCCTCCTTTTTGCACCCTGTCCATTGTCCCAATCTCCCTTCTCTCATCCTGTCCCATCCTACATACCCCTCCTCCTCTACCTGCCTCTCCGCCTCCCTTTTGCACCCTGTCCATTGTCCCAATCTCCCTTCTCTCATCCTGTCCCGTCCTACATCCCCCTCCTCTATCTGCCTCTCCGCCTCTCCCTCCCACCCTCTCCTCCCTCCCTCCCTCCCACTCTGTTCTGCTTTCTCCTTCTCTATTCCTCCTCCTCCTCCTCCTCCTCCTCCTCCTCCTCCTCCTCCTCCTCCTCCTCCTCCTCCTCCTCCTCCTCCTCCTCCTCTCTCATCCTGTCCCGTCCTACATACCCCTCCTCCTCTACCTGCCTCTCGACATCTCTCTCGCACCCTGTCCCCATTCTGCCTTCTCTCTCTCTCTCTCTCTCTCTCTCTCTCTCTCTCTCTCTCTCTCTCTCTCTCACTCTCACTCTCTCTCTCTCTCTCCCTCTCCCCTCTTCCCCTCTTCCGTCTCTCCCTCTCCCCCCTCTCAATCATCTTCCAAGTGTGTGCTAATCGTCCATTCTCATCTGTTGCACAACTCTTCCTCCTTCTCTCCCCTTCCCCGTCCCTCTGTCCTCTCTTTCCTTCCCTCTTACCATCTTCTCCCACCATACATCTCTGTGCTAATTATGCATTCTCGCCTTGTCTGTTGCATGCAGAGCTCTCTGTCAAACATATATATATATATATATGTTAGTGTTATTGCTAGGCTGTAGTGGGGTAGATAGTGTGGGGTATAACCCCTTAGGATTTTCCTCTTGTACCAACTCTCTCGATACTCGAATTCACCCTTGCCTAAGTCTCGACATGGTATCTAGAGCACTAAGGTCTCTAGGACCTAAGAATAGGGCCCACCTTTAACTAAGTTACCTCACCTACGGCCTCACTGCCTGCCTGCCTGCCCTGCCTGCTGCCCGCGCGCGCCTCGGCTGCTTGCGCGCGTCACTTTTTTTTTTTCGCGCGCGTCACTACTGCAGCCGCCTTAGGAGCTCGTGCGCGCCTCGGCCACTCCGTAGCCCGCTGTAGCGCCGCGCGCCGGCCCGCTCGCGCAGTCCGCGTCGAGCCCGAGTAGCCCGCCGCCGTGTGCGGCCCGCTTAGGCCCCGCACGCCGCGTCTGTCGCCAGCGCGGCCCGCTACTGAGCCGCGCGCCGAGTCCGCCGCCCACGCAGCTCGCTGCTGTCCTGCGAGTCGCGTCGGCCGCCTGCGCGGCCCGCTGCTGCTGAGCCCGCTGCCTTAGGAGTGCGCGCGGCCTGCAGCTGCCTAGCGTGCCGCCTCAGGAGCTCGCGTGCGGCCAGCTGCCCCTGGTGCAGCCGCCCCTGGACCCAGAGCAGCCGCCCCTGGCCCCTGAAGCAGCCGCCCCTGGAGCAGCCGCCCCTGGACCTAGAGCAGCCGCCCCTGGCCCCTGAAGCAGCCGCCCCTGGTGCAGCCGCCCCTGGACTCAGTGCAGCCGCCCCTGGACCCAGAGCAGCCGCCCCTGAACCCAGAGCAGCCGCCCCTGGCCCCTGCAGCAGCCGCCCCTGGAGCAGCCGCACCTGGACCCCGAGCAGCCGCCCCTGGCCCCTGAAGCAGCCGCCCCTGGAGCAGCCGCCCCTGGATCCAGAGCAGCCGCCCCTGGCCCCTGAAGCAGCCGCCCCTGGTGCAGCCGCCCCTGGACTCCGTGCAGCCGCCCCTGGACCCAGAGCAGCCGCCCCTGGCCCCTGCAGCAGCCGCCCCTGGAGCAGCCGCCCCTGGACCCGGAGCAGCCGCCCCTGGCCCCTGCAGCAGCCGCCCCTGGAGCAGCCGCACCTGGACCCCGAGCAGCTGCCCCTGGCCCCTAAAGCAGCCGCCCCTGGTGCAGCCGCCCCTGGACCCTCGAGCGGCCGCCCCTGGACCCAGAGCAGCCGCCCCTGGCCCCTGCAGCAGCCGCCCTTGAGCAGCCGCCCCTGGACCCCGTGCAACCGCCCCTGGACCCGCGACGCCGCCCCTGGACCCCGTGCAGCCGCCCGCCGAGCGCCGGCCCTACTCGCCCGGCGAGCGCCTGCTCTTCCCGCCACTGGTGAGCACCTGCCTTGTTTGCTCGCTGCCGCGCCATCTGCCTGCCTGCCTGCCTGCCTGCCTGCCGCGCCTGCCTTTACTGCTGCTACTGCTGCTACTACTGCTACTGCTGCTGCTGGCGGTGGCCAGATGGAGCTCCAGCGACGTCCGCGTGAGTCCCTCACGCCCCAGCAACTTAGTGAGTGGTACGCTAGTTGGGGCTGTAGGGGTGGCCGCGCTGCTACTGCTGCTACTGCTGCTACTGCTGTTACTGCTGCTACTGTTGCTACTACTGCTACTCCTGCTACTGGCGGTGGCCAGATGCAGCTCCAGGGACGTCCGCGCGAGTCTCTCACGCCCCAGCAGCTTAGTGAGTGGTACGCTAGTTGGGGTTGTCGCGGTAGCCGTCGTAGCTGTCGCCCTGGAGCTGGTCAGTTGGGAGCGTCTGGCAGTGGCCAGCTGCAGCTGCAGCGGCGTCCACGCGAGACACTTACGCCCCAGCAGCTTCACGAGTGGTACGCTCAGAGTAGAGGGTCATTCGCACAGGTGATCGGACTGGTCACGCTTGCGGGACACTTGGTCACACACAGTCCCGCTGCTTCGCCCGTCTGAGTGACGCCTGGCGTACCGAGTTTGGCGACGAGGCTGAGCTCCCCGACTGGGTGGAGCTGCTTGGGCAGAGGGTAGATATATTTGCTCTTGACTATGATGCTATTCTCACTTCCATGTATGCATTGCCTACTAGTGCTGACCGTGCCTGTTACCTGTGCGTACCACCCGACCCAGGTATAGAGCCTGCCGCTCCAGGTGCTGGTGAGTCTGCTCTCTCTGGTACTGCGCCTGCTGAGGCCTTGTACACCTTCACACTTGACTCTGGTGCTTCTCGCTCCTTCTTTCGCGACAGCACCACCCTCACGCCGCTCAGTCGGCCGGTTCCAGTCTCCCTGGCAGACCCCTCTGGGGGTCCAGTCCGTGCTACCTCCTCCACTGTCCTCCCTTGTCCTGCTGTCCCGTCCGGCACACTGTCGGGTCTTTACCTCCCCTCGTTCTCTACGAACTTGGTGGCGGGTTCTGCGCTTCAGGACGCGGGTGTTCACCAGTTCACCCCAGCCTACGAGCGTGTGACACACTGCACGTGTGCTCAGACGGGTCGTCACCTGGCTACTTTCACTCGGCAGCCTGGGTCGGGCCTGTACACACTGACCACTGAGTTCCCTCAAGTAGCTGCATCTGCGTCTGCGTCTGCGTCAGGTCAGTTGTCGGCCCCCTGCTCGTGTCGCGCCTTGTCGCACCAGACGGTCCTTTAGCACCACCGTCTTGGTCACCCCTCGGTGCAGCGCCTTCGTAGCATGCACCGCCGTGTCCTTGTCTCTGGTCTTCCCAGGGTTCTCCCTCCCCTCCCACCCTCGCCTGCTCCTCCCTGTCTTCCCTGTGTCGAGGGGCGGCAGCGCGCCGCTCCTCACTCCTCCTCGTTCCCTCCCACAGAGGCTCCCCTGCAGACTCTCCACCTGGATGTGTGGGGCCCAGCCCGCGTCCGTGGACAGGGCCACGAGCGGTACTTCCTGCTGGTCGTCGACGACTACACGCGTTACACCACGGTCTTCCCCTTGCGCACCAAGGGTGAGGTCCCTGGTGTTTTGATCCCTTGGATCCGCGCTGCTCGTCTCCAGCTCCGCGAGCGGTTCGGGACGGAGTTTCCCGTCCTGCGTCTGCACTCTGACAGAGGTGGTGAGTTTTCCTCCGACCTCTTGGCAGCCTTCTGTGAGGAGCACGGCATCACCCAGTCGTTCACGCTTTTGGCCTCTCCGCAGCAGAATGGGGTTGCTGAGCGCCGCATTGGCTTAGTCATGGAGGTCGCTCGTACCTCCATGATCCATGCGGCTGCCCCCCATTTTCTGTGGCCGTTTGCGGTCCGGTACGCCGCGCATCAGCTCAACCTCTGGCCCCGTGTCTCCTTGCCGGAGACTTCGCCCACACTGCTGTGGACGGGGAAGGTTGGCGATGCGTCGCGTTTCCGGGTCTGGGGTGCTCGTGCCTTTGTCCGCGATACCATCGCGGACAAGCTCTCCGCCCGCGCTGTTCCCTGTGTCTTCCTTGGTTTTGTCCCTGACGCGCCTGGTTGGCAGTTTTACCACCCCACCTCGCGCCGTGTCTTCCCCTCTTAGGACGTCACGTTCGACGAGTCGGTTCCCTTTTACCGTCTCTTCCCCTACCGCACTGCCCCTCTCCCCCCCCCCGCCGCTCTTCCTCGCTCCAAGTGCTCCCCAGGTAGACCCCCTCCCCACTCCCGGTCCTGCTCCTGCAGGTGTGTCTCAGGTAGACCCTCCTCCCTTGACTGCGCCGGTTGAGGTCACTGGTGACTCCGGTTCTGCTGAGGGTGGTCCTGCTCGGGGTGCTACTTCTGGGGGTGCTGAGCCTGGGGGTGCGGAGCCTGGGGGTGCTGAGCCTGGAGGTGCGGAGCCTGGGGGTGCGGAGTCTGGTGCTGCTGAGGGTACTGGCGCTGGAGGTTCTGGAGCTGCTGAGGGTGCTGGAGCTGGAGGTTCTGGAGCTGCTGCGGGTGCTGGCGCTGGAGGTTCCGGAGATGCTGAGGGTGCTGGCGCTGGAGGTTCTGGAGCTGCTGCGGGTGCTGGCGCTGAGGGTTCTGAGTCTGCTGTTGCGCGGTCTCCCTGGAGTAGCCGCCTTCGTCCGCGTGTGCCTCTCACCTCACAGCAGCTGCACGACTGGTACGGTCGCCGTCAGGGTCGCGCTTCTGGAGCTCGAGGCTCCGCCGCTGGAGGTATTTCTGCTGTCGTCACTGGAGCTGGGAGTGGTGCTGGTCCCGGAGGTGCTCGTACTGGAGGTACTGGAGCTGCTGGGGCTGGAGGTGCTGCTGAGTCTGAGGGTGCTGCTGCTGGAGACCCTGGGTCTGGGGGTGCTGCTGCTGGAGACACTGAGGCTGGAGACCCTGGGACTGGAGGTACTGGTTCTGGGGGTGCTGCTGCTGGTGGAGCTGGTCCTGGAGGAGCTGGCGCTGAGGGTTCTGGAGTTGCTGGAGGTGCTGGAGCTGCTGGGGGTGCTGGAGCTGCTGGACACTCTCGACACTCTCCAGCGCCACAGCTCTGCTAAGAGCCATGGCACAACCCCTCAAGCCTCTCCAGTGCTGTACTGGGCCCTAAAAAGCACAGCCCATGAATAGCAAAGTTTTTAAAGAGCGCCTGGAGTGGCAGTGCTGCCACGAATGCCAGTTCGGCAAACCAGAGTGGCGGACAGGAGTGCCTTATTACATAGACTGCCCTTGTTTTGTGACTGTTGAAGTGATCAGAACAAGACGTTTTAACAGAGACCTTATGTTGCGTTTCTTACGTTTTCCAGACACATCCTGAAATCTCATGTGACTAAATGCTTGTACTAATTTGGAACAACTTGTTAAAGTCTTAGGCAATGGATGATTCAACTATTGAGGAGTTTGGTACAAAAGTGAAAACTAAGGAGTTGTACCACACAGTGAGTACCCCACTAAAGCCTACCCAAACTATAACATATAAATATATGTTTGACTCACCCCCATAGGCAAAGTGGGGGAGAACAGAGGGTCACAAGGCCAGTCGGGAAGTGCAAAGCAAGGTCAGGGTGGATCACAACGTCACCACGCAGTCAGAGCACAAGCAAATGGCCACAAGGTCAGTTCACATGCAGAGATATATATGTAAGAACAACAACACAGTGATCTCTACCTACAAGAGCAAGCATGCAGGTATACATATAGATCACAGTACAAACAGAGTCAAGAGGTAAGCAAGTGAGGCCAAGTAGGCACAAGGCCTAACAAAGTACAGAAACGCTGATGATCACCAGGCAGAAGCGCCTTGGTGAATATATCAGCAGTGTTGGCCCGAGTGGCCACGTAAGCAAGACGAAGCTGGCCACGCTGCTGCAACTCTCGAGCAAGGAAGTAACGCAGAGCGATGTGCTTCGTTCTGTGCTCCAGTCTGTGCTCCTCACACAAGGCAATGGCGGCCTTGTTATCGACGTACAGCACTGGAGGAGAACGAGGCCGCTCTCCCAAGTCGGTCAGCAGGTAGGTGAGCCAGCGTAACTCCTGTGCAGCCATGGCTGTGGCGTAGATCTCGGCCTCACAACTGGAGCCGAGAACTGAAGACGAACGTGTAGAACGCCAGGAAACTGAACCAGAACCAAGGCTGAAGGTGTAACCCTGTGACGACCGCTGCGTAGTCTGGTCGTCAACCCAAGAGGCGTCCGAGTGACCAGTGAGGACAACGTCACCCCGTCCTCCAAGCACGAGCCCCATGCCCGATGTACTGCACAAGTAGCGCAGTACCCTCTTAGAAGCATCCATGTGCACCTTTCGGTGCCGACCAGGAGCCATGTAGCGAGCCAGAAGGCCAAGAGGGTACGCAAGGTCAGGACGAGTGCAGGTCATCAGGTACATGAGGCAGCCAACTAGCTCTGGGTAAGGACCACTCGGCTCTACGGACTCGTCCGAAGGTGGAGCTGAGAGCGAGTGGCCTGTAGCCAGAGGAGTGGCCTGAGCCGAGGACCAGGTAAAGCCGAAGCACTGAAGGACCTGCTGCACCATGTGTGACTGAGTCAGGGTGATGGTGCGGCGTGCTCTGTCCCGGGTGATCTGCAAGCCAAGATAGCTGCGCAGTTCACCCAGGTCTGTGCACGTGTGTCTCTTCTGCAGCTCCGACTTCACCAGGGCGAGAGCCTCAGTGTCAGCAGTGGCAAAGACCAAGTCGTTGACGTACACGAGGATGTAGAACGGCGGCAGCGAAGTGTCGGTGCGCAGAAACAGCGACGGGTCAGCAGTCGACGGAGCAAACCCAAGAGCCGCAAGTGTCGTCCTCAGTGTGTCGTGCCACTCACGTGGCGCCTGGCCGAGACCGTAGACCGGCCGCCGGAGGCTCCACTGGGTACCAAGAGGGAACGACCCAGTGAAACCAGGAGGGCGGCGCAGCCAGATCTCCTCGTGCAGGCTGCCGTGTAAGAACGCTGTGCTGAAGTCAAAAGAGTGAAGCTCGTAGTTATGTTGAGCGGCAACGTGCAGCAGCACCCGAAGAGTGGTCATCTTCAGGGTGGGGAGAAGGTCTGGAAGAAGTCAACTCCCTCTCGCTGACTGAAGCCTCGAGCCACGTAACGAGCCTTGAAGACAGGCGGAGAACCTGGCGGTCGCTTCACCCTGAAAATCCACATGCCACTGACAATGTTCGCCCCAGTAGGGGGAACCTCGTCGACGTAGGTGCATGTGGACTTCCAGGATGCCATCTCTGCGTCCATGGCTGTCTGCCACTGAGAGGAGTACTCACCCGCGATCGCCTCAGCGTAAGAGCGCGGTG
The DNA here is from genome assembly GCA_947471745.1 of Closterium sp. Naga37s-1. Lineage (NCBI taxonomy): Eukaryota > Viridiplantae > Streptophyta > Zygnematophyceae > Desmidiales > Closteriaceae > Closterium > Closterium sp. Naga37s-1. Next base: position 197,961 of record CANJKZ010000314.1, on the reverse strand, counting down.
TATGGATGTCTGGTGCATCCGGGTCTCCCTCAGGGGCAAGCAGCATGGCCACGAGATGAGGCGCAGCGGCTGCAAGACACTCAAGGTCCTCCTGCCTGTCCTCAAGGACGTCCGTGCCAAGAGCACACTCACCCCCGACGGACGGAGGACAGACGGACTCAGACTCAGCAACAAGACTAGCGGCGTAGTCGAGACGACATGCAGCAGCAAAGTCAACAAGCTCAGCGACTAAGGCAGACGCAGCAGCAGACTCAAACGACGGGTCAGCGACAACAGTGGCAAGCAGACGCGTGACAGTAGGGTGCTCAGCACGAAACTGGTCAGACGCAGGGTCAGCAACGACAGGCAGAGAGGACGCAGGGGGAGACGGCAGAGGAACACGCGGCGGAGGAGAGGAAGGACGACGAACTACAAGGTGAGGGCCGGGGACAGCCGGCTGACGCTGACGAGGAGCACGACGACCGGAACGACCAGAACGGACAGGTGAGACAGGACGCGACGCAGGCTCACCACGCTCAGCAAGGCCCCCAGTTTGCTCTGTGTACGGAGAAGGAGCAGGCAGCGGTGAGCCAGGCTGTAACGGAAGGCCAGTAGACGAGGTAAGACTGAGAACCTAGCGAAGTGCAGAGTCAGGTGGTGGCTGAGACGACGGAGACGGCGGAGCAAAGAATAGGCGCGGCTGAGCAGTGACACCAGCACCAGCAGCTCCAGCACCTCCAGCAGCTCCAGTACCTTCAGTAGCTCCAGCACCTCCAGCAGCTCCAGCACCTCCAGCAGCTCCAGTACCCTCAGCAGCTCCAGCACCTCCAGCAGCTCCAGTACCCTCAGCAGCTCCAGCACCTCCAGCAGCTCCAGCACCCTCAGCAGCTCCAGTACCCTCAGCCACAACACCGCCAGCCCCAGCAACTCCAATACCCCCAGTATGAGCACCTTCGGGACCAGCGACACTAGCACCTCCAGCAGGTAAAGGACCAGCACCACTCCCTGCTCCAGTGACGCCAGCAGAAGAACCCCCTGCAGTAGAGCCCTGAGGTGCAGAAGTGCGACGCTGACGGCGGCCGTACCAGTCGTGCAGCTGCTGGGAGGTGAGGGGCACACGCGGACGAAGATGGCTACTCCAAGGAGACCGCGTAACAACAGTCTCAGAACCCTCAGGCGACTCACCCCCAGACTCAGCACCCCCAAGCTCCGCACACGCAGGCTCAGCACCCCCAGACGCAGCACCTCCAGACGCAGCACCCCCAGACGCAGCACCTCCAGGCTCCTCACGCGCAGGCTCAGCACCTCCAGGCTCTGCACCCTCAGGCTCCTCACGCTCAGCGCCCCCAGACTCAGCACCCCCAAGCTCCGCACCCCCAGGGACAGCACCACTCCCTGCAAGACCGGAGTCACCAGTGACCTGAACAGGAGCAGGCGCAGGGCGGTCTACCTGAGAGACACCTGAAGGAGCAGGACCTGGCGCGGAGAGGGGGTCTACCTGGGGAGGACCTGGGGCGAGAAAGAGCGGCGGGGGGGGGCGAGGCGCAGTGCGGTAGGGGAAGAGGCGGTAAAAAGGGACCGACTCGTCAAAGGTGACGTCCTGAGACGCAAAGACACGGCGCGAGGCGGGGTCGTAAAACTGCCAGCCAGGCGCGTCAGGGACAAAGCCAAGGAAGACGCAAGGAATGGCGCGAGGGGAGAGCTTGTCCGCGGTGGTATCGCGGTCAAAGGCACGAGCACCCCAGACCCGGAAACGTGACGCGTCGCCAACCTTCCCCGTCCAACGCAGTGTGGGCGAGGTCTCCGGCAAGGAGACACGGGGCCAAAGGTTGAGCTGATGCGCGGCGTACCAGACTGCAAACGGCCACAGAAAATGGGGGGCAGCCGCATGGATCATGGAGGTACGAGCGACCTCCATGACTAAGCCAATGCGGCGCTCAGCAACCCCATTCTGCTGCGGAGAGGCCGGAAGCGTGAACGTCTGGCGGATGCCGTGCTCCGCACAGAAGGCTGCCAAGAGGTCTGAGGAGAACTCACCACCTCTGTCAGAGTGCAGACGCAGGACAGGAAAGTCCGACTGGAACCGCTCGTGGAGTTGGAGACGAGCAGCACGGATCCAGGGGATCAGAACAGCAGGGACATCCCCCTTGCGCTGCAAGGGGAAGACCGTGGTGTAACGCGTGTAGTCGTCGACAACCAGCAGGAAGTACCGCTCGTGGCCCTGTCCACGGACGCGGGCTGGGCCCCACACGTCCAGGTGGAGAGTCTGCAGTGGAGCCTCTGTGGGAGGGAACGAGGAGGAGTGAGGAGCGGCGTGCTGCCGCCCCTCGACGCAAGGAATGCAGGGCGGCGCAGGCGAGGGAGGGAGGGCAGGCAGAGACCTGGGAAGACCAGAGACCAGGAGGCGAGGCAGGGAAGGGTGACCAAGGCGGTGATGCCACAGGAGAGTGTCGTGCGACAGCCGGCGACACTCACACTGTGTAACTACCTGAGTAGACGCGTGTAACTGGGGAGACAAAGGGGCGGAGCGCGACGCAGTGGTGAGGGTGTACAGACTGGACCCTGGCGCACGAGTGAACGTGGCCAGGTGGCAGCCGGTCTGGGAGCACGTGCAAATCGCCACACGCTGCCGGCCAGGGGTGAAGGTGTCAACCCCCGCATCCTGGAGGACAGCGTTACTCACCAAGTTCGTAGAGAACGAGGGGAGGTGGAGACCAGACAGCTCACCAGACGGGACCGCCGGACACGGAAGCACAGTAGAAGACCGTGCAAGCACTGGGCCCCCAGAGGGGTCAGCCAGTGAGACAGGAACAGGTGCAGGGAGGGGAGTGACTGTGGTACTGTCGCGAAAGAAACAGCGGGAAGCACCAGAGTCAAGTGTAAAGGTGTGCAAGGCCTGTGTAGGCGCAGTACCAAGGGGAGCAGACTCACAAGCACCTAGTGCTGCAGGGGTTATACCAGGGACTATACCAGGATCCGGCGGCACACACAAGTAGCAGTCACCCTCAGCACTAACAGTCAATGCATACATAGCAGCAAGAATTGCCTCATAGTCAAGATCAAAGATAGGTACATCACGCCTAAGTAGGTCTGCCCAGTTGGGGAACTCAGTAGCATCAGGAAACTTGGCGCGCCAGGCGTCGCTTAGCCGAGCGAAGCAGCGCTGCTCAGTGTGAAACCATGTGCACTGGCGACCAGTGCGGGGACCTGTGCGAATGATATAGGGGCAGCGACCAGGACCCCCAGAAGCCCCACGCCCGGCATACCGGTCAAGAAGCTGCTGGGAAGTGGGGATCTGGCGCTGCTGCTGCTGCTGCTGCTGCTGCTGCTGCTGCTGCTGCTGCTGCAGCAGCTGCTGCTAGCCCTGACCACAACTGCCACCACCGCTCCCTCCTCCCCCACCACCGCTGCTGCCCCCTCCACCGCTCCCAGTGCCTCCGCCGCCCCCATCACCACCTCCACCGCCTCCACCCCCACGACCACCCCCACCACCTCCACCTCCCCCGCCGCCTGCACCACAGCCACCTCCACCGCCACCCCCACCGCCCCTGCCACCCTTGCCGCCCCTGCCGCTGCGACGCTTCCCACTAGGAGCGGAAGCAGCCCCGACCTCCTCAGCACCAAGGTAATCGTGAGCAGCAGCTGCGGAGGCGTAGGAGGGGGTGAGCGGGGAGGGGGAGCACCCCTCAAAGAGGGGAGAGCGAGGAGTGCCACGAGCAGCACCTACAGCGAGGATGTTCTTCTCTGCTGCGAGGAGGTGCTTCTCGAAGTCGTCGACAGTGAGAGCGGTGGGGTCTAGCGCTAGGAAGTGGTCCCTGACAGAGCTAAGAGTGTCAGGGAGGCGGGTGACGAGGAAATAGAGAGTGAAGTACATCGGGGGGGGGGTTTGCGGCGCAGAACTCGGCTGAAAGGGCGGCACGAAAGCGAGTGTCAGTAGCGCGCAGGTGGGAAATGAGATCCTCAGCAGTGGTGAACGAGGAAAGGTCGGGGAACAGGTAGAGTAGCATGAGCCGACCTATGGCTGCAGTGGCCGGGGAGGAGTAGCGCGCAACTACAGCGTCGTACAGTGTCTTAGCAGTTTTGTGCTGGCTGAAATGCGCGCGCTCAGTAATTGGCAGATGGTTCCTAATAGATAGGCGTGCAGCAGCATCGCGAGTCTACCACTGTGAGCGTTCGAGAGCAGGAGCATCGGCAGCAGGAGCAACGGCAGTGCCAGACACGTAATCGAACAGTGAAACACCCTCTTTGGCATCAGTCAGAAGGAACAGTTGCAGGTCGTCGAGCCACACAGCGAACTCTATGGGGCGACCGTTAGGCTCGAACGCGAGAACATTAGGCGTCGTCTTAACGGCAGCAGGCAAAGGCAGCAGGCAGTAGGCAGCAGACAAAGACAGAGACAGCAGGCTGCGCGTGGCGACGGGCTGCGCGCGCGGCTGCGGGCTGTGTGCGGCGGCGGGCTGCACGGGCGTGGCCTAAGCATGCTGCGCGCGGGCGGCGTAAGTGGCGCGCGGGCGGGGCCTAAACGGGCTGCGCGGGCGGGGCCTAAACGGGCCGCGCGGGCTGCTTAGAGGCGCACGCGGGAAAAAAAAAAAAGGGCCTCGCGCGTGCAGCCGAGACGCGCGCGGGCAGTAGGCAAGTCAGGTAGGCAGGTGAGGTAATATAATAACCGGTGGGCCCTAATCCTACGTCCTAAGGACCTATGCTCTAGATGCCATGTTAAAGTCTTAGGCAAGGGATGATTCAACTATCGAGGAGGTTGGTACAAAAGTGAAAACTAAGGGGTTGTACCCCACATTGAGTACCCCACTAAAGCCTTCCCAAACTATAACATATAAATATATGTTTGACACAACTTTCCAAAAATAGTCGCATGTAGTGTATAAATATTTACTGTACCTCACGTCATGTTCAGTACGCGCCAACAATGTTCAACAACAATCTCTCAAGCTCTACCCCAGTGAGTTGTCACCCGCACGTCACCCCGAACTCAAACCATCAGAAAGCTTCCAGTACTAGCGCTGTAGCACACAACAGTCTTTCCGATAAAAGGGCAGGTGCGCATCCAATCTGTCCGACTATAATCCATGATGCATGGATCACTCTAAAAATCCCTATTTTATAGGAGGGTGCGGTATATTGAATTTGTCCAGTAAAGGAGGTGCTCTCAAGGAAAGAACGCCTCTATACAGCTCCCAGATCCACATGGATGCCACCCCAGGGTGTTTAATGTCTGGGTTGTGGTATATAGGGGGGATTATGGTATCCCCTGACTTTGATTTGCTTTCTACGTATAAACCTTCCCCAACCCAAACCCATTAGGACAGATCTTCCAAATGTGCGTGTGCATAGGCGACATACTCACTTCAATAAAAACACGATGGTATTATTTGTAACATAAAAAAAACAAGAAACAAGCCACACTTATTTAAGGAGTGACAGGTTCCAGAAAACTACAACCCAACTTGGTCCCCTAGTTTCACGTGGCAATCATTGACTCCCAAGTTCCCAACACAGTGTTGGCTCTCTAAGAACACTTCATGGGCACTTCAAGAGCACTTCCAGAGGCGCTTCAAAGGCGCTTCAGGGGTACCCAATGCGCTTCAGGGGTACCCAATGCGCTTCAGGGGCACTCAAGGGCTTCAGGGGCACTCAAAGGGTTCTGCAGCGGATCCCAGCATACCAGTGGCACTCCAGAGGCTCTGCAGCAGACCAGGCAAGAATCAACCATCAGTGTACAACTCCATCCATAGAATTACACCATGGAGAGGGGAGAGCAGGAGGAGCGGGGGGAGCAGGACGAGTGGGAGAGGGCGGAAAGGAGAGGGAGGAGGGGGGAAAGGAGCAGAAGTGGGCAGAAAGGAGAGGAAGAGGGCTGAAATGAGAGGGAGAGAGGAACGGAAGACGGGGTACAAGGGAGAAAGCAGGCGAACAGGGAGATGGAGGTAAGGGGCAGAGGGCGGCAATGTGGGAAGGAAAGAGAGAAAGCAGGGGGCGGAGAGTGGGTGAGGGGATACACTTAAGAAGCGAGGGCTTACAGAGGGGATGAGATGCTACTCGCTACTGCGGCGTGCAATGACCGTAGACGCCACGGTAGCCCTGGGCGCACTGGTATGCCACCTCCTTACTGTCCCTCTTTAGGGCATCTCAGAAACGACTTACATAAGGGACGGGAGGCTACTGGGGCTTGCAATGACCGTAGACGCCACGGTAGCCCTGGGCGCACTGGCATGCCACCTCCTTACTGTCCCTCTTTAGGGCATCTCAGAAACGACTTACATAAGGGACGGGAGGCTACTGGGGCTTGCAATGACCGTAGACGCCACGGTAGCCCTGGGCGCACTGGCATGCCACCCCACTAAAGGCGACGTTCTTGGGGAGGCTATTGGGGAGGCTTACACGCCACGGTACTTGCCCGGGGCGCACAGCAAGACGAAAGGCTATTGGGGAGACTTACAAGTGAGAGGCAGGCTACTTGGGCTTGCACTGGCCGTAGACGTCACGGTAGCCCTGGGCGCACTGGCAGCCCACCTCCTGGCTATTCTTTGTCTTGATGCATGTGGAGTTCTTCGGACACTTGGCCTTCCGACAGATGTTGTCTGCCGCACAGAGGGGCATGGGGTGAGATGCATGGAAGGAGCAGTATGGGGTGAGAGGCGTGAGGGAGAGGCCTTGGGGGGGAAAGAGCACATGAGTGGCAGCAGAAAGTGCATGTATGGCAGAAAGTGCATGTATGGCAGAAAGTGCATGTATGGCAGAAAGTGCATGTATGGCAGAAAGTGCATGTATGGCAGAAAGTGCATGTATGGCAGAAAGTGCATGTATGGCAGAAAGTGCATGTATGGCAGAAAGTGCATGTATGGCAGAAAGTGCATGTATGGCAGAAAGTGCATGTATGGCAGAAAGTGCATGTATGGCAGAAAGTGCATGTATGGCAGAAAGTGCATGTATGGCAGAAAGTGCATGTATGGCAGAAAGTGCATGTATGGCAGAAAGTGCATGTATGGCAGAAAGTGCATGTATGGCAGAAAGTGCATGTATGGCAGAAAGTGCATGTATGGCAGAAAGTGCATGTATGGCAGAAAGTGCATGTATGGCAGAAAGTGCATGTATGGCAGAAAGTGCATGTATGGCAGAAAGTGCATGTATGGCAGAAAGTGCATGTATGGCAGAAAGTGCATGTATGGCAGAAAGTGCATGTATGGCAGAAAGTGCATGTATGGCAGAAAGTGCATGTATGGCAGAAAGTGCATGTATGGCAGAAAGTGCATGTATGGCAGAAAGTGCATGTATGGCAGAAAGTGCATGTATGGCAGAAAGTGCATGTATGGCAGAAAGTGCATGTATGGCAGAAAGTGCATGTATGGCAGAAAGTGCATGTATGGCAGAAAGTGCATGTATGGCAGAAAGTGCATGTATGGCAGAAAGTGCATGTATGGCAGAAAGTGCATGTATGGCAGAAAGTGCATGTATGGCAGAAAGTGCATGTATGGCAGAAAGTGCATGTATGGCAGAAAGTGCATGTATGGCAGAAAGTGCATGTATGGCAGAAAGTGCATGTATGGCAGAAAGTGCATGTATGGCAGAAAGTGCATGTATGGCAGAAAGTGCATGTATGGCAGAAAGTGCATGTATGGCAGAAAGTGCATGTATGGCAGAAAGTGCATGTATGGCAGAAAGTGCATGTATGGCAGAAAGTGCATGTATGGCAGAAAGTGCATGTATGGCAGAAAGTGCATGTATGGCAGAAAGTGCATGTATGGCAGAAAGTGCATGTATGGCAGAAAGTGCATGTATGGCAGAAAGTGCATGTATGGCAGAAAGTGCATGTATGGCAGAAAGTGCATGTATGGCAGAAAGTGCATGTATGGCAGAAAGTGCATGTATGGCAGAAAGTGCATGTATGGCAGAAAGTGCATGTATGGCAGAAAGTGCATGTATGGCAGAAAGTGCATGTATGGCAGAAAGTGCATGTATGGCAGAAAGTGCATGTATGGCAGAAAGTGCATGTATGGCAGAAAGTGCATGTATGGCAGAAAGTGCATGTATGGCAGAAAGTGCATGTATGGCAGAAAGTGCATGTATGGCAGAAAGTGCATGTATGGCAGAAAGTGCATGTATGGCAGAAAGTGCATGTATGGCAGAAAGTGCATGTATGGCAGAAAGTGCATGTATGGCAGAAAGTGCATGTATGGCAGAAAGTGCATGTATGGCAGAAAGTGCATGTATGGCAGAAAGTGCATGTATGGCAGAAAGTGCATGTATGGCAGAAAGTGCATGTATGGCAGAAAGTGCATGTATGGCAGAAAGTGCATGTATGGCAGAAAGTGCATGTATGGCAGAAAGTGCATGTATGGCAGAAAGTGCATGTATGGCTGAAAGTGCATGTATGGCAGAAAGTGCATGTATGGCATTGAAAGTGCATGTATGGCAGAAAGTGCATGTATGGCAGAAAGTGCATGTATGGCAGAAAGTGCATGTATGGCAGAAAGTGCATGTATGGCAGAAAGTGCATGTATGGCAGAAAGTGCATGTATGGCAGAAAGTGCATGTATGGCTGAAAGTGCATGTATGGCTGAAAGTGCATGTATGGCAGAACGTGCATGTCATGTATGGCAGAAAGTGCATGTATGGCAGAAAGTGCATGTATGGCTGAACGTGCATGTATGGCAGAAAGTGCATGTATGGCTGAAAGTGCATGTATGGCAGAAAGTGCATGTATGGCAGAAAGTGCATGTATGGCAGAAAGTGCATGTATGGCAGAAAGTGCATGTATGGCAGAAAGTGCATGTATGGCAGAAAGTGCATGTATGGCAGAAAGTGCATGTATGGCAGAAAGTGCATGTATGGCAGAAAGTGCATGTATGGCAGAAAGTGCATGTATGGCAGAAAGTGCATGTATGGCAGAACGTGCATGTATGGCAGAAAGTGCATGTATGGCTGAAAGTGCATGTATGGCTGAAAGTGCATGTATGGCAGAAAGTGCATGTATGGCAGAAAGTGCATGTATGGCAGAAAGTGCATGTATGGCAGAAAGTGCATGTATGGCAGAAAGTGCATGTATGGCTGAACGTGCATGTATGGCAGAAAGTGCATGTATGGCAGAAAGTGCATGTATGGCAGAAAGTGCATGTATGGCAGAAAGTGCATGTATGGCAGAAAGTGCATGTATGGCAGAAAGTGCATGTATGGCAGAAAGTGCATGTATGGCAGAAAGTGCATGTATGGCAGAAAGTGCATGTATGGCAGAAAGTGCATGTATGGCAGAAAGTGCATGTATGGCAGAAAGTGCATGTATGGCAGAAAGTGCATGTATGGCAGAAAGTGCATGTATGGCAGAAAGTGCATGTATGGCAGAAAGTGCATGTATGGCAGAAAGTGCATGTATGGCAGAAAGTGCATGTATGGCAGAAAGTGCATGTATGGCAGAAAGTGCATGTATGGCAGAAAGTGCATGTATGGCAGAAAGTGCATGTATGGCAGAAAGTGCATGTATGGCAGAAAGTGCATGTATGGCAGAAAGTGCATGTATGGCAGAAAGTGCATGTATGGCAGAAAGTGCATGTATGGCAGAAAGTGCATGTATGGCAGAAAGTGCATGTATGGCAGAAAGTGCATGTATGGCAGAAAGTGCATGTATGGCAGAAAGTGCATGTATGGCAGAAAGTGCATGTATGGCAGAAAGTGCATGTATGGCAGAAAGTGCATGTATGGCAGAAAGTGCATGTATGGCAGAAAGTGCATGTATGGCAGAAAGTGCATGTATGGCAGAAAGTGCATGTATGGCAGAAAGTGCATGTATGGCAGAAAGTGCATGTATGGCAGAAAGTGCATGTATGGCAGAAAGTGCATGTATGGCAGAAAGTGCATGTATGGCAGAAAGTGCATGTATGGCAGAAAGTGCATGTATGGCAGAAAGTGCATGTATGGCTGAAAGTGCATGTATGGCAGAAAGTGCATGTATGGCAGAAAGTGCATGTATGGCAGAAAGTGCATGTATGGCAGAAAGTGCATGTATGGCAGAAAGTGCATGTATGGCAGAAAGTGCATGTATGGCAGAAAGTGCATGTATGGCAGAAAGTGCATGTATGGCAGAAAGTGCATGTATGGCAGAAAGTGCATGTATGGCAGAAAGTGCATGTATGGCAGAAAGTGCATGTATGGCAGAAAGTGCATGTATGGCAGAAAGTGCATGTATGGCAGAAAGTGCATGTATGGCAGAAAGTGCATGTATGGCAGAAAGTGCATGTATGGCAGAAAGTGCATGTATGGCAGAAAGTGCATGTATGGCAGAAAGTGCATGTATGGCAGAAAGTGCATGTATGGCAGAAAGTGCATGTATGGCAGAAAGTGCATGTATGGCAGAAAGTGCATGTATGGCAGAAAGTGCATGTATGGCAGAAAGGTGCATGTATGGCAGAAAGTGCATGTATGGCAGAAAGTGCATGTATGGCAGAAAGTGCATGTATGGCAGAAAGTGCATGTATGGCAGAAAGTGCATGTATGGCAGAAAGTGCATGTATGGCAGAAAGTGCATGTATGGCAGAAAGTGCATGTATGGCAGAAAGTGCATGTATGGCAGAAAGTGCATGTATGGCAGAAAGTGCATGTATGGCAGAAAGTGCATGTATGGCTGAAAGTGCATGTATGGCAGAAAGTGCATGTATGGCTGAAAGTGCATGTATGGCTGAAAGTGCATGTATGGCTGAAAGTGCATGTATGGCTGAAAGTGCATGTATGGCTGAAAGTGCATGTATGGCAGAAAGTGCATGTATGGCTGAAAGTGCATGTATGGCTGAACGTGCATGTATGGCTGAACGTGCATGTATGGCTGAACGTGCATGTATGGCTGAACGTGCATGTATGGCTGAACGTGCATGTATGGCTGAACGTGCATGTATGGCTGAACGTGCATGTATGGCTGAACGTGCATGTATGGCTGAACGTGCATGTATGGCTGAACGTGCATGTATGGCTGAACGTGCATGTATGGCTGAACGTGCATGTATGGCTGAACGTGCATGTATGGCTGAACGTGCATGTATGGCTGAACGTGCATGTATGGCTGAACGTGCATGTATGGCTGAACGTGCATGTATGGCTGAACGTGCATGTATGGCTGAACGTGCATGTATGGCTGAACGTGCATGTATGGCTGAACGTGCATGTATGGCTGAACGTGCATGTATGGCTGAACGTGCATGTATGGCTGAACGTGCATGTATGGCTGAACGTGCATGTATGGCTGAACGTGCATGTATGGCTGAACGTGCATGTATGGCTGAACGTGCATGTATGGCTGAACGTGCATGTATGGCTGAACGTGCATGTATGGCTGAACGTGCATGTATGGCTGAACGTGCATGTATGGCTGAACGTGCATGTATGGCTGAACGTGCATGTATGGCTGAACGTGCATGTATGGCTGAACGTGCAGTGTATGGCTGAACGTGCATGTATGGCTGAACGTGCATGTATGGCTGAACGTGCATGTATGGCTGAACGTGCATGTATGGCTGAACGTGCATGTATGGCTGAACGTGCATGTATGGCTGAACGTGCATGTATGGCTGAACGTGCATGTATGGCTGAACGTGCATGTATGGCTGAACGTGCATGTATGGCTGAACGTGCATGTATGGCTGAACGTGCATGTATGGCTGAACGTGCATGTATGGCTGAACGTGCATGTATGGCTGAACGTGCATGTATGGCTGAAAGTGCATGTATGGCTGAAAGTGCATGTATGACTGAACGTGCATGTATGGCTGAACGTGCATGTATGGCTGAACGTGCATGTATGGCTGAAAGTGCATGTATGACTGAACGTGCATGTATGACTGAACGTGCATGTATGGCTGAAAGTGCACCAGGGCTCAGACAGCAGCATGGTTGCAGCAGGGCACGCACCGAGAACGCAGCGGATGGACTTCACTGATGCGCCCATCTTGAACGTACTGCTCACATGTGCGCACAGCGGGAGGGGCGCACGGGAGGAGGGTTCAGGGCGTGTAGGTATCGACGCATGGGGCTTTTGAGGTGTTTCAAACACTGAGAACGCAACGGATGGACTTCACTGATGCGCCCATCTTGAAAGCACTCCTCACACACGTGAACAGGGAGTGGGGCACATGGGAAGGGGGGTGGGGAGGGGCACGTGGGAGGGGCTTTTGAGTCAACTGAAAATTCAACGCAGCAGATGGACTTCACAGATGCGCCCAACTTGAACGTACTGCTCACATGTGCGCACAGGCGGAGGGGCGCATGGGGAACGGTTGGGAGGGAATTGAGGAATGTATGGGGGGAAAGCAAGGGTGCGTGGGGAAGTGGCATGCGAGCAAGACGTGCCGGCGAGCAGGAGAAACGAAGGAGCTTCAATGCACGTCAGTCAGAATAAACAGATGAATCTCCCGGACTGCTCACCCCCGGAATGGTTTTTGAGAATTCTAAAGAACCAGCTCGTATCAGATGAATCTCGCTGACTGCTCACCCTCGAAATGCTCACCTCGTGTACCCCCCCAGTGCTCACCTCATGTACGCTGTGTTTTGGTACTTTGCTGCGGGTGCCCCCGAGCAGTCAGGCGACGCAAACAGCTGCACCGCGTTGCACATAGTGCGCTCCGAAAACACGTCCCACCACACCAGCACATCCGCCATTCCACTGCCGCCGCTCCTCGCCCCCTTGGCGATCTCAGGCACGGGCACGCAGCGGTTATAGTCGAAGTAGATGGGCTCGGGTTGAGCGAGCGAGCCCACGAGCACCACCGTTCCCACCCGCACCTCCGCAGGAACCACGTCGCTGGCTGCCGCAGCCGCATCTGCTCCCATCGACATGCTGACGGTCGCTGCGAGGATGTCAGAAGGGCGAAGACAGAAAGGAAAAGGAAATGGTCAGAACGAGCGAGCCGGCGAGCACCACCGTGCCCACTCGCAGCTCCACGGGAACCACGTCGGAGGCAGCAGCCGCATTTGCTCCCATCGCTGCGAGGATGGCGGGCGGAGAAGGGCGAAGACAGAACGAGAAGGGCAGTGTCAGAACGGGAAGCGCAAAACTCAGTCACGGATGGCTCACGAAAGTGTATGGATCGCTCGCGAAAGTGTACGGAATGAGCGTGACGCTGGGGACTGAATCGCGGATTCTGTGTACTCCTCCCTCCACACGAGCATCCGTGACGCATTCCGTGACGCATTCCGTGACGCTGGGACGCTGGGGACTGAATCTCGCATGCTATGAACTCCACACAAGCATCATGAGGCGTAAACGCCTGCCTGCCTGCGGGCTTGACACGAGAAATGTTGAAAGGGAGGGTGGTGGAAGGCTGAGGCGTACCGAGGAGGATGGAGACGGCGATCAACGCGGCTGCTGCGGCCCTGGAATGTCCCATCTGAGTCATGCTGACGTGGACTGAAAGTGGTCGCACAGCTGATTGGTGCTCGGGCCGGAAGTGGATTATAGTTCGGTAGCGACCGGTGAGTAGGTGAACTAGGTTAGCCTCGTAGCAGAAAGCGGCGTAGCGGTAATTTCGCTGGGCGATATATGGACAGGGGTATCGAATTCAACAGCGTCGGACTCTGAAGCAGCGACGGATTGAAGCAGTGACGGACTGGCTAGGAGTCGGGTTCGATGCTTGATCAAAGGTCCCACGACGTATATATCGACTTCAAATGCCACGAAAACGACACTGCAGGAGGCTGGAAGCTGGAGGCTGGCCATGGCGCTTCCGACGTCGCCGAGTAAGGCTGGGCGAGCTACAGCCTGTCCCTCCTCCCCCTCCCCGCTGTGCCCCCCGGAGCGGCTGCGCGGCAATAATTGCTGCGCGCCCTCGCGGCGCCCATAATTTCTGCAACGGATCGCATCGACCCTTGAATTGCACGCGTTGCTACCATAATCGTGTTTGAGGCGCTTCAGACCTCACGCATAATCTCTGCATGGCACGTGTTGCTCAAATAATCGTGTCCACCAATCGCGCTGCGAAAATTGCCGGCACTCAGCGCGAAGGTCCGCCGTTAGTCCGTGACGGACTGGCGAGGCGAGAGCAGCCATGTCGGCCTGGGGCCGTGAGCGTCCCGTGGCGTGTAAGGGGTGGCGAAATGGGCTGCAATAATTTCACGGTGAGGAGTGCTAACATACGCTCTGTCGTCTGCCTCGTTCCAGACCAGCATGGCACAAAACAGCAGGACGTCAAGATTTGAGCAATTTCAATTTCCAAGATAGAACTGCTTCATGATTTGATACATACTAGAAACGGTGAGATTTCAGAATAGGCCCAACAATATACCCAAAACACAGCTTGAAATGGGAAAATGATTGTGTATCGGCCGTTTTGATTTACCCGAATTGGAGTTTTGTAAAGCTACATTTGGAGGCTCAGATATTATAAAATTGTCAGGTTTTATTGATCCAAATAAAAGAAACTCGATTATATTTTCTTTGCGTGAAATGTTATAAGTGGCAAATTTAATTGTTGATTCAGGATTATAAACAGATGTCAACACTGTTCTAATGGGAGTGTGATTTATGGAGCCTTCATGTGTACCGGTTAAAAAGCAACAGCCATAAAGTCGATGACTTTGCGCCACCCTCTCACAACCCCTTCCGCTTTCTTTCTCTGTCAACCACCCTCATTCCTCGCGCTCCACAGCCTCCGCTTCCGCTCGCAGTCCACACATTCCCCAACCCGTACCCGCGCGCCCATCACTACATCTCTCCACCTCCTGTCCCCAGAAGTCAACATTTTGAGTATCTAGCACAAACCAGCCCAACCCAACCCAACCCAAACCCTTTGTCTTCCCCTCGTCTCGCCTTGTTTTCTCTTCACTCGTCCATCCTCTCTGCCTCAACTATTTTCTGAACGCCTCAATCCCTATGCCTCCTTCCTCTCTTCCCCGCCTTTCCTTTCCGAAGGCTCTGCCCTACAAGGCCTCTTCCCTTCATCTCGCATTCCCTTTTCCCTTCCCTCTGTAGACTAGTCACCAGAGGCCGACAGGAATCACCCACACGACAGAATGGTACGTGCCGGGAATCGCGGGATTACTTACTCGAGTCTCTTAGGCATCGCGACAGGTCGGCTACCATACGAGGTTGCGAATCTCTTCAGGTTTAGACCATGGTGTACTTTCTGAGTTAGTCGGACGTCACGGCGGGTCAGCTTCAGTCCCTGGTTTAGATTAACAAGCGTTGGACGGACAGATGGTGTTCGGCAGGTTGCTGCAGCTGATATCGACGAGGCGTGGTTGGCGGCGAACTGGCAGCAGCACTTTAGGGTTTTCCACACAGAAGTGGTGATCCTGCTTCGTACTTCGTGAACGTGTTTCTCAAGATTGTGCGCAGAGCTGAAGATCCGAGCGGCATAGAGTTTCGCTTAAACTTCGGGCGAATGCGCATCAGCATTCCCCACACGATCGGCTTCGTGCATGTTCGACTTTCGAGGCGCCTCGAGACTCGTGTATCTTCTCGAGACGCGGTCTCTTTAGGAAACTTCAAAGCGTGTCTGTCAGTGCATATGTCGCTCTAGAGCGGATTGCCTCCGTTGAGTCAGCAGGAGGCGTGACGATAGGGTCCAAGCACGCTTACAGCAAACGACGAGCAGCTCATATTTTTGTTTGAGTGGAAGATGGTCTTAATATCATAGTCTGCATGGCCGCACGCATCTTACCCTTCGTAAGGCGAGCCTATGACAGAGTTCTGCGCTAAACGCCCGATCTCCCTCCCGCTTTTCGACCTTCCCTTATATTCCGTCGATTGCATACGAAGCGGATTAAGAACAGTATAGCTGCTTCGTGAGATCGTTAGGTTTATGATACGTTTGACTGATTGAAGCCGCGCTAGACGTGGATCGTCCGTAAGTTAGGGAAAAGCAGCGTCGATGCGAGAGGGAAAAGTCTGTTGCAGCGCCTCCAAAGTGGTGTCCAGGCGTGACGCGAAAGTCGTACTCGAGCGCGGTCCATTTATGCGACGCCCCGTGAGTGCGACGAATCGGCGATTCTAAAAGTATGTCGTGTGTGTTCTCGCGATTAGGTATCTTACCTGTTGGACAGATGCGTAACTTTGAGCGACAGCCTTCGGTGTCAACGCAGGATGCCGTCTTTGAGGTTTGTAAACGAGGAATTGGTTTGAGAGTTTAGTTCGGTAAGCAGGACGCCTGCCGTGGAAAGCAGGATGCGTGCCGTGGTAGTTCTGTGCCTGAGGCTAAGGCTATGGGTCTCGACTTGTTGCACGGCGTTGTGTCGTGCCTTTCGTCTCTAAGTCGCGCGTTGTTAACGCATTTTTGTTGGCACTGCGCGGTTACTTCAACGCACGTCGTCTTTAGCAGCGTTCCCAATTGCATCCCTCTCCTCCATTCTCCGCTTTTTAGAACTTCCAAAAGTGGATCCAGTATCGCGGTTTCATATCTCTGCTCCAAACTCCGCTTTTCATCGCCACGATAGGGACCCGTCGCAGGTCACTGCGGCGTCTGTTCAGTTAAAATTGAGCTGACCTGTTGTTGTCTTAGCTAACGGTTCTCCGAGCTCTCGTCTGTTGACATGCTGGCATGGTGACATGATGGTGTGGCATGATGGCATGATGGGTGGCTTGTCGTGGTGGCATGGTGGCATGATGGCATGTGCGTTGTGCCGTGTTGACAGGCGCCCAAGGGTAAGACCCCGAGAGGGCAAATTGAGGTCAAGAAGCCCGCTGCGGCCGCTCCCTCTAGGGGCAAGAAGGTGAGCAGCGGCTCCTCGAATGTTTGTTTGTTCCAGTGGCTAGGGTTTTACTCGAAGGGCAAGACTAGGGGGTGAGTGAGGACGTTCGAAATCTGCAAGTCTCATAATTCCATTCCACCCCACCCGCCTCCCGCCCGGCAAGGCGTTCTTTGCCATCCACTCCGTCTCATTTTCCTTTCCCGCCATTCTCCCCTTCCCCCTTTCGCCTTCCCCTACCCCCTTCCCCCCCTCCTCTGCGCCCAGTCCGACAAGGTCACCAACCCTCTGTTCGAGAGGCGCCCGAAGACGTTCGGAATCGGCGGGTCGCTGCCCCCGAAGAAGAACCTTCACCGGTTCGTCAAGTGGCCTAAGTACGTGCGCCTGCAGCGGCAGCGCCGGGTTCTCAACCAGCGGCTCAAGGTGCCGCCCGCCATCAACCAGTTCACCAAGACGCTCGACAAGAGCCTCGGTATGCGCGTGCTTTCCCTCCCTCACCCAGCGCTGTTCCCCCTTCATCTTGCATTCCTCTTTCCCTTATTCCTTCGGCCCCGGCCCCTTCTTCAAGCTGCTGCTGATTAACCTTCCCGAGGACCGCGCGGCGAAGAAGGAGCGACAGCTGAAGGCGGCAGGGCTTACCCCCCGGTCCGTCTCCTGCCGCTTCTCCCCTCTCCCCTTCCCCCTCCCCCCTGCCCACTCCACTTCCAACCCACGCACACGCACCAACAGCCACGTCGCTGTTCCAGCTGCTGCTCAAGTACCGGCCCGAGGACCGCGCGGCCAAGAAGGAGCGACTGCTGAAGGCGGCTGAGCTCAACCCCTCTTCCGTCTTTGCCGTTTCTCCCCCTCCCGCCCCCTGCCCGTTTCCCCTGCGGCAATGCCCCTCATCACCCCCGCCCCAGCCACGTCGCTGTTCAAGCTGCTGCTCAAGTACCGGCCCGAGGACCGCGCGGCGAAGAAGGAGCGACTGCTGAAGGCGGCCGAGGCGGCGAAGGAGGGCAAGACCGTTGAGTCGAAGAAGCCGGTTGTGGTGAAGTACGGCATCAACCACATCACGTACCTTATCGAGCAGGTGCGGGGATTGAGAGGGGATTGAGAGAAGGTACAGGGTGATCTGGAAGGAGGGAATTTCGTGTTCACGGTGAGTCGAAGAAGCCGGTTGTGGTGAAGTACGGCATCAACCACATCACGTACCTTATCGAGCAGGTGCGGGGATTGAGAGGGGATTGAGAGAAGGTACAGGGTGATCTGGAAGGAGGGAATTTCGTGTTCACGGTGAGTCGAAGAAGCCGGTTGTGGTGAAGTACGGCATCAACCACATCACGTACCTTATCGAGCAGGTGCGGGGATTGAGAGGGGATTGAGAGAAGGTACAGGGTGATCTGGAAGGAGGGAATTTCGTGTTCACGGTGAGTCGAAGAAGCCGGTTGTGGTGAAGTACGGCATCAACCACATCACGTATCGAGCTCGTCATCTGCCTGCCCGCGCTCTCCCTTCCGTCCAATGCCTTCCCCTCACCCATGTCCCTCCTCCCCTTTACTTCGCCCCCCCACTCCCCCTCTCCTCTCCCCCATTCCTTTTTCCCAACAGGGCAAGTCGCAGCTGGTGGCGATCGCGCACGACGTGGACCCCATTGAGCTCGCCATCTGGCTGCCCGTCCTCTATGCCCCCCCTCCAATGCGTTCCCCTTTCACCCATGTTCCTCCGCCCCTTAACCCACAACCTCCTCCCGCCTCTCCCCCTTGGCTCTCCCAACAGGGCAAGGCGCAGCTGGTGGTGATCGCGCACGACGTGGACCCCATCGAGCTCGTCATCTGGCTGCCCGCGCTCTGCCGCAAGATGGGCGTGCCCTACTGCATCGTCAAGAGCAAGTCCCGTCTTGGACAGGTGAGGTTAAGAGCGGTTAAGAGCGGTTACGAGTCAATGCGTTCAGATTCAGCCCTCTGCCGCAAGACGGCCACTGCCTGAACTTGTTGTGTGCTTCGTCCCCTCTCTCCTGTGTGTACTGTCCTGATCCCTTCACTGCTCATACGATAGGTGGTGCACCAGAAGACGGCCACTGCCTGTCAGAGGGTGTACCTGAACTTGTTGTGTGCTTCATCCCCTCTCTCCTGTGTGTACTGTCCTGATCCCTTCACTGCTCATACCACAGGTGGTGCACCAGAAGACGGCTACTGCCCTGGCTGGCTGGCAGACGTGTTGCATGCGCGTCTCCCAACCGCTTCATCCCCTCTCTCCTGTGTGTACTCTCCTGATCCCTTCACTGCCCATACCACAGGTGGTGCACCAGAAGACGGCCACTGCCCTGGCGCTGACAGCTGTGAAGAACGAGGACAAGGGCGAGCTGAGCAAGATCGTGGAGTCGGTCAAGGTGAGTCAACGCGGGTCAACGTGAGTCAATGGGGGTCAGTGGGGTGAGTCAACGCGGGTCAATGGGGGTCAATGGGGTGAGTCAATGCGAGTCAACAGGGGGCGAGTCACTCCCCTGGTGCTGACAGCGTTGGAGAACGAGGACAAGGGCGAGGTCAGCAAGATCGTGGAGTCGGTCAAGGTAAGTCAACACGAGTCAATGGGGTTCAATGGGGGTGAGTGAGCTAGTGGGAGATTAGGGTCAAGGTCGATGAGAGCAGGCTGAGCAAGATCGTGGAGCCAGTCAAGGCGAGTCAACAGGTGATTTCATTTAGGTGAACAGGCTGTCAAGAGATAAGGTTTATAATGAATTGTCGGCCAATGCATCCCTCGGTCCCCTCCCTCTCCTCTACTCCTCTTCCCCCCCCCCCCCCCCCCCTTTCAACGACAAGGCTGACGACTTGAGGCGCCCATGGGCTTTGTGGGCTAAGCCTTGTGCATGCATTCATGCATCCCCTCAATTTGACTTTTGAGTCGACTCAAAAGTCACCTCTAAGCCTTGTGCATGCATTCATGCATCCCCTCAATGAGTCGACTCAAAAGTCACCTCTAAGCCTTGTGCATGCATTCATGCATCCCCTCAATGAGTCGACTCAAAAGTCACCTCTAAGCCTTGTGCATGCATTCATGCATCCCCTCAATTTGCCGTCATCCTGCTTCCCTCTTTCCCTCCCCAGGCGCACTTCAACGACAAGGGCGACGACTTGAGGCGCCAATGGGGCGGCGGCATCATGGGCATCAAATCGCAGGCGAAGATGAAGGCCCGCGAGCGCATTCTCGCCAAGGAGGTGGCGCAGCGCATGGCTTAGAGCACCCCCCTGCCTGGTTACTTGATTTCTGCTGATTCTGAGGTTTTCAAAAATCGATTCGCTAAGGAGGTGCCCAGTGCAAAGTTCAGAGATGTTTGCGTGTGCAGTGCCGGCACGTGTCTAATGATGATTAGCTCGTTTGTTGGTGTATGGATGAAGTAAATTGGAGTTAATACACTAAATAAAGTTGTATCAGCGAAATCGTCGACGGAATCCACTACAGGGCTGGCAACGAGATTCGGACTGTATCGGGAGCATAGGTTTGAGGTGTCGTGCGAGCAACAGTATTGTACGCGTTTTTGTCTGAGAAATATGGGGTCGTTGAGCTGAACTGTACGCGTTTTGTGCAACTCCTGCAGAAAGGTTTGTTTCAATCTAACATGAAAATCTAGATACGTGAGACCTCAGGGAATAGAAGAGAAACAAAAGATGCAGCATGACACATCCTTTATAAATAACGTTCTCTTCTGATCAATCACACAATCACTCAATTCATTTCACAAATCAATGGTAGTCCTGAGCTATTTTGATAGGCCCTCCCACCAGGACTCTCGTTATTAGTGTAATTTACACTGCTATACTGATTAGAAGGGTGAAATTTAGGGCCTGCACTGATGGGTTTGAGTATTTATTAGTGTTACACTGATACCGTATGTAAGTGAAATGATTTAGGCCACACTGATGCTCTGGGGTAATTTCTCCCTTACCGAAGATTATCCTGAAGAGCGTACAGGGAACCACCCCACCCCCCCCCCCCCCACCCTCCCCTCGAAAACTCTGCTTATTGAGAAGAAGTTTCCTAAAAAATTTGTAACGATACACCCAATCTCGTAATGATGCACTATGACGCCAGCACACATGAGTACTGACAACCAACACTGCATCACTCCGTGTCTGCTTGCAACCTACCCGTTACTGTAGAGGCGATGCAACCTGATTGGTCGAAGCTGTTAAGGCGAAGCCCAGCACGCGCCTAGTTTCGCGTGTAGCAGCCCTATGCGGAGTAGCGAGACTTCGCATACTGCATACCGGTTTTACCAGTATTGCGGTATTCGCCAAGTACACTCCAATCTGTGCGCTTCGGTATGCACATTTCGACATTGGACCAGGGAAGTGACGACATTGCACAAACGCGTATGTGCAACTGTCAGTGTTGCAAGAACCAGCGCAACTACTCCTGGGCAGGTAGAAATACACCTGACGGTGTCAAACTGTATGTTTGTGTTCTCTCTAGGGTATAGTGGGTTAGCCTACAAGGGGTACAACACTTTGGGGATTAGGTACTTGTACTTGTTACAATCCCAAGTAGGACTTAGCGAAGGATCGCTCAGGGTTGATCGCAGAGTAATATTGCAATAGAAGTTTGAATCTCAGGTCAGAATGAATGTAAATCACTGAGTTGATAAAAGCATGCATACATCGGGTTTATATAAGAATATAGGGGAATACGAAAAGACCTAGACTAGCCATGTACTCTAATGGGTACATTCCCTTATTACAGCGGAATTCAAACCGTGCGGCGCGGGAACCCGTTTCAAACATGTTCCCGCTCTTTCCACTTCAAATGTTTCTGCCTGCATTGGTCTTGGTCAGACGGTTGCTGCGTCGCTTCGACTCTTCTGACTCCTCGACTTCGTACTCGGTAGAGTCGGCTCCTGCAGCATACAGGAATGCCTTCTCATAAAACTTCATATCGTAACACTCCCCTTCATTCATGGGCGCAGGAGGAGCTGACTCGCTTAACTACTCCGGTGAGGTTAGAGCAGTGCTTGTACTGCTGACGTGGCAGACGCTTGGTGAGGAAGTCTGCTGCCATCTCAGTAGTCGGGCAGTAGGCGAGGTCAACCTTCCCTTGGCCAATTTCGTCCTTGACGAAAAAGTACCGAAGTGCGATGTGCTTCGTGCGGTTCACGAAACCTGGTTTGTTCGCGATCCTGATGGCACTCTGGTTGTCGCAGTGAAGGCGAAAGGTAGGCGAGGTTGGAATTTTTGCCTCGTGTAGCAGCTCCTGCAGGTACAGGCCTTCGCGAACTGCTGCTGTCGCGGCAATGTATTCTGCTTCAGCCGATGACAAGGCAACCAGTTCCTGCTTCTGCGAGTTCCAGGAGATTGGCCCAGTTGGTTCCAGGCGAAAGACGAACCCGGTTCGGGACCGTCGATTTGCAGGGTCTGCTGCATGATCTGCGTCCACGTAGTCGTTGAGGTTGAAGGAGGTCGTCGTCAGCGTGGAGTAGGAGAGCCCAATGTCAGGTGTGGCGATGAAGTACTGCAGGGCGCGCTCCAGGTCCAGCTGGTTCTCAGCTACTGGCTTGCGGGAGTACTGCGCCAGTTGGTTGGCGATGTACGAAAGGTCGGGTCGGCAGGTGACAGAGGCGAATAGCAGGCACCCCAATTTCTGCTGGTACATTTGGAGTCCTGAGGGCGACAGAGGTTTGTTATCCGGTTTGTGTTTGGCGCTGGGGTTGCGGTAGGGGGTTGAGAGTGGTGCGGGTGAGATGTTGAAGCGTTCCCCCAGCTGCTCTGCGTACTTGGAGGCTGACAGGTGAATTGCTTCTGGCGCGTAGGTGATGCTCAGGCCCAGAAACTGCTTCACACTGTGGTTGATGGTGATGTCCACGTGCTGCGCCAGGTTCTCCTCAAACTGGTTAAGGAGCTTGTTGCAGGTGCCCGTGTACATCAGGTCGTCGACGTAGACTGTCAGGAGGATGTAGTCGCCACTGAAGTGGAGGCGATACATTCCCGGGTCGTGCGGCAGTTGCTTGAAGCTGATCTCAAGGAGAATCTTGTGCAGGTGCTGCTGCCAGAGACGAGGTGCCTGATTAACCCTGTAGAGAGATTTCTTCAGCTGACAGACCCTAGGATCCCCTTCTTCGTAGGTGTGAGCCTGTTCCACGAAGATGGTAGCATCCGCCAACGCGTATAGAAACGCGTTCTTCACGTCGATCAGCTGCAGTGGCAGGTGCTTAGCGGCGGCAATGGCGAGTAGAATCCGGACGGAGGTGTGACGACTAACGGGAGCGAAGGTTTGGTCGAAGTCGATGCCGTGGCGCTGATCGTACCCACGTACGACCCAGCGTGCCTTGAATCGCTCGATGGTGCCGGCAGCATTAGTCTTCAGGCAAAAAACCCATTTTCCGCTGAGTACCCTCCTCCCCTTCACTGCTGGACGATTGACCAGGACCCATGTGTCTCGAGACTCCAGCGCCTTTAGTTCTGCATCCATCGCAGCACGCCACTCCTTGGCGTGAGGGCCGGTTTGGGCTCGTGCGAGGGTAGTGACGGACGTGTGCAGGCCGAGAAGTTGAAGGCCTGACACATTGCTGGTGTCTGTGTTTGTTGAGACTTCCACCACGTCATCGTCTCCGCTTTCGTAGTCGGGCGCTGTGGTGTTCGGCTCTGCTTGGCGCCGTGACGGCCCTGGCGCGGGGTCATCGTCACTGTCATCGTCGTCGTCGTCGCGCGGACGAGGCGGGATGATGGGGTGTTCGTCGGTGTCGTCGCGGTCCAGTGCTGCTGCAGCTGCTTCGTCTTCTGGAGTTGCAAAGCTGCGACCGTTGTTGACGTAGCCGCGTGCCTCGTTGCGTCGCTCGTCCTCAATCCACAGCTTCAAGGTAAGACGTTCGTAAAAGAGAACGTCTCGCGCGGGAACAATCTCCTTGTTGTCAATATCAAGAATGAGCCACCCTTTGTGCTCGTGACTGAGCCCCAGATGAATTCCCCAGCGCGCGCGATGAACGAACTTGCCCATTGTGGCCGAGGTCGGCCGATACTGCACCATACACCCCCAAACCCTCAGCATGGAGGGGTCTCCCCTTGAGCCGGTCCATTTCATGTGAGGGGACAGGTTGTCCCTGTTGGCGGTGGTGGAGAGGAGGTTGTGCAGGCGCACCGCGTGGTTCATGGCATAGGGCCAGAACTTCTTTGGCAGGCCGGATTAGGCGTCGATGAAGGTGAGTAGGCGTCGATGAAGGTGAGTTTTCGCCGTTGATGCCGTCGAAGGTGAGCACGATGAAGTCGCTGTATACCTTTTTTCCAGCTTTTTGTAGCGGTTGGTGCTCGGCTCTAGAGAGGGATAGGCGCTGTGGGAGAGCGCAACTGTGGGGCAGACAGTGCGAGATCGGGTATGGGTGTTGTGTGGTTCTGTTCCGTCGGGGCGTAACAGTGCTCCTGGCGGAAAAACTTTAGCACGGAGGAAGTTAGCGAAGGTCTGGTGCGAGGGGTGGCCCACCCGCTGGTGCCAGAGGTCATCTTCGGCGCGAATGCCGGAGGTGCGCTTGTAGCGAGCGAAGTGTTCCGCTACTTCTGCTTCCGTAAGATGCGGGATCTGGAGTGGGGGTTCTTCCTCTTCTCCTGGTTCTGCTTCGTTGTCCGGCTCCTCTGCTTCTGCTTCTGCCGTTGTCTCCCCTTCTGCAGGTGTCGTTGTAAGGTAGAGCGCGAGAAATTCTCGGTCGGGGATGATGGTGAGCGGGGTCGTGGTGCCTTCAATGAAACGAGCGAACGGATCTGGGCGAGAGATTGGACCAAGTGAGTCCCGCGGAGGAGTTGGTGGTATATTCCCCTCCTCAATCTCCGACCAAGGATCACTCCAGCGATGAGGTGAGCGAGGGGGTTCATGAGTGTGTGGGGGTCGTCCGAGAGGAATGACAACGAGGGGTGATTCTTCTCCGCGCTCAGCTTCCATCTCTCGTTCAGCTTCCTCCAGTTCTTCTTGCGTGAGCTCCCCTTCGTCGAGTTCGACTGTTCCCCATCCTCCCGTGGTGACCGTGCCGCTGGCGCTGGCTCCCCATGCTCCAGTGGCGGATGCCCAGGTTGCGCCGTCTTCTGGTTCGTAATCTTCGTCTCCCCATACGCTTCGTTGTGCTGACTCCTCATCCCATCCTTCCGCAACGCGCTGTTCGTATAGCTTTTGCTTCTTTTCCGCCCGGGCCTTGTCTTGTTCTTCCTTAACACTCAGCTCCCCTTTTGCGTCAGGATCCTTCCAAGCCGGATCAATTTCGCGGCGGTAGACTTCGCGGGTGTACGGGCGCGGTCGTCCTTCTGCGTCGAAGGTGGTGGTGTTAGCTTGTAGGACGAACCGGAGGTTGTCTGAATATGTTCGCTCCTCTTGCTGACGACCGGGGTCATTGGACGGCTCGCCGAAGATGCGGTAAGATGACACAGCGAGTTCTTGTTCGTCCATGCCTGTGGGTTCTGTCTCGGCGCTCTCCGCCTCCTGAATTGCTGCGTACTCCTTTTCGACTTGTTCTGTGCGGCTCGCCGTGGGTGTATGACATGTTGTGCAAAGGCCATTGATGTCTGGCTCATGCAGGTTGAACTCGCGGGGATGAGGGCTGCGGCGAACCCACGGTCGTCCGTCTGGGTGCTCCCATGCTTTCTTGTCCATGTAGGCGAACTCAAGAGGAACGAGGTCCACGAGCTCGTCGGATGATGCTTGGCAGGAAGATACGTCAAAGTCTAGGACATAGATCCCGTTGATTGAGCGGGCTCGTCCGAGATATTTGAACGATTCGGGAGGTGTGTCAGGGGGAGCGTAGGTGAGGATGAGGTCGCGTGTGGCTAGGTCCGTGGTAAGTATGACGCCGCAATCGTGAAGTTGTGCTGCCGAGAGGAGATTAAAACGAAGGTTTGGGACGTAAAGGACGTCGTTAAACGAGTTGTGAGTGTTGCTGTCTTGTGCTTGCAGGACCACGATGCCTTGCGCATTGGCGCGCAACTGCTCGTTGTTGGCGACAGTGACGTAAGTTGCGGGAGCGCGACTCAGGTTTGAGACGTATCGCGTGGATCCCACCAAGTGCTGTCCGCAGTAGCTGTCCAGGTACCAGGGGTTGTAATTGTCGGTGTTGTTTCTGCGCAGAAGTAGCGCCAGTCGCGGAGTCACCAGGGTTGCCTTGTAGCGCCTGTGGAAGAAGGGGTCTTCTTCTTCCTTCCACCCCACCGGTACGTAGTGTTGGTTGTCATGTGGCGGGCTTTCCCGCAATGTGATTGGCTGATTCCAATCTTGCTCGTCTTCGTCATACAGATAGTAGTGATCTTCAGTAAGGGGATTATTCCAACCCTCTTCTGGCTCAAGGAGTCTTCCTTGGATCTCGTTCTCTTCGTCAGGTTCAGCAGTGCGACGTCGGCGCGTCGCCATATTTGCGATGATGTTTCTAGGAGCTCCTGATTGAGGTCCTTGAGTTTGCTGATGTTGATGTTGTGCAGGATGACGAGGTGTCTGATGCTGAGACTGAAGATGACGAGTGTCTTGTCGGCCGACCCAGTTGTTGTGGTGAGTGGAATTTGGGTGGCGATAGTTGGATCAGGATTTGCATCGATCCGTTGAATGTCCGAAGACCTTGCATATTTTGCAGTAGTGGCGCCTTGGTTGTCGTCGCTCTTCACGGTTGTCTGCGTAGAAGGTGAGGCGCTCTCGGCGCGGCGCGGAGCTTGTTCTGCTCGAGTCCATATCCTGCTGTTCAGTCAGGAGTGTGGCGCATAGCGCGGCTTCTGAGATAATCCCTCGCTGTCGGAGTAGCGCTTTACAGGGCTCCCACTTTGGCCCGAGTCCTTGAAGGACTATGTTAACGAAGATCTCTTCCGAGATTGCGCTCCCATGCTTCGTGGTCTGGTCACGGATGTTGCGACAGCGGTTAATGTAGGAATTCGCTTTTTCCCAGTGCCCCATCTTTGTCTCCATAAGCTGCTGCAGGAGCCTGCTGGCGGTGACCGAGTCCTTCGGCTGATAAACCTCAACGAGGTGCTTCCAGGCTTCCAAGGCTGGAGCGGCACTCTCTTTGTAGGAGCGGATGCTAAGTTGTTCCACAGGCGTCATATTTCGCAGCAGCACACTGTACGCCATGAGGGACTCGCTGTAGTACTGAGCCCTGGCGTCGTCGGTGCCTTCGACCGGTTTAGAATAGGAGCCGTCGAAGTAGTGGTAGATCTGCGCTGTTTGTAGGAGGAACTCGAGCTCAAAACTCCATGTGTAGAAATCCTTTCCGCCGAATGCGGCGGTAGTCTTGATTTTTGAGACGCTGAGAAAGCGTGCTTGCGCAGAGTTAATGACTTCATCACTTGGACTAGGGGCAGTTGTTGTTGATTTGTCTGTGTCGAGGGAGAAGGTGTGCGCGGCGGTATCACGGCTTTTCGTAGCCGGTTGTCCAGGTTGAGCTGGTTGGGAAGAGGTTCCCGCATCGCCTTTGCGCAATTCTTGGAGTTCTTTCTCCATAGTTGAGAGTCGAGCGAATAACTGCTCGAGTGCGGCAGTGCCGATCGTGGTTGTCGCCTCATTTGTCGCAGCCGGGTTGGTTTGTCCTTCAGCCGTCAGATTTGCTTGGCCTCCGGATCCTCCGGCCATCTTGGACTTGGAGCGTGTGCCGCTCGCCAGATCTTGGTTCGGCGAATTTCACGGAAGTGATGTTGCGAAGAATCCCTGAGTAGCTCTCATACCATGTTACAATCCCAAATGGGACTTAGCGAAGGATCGCTCAGGGTTGATCGCAGAGTAATATTGCAGCGGAAGTTTGAATCTCAGGTCAGAGTGAATGTAAATGACTGAGTTGATAAAAGCATGCATACATCCGGTTTATATAAGAATACAGGGGAATACGAAAAGACCTAGACTAGCCATGTACTCTAAGGGGTACATTCCCTTCTTACAGCGGAATTCAAACCGTGCGGCGCGGGAACCCGTTTCAAACATGTTCCCGCTCTTTTCACTTCAAATGTTTCTGCCTGCATCGGTCTTGGTCAGACGGTTGCTGCGTCGCTTCGACTCTTCTGACTCCTCGACTTCGTACTCGGTAGAGTCGGCTCCTGCATCATACAGGAATGCCTTCTCATAAAACTTCATATCGTAACAGTACTCATGCATGCTGCCTAGTCCATCATTCCTACCTGCAGATTCTAACATGGTATTAGAGCAGAATCGTTTGTAGGGCCCACCGAACGTTCCGCCCTGCCCTAACCGTACATTTTTCTTCCTACGCTGCCCCTGCAGCCGCGCTGCCCTTGCAGCCCGCGCGCTGCCCCTGCGACCGCGCTGCCCCTGCAGCCGTGCTCGCCCCTGCGACCGCGCTGCCCCTGCAGCCGTGCTCGCCCCTACGACCGCGCTGCCCCTGCAGCCGTACTCGCCCCTGCGACCGTGCTGCCCCTGCAGCCGTGCCTGCCCCTGCGACCGTGCTGCCCCTGCAGCCGTGCCTGCCCCTGCGACAGTGCTGCCCCTGCAGCCGTGCCTGCCCCTATGGCCTGCGTGCTGCCCCTGCAGCCCGCGCGTTCGCCCCTGCAGCCCGTGGGCGCTGCCTCTGCAGCCCGCGCGCCGCCCTGCCGAGCCGCGCGTCGCCCCTGCAGCCCGGGGGCGCTGCCTCTGCAGCCCGTACGCCGCCCTGCAGAGCCGCGCGTCGCCCCTGCAGCCCGTACGCTGCCCTGCAGAGCCGCGCGTCACCCCTGCAGCCCGTGGGCGCTGCCCCTGCAGCACGTGCGCCACCCTGCCGAGCCGCTCGTTGCCCCTGCAGCCCGTGGGCGCTGCCCCTGCAGCCCGTACGCCGCCCTGCAGAGCCGGGCGTCGCCCCTGCAGCCCGTACGCCGCCCTGCAGAGCCGCACGTCGCCCCTGCAGCCCGTGGGCGCAGCTCCTGCAGCCCGCGCGCCGCCCTGTTCGAGGAGATGCAGGACAGGGAAAGGTGGTCCGTTGCCCACTGCGCCCGGATGCCCAACTCGACGATCTCCAAGGGGATCGTCCCATACTCGTTGTCTGCATGGCGTTTCCTAACATCAGTCAAGCGTGCCTCCAAGGTGTCCTCGACCACGCCAGCCGTTGGCAAGGTAGGCGTCATGGTTGCACGTACTGCCAGCCTACGAACGACTTAGTGGGTGCAAAAGTCGGGTCCTATCTGTAGTTAGCGTGTTCGTTCCACGCTCACCGCACCATGCGGAGAGTGACTCTACAAAGGTAGTGAGCTAGATTATGGGGGGTTGGTCCGAACTACTAGGAGTGATCGTAGCTTTCCTTCGTTCCTTAGTGCTTGCGCATTCACGAGAGAAATCGGCAAGAGTTTCACTAGGCAAAGATTGTATTCCATAATGATTGAACAAGCAATGACAACAATGACTACATCAGGCACCTAGCAATTCTGCAGCTAGCCTGGTCGATCGCCAGCACTGCATGGTCGACCGCGCCAGCACTGCAGAAAGGTGACCTGCCAACATTGCAGGTCGACAATGTGCCAATGCTGCAGCAGAGCGGCTGTCCAGCGTTGCCCCGTAGAAGATTGGCAGGTGCGCGCAGACGATTGACCCGACTTGCATCGTTGTGCATCCGTCGGCTGTTGTCTGCGCCTGACGAGCCACATCGATTTCGGGATACCAGCCCAAAGTCGCCTTCGCCATCGCGACATCAATGACGTTCGCGCGCCTCCGCAGAACTCATCAAGCAGGTTACCTGGTCGACATGGACACCACCAGGTCAGTGTCGACTTGTACGGGGAAAGTTGATCAGAAGTTGTATGTGCTCGTCGACCTCCTAGTGCTCTGGTGGACGACTCCCTCGTCCACCACAGCTCCCGTCGAGCAACATCCTAGTCGACGGACCCCTCTGTCGACCAGCACTGCAGCTGCTGTCGCCGAGCTCCCCTCGTCAACTACTGCTCTCATGTCAGGTCGACGGACTGCTCCGTTGACCTCCCCGTCGAACTCCTCCTCCTGGTCGACGGCCCACCCGTCGACCAGCCCAGTCAGCTGCAACCGTCGAGCACCCCTCCTCGACAGCAACACCATAGTGATCCCTACAGCTCGACGAAGCCCGTCAAGCAGCTCCCTCACTGTGAACGATCGGCTGCTTCTCCCGTACATCCGACCAAGTCGTCGGCATTGCCCAAGCGAGGGAGGAGCCAACACTCCACTCCCGTTAACACTGGACCCCTCTAGGCCTTGGCTTTACCACTTGCAGAAGTGCCCCTCGTTTCAAGCAGCATTCCTCGTTCTCCTGATTCCCCCGGCCGCTGATTGCCCGGCCCGGTGTGCATGGCCGCGAGCCTGCCAGCTCGCATTTTCCACGTCATGCTGCTAGGCGGCGTGCCGTCTTTCTCTGTGTGATGCTACTTTGCTGCGATGCAGCTGCTGATGGTTATCACTACAAACAATAGATTTCCGAAGTGCCTAGCTAGAAGTGTTGTCGTGGTTTAACTCGACTCAGCCATGAGTGTATAACCTTTTCCCGATTAGGGCATCTCCCTGCTGTCGACCCGCCAATTTTTTGGCGGAGTAGTATTAATCACTAGTAGGCTTCGATTCATGAACTATTCATCGTCCTACCTCACTTCGATTCATGAGCTCATTGTCCTAGTACTTATTCAGGCACTATGTACGCCCGTCCAAGGAGAACGTTCCACGCCGGATCCTAGTAGGATAACATGTCAAAAAGTAGGAATCAAGAATGACTAGAAGGGGAGTAGTACAGGGTTTGTATATGCAAAAACTAATTGGGCTGTACCCCATAAGGAGTACCCCACTACAGCCTACAACATATAAATGCATAGTTCTGACACACCCCCATAGGCAAAGTGGGGGACAAGCAAGAGAACAAGGCAAGGTCAAGCTCAGGGTGGATCACAACGTCACCACACAGTCCGAGCACAAGCAAATGGCCACAAGGCCAGTTCACATGCAGAGTTATATATAAAGAGGAACAAGCAGTACAATGATCACAACCTAGCAAGTGTAAGCATGCAGGTATAAGTATTTTGATCACAGTACAAGCAAAGTCAAGAAGTGAGCAAGTGAGGCCAAGTAGGCACAAGGCCTAGAACAGTACAGAAACGCTGATGATCACAAGGCTGAAGAGCCTTGGTGAAGATATCAGCAGTGTTGGCCTGAGAGGCCACGTAAACAAGACGAAGCTGACCACGCTGCTGCAACTCTCGAGCAAGGAAGTAGCGCAGAGCGATGTGCTTCGTTCTGTGCTCCAATCTGTGCTCCTGACACAAGGCAATCATGGCCTTGTTGTCGACGTACAGAAATGGAGAAGCACGAGGCGCCTCTCCCAAGTCGGTCAGCAGGTAGGTGAGCCAGCGTAACTCCTGTGCAGCCATGGCCTCTGCGTAGATCTCAGCCTCACAGCTGGAGCTGAGAACAGAAGACGAGCAGGTAGACTGCCACGAAACAGAACCGGAGCCAAGGCTGAAGGTGTAACCCTATGACGACCGCTGCGTAGCCAAGTCGTCAACAGAAGAAGCGTCTGCGTGACCAGTGAGGACAACTCGACCCCGTCCTCCAAGCACGAGCCCAATGCCCGACGTACTGCACAAGTAGCGCATCACTCTCTTAGCGGCCTTCCAGTGCTCTGGTCGGTGTCTCCCGGGCGCAACGTAACGTGCCAGGATGCTAAGAGGGTAAGCAAGGTCAGGTCGAGTGCAGGTCATCAGGTACATGAGGCAGCCCACAAGCTCTGGATATGGGCCACTCGGCTCTACGGACTCATCCAAAGGCAGAGCTGAGAGCCAGTGACCGGTAGGCAGAGGAGTGGACTGTGGCGAGGAGTACTGGAAGTCGAAGCGCTGAAGGACCTGCTACACCATGTGTGACTGATTCAAGGTAATGGTGCGGCGTGCTCTGTCCCGGGTGATCTACAAGCCAAGATAGCTATGCAGCTCACCCAGGTCTGTGCACATGTGTCTCTTCTGCAGCTCCGACTTCACTAGGGCCAGTCCAGCAGTGTCAGCAGTGGCATAGACTAAGTCATCGACGTACACGAGGATGTAGAACAGCGGCAGCGAAGTGTCGGTGCGTAGAAACAGCGACGGGTCAGCAGTAGAAGGAGCAACCCCAAGAGCCGCAAGAGTCATCCTTTGTGTGTCGTGCCACTCACGAGGCGCTTGGCAGAGACCGTAGACTGGCCGCCGGAGGCTCCACTGGGTACCTGCAGGAAACGACCCAGTGAAGCCAGGTGGGCGGCGCAGCCAGATCTCTTCGTGCAGGCTGCCTTATAGGAAAGCAGTGCTGAAGTCAAGAACGTGAAGCTCGTAGTCACGCTGAGCGGCGACGTGCAGCAGAACCCGAAGAGTGGTCATCTTCGGGGTCGGGGAGAAGGTCTGGAAGAAGTCAACTCCCTGTCGCTAACTGAAGCCTCGTGCAACGTAACGCGCCTTGAAGACAGGCGGAGAACCCGGCGGCCGCTTCACCCTGAAAATCCACATGCCACTAACGATGTTCGCCCCAGGAGGGGGAACTCGTCGACGAAAGTGCCTGTGGACTTCCATGATGCCATTTCTGCGCCCATGGCTGACAGCCACTGAAAGGAGTAGGGACCCTCTATCGCCTCTGCGTAAGAGCGCGGGGTCGGGATGTCTGGTGCATCCGGGTCTCCCTCAGGTGCAATCAGAAGGGACACAAGATGAGGTACAGCAGCTGCAAAGCACTCAAAGTCCTCCTGCCTGTCCTCAAGGACGTCCGTGCCAAGAGCACACTCACCCCTGACGGACGGAGGACAGACAGACTCAGACTCAGCAACAATACTAGCGGCGTAGTCTAGATGACAGGCGGCAGCAAAGTCGACAAGCTCAGCAACAAGAGCAGATGCGGCAGTAGACGCAAACGAAGGGTCACAAACAAACAGTAGCTAGCAGACGCGTGACAGTAGGGCTGGCAGCACGAAGTGAGTCAGGCTCCGGGTTCGGACCGTCAGCAAGAGAGGACGCAGGAGGAGACGGCAGAGGGACACGCAGTGGAACAAAGGAAGGACGAAGTGGCATCTGGTGCGTGCCGGGGATAGGAGGAGGACGCGGACGCGGAACACGACCAGTGCGAGCAGTGCGAACACGCGACGCAAGACGAGACGCAGGCTCACGTCGCTCCGCAAGACCTCCGGTCGGCCCAGTGTAAGGAGAAGGACCAGGCAGTGGGGAGGCTGGCTGTAACTGCGACTGCGACTGGTCAGGCGGCGGACACAGTAAGGGAGGAGTAGGACCAGTAGAAGGCGGGAGACCAAGAACCTGCTGAAGAAGTGGAACGAAGTACGGCCGTGGCCGCGCAGCGCCTCTTGAACGAGCAGAGACAGCACCAGCACCCCCAGCTCCAGGGTCTCCAGCTCCAACTCCTGGAGCACCAGCACCTCCAGCAGCTCCAGCTCCAGCAGCACCCCCAGCAGTAACAGCTCCAGCGCCTCCAGCTCCAACTCCTGCAGCACCACCAGCCCCAGCAGCTCCAGTAGCACGACTCCAGCGCCGAGCAAACCATTCGCGCAGCTGCGGTGGAGAGAGTGGCTCCCTCCGTGACAAGACACCCATAGGACCTCCAGAGGACAAAGTACCTCCAGGCTCAGCACGCTCAGGCTCAGCACCCCCAGGCTTCGCACGCTCACGCTCAGCACCCCCAGGCTCCGCACCCTCAGACTCAGCAACCGAAGGCTCAGCACCCCCAGACTCCGCACCCTCAGACTCAGCAACCCCAGGCTCAGCACCCCCAGGCTCCGCACGCTCAGGCTCAGCACCCCCAAGCCCCGCACCCGCAGGCTCAGCACCCCTAGCAGCACCAGAGTCAACAGCTACCTCGACAGGCTTAACAGGGTCTACCTGGGGAGGACCTGGTGCTAGGAAGAGCGGCGGGGGGGGGAGAGGGGCAGTGCGGTAGGGGAAGAGACGGTAGTAAGGAACCGACTCGTCAAACGTGGCGTCCTGAGAGGACAGAACACGACGCGAGGTGGGGTGGTAAAACTGCCAACCAGGCGCGTCAGGGGGGATGCCAAGGAAGACGCAGGAAACAGCACGGGAGGACAGCTTGTCCGCGGAAGAATCGCGGACAAAAGCTCGAGATCCCCAGACACAGAACGCAGACGCATCGCCAACCTTCCCCGTCCACCGCAGAGCAGGTGTGGTCTCCGGCATGGAGACACGGGGCTGGAGGTTGAGGTGATGCGCAACGTACTGAACCGCGAACGGCCACAAAAAACGGGGAGCAGCCGCATGGATCATGGACGTACGAGCGACGTCCATGACCATGCCAATGCGGCGCTCAGCAATCCCATTTTGCTGTGGGGAGGACGGAAGCGTGAACATCTGGCGGATGCCCTCCGCACGACAGAAGGCTTGCAGAAGGTCGGAGGAAAACTCTCCACCTCTGTCGAAGTGCAGACGCAGAACAGGAAGGTCTGAGCCAAAACTCTCGCTGAGCTGGCGACGGGCAGCGCGGATCTAGGTGATCAGCACCTCAGTGACCTCACCTTTCCGGCGCAAGGGGAAGACTGTGGTGTAACGCGAGTAGTCATCAACGACCAGCAGAAAGTAACGCTCGTGACCCTGTCCACGGACGCGGGCTGGGCTCCACACGTCCATGTGGAGAGTCTGCAGGGGAGCCTCCGTCGTAGGGAAATCGGAGGAGTCAGGAGCGGCGCGCTGCCGTCCCCCGACGCAAGGAACGCAGGTAGGGGCAGGCCCCGGGGGGAGGGGAGGGAGAGACCGGGGGAGACCAGTGACAAGGACACGGGAGGCCATACCTCGGAGACGAGGCAGGGAGGGGTGACCAAGGCGGTGGTGCCAAAGGAGAGTCTGGTGTGACAGGAGACGACACGAGCAGGGGGCAGACTCCGGACCAGACCTGGACGCGGCAGCAAACACCTGACCAGACGCGGCTACCTGACCAGACTCAGCAACCGGAGGAGACGCAGTAGTTAGTGTGTATAGGCTCGACCCAGGCCGACGGGTGAACGTGGCCAGGTGGCGGCCCATCCGAGTACACGTAGAGTGGGTCACCCACTGACCTCCAGGAGTGAACTGGTCAACCCACACCTCCTGGAGGTCAGCTCCACTCACCAAGTTCGTAGAGAACGAGGGGAGGTGAAGACCCGACAGTGAGCCAGATGGGACTGCCGAACACGGCAGAACCGTAGAGGAGCGTGCAAGGACTGGGCCCCCAGAGGGGTCCGCCAGGGAGACATCAACCGGCCGACTGAGCGGCGTGAGTGCGGTGCTGTCGCGAAAGAAGGAGCGGGAAGCACCTGAGTCAAGCGTGAAGGTGTGCAAGGCCTCAGCAGGCGCAGTACCTGAGAGAGCAGACTCACTAGTACCTGGAGCAGCAGACTCACTAGCACCTAGAGCAGCAGCCTCTATACCTGGGCCGGGCGGCACACACAGGTAACTGTCACCCTCAGCACTAATAGTCGCAGCATACATGGCAGCAAGGATAGCATCGTAATCAAGATCAAAGATAGCAACACCAGACTTAAGCAGATCAGCCCAGCGAGGGAGCTCAGTGGCGTCAGGAAACTATGCACGCTAGGCGTCAGTCAGGCGACCGAAACAGCGCTGCGTCGCGTGTGGCAGCCCGCACGTCTCCCCACGGCGCTCGCCGGTACGGCAAACGTAAGCGCAGGGACCAGCACCCCCAGACCTCCCACGCCCTTCGTACCACTCACGAAGCTGCTGGGGCGACGGGGCCTCACGGGAACGCGGTTGCTGCTGTCGCTGGCTACCGCCAAAGCCTCCACGCTGCGCGGCTCCACCCCGACCAGCACCACCGCCGCCGCCACCCCCACTGCCGCTGCCACTGCCGCCCCCACCTCCACCACCGCCACCGACGCCCCTACTCCCGCCACCACCCCCACCTCCACCCCCACCTCCTCCGCCTCCTCCACCGCCACCACCGCCGCCCCCGCCGTCCCCTTCACCACCCTTGCCCCCCTTGCCCTTGCCGCTGCGGCGCCTCCCACAAGGAGCAGACGCAGCCCCGACCTCCTCGGTGCCAACGAGGCCGACAGCAGCAGCAGAAGCAACAGAGGGCAAAAGGGGAACGGGGGAACACCCCTCAAAGAAAGGGGCGCGAGTGTCGCCGCGAGAAGCTCCTACAGCGACTATGCTAGTCTCAGCTGCAGTGAGGCGCTTCTCGAGCAGGTCGACAGTGAGCTCGGTGGGGCAAAGGGAGAGAAAGTGGTCCCTGACTGAGCGAAGAGAGTCAGGGAGACGGGTGACGAGGTAGAAGAGGGTGATGTACATGGGGGGGGGGGGTTCTTGGTGCGAAACTCGGAGGGAAGCGCAGCGGTGTAGCGGGTGTGACTAGTGCGGAGGAGAGTGATGAGGTCAGCGACTGTGGCAAAGGCGGCCAGGTCAGGGAACAAGTACGGCAGCATGAGGCGGCTGAGGGCAGCAGTGGCAGGGGAAGAGTAGCGTGCGACGACAGCGTCATACAAAGACTTAGCACTCTTCTACTGGCCAAAGTGTGCGCGCTCAGCAAACGGCAGGTGACTACGAACAGCAAGGCGAGCAACAGCGTCACGAGTAGTCCACTACGAGCGAACCGTACTGTGAGCATCAGCAGCAGGTGCAACAGAGGCGCCGTACGTGTGATCGAAAGGCGAGACTCCGACCCTAGAGTCGCACTGAAGATAGAGCTGCAGGTCATCTACCCAAACTTCGAAATCGACCGCACGACCCTCAGCATCGAAGGAAAGAACACTAGGGCTAGCCATGGCGGTAGTAGCAGCAGGAGTAGCAGTAGGGCAAGGCGGCGCGGCTCGGCAGGGCGGCGCGGCTCGGCAGGGCGGCGCGGCTCGGCAGGGCGGCGCGGCTCGGCAGGGCGGCGCGGCTCGGCAGGGCGGCGCGGCTCGGCTGGGCGGCGCGGCGCGGCAGGCAGGCGGCCGCAGCGGCGCGCTTGGCAAGGCGGGCGCTTGGCAGGGCGGGCGCTTACCAGGGGCGGGTGCAGTGCAGGGCCGCGACGAGGCGGCAGAGGAGGTCCGCGACGGGGCGGCAGCAGGGTAGGGCCGCGACAGGGCGGTTGCAGGGCAGGGCCGCAACGGGGCAGCAGCAGGGCAGGGCCGCGACGGGGCGGCAGCAGGGCAGGGCCGCGACAGGGCGGCTGCAGGGCAGGGCCGCGACGGGGCGGTGGTAGAGCAGGGCCGTGACGAGCGGCTGAAGGCAGGGCCGCGATGGGTGGCGGCAAGGCAGGGCCACGACGGGCGGCTGGGTCAGGCCGCGACGGCGACTGGGTCAGGCTGCGACGTGCGGCGACAGGGTAGGGCCGCGACGGGCAGCGACAGGGCAGGGCCGCAACGGGCGGCTAGGTCAGGTCCGCGACGGGCCGTTAGGCTAGGGCCACGACGGGCCGGGAGGGCAGGGCCGCTACGGGCGGCAGTAGGGCAAGGCGCGCGACGGCGCAGGTGAGGCAGGCGCGAGGCACGCTTCGGGCAGGGCAGGAAAAAAAAAATATCGTGGTGGGCCCTAAAAAAAACGTTCCCATTAGGGAACCTGCACTGAAACCATGTCAGAAAGTAGGAATCAAGAATGACTAGAATGACAGTAGTACAGGGCTTGTATATGCAAAACCTAATTGGGCTGTACCCCATAAGGAGTGCCCCACTACAGCCTACAGCATATAAATGCATAGTTCTGACAGAACAGTCGTCGACAACCCTAATAGTCCAACTACTGCTGCAACTCGTGTCAACTATTAGTCGGACCAAGCAGATTATTGGGAAATTGTCTTAAACAGGGTCATAATAACAACCCAATTAGCTCCAGCCGCCTCCAAAGTAGCGCTTTCGAACAGGAGGGCGTCTCGTCCCTCGAGGCGACGCGGCCCCGAAAGCAATCATCCGAAGAGAAGCCTCCTCTTCAAGTTGAAACAGCTCAAGCCGCCGCGGCGCCGAATCCTGTCTCTTCCGCTTCTCTTCTCCCCGCCACATCAGTTGCGGGGAGTAGTGGTAGGGAGTCCGCCGCACCTTTCTCCGAGAGAAACAGACTCGCAAGACCCGCGAAGCTCGACGGTCTTGGCAGTAAAGCGCATGAATCTGCGCAAGTTGCGCCTGCTCTTCCCCCTGATTTATCTTGGGGAAAAAATATTCTCTTGGGGGAGAGCATGGCCTTGGTTGGGCGGCGGCGGCAGCGCGCGGAGGCAAAGATGGCGGTGGACTGGGCGGCGAAAGTGGCAGGGGCTGGCGGAGTGAGCAAGGGCGGCGTTAAGGTGCGTCCGCCGACACCAATGTTCGCGCACCTGGGGAACGTGCGGAAAGATGGAAGCAGAGAGGCGCGCAGAGGCCCACGCGCATAAGCTCCCGCGGAAAGAGCGGAGTGGAGCAGGCGCGCGGAGCGAGGAGGAGGACGGCACGGGAAGCGGAGGCGGGTCGATGTCCGGGTCGGGGAGACTGTGGGTGTTCGGGGGGTCGGCGGGCGGAAGCAGCGGATCGCGCAGGACGGTTACGACCGCGGTGTTTTTGCATTGTACGTTTATAGTGCATATTTTACCTACCAAAAAAAAAAAAAAAAAAAAAAAAAAAAAAAAAAAAAAAAAAAAAAAAACGGATCGCGCATGGGCCATGGGCGCAACACCTGCAGCGGTGGCGGGGGCAGGGCGCAAGCGCGTGACGTGTGCTCGATGCATGCGGGGCGGCCGGCCTTTGGTGATCATGGGCGGGGGGGATAGGAGCACGGGTGGAGGGAGAAGCATGGGCGGTGGGGGGTCCATGAGCGGGCGGGGAAGCACTGTCGGGCTGCGGATCAAACGGAACTTGACAGTAGCACAAATGTGGGTCGCTGATTATGGGCCATGGGGAGAAGAGGAAGGGGTGGGTGGGGGAATGGGTAAGGGGGAATGAGGAGAGGGGGAGCGGAGGGGGTGCAAAGGGTGAGAGGGAATGGCTGGAAATCCAGGGTCAGTGCGGGGGGGAACCTTTTTGGGAACTCCAAGTCCACTTTCTCTAGGTGCGCAAAAGCATTTTGTGTAACACCTCGCTACCCACTGAGTCAAAACGAGGGTTATATTTGAGGCGCAGCAGATGCACTCAACCCTTACGTATAAGCCCCACAGGAGTTACATGTTGAGTCGACGGGGGGAAGAAGCCTCGGGTGCTTCGACGCACCACCTCAGCATATGCTCTCACACTCGGCAGACAGGGTGACGTGCTGCGGGCCAGAGATTGTAGCGCATTCCGTCCCACACTCTCCCCTCCAAACGCAGGCTATTTTTCCCTCCCACACTCTCCCCTCTCTCCACATCTACCCCTCCCCTCTCCACCCACTCCCCCTCGCTCTCCCTCACTCTTCCCATTTCTTCCCCACTCCCCCATGCTCCCCCCCTCCCCAAGCAAGACCAGGACTCTCAGCTGACTGAACTCATCTCAACCACAAAAAAAAAAAAAAAAAAAAAACAGAGAAAAATACGACTCTCTTTCCTCTCCCGCTGGCCCGGCCGTTCCCATTAGATCACAGCAGGCAAGTGCGTTGCGAGAGGGGCGCAGCATGTGCGAGCTGCTGCGCGTGCAGCAGCGGGGCAAGGGGTGGCTTCTGCTCATCATGGCGCATGGCTACGGCGCCAACCATGCCGTGAGTGCGGGGTGGGACTCGGAGGGTACTCGAGAGTGGGGATCACTGTACTTGTTGAGAGGATGTGGAGCGGCCCAATGGACCCACAGATGGGCGTGCGGGTGCAGTGGAAGGCAGGCAAGTGGCGGCATCTGCTTGTTGTGGCGCATGGCTTTGGCGCCAACCATGGCGTGAGTGCGGGGATGGGATTGGATAGGGGCGAGAGAGCGAGAGAGGGAGAGGGGGAGCGGTTGAGAGGGTGAGAGGGGGAGTGGAGAGGCTGAGAGGGGGACGGGGTGAGAGGGCAAGAGGGCGAGATGGGGAGAGGCGATTAGGGCGAGAGGGGGAAGGTGTGGGCCAGCAAGTACGTTTGGGTGGGCTCAAATATTGAGTTGAGTCTGGGTTGCGGGCCTTGTGCGCTCCCCACCTCGTTGCTGCGTTGCTGGTCTGTTACCCACTTCTGCTGTGCTTTTTGCTCTGCTCTTTTCCGCTTCTCTTCCCTCCCCACCCGGCCTCCTCTTGAAGCCACGATCTCCCCATGGCTCCTTTGTGAGGATCTAGGATCGAGCTCAGAAAAGAGAAATGTAATTGATTGATTCACCTGGGTACAACACGAGGCTATATATAGTCTCGACACAAGGCCAGTTACCCAGGTGTTACGCGAATGTTCTGAGGGTCGCGAAGCGTCCCGAACAGAACCTTCCCGAACTCAGTAGAAAGCAATTCAGTAGAAACCGAATAGGCTTGAGTTCGGTACACGTAACCTGGTTCGGTGCTATAACTATAATAAAATATAGGAATGCACCTAACCTAGGAAATCAAGCATATCTATGCTTGATAAAAAAAACACAAGCTAGATATAGCGTAATAAAGTCTAGGCAAGCTAGCAAAGCCAGCATAAGCCGTCGTACTCTCACACGTCCCCCCCTCAAAGCTGGGTGGCGTGATAAACACCCTGCTTGACAAGATAGTCCTTGAGAGCACGGCGTGCGTTGCCCATATCAGCTTCTGCAACCCAACTGTCCTCAGTGGGGTCATATCCCTTCCATCGTATCAGGAACTCGAGGGTCTTGCCGCCGCGGCGCCGATGAGAGAGGACGCGTTCCACTTCATACTCAGCTTCATCTTGGATGAGAACAGGTGGTGGTGGCGGTAGCTGCCGTCCCTGGAACTGTTGGTTGGGGTCCTTGTAGGGTTTCAGTAGCTGAACATGGAAAGCGTTGTGAAGCTTCCATGTATCTGGTAAGCGCAAGCGGAATGTAACTGGTGCCTGATCTCCGACTGCTACTGAGTGATCACGTCGCTGACGATCGGCATACTGCTTCTGGGAGGTCTGCATCGTGGTGAGTCGTCGCCGAGTCTTCTCCCATAGCTGCTGCATGGTGGTGACGAAGTCATGTGCGGCTTGGACGTATGCCGGTGTGGTTGGCTGCTGTGCTGTGAGCAGTTCCCGTCCGTAACACAGGAAGAAAGGAGTTTTCCCTGTGGCCGCATGTGACGCGTTGTTGTAAGCGAACTCTAGGGTCGGTAACTGTGTGTCCCAGTGGCTGACGTCGTCTTTGCAAGCTGTGTGCAGTAACTGTTCAACCACCTGATTGAGGCGCTGGGTCTGTCCGTCAGTCTGTGGGTGGTATGCTGAGGACATCGCAAGCTTTGTCCCCAGCAATCCCATGAGCTCCTTCCAGAACTTACTCGTGAATTTGGGGTCTCTGTCTGAGATGAGTGTAGCGGGGATGCCGTGGATGGTGATGATGCGGTCAAAGAAGAGGCGAGCAGTTGCTTCAGTGGTAGCTGTGGCGTTGGTCGGTATGAAGTGACCCATTTTGGAGAACTTATCGATCACCACGAGGATGGAATCATGTCCTCGTGAGGTCGAAGGAAGTCCTGTGATGAAGTCGAGACTAACGACCTACCATGGCTGCTCTGGTATGGGTAGAGGCTGAAGTAACCCTGCTTTTTTCTGCTTGCTGCTCTTCATCCGCTGGCACGTGTCGCATGAGGTGACGAACTGCTGCACGTTTGCTGCCATCCCGGGCCAGTAGTAATACTTTGCTATCCCTGCTAACGTCTTGTTGCTCCCGAAATGTCCCGCGTAAGGTACGTCGTGAAACTCCTCCAATAGGATCTGCCATAGCGGGGCGTAATTCGGTACCCAAATCTTTCCTGAACCCTTCCTTACAGCTAAGTCTTTCTCCCACTGTAACAGCTTCTCGGTCTGTGCTGTAGCGATCTCTGCGTCCACGGAGTACCCATGTTGGAATAGACCCTTGAGCAGAGGGTTCATCCCGTCGAGCTGGATGCCTGCTATATGACCGGGGCGGCTCAACGCGTCTGCTTTGTTGTGTAGCCCGGGCTTGTAGACGATGTCGTAGTGGAAGTGATTTTCCAAAAAGTCCACCCACCGCACCTGTCATCGTGAGAGCGTCGGCTGCGACTTCAGGTATTTGAGACTGCAGTGGTCAGTATAGACTGTGGTCTTGGCTCCCTCTAGGTAACACCTCCACGCCTTGAAGGCTATGACTATCGCTAAGGCTTCCTTGTCATGGATGGGGTAGTTCAGTTCTGCTCCGTGTAGCTTCTTACTGAGGTAGGCGACGGGCTGCAAACCGCGTCCGTGATCCTGCATCAGTACTGCTCCGACTGCCTGGTCACTAGCGTCTGCTTCCACCACGTAGTCCTTGTCTGGATCTGGTAGGATGAGTACTGGCGCTGTAGTCAGTGCTGTCTGTAGCTGCTCCATGGCTTGCTGATGAGGAGTATCCCATTTGTAGGGCGTATCCTTTTTCAGTAGGTCGATCAGTGGCGCTGCTATCTTAGCATACTGCGGCACGAACCTGTTGTAGTAGTTGGCGAAGCCTAGGAACTGCTGCAACTCCTTCACGTTCTCCGGTACTTTCCACTTCTTAACGACTTCGATCTTCCGCGGGTCCACGTGTACGCCCTCGGCACTCACCATGTGCAAGAGAAACTGCACCTTCTTCAGGGCGAAGTCGCTCTTCAACAGCTTCACGTAGAACTTGTTTTTCCGCAGGATCTCGAACACTTTCCGTAGATGCTCCACGTGCTCCTTCATGTTCTTGGAGTA
The DNA here is from genome assembly GCA_947471745.1 of Closterium sp. Naga37s-1. Lineage (NCBI taxonomy): Eukaryota > Viridiplantae > Streptophyta > Zygnematophyceae > Desmidiales > Closteriaceae > Closterium > Closterium sp. Naga37s-1. Next base: position 155,745 of record CANJKZ010000314.1, on the reverse strand, counting down.
GATAAGAATGTCGTCCAGGTACACCACTACGCACTCGTCCAGCAGGGGTCGTAAGATGTGATTCATCTCCGCCTGAAACGTTGCTGGTGCGTTGCAGAGTCCGAACGGCATCACTAAGTATTCGTAGGAGCCGTATCTGGTACGGAACGCCGTCTTGTGGACCGAGTTGTCTGCCATCTTGATCTGCCAGTAACCCGACCGTAGGTCCAGCTTCGAAAAGACTGTTGCTCCACGCAGTTGATCCTGTAGGTCGTCTATGCGCGGTATGGGATATTTGTTTTTAACTGTCTGTTTGTTCAGTGCGCGGTAGTCGATGCACATTCGTAAACTGCCGTCTGGTTTTGGAGTGAAGAGAACTGGTGCACCGTAGGGAGAGGTGGATGGGCGGATCAGTTGTCTGTCCAGTAAATACTTGATCTGTTTCTTCATGTCTGTCAGCTCGGTCGGACTCAGTCGGTAGGGTGCACGTGAGACGGGTTTCGCACCTGGTTCCTCCACGATCTCGTGCTCGTGGGTGCGTGGAAGAGGTACGCCGGCAGGTAGATCGTCGGGCATTATATCCTTGTACTTCTCCAAGACCTCCTTCACTGCTGCAGGTAGCTCCGAACTCGGCTTCTCCTCCTCTGCTGCTGCCATAACCAGTGCTAAGTAACCTGTGTTACTCTCGTTCACCGTCCGTTCGAACCGTGCCAGTGTCGTTTTAGGAACGCTCCCTGTATCCGTCCAGCTTCGCAGCTCCACTCGTTTCCCGTTGTTGTAGATGCGCGCCTTCCTGTTGACCCAATCGATCTCGGGGTTGAACCGCTTCAGGAAATCTCGCCCCAAGATGAAATCTGATCCCTTGATGTTCGTGATCGGCAACGTTGGCTTCCACCTCAGCGCCCCTATGTGCAGCTGCACTGATGCTTCGCCGTGGATGGGAAGTTTCGTACCGTCCACTGTCGTTGCCGTGAACTTGGTCTCCTCCGAAGATTCTCCAATTTTCTCCAACGTCCCGTGGTCGCACACCGAGTGAGACGCACCGCTGTCCACCAGTGCCTGGATGCGATGTCAAACATTCATGCTATAGTCTTGCTAGGCTGTAGTGGGGTAGACACTATGGGCTACAGTTTCCTAGGGTTTCATATTTGTACCCAACTCATTTCTAGTCATTCTCATTCCTCGTAATTCTTTCACATGGTATAGAGCGAGTTCCCTAGTGGGAACGTTTTTTTTAGGGCCCACCACTACGAAAATACCAACAAGAGTGATTGAACTAGGAAAGAGTTGGGTACAAGTAGGAAACCCTAAACTTACTGTACCCCATAGTAACTACCCCACTACAGCCTAAACAAACTGTAGCAGATATAACATTTGACACACCCCCATAGGCAAAGTGGGGGAGAGCAAGGGGTCACAAGACCAGTCAAGAGAGGCAAAGCAAGCTCAGGGTGGATCACAACGTCACCACACACTCTGAGCACAAGCAAAGAGCCTAAAAGGCCAGTTCACATGCAGAGGCATATATGCAACACAAACAGCACAGTGATCTCTACCTAGCAAAGCAAGCATGTAGGTATATATATAGATCACAGTACAAGCAAAGCCTACAGCAGGTGAGGAAAAGTGGGCACAAGCCCTAGCATAGTGCAGAAACGCTGATGATCACCAGACGGAAGTGCCTTGGTGAATATATCAGCAGTGTTGGCCCGCGTGGCCACGTAACGCAGACGCAGCTGACCACGCTGCTGCAACTCTCGAGCTAGGAAGTAACGCAGAGCGATGTGCTTCGTTCTGTGCTCCAGTCTGTGCTCCTCACACAAGGCAATGGTAGCCTTGTTGTCGACGTACAGCATTGGAGGAGAACGAGGCCGCTCTCCCAAGTCGGTCCGCAGGTAGGTGAGCCAGCGTAACTCATGTGCAGCCATGGCTGTGGCGTAGATCTCAGCCTCACAACTGGAGCTGAGAACTGAAGACGAGCGAGTAGAACGCCAAGAAACTGAACCAGAGCCAAGGCTGAAGGTGTAACCCTGTGACGACCGCTGAGTAGCCTGGTCGTCAACCCAAGAAGCGTCTGAGTGCCCAGTGAGGACAACTGGGCTCTTCCCTCCAAGCACTAGCCCCATGCCTGATGTGCTGCACAAGTAGCGCAGTACCCTCTTAGCGGCGGCCATGTGCTCAGGTCGGTGCCGACCAGGAGCCACGTAGCGAGCCAGCAGACCAAGAGGGTACGCGAGGTCAGGACGAGTGCAAGTCATCAGGTACATGAGGCAGCCAACTAGCTCTGGGTAAGGACCACTCGGCTCTACGGACTCGTCCGAAGGTGGATCTGAGAGCGAGTGACCTGTAGCCAGAGGAGTGGCCTGTGCCGAGGACCAGGTGAAGCCGAAGCGCTGAAGGACCTGCTGCACCATGTGTGACTGAGTCAGTGTGATGGTGCGGCGTGCTCTGTCCCGGGTGATCTGCAAGCCAAGGTAGCTGCGCAGTTCACCCAGGTCTGTGCACGTGTGTCTCTTCTGCAGCTCCGACTTCACGTGGGCGAGAGCCTCAGTGTCAGCAGTGGCAAAGACCAAGTCGTCGACGTACACGAGGATGTAGAACGGCGGCAGCGAGGTCGGTGCGCAGAAACAGCGACGGGTCAGCAGTAGACGGCGCGAACCCAAGAGCCGCAAGAGTAGTCCTCAGTGTGTCGTGCCACTCACGTGGCGCCTGGCGGAGACCGTAGACCGGCCGCCGGAGGCTCCACTGGGTACCAGGAGGAAACGACCCAGTGAAGCCAGGAGGGCGGCGCAGCCAGATCTCCTCGTGCAGGCTGCCCTGCAAGAAAGCTGTGCTGAAGTCAAGAGAGTGAAGCTCGTAGTCACGCTGAGCAGCAACGTGCAGCAGCACCCGAAGAGTGGTCATCTTCGGGGTGGGGGAGAAGGTCTGGAAGAAGTCTACTCCCTCTCGCTGACTGAAGCCTCGAGCAACGTACCGAGCCTTGAAGACAGGCGGAGAACCTGGCGGCCGCTTCACCCTGAAAATCCACATGCCACTGACGATGTCCGCCCCAGGAGGGGGAACCTCGTCGACGTAAGTGCCAGTGGACCTCTAGGATGCCATCTCTGCATCCATGGCTGTCTGCCACTGAGAGGAGTACTCACCCGCGATCGCCTCAGCGTAAGAGCGCGGGGTCGGGATGTCTGGAGCATCCGGGTCTCCCTCAGGTGCAATCAGCATGGACACGAGATGAGGTACAGCAGCGGCAAAGCACTCAAACTCCTCCTGCCTGTCCTCAAGGACGTCCGTGCCAAGAGCACACTCACCCCCGACGGACGGAGGACAGACAGACTCAGACTCAGACTCAGCAACAAGACTGGCAGCGTAGTCTAGACGACAGTGAGCAGCAAAGTCGACAAGCTCAGCAACTAAGGCAGACGCAGCAGCTGACTCAAAGGAAGGGTCAGTGACAGTAGTGGCCAGGAGACGCGTGACAGTAGGACTAGCAGCACGAAGAGTGTCAGACTCCGGGTCAGCAAGGGCAGGAAGGGAGGACGCAGGAGGAGAAGGAAGAGGGACACGATGCGGAGCAGTGGAAGGACGCAAAGTCATATAGTGTGTGCCAGGGACAGGCGGAGGACGCTGACGCGGGGCACGACGACCAGTGCGAGCAGCACGAACAGGCGACGCTCGACGAGACACAGGCGACACAGGACGAGACTCAGGCTCACGACGCTCTGTAAGACCTCCTGTCGGACCAGTGTAGGGAGAAGGACCAGGGAGTGGCGAGGCAGGCGGTAACTGTGACTGCGACTGGACAGGTGGAGGACACTCTAAGGAGGGAGCAGGACAAGGAGGAGGCGGCTGACCAAGAACCTGCTGAAGGAGGGGAACGAAGTACGGCCGCGGCCGAGTAGTGCCCCCAGAACCAGCAGAGACAGCACCAGAACCTCCAGCAGCAGCTCCAACTCCTGCAGCACCACCAGCAGCACCAGCAGCGCCAACTCCAGTACCCCCAGCAGCACCAGCTCCAGCCGCACAGTCGGCTCCAGTACCAGGAGGAGGACGAGTGTCAGCACCTCCAGCTCCAGCCCCTGCAGCAGCTCCAGTAGCACCCCCAGTCCCAGCAGCTCCAGTACCGCCAGTACGAGCACCTCCAGGACCAGTGGCTCCAGCACCTCCAGCTCCAACACCAGGGTCAGCAGCGACACCACCTCCAGTAGGCCCAGCGTCCTCAGCTCCAGCTCCAGTAGCACCTCCAATGCCCACAGCACCACGGCGGCGGCGACAGTACCGAGAGTACCACTCACGCAGCTGCTGGGGAGAGAGAGCGCCCCCAGGCGCAGCACTCCCAGGCTCAGGACCTCCAGGCGCAGTACCCCAAGTCTCCGCACCCCCAGGCTCAGCACCCCCAGTCTCCGCACCCCCAGGCTCAGCACCCCCAGGCTCAGCACCCCCAGTCTCCGCACCCCCAGGCTCAGCACCCCCAGTCTCAGCACCCCCAGACCCAGCACCACAAGGCTCAGCACGCTCAGCACCTCGCGCAGGACCAGAGTCGACAGCTACCTCGACAGGCTCGACCGGGTCTACCTGGGAAACACCTGAGGGAGCAGGACCGTGGGGAGGCAGGGGGTCTACCAAAGCAGCACCTGGCATGAGGAAGAGCGGCGGGGGGGGGAGCGGGGCAGTGCGGTAGGGGAAGAGACGGTAGAAGGGGACCGACTCGTCAAACGTGACGTCCTGAGAGGCAAAGACACGGCGCGAGGTGGGGTGGTAAAACTGCCAGCCAGGCGCGTCAGGGACAAAGCCCAGGAAGACACAAGGAACGGCACGGGAGGAGAGCTTGTCCGCGGACGTATCGCGGACAAAGGCACGAGATCCCCAGACCCGGAAACGCGACGCATCGCCAACCTCTCCCGTCCAACGCAGTGTCGGCGAGGTCTCCGGAACGGAGACACGGGGCCAGAGGTTTAGCTGATGCGCGGCGTACCGGACCGCAAACGGCCACAGAAAATGGGGGGCAGCCGCATGGACCAAGGAGGTACGAGCGACCTCCATGACCAAGCCAATGCGGCGCTCAGCAACCCCATTCTGCTGAGGAGAGGCCGGAAGCGTGAACGTCTGCTCAATGCCCTCCCCCTGACAGAAGGCCTCCAAGAGGCCGGAGGAGAACTCACCACCTCTGTCAGAGTGCAGGCGCAGGACGGGAAGGTCCGTGTGAAAGCGCCTCTCCAGCTGGAGACGGGTAGCGCGGATCCAAGGGATCAAGACAGCAGGGACCTCTCCCTTGGTGCGCAAGGGGAAGACTGTGGTGTAACGCGTGTAGTCGTCAACTACCAGCAGGAAGTAGCGCTCGTGGCCCTGTCCACGGACGCGGGCTGGGCCCCACACGTCCATGTGAAGGGTCTGCAGAGGAGCCTCCGTCGGGGGGAACTCAGAGGAGTGCGGGGTGGCACGCTGCCGTCCCTCGACACAGGGAAGGCAGGGAGGGGCTAGGGACGGTGGCAGGGGAGGCAGTGACCTGGGGAGACCAGAGACAAGGAAGCGAGAGTGCATGCCACGAAGGCGCTGCATCGAAGGGTGACCAAGGCGGTGGTGCCAGAGGACCGTCCGGTGCGACAGGGTGCGACACGAGCAGGGGGCGGACAACTGACCTGACGCAGACGCAGACGCCGCTACCTGAGGGGACTGAGTGGTCAGTGTGTACAAGTCCGACCCCGGCTGCCGAGTGAAGGTAGCCAGGTGACGACCCGTCTGGGCACACGTGCAGTGTGTCACACGCTCGTAGGCAGGGGTGAACTGGTGAACACCCGCGTCCTGGAGCGCGGAACCCGCCACCAAGTTCGTAGAGAACGAGGGGAGGTAAAGGCCCGACAGTGTGCCGGACGGGACAGCAGGACAAGGGAGGGCAGTGGTGGAGGTCGCAAGGACCGGACCCCCGGAGGGGTCAGCCAGGGAGACAGCAACCGGTCTAGGGAGCTGCTCTAGGGCAGTGCGGTCGCGAAAGAAACAGCGGGAAGCACCTGAGTCCAGTGTGAAGGTGTGCAGTGCCGCAGTAGACGCAGTACCTGAAGGCGCAGACTCACAAGTACCTGAAGCAGCAAACACACCTGCACCTAGAGCAGCAGCCTCACCAGGACCTGAGGCAGCAGACGCACTAGCACCTAGAGCGGCAGCAGACTGGATACCGGGGTCAGGCGGCACACACAGATGACAGGCTCCCTCGGCACTAGTAGACAATGCATACATGGCAGTGAGAATAGCATCATAGTCAAGAGCAAAGATATCTACCCTCTGCCTAAGCAGCTCCACCCAGTCGGGGAGCTCAGCGTCGTCGCCAAACTCTGTACGCCAAGCGTCGCTCAGACGGGCGAAGCAGCGAGACTCTGTGTGACCAGGCGTCCCGCAAGGCTGACCAGTCCAGACACCCGTGCTAATAACGTACGGGCAGCGAGCAGTACTCAGCGACCCTCTACTCTGAGCGTACCACTCACGAAGCTGCTGGGGCGAACGAGTCTCGCGCGGACGACGCTGCTGCTGCACCGGGCCACTACAAGAAACTCCCGAACTACCCACCCCAGGACGACTCCCACTACTGCCACCCCGACAACCCCAACTGGCATACCACTCACGAAGCTGCTGGGGCGTGAGGGGCACACACGGACGGCCCTGGAGCTGCATCTGGCCACGCCAGAAGTAGCAGTAGAAGCAGTAGCAGCAGCAGTAACAGCAGTAGCAGCACGGGCAGGGCAGTGCTCACCAGTGGTGGGAAGGGCAGGCGCACGACGGAGGCGACCGCGGGGCCGTGTTACGATAAGAATGAATTGATAGAAAATGTGAAGTACAACCCTAGATATAGCAAACCCTAATCATGCAAGTAAGTAGAAATGTAACACCTAGACTAACCTAAACAATATATATAAAATATATGTTGACAGGCCGGTACAGCGGCAGGAAGCTCCGCGGCAGTTGCTGCAGGGCGAGACCGGGCCGCGACGGCAGCTGGTGCAGGGCAGGGATAGGACCGCGACGGTCGCTGTTGCAGGGGCGGCTGCTCCAGGGGCCAGGGGCGGCTGCTGCAGTGGCGGCTGCTCCAGGGGCGGCTGCTCCAGGGGCGGCTGCTGCAGGGGCGGCTGCTCCAGGGGCCAGGGGCGGCTCCTGCAGTAGCGGCTGCTCCAGGGGCGGCTGCTCCAGGGGCGGCTGCTCCAGGGGCGGCTGCTGCAGGGGCGGCTGCTCCAGGGGCCAGGGGCGGCTCCTGCAGTGGCGGCTGCTCCAGGGTCGGCTGCTCCAGGGGCGGCTGCTCCAGGGGCGGCTGCTGCAGGGGCGGCTGCTCCAGGGGCCAGGGGCGGCTGCTTGCAGGGGCGGCTGCTCCAGGGGCGGCTGCTCCAGGGGCGGCCGCTCCAGGGGCCAGGCGCGGGGTAGGTCAGGGGCGACGCGGCGGGCAGGGACGACGCGGCGGGCAGGGCGACGCGGCGGGCAGGGGCGACGCCGCGGGCAGGGGCGACGCCGCGGGCAGGGGCGACGCGGCGGGCAGGGCGACGCGGTGGGCAGGGGCGACGCTGGGCGGGCCCTGCAGGGGCGTCGCGACGAGCAGGGGGCGACGCCCGGGTCCCGCTGGGGCGGCGCGACGCGCAGGAGCCGCGCCTCGCGGGTCCCGTAGGGGCGTCGCGAAGAGGCAGGGGCGACGTGCGGGTCCCGGCGAGGTGTCGCGACGAGGCAGGGGGCGACGCGCGGGTCCCGCAAAGGCGTCGCGAAGAGGCAGGGGGGCGACGCGCGCGGGTCCCGGCGAGCTGCAGTCGCCGGCGTGCAGCAGCCGCGGGCGGCATACGGGCTGCCTACGGGCGGCAGCGGCCTACGGGCAGCGCACGGGCGGCCTACGGGCTGCAGCAGCCTACGGGCGGCCTACGGGCGGCCTACGGGCGGCAGCAGCCTACAGGCGGCCTACGGGCGGCGTACGGGCTGCCTACGGGCGGCAGCAGCCTACGGGCGGCGTACGGGCTGCCTACGGGCGGCAGCGGCCTACGGGCAGCGTACGGGCGGCCTACGGGCGGCTTAAGGGCGGCCTACGGGCGACGGCGGGCGACGGGCAGCCTACGGGCGGCGGCCTACGTGCAGGCAGGTCGCGGGCAGCTCGAGGGGCCGCGCGAGGCCGGTACGAACTGTGTGGGCGGCTAGCAGGCTGCGCGCGCACGGGCAGAGGACGGCGGGGCGCGCGAGGGCGCACTAGCAGAAAGAAGGCGCACGAGGGCGCACGAGCAGAGAACGGCGCACGAGGGCGCACGAAAGGTAGGGCGCACGAGGTACGGCCCCTTCGCGACCCCTCTCGCGGCCCTTCGCGGCCCCCTCACGGCCCTTTGCGGCCCCCCCTTCGCGGCCCTTCGCGGCCCCCTCTCGGCCCTTCGCGGTCCCTTAGCGGCCCTTTGCGGCCTCCTCACGGCCCTTCGCGGCCCCCCTTCGCGGCTCTTCGAGGCCCCTTCACGGCCCTTCGCGGCCCCTTCGCGGCCCCGCCCCGTCGCCTGTCGCGGCCTGCCCTGCCTTCGGCGCAGCCCTCCTCTGCTCCGCTCGTCGACCCGCCGCTGCGGCCCCGCCCTGCCCCTCTCGCCGGTCGCGGCCTCCACCTGCAGCAGCAGCCGAGGAGCCCTGCAGCAGCTGCTGTCCCTGCCGCCGCCGCCGAGGCTGCCTCCGCCGGTGTGACGAGCCGCCGCCGCTGCTGCCGTCGCTTCTGCCCCGGCCCTGCCCTGCACCCGAGCCGCGGCCCTGACCTGCCGCCCAGTTGCGGCCCCGACCCTGCCGGCGCACCACGGCCCTGCCCCACCAGTAGCGGCCTCCCTACCCACCCGCCCCTGGTAAGCGCACCGCCGAACCGCGCCGCCCTGCCTAGCCGAGCCGCCCTGCCTAGCCGCGCCGCCCTGTCGAGTCGCGCCACTACTGCTGCTCCTACTGCTCTTACTGCTCCTGCTACTGCTGTCATGGCTGCAACGTACTCAAATTCGATGCTGAGGGTCGAGCAGTAGATTTTGAGGTCTGGGTCAATGATCTACAGCTGTTCCTGCAGTGCGATAGCAAAGATCAGGTCTTGCTTTTTGATCTCACGTCTGGCGCCTCTGCTGCACCTGCTGCCACTGCTGACAGTGCTGTTCGCTCGCAGTGGACCACGCGCGATGCTGCTGCCCGCCTTGCTATTCGTAGTCACCTGCCGTCTGCTGAGCGCGCGCTCTTTAGTCAGTACAAGACCGCTAGGACTCTGTACGACGCTGTTGTTGCGCGCTACTCCTCCCCTGCCACTGCTGCCCTTAGTCGCCTCATGCTGCCGTACCTGTTCCCTGACCTAGCCGCTTTTGCCATAGTCGCTGACCTCATTACGCACCTCCGCACTAGTGACACCCGCTACCGCGCTGCGCTTCCTGACGAGTTCTGCGCCAAGAACCCTCCCCCTATGTACATCACTCTCTACTACCTCGTCACCCGGCTCCCTGACTCCCTTTGCTCGGTCAGAGACCACTTCCTCTCCCTCTGCCCCACCACGCTCACCGTTGACCTCCTCGAGGAGCGCCTCCTTGCAGCTGAGAAGAGTATAGTCGCTGTAGGGGCCTCTCGTGGTGACCCTCGCGCCCCTTTCTTTGAGGGGTGCTCCCCCTCTCCCCTCTTGCCCTCTGTTGCCTCTGCTGCTGCTGTCGACCTCGTTGGCACCGAGTCGGTCGGCGCTGCGTCTGCTCCTAGTGGGAGGCGCCGCAACAGCAAGGGCAAGGGGGGAAAAGGGGGTGGAGGGGGCGGCGGGGGCGGCGGTGGTGGCGGTGGAGGTGGCGGAGGGGGTGGGGGTGGAGGTGGGGGTGGGAGTGGTGGCTCGGGTGGGGGCTTCGGTGGCGGCGGTGGAGGTGGAGGCGGCGGAGGCAGCGGGAGTGGGGGTGGAGGTGGCGGCGGCGGAGGCGGAGGTGGGGGTGGCGGGGGCGGTGGTGGGCAGCGGGGAAGTTCTAGCGGTGGCCAGCGCCAGCAGCAGCAGCGCTCCCGTGAGACCCTGTCGCCTCAGCAGCTCCGTGAGTGGTACGCTGGGCGTGGGAGGTCTGGGGGTGCTGGTCCCTGCACTTACGTTCTTCGCACTGGCGACCGCAGTGGAGAGACTTGCGGCGGCCCGCACACCACACCTCGCTGCTTCGGCCGCCTGACTGACGCCTGGCGTACACAGTTCCCTGGCTCTGTTGAGATCCCTCGCTGGGATATTCTGCTTAAGTCGGGGGTTGCTATCTTTGATCTTGACTATGATGCTATCCTTGCTGCTATGTATGCTGTGTCTATTAGTGCTGAGGGTGACTGTTCCCTGTGTGTTCCGCTCGACCCGGGCATTGAGGCTGCTGCGCTGGGTGCTAGTGCATCTACTGCTCCAGGTGCTGGTGAGACTGCTCTCTCAGGTACCGCGTCGGCTCAGGTCTTACACACTTTCACCCTTGACTCGGGTGCTTCCCGCTCCTTCTTTCGCGACTGCACCACACTCTCGCCGCTCAGTCGGCCTGTGGCAGTCTCTCTGGCTGACCCCTCTGGGGGACCAGTTGTGGCCCGTTCCTCCACTGTTCTCCCGTGTCCTGCGGCTCCGTCCGGCTCGCTGTCTGGTCTTCACCTCCCCTCGTTCTCTACGAACTTGGTGGCGGGTGCTGATCTTCAGGATGGGGGTGTTCACCAGTTCACCCCTGCCTATCAGCGTGTGACACACTGCACGTGTGCTCGGACGGGTCGTCACTTGGCCATGTTTACCCGTCGGCCAGGGTCCAGCCTGTACACCCTTACCACTGAGTCTCCTCCTGTCACTGCGACTGGTCAGGTAGCCGCGTCGGGTCAGGTGTTTGCTGCAGCATCCCGGTTTGGCCCTGAGTCTGCCCCCTGCTCGTGTCGCCTCCTGTCTCACGAGACTCTCCTTTGGCACCACCGCCTTGGTCACCCCTCCCTGCCTCGTCTCAGAGGCATGGCCTCCCGTGTCCTTGCCTCTGGTCTCCCCCCTTCCCTTCCTCCTCTTCCTCCGGGGCCTGCCCCTACCAGCGTTCCCTGCGTCGAGGGCCGGCAGTGCCCCGCTCCTCACTCCTCCGAGTTTCCTCCGACAGAGGCTCCCCTGCAGACTCTTCACATGGACGTGTGGGGCCCAGCCCGCGTCCGTGGACAGGGTCACGAGCGCTACTTCCTGCTGGTTGTTGACGACTACTCGCGTTACACCACAGTCTTCCCCTTGCGCCGCAAAGGTGAGGTCACTGAGGTGTTGATCGACTGGATCCGCGCTGCTCGTCTCCAGCTCAGAGAGAGTTTCAGCTCGGACTTTCCTGTTGTGCGTCTGCACTCAGACAGAGGTGGAGAGTTTTCCTCCGACCTTCTGCAGGCCTACTGTCGGGCGGAGGGCATCCGCCAGACGTTCACGCTTCCGGCCTCTCCACAGCAAAATGGGATTGCTGAGCGCCGCATTGGCATGGTCATGGATGTCGCTCGTATGTCCATGATCCATGCGGCTGCTCCCCATTTTCTGTGGCCGTTCGCGGTTCAGTACGCGGCGCATCAGATCAACCTCCAGCCCCGGGTCTCCATGCCGGAGACCACTCCCACTCTGCGGTGGACAGGGAAGGTTGGCGATGCGTCTGCGTTCCGTGTCTGGGGATCTCGAGCTTTCGTACGCGACTTGTCTGCGGACAAGCTGTCCTCCCGTGCCGTTCCCTGCGTCTCCCTTGGCTTCCCCCCTGACGCGCCTGGCTGGCAGTTTTACCACCCCACCTCTCGCCGTCTTCTGTCCTCTCAGGACGTCACGTTTGACGAGTCGGTTCCCTACTACCGTCTCTTCCCCTACCGCACTGCCCCCCTCCCCCCCCCGCCGCTCTTCCTCGCGCCAGGTCCTCCCCAGGTAGACCCCCTCCCCCCTCAGGGTCCTGCCCCCTCAGGTGTGTCCCAGGTAGACACAGTCGAGCCTGTCGAGGTAGCTGTTGACTCTAGTGCTGCTAGGGGTGCTGAGCCTGCGGGTGCTGGGTCTGGGGGTGCTGAGCCTGAGCGTGCGGAGCCTGGGGGTGCTGAGTCTGGGGGTGCTGAGCCTAGGGTTGCTGCGTCTGGGGGTGCTGAGACTGGAGGTCCTCCGAGTGTCCCGTTGCGGCGGGAGCCCCTCTCTCCATGGCAGCTTCGTGAGTGGTACGTTAGGCGCTGTAGCCGTGCTGCTGGAGCTGGGGGGCCTACTGCTGGAGGTGCTACTGGTGCTGGAGCTACTGGAGGTGCTGCTGGTGCTGGAGGAGCTGGAGGTGCTGCTGGTGCTGGAGGTGCTGCTGGAGGTGCTGCTGGTGCTGGAGGTGCTGCTGGTGCTGGAGGTGCTGCTGGTACTCCTGGAGGTGCTGCTGGTGCTGGGGGTGCTGCTGGAGGTGCTGCCAGTGCTGGAGCTGCTGGAGGTGCTGTTGGTGCTGGAGCTGCTGGGGCCGCTGGCCCTGGAGGTGCTCGTACTGGAGGTCCTGGAGCTATTGGGACTGGAGCTGCTGCGGGAGTTGGAGCTGGAGGTGCTGGCGCTGCTGGAGCTGCTGGTGGTGCTGCGGGCGTTGCAGCTGGAGACCCTGGAGCTGAGGGTGCTGGTGCTGTCTCTGCTGGTTCTGGAGGCACTGCGCGGCCGCGGCCGTACTTCGTTCCGCTCCTTCAGCAGGTTCTTGGTCTCCCGCCTGCTGCTGGTCCTACTCCCTCTTTAGAGTGTCCTCTGCCTGTCCAGTTGCAGTCACAGTTACAGCCTGCCTCACCACTCCCTGGTCCTTCTCCCTACACTGGTCCGACCGGAGGTCTTACGGAGCGTCGTGAGCCTGAGTCTCGTCTTGCGTCGCCTGAGTCTCGTCCTGCGTCGCCTGTTCGTGCTGCTCGCACTGGTCGTCGTGCTCCGCGTCAGCGTCCTCCTGCTGTCCCAGGCACACACCAGATGGCACTTCGTCCTTCCACTGCTCCACAGCGTGTCCCTCTGCCGTCTCCTCCCGCGTCCTCTCGTCCTGCCGTTGCTGACCCGCAGTCAGACCTTGCTCGCGCTGCCAGTCCTACTGTCACGCGTCTTCTCGCTACTGTTGTCACTGACCCTTCCTTTGAGTCTACTACTGCGTCGGCTCTTGTTGCTGAGCTTGTCCACTTTGCTGCTCACTCTCGTCTCGACTACGCCGCTAGTCTAGTTGCTGAGTCTGCGTCTGGCTGTCCTCCGTCCGTCGGGGGTGAGTGTGCTCTTAGCACGGACGTCCTTGAGGACAGACAGGAGGAGTTTGAGTGCTTTGCCGCTGCTTTTCCTCATCTCGTGTCCATGCTGATTGCCCCTGAGGGAGACCCGGATGACAAGACATCCCGACCCCGCGCTCTTACGCAGAGGCGATAGAGGGTCCCTACTCCTCTCAGTGGCAGTCGGCCATGGACGCAGAGATGGCTTCCTGGAAGTCCACAGGCACCTACGTCGACGAGGTTCCCCCGCCTGGGGCGAACATCGTCAGTGGCATGTGGATTTTCAGGGTGAAGCGGCCGCCGGGTTCTCCGCCTGTCTTCAAGGCACGTTACGTTGCACGAGGCTTCAGTCAGCGTGAGGGAGTTGACTTCTTCCAGACCTTCTCTCCCACCCCGAAGATGACCACTCTTCGGGTGCTGCTGCACATAGCCGCTCAGCGTGACTACGAGCTTCACTCTCTTGACTTCAGCACAGCTTTCTTGCAGGGCAGCCTGCACGAGGAGATCTGGCTGCGCCGCCCACCTGGCTTCACTGGGTCGTTTCCTCCTGGTACCCAGTGGAGCCTCCGGCGGTCAGTCTACGGTCTCCGCCAGGCACCCCGTGAGTGGCACGACACACTGAGGACGACTCTTGCTGCTCTTGGGTTTGCTCCTTCTACTGCTGACCCGTCGTTATTTCTACGCACCGACACTTTGTTGCCGCCGTTCTACATCCTCGTGTATGTCGACGACTTGGTTGTTGCTACTGCTGACACTGAGGGACTCGCCCACGTAAAGTCGGAGCTGCAGAAGAGACACACGTGCACAGACCTGGGTGAGCTGACAAGCTATCTTGGCTTGCGGATCACCCGGGATAGAGCACAGCGCACCATTACCTTGACTCAGTCACACATGGTGCAGCAGGTCCTTCAGCGCTTCCGCTTCACGTACTCCTTGCCACAGCCCACTCCTCTGCCTACGCGCCACTCGCTCTCAGCTCTGCCTTCGGATGAGTCCGTAGAGCCGAGTGGCCCGTGTCCAGAGCTTGTGGGCTGCCTCATGTACCTGATGACCTGCACTCGACCCGACCTTGCATACCCTCTTAGCATCCTAGCACGCTATGTCGCTCCTGGCCGACACAGGAAGGAGCACATGGATGCTGCTAAGAGGGTGTTGCGCTACTTGTGCAGTACGTCGGGCATGGGGCTCGTGCTTGGAGGGCGAGGTCCAGTGGTCCTCACTGGTCACGCTGACGCTTCTTGGGCTGACGACTTGGCTACTCAGCGGTCGTCACAGGGTTACACCTTCAGCCTTGGTTCCGGCTCTGTTTCGTGGTGGTCTACCCGCTCGTCTTCTGTTCTCGGCTCCAGTTGTGAGGCTGAGATCTACGCAGGGGCCATGGCTGCACAGGAGTTACGCTGGCTCACCTACCTGCTGACCGACCTGGGAGAGCCGCCAGTTCTATACGTAGGCAACAAGGCCATGCTGGCCTTGTGTGAGGAGCACAGACTGGAGCACAAAACGAAGCACATTGCTCTTCGCTACTTCCTTGCACGTGAGCTGCAGCAGCGTGGTCAGCTGCGCCTTGCTTACGTGGCCTCTCAGGCCAACACTGCTGATATCTTTACCAAGGCACTTCAGCCTTGTGATCAACAGCGTTTCTGTACTATGTTAGGTCTTGTGCCTACCTGGCCTCACTTACTTACCTCTTGACTTTGCTTTGTACTGTGATCTGTATATACCTGCACTTGCCTGTTTTCCTTTGCTAGGTTGCGATCACTGTCTTGCTTGTTCACCTTGATTTATAATCCTACATGTGAATTGGCCTTGTGGCCTTTGAACTTGTGCTCGGAATGTGTGGTGACGTTGTGATCCACCCTGAGCTTGTCTTGCTTGACTGGTCTTGTGACCCCTTGTTCTCCCCCACTTTGCCTATGGGGGTGTGTCAAACATTCGTGCTATAGTCTTGCTAGGCTGTAGTGGGGTAGACACTATGGGGTACAGTTTCCTAGGGTTTCATATTTGTACCCAACTCATTTCAAGTCATTCTCGTAATTCTTTCACAGGCGACGCCCGTTGCAGATCACCTCGAGTAGTAGTGGTTGTTGCTGCTTCGAGTAACTGTAGATGGTCTCGCTTACAGGATCGTAGGGTACGTCGAATAGATCATCCCTCGGTCCTGCGCTCGAAGCTGCTGACTCCATATCGGTTTTCAACTGAGTAGGGGTAGAAGGATTTATCCGAGGCTGATTCAGCTTCGTCTTGGCCTGAATCCTTTCCCTAAGCCTTTGCAGCTGTGTAGGCTTCTCCTGTGGGCAATGGGGAGCCTTAACACTATGCTGCGGGGAGAGAATATTAACTCCTTGGAACGCACGACCCTTTTCAACGCTCCGGAGTGGTTTGCCCAACTTCTCAGGTACCTGAATAATGTCTGAAGGCTTTTTCTTGGCCTCGAAATCTCCCCTGAATTTGTTAAAGGCTTGAAAACCTCGAGAGGAAATATTCTTACTCTCGGGGGTGTTCGGCTGGAGTTTCCCGGTCGGTGCAGAGTCTTGTTTCGCGGAGCCTCCATTTGTCTCGGCGATTTCCCCTGTTGCCGACCGGTCGTGACGTTTTAAATTCGCGCCATCGTGTCCTCCTTTTTTGGCCATCGTGGATGCCGCACTGTTGTTGCCCTGCAGCTCCGCTCGTGCCTTCTTTATTTTCCAACACGCCAAGAGTCGATGTCCTGCTGCGCCGCAAAATTCGCACTTCTCATATTTTGTCGGCCGCTGCTTCGCGTCGATCTTGTCGATATCCATCGGGTCGGCGGTCGTGGGTGGTGGCGATCGCTTCGTGCCAAATGATCGGTTCGGCACGTGGCGTCGTGTCTCGGGTTCACATCGCATCAGCGCATCGAATCTCTCTGCTGCACACACCATGTCGTGGTAGTTGTTGTAGTTCGCGGCAATCACCTGTCGACGGACTTCCATTTTTAGCCCCTCAGTATACGCTTGGATTTTTTCCCCTTCGGTCAGGTCGGTAATTCGGTTGAAGAGGCTCTCCATCTGCTGCGTGTACTGTGTTACACTGCCGAACTGTTTATGCCGATGAATCTGCTGCCGCGCCATGTAGCTGGAGTTGATCGGTTCGAAACGTTGAATTATAGCTTCCCGAAACTGCGTCCATGACCCATCGCCTCGGACCTCGTTGCTATTGTTAATCCACTCGAGCGCCGGGCCTCGTAACAGTGTCGCTGCGAGCCAAATCCGCATTGCATCGTGTGTCGGGGTCGTACAGCCAACGGCCTCGAAGTAAATTTCGATAGTCGCAATGAATCGACGAACGTCAGTGTCTCTCGCATTCGGATTGAACGTCTCCGGTAGCCTCGGACGTGCCGCCTCAAGATTCACTGCAGCCGCTGCCGCTGCTGCTGGGTGAAGTGTCGGTGCCGCCGCTGCTGCTGCTGCCGTCGCTGCTGCATTCCCTGCTGCGTTCGCTGCTGCCGTGGCGGCTGCCGACTGGTTCGCGAGAAGCTCCTCTATTTGCTGGAGTGCCTCTCGCGTCTGGTCCAAGCCGGTGTGTAACTCCGTAATTTTTCGTACGGAATTATCACCGTTTTCCTCCATTTGGCGATTTACAGGAAGATTTGCGACGAAAATAATTGAATTCTAGGCGCTGGTCATCTTACTGTGAGTCGAATCGACTGTAGAAATAACGAGCGCTGATTCTGTAGGTCGCGTAGTTCTCCCTTTAGTCGAAATTCGCGTCCGAACTCGGCCGTTGAGAAGAAATTCGATCCGACGCTCCAAATTCCAAATGTTTTGGGCGAAATTCTCAGGACCGTTGAGATTCAAATCGATCCGACGATCGAAATTCCAACTTTTTTGCCACTGGACCTGAGGAGTATTCGAAAACCGGGTCGAGGGGGACGTTAGAAAATAGCGCGGAACTGGTTTACGTACCCGAAATTGGCGCTTTCCGTCGTCGCCCCCGCGGTTTGAAAAGCTAGGTTTTAGCGGTCGAAAAGCTTCGCGTCCAAAACGGCTCTGATTACCAAGTGTGAGGATCTAGGATCGAGCTCAGAAAAGAGAATTGTAATTGATTGATTCACCTGGGTACAACACGAGGCTATATATAGTCTCGACACAAGGCCAGTTACCCAGGTGTTACGCGAATGTTCTGAGGGTCGCGAAGCGTCCCGAACAGAACCTTCCCGAACTCAGTAGAAAGCAATTCGGTGGAAACCGAATAGGCTTGAGTTCGGTACACGTAACCTGGTTCGGTGCTATAACTATAAAAAAATATAGGAATGCACCTAACCTAGGAAATCAAGCATATCTATGCATGATAAAAAAAACCCAAGCTAGATATAGCGTAATAAAGTCTAGGCAAGCTAGCAAAGCCAACATAAGCCGTCGTACTCTCACATCCTTAAAGAATCCCCCCCCTCGTGATAACGGCCCCCTCCTCTCCTCCTCCCGTCCGCCATTGCTCCCTCCCTTCATCTTCCCCTCTTCCCTTCCTCCCATCGCCTTTCCCCCATCCACGCCCCCCCCACGCCTTGCCCCACCAGCAATGGAGGGGCGTGGTGGAGCTGATGAGTGCAGATCGCTTCACAGTGCTGCTCTTTGTATTCCCTTCCTCCCCTGCTCCTTCCCCAATCCTATCCCCTCATCTCTCCCCTCTCCTCCCCCAGCAATGGAGGGGCGTGGTGGAGCTGATGAGCGCGGATTGCTTCACAGTGCTGCTATTTGATTTCTTTGGTGCTCATGGGTGCGTGCAGGGAAGGGATGGGAGGGTCAGTGGGAGGGTGGGAGGGTGATGGGAAGATGGGTGGGTGATGGGAGTGTGGGAGGTAGGGGAGGGTGTGAGGGTGGGAGGGAGGGGAGAGTGTGAGGGTGCGAGGGGGGAGAGGGTGTGTGTGACCTGTGTGACCCCATGCAGTGTGCATCCCACCAACATCCACCCCTTCCTAATCTCCTCTTCCCCCCCTTCCCCTGTCCCCCTTGTCCTGCCATATTGCTCTTCCCCGCGCCCCGGCCCGCCCTTTCCCCACCCCAGCACCCAGTACGATCTGCTTGACCCCATACGCTACGCATCCCACCCACCCACCTACGCTCACTCCTTTTCTCCGCTCCCTCCTTTTCTCCTCTCCCTTCCTCCCCCCCCCCCCCCCCCCCCCCCTCCCCAGCACCCAGTACGACCTGTTTGACCCCGTGTGCTATGCGTCCCTCAAGGGCTTTGCTGATGACGTGGCGCTGCTGCTGGACGAGCTGGGGATCCAGGTGAGGGGGGGGATGGTGGGGAGGGGAAGAGGGGGAGGGAGACAAAGGAGTCGCGGGTTGTTGGGGTGGAGGCGAGTGATGACTTGCCGCTGCTACTGGACGAGCCGGGGATCCAGGTGATGGGGGTAGTGGGTGGGGGGGGGGGGAGAAGAGAAGAGAAGGGGGACGGCATGAAAGGAGATGACGGGGGTTGGGTGGGCGGCGGGTGATGGTGTATCGCTGCTGCTGTATGAGCTGGGATTCACTTTTGAGAATTCTCAAGGTGATGGTGTGATGAGGGGGGATGGAGCGGCACAAGGGAAGGGGGACGGTTTTTCAGTCGACTCAATCACATGCGTATTCTATGTGGAATGAAATGCGGGGTTGGAAAGGGAGAAGGGAAGGGGGGCGGAAGGAAAGGAGATGTGGGTGATTGTGGTGGGGGCGGGTGATGGTGTGCCTCTGCTGCTGATGAGATGGGATTCAAGGTGATTGTGGGGAAATTGACATCGCGAAGGGGGATGTTTGGGGTGCATCAGAAATTGACTACCCCACCAGCATAGCGGTGGAAAGGGGGAAGGGGGATGCTTGGGCCAGCATATCGAGGCTACTGCTCATCACTCACCCCCTCCCTCACTCACTCACGTCCCTCACTCCCTCCCTCCCTCCCTCACTCACTCACTCACTCACTCCCTCTTTCCCTCCCTCGCCCACCAGGCGTCATCCTCATGGCAGGAGATGACCTTCATCGGGCACCAACAGGCGGGCATCATGGGGCTGCTGCTCGCCCTCACTCCCTCCCTCCCTCACTCCCCTCCTATCTCTCCCTCGTCCCCTCGTTCTGCACGCATCCCCACCAGGCGTCACTCACACGACAGGAGATCTAGTTTATAGGCCACCAGCCGGCGGGCATCGTGTGGTGTGCTTGTGGCTCCCTCCCATCCCCCACCAAGCGTCACCCTCATGGCAGGAGATCACGTTTATAGGGCACCAGCAGGCGGGCATCGTGGGGTTACTGCTCGCCCTGCAAAGGCCGGACCTGTTTCACCGAGTCATCACGCTCGCCTCCTCGCCCAGGTAGGGGACCCACGTGGGGGTGCTTGGTTTGACGGCCCAAGCTCGTGTCCCCACTGCTGCTGCTGATGCTACTGCTGCTCGCCCTTCAGAGACTAGACCTCTTTCACCGAGTCATCACCCTTGCTTCCTCGCCCAGGTACGGGCATATCACCACCACATATTACAGCACAGCACAGCACATCACATCACATCACATCACATCACATCACATCACATCACATCACATCACATCGCATCACATCACATCACAACACATCACAACACAGCACAACACAACACAACACATCACAACACGGCACAACACAACACATCACATCACATCACATCACATCACATCACATCACAACACATCACATCACAACACATCACATTTCATTACAACACATCACATCACATCACAACACAACACAACACATCACATCACAACACAACACATCACATCACATCACATCACATCACATCACATCACATCACAATACATCACATCACATCAGTGTTATTGGCACTCGCAGAATAGACTAGAACACCTCACGTCACTCACTCGGATCACTCACTCACATACCCCACACGCCTCTTCACCCCACCCCCTCTTCTCCTCCAGGCTCCCAAGGTTGTTCTCACTCTGCTCTTTCCCTTCCCCTCCCCTCACCTCCCCTCCCCTCCCCTCCTTCCCCTCCCCTCCTTCCCCTCCCCTCCTTCCCCTCTCCTCCTTCCCATCCCCTCCTTCCCCTCCCCCCATTCTCACTCTTCTCCAATATAGAGTGCCTCTTCTCTTCTCCTCTCCTCACCCGTTATGCCCCCCTCCTTCTCTTCGCCTCACCTCTCGAATCCCCCCTCCCACCCCCCGTCTCCTGCCTGCGTACACTCCTTTGCAAGCCGTTTTCCAACCTCTCTCCCCCCCCCACCCCCTCCCCCCTCACCCTATCCCTCCCCATCTCGAATTTTCCTTCCTGCCTTTCCCTTCCTCTCGCCGCCTGAGCAGATTGCTCTCGGACGTGGGGTATGCGGGCGGGTTTGAGCTGCAGGATCTCGACCAGGTGTTTGGAGTCATGCAGTCCAATCACACAGTGGGGTGGAGGGATAGGGAGGCCAGGATGTGCATGGGGGTGGGAGAAGGAGGCTGGAAGAGGCGGGAATGTCTGTTTGTTTGAGCTGCAGGATCTCAACCAGATGTCTAACTACACGGTGACGTCGGAGTTGGGGCAATAGGGGTGGCATGAAGTGCTGCTGGGATGGGAGACGGGAGGCAGAAGGAGGGTGTGGGGGCCCACGAAGTGCCTGTTTTCTTGAGCTGCAGGATTTGGACCGGGTGTTTGGGGTCAAGTATACGGTGAGATGGAAGTTACTGGAGGGGAGAGGAGGGAGGGGGGTGGATGTGACATGGGGTGGGAGAGGGGAGGTGTCTGATTCTTCTTTTAGGTAGTGGAATTTGCATCACGTGTTTGGCATCATGAGTACAAACTACAAGGTGAGTTGGGAGCTATTCAGGTAGGGGAAGTGGGGGGGGGGGATGAAGGGGAGAGGGGGAGGGAAAGAGGGTGTATGCGAGTGCAGAAAGGGTGTTTTGAGACATCTCAAAAACACCCTTTTTCACGTGGCTCTAGGGTGCATGCCAGTGCTCACAGCAGACAACATTCGTCTGCCCCATGTGCGCAACTTCACTCACGCTCCTTAGTACCCTTCGCTTCACACCGTACCTCCTACCTTCCCTACAGATGTGGGCAGCGGGTGCGTGCCAGTGCTGACACCAGACGACATTTGCCTGCCCCACCCTATTGCTCACTACAAGTCTCAACTCCGTCTCCCCCTCAGCCTCCCTCCATTCTCCCTTCCCCCCTCTCTCTCAGATGTGGCCAGCGGGGTGCGTGCTGGTGCTGACACATGACGACATTCGCCTGCCCCACGTGCGCGACTTCACTCGCCCACTCTTCTCCCTCCGCCCCATCGTCGCGTTTGCGCTGCTCAAAACCACCTTCGCCTGTGACGTGAGCGCAGTGCTGCTAGAGGTGAGAGGGATGGATGCAGAGGGGTGCAGAGGGGTGTAGAGGGGTGAGGAGGGGTGAGGAGGGGTGAGGAGGGGTGTGCATGGTGCAGACCCCCCTGGTATGAAGTTGTTTCGGGAAATTTTCCCTCTGTGCAGATGCAGCCTCTGTGTTGTGTGGAACTACCTTTGCCTGTGACGTGCAAACAATGCTCTCAGAGGTGAGAGGGACGGAGAGGGACGGAGAAGGATGGAGATGGGTGCAGAGGTGTGTGCACGGTTCAGGTGCCACAGTTGCGGTGGAATGATGTGTGTTGGGTGCTCTCAGAGGTGAGTGGGTTGGAGAAAAGCAGCGCGACAGGAAGGACACATAACTGACTCGCTATTGAGCAGTTACCCGAGTCGTTGCTGCATCGAACCGCAACAGCAGTTATAGTTAGTTAAACCTTTCATATTCCTTTGTAATCATGTAAAGCTTTGTATCTCTTTGCTATTATTAACTTTTCTTGTTCTCACATACAAGTGCAAGGTGGTTCAATTAGTTCACTAAGACCCTTCCGCTAATACATCACTACTCTGAGACTTTAGTCTTGAAAAGTTCCTAAGGGCTTTCTCAGCCCAACATGGTATGAGAGCTAGCAAGACAAAGACAACTTTGTTCAAACTCCTACAACAACACAAGGCATGGCTACGCAGAAAGAAAGAAGCTCGTCTAATGGATCTCCCTGCAACACCCCTACTCCGCCTCCAGCCTCTAGACTACAGACAGAAAGAGGCACAACCCAAGGACCAGTTGCTGAGTCCACGTAAACTCCCACTAATCAAGCAACCGGCTTCGACCCAAGCATGATGGAGAAGTTCTTCTCCTTCGTGTCGTTCTACGAACAACATCAACAAGCGGCACCTGCGCAGTCAAACAACAGCGACAGCAACAACGGAGTCACTCCCATGAGCCTTGACGGTTCATCCTTTGCGCGTGGAAATCAGCAGCCTACCTTTGCACCGTACAAGCCTCAACGCAGCTCTGTCAGCTTCATGCCGAATCGGCTCCCACCTGGACAAGAAACAAAGACGCTGGATGCACTTCAACTGCAATCACAGTTTGCACACGTTCTGAAACTCTAGACGACAACACCATTCGACGACAAGGATTTCTATACCTGGTCTTTTGAGTTCGAGCTGATGGTGGAAGGTGCTGAAATCCTTGGCTTCTTCGACGATTCCCTGCCATATCCAACGCACGGGACGCAGTACGACAAGCAGCAATACACGTATCAATCACTGATGGCATACACCATACTCATGCGAAACATAACGCCAAACGAGCAGCAGAACATCCGGTCTTATCGCGGATACGGTAACTCCGCCGAGCTCGCGTACAACCACCTGAAGAACATGTATCAAGCAACCGACAGCGTTAATCAAAATCGTCTCATGGTGCAATTGACACTGATTCAAATGCAACCCGGCGAAAAAGGAATGGCGTATATCAGTCGCTGTCGCGGTCTGCGCGATAGACTCTTTCGATGCGGCGGATCCGAAGAAGCGTTCGCCACTATCGTTATCACAGGTCTCGGTCCTCAGTGGCGCTCCACTCGAGCCATTCTCTGAGCCCACGGAAGAATCTCCAAAGCAAATCTCTACGCTGAAATTCACGCTGAGCAGCAAGACATGGACATGCACGAAGAACGTCACAAGAAAATGGCATCAGCACCAGAGTTCGCCTTTCACACTCAACGGCGCTACAACAACAACAACCGACAAAACGAGCATCACGGACAAAGACACGTACCACCATTTTGTCACCTCTGCCGAACGTCTGGCCACTCCCGTATTTACTGCCCGGATCAGCAGCAATCAACACCACCACCATGTCAGCTTCGACCTTCAAGTAGTCAAGTGACTTCCACACAGCAGCATCCATCCAACCAGGCGCCGACTTCAACGACAACGTCACAACCTGCACGAGGAACAAGAAATATCATAAGTTGCATGACAATAACGGACTCCTGCATCACCGGTTCACCACCGACCTACTCACCCGAAGAACGGCTCGACAAAAGCACGCCCGGTTGTGAATTTGGAACCAAACCCGACGTACGCCGCTATCGCACAGAGCGAACCATCCGGTCAAGATACTTGATTATTGGACAGCTGCCGCGGACAACATATGTGATCCGACCGCTTCGTTCAACGGGAACAACGCCTCAACCAGGATGTCGTGATCACCGTCGCCTACAACTAGAACCTGCGCACACAACGACAAGGAGTAGTTCAACTTCAGTCTCGCGAGACAAACGTTGCTTTACAAATGTCGAAGGTTTTGATTGCAGAAGGACTGGGCTACAACTTACTCAGCGTCAGCCAGCTCATGGCACAAGGAATTCATCTTGAAGCCGACAGCACCACTTAGGAGTTCAAGCTGTACAACGAAAAGGGTGGACTTTACATCGGAAAAGCAGTCCTGAAGAACAATGTCTTCGTTCTTGATTTCGTTCCAGATCAGGGAACAGCTGACAACGACGCGATTGTCAACTTCACTACCTGGTCGCACCCACCAGATCTCGACCCGGACTTCAGCCCCCGAGGTTTCAGGTACTCGCACACCAAACCTGAGGCAGAACAAACAAGAGCGTTAGCAGCGATTCAAGAAACAACAGCAGAAGAGACAACAGTAGTAGCATCAACAGCAGCAGAGACAACCGCAGCAGCAAAGACATCGACAAAAGCAGAAACAACAACAACAGCACCAGCACCAATCGCCAGCTCTTCATCAACACCAACTCCTGTCACCGACACCACACCGATTGCCGCCCAACAGCTGACTCCCGCTCCACGCAACGTCCACAGAAGCGCCAACATCACTGCAAGTTTCTACTCCAACTCCAATATGTACAGACGTTCACCTGGACATCGCGCCGACGAATGACTATGGCATCAAAGGTTAGGGCATCCCACCAACACGACACTGAACAACACGATAAGAGCAGGAGTGCTTGGTAAAGACCCACTACTCTTACCCGACGGCAGAGAACTTCGACGAGTCCGCGGATCCTGTTTTACATGCCCTTAAGCCAACTTACCCCATCATCCGTTTGTCTCTCACCACAACCCAAGCGCGCCAGCATACGCACCACTGGAGAAAGTCTACAGAGACATACTATACACCCGCGAAAGCGGACGGGGAGCATATAACTACGTAATCACGTTAATCGACGCCTCCACCAGATACGTCTGGCACCTCAATCTTCCAAGTCGCGACATGGCCTTCGAAGCTTTTGTCGCTTGGCTCCCAGTAGCAGAAAGGGAATCAGGAGTGAAGCTGAAAAGTTTTTGGTCAGACGGGGGAGGAGAATATCAGTCACAGCGGTTCAAGCAATACCTAGCGGAGAGTGGCATCAAGCGACTCATCTCTCTTCCCTACGCTCATCAACAGCAAGGCGTAGCAGAAAGGATGAATAGGGCCCTCCAGAACACCATGTGCAAGCTGCTACGTGGCACCCAACCATCAGTGGCCTGAGGCGATGGACCACACTGTGCTGTTGCACAACTTGCTTTTGTCATCCTTGCTTCCGAACAACGCATCACCGCATCTGCTGTGGACAGGAAAATTGTGCAACACAAAAATGTTATGAGTTTTTTGCTGCATGATACAGTATCGACCACACACTGCACGAGCCGGACAATTCTCACAACGCGCACAGTTGGGACTACACCTGGGCATCGAAAAACACTATAACGCGTGGAAATTTTCGACGTCCACTCGAAGGAAACAGTAGCAGCACGTGACGTGATTTTCTACGAGCGACTCACTCTCCAAACGTACCTGGACAACTTGGCAGCAGAACGAGACCTCACGTGTTGCTTCCGTGGCAATCGAGCCTTCGCCACACCAGTAGATGAGGCTGACTGGGATGAGCAAAACGTTGACGGAGCATCTGAGGAAGCCGGACCTCTTCCCTACTGTTCGGTACTCGTTCTGATGAACGACGAAAACCCCCGCGAAAGCATCAACGCCGAAGTCTACCATGACCTCGCTGACAATGGTTACGTTACACCCCAGCCGGTCAACACAAATGTTTCAGAACGCATAGGCCCCAACTTCTTACCTGATTCAGAAGCGGGAGACAAAGCGGTTTATCCCGAGGACCCAAATCACCCTCGCTATACACAGAGTGGGCTGCAGATTCTTGAGCGGTCCATGGCGCACCAATGCCGCAAGAGCCTGCTACGGTTTAGCAGGCTCTGGGGGGGGGAACACAGGGAAAAATGGTGCGAAGCCATGGACAGAGAGTTAACAGCGCTGGAAGACAGAAACACCTGGAAGATAGTGCCCATCGGAGTGGCACGCAACAAAACCTTACTCACGGGAAAATGGGTCTTCCACGTGAGGACGAAAGCCGATGGAACAATCGACAAATTCAAGGTATGATGGGTCGTGCATGGCTTCGACCAAGAAGACGGACGGGACTTCACCAAAACCTTTGCGCCGGTCAGCCGACATACCTCTCTTCGAATCCTCCTCGCGATAGCCGCCATGAAGCGGAAGAAGCTCTGCCAAATCGGCGTGGCTAACGCGTTTCTCTACGCTCCTGTCGACGCCAAAATCTTCATCGAGCAACCACACGGATCCGACACAGACCTCAACCAAGTCTGTCAGCTGCTGAAGTCCCTATACGGCATCAAGCAAGCTCCGCGGCTGTGGCAGCAATACCTACACGCCCGATTAATCCGCATCGGCTTTCAGCAACTACCATACGACCAGGGCATGTACAGACTCACAAAGGAAGCTGAGTGCATTATGCTCATCATGTATGTAAACGACATGCTCTACATAGGCTCTACCGATGACATCACCAACTGGTTTGAAGGGGAGCTGCAACAGGATCTCTCACTCACGATTTCTTCCACCGTAACCCAGTACCTTGGACTCAACATACTCGATGGAGAGAACGCGATCTACCTCAGCGCCGCAAAATACGCCTGTCAAATGTTTTATCTGCTACAGTTTGTTTAGGCTGTAGTGGGGTAGTTACTATGGGGTACAGTAAGTTTAGGGTTTCCTACTTGTACCCAACTCTTTCCTAGTGCAATCACCATTGTTCATTCTAACATGGTATCACGAGCCTAGGTTGCCACCTAGGACCCCGCTTACTACTACGGGCCCACTATTCCGCTAGAAGCGCCCTCGTGCGCCCTACCTTACGTGCGCCCTTGTGCGCCTTTCTCTGCTCGTGCGCCCTCGTGCGCCCTTTTTTTTTCTGCTAGTGCGCCCTCGCGCGCCCTGCCCTTCGTTCTGCCTGCGCTCCGTCCTGCAGCCCTCGCGCTGCCTCCTGCTGCCCTAGGCCAGTGCGCCGCCCCTGCAAGCTAGTAGGGCCCTCGAGCCGCCCCTGCAGGTCCGTCAGGCCCCCGAGCCGCCTCTGCAGGCCCGTCAGGCCCCTGAGCCGCCTCTGCAGGCCCGTCAGGCCCGAGAGCCGCCCCTGCAGGCCCGTCAGGTCGGCGCGCTGCCCCTGCAGGACCACGCCGCCCGAGCGCAGCCTCTGCCCGACCGCGCGCCGCCCCTGCAGGCCCTCGCCGCCCGAACGCAGCCTCTGCAGGCCCGTCAGGCCAGCGCGCGACCCCGTCAGGCCGCAGTCGCGGCCCCGTCAGGCCGCAGTTGCGGCCCCGTCAGGCCGCAGTCGCGGCCCCGTCAGGCCGCAGTCGCGGCCCCGTCAGGCCGCAGTTGCTGCCCCGTCAGGCCGCAGTCGCGGCCCCGTCAGGCCGCAGTCGCGGCCCCGTCAGGCCGCAGTCGCGGCCCCGCCCTGCCGTGACGCGGCCCCGCCAGCCCTGCAGCTGACGCGGCCGCGCCCTCCTGCTGACGCGGGCGCGCCCTGCTACTGACGCGGCCGCGCCCAGCTGCTGACGCGGCGTCGCCCCTGCCCGCCGCGTCGCCCTGCTCGCCGCGTCGCCCCTGCCCGCGGCGTCGCCCCTGCCCTACTCCGCGCCGGGCCCCTGGAGCAGCCGCCCCTGGAGCAGCCGCCCCTGCAGCAGCCGCCCCTGGAGCAGCCGCCTCTGGAGCAGCCGCCACTGCAGCAGCCGCCCCTGGCCCCTGGAGCGGCCGCCCCTGCAGCAGCCGCCCCTGACCACTGGAGTGGCCGCCCCTGCAGCAGCCGCCCCTGGCCACTGGAGCAGCCGCCACTGCAGGAGCCGCCCCTGGCCCCTGGAGCAGCCGCCCCTGGAGCAGCCGCCCCTGCAGCAGCCGCCCCTGGCCCCTGGAGCAGCCGCACCTGCAGCCGCCCCTGGCCCCTGGAGCGGCCGCCCCTGCAGCAGCCGCCCCTGGCCACTGGAGCAGCCGCCACTACAGGAGCTGCTCCTGGCCCCTGGAGCAGCCGCCCCTGCAGCAGCAACCGTCGCGGCCCTGTCCCTGCCCTGCACCAGCCGCCGTCACGGCCCGGTCCTGCCCTGCACAAACTGCCGCGGAGCTTCCTGCCGCGGTCGCGGCCTCGCCCTGCCGCTGTAGCGGCCCCGCAGTCGCCTCCGTCGTGCGCCTGCCCTTCCCACCACTGGTGAGCACTGCCCTGCCCCTGCTGCTACTGCTACTGCTGCTCCTGCTGCTCCTGCTTCTACTACTGCTCCTGGCATGGCCAGATTCAGCTCCAGGGCCGTCCGCGTGTGTCCCTCACGCCCCAGCAGCTTCGTGAGTGGTACGCCAGTTGGGGTTGTCGGGGTGGCAGTAGTGGGAGTCGTCCTGGAGTGGGTAGTTCGGTAGCTTCTTGCAGTGGCCCTGTGTAGCAGCAGCGTCGTCCGCGCGAGACTCTTTCGCCCCAGCAGCTTCGTGAGTGGTACGCTCAGAGTAGAGGGTCGCTGAGTAGTGCTCGCTGCCCGTACGTTATTAGCACGGGTGTCCGGACTGGTCAGCCTTGCGGGACGCGTGGTCACACAGAGTCCCGCTGCTTCGCCCGTCTGAGCGACGCTTGGCGTACAGAGTTTGGCGACGACGCTGAGCTCCCCGACTGGGTGGAGCTGCTTAGGCAGAGGGTAGATATCTTTGCTCTTGACTATGATGCTATTCTCACTGCAATGTATGCATTGTCTACTAGTGCCGAGGGAGCCTGTCACCTGTGTGTTGCCGCCTGACCCCGGTATCCAGTCTGCTGCTCCAGGTGCCGGTGAGGCTGCCGCTCTATGTGCTAGTGCATCTGCTGCCCCTGGTCCTGGTGAGGCTGCTGCTCTAGGTGCAGGTGTGTCTGCTGCTTCAGGTGCTTGTGAGTCTGCACCTACAGGTACTGCGTCTACTGAGGCACTGCACACCTTCACAGTGGACTCAGGTGCTTCCCGCTGTTTCTTTCGCGACCGCACTGCCCTCGAGCAGCTCCCTAGGCCGGTTGCTGTCTCCCTGGCTGACCCCTCAGGGGGTCCGGTCCTTGCGACCTCCACCACTGCCCTCCCTTGTCCTGCTGTCCCGTCCGGCACACTATCGGGCCTTTACCTCCCCTCGTTCTCTACGAACTTGGTGGCGGGTTCTGCGCTCCAGGACGCAGGTGTTCACCAGTTCACCCCTGCCTACGAGCGTGTGACACACTGCACGTGTGCCCAGACGGGTCGTCACCTGGCTACCTTCACTCGGCAGCCGGGGTCGGACTTGTACACACTGACCACTGAGTCCCCTCAGGTAGCGGTGTCTGCGTCTGCGTCAGGTCAGTTGTCCGCCCCCTGCTCGTGTCGCACCCTGTCGCACCGGACGGTCCTCTGGCACCACCGCCTTGGGCACCCTTCGATGCAGCGCCTTCGTGGCATGCACTCTCGTTTCCTTGTCTCTGGTCTCCCCAGGTCACTGCCTCCCCTGCCACCGTCCCCTGCCCCTCCTTGCCTTCCCTGTGTCGAGGGGCGGCAGCGTGCCACTCCTCACTCCTCTGAGTTCCCCCCGACGGAGGCTCCTCTGCAGACCCTTCACATGGACGTGTGGGGCCCAGCCCGCGTCCGTGGACAGGGCGGAGAGCGCTACTTCCTGCTGGTAGTTGACGACTACACGCGTTACACCACGGTACCTGTTCCCTGACCTAGCCGCTTTTGCCATAGTCGCTGACCTCATTACGCACCTCCGCACTAGTGACACCCGCTACCGCGCTGCGCTTCCTGACGAGTTCTGCGCCAAGAACCCTCCCCCTATGTACATCACTCTCTACTACCTCGTCACCCGGCTCCCTGACTCCCTTTGCTCGGTCAGAGACCACTTCCTCTCCCTCTGCCCCACCACGCTCACCGTTGACCTCCTCGAGGAGCGCCTCCTTGCAGCTGAGAAGAGTATAGTCGCTGTAGGGGCCTCTCGTGGTGACCCTCGCGCCCCTTTCTTTGAGGGGTGCTCCCCCTCTCCCCTCTTGCCCTCTGTTGCCTCTGCTGCTGCTGTCGACCTCGTTGGCACCGAGTCGGTCGGCGCTGCGTCTGCTCCTAGTGGGAGGCGCCGCAACAGCAAGGGCAAGGGGGGAAAAGGGGGTGGAGGGGGCGGCGGGGGCGGCGGTGGTGGCGGTGGAGGTGGCGGAGGGGGTGGGGGTGGAGGTGGGGGTGGGAGTGGTGGCTCGGGTGGGGGCTTCGGTGGCGGCGGTGGAGGTGGAGGCGGCGGAGGCAGCGGGAGTGGGGGTGGAGGTGGCGGCGGCGGAGGCGGAGGTGGGGGTGGCGGGGGCGGTGGTGGGCAGCGGGGAAGTTCTAGCGGTGGCCAGCGCCAGCAGCAGCAGCGCTCCCGTGAGACCCTGTCGCCTCAGCAGCTCCGTGAGTGGTACGCTGGGCGTGGGAGGTCTGGGGGTGCTGGTCCCTGCACTTACGTTCTTCGCACTGGCGACCGCAGTGGAGAGACTTGCGGCGGCCCGCACACCACACCTCGCTGCTTCGGCCGCCTGACTGACGCCTGGCGTACACAGTTCCCTGGCTCTGTTGAGATCCCTCGCTGGGATATTCTGCTTAAGTCGGGGGTTGCTATCTTTGATCTTGACTATGATGCTATCCTTGCTGCTATGTATGCTGTGTCTATTAGTGCTGAGGGTGACTGTTCCCTGTGTGTTCCGCTCGACCCGGGCATTGAGGCTGCTGCGCTGGGTGCTAGTGCATCTACTGCTCCAGGTGCTGGTGAGACTGCTCTCTCAGGTACCGCGTCGGCTCAGGTCTTACACACTTTCACCCTTGACTCGGGTGCTTCCCGCTCCTTCTTTCGCGACTGCACCACACTCTCGCCGCTCAGTCGGCCTGTGGCAGTCTCTCTGGCTGACCCCTCTGGGGGACCAGTTGTGGCCCGTTCCTCCACTGTTCTCCCGTGTCCTGCGGCTCCGTCCGGCTCGCTGTCTGGTCTTCACCTCCCCTCGTTCTCTACGAACTTGGTGGCGGGTGCTGATCTTCAGGATGGGGGTGTTCACCAGTTCACCCCTGCCTATCAGCGTGTGACACACTGCACGTGTGCTCGGACGGGTCGTCACTTGGCCATGTTTACCCGTCGGCCAGGGTCCAGCCTGTACACCCTTACCACTGAGTCTCCTCCTGTCACTGCGACTGGTCAGGTAGCCGCGTCGGGTCAGGTGTTTGCTGCAGCATCCCGGTTTGGCCCTGAGTCTGCCCCCTGCTCGTGTCGCCTCCTGTCTCACGAGACTCTCCTTTGGCACCACCGCCTTGGTCACCCCTCCCTGCCTCGTCTCAGAGGCATGGCCTCCCGTGTCCTTGCCTCTGGTCTCCCCCCTTCCCTTCCTCCTCTTCCTCCGGGGCCTGCCCCTACCAGCGTTCCCTGCGTCGAGGGCCGGCAGTGCCCCGCTCCTCACTCCTCCGAGTTTCCTCCGACAGAGGCTCCCCTGCAGACTCTTCACATGGACGTGTGGGGCCCAGCCCGCGTCCGTGGACAGGGTCACGAGCGCTACTTCCTGCTGGTTGTTGACGACTACTCGCGTTACACCACAGTCTTCCCCTTGCGCCGCAAAGGTGAGGTCACTGAGGTGTTGATCGACTGGATCCGCGCTGCTCGTCTCCAGCTCAGAGAGAGTTTCAGCTCGGACTTTCCTGTTGTGCGTCTGCACTCAGACAGAGGTGGAGAGTTTTCCTCCGACCTTCTGCAGGCCTACTGTCGGGCGGAGGGCATCCGCCAGACGTTCACGCTTCCGGCCTCTCCACAGCAAAATGGGATTGCTGAGCGCCGCATTGGCATGGTCATGGATGTCGCTCGTATGTCCATGATCCATGCGGCTGCTCCCCATTTTCTGTGGCCGTTCGCGGTTCAGTACGCGGCGCATCAGATCAACCTCCAGCCCCGGGTCTCCATGCCGGAGACCACTCCCACTCTGCGGTGGACAGGGAAGGTTGGCGATGCGTCTGCGTTCCGTGTCTGGGGATCTCGAGCTTTCGTACGCGACTTGTCTGCGGACAAGCTGTCCTCCCGTGCCGTTCCCTGCGTCTCCCTTGGCTTCCCCCCTGACGCGCCTGGCTGGCAGTTTTACCACCCCACCTCTCGCCGTCTTCTGTCCTCTCAGGACGTCACGTTTGACGAGTCGGTTCCCTACTACCGTCTCTTCCCCTACCGCACTGCCCCCCTCCCCCCCCCGCCGCTCTTCCTCGCGCCAGGTCCTCCCCAGGTAGACCCCCTCCCCCCTCAGGGTCCTGCCCCCTCAGGTGTGTCCCAGGTAGACACAGTCGAGCCTGTCGAGGTAGCTGTTGACTCTAGTGCTGCTAGGGGTGCTGAGCCTGCGGGTGCTGGGTCTGGGGGTGCTGAGCC
The DNA here is from genome assembly GCA_947471745.1 of Closterium sp. Naga37s-1. Lineage (NCBI taxonomy): Eukaryota > Viridiplantae > Streptophyta > Zygnematophyceae > Desmidiales > Closteriaceae > Closterium > Closterium sp. Naga37s-1. Next base: position 123,590 of record CANJKZ010000314.1, on the reverse strand, counting down.
TGAGCGTGCGGAGCCTGGGGGTGCTGAGTCTGGGGGTGCTGAGCCTAGGGTTGCTGCGTCTGGGGGTGCTGAGACTGGAGGTCCTCCGAGTGTCCCGTTGCGGCGGGAGCCCCTCTCTCCATGGCAGCTTCGTGAGTGGTACGTTAGGCGCTGTAGCCGTGCTGCTGGAGCTGGGGGGCCTACTGCTGGAGGTGCTACTGGTGCTGGAGCTACTGGAGGTGCTGCTGGTGCTGGAGGAGCTGGAGGTGCTGCTGGTGCTGGAGGTGCTGCTGGAGGTGCTGCTGGTGCTGGAGGTGCTGCTGGTGCTGGAGGTGCTGCTGGTACTCCTGGAGGTGCTGCTGGTGCTGGGGGTGCTGCTGGAGGTGCTGCCAGTGCTGGAGCTGCTGGAGGTGCTGTTGGTGCTGGAGCTGCTGGGGCCGCTGGCCCTGGAGGTGCTCGTACTGGAGGTCCTGGAGCTATTGGGACTGGAGCTGCTGCGGGAGTTGGAGCTGGAGGTGCTGGCGCTGCTGGAGCTGCTGGTGGTGCTGCGGGCGTTGCAGCTGGAGACCCTGGAGCTGAGGGTGCTGGTGCTGTCTCTGCTGGTTCTGGAGGCACTGCGCGGCCGCGGCCGTACTTCGTTCCGCTCCTTCAGCAGGTTCTTGGTCTCCCGCCTGCTGCTGGTCCTACTCCCTCTTTAGAGTGTCCTCTGCCTGTCCAGTTGCAGTCACAGTTACAGCCTGCCTCACCACTCCCTGGTCCTTCTCCCTACACTGGTCCGACCGGAGGTCTTACGGAGCGTCGTGAGCCTGAGTCTCGTCTTGCGTCGCCTGAGTCTCGTCCTGCGTCGCCTGTTCGTGCTGCTCGCACTGGTCGTCGTGCTCCGCGTCAGCGTCCTCCTGCTGTCCCAGGCACACACCAGATGGCACTTCGTCCTTCCACTGCTCCACAGCGTGTCCCTCTGCCGTCTCCTCCCGCGTCCTCTCGTCCTGCCGTTGCTGACCCGCAGTCAGACCTTGCTCGCGCTGCCAGTCCTACTGTCACGCGTCTTCTCGCTACTGTTGTCACTGACCCTTCCTTTGAGTCTACTACTGCGTCGGCTCTTGTTGCTGAGCTTGTCCACTTTGCTGCTCACTCTCGTCTCGACTACGCCGCTAGTCTAGTTGCTGAGTCTGCGTCTGGCTGTCCTCCGTCCGTCGGGGGTGAGTGTGCTCTTAGCACGGACGTCCTTGAGGACAGACAGGAGGAGTTTGAGTGCTTTGCCGCTGCTTTTCCTCATCTCGTGTCCATGCTGATTGCCCCTGAGGGAGACCCGGATGACAAGACATCCCGACCCCGCGCTCTTACGCAGAGGCGATAGAGGGTCCCTACTCCTCTCAGTGGCAGTCGGCCATGGACGCAGAGATGGCTTCCTGGAAGTCCACAGGCACCTACGTCGACGAGGTTCCCCCGCCTGGGGCGAACATCGTCAGTGGCATGTGGATTTTCAGGGTGAAGCGGCCGCCGGGTTCTCCGCCTGTCTTCAAGGCACGTTACGTTGCACGAGGCTTCAGTCAGCGTGAGGGAGTTGACTTCTTCCAGACCTTCTCTCCCACCCCGAAGATGACCACTCTTCGGGTGCTGCTGCACATAGCCGCTCAGCGTGACTACGAGCTTCACTCTCTTGACTTCAGCACAGCTTTCTTGCAGGGCAGCCTGCACGAGGAGATCTGGCTGCGCCGCCCACCTGGCTTCACTGGGTCGTTTCCTCCTGGTACCCAGTGGAGCCTCCGGCGGTCAGTCTACGGTCTCCGCCAGGCACCCCGTGAGTGGCACGACACACTGAGGACGACTCTTGCTGCTCTTGGGTTTGCTCCTTCTACTGCTGACCCGTCGTTATTTCTACGCACCGACACTTTGTTGCCGCCGTTCTACATCCTCGTGTATGTCGACGACTTGGTTGTTGCTACTGCTGACACTGAGGGACTCGCCCACGTAAAGTCGGAGCTGCAGAAGAGACACACGTGCACAGACCTGGGTGAGCTGACAAGCTATCTTGGCTTGCGGATCACCCGGGATAGAGCACAGCGCACCATTACCTTGACTCAGTCACACATGGTGCAGCAGGTCCTTCAGCGCTTCCGCTTCACGTACTCCTTGCCACAGCCCACTCCTCTGCCTACGCGCCACTCGCTCTCAGCTCTGCCTTCGGATGAGTCCGTAGAGCCGAGTGGCCCGTGTCCAGAGCTTGTGGGCTGCCTCATGTACCTGATGACCTGCACTCGACCCGACCTTGCATACCCTCTTAGCATCCTAGCACGCTATGTCGCTCCTGGCCGACACAGGAAGGAGCACATGGATGCTGCTAAGAGGGTGTTGCGCTACTTGTGCAGTACGTCGGGCATGGGGCTCGTGCTTGGAGGGCGAGGTCCAGTGGTCCTCACTGGTCACGCTGACGCTTCTTGGGCTGACGACTTGGCTACTCAGCGGTCGTCACAGGGTTACACCTTCAGCCTTGGTTCCGGCTCTGTTTCGTGGTGGTCTACCCGCTCGTCTTCTGTTCTCGGCTCCAGTTGTGAGGCTGAGATCTACGCAGGGGCCATGGCTGCACAGGAGTTACGCTGGCTCACCTACCTGCTGACCGACCTGGGAGAGCCGCCAGTTCTATACGTAGGCAACAAGGCCATGCTGGCCTTGTGTGAGGAGCACAGACTGGAGCACAAAACGAAGCACATTGCTCTTCGCTACTTCCTTGCACGTGAGCTGCAGCAGCGTGGTCAGCTGCGCCTTGCTTACGTGGCCTCTCAGGCCAACACTGCTGATATCTTTACCAAGGCACTTCAGCCTTGTGATCAACAGCGTTTCTGTACTATGTTAGGTCTTGTGCCTACCTGGCCTCACTTACTTACCTCTTGACTTTGCTTTGTACTGTGATCTATATATACCTGCACTTGCCTGTTTTCCTTTGCTAGGTTGCGATCACTGTCTTGCTTGTTCACCTTGATTTATAATCCTACATGTGAATTGGCCTTGTGGCCTTTGAACTTGTGCTCGGAATGTGTGGTGACGTTGTGATCCACCCTGAGCTTGTCTTGCTTGACTGGTCTTGTGACCCCTTGTTCTCCCCCACTTTGCCTATGGGGGTGTGTCAAACATTCGTGCTATAGTCTTGCTAGGCTGTAGTGGGGTAGACACTATGGGGTACAGTTTCCTAGGGTTTCATATTTGTACCCAACTCATTTCAAGTCATTCTCGTAATTCTTTCACAGGCGACGCCCGTTGCAGATCACCTCGAGTAGTAGTGGTTGTTGCTGCTTCGAGTAACTGTAGATGGTCTCGCTTACAGGATCGTAGGGTACGTCGAATAGATCATCCCTCGGTCCTGCGCTCGAAGCTGCTGACTCCATATCGGTTTTCAACTGAGTAGGGGTAGAAGGATTTATCCGAGGCTGATTCAGCTTCGTCTTGGCCTGAATCCTTTCCCTAAGCCTTTGCAGCTGTGTAGGCTTCTCCTGTGGGCAATGGGGAGCCTTAACACTATGCTGCGGGGAGAGAATATTAACTCCTTGGAACGCACGACCCTTTTCAACGCTCCGGAGTGGTTTGCCCAACTTCTCAGGTACCTGAATAATGTCTGAAGGCTTTTTCTTGGCCTCGAAATCTCCCCTGAATTTGTTAAAGGCTTGAAAACCTCGAGAGGAAATATTCTTACTCTCGGGGGTGTTCGGCTGGAGTTTCCCGGTCGGTGCAGAGTCTTGTTTCGCGGAGCCTCCATTTGTCTCGGCGATTTCCCCTGTTGCCGACCGGTCGTGACGTTTTAAATTCGCGCCATCGTGTCCTCCTTTTTTGGCCATCGTGGATGCCGCACTGTTGTTGCCCTGCAGCTCCGCTCGTGCCTTCTTTATTTTCCAACACGCCAAGAGTCGATGTCCTGCTGCGCCGCAAAATTCGCACTTCTCATATTTTGTCGGCCGCTGCTTCGCGTCGATCTTGTCGATATCCATCGGGTCGGCGGTCGTGGGTGGTGGCGATCGCTTCGTGCCAAATGATCGGTTCGGCACGTGGCGTCGTGTCTCGGGTTCACATCGCATCAGCGCATCGAATCTCTCTGCTGCACACACCATGTCGTGGTAGTTGTTGTAGTTCGCGGCAATCACCTGTCGACGGACTTCCATTTTTAGCCCCTCAGTATACGCTTGGATTTTTTCCCCTTCGGTCAGGTCGGTAATTCGGTTGAAGAGGCTCTCCATCTGCTGCGTGTACTGTGTTACACTGCCGAACTGTTTATGCCGATGAATCTGCTGCCGCGCCATGTAGCTGGAGTTGATCGGTTCGAAACGTTGAATTATAGCTTCCCGAAACTGCGTCCATGACCCATCGCCTCGGACCTCGTTGCTATTGTTAATCCACTCGAGCGCCGGGCCTCGTAACAGTGTCGCTGCGAGCCAAATCCGCATTGCATCGTGTGTCGGGGTCGTACAGCCAACGGCCTCGAAGTAAATTTCGATAGTCGCAATGAATCGACGAACGTCAGTGTCTCTCGCATTCGGATTGAACGTCTCCGGTAGCCTCGGACGTGCCGCCTCAAGATTCACTGCAGCCGCTGCCGCTGCTGCTGGGTGAAGTGTCGGTGCCGCCGCTGCTGCTGCTGCCGTCGCTGCTGCATTCCCTGCTGCGTTCGCTGCTGCCGTGGCGGCTGCCGACTGGTTCGCGAGAAGCTCCTCTATTTGCTGGAGTGCCTCTCGCGTCTGGTCCAAGCCGGTGTGTAACTCCGTAATTTTTCGTACGGAATTATCACCGTTTTCCTCCATTTGGCGATTTACAGGAAGATTTGCGACGAAAATAATTGAATTCTAGGCGCTGGTCATCTTACTGTGAGTCGAATCGACTGTAGAAATAACGAGCGCTGATTCTGTAGGTCGCGTAGTTCTCCCTTTAGTCGAAATTCGCGTCCGAACTCGGCCGTTGAGAAGAAATTCGATCCGACGCTCCAAATTCCAAATGTTTTGGGCGAAATTCTCAGGACCGTTGAGATTCAAATCGATCCGACGATCGAAATTCCAACTTTTTTGCCACTGGACCTGAGGAGTATTCGAAAACCGGGTCGAGGGGGACGTTAGAAAATAGCGCGGAACTGGTTTACGTACCCGAAATTGGCGCTTTCCGTCGTCGCCCCCGCGGTTTGAAAAGCTAGGTTTTAGCGGTCGAAAAGCTTCGCGTCCAAAACGGCTCTGATTACCAAGTGTGAGGATCTAGGATCGAGCTCAGAAAAGAGAATTGTAATTGATTGATTCACCTGGGTACAACACGAGGCTATATATAGTCTCGACACAAGGCCAGTTACCCAGGTGTTACGCGAATGTTCTGAGGGTCGCGAAGCGTCCCGAACAGAACCTTCCCGAACTCAGTAGAAAGCAATTCGGTGGAAACCGAATAGGCTTGAGTTCGGTACACGTAACCTGGTTCGGTGCTATAACTATAAAAAAATATAGGAATGCACCTAACCTAGGAAATCAAGCATATCTATGCATGATAAAAAAAACCCAAGCTAGATATAGCGTAATAAAGTCTAGGCAAGCTAGCAAAGCCAACATAAGCCGTCGTACTCTCACATCCTTAAAGAATCCCCCCCCTCGTGATAACGGCCCCCTCCTCTCCTCCTCCCGTCCGCCATTGCTCCCTCCCTTCATCTTCCCCTCTTCCCTTCCTCCCATCGCCTTTCCCCCATCCACGCCCCCCCCACGCCTTGCCCCACCAGCAATGGAGGGGCGTGGTGGAGCTGATGAGTGCAGATCGCTTCACAGTGCTGCTCTTTGTATTCCCTTCCTCCCCTGCTCCTTCCCCAATCCTATCCCCTCATCTCTCCCCTCTCCTCCCCCAGCAATGGAGGGGCGTGGTGGAGCTGATGAGCGCGGATTGCTTCACAGTGCTGCTATTTGATTTCTTTGGTGCTCATGGGTGCGTGCAGGGAAGGGATGGGAGGGTCAGTGGGAGGGTGGGAGGGTGATGGGAAGATGGGTGGGTGATGGGAGTGTGGGAGGTAGGGGAGGGTGTGAGGGTGGGAGGGAGGGGAGAGTGTGAGGGTGCGAGGGGGGAGAGGGTGTGTGTGACCTGTGTGACCCCATGCAGTGTGCATCCCACCAACATCCACCCCTTCCTAATCTCCTCTTCCCCCCCTTCCCCTGTCCCCCTTGTCCTGCCATATTGCTCTTCCCCGCGCCCCGGCCCGCCCTTTCCCCACCCCAGCACCCAGTACGATCTGCTTGACCCCATACGCTACGCATCCCACCCACCCACCTACGCTCACTCCTTTTCTCCGCTCCCTCCTTTTCTCCTCTCCCTTCCTCCCCCCCCCCCCCCCCCCCCCCCTCCCCAGCACCCAGTACGACCTGTTTGACCCCGTGTGCTATGCGTCCCTCAAGGGCTTTGCTGATGACGTGGCGCTGCTGCTGGACGAGCTGGGGATCCAGGTGAGGGGGGGGATGGTGGGGAGGGGAAGAGGGGGAGGGAGACAAAGGAGTCGCGGGTTGTTGGGGTGGAGGCGAGTGATGACTTGCCGCTGCTACTGGACGAGCCGGGGATCCAGGTGATGGGGGTAGTGGGTGGGGGGGGGGGGAGAAGAGAAGAGAAGGGGGACGGCATGAAAGGAGATGACGGGGGTTGGGTGGGCGGCGGGTGATGGTGTATCGCTGCTGCTGTATGAGCTGGGATTCACTTTTGAGAATTCTCAAGGTGATGGTGTGATGAGGGGGGATGGAGCGGCACAAGGGAAGGGGGACGGTTTTTCAGTCGACTCAATCACATGCGTATTCTATGTGGAATGAAATGCGGGGTTGGAAAGGGAGAAGGGAAGGGGGGCGGAAGGAAAGGAGATGTGGGTGATTGTGGTGGGGGCGGGTGATGGTGTGCCTCTGCTGCTGATGAGATGGGATTCAAGGTGATTGTGGGGAAATTGACATCGCGAAGGGGGATGTTTGGGGTGCATCAGAAATTGACTACCCCACCAGCATAGCGGTGGAAAGGGGGAAGGGGGATGCTTGGGCCAGCATATCGAGGCTACTGCTCATCACTCACCCCCTCCCTCACTCACTCACGTCCCTCACTCCCTCCCTCCCTCCCTCACTCACTCACTCACTCACTCCCTCTTTCCCTCCCTCGCCCACCAGGCGTCATCCTCATGGCAGGAGATGACCTTCATCGGGCACCAACAGGCGGGCATCATGGGGCTGCTGCTCGCCCTCACTCCCTCCCTCCCTCACTCCCCTCCTATCTCTCCCTCGTCCCCTCGTTCTGCACGCATCCCCACCAGGCGTCACTCACACGACAGGAGATCTAGTTTATAGGCCACCAGCCGGCGGGCATCGTGTGGTGTGCTTGTGGCTCCCTCCCATCCCCCACCAAGCGTCACCCTCATGGCAGGAGATCACGTTTATAGGGCACCAGCAGGCGGGCATCGTGGGGTTACTGCTCGCCCTGCAAAGGCCGGACCTGTTTCACCGAGTCATCACGCTCGCCTCCTCGCCCAGGTAGGGGACCCACGTGGGGGTGCTTGGTTTGACGGCCCAAGCTCGTGTCCCCACTGCTGCTGCTGATGCTACTGCTGCTCGCCCTTCAGAGACTAGACCTCTTTCACCGAGTCATCACCCTTGCTTCCTCGCCCAGGTACGGGCATATCACCACCACATATTACAGCACAGCACAGCACATCACATCACATCACATCACATCACATCACATCACATCACATCACATCACATCGCATCACATCACATCACAACACATCACAACACAGCACAACACAACACAACACATCACAACACGGCACAACACAACACATCACATCACATCACATCACATCACATCACATCACAACACATCACATCACAACACATCACATTTCATTACAACACATCACATCACATCACAACACAACACAACACATCACATCACAACACAACACATCACATCACATCACATCACATCACATCACATCACATCACAATACATCACATCACATCAGTGTTATTGGCACTCGCAGAATAGACTAGAACACCTCACGTCACTCACTCGGATCACTCACTCACATACCCCACACGCCTCTTCACCCCACCCCCTCTTCTCCTCCAGGCTCCCAAGGTTGTTCTCACTCTGCTCTTTCCCTTCCCCTCCCCTCACCTCCCCTCCCCTCCCCTCCTTCCCCTCCCCTCCTTCCCCTCCCCTCCTTCCCCTCTCCTCCTTCCCATCCCCTCCTTCCCCTCCCCCCATTCTCACTCTTCTCCAATATAGAGTGCCTCTTCTCTTCTCCTCTCCTCACCCGTTATGCCCCCCTCCTTCTCTTCGCCTCACCTCTCGAATCCCCCCTCCCACCCCCCGTCTCCTGCCTGCGTACACTCCTTTGCAAGCCGTTTTCCAACCTCTCTCCCCCCCCCACCCCCTCCCCCCTCACCCTATCCCTCCCCATCTCGAATTTTCCTTCCTGCCTTTCCCTTCCTCTCGCCGCCTGAGCAGATTGCTCTCGGACGTGGGGTATGCGGGCGGGTTTGAGCTGCAGGATCTCGACCAGGTGTTTGGAGTCATGCAGTCCAATCACACAGTGGGGTGGAGGGATAGGGAGGCCAGGATGTGCATGGGGGTGGGAGAAGGAGGCTGGAAGAGGCGGGAATGTCTGTTTGTTTGAGCTGCAGGATCTCAACCAGATGTCTAACTACACGGTGACGTCGGAGTTGGGGCAATAGGGGTGGCATGAAGTGCTGCTGGGATGGGAGACGGGAGGCAGAAGGAGGGTGTGGGGGCCCACGAAGTGCCTGTTTTCTTGAGCTGCAGGATTTGGACCGGGTGTTTGGGGTCAAGTATACGGTGAGATGGAAGTTACTGGAGGGGAGAGGAGGGAGGGGGGTGGATGTGACATGGGGTGGGAGAGGGGAGGTGTCTGATTCTTCTTTTAGGTAGTGGAATTTGCATCACGTGTTTGGCATCATGAGTACAAACTACAAGGTGAGTTGGGAGCTATTCAGGTAGGGGAAGTGGGGGGGGGGGATGAAGGGGAGAGGGGGAGGGAAAGAGGGTGTATGCGAGTGCAGAAAGGGTGTTTTGAGACATCTCAAAAACACCCTTTTTCACGTGGCTCTAGGGTGCATGCCAGTGCTCACAGCAGACAACATTCGTCTGCCCCATGTGCGCAACTTCACTCACGCTCCTTAGTACCCTTCGCTTCACACCGTACCTCCTACCTTCCCTACAGATGTGGGCAGCGGGTGCGTGCCAGTGCTGACACCAGACGACATTTGCCTGCCCCACCCTATTGCTCACTACAAGTCTCAACTCCGTCTCCCCCTCAGCCTCCCTCCATTCTCCCTTCCCCCCTCTCTCTCAGATGTGGCCAGCGGGGTGCGTGCTGGTGCTGACACATGACGACATTCGCCTGCCCCACGTGCGCGACTTCACTCGCCCACTCTTCTCCCTCCGCCCCATCGTCGCGTTTGCGCTGCTCAAAACCACCTTCGCCTGTGACGTGAGCGCAGTGCTGCTAGAGGTGAGAGGGATGGATGCAGAGGGGTGCAGAGGGGTGTAGAGGGGTGAGGAGGGGTGAGGAGGGGTGAGGAGGGGTGTGCATGGTGCAGACCCCCCTGGTATGAAGTTGTTTCGGGAAATTTTCCCTCTGTGCAGATGCAGCCTCTGTGTTGTGTGGAACTACCTTTGCCTGTGACGTGCAAACAATGCTCTCAGAGGTGAGAGGGACGGAGAGGGACGGAGAAGGATGGAGATGGGTGCAGAGGTGTGTGCACGGTTCAGGTGCCACAGTTGCGGTGGAATGATGTGTGTTGGGTGCTCTCAGAGGTGAGTGGGTTGGAGAAAGGACGGGACAGGGCGAGGCGGTATGAAAGGGGGTTGTATGCAAATGCGGAAAGTCCTTTTGAGGATTTTCATGCGTGAAGGAAGTCCATTTCTGCAAGTGTGTGCTCGTATGGTTGAGAGGGGTGGGGATGGATGCGTATGTGTAGAACTCTTTCTCATCATTTTCATGACGACGTATTGTAATCATTCACCCAGCTGACCACATCCCTTTGTTGTTCCCTTTCATCTTATCCACGCCCTTTCCCCTAGGTTCTTGTACAGACGCACATGCTGCTGATCGCACTCGACCCCACGGTACTGCACTCCACCACGCAGCACATGCTTGCAGCCATTCCCAATTTGTACGCAGAGATCCTAGCTGTCACCTCGCTGCACGTGCTTCTAGATGTCGTCGCGACGAGCATCCTGCGCCACATGAGCATGCTGCTACGGGACGCGCAGAGCCAATCATGTCGCCAGACTGTCAGCAGGCGATTTGCCATCCCGTCGTCTGTGTTGGAAACATATAGTTCGCGCTTCTGATGTGTCGAGCACTACAACATAAGCGAAGCGAACTACAGCGAAGTAACAGCGAGTCAACCAAAGCGGTTGTTCAGAAAGACAACAGCAAGAAGTCAAGTGAAGGTCAAAGGTCAGCGACCTTTGACTCGCCGAAAAGCAGCGCGACAGGAAGGACACATAACTGACTCGCTATTGAGCAGTTACCCGAGTCGTTGCTGCATCGAACCGCAACAGCAGTTATAGTTAGTTAAACCTTTCATATTCCTTTGTAATCATGTAAAGCTTTGTATCTCTTTGCTATTATTAACTTTTCTTGTTCTCACATACAAGTGCAAGGTGGTTCAATTAGTTCACTAAGACCCTTCCGCTAATACATCACTACTCTGAGACTTTAGTCTTGAAAAGTTCCTAAGGGCTTTCTCAGCCCAACATGGTATGAGAGCTAGCAAGACAAAGACAACTTTGTTCAAACTCCTACAACAACACAAGGCATGGCTACGCAGAAAGAAAGAAGCTCGTCTAATGGATCTCCCTGCAACACCCCTACTCCGCCTCCAGCCTCTAGACTACAGACAGAAAGAGGCACAACCCAAGGACCAGTTGCTGAGTCCACGTAAACTCCCACTAATCAAGCAACCGGCTTCGACCCAAGCATGATGGAGAAGTTCTTCTCCTTCGTGTCGTTCTACGAACAACATCAACAAGCGGCACCTGCGCAGTCAAACAACAGCGACAGCAACAACGGAGTCACTCCCATGAGCCTTGACGGTTCATCCTTTGCGCGTGGAAATCAGCAGCCTACCTTTGCACCGTACAAGCCTCAACGCAGCTCTGTCAGCTTCATGCCGAATCGGCTCCCACCTGGACAAGAAACAAAGACGCTGGATGCACTTCAACTGCAATCACAGTTTGCACACGTTCTGAAACTCTAGACGACAACACCATTCGACGACAAGGATTTCTATACCTGGTCTTTTGAGTTCGAGCTGATGGTGGAAGGTGCTGAAATCCTTGGCTTCTTCGACGATTCCCTGCCATATCCAACGCACGGGACGCAGTACGACAAGCAGCAATACACGTATCAATCACTGATGGCATACACCATACTCATGCGAAACATAACGCCAAACGAGCAGCAGAACATCCGGTCTTATCGCGGATACGGTAACTCCGCCGAGCTCGCGTACAACCACCTGAAGAACATGTATCAAGCAACCGACAGCGTTAATCAAAATCGTCTCATGGTGCAATTGACACTGATTCAAATGCAACCCGGCGAAAAAGGAATGGCGTATATCAGTCGCTGTCGCGGTCTGCGCGATAGACTCTTTCGATGCGGCGGATCCGAAGAAGCGTTCGCCACTATCGTTATCACAGGTCTCGGTCCTCAGTGGCGCTCCACTCGAGCCATTCTCTGAGCCCACGGAAGAATCTCCAAAGCAAATCTCTACGCTGAAATTCACGCTGAGCAGCAAGACATGGACATGCACGAAGAACGTCACAAGAAAATGGCATCAGCACCAGAGTTCGCCTTTCACACTCAACGGCGCTACAACAACAACAACCGACAAAACGAGCATCACGGACAAAGACACGTACCACCATTTTGTCACCTCTGCCGAACGTCTGGCCACTCCCGTATTTACTGCCCGGATCAGCAGCAATCAACACCACCACCATGTCAGCTTCGACCTTCAAGTAGTCAAGTGACTTCCACACAGCAGCATCCATCCAACCAGGCGCCGACTTCAACGACAACGTCACAACCTGCACTAGGAACAAGAAATATCATAAGTTGCATGACAATAACGGACTCCTGCATCACCGGTTCACCACCGACCTACTCACCCGAAGAACGGCTCGACAAAAGCACGCCCGGTTGTGAATTTGGAACCAAACCCGACGTACGCCGCTATCGCACAGAGCGAACCATCCGGTCAAGATACTTGATTATTGGACAGCTGCCGCGGACAACATATGTGATCCGACCGCTTCGTTCAACGGGAACAACGCCTCAACCAGGATGTCGTGATCACCGTCGCCTACAACTAGAACCTGCGCACACAACGACAAGGAGTAGTTCAACTTCAGTCTCGCGAGACAAACGTTGCTTTACAAATGTCGAAGGTTTTGATTGCAGAAGGACTGGGCTACAACTTACTCAGCGTCAGCCAGCTCATGGCACAAGGAATTCATCTTGAAGCCGACAGCACCACTTAGGAGTTCAAGCTGTACAACAAAAAGGGTGGACTTTACATCGGAAAAGCAGTCCTGAAGAACAATGTCTTCGTTCTTGATTTCGTTCCAGATCAGGGAACAGCTGACAACGACGCGATTGTCAACTTCACTACCTGGTCGCACCCACCAGATCTCGACCCGGACTTCAGCCCCCGAGGTTTCAGGTACTCGCACACCAAACCTGAGGCAGAACAAACAAGAGCGTTAGCAGCGATTCAAGAAACAACAGCAGAAGAGACAACAGTAGTAGCATCAACAGCAGCAGAGACAACCGCAGCAGCAAAGACATCGACAAAAGCAGAAACAACAACAACAGCACCAGCACCAATCGCCAGCTCTTCATCAACACCAACTCCTGTCACCGACACCACACCGATTGCCGCCCAACAGCTGACTCCCGCTCCACGCAACGTCCACAGAAGCGCCAACATCACTGCAAGTTTCTACTCCAACTCCAATATGTACAGACGTTCACCTGGACATCGCGCCGACGAATGACTATGGCATCAAAGGTTAGGGCATCCCACCAACACGACACTGAACAACACGATAAGAGCAGGAGTGCTTGGTAAAGACCCACTACTCTTACCCGACGGCAGAGAACTTCGACGAGTCCGCGGATCCTGTTTTACATGCCCTTAAGCCAACTTACCCCATCATCCGTTTGTCTCTCACCACAACCCAAGCGCGCCAGCATACGCACCACTGGAGAAAGTCTACAGAGACATACTATACACCCGCGAAAGCGGACGGGGAGCATATAACTACGTAATCACGTTAATCGACGCCTCCACCAGATACGTCTGGCACCTCAATCTTCCAAGTCGCGACATGGCCTTCGAAGCTTTTGTCGCTTGGCTCCCAGTAGCAGAAAGGGAATCAGGAGTGAAGCTGAAAAGTTTTTGGTCAGACGGGGGAGGAGAATATCAGTCACAGCGGTTCAAGCAATACCTAGCGGAGAGTGGCATCAAGCGACTCATCTCTCTTCCCTACGCTCATCAACAGCAAGGCGTAGCAGAAAGGATGAATAGGGCCCTCCAGAACACCATGTGCAAGCTGCTACGTGGCACCCAACCATCAGTGGCCTGAGGCGATGGACCACACTGTGCTGTTGCACAACTTGCTTTTGTCATCCTTGCTTCCGAACAACGCATCACCGCATCTGCTGTGGACAGGAAAATTGTGCAACACAAAAATGTTATGAGTTTTTTGCTGCATGATACAGTATCGACCACACACTGCACGAGCCGGACAATTCTCACAACGCGCACAGTTGGGACTACACCTGGGCATCGAAAAACACTATAACGCGTGGAAATTTTCGACGTCCACTCGAAGGAAACAGTAGCAGCACGTGACGTGATTTTCTACGAGCGACTCACTCTCCAAACGTACCTGGACAACTTGGCAGCAGAACGAGACCTCACGTGTTGCTTCCGTGGCAATCGAGCCTTCGCCACACCAGTAGATGAGGCTGACTGGGATGAGCAAAACGTTGACGGAGCATCTGAGGAAGCCGGACCTCTTCCCTACTGTTCGGTACTCGTTCTGATGAACGACGAAAACCCCCGCGAAAGCATCAACGCCGAAGTCTACCATGACCTCGCTGACAATGGTTACGTTACACCCCAGCCGGTCAACACAAATGTTTCAGAACGCATAGGCCCCAACTTCTTACCTGATTCAGAAGCGGGAGACAAAGCGGTTTATCCCGAGGACCCAAATCACCCTCGCTATACACAGAGTGGGCTGCAGATTCTTGAGCGGTCCATGGCGCACCAATGCCGCAAGAGCCTGCTACGGTTTAGCAGGCTCTGGGGGGGGGAACACAGGGAAAAATGGTGCGAAGCCATGGACAGAGAGTTAACAGCGCTGGAAGACAGAAACACCTGGAAGATAGTGCCCATCGGAGTGGCACGCAACAAAACCTTACTCACGGGAAAATGGGTCTTCCACGTGAGGACGAAAGCCGATGGAACAATCGACAAATTCAAGGTATGATGGGTCGTGCATGGCTTCGACCAAGAAGACGGACGGGACTTCACCAAAACCTTTGCGCCGGTCAGCCGACATACCTCTCTTCGAATCCTCCTCGCGATAGCCGCCATGAAGCGGAAGAAGCTCTGCCAAATCGGCGTGGCTAACGCGTTTCTCTACGCTCCTGTCGACGCCAAAATCTTCATCGAGCAACCACACGGATCCGACACAGACCTCAACCAAGTCTGTCAGCTGCTGAAGTCCCTATACGGCATCAAGCAAGCTCCGCGGCTGTGGCAGCAATACCTACACGCCCGATTAATCCGCATCGGCTTTCAGCAACTACCATACGACCAGGGCATGTACAGACTCACAAAGGAAGCTGAGTGCATTATGCTCATCATGTATGTAAACGACATGCTCTACATAGGCTCTACCGATGACATCACCAACTGGTTTGAAGGGGAGCTGCAACAGGATCTCTCACTCACGATTTCTTCCACCGTAACCCAGTACCTTGGACTCAACATACTCGATGGAGAGAACGCGATCTACCTCAGCGCCGCAAAATACGCCTGTCAAATGTTTTATCTGCTACAGTTTGTTTAGGCTGTAGTGGGGTAGTTACTATGGGGTACAGTAAGTTTAGGGTTTCCTACTTGTACCCAACTCTTTCCTAGTGCAATCACCATTGTTCATTCTAACATGGTATCACGAGCCTAGGTTGCCACCTAGGACCCCGCTTACTACTACGGGCCCACTATTCCGCTAGAAGCGCCCTCGTGCGCCCTACCTTACGTGCGCCCTTGTGCGCCTTTCTCTGCTCGTGCGCCCTCGTGCGCCCTTTTTTTTTCTGCTAGTGCGCCCTCGCGCGCCCTGCCCTTCGTTCTGCCTGCGCTCCGTCCTGCAGCCCTCGCGCTGCCTCCTGCTGCCCTAGGCCAGTGCGCCGCCCCTGCAAGCTAGTAGGGCCCTCGAGCCGCCCCTGCAGGTCCGTCAGGCCCCCGAGCCGCCTCTGCAGGCCCGTCAGGCCCCTGAGCCGCCTCTGCAGGCCCGTCAGGCCCGAGAGCCGCCCCTGCAGGCCCGTCAGGTCGGCGCGCTGCCCCTGCAGGACCACGCCGCCCGAGCGCAGCCTCTGCCCGACCGCGCGCCGCCCCTGCAGGCCCTCGCCGCCCGAACGCAGCCTCTGCAGGCCCGTCAGGCCAGCGCGCGACCCCGTCAGGCCGCAGTCGCGGCCCCGTCAGGCCGCAGTTGCGGCCCCGTCAGGCCGCAGTCGCGGCCCCGTCAGGCCGCAGTCGCGGCCCCGTCAGGCCGCAGTTGCTGCCCCGTCAGGCCGCAGTCGCGGCCCCGTCAGGCCGCAGTCGCGGCCCCGTCAGGCCGCAGTCGCGGCCCCGCCCTGCCGTGACGCGGCCCCGCCAGCCCTGCAGCTGACGCGGCCGCGCCCTCCTGCTGACGCGGGCGCGCCCTGCTACTGACGCGGCCGCGCCCAGCTGCTGACGCGGCGTCGCCCCTGCCCGCCGCGTCGCCCTGCTCGCCGCGTCGCCCCTGCCCGCGGCGTCGCCCCTGCCCTACTCCGCGCCGGGCCCCTGGAGCAGCCGCCCCTGGAGCAGCCGCCCCTGCAGCAGCCGCCCCTGGAGCAGCCGCCTCTGGAGCAGCCGCCACTGCAGCAGCCGCCCCTGGCCCCTGGAGCGGCCGCCCCTGCAGCAGCCGCCCCTGACCACTGGAGTGGCCGCCCCTGCAGCAGCCGCCCCTGGCCACTGGAGCAGCCGCCACTGCAGGAGCCGCCCCTGGCCCCTGGAGCAGCCGCCCCTGGAGCAGCCGCCCCTGCAGCAGCCGCCCCTGGCCCCTGGAGCAGCCGCACCTGCAGCCGCCCCTGGCCCCTGGAGCGGCCGCCCCTGCAGCAGCCGCCCCTGGCCACTGGAGCAGCCGCCACTACAGGAGCTGCTCCTGGCCCCTGGAGCAGCCGCCCCTGCAGCAGCAACCGTCGCGGCCCTGTCCCTGCCCTGCACCAGCCGCCGTCACGGCCCGGTCCTGCCCTGCACAAACTGCCGCGGAGCTTCCTGCCGCGGTCGCGGCCTCGCCCTGCCGCTGTAGCGGCCCCGCAGTCGCCTCCGTCGTGCGCCTGCCCTTCCCACCACTGGTGAGCACTGCCCTGCCCCTGCTGCTACTGCTACTGCTGCTCCTGCTGCTCCTGCTTCTACTACTGCTCCTGGCATGGCCAGATTCAGCTCCAGGGCCGTCCGCGTGTGTCCCTCACGCCCCAGCAGCTTCGTGAGTGGTACGCCAGTTGGGGTTGTCGGGGTGGCAGTAGTGGGAGTCGTCCTGGAGTGGGTAGTTCGGTAGCTTCTTGCAGTGGCCCTGTGTAGCAGCAGCGTCGTCCGCGCGAGACTCTTTCGCCCCAGCAGCTTCGTGAGTGGTACGCTCAGAGTAGAGGGTCGCTGAGTAGTGCTCGCTGCCCGTACGTTATTAGCACGGGTGTCCGGACTGGTCAGCCTTGCGGGACGCGTGGTCACACAGAGTCCCGCTGCTTCGCCCGTCTGAGCGACGCTTGGCGTACAGAGTTTGGCGACGACGCTGAGCTCCCCGACTGGGTGGAGCTGCTTAGGCAGAGGGTAGATATCTTTGCTCTTGACTATGATGCTATTCTCACTGCAATGTATGCATTGTCTACTAGTGCCGAGGGAGCCTGTCACCTGTGTGTGCCGCCTGACCCCGGTATCCAGTCTGCTGCTCCAGGTGCCGGTGAGGCTGCCGCTCTATGTGCTAGTGCATCTGCTGCCCCTGGTCCTGGTGAGGCTGCTGCTCTAGGTGCAGGTGTGTCTGCTGCTTCAGGTGCTTGTGAGTCTGCACCTACAGGTACTGCGTCTACTGAGGCACTGCACACCTTCACAGTGGACTCAGGTGCTTCCCGCTGTTTCTTTCGCGACCGCACTGCCCTCGAGCAGCTCCCTAGGCCGGTTGCTGTCTCCCTGGCTGACCCCTCAGGGGGTCCGGTCCTTGCGACCTCCACCACTGCCCTCCCTTGTCCTGCTGTCCCGTCCGGCACACTATCGGGCCTTTACCTCCCCTCGTTCTCTACGAACTTGGTGGCGGGTTCTGCGCTCCAGGACGCAGGTGTTCACCAGTTCACCCCTGCCTACGAGCGTGTGACACACTGCACGTGTGCCCAGACGGGTCGTCACCTGGCTACCTTCACTCGGCAGCCGGGGTCGGACTTGTACACACTGACCACTGAGTCCCCTCAGGTAGCGGTGTCTGCGTCTGCGTCAGGTCAGTTGTCCGCCCCCTGCTCGTGTCGCACCCTGTCGCACCGGACGGTCCTCTGGCACCACCGCCTTGGGCACCCTTCGATGCAGCGCCTTCGTGGCATGCACTCTCGTTTCCTTGTCTCTGGTCTCCCCAGGTCACTGCCTCCCCTGCCACCGTCCCCTGCCCCTCCTTGCCTTCCCTGTGTCGAGGGGCGGCAGCGTGCCACTCCTCACTCCTCTGAGTTCCCCCCGACGGAGGCTCCTCTGCAGACCCTTCACATGGACGTGTGGGGCCCAGCCCGCGTCCGTGGACAGGGCGGAGAGCGCTACTTCCTGCTGGTAGTTGACGACTACACGCGTTACACCACGGTCTTCCCCTTGCGCACCAAAGGAGAGGTCCCTGCTGTCTTGATCCCTTGGATCCGCGCTACTCGTCTCCAGCTGGAGAGGCGCTTTCGCACGGACCTTCCCGTCCTGCGACTGCACTCTGACGGAGGTGGTGAGTTTTCCTCCGGCCTCTTGGAGGCCTTCTGTCAGGGGGAGGGCATTGAGCAGACGTTCACGCTTCCGGCCTCTCCTCGGCAGAATGGGGTTGCTGAGCGCCGTATTGGTTTGGTCATGGAGGTCGCTCGTACCTCCTTGATCCATGCGGCTGCCCCCCATTTTCTGTGGCCGTTTGCGGTCCGGTACGCCGCGCATCACCTCAACCTCTGGCCCCGTGTCTCCGTTCCGGGGACCTCGCCGACATTGCGTTGGACGGGAGCGGTTGGCGATGCGTCTGTGTTCCGTGTCTGGGGATCTCGTGCCTTTGTCCGCGATACGTCCGCGGACAAGCTCTCCTCTCGTGCCGTTCCTTGTGTCTTCCTGGGCTTTGTCCCTGACGCGCCTGGCTGGCAGTTTTACCACCCCACCTCGCGCCGTGTCTTCCCCTCTCAGGACGTCACGTTTGACGAGTCGGTCCCCTTTTACCGTCTCTTCCCCTACCGCACTGCCCCCCTCCCCCCTCCGCCGCTCTTCCTCACGCCAGGTGCTGCTTCGGTAGACCCCCTGCCTCCCCAGAGTCCTGATCCCTCAGGTGTTTCCCAGGTAGACCCGGTCGTGCCTGTCGAGGTAGCTGTCGATTCTGGTCCTGCGCGAGGTACTGAGCGTGCTGAGCCTGAGCGTGCTGAGCCTGGTGGTGCTGGGTCTGGGGGTACTGCGACTGGGGGTGCTGAGCCTGGGGGTGCAGAGATTGGGGGTGCTGAGCCTGGGGGTGCGTAGACTGCGGGTGCTGAGTCTGGAGGTCCTGAGCCTGGGGGTGCTGCGCCTGGGGGCGTTCTTTCGCCCCAGCAGCTGCGTGAGTGGTACTCTCGGTACTGTCGCCGCCGCCGTGGTGCTGTGGGAGCTGGAGGTGCTACTGGAGCTGGAGCTGAGGGCGCTGAGCCTACTGGAGTTGGTGTTGCTGCTGACCCTGGGGTTGGCGCTGGAGGTGCTGGAGCCACTGGTCCTGGAGGTGCTCGTACTGGCGGTACTGGAGCTGCTGGGACTGGGGGTGCTACTGGAGCTGCTGGAGCTGGTCCTGCTGGAGGTGCTGCTGGTGCTGCTGGAGGTACTGGAGCTGCTGGAGCTGCTGGTGGTGCTGCTGGTGCTGGGGCTGGTGCTGCTGGAGGTACTGGTGCTGCTGGAGGTGCTGCTAGTACTGGTCCTGCTGGAGGTGCTGCTGGTGCTGCTGGTGCTGCTGGAGGTACTGGAGCTGCTGGTGGTGGTGCTGAGCGAGTTGGAGCTGCTGCTGGAGGTTCTGGTGCTGTCTCTGCTGGTTCTGGGGGCACTTCACGGCCACAGCCGTACTTTGTTCCCCTCCTTCAGCAGGTTCTTGGTCAGCCGCCTCCTCCTTGTCCTGCTCCCTCCTTAGAGTGTCCTCCGCCTGTCCAGTCGCTGTCACAGCTTTCGCCTGCCTCGCCACTCCCTGGTCCTTTTCCCTACACTGGTCCGACAGGCGGTCTTACGGAGCGTCGTGAGCCTGAGTCTCATCCTGTGTCGCCTGAGTCTCGGTCTGCGTCACCTGATCGTGCTGCTCGCACTGGTCGTCGTGTCCCGCGTCAGCGTCCTCCTGCTGTCCCAGGCACTCACCAGATGGCGCTTCGTCCTTCCACTGCTCCACAGCGTGTCCCGCTGCCTTCTCCTCCTGCGTCCTCTCTTCCTGCCCTTGCTGACCCGGAGTCTGACTCTCTTCGTGCTGCTAGTCCTACTGTCACGCGTCTCCTGGCCACTGCTGTCACTGACCCTTCCTTTGAGTCAGCTGCTGCGTCTGCCTTAGTTGCTGAGCTTGTCGACTTTGCTGCTCACTGTCGTCTAGACTACGCTGCGAGTCTTGTTGCTGAGTCTGAGTCTGAGTCTGTCTGTCCTCCGTCCGTCGGGGGTGAGTGTGCTCTTGGCACGGACGTCCTTGAGGACAGGCAGGAGGAGTTTGAGTGCTTTGCCGCCGCTGTACCTCATCTCGTGTCCATGCTGATTGCACCTGAGGGAGACCCGGATGCACCAGACATCCCGACCCCGCGCTCTTACGCTGAGGCGATTGCGGGTGAGTACTCCTCTCAGTGGCAGTCAGCCATGGACGCAGAGATGGCATCCTGGAAGTCCACTGGCACTTACGTCGACGAGGTTCCCCCTCCTGGGGCGAACATCGTCAGTGGCATGTGGATTTTCAGGGTCAAGCGGCCGCCAGGTTCTCCGCCTGTCTTCAAGGCTCGTTACGTTGCTCGAGGCTTCAGTCAACGAGAGGGAGTAGACTTCTTCCAGACCTTCTCCCCCACCCCGAAGATGACCACTCTTCGGGTGCTACTGCATGTTGCCGCTCAGCGTGACTACGAGCTTCACTCTCTTGACTTCAGCACAGCTTTCTTGCAGGGCAGCCTGCACGAGGAGATCTGGCTGCGCCGCCCTCCTGGCTTCACTGGGTCGTTCCCTCCTGGTACCCAGTGGAGCCTCCGGCGGCCGGTCTACGGTCTCCGCCAGGCGCCACGTGAGTGGCACGACACACTGAGGACTACACTTGCGGCTCTTGGGTTCGCGCCTTCTACTGCTGACCCGTCGCTGTTTTTGCGCACCGACACTTCGCTGCCGCCGTTCTACATCCTCGTGTACGTCGACGACTTGGTCTTTGCCACTGCTGACACTGAGGCTCTCGCCCTGGTGAAGTCGGAGCTGCAGAAGAGACACACGTGCACAGACCTGGGTGAACTGCGCAGCTACCTTGGCTTGCAGATCACCCGGGACAGAGCACGCCGCACCATCACACTGACTCAGTCACACATGGTGCAGCAGGTCCTTCAGCGCTTCGGCTTCACCTGGTCCTCGGCACAGGCCACTCCTCTGGCTACAGGTCACTCGCTCTCAGCTCCACCTTCGGACGAGTCCGTAGAGCCGAGTGGTCCTTACCCAGAGCTAGTTGGCTGTCTCATGTACCTGATGACTTGCACTCGTCCTAACCTCGCGTACCCTCTTGGCCTTCTGGCTCGCTACGTGGCTCCTGGTCGGCACCGAAAGGTGCACATGGATGCTGCTAAGAGGGTACTGCGCTACTTGTGCAGTACATCAGGCATGGGACTCGTGCTTGGAGGGAGGAGCTCAGTTGTCCTCACTGGGCACTCAGACGCTTCTTGGGTTGACGACCAGGCTACTCAGCGGTCGTCACAGGGTTACACCTTCAGCCTTGGCTCTGGTTCAGTTTCTTGGCGTTCTACACGTTCGTCTTCAGTTCTCAGCTCCAGTTGTGAGGCTGAGATCTACGCCACAGCCATGGCTGCACAGGAGTTACGCTGGCTCACCTACCTGCTGACTGACTTGGGAGAGCGGCCTCGTTCTCCTCCAGTGCTGTACGTCGACAACAAGGCTACCATTGCCTTGTGTGAGGAGCACAGACTGGAGCACAGAACGAAGCACATCGCTCTGCGTTACTTCCTGGCTCGAGAGTTGCAGCAGCGTGGTCAGCTTCGTCTGCGTTACGTGGCCACTCGGGCCAACACTGCTGATATATTCACCAAGGCACTTCAGTCTGGTGATCATCAGCATTTCTGCACTATGCTTGGGCTTGTGCCCACTTTTCCTCACTTGCTGTAGGCTTTGCTTGTACTGTGATCTCTATATGTATATATATATTCCTGCATGCTTGCTTTGCTAGGTAGAGATCACTATGCTGTTTGTGTTGCATATATGCCTCTGCGTGTGGACTGGCCCTTTGCTTGTGCTCAGAGTGTGTGGTGACGTTGTGATCCACCTTGAGCTTGCTTTGCCTTTCTTGACTGGTCTTGTGACCCCTTGCTCTCCCCCACTTTGCCTATGAGGGTGTGTCAAATGTTATATCTGCTACAGTTTGTTTAGGCTGTAGTGGGGTAGTTACTATGGGGTACAGTAAGTTTAGGGTTTCCTACTTGTACCCAACTCTTTCCTAGTGCAATCACCATTGTTCATTCTAACAACGCCGACACAATCGCCAAACGCTTTGGATTATCACCAGCCGTCATCTTCACGTCCTACCGCTACACCGTAGGAAATCACAAGGAAAAAACTAATCCGCTCGGACCTGCCGGCCTACGTGACTACCAACGAAAACTGGGATGTCTGCTCTTTGCAGCCGTTACCTGCCGATCGGACCTGTCGTATTCAGCGGGCCAGCTTGCTACCTACCTCAAGCGGCCCGAAGTAGAGCACATGGCCGAACTCGACCGCGCACTACACTACCTCGTCAGCACACCAACGATCGGCATAACCTACCGCAAAACCGGAACCACAACGCCAAAACTAATCGGCTATGTGGACGCTGACCACGCAGGCGACTCTGACAACAGTCGATCGCGCACCAGTTACATCTATCGACTTGAGCCCGTCGGTCCTATCTCGTGGCAGTCGAGCAAGCAAGAACTAATTGCTCTCTCCTCTGCTGAAGCTGAATACATAGCACTCTGCTCAGCCACTAAGGAAGGGCTGTACTTTCGCGAGCTACTGGGAGAAGCAAAGCTGGCCCAATTACCCAGCTTCTCCCTCTTCTACGACAACCAATCTGCAATTCGCATAGCGAACAAGAGCGAGTTCGCGAACCGAACGAAGCACATTGCCCTGCGCTATTTATTCGTGAAGGACGAGATCGAGAAAGGAAGACTCGAGATATCCTACTGCTCCACATCCGAGATGGCAACAGCTTACTTGACCCAGAAACTCCGAAAGCAGATGTTCGAGTACTGCATGCTGCTGACTGGACAAGGCCACGTCACCAGCAACGATGGCGATGACACTCAAGAAGCGAAGGGGAGTGTTGGAAACATATGGTTCGCGCTTCTGATGTGTCGAGCATTACAACGTAAGCGAAGCGAACTACAGCGAAGTAACATCGAGTCAACCAAAGCGGTTGACAGAAAGACAACACCAAGAAGTAAAGTGAAGGTCAAAGGTCAGCGACCTTTGACTCGTCGAAAAGCAGCGCGACAGCAAGGACACATAGCGGACTCGCTATTGAGCAGTTACCCGAGTCGTCGCTGCATCGAACCGCAACAGCAGTTACAGTTAGTTAAACCTTTCATATTCCTTTGTAATCATATAAAGCTTTGTATCTCTTTGCTATTATTAACTTATCTTGTTCTCACATACCAGTGCAAGGTGGTTCAATTAGTTTACTACTCTGAGACTTTAGTCTTGAAAACGATCCTAAGGGCTTTCTCAGCCCAACAGTCTGTACTGCCGCCAACAAAAGTGGTGGAGGAGGGGTGGGAGTGAATGATGCATGGGTCGGTTTGGTTTGGAATGAGGGAGTGGGAGTGAGGGAGTGTGTGGGAGTGAGAGGGAGAGGGAATGAGAGGGAGGGCGAATACGCTGTGCATGGGCTGAGTGCTGCCAATAGTGCGGCAGTGATGAGTTCTGGCGCTGCTGCATATCACATGCCAATACATAGCTATGTGGTACCAACTTACGGTATATATATATACATATATATATAGTCGTTCATTTTTATTACATTTAGTGTTTCGGTCATCATTCCAAATTGCATGGGAGAAGGAAGGGATACGAGTCTAACGAATTGTACGACGCAGGAGCTTTACAACATGGCAGGCAAAGTGCTGCCATGAAAATATGGTCGTACATGGAACAGCTCAATCATGCTAGTTTCTACAAACTTCAGTGTGAAAAAAAAACTAACAGAATGCTGGCAACGGATTATGTCACAAAGACTGTTCGGGGGAAGGCTGATATAGCGTACGCGCTCACACCGCATTTGATTCCATTTATTGAATTGCCGCACCTCGCGGTGCAACTTCTTGACCTGTTTGATGGAATTATTGCGGTGAATTCTGGGCAACGGCGCCCTTCACGGTCCCTCGTGCCTGCCATTATTGGCTGATGGTAACCAGCTTCTCACGGTTCTTTGGCGATCACTCACGTGGCAGAGACGAAACTTTCGTGAGAAATTTCGACAAAATCGCTGTCGTGAAAATACGAAACTGTAAAATTGTTGTCAACAAAAGCGAAACGGTGTCACAAAAACTAGCGTCGCGCACTCCAGATTTCTGCGTCTTGACGGCTCTCCAATGATGGTCGTAAGTAACGCGCTTCGACATCTCCTCTTGTTTGCGGTAGATTCCGCGTCGCGGCAACAGCCTCAACGGCAATCCTCCCGTTGCCTTTGCACACTATCCCCCTGCTGACCTCTCGGCAGTATTTAGTCCCGCGCAATTTCGTACTTTTACATCAGTTGTAGATTTACAATCCAAATAAATTTGATTTACTCCAATCCATTTGAGTGAATAAAAACCATGGCTTCGCTTCGCGTTTTTTTGCTGATGCTCTGTGTGCTCGTCGCGGCGCACGTACCCGCCGCGACGGCGGAATTCAACCCCGCGCTCGCCACTCTCGCCGCAAATCCCGAGCATGACGGCCTAGTACTCGCCACGGGTAAGGCTCTCACAGGAGACGTGCGCGAGGACGCGGATGTGATTATAACGAACCGCGCTCTCGTGGCGGAGGGCGGAGAGTCTACGCATGCGCGCGCTGTTCGCGTTCTGGCGGAGCAGGACTTTCTCTCCCCCGGGGAAGCAGGAGACGCTGCGCTGGCGGTGGAGGAGTATAGGCGGAGCCTGAAAAAGAACAAGGGCAAGAAGGGGAAGAAATGCAAGAAGGGAAAGAAGGGGAAGAAATGCAGGAAGGCCAAGAAGGCGAAGCAGGCCAAGAAGGCGAAGAAGGCCAAGAAGGCCAAGAAGGCCCTAAAGGCGAAGGCAAAGAAGCTGAGGAAGCAGGCCAAGGCTCTGATCGCCAAGGCTAAGGCGCTTGAGAAGAAGGCCAAGCAGTCGTGACAACTGGATGCGAAACGGAATACTGGGTAGTATTGGGGTGGGGAAGAGGGTAGAAGCTGAAGAAGCTGGATAGGAGATAAAAAAATGGAGTCAGTTATTTTGGGGAGACGAGGAGAATGTGGGTTTGGTTGTCAGCTAGGTGGGATGTCAGCTATGCCTGTCTATAAGTTATCTCTGGTGGGATGTTTGCTGAAGGTGGGACTTTGGTTTTCCACACGATGCCTTGGTGGTTTCCGGGGAGACGTGGCAGGACTGCTGCTTGTTAGCTCTTTGGAAATGTATCTTGTTACTTTATGCTCCCTGTGGAACGTCTATCTGCTTAGACGGTACCGGTACCAAACTTCTGAATCTAGATTCCAGTCGCGCCACTCTGCTGTGCAAGCCGAGCACTCACGCGCTTCAGGCAAATTGTTGAGTGACCTCAAAAGTCACCTGAACAGGGAACACCATGGTACATCCTGTGGAGATTTCCAGGGTGGCACCCCCACTAAAGAGCATGATAAAACATAAACAATCACAAGTATTAGCAATACCGTATAATGAAACATGCTGGCGAGCAGTACGACCAAGGTCAGGTCAACCAAGGTTGACAGCAGCATGCAAAAGAGATCTCAATACACCGGTTCTCCCAGAGACTGCACGGTAGCAGCAGGGGAGAGCAGAGCAGCCAAGCAAGAGGCATGCCGTAAGTCCATCAGGCTGTGAACTTGCTCCCAGGTGTCCCTGGCTTGATGGGGCGATGGGGCCTCGGTGCTGGTGGGAGAGGGGAGAGGGGAGAGGGGACGAGGAGGAAGAGGAAGAGGAAGAGGAGGAGGAATGGCACATGAGGAACGGGACAGCTTGGGTTACGGATAAAAGGAAATTGGAGGAAGAGAAACGGTGTTAAGGGCCAGTGGGGACTGGTGGATGGGGAAACGGTGGGAGGAGAAACGGTGGGTGGGGAAACGGTGGGTGGGGAAGCGGTGGGCAGAGAAGCGGTGGGTTGCGCAAATAGGTATGGAGGGAATGTGGTATGAGAGGTAACGTGCAGCAAGGCTAGCGCGCACCAGGGTGTGTCAGAAACAAACGAGCAGGAATGAATGCATTGAATGAGAAAGTGATATAAGTACCAACCCAAATTTGTGCCGTACCCCATATGGGCTACCCCACTACAGCCTATACAACATATAACAGTTTGACACACCCCCATAGGCAAAGTGGGGAAGAACAAGGGATCACAAGACCAGTCAAGCAAAGCAACGCAAGCTTAGGGTGGATCACGAAGTCACCACACACTCTGAGCACAAGCAAATGGCCACAAGGCCGGTTCACATGCAGAGTTATATATAACTGAGAGCAAGCAATACAATGATCACAACCTAGCAAGTGTAAGTATGCAGGTATATATTTACATATATATATACATATATCACAATACAAGCAAAGTCACGCAGTGAGCAAGTGAGACAAAGCAAGCAGAAGGCCTAAAGCGGTACAGAAACGTGATGATCACCAGACTGAAGTGCCTTGGTGAATATATCAGCAGTGTTGGCCCGAATGGCCACGTAAGCAAGACGAAGCTATCCACGCTACTGCAACTCTCAAGCAGGGAAGTAACGCAGAGCGATGTGCTTCGTTCTGTGCTCCAGTCTGTGCTCCTGACATGAGGCAATCATGGCCTTGTTGTCTACGGACAGAACTGGAGGAGAACGAGGTCGCTCTCCCAAGTCGGTCAACAGGTAGCTGAGCAAGCATAACTCCTGTGCAGCCATGGCCCCTGCGTAGATCTCAGCCTCACAACTGGAACTGAGAACAGAAGACGAGCGGGTAGACCGCCAAGAAACAGAGCCGGAGCCAAGGCTTAAGGTGTAACCCTATGACGACCGCTGCATAGCCAGGTCGTCGACCCAAGAAGCGTCGGCGTGTCTAGTGAGGACAACTGGACCTTGTCCTCCAAGCACGAGCTTCATGCCCGACGTACTGCACAAGTAGCGCAACACCCTCTTAGCGGCCTCCCAGTGCTCTAGTCGGTGTCTCCCGGGCGCAACGTAGCGTGCCAGGATGCTAAGAGGGTATGCAAGGTCAGGTCGAGTGCAGGTCATCAGGTACATGAGGTAGCCCACTGCGGAGAATTCTATTCTAAGGGAGAACTGAATTGCGTGTGACGCACGGTCCGAGTTCTGGCAGTGATTCGGGACAGAGTGTTTGAATGACTGAGTAGAATTCGAGCATAGTTTCACTAAGGAAAAGTGATAGAACAAGATTATGGTACAAGGAAAGAGATCCCAAATAGCAAGCACAATGAACCCTGGAGAAACGTTCCTCGACGAACGCTCGACCTTTCCGAGTCAGCAACGCCAGGTGAAACGACAAGCATATGTGTCTTTCCCCTGAGTTGGCAGCTTCTCAGGTTTCCAACGTTCAGAGTTGTTTACGTTTTTACTGTTAGTAAAAACGTGTTTCATGTTTAGTTTCCTCACTGATTCGAAATCTCCTGGGGAGTACAATTTCCGAAATGCTCTGATTGGTCGAAATTTGCTGTTTCGCGATTGGTCGAAATTCGCGCACATTGCGATTTTTGGAGACAAGTAATTTTGGTCGACCATAATTTCTCTGCTCGACGATGCCTCGTTCGAGCTTAATTCTGTCGACCAGCGTTTCGTCGAAACGCCATTTTCTCTGCTCGAGGATGCCTCGTTCGAGCTTAATTTCGTCGACCCGCAAGGCCCGATTTCTACGCCGATTTGCTCCCCTCGACAAGTGCCTTGTCGACGGGCAGTTGCGTAGAGCAGAAACAACACTTCAATTTTGACGACATAATCTTCTTGAAAATCGACCCGTCGAACAGAGATAAAAGTCACTGAAGTCGCCGATGACCACGAAACGAACACCGTTGTGCTCCGAAAAGCATGGCCGACTTCGCCCAAGCGAGGGCGGGGCCTTTTCTCCTTGACACTCCCCTGCCCAGCTCGAGCTTGGGCCCCCACACACAAGGTCCACCCAAAACCTACTTAATAGAATACAAGGGGATATTTCTCTGGCGTGCACACCTCCGCACGCCAATCACCACACCAGCCATGTTAGAGGACATGGCACCTACTCCTGCACGTCGTCGTCGTCGCCGACTTCAGCAAGGCGAACCTGACCGACCGCGACAGAGCACCGGTTGAAGGCCGGAAAGTGCAGCCCTTTCGTAAGGAAGTCCGCCGGCTGCTCGGATGTCAGGATGTACTCCAGCGCAATCTTCTTGCGTTTCACCATCTGCTGCAGCCAGGCGTAGCGTCGCTCCATGTGCTTGAGGTTGCCCTTCAGCCCCAAGCCCTCAGCGACAGCGATGGCGGACTGATTGTCCACGTTCAGAACAGTTGGCGTCCCAGCATCAAGGAGCTGGAACTCGGCGAGGAGGAACCGAAGTCGACGAGCCTCTTTGCCTGCTTCGGTGGCCGCGATGTACTCCGACTCTGTAGAGGACAGATTCACGCACTTGATGCGTTGGCTCGTCCAGGAGACAGCTGCGCCGCCGAAGGTGAAAACGTAGCCACTTGTGCTAGTGCGATTCTGCTTGTCGCCGGCGTCGTCCGCGTCCGCGTAGCCAACCAGTTTCAGAGTTTCGGGTCCTCCTCCGAACTCCAGAGCGAAATCGCGCGTGTCGGCAAGATAGGTGAGGCAGCGATCGACCTCGCGCCAGTGCTGATCGCTCCTCACCGTCAGGCCAGACCCCAGCTTGCTACACGCGAAAGCAATGTCGGGCCGAGTTGTTGTGGCAGCGAACTGCAGCGAACCGACCTTCTGACGGTACTCCTCCTCTTCGCGCGACTGGAAGTCCTCATCGTCGAAAGTCAGCTCCGCGTAAGCATCAACGGAAGAAGGCGTCTTCGGACGCCGACCAGTCTGCTCCTCGTCGATGAAGCGCCTACGCAGATTGTCAATGTAGGACTGCTGGTGCAACCACAGCTTTCGCGCCGGACGGTCGCGCACGATTTCGAGCCCCAAATACTTCTCGACCGGGGTGATCTCGCGCAGCTCAAAAGCGGCCTCCAGCAGCTCCTTCAGCTCCTTCAGCATCGCGGTGCTGCTGCTGGCGGCGAGCAGGTCGTCGACGTAGACGAGCACCCAGCACGCCATTCTGTCGTCGCCAACTCGGAAATAGAGGGCCTCGTAAACCTGGCTCTTGCTCCAACCAGCGCCAGTCAGCACAGAGTCGAGCGCAGAGTACCACAGCAGAGGGCTCTGCTTCAGCCCGTACAGGCTCTTCAGCAGCTTGCAGACTCGTCCGGTTCCGTCGTTGTAGTAAGCCGGCTGGTCCATGTAGAGCACGCGGTCGAGCTTGCTCTGCAGAAAAGCATTCTTCATGTCCAGCTGCATGAGGTGCAGATCGAGGATGGCGACGATGCTAAGGAAAATCCGTAGCGTAACGTAGCTCCCGACCGGTGCATACGTCTCGTCGCAGTCAGCTCCATAGACCTGCGTGAAGCCCTTCACCACCAAGCGGGCTTTTTCGCGTGCGACCGTGTCGTCGATGTGATACTTCGTCGTCAGAACCCAGCGGTTCTTCATGACATTGACGCCGCGCGGACGCTCGACCAGCTCCCATGTGCCGTTTGTGATTAGGCTTCGAATCTCCTCGTCCATGGCGGCCTTCACCGCCTTGCCCTTCCAGCTCGCCAACGCCTCCTTCACCGTCATGTTGGCGATGTCCCAGCGGTGCTCCGGGTCAGCGTGCATATCGGGGTCGAGCTCGGGCAAGTCGACGTCGGACGGTGCATCGTCGAGCAGAGTGCTGTAGGAGATCGGCGGAAGGCACGCATGGTAGCTCAGCCTCTCTGGAGGCTTGCCAAAGTTGGAGCGGGTGGAACATCGAACTGCAGGCTTGTCGGCCGAGATTTCCACCACATCGCTGTCGCTGGACTGCTCTCCGGTCGACAGCTCCCCATCAATGCCGCCGATGTCTTCAACAACGTCGCTCGATGTGCCATCCTCGAACTGCTCCCCTGTCGTCCGCTCCTCTGAAGCGTGCTCCCCGTTCGAAACGCGCTCCCCTGTTGGCGTCTCCTCTGACACCCACTCCTCTGAAACGCGCTCCTTGTTCGACGGCTCCCCTGTCGGCGGAGACTTCACTCCAACGCCGACTTGCTCGCTGACCAGATCATGTCGACCGCCAGCGATGCCGATGGGCGGATCCGAAGGCGACGCACCAATGCTCCCCTCATCGCTGGCGGCCGACGTCGATGCCGACTTAGGCAAGCCGGGGGGAAGCGATGGGAGGGAGGTGGGAAGAGGAGGAGGAGGTGTCAATGAGGGCGGGATGGAGGGAGAGGGATCGTCAAAAGGACCATCGTCCTCGGATTCGAGTAACGAAATCGCTGCTGGCGACGGATTCGTCGGCGGAGAAATCTTCGTCCGCTCTGACGCAGGCCCGTGCTCCACCTTCCACTCCTCCAAAGACATCGCCTCACAGAAGATTGCCTCCACGGTTGTGACAATGCGGTTGGCGGTGAGGTCTAGCACCTCCCATCCCTTGCTCTCCGGCGAAACACCGAGGTGAATTCCCCAGCGTGCCTATGGTGCCAACTTTCCGCCGCGCTGCTGCTCCGGGAGCATGAACTGCATCATGCAGCCCCACACGCGCGCCAGCGTGAGATCCGGCTTCTTCTCGAACAGCAGCTCGTACGGCGTCGTCCTCGGAGGAAGTGAAGCCCGTTCGAGGCAGTTGCGCACCCAGACGGCGTGGCGAAGGGCGAGGTGCCACGAGTGATGCTTCACCCCCATGTGAAGCAGCATCGTCCGCACAGCTTCGACGACCGTGCGCATCTCTCGCTCCGCCATGCCATTCTGCTGCAGAGTGTAGGGGCAGGTGAGGTTGTGGAGGATACCCTTGTCCTCGACCAGGTCGGTGAAGGCCCTACCAAGGAACTCCCCTCCGCGGTCAGAGCGCAGCCGTTTCACCGACTTCGACGTCTGACGCTCCACCTCCTTCAGCCACTTCTCGAACACTCCGAGCACATCGCTCTTTTTCGCGATCAGACGGACCCACACAAAACGAGTCTTGCGGTCCTTGAGGAGGAGAAAATACAGGCTCCCATCCATGGCGGCCACGCGAAAGGGGTTGCAGTAGTCAATGTGTACGACTTCGAGCGCGGTTTCAGCGTCCGATCCCTTCACCGGAAAAGTATGACGCGCCAGCTTGCCGCCGACACAGGAGGTACACGGCACGTCGGCTCCAGTTGACTTCTCGATGTCCAGGCCAATGTCAACTTCATGTTTCGCCGAACTCATAATCGTGTCAATGCCGACATGCGCGAGCCTCTCGTGCCACTTAACCGGCTTTGACTTCGTCGCCGATGCGATTGTCCGCAGAGCAACTGCTTCTATCGCAGATGTAGGCGGTTTCGAGGAGCAGGGTCGGAGGTCGGTGCAGAGGACTCGGCCGGTGTAGCGTGCTCGACCGAGCACATCTCCTGCAGCGGAAATGAGCAGCATCTCGTCACCCTCATTCTGCAGCTTCACGCCGTTTTCCTTCAGCTGACCAGCCGACAGCAGATTCGCCTGCACGCCCGGGACGTACAACACGTCGGGGATCAGAATCTGCTTTCCGGTCTCCCCTTTCAGAGCAACTGTGCCACAGCCTTCGACGTGCTGAAGCGCCCCGTTGAATCCGCGCACGTGACGGATTTCACCTCCTGGCTTCATGTCGACGAAGGCCTCTCGCGTTCCCATCAGATGATGAGAGCAGCCGCTGTCGAGAAGCACCATGCTCGGATTCGCCTGCACGGCTGCAGCGACCGCCTGGAAGCCTTCTCCAGCCTCCGTCGCCAGCGAAATAGTTGGCTCAACCACTCCAACCATCGAACAAGAGGCTTCCTTGCCACTCGAGGTGTCTCCCTCTGATGTCGACGGCGTTTTCGACGACGCTGGCTTCTCCTTGCGCGGCTCGTTGTCTCGACGTCGACGCTCGCTGTTAGACTTCCCGCGGCTTCCTCGATGATCGTCGTCGGACTCGTCGCGATCAGGGCAGTCGTACGAGAGATGGTCAGGGTCTCCGCAGATGTAGCAGCGACGTCCTCCTCGACTCGAACCACTACTACCGCGATCATTGCCCTTCGCCGACTTCCCGCGGTCGGCGCCCTCCATTGACTTCGTGTTCGACGACTTTCTGCCACTGCCTCCTCCTCCGCCCAACTTCCCACGCTGCCCCGTCTGACGTCCCTGCTTCGTCGGAGCAATGTAGTTGGCCTGCGGAAAGAGCTTGGAAGACCGCTCAGACTCCTGCATGAACTCATCCTGGATGATGTGACTCGAAAGCGAATCCTCGTTCAGAGTCTCGCGCGCGCCGGGCATGATCAGCATCCGTCGCATCAGATTGTAGCTCGAGGGGAGGCCATTGATGACATGCGTGACATATGACGCCACCGAGTACTCGAAGCCAGCCATCTGCATGTCGGCCAAAATTCGTCGCGCTCGATTGCAGTACTCGGTCGCCGATTCCTGCTCGCCCATACGAATGGTGGTCAATTTCTTCTCCAGTTGGCTGATGTAGAGGTCGTCGGTCGCTTTGTAGGTGCGCATGATGTACTGCCATGCTTGGTAGCCGGCGTCCACACGAAGTCGGCACGGCTTTAACGCGACTTGCACCAGTGGCGAACAGCACCGCGAAAGGACCATGAAAGTCAGAAGGTGAGCAGCGTGAAATTCCGCCAACAATTCAGAGTCGTCTTCGTCTTGCATCTCCACCTTGCCGTCAACGCACTTCTTCAATCCGGCGATCTCTAGCTGGAGTTCGATTGACTCAATCCATGTGATCAAGTCATGTCGTCCTTCGAGCGGCTTCGGCACAGCGATCTTGTCCGGCGAAAATTTGAAGTAGCCGTACGCCGGAGCGATGCCTCCGTCTCGACCAGCCGACGCATGAGTCGCCGAAGTCGGCCAGGCTCCACTCCGCTGAGGAGATTGGCGTCGACCATCGATGTTGCCGTTCGAGCTGCCTGCAGCCGCCGTCGACCGCAGCACTTGCGCTTGCACTCCGCCAACGCCGACGTCAGCGACCCGAATCACTCCACGAACCCTCGTGCTTCCTTCTCCGACAACATTGCCGCCGTCACCTTCGTTGTGCACGCGCCGTCCGCTTCAGCACGGGGAGGGGGATGCTCACGCGCCCACTGCGAACGAGTTCCGAGGAGCAAAATCTCCAAGTCCGCCTCGCCGTACCCGCCAGCCTCGTGGCGTGCCCGAACAGCATCCAACCGCGCCTGCAGAGTATCCTCTACTCCTGCATCGACTCCTTGGTCGTCCATGGCGGTCTAGGTGGTTGCCGGCCTACAACAACTTAGGTATAGAGCGAAATGTTGTCTAATCTGAAGGTTCTAACACGGGGTCGTTCCACGCTCACCGCACCATGCGGAGAATTCTATTCTAAGGGAGAAATGAATTGCGTGTGACGCACGGTCAGAGTTCTGGCAGTGATTCTGGATAGAGTGTTTGAATAACTTAGTAGAATTCGAGCATAGTTTCACTAAGGAAAATTGATAGAACAAGATTATGGTACAAGGAAAGAGATCCCAAATAGCAAGCACAATGAACCCTGGAGAAACGTTCCTCGACGAACGCTCGACCTTTCCGAGTCAGCAACGCCAGGTGAAACGACAAGCATATGTGTCTTTCCCATGAGTTGGCAGCTTCTCAGGTTTCCAACGTTCAGAGTTGTTTACGTGTTTACTGTTAGTAAAAACGTGTTTCAGGTTCAGTTTCCTTACTGATTCGAAATCTCCTGGGGAGTACAATTTCCGAAATGCTCTGATTGGTCGAAATTTGCTGTTTCGCGATTGGTCGAAATTCGCGCACATTGCGATTTTTGGAGACAAGTAATTTTGGTTGACCAGAATTTCTCTGCTCGACGACGCCTCGTTCGAGCTTAATTCTGTCGACCAACGTTTCGTCGAAACGCCATTTTCTCCAATTTTGTCGACCCGCAAGGCCCGATTTTGACGCCGATTTGCTCCCCTCGACAAGTGCCTTGTCGACGGGCAGTTGCGTAGAGCAGAAACAACACTTCAATTTCGACGACTTAATCTTCTCGAAAATCGACCCGTCGAACAGAGATAAAAGTCCCTGAAGTCGCCGATGACCACGAAACGAACACCGTTGTGCTCCGAAAAGCATGGCCGACTTCGCCCAAGCAAGGGCGGGGCCTTTTCTCCTCGACACCCACAAGCTGTAGATACGGGTCACTCGGCTCTACGGACTCGTCCGAAGGTGGAGCTGAGAGCGAGTGACCCGTAGGCAGAGGAGTGGACTATGGCGAGGAGAACCGGAAGCCGAAGCGCTGAAGGACCTGCTGCACCATATGTGACTGAGTCAGGGTGATGGTGCGCCGTGCTCTGTCCCAAGTGATCTGCAAGTCAAGATAGCTGCGCAGCTCACCCAGGTCTGTACACATGTGTCTCTTCTGCAGCTCCGACTTCACTAGAGTCACTGCCTTAGTGTCAGAAGTGGCAAAAACCAAGTCGTCGACGCACACGAGGATGTAGAACGGCGGCAGCGAGGTGTCGGTGCGTAGAAACAGCGACGGGTCAGCAGTAGAAGGAGCAAACCCAAGAGCCGCAAGTGTCGTCCTCAGTGTGTCGTGCCACTCACGAGGCGCCTGGCGGAGACCGTAGACTGGCCGCCGGAGGCTCCACTGGGTACCGGCAGGAAACGACCCAGTGAAGCCAGGTGGGCGGCGCAGCCAGATCTCCTCGTGCAGGCTGCCCTGCAAGAAAGCAGTGCTGAAGTCAAGAGAGTGAAGCTCGTAGTCACGCTGAGTGGTGACGTGCAGCAGCACCCGAAGAGTGGTCATCTTTGGGGTAGGGGAGAAGGTGTGGAAGAAGTCAACTCCCTGTCGCTGACTGAAGCCTCGTGCAACGTAACGCGCCTTGAAGACAGGCGGAGAACCCGGTGGCCGCTTCACCCTGAAAATCCACATGCCATCGACTATGTTCGCCCCAGGAGGGGAACTGCGTCGACGTAAGTGCCTGTGGACTTCTAGGATGCCATCTTTGCGTCCATGGCTGTCTGCCACTGAGAGGAGTAAGGACCCGTAATCGCCTCTGCGTAAGAGCGCGGGGTCGGGATGTCCAGTGCATCCGGGTCTCCCTTAGGTGCAAGCAGCATGGATTCAAGATGAGGTACAGCAGCTGCAAGACACTCAAAGACATGTCATCCTGCCTGTCCTCAAGGACGTCCGTGCCAAGGGCACACTCACTACCGACGGACGGAGGACAGACAGACTCAGACTCAGCAACAAGACTAGCGGCGTAGTCCAAACGATAGGTGGTAGCAAAGTCAACAAGCTCAGCAGCAAGGGCAGACGCAGCAGTGGACTCAAAGAAAGGGTCACTGACAACAGTGGCTAGGAGACGTGTGATAGTAGGACTGGCAGCGCGAACCAAGTCAGACTCAGGGTCCGGAACGTCAGGAAGAGAGGGCGCCGGAGGAGAAGACAAGGGAACTAGCAGTGGAACAGAGGAAGGAAGAATTGCCATACCGTGCGTGCCTGGGACAGGAGGAGGACGCGGACGAGGGACACAACGACCAGTGCGAACAGTGTGAATAGGCGAGGCAGGACGAGACGCAGGCTCACAACGCTCTGTAAGAGAGTCTGTCTGCTCAGTGTGAGGAGAAGGAGCAGGCAGTGGGGAGGCGGGCTGTAATTGTGGCTGCGACTGGTCAGGCGGTGGACACAGTAGAGGTGGAGGAAGGTGAGTAGAAGACGGGAGGCCAAGAACCTGGCGAAGCAGTGGAACAAAGTACGGTCGCGGCGACACAGTGCCTCAAGCACCAGTAACGACATCTCCCGCACCCCCAGCGCCAGCACCTCCAGCTCCAGGGTCTCCAGCTCCAGTACCTGCAGCACCACCAGCTCCAGCAGCTCCATTACCTCCAGTACTAGCACCTCCAGCACCTCCAGCAACAGCACCACCACCAGCTCCGGCAGCTCCAGTACCTCCAGGACCAGCAGCTCCAGCACCTCCAGCAACTCCAGCAGCAGCAAGACCACCAGCCTTGGCAGCTCCAGTACCTCCAATACGAGCACCTCCGGAACCAGCTGCTCCAGCACCTCCAGCACGAGTAGCTCTAGGACCAGCAGGTCTAGCACCTCCAGCAGCAGCAGTACCACCAGCTCCGGCAGCTCCAGCGCTTCCAGCTCCAGTGTCTCCAGTGGCAGGCCCCCTAGCTCCAGCAGCGCCACTCCGAAGGCGGGTGCGCCGAGCAAACCACTCGCGCAGCTGCAGTGGAGAGAGCGGCTCCCGTCCTTACGAGGACCTCCCGCAGACACAGTACCACCCGGCTCAGCACCCCCAGACTCAGCACCCCCAGTCTCAACACACTCAGGCACAGCACCACCAGGCTCCACACGCTCAGACTCGGCACCCCTAGGCTCCGCACCCCCGGACTCAGCAACTCCAGGCTCAGCACCCCCAGGCTCCGCACGCTCAGGCTCAGCACCCCCAGACGCAGCACCCCTAGCAGCACCAGAGTCGACAGCGACCTCGACAGGCTCAACCAAGGGGAGTGGGTCTACCAAAGGGGGACCTGGTGCGAGGAAGAGCGGCGGGGGAGGGAGAGGGGCGGTGCGGTAGGGGAAGAGATGGTAAAAGGGAACCGACTCGTCAAACGTGACGTCCTGAGAAGGCAGGACACGGCGGGAGGTGGGGTGGTAAAACTGCCAGCCAGGCGCGTCAGGGGGAAAGCCAAGGAAGACTCAGGGAATGGCGCGGGAGGAGAGCTTGTCCGCGGTGGAATCGCGGACAAAGGCACGAGATCCCCAGACCCGGAACACCGACACATCGACAACCTGAGTCTGGCGGCCCTAAACCCGTCCAACGCAGTGTCGGTGAGGTCTCCGGCAAGGAGACACGAGGCCAGAGGTTGAGCTGATGCGCCGCGTACCGGACCGCAAATGGCCACAGAAATTAGGGACCAGCCGCATGGATCATGGAGGTACGAGCGACCTCCATGACTGAGCCAATGCAGCGCTTAGCAACCCCATTATGCTGTGGAGAGGCTGGAAGCATGAACGGCTGGGTGATGCCCTCCCCACGACAAAAGTCCCGCAAGAGGTTGGAGGCAAACTCACCACCTCTGTCAGAGTGCAGACGCAGGACCGGAAGGTCCGTGTCGAACCGCTCGTGGAGCTTGAGACGGACAGCGCGGATCCAAGGGATCAAAAAAGTGTAACGGGAGTAGTCGTCAACAACCAGCAGAAAGTATCGCTCGCGGCCCTTTCCACGGACGAGGGCTGGGCCCCACATGTCCATGTGGAGAGTCTGCAGGGGAGCAGTCGTCGGGGGAAACGAGGAGGAGTGAGGAGCAGCGCGCTGCCGTCCCTCGACACAGCGAAGGCAGGGAGGGGCAGGGGAGGGTGGGAGGGGAGGCAGAGACCTGGGAAGACCAGAGTCAAGGAGACGGGAGTGCATGCCACGGAGGCGTGGCAGGTAGGGGTGACCAAGGCGGTGGTGCCAAAGGAGAGTCTGGTGCATCGGGGCGCGACACGAGCAGGGGGGCGCAAGTTGACCTAACGCGGACGCAGAAGCATCTACCTGAGGAGGCTCAGTGGTCAGTGTGTACAGACTCGACCCAAGCCGACGGGTGAACGTGGCCAGGTGACGGTCCGTCCGTGTACACGTGCAGATCGACACACGCTAGCCCCCAGGAGTGGTGGTAGTGACCATTGGGCAGCGGTACTCATTAAGTTCGTAAAGAACGAGGTGTCGCGATATATATTTTATATATGTTTATAACTGCCTGTAGCTTTAGCTTTAGTGTAGTTATGCCTTCTTGTTGTTGGTGGTGCACCGTTGCTATTTTGCTATATGTACCTTGTGTGCTATAGTGAAACCAATCATTCTCGATTATCTCCTTGGTACAACCACCTCGACACCCGCTTGGCCTAGGCTACTAAGCCTAGGCCCTTAGTAAACTTCGGTTCCTAGACTAAGTTCGTTTCGTAACATGGTATTGAGCTAGGTCGTTCCCGACCTAATTTCCTAAGGGCCCACCGTTAGCTTTCGCGATGGGGCGTCCCGTCAAGCAGCAAATCGCAGCTCCGTCCGTCCCTCCCCGTCGCTCGCCCGTAGCAAAATCCGTCACGGCAGTCGTGATAGACGCAACGGTCGCGGCGGGAGTGACGGCGCTCATCGACCCGCTGTTTCGCGCCGTTGCTCTCGCCCCCGTCGACCCCGTGCACTACCCGCTACTGCAGCCCGCCAACCGCGAAATTTCCGCTGCTGCAGCCCGTCGCCCGTCCCGTCGCGCTGCCGCCCGTCACCAGATTCCCGCCACCCGTCCGCACACCGTCGCCCGTCGCCCTGCTTCCCGTCTCCCCAACCGCACCTTATCTCGCCGTCGCTCTGCCCGTCGCATTACCCCCACCCCCTGCCCGTCACCACCCCCCGTCGTGCTTGTTCGCGTGTGCAGCGGCGGTCGCTGTGGGGAAGGGCAGGGAGTGGCGGCCGAACGCTGTGGGGGAGAGGGAAGCAGGGGAAGCGCATGGTGGGACAGCCAGCAGCTACAACGCTAGCAACGACCGCCAGCAGAGACTTCGCCAGCAGAGACCCCGCCAGCAGCGCCACCGCCAGCAGAGAACCCCGTCCCGCCCAGCGCGCATCACCTGCCATTGGACCCGCCAGCCACCAGCACCAGCACCAGCTCCAGGGCCAGCCACCAGCACCAGCTCCAGGGCCAGCCGCCAGCACCAGCACCAGCTCCAGGGCCATCCGCCAGCACCATCACCAGCTCCAGGGCCAGCCACCAGCACCAGCACCAGCACCAGCTCCAGGGCCAGCCGCCAGCACCAGCACCAGCTCCAGGGCCAGCCGCCAGCACCAGCACCAGCTCCAGGGCCAGCCGCCAGCACCACCACCAGCACCAGCTCCAGGGCCAGCCGCCAGCACCAGCACCAGCTCCAGGGCCAGCCGCCAGCACCAGCACCAGCTCCAGGGCCAGCCGCCAGCACCAGCACCAGCTCCAGGGCCAGCCGCTAGCACCAGGAACCAGCCCCAGCGCCAGCCGCCAGCACCAGGAACCAGCCCCAGCGCCAGCCGCCAGCACCAGGAACCAGCCCCAGAGCCAGCCGCCAGCACCAGGAACCAGCCCCAGCGCCAGCCGCCAGCACCAGGAACCAGCCCCAGCGCCAGCCGCCAGCACCAGGAACCAGCCCCAGCACCAGCCGCCAGCACCAGGAACCAGCCCCAGCGCCAGCCGCCAGCACCAGGAACCAGCCCCAGCGCCAGCCGCCAGCACCAGGAACCAGCCCCAGCGCCAGCCGCCAGTACCAAGAACCAGCCCCAGCGCCAGCCGCCAGCTCCAGGAACCAGCCCCAGCGCCAGCCGCCAGCACCAGGAACCAGCACCAGCGCCAGCCGCCAGCACCAGAGGGGTTGAGTGGCGGGTAAGGGGGTGGAAGAAGTAAGTCGGGCATTTGCAGCCGTTGCCTGTAGCAGGCACGCCCCCGGAGGTGCTGAGCGGTGCTGTCCAGCAGCTCGTTGCAGCCACAGCGCCTGCTCTCACGCCCACCTGCCGGGTCCTGCACCTGTTGCTGTTGCATCTGCCGTGGCTGAGGTCACTGTGGCTCTATCTGCCATCACTGCATCTGCTGCCTGTAGCAGGCACGCCCCCGGAGGTGCTGAGCCGCGCTGTCCAGCTGCTCGTTGTAGCCACGGCGCTTGCTCTCACGCCCACCTCTCGGGTCCTGCACTTGCCGTTGTTGCATTTAACATGGTTGATCTGTGTTGCTGTTTCCCCTGCTTCTTCTACCTCTTGCCCAGGTTCCGGGGGTGTGACTTGCTATAGTTATGTGCTGCAGGCAGTTAAGGGGGTGTGTCGCGATATATATTTCATATATGTTTATAACTGCCTGTTGCTTTAGCTTTAGTGTAGTTATGCCTTCTTGTTGTTGATGGTGCACCGTTGCTATTTTGCTATATGTACCTTGTGTGCTATAGTGAAACCAATCATTCTCGATTATCTCCTTGGTACAACCACCTCGACACCCGCTTGGCCTAGGCTACTAAGCCTAGGCCCTTAGTAAACTCCGGTTCCTAGACTAAGTTCATTTCGTAACACGAGGGGAGGTGAAGACCTGACAGTGAGCCAGACGGAACCGCCGGACACGGAAGAACAGTGGAGGAACGGGCAAGAACTGGGCCCCCTAAGGGGTCAGCCAGTCTGACAGCAACAGGTGCAGGGAGTGGTGTGACTGTGGTGCTGTCGCGAAAGAAACAGCGGGAAGCACCTGAGTCAAGCGTGAAGGTGTGCAAGGCCTCAACAGGCGCAGTACCAAGTAGAGCAGACTCACTAGCACCTAGGGCAGCAGCCTCTATACATGGGTCAGGCGGACACACAGGTAACAGTCACCCTCAGCACTAATAGTCAATGCATACATGGCAGCAAGGATAGCATCATAGTCAAGAGCAAAGATATCAACACCCTGCCTAAGCAGCTCTAGCCAGCGGGGGAGCTCAGTCGCGTCGGGAAACTCTGCGCACCAGGCGTCGTCAAGACGGGAGAAGCGGTGTTGTGTGTAAAACGTCCCGCATGTCTGGCCAGCGCGGCCACCTGTGCGAATGACATACGGGCACCCCCAGACGCGCCACGCTGAGCAAACCACTCACGGAGCTGTTGGGGCGAAGGGGTCTCGCTCGAACGCTGCTACTGCTGCCTCTGGCCACCTCGAGAACCTCCCCTCTGAACGGTTCCACCCCGACCTCCACCACTGCTGCCGCCACCACTCCCACTGCCGCCACCACTCCCACTGCCGCCACCACTGCCGCCACCAACGCCTCCACTCCCACCACCACTCCCTCTGCCACCACCGCCACCTCCACCGCCTCCACCGCCCCCACCATCGCCTCCACCGCTGCCACCGCCACTACCCTGGCCTCCCTTGCCCCTGCCGCTGCGGCGCCTCCTACTAGGAGCAGACGCAGCCCCGACCTCCTCGGCACGAAGGAAGTCAACAGCAGCAGCAGAGGGGACAAGGGGGGAGGGGGAACATCCCTCAAAGAAGGGAGTGCGAGGAGTGCCACGAGAAGCGCCTACAGCGACTATGCTGGTCTTAGCTACAAGGAGGTGCTTCTCGAGCAGGTCGACAGTGAGGTCTGTGGGGTCAAGGGCTAGAAGGAGATCCTGACTGTGCTAAGGGAGTCGGGGAGGCGGGTGACGATGAAGTAGAGAGTGATGTACATGGGGAGGGGGGGGGGGGGGGGGGGGGGGTTCTTGTCTAGGAACTTGGCGGGAAGCGCGGCGCGGTAGCGAGTGTCACTAGTGTGAAGGTGGGTGATGAGGTCGGCGATTGTGGCAAAGGCGGACAGCTCGGGGAACATGTAGGGCAGTATAAGATGGCCTAGAGCAGCAGTGGCTGGGGAGGAGTAACGAGCGACTACAGCGTCATACAGGGCTCTAGCAGTCTTGTGCTGGCCAAAGTGAGCGCGTTCGGCTAACGGCTAGGCGAGCAGCAGCGTCACGGGTAAGCCACTGTGAGCGAGAAGCACTGTCAGCTGTGTCGGGAGGGGCGAGAGAGGCGCCAGACGTGAGGTCAAACAAGGGAACGCCGTCTCTAGAATCACTCAATAGGTACAGCTGGAGGTCATCGAGCCACGCATCGAACTGTATCGGACGGCCCTCAGGATCGAACGAGAGTACACTGAGAGTTGCCATTGCGGGCAGAGCAAGGTGGCGCGCGAGTAGCAGGGCAGTATGCAAGCTCTAGGGGCGCACGCACGGCTAGGGCAGGGCGGCAACCAGCAAGGCGGCGTGCGGGCAGGGCAGGGCAAGGCGGCGCGGCGGCGAGCGGCGCGTGGGCAGGGCAGGGTGGCGCGGCGGCGAGTGGCGCGCGGGCAGGGCAGGGTGGCGCGGCGGCAAGCGGTGCGCGGGCAGGGCAGGGCGGCGCGGCGGCGAGCGGCGCGCGGGCAGGGTAGGGCGACGCGGCGGCAAGCGGCGCGCGGGCAAGGCAGGGCAGCGCGGCAGCGACTGGCACGCAGGCAGGGCAGGGCAGGGCGTGCGCGGGCGGCGCGACGCAGGGCAGGGCGGGCGCAGGCTGCACGACGCAGGGCATGGCGTGCGCGGGCGGCGCGCGGGCAGGCAGGGGCGGCGCGCAGCCAGCAGGTCGGCGCGCGGGGCTGCAAAAGGCGGCGCGCGGGCTGCAAAGGGCAGGGCGTGCGCGGGGCGGCGCAACGCAGGGCAGGGCGCGGGCGGGGCAGCACGACGCAGGGCAGTGCACGGGAGGGCAGGGGGTGCGTGGGGTAGCACGGTAACCGCAGTCGATCACTAGCGAATGGCGGGCCCTTAAAAAATAAGGGTCCTAAGGACCTATTGCTCTGAAACCATGTCAGAAACTAACGAGCAGGAATGAATGCATTGAATGAGAAAGTAATACAAGTACTAACCCTAATTTGGGCTGTACCCCATATGGGCAACTGGCACCATGGCGGGGAAAGGCGGGTTGTATCTGCGTCTAACGATGAACTCGCCAGTCCACACGTACCCTCGCTGAGCGCGCCGAAACAGATCGTGCGGACGAACACAATGGAAGTAAATCACCTGGCAAACAATTAGTAAATCTCACGGATGTGAGACAATCCAACACTAATTTAATTGGAAGGAGAATTTAAAGAGTCTTAATCCGGTCGATGAATAGGGCGTGAAAGAGGAGGAGTGGGTGGGAAAAGACGTCGTGCCACGCCAAGACGAATGGGCGAGGCGAGGAGAAAAGAGTGTGTGTGAGGAGAAGGAGCGTGGAGGAGCAAGAAGAGATGAGGCGAGCGCCAATAAATGCGTCTGTGGACGACCAGTCGATTTCGATGACAGAGACGCGGGCGGGTCGACGAGGAGGGGAGGAATCTTGAGCGATCAACTGAGGGCGCTGCGCAACAGCAGCTCGCAGTACGAGGCGGCTTAGCAAACGGCAAGCGACACTAAAGCTGGCGGACAATCGATAACATAAAAATTACGGGGCGGCTAAGCGAATGACAAGCGCTGGCGCACGAGCTAGAACATAGAAAAACAGAGAAGTAAGAAAATGTTAAACGCTAAACGGCGCTCTTGCTAATAGTAGCGGTGGGTCGTGGCTATTCACTAGCACTACAGAATGAAGCAACAAGACTCAAGAAAACCTGAATCGCAAGGAGAATTTGCTCGCCTGAAATAGGTGCTCAAGTTGATGGGGCTGCCTTGCTCAGAATTGAGTTCAGGCACACAGAACCACGATCAGTGCACAAAAATGTTTCGTCATGTGCCGAAAGCTGTGCACATGCTACGTTGTAACATGGGTTTTCGGCAGCATGTGATGGTCATGCAATGCTGGACAAAATCGTCGTGTAACCAGATGCATCTGATACAGAGGGTGGTGTATTGACGTCGTTGTTAACGAGAGTGGAGTGTTGGCCCCGCCTTCGCTTGGGCAACGCCGACGACTTGGTCGGATGTACGGGAGAAGCAGCCGATTGTTCACAGTGGGAGAGCTGATCGACAGGCTTCGTCGAGCTGCAGGGGACCGCTGTGGTGTTGCTGTCAACCAGGGAGCTCGACGGCTGCATCTGACTGGTCTGGGCGACGGGTGGGCCATTAACCAGGACCTGCAGTTTGACCGGGAGGTCGACGGAGCAGTCCGTCAACCTGACAAGTGAGCAGCGGTCGACGAGGTGAGCTTGGCGACAACCGCTGACAGTTCTGGTCGACGGAAGGGGTCCGACGACCAGGGGGTAGCTCGCCGCTAACAGTTCTGGTCGACAGAAGGGTGCCGACGACCAGGGGGTAGCTCGACGGGAGCTGTGGTCGACCAGGGGCGCCTGGTGGTCGACCAAAGGGACCTGGTGGTCGACTAGAGGGACCCGGTGGTCGACCAGAGGCAATTGGTGGTCGACCAGTGCACCTGGTGGTGTCCAGGTCGACCGGGTAACCTGCTCGATGAGTTCCGCGGAGGCACGCAAACAACGTCGAGGTCGCGGTGGCGAAGGCGACTTCGGGTTGGTATCCCCAAGCCGATGTGGCTCGTCAGGCGCAGACAACAGCCGACGGATGCACAACAATGCAAGTCGGGCCTATCGTCAGCGCGCACTTGCGAACGTGCGCACTGCTGTCTTCTACGAGGAAACGCTGGACAACCACTTTGCTGCAGCGTTGGCACGCCGTCGACCTGCAGTGTTGGCAGGTCGCTCTTCTGCAGTGCTGGCGCGGCTCCTCTACGCAACGCTGGCAGGCGGTCGACCAAGCTGCGCTGGCGGTCGACCAGGCTAGCTGCAGAGTTGCTAGGTGCCTGATGTAGTCATTGTTGTCATTGCTTGTTCAATGATTCTATCATTTTCGACTTTGCTAGTGGAAACTCTTGCCGATTTCTCCCGTGAATGTGCAAGCACTAAGGAACTAAGCAAAGCTACGATCACCTTTGGTAGTTCGTGCCAACCCCGTAGTCTAGCTCACTACCGTTGTAGAGTGACTCTCCGCATGGTGCGGTGAGCGTGGATCGAACATGCGGATTACCTTCAGATAGGAGCCGACTTTTGCACCTACTAAATCGTTCGTAGGCCGGCAGCAGCGTTAGTCGCCATGGCAGACCCCGTAGCTAATCCAGGCGTAGCGGACACCTTGGAGGCACGTTTGGCTGATGTGAGGAAACTCCATGAGGATGGTGAGTACGGGTCGATCCCTTGAGCGATCGTTGAGTTGG
Organism: Closterium sp. Naga37s-1; assembly: GCA_947471745.1. NCBI lineage: Eukaryota > Viridiplantae > Streptophyta > Zygnematophyceae > Desmidiales > Closteriaceae > Closterium > Closterium sp. Naga37s-1. The sequence goes on along the minus strand of CANJKZ010000314.1, from coordinate 78,823 downwards.
GCATCCGGTCGTAGTGGGCGACGGAACACCCTCCCCGTCCTGCATCTCTTCGACCGGTGCGAAATGAAGGTGGCGTCGACGACGAGGTTGACGGCGGTGGACGAGTCAGCGGCAGCAAAGGCACAAAGTAGAGAGGGGTGATCAAGGTCAACGGTGGCGTCGACAGGACTCCGGCGCGAGTGCAGCGGTCGACGGCGGCTGCAGGCAGCCTGCGTGCCGACGTTGATGGTCGACGTCGATCTCCTCTACGAAGCAGTGGAGGGCTGTCGGCGACGACGCACATGACGGCGGGTGGAATTGCACCGGCGTATGGCTACTTCATGTTCTCGCCGGACCGAATCACCGTCGCACCGCTGCAAAGTCAACGGGACCTCATCACCTGGAGGGAGTCGATAGAACCTTAGCTGGAGGTCGCCGGGCTGAAGGGCTTCGCCGACGGCACTGTGCCAATCCCGCCCGAGGACGATGTCGAGCTGCGCGGGGAGTTTCGTGTGGCTCACTTGCTCACCTTCATGGTCATCTCGAGGTGCTGCTCGCCGGTGGTGCAGCTGGCGCTCAGGAGCTGTCGAGACCAACTGGATGCTGGTCACCAAGCATGGCACTTCATCCTGTCGACGTACCAGGTGAAGGACGATCTGTACATCGGACAGCTGGAGGAGAAGATGATACACATTCGGATGGGCGAGCAGGAGTTGGCGACGGACTACTACAACCGTGCTCGACGGATCCTGGCTAAAATGCGGATGGCGGGCGCCGAATACTCGACGGCGTCCTACATCACCCACGTCCTCAACGGCCTACCGCGCAGCTACAACCTCATGAAGAGCATGACGATGGCACCCAGCACACGGGAGTTTCTCGACGAGGACTCCCTCACCAGCTACATTCTCCAAGATGAGGCGATGCAGGAGGCAGAGCAGCCTACGGAGCTCCTTCCGCAGGCGAATTACGCTGCACCGACGAAGCCGAATCATCAGCAGGAGCAGCACGGTAAGCCGGGTGGAGGTGGTAGTGGAGGTGGGCGGTCGACGAAGGAAGTCGACGAGAAGAGGTCGACGCGGGACAAGGGCCAACGAGGTGGTGGTCGACGGCGGGAGTGCTGGATCTGCGGAGACCCTGACCATCTCTCCTTTGAGTGCCCTGACCGCGATGACGGCGACAAGAAAAGGGAGGCCGCGGATGGCCGACTAGTCGTCGCCCCCGTCTAGATGCGAAGCCGCGCAAGGAGAAGCAGACGTCGAAGAAGACGTCGTCGACGAAAGATGTTGACAGCTCCAGCGGCAAGAGCCGAGGCGACGGGGAGGCGTCGTGCTCGATGGTCGGCGTGGTGGAGCCGACAGTCTCGCTGGCGCCAGAGGCTGGCGAGGACTTCTAGGCGGTGGCGGTAGCTGTGCAGGCCAACCCGATGGCGGTGCTGCTCGACAGCGGGTGCTCCCACGACCTGATGGGGACGAAGGCGGTCTACGTCGACATGGCGCCGAGCGACAGTGTCAAGCATGTGCGTGGCTTCAATGTGTCGTTACCATCCGTCAAGGGTCGCGGAACCGTCGCTGTGAGAGTACGCGACGTTCGACATATTTCTCATTTCCATATTTTTACTCCATCTTATTCTCCTTATTTTCCTCTTTAATTTGCACTTTATTTCACCTCAATCGGACTACTATTCTATTTTCTAGAGCTTTCCGATTATTTCACTTATTTGGTATTTTCGGCACCGACATTTTCATTATACGGCACCGACAGCACCGACAGTGGTGTACAAGGCGTAATCTCGCCATAATCCGAAGTGCCAATGGGCTTGCGTGCTTATGCGCACTTGTGATTATCTATTCTAGAAGAGCGCGTTCCCGAAGGTTCGGATTATCTGTTGTTTCTATGTATTTCCGAGTATAAATACGCCTTGCACTCACCTTTAGTGCAACATTCTCGAGTGGAAATTCGATCCTGTGACACTTGGTCATCAGAGCCGTTTTCACTCGCGGAGTTTCAGCTAAGCAGCGCGCTCAAGAAATTCCTGCTTCGAAAAACCGCCGGGGTTGACGAATTCGGCGCCGACGCTGGTAAGCACCAGATTCCGCGTTTTTTTTAATAACCCCCCTCGCGCGTTTTTTGAACAGGATCGTGAGTTCGATTGTTGGCGAAATCGTTTGCGATACAGCGACGACATTTGCGAATTGTCGGGACCTATATCGAGCGGTGCAGAAGTAGCGCGACCGACGCGCGACGGATCATACCACTTCGGGTGAAAGCGCGCGTCATGGCGAAAATCGCGACAGAAGCAAAACCGATCGTGACTTCGCAGCAGTCGCGAAATTTTCCCAAGGCCCAAGAAATTCGAGCCCCCAACACCTTTGATGGGGAAATCGACGCTAGGCGCTGGCTTTTGGCGATCGAAATTTATTTCGCCGCCATTGGATGGACAGCACCGGCACTCGACAGAAACAGAATTAAGTTTGCAGCAACACTACTGCGCGGACCAGCAATTGAATGGATAAGCGGAAGCGGTTTATTAAACCAAGGTGAAGCGACGTGGCAGCAGTTCCGTGAAGGATCACTACAACGTTTTGAGCCGATTAATGCAGCGTTAATCGCCCGCGACAAAATGCATCGTCATCGACAAATCGGGAGCGTCACAAACTACACACAACAAATGGAGGAATTGTTCAACCGCATCCCCGACGTCACGGAAGGCGAAAAAAATAGAGCATTCATCGCGGGGCTGAAAAAAGAAACACGACAACATGTTGCGGCCGCAAGCAGCTACAACGACGTCGTTTCGGCAGCAGAACGTTTCGACGTAACCACGATCGGAACACGACGACTTCATGGACGAGCTAGACGACATGGAGGACGCTTGGCTACCCCCACGTGCACCGACCCGATGGAACTCGATGGAATCGACGCGAAGGCAAGACCAAAGAAGAACAAATCTAAGTGTTCTTTCTGCGACAAGCCCGGACATCGACTCATCGATTGTGACGAAATGAGAGCTTCACGTTCAGCGCTTAGGGACCGCAGCAGTGGAGCAAAGTTAATGCGAACATTGGAGGATCGTGGAGTGAATTCTTCAACCCACGAACGGACTCTACCAGGGAAAATCGCCGAGGGAAATAAAATCTCCGCGACACAAGACCCTGCTGGACCCGGACAACTCCAAAAAGGCTCTGTAAAAAGTAAGCACCCCTTAACAATATCATACAAGGATGCTTTACTTGGGAAAAACTCCCTTGGGTCTACGGCCTTGGTGAAATCACGAGAGAGGCTCCAGAAGAAAAAAAATGTACCGGTACGACAACTACAGCAGCTGCGCATGGGGAACCAACAACGGAGCGTGGAAGATCGACCTTCCAACGACGACATCGTCCTCTCTCTGAAAAACCAGCCCATGCCGACCAACCGGTCCCCACGGAAGAAGTCGGTGGCGCTAAAACAGCTCAAGAGGGAGCTGGAGGTCAACATGAAGCTGCGACGACCTCAAACCTTCTCTACAGATGCATCTGCAACATCTGAAACATCTACGATATCTACCCCATCTATGAATTCTACTACGAGCTCGAGAACCACATCGTCGACGACAACAAAAAATCATGGCAATAGGGAACGGCAGGACCGGCCATCTGCCACCCCAGGAGAAAACACAGAGCTATGGGAAATGCCCTATGATCCAATCAACGAGACGATCAACGGGTACAACGAGCAACGCCAACCACTTTTGCTCGAGGTGATCTGCAATGGACGACGCCTCCAAGCACTCATGGACAGCGGAGCATCTCATTCAGTATGCGACAAACCAACCCTCAAACGCATCAATGAGAAGTACACGCCTTCAAACTGATGAGAAACGAGGAATGAAATGACTAAGTGAAAGTTGGGTACAAGAAGCAAACCCTAGAAAACTGTACCCCATATGTGCTACCCCACTATAGCCTACTGTAGCTATGTCATATAAATCTGACACACCCCCATAGGCAAAGTGGGGGAGAACAAGGGGTCACAAGACCAGTCAAGCAAAGCAAAGCAAAAACAAGCTCAGGGTGGATCACAAAGTCACCACACATTCCGAGCACAAGTTCAAGGCCACAAGGCCAGTTCACAAGCAGGAGTACACATATATATAAAAAGGCTAGACAAACAAGAGCAGGTATATATATATGTAACAGTACAAGCAAGGTCAAGAGGTGAGCAAGTGAGGCAAGGTAGGCACAAGGCCCAGCTGAGTACAGAAGCGCTGATGGTCACAAGGCGCAAGTGCCTTGGTGAAGATATCAGCAGTGTTGGCCTCAGAGGCCACGTACGCAAGACGCAGCTGACCACGCTGCTGCAGCTCACGAGCAAGAAAGTAGCGGAGAGCAATGTGCTTCGTTCTGTGCTCCAGTCGCTGCTCCCGACACAAGGCCAGCATGGCCTTGTTGTCTACGTACAGCACTGGAGGAGAACGAGGCAACTCTCCGAGGTCAGTCAGCAGGTAGGTGAGCCAGCGAAGCTCCTGTGCAGCCATGGCTCCTGCGTAGATCTCAGCCTCACAACTGGAGCCGAGAACAGAAGACGAGCGAGTAGCCCGCCACGAAACAGAGCCGGAACCAAGGCTGAAGGTGTAACCCTGTGACGACCGCTGCGTAGCCTGGTCGTCAGCCCAAGAAGCGTCTGCGTGCCCAGTAAGGACCACTGGACTCTGCCCTCCAAGCACAAGCCCCATGCCCGACGTACTGCACAAGTAGCGCAACACCCTCTTAGCTGCAGCCATGTGCTCCGGTCTGTGTCTCCCAGGAGCAACATAGCGTGCAAGAATGCTAAGAGGGTATGCAAGGTCAGGTCGTGTGCAGGTCATCAGGTACATGAGGCAGCCAACAAGCTCTGGGTACGGGCCACTCGACTCTACGGACTCATCCGAAGGCAGAGCTGAGAGCGAGTGGCGAGTAGGCAGAGGAGTGGCCTGAGGCGAGGAGTACGTGAAGCCGAAGCGCTGAAGGACCTGCTACACCATGTGTGACTGAGTCAGGGTAATGGTGCGGCGTGCTCTGTCCCGAGTGATCTGCAAGCCAAGGTAGCTGCGCAGTTCACCCAGGTCAGTGCACGTGTGTCTCTTCTGCAGCTCGGACTTCACGTGGGCTAGTCCAGCAGTGTCAGCTGTGGCAAAGACCAAGTCGTCGACGTACACGAGGATGTAGAACGGCGGCAAAGAAGTGTCGGTGCGCAGAAACAGCGACGGGTCGGCAGTAGAGGGAGCAAACCCAAGAGCCGCAAGTGTAGTCCTCAGTGTGCCGTGCCACTCACGCGGTGCCTGGCGGAGACCGTAGACTGGCCGCCGTAGGCTCCACTGGGTGCCAGGAGGAAAAGACCCAGTGAAGCCAGGTGGGCGACGCAGCCAGATCTCCTCGTGCAGGCTGCCCTGCATGAAAGCAGTGCTGAAGTCAAGAGAGTGTAGCTCGTAGTCACGGTGAGCAGCTACGTGCAGCAGTACCCGAAGAGTGGTCATCTTCGGGGTGGGAGAGAAGGTCTGAAAGTAGTCAACTCCCTGCCGCTGACTGAAGCCACGAGCCACGTAACGCGCCTTGAAGACAGGCGGAGAACCCGGCGGTCGCTTCACCCTGAAAATCCACATGCCACTGACGATGTTCGCCCCAGGAGGGGGAACAGCGTCAACGTAGGTGCCTGTGGACTTCCAGGAAGCCATCTCTGCGTCCATAGCTGCCTGCCACTGAGAGGAGTAGGGACCCTCTATCGCCTCCGCGTAAGAGCGCGGAGTCGGGATGTCAAGTGCATCCGGGTCTCCCTCAGGGGTAAGCAGTACGGACACGAGATGAGGTGAAGCAGTGGCCAAGCACTGAAACTCCTCCTGCCTGTCCTCAAGGACGTCCGTGCCAAGGGCACACTCACCCCCGACGGACGGAGGACAGACAGACTCAGACTCAGCAACAAGACTGGCGACGTAGTCTAGGCGACAGTGAGCAGCAAAGTCGACGAGCTCAGCAACTAGAGCAGACGCAGCAGTGGACTCAAAGGAAGGGTCAGTGACAACCGTAGCAAGGAGACGCGTGACAGTAGGACTGGCAGCGCGAAGAGAGTCCGACTCCGGGTCGGCAAGAGTAGGAAGAGAAGACTCAGGAGGAGAAGGCAAAGGGGCACGCAGAGGAGCAGTGGACGGACGCAGAGACATCCGGTGCGTGCCAGGGACAGGAGGAGGACGCTGACGCGAACCGCGACCACTAGTGCGAGCAGCACGGACAGGCGACGCAGGGCGAGACGCAGGCTCACGACGCTCAGCAAGACCTCCAGTAGGACCAGTGTAGGGAGACGGAGCAGGCAGTGGGGAGGCGGGCTGTAACTGTAACTGCGACGGGACAGGCTGTGGACACTCTAAGGGAGGAGGAGGACCAGTAGAAGGCGGGAGACCAAGAACCTGCTGAAGGAGCGGAACGAAGTACGGCCGAGGCCGCGCGGCGACTCCAGACACAGGAGGGACAGCACCAGCACCCGCAGGGGCAGCACCAGCACCAGTAGCAGCTCCAGCTCCAGAACCCCCAGCAGCACCAGTAGTACCCCCAGCAGGACCGCCTCCAGGACCGACAGCAGTAGCCTCCGCGCCAACACCCGCAGCAACTCCAGCTCTAGAAGTACCCGCAGGTCCAGCAGCTCCAGTACTCCCAGTACGAGCACCTCCGGGACCCGTGGCACCAGCTCCCTCAGAAGCAACAGAACCTCCAGTACCCGCAGCACCTCCAGCTCCAGCAGCTCCAGCAGCTCGCCTCCAGCGCCGGGCAAACCACTCACGCAGCTCCTGGGGAGAGAGTGGCTCTCGGCGAGAGGGAGCACCCGGTGAACCGCCAGGCACAGCACCACCAGGCGTAGCACCCCCAGGCTCAGCACCTCCAGGCGTAGTACCCCCAGGCTCAGCACCCCCAGACGCAGCACCCCCAGGCTCAGCACCTCCAGGCGTAGTACCCCCAGGCTCAGCACCCCCAGTCGTAGTACCCCCAGACTCAGCACCCCCAGGCTCAGCACCCCCAGGCTCAGCACCCCCAGGCGTAGCACCCACACGCTCAGCACCCCCAGAGTCAGCACCCCCAGGCTCAGCACCCTCAGCAGCACCAGAGTCACCAGCAACCTCGACAGGCTCAACAGCATCTACCTGGGACACACCTGAAGGGGCAGGACCCTGAGGGGGGAGGGGGTCTACCGGGGGGGGGCCTGGTACAAGGAAGAGCGGTGGCGGGGGGAGGGACGGAGTGCGGTAGGGGAAGAGGCGGTAGTAGGGGACCGACTCGTCGAACGTGACGTCCTGGGAGGACAGAACACGGCGAGAGGTGGGGTGGTAGAACTGCCACCCTGGGGTGTCAGGGGGGAAACCCAGGAAGACGCAAGGAGCAGCACGAGGGGACAGCTTGTCCGCAGACAAGTCGCGGACAAACGCCCGAGATCCCCAGACACGGAACGCAGACGCATCGCCAACCTTCCCCGTCCACAGCAAAGCTGGGGAGGTCTCCGGCATGGAGACCCTGGGCTGAAGGTTGATCTGATGCGCCGCGTACCGAACCGCAAACGGCCACAGAAAATGGGGGGCAGCCGCATGCATCATGGACGTACGGGCGACGTCCATGACCATGCCAATGCGGCGCTCAGCAATCCCATTTTGCTGTGGAGAGTCCGGAAGCGTGAAGGTCTGGCGGATGCCTCGTGCACGACAGTAGGCTCGCAGAAGGCCAGAGGAGAACTCTCCGCCTCTGTCAGAGTGCAGACGCAGAACAGGAAAGTCCGAGCCAAAGCTCCGCCTGAGCTGGAGACGAGCTGCGCGGATCCAGTCGATCAACACCTCAGTGACATCACCCTTGCTGCGCAAGGGGAAGACTGTGGTGTAACGCGAGTAGTCGTCAACCACCAGCAGGAAGTAGCGCTCGTGACCCTGTCCACGGACGCGGGCCGGGCCCCACACGTCCATGTGAAGCGTCTGCAGCGGGGCCTCTGTCGGAGGAAACTGGGAGGAGTGAGGGGTAGCCCGCTGCCGTCCCTCGACACAGGGGACGCAGGTAGGGCCTGGCCCCGGAGGAAGGGGAGGGAGGGACCGGGGAAGACCAGAGACAAGGACACGGGAGGCCATGCTCCGGAGACGAAGCAGGGAGGGGTGGCCAAGGCGGTGGTGCCAGAGGAGAGTCTCGTGAGACAGGAGGCGACACGAGCAGGGGGCAGACTCAGGACCAGACCTGGACGCTGCAGCAAACACCTGACCCGACGCAGCTACCTGACTAGACGCAGGGACTCGAGGAGACGCAGTGGTCAGTGTGTACAGGCTCGACCCTGGCCGACGTGTAAACGTGGCCAGGTGGCGGCCTGTCCGAGCGTCCGTGCAGTGGGTCACCCGCTGACTCGCAGGAGTGAACTGGTGAACCCCCGCATCCTGTAGGTCAGCACCACTCACCAAGTTCGTAGAGAACGAGGGGAGGTAAAGACCAGACAGGGTGCCAGAGGGGGCCGCCGGACACGGGAGGACAGTGGAGAAGTGAGCAAGGACAGGACCCCCAGAGGGGTCTGCCAGGGAGACCGCAACTGGCCGGCCAAGCGGCGTGAGTGTGGTGCGGTCTCGAAAGAAGGAGCGAGAAGCCCCCGAGTCAAGGGTGAAGGTGTGGGAGGCCGAAGCCGACGCAGAACCTGAGAGAGCAGACTCACCAGCACCTGAGGGAGCAGACGCACCTAGAGCAGCAGCCTCGCTAGCACCTAGAGCAGCAGCCTCACCAGTACCTAGAGCAGCAGTCTCAATGCCCGGGTCGGGCGGAAAACACCGGTAACAGTCACCCTCATCACTAATAGTCACAGTATACACGGCAGCAAGAATAGCATCAAAGTCAAGGTCAAAGACAGCTACACCCGCCCTAGACAGCTCACCCCAGCGGGGGATCTCAGTGGCCTCAGGGAACTGGTGACGCCAAGCGTCCGTGAGGCGGCCAAAGCAGCGCTGGGTGGAGTGCGCACCCCCGCACTGCTCACCCGCGCGGTCACCGGTGCGCAGGACGTAGGTGCACGGACCAGCACCCCCACCCCTCTGGCGTGCAGTGTACCACTCACGGAGCTGCTGAGGGGAGGGGACGTCACGAGTGCGCTGCTGCTGCTGCTGCTGCTGCTGCTGGCGCTGACCACCACCGGAGCTGACCCTCTGCGCAGCGCCACCCCGACCAGCTCCACCTCCTCCTCCTCCTCCTCCTCCACCGCCGCCACCTCTGCTCCCTCCGCCACTGCCGCTGCCTCCTGCGCCTCCACTGCCGCCACCTACACCTCCACCCCCGCCACCACTCCCACCGCCACCCCCACCTCCTCCACCACCTCCACCGCCGCCTCCACCGCCCCCGCTAGCTCCTCCAGCGCCCCTGCCCCCCTTGCCCCTGCCAGGGCGGCGTCTCCCGCTAGGGGTAGACGCTGCCCCAACCGACTCCAAACCAGCGAGGTCGGCCGCAGCAGCAGAGGCAACAGAGGGCAAAAGAGGGGAGGGGGAACACCCCTCAAAGATGGGGGTGCGAGGGTCACCACGAGAGGCTCCTACAGCGACTATGCTCTTTTCTGCTGCTAGGAGGGCCTTCTCGAGGAGGTCAACGGTGAGAGTGGTGGGACAAACCGAGAGGAAGTGGTCCCTGACTACGCGAAGGGAGTCAGGGAGACGGGTGACTATGTAGTAGAGGGTGATGTACATGGGGGGGGGGTTCTTGGCGCAGAACTCAGCAGGAAGCGCAGCGCGGTAGTGAGTGTCACTAGAGCGGAGGTGCGTAATGAGGTCAGCGACTGTGGGAAAGGCAGCAAGGTCAGGGAAGAGGTACGGTAGCATGAGGCGGCTCAGTGCAGCAGTGGCAGGGGAGGAATAGCGTGCAACTACAGCGTCGTACAAGGTCTGAGCACTCTTGTACTGGCTAAAGTGCGCACGCTCAGAGGTAGGGAGGTGGCGACGCACAGCAAGACGTGCAGCAGCATCGCGCGTGGCCCACTGTGAGCGAACGGTGGCGTCAGCATCAGCAGCGGGGGCAGGAGAGGCACCAGAAGTGAGGTCAAAGAGGGAGAGGCCGTCTGCTCTGTCGCACTGTAAGAAAAGCTGCAGGTCATCTATCCAGACGTCAAAGTCAATGGCCCGACCCTCAGCGTCAAAAGCGAGGACACTAGGGGTAGCCATGACAGCAGTAGACTAGCAGTGCAAACAGTAGGGCGAGGGCAGTGCTGTGAGAGAGGCGCTGCTCTTACCGGACAGGGCGGTTCGGGCGGCTCGGCTGCAGGGCGGCTCGGCGGCTCGGCGGCTCGACGGCTGGGCGGCTCGGCGGCGGGGCGGCTCGGCTGCTGGGCGGCTCGGCTGCGGACAGGGCGGCTCAGCGGCTGGGCGGCTCGGCGGCTCGGCTGCTGGGCGGCTCGGCTGCTGGGCGGCTCAGCTGCTGGGCGGCTCGGCGGCTGGGCGGCTTGGCTGCTGGGCGGCTCGGCGGGGCCGCTGAGAGGGCGGCGTCCGGGGCCGCTGGGAGGAGGCGGCGGGGCCGTAAAGGTAAGTGGCGGGGCCGCGGAGGTAGGTGGCGGGGCCGCACAGTGAGGTGGCGGGGCCGCGAAGGTAGGTGGCGGGGCCGCACAGGTAGGTGGCGGGGCCGCGGAGGTAGGTGGCGGGGCCGCACAGTGAGGTGGCGGGGCCGCGAAGGTAGGTGGCGGGACCGCACAGGTAGGTGGCGGGGCCGCGGAGGTAGGTGGCGGGGCCGCACAGTGAGGTGGCGGGGCCGCGAAGGTAGGTGGCGGGGCCACACAGGTAGGTGGCGGGGCCGCACAGGTAGGTGGCGGGGCCGCGGAGGTAGGTGGCGGGGCCGCGGAGGTAGGTGGCGGGGCCGCACAGTGAGGTGGCGGGGCCGCGAAGGTAGGTGGCGGGGCCGCGGAGGTAGGTGGCGATGGGCGCGACGGGCGCGACGGGCGCGACGGGCGCGACGGGCGCGGCGGGCCGAAAGGGCGGCGCGACTCGGGCCGGCGCAAAACGCGCTCCGGGCAGAAAAAAAAAAAATTTCGTGGTGGTGGGCCCTAGGAATCGTTCCCACTAGGGAACCTGCTCGATACCATGATGAGAAACGAGGAATGAAATGACTAAGTGAAAGTTGGGTACAAGAAGCAAACCCTAGAAAACTGTACCCCATATGTGCTACCCCACTATAGCCTACTGTAGCTATGTCATATAAATCTGACACAAACTTCACAGCTACGATGGTTGACGGAAGCAAATTACAAGTCTACGGCGAAGCAGCGTTACACCTGCAGATGGGTCCTCTTCGCTGGAAACCGACCCTACCCGTCACCAACATCAAAGGGCTAGACTTGATTATTGGGAGAGATTTTTTGAAGAAGTTCAACCCCGAGATCAACTGGGTCACCCGCACGGCGAGTATCTACAATCAAGACAGAAGAGTTCCTCTTCCGAATTGGAGCAACACGGGAGATATTCCGGAGGAGACTCTCGCACGCTTCGAGAAGGACGTGAAGCGAACCATGGCAGGGTTTGTTGCACTGGTTACCAACTAGGACGAAGGAGAGAGAAAAACGCTCGAGCTTCCACCAGCAATCCAGAAACTTCTAGAAGAGTTCGAAGACGTTCTCCCTGACGACCTTCCAGACCAGTTGCCGCCATACCGAACCCACCAGCACGAGATCATCGAAGAACCTGGTTCAAAATCGACCTTCCGAGCACCATATCGACTCAGTCCAACCGAGTTGGCCGACATGAAGAAACAGATCGAGTACCTTCTGGACAAAGGACTCATTCGACCATCAACATCACCATACGGTGCACCAGTGCTTTTCACGCCTAAACCTGACGGAAGCTTACGCACGTGCATCGACTACCGAGCCCTCAACAAGCAGACGATCAAGAACAAGTATCCGATTCCACGGATCGACGATCTACTTGACCAGCTTCGTGGAGCCACGGTATTCTCAAAACTCGATTTGAGATCGGGATATTGGCAGATCCGGATGGCGGATAACTCCATCCATAAGACGGCGTTTCGGACACGATACGGATCCTACGAGTACCTTGTCATGCCGTTCGGACTCACCAACGCACCCGCTACATTCCAGGCCAAAATGAACCATATTCTTAGGCCTCTATTCGACGAGTGCGTGGTGGTGTACCTGGAGGACATCCTGATCTACTCGAGGGACATGAAGCAGCACATCGAACACCTACGACGTGTCTTCGAGATACTTCGACGGGAGAAGTTCTACGTCAAGCTATCCAAGAGCGAGTTTGCCTTGAAGAAAGTTCAGTTCCTTGGACACATGGTGAGCGATCAAGGAGTCCATGTCGACCCAAAGAAGATCGAAGCCGTACATACGTGGAAGACACCGGAGAACGTGAAGGAACTTCAGCAATTCCTTGGCTTTGCGAACTACTACAATCGGTTCGTGCCACAGTATGCGAAGATTGCAACACCTCTCACCAATCTACTGAAGAAGAATACACCGTTCAAGTGGGAGGATGTGCACCAGCAAGCCATGGAGCAGTTGAAGACCGCACTCACGTCCGCACCCGTCCTGATCCTGCTAGATCCAGAAAAAGACTATGTCATCGAAGCTGACGCTAGCGACCAAGCAGTTGGAGCAGTCTTGATGCAAGACCAAGGGAAAGGACTACAACCAGTCGCTTACCTCAGCAAAAAATTGCATGGGGCAGAACTCAACTACCCGATTCACGGCAAAGAGGCCTTAGCGATCATCACCGCATTCAAGACATGGCGATGCTACGTCGAAGGGAGAAAGACCATGGTCTACACTGACCATTGCAGCCTGAAGTACCTAAAGATGCAGCCGTGATGAACTTGAGTACGAGGTTGAATCTGTGCTTGCACATCGTCGTCGTCGGCATGGCGCCCTGGAGTTTCTCATACGCTGGAAGGGCTATGATCCTTCTGAGGACAGCTGGGTCTCAGAAGAAGACATGAGTAACGCCCGACGTTCTCCCCGCGAATATCTTGTCAAGCAGGGTGTTACATCTACCACCCAGCTTTGAGGGGGGGACGTGTGAGAGTACGCCGACGTTCGACATATTTCTCATTTCCATATTTTTACTCCATCTTATTCTCCTTATTTTCCTCTTTCATTTGCACTTTATTTCACCTCAATCGGACTACTATTCTATTTTCTAGAGCTTTCCGATTATTTCACTTATTTGGTATTTTCGGCACCGACATTTACATTATACGGCACCGACAGCACCGACAGTGGTGTACAAGGCGTAATCTCGCCATAATCCGAAGTGCCAATGGGCTTGCGTGCTTATGCGCACTTGTGATTATCTATTCTAGAAGAGCGCGTTCCCGAAGGTTCGGATTATCTGTTGTTTCTATGTATTTCCGAGTATAAATACGCCTTGTACTCACCTTTAGTGCAACATTCTCGAGTGGAAATTCGATCCTGTGACAGTCGCTCTGCAAGGGGAGGCCGGGAAGCAGGACCTCATCCCCAATGTGCTCTACGTTTTGGGCGTATAGGCAAACCTGCTGTCAGCTGGCCAACTGAAGGGGAGCGGAGTGCAGCTGCAGGGCGACGGCGACGAGATGCTGCTCGTCGCCGCGACCGAGGAGGTGCTCGGTCGAGCACGCTACACCGGACGAGTCTTCTGCACCGACCTTCGCCCCTGCTCGACGCGGTCGCCGTCGACCGAGGTGGTGACTCTGCGGACGATCGTCTCGGCGACGAAGTTGACCCCTGACCGGTTGCATGCGAGGCTCGCGCACGTCGGCGTCGACACGATCAAGAGCTCGGCAAAGCATGAAGTTGCCGTTGGGCTCGACATCACGCCGTCGACCGGAGCATGCCCGCCGTGTGTCTCGTGCGTCGGAGGAAAGCTGGCACGGCACACCTTCCCCGACAAGGGCTCTGACGCTGAGGAGGCACTGGCTGTTGTGCACATTGACTTGTGCGGGCCATTTCGGGTGGCTGCCAAGGATGGCAGCTTGTACTTCCTGCTGCTGAAGGATCGCCACACTCGGTTTGTGTGGGCAATGCCGGTCGCCAAGAAGAGCGATGTGCTGCGGGAGTTCCAACAGTTGCTGGTGTTGGTAGAGTGGCAGACGAAGAAGACGTTGCTGATGCTCCGCTCTGACCGAGGAGGGGAGTTCCTCGGGAAGGCGTTCACCGACTTCGTCAATGGGAAGGGCATCGTCCACGACTTGACGTACCCCTACACTCCGCAGCAAAACGGCATGGCTGAGCGGGAGATGCGCATGGTTGTCGAGTCCGTGCAGACGATGCTGCTGCAAATGGGCGTTCAGCACCACTGGTGGCACCTCGCTCTTTGACAGGCTGTCTGGGTGCGCAACTGCTTGGAGCGATCGACGACGCCGCCGGGGACGACTCCGTACCAGTTGCTGACCGGGAAGAAACCCGACCTCACGTCGGCGCGGGTGTGGGGCTGCATGGTGCGGTTCATGGTTCCCGAGCAGCAGCGCGGTTGGAAGCTGGCGCCGAAGGCTCGCTGGGGGCTTCACCTGGGTGTGTCGCCTGAGAGCAAGGGCTGGGAGGTGTTCGAGTTGACCGACAACAAGGTGGTCACGTCCGTCGAGGTGATCTTCTACGAGACGCTATCGCTGGAGGTGTGGAAGGCGAAGTATGGGCCTGCGTCGGTGCGGACGCAGGCACACCCACCGACGGACACCTCGACAGCGACGGTCCAACCGCTCGCCGAATTCGACGAGCTTGCTGATGAGGACGTTGTAGAGGTTCTTCCAACTCCCCCTGTTCTTGCTCCTCCCTTCCCCGTCAAAGATTGGCCTGCGTCGACACTTGTGTCGGCCACCGGCGATGAGGGGAGCCTTGAGGCGTCGCCTGTGGCGCCGGCCAGTGGCATCGCCGGCGGTCGACAAGGTGCCAAGCTCGTCGACCAGGACAGGAAGCCGTCGACGACCGGGGAGCAGCAGACACTGGAGCCGGTCGAACAGGAGGCAGTAGCAGGGGTGCAGTCGACAAGGGAGCAGCAGACGGGGCGGTCGACAGGGGAGCTGTCGAAGTCGGCAGTAGGAGAGCAGCCGGTCGAAGGGTCAAAGTAGCTGGTCGACGACGAGGACGTCGACAAGGAAGGGGAGTGGTCGGCGGGTAAGGAGTCGATCGACAGCGACGTGGTGGAGGTGCCGATCGCGAAGCCTGAGCTGCGATGCACAAGTCGAGCTCGACGGCCGCCGGAGCGGCTGAGCTTCCACGCCTGCCTACTGCCGCCTTCACCACGGTGTACGACGAGGTCAACGACGACCTGTTGTACCACGAGGCAGAGGAGGATGAAGAACTGCCGGAGCTCGACCCTGGCGTGCATGCTGACCCCGAACACCGCTGGGACATCGCAGCGATGGCGGTGAAGGGCGACATGAAAGAAGAGATCCGCAGCCTCATCGGCATGGGCACTTGGGAGCTGGTCGAACGCCCACGCGGGGTGAACATCATGAATAATTGGTGGGTGCTGACGACCAAGTACCGCATCGACGACACCGTCGAGCGCGAGAAAGCGAGGCTGGTCATGAAGGGCTTCACGCAGGTGTACGGCGCCGACTACGACGAGACGTACTCGCCGGTGAGCAGCTACATCACGCCGAAGATCTTCCTCAGCATCGTCGCCGTCCTCAACCTTAACCTACTGCAGCTCGACATGAAGAACGCTTTCCTTCAGAGCAAGCTCCACAGGGTGCTTTACATGTACCAGCCGGACTACTTTGACGATGGGACCGGCCGGGTGTGTAAGCTGCTGAAGAGCCTCTACGGGCTGAAGCGGTCGCCGCTGCTGTGGTACAGGGCTCTCGACATTGTGTTGCTGGGCGCCGGCTGGAAGAAAAGCCAGGTCGACACGGCGCTCTACTTCAAGGCCGGCGACGACAGATTAACCTGTTGGGTGCTGGTCTACGTCTACGTCGTGCTCGCCGCCAGCAATAGCACCGCGATGCTAAAGGAGTTGAAGGAGCTGCTGGAGGCTGCCTTCGAGCTGCGTGAGATCTCGCTGGTGCAAAAGTACCTCAGGCTAGAGATCGTGCGCGACAGGCCAGCGAAGAAGTTGTGGCGGCACCAGCGGAACTACACCGACAAGCTACGCAGGCGCTTCATCGACGAGGAGCAGCGTGGTCGAGTCCCGAAGACGCCGGTCTCAGTCGATGCCTACGCTGAGCTGCCGTTCGACGACGAGGAGGCCCAGGAGCGCGAGGAGGAGTACCGGCAGAAGGTTGGCTCGCTGCAGTTCGCGGTGACGACGACGAGGCCGGACATCGCCTTCGCCTGCAGCAAGCTGGAGAGCGGCCTCACGGTGAGGAGCGACCAGCATTGGCGCGAGTTCGACCGCTACCTCACCTACCTCGCAGACACCCGCGACACTGCCCTGGAGTTCGGCGGTGGACCAGAGTCGTTGGAGCTGATCGGCTATGTGGATGCCGACGACGCGGGCAAGCAGAAACGGACGAGCACGGGCAGCTACGTGTTCGTCTATGGAGGGGCCGCTGTCTCCTGGTCGAGCTCGCGCATCAAGTGCGCAACGCTCTCCTCGACCGAGTTGGAGTACGTCGCGGCCACGGACGCCGGCAAGGAGGGGCGTCGACTTCACTTCCTCCTTGCAGAATTCAAGCTGCTCGACCTTGGGAAGCCGACCGTCCTCCGCGTGGACAACAAGTCGGCAATCACGGTCGCTGAGGGCTTGGGGCTGACGGACAAACTCAAGCACATTGAGCGACGCTACGTCTGGCTGCAACACATGGTGAGGCGCGAGAAGTTTGCGCTGGAGTACATCCTGACCACCGAGCAGCCGGCTGACTTCCTAACGAAGGCGCTGCATTTTCCGGCTTTCAACTGGTGCTCTGTCGCCATCGGCCAAGTTCGCCTGGCCGACGTCGGCGACGGCGACGATGATGTGCAGCAGTAGGTGACGTGCCCTTCTGCACGGCTGGTGCGGTGACGGCGTGCTGTGTGTGGGGTGCACGCCGAGAACGAGTTTTCTCCGTGGAGTACTGCCGTGTGGGCTGGAAGCCCAAGCGTGAGCGCGGGAGGGGAGTGTTAACGGGAGTGGAGTGTTGGCCCCGCCCTCGCTTGGGCAGCGCCGACGACTTGGTCGGATGTACGGGAGAAGCAGCTGACCGTTCACAGTGGGAGAGCTGCTCGACAGGCTTCGTCGGGCTGCAGGGGACCGCTGTGGTGTTGTTGTCGACCAGGGAGCTCGACAGCTGCAACTGACTAGTCTGGGCGATGGGTGGGCCGTTAACCAGGACCTGCAGTTCGACCGAGAGGTCGACGGAGCAGTCCGTCGACCTGACAAGTGAGCAGCGTTCGACGAGGGGAGCTCGGCGACAACCCGTAACAGTCCTGGTCGACGGAAGAGGTCCGTCGACCAGGGGGTAGCTCGACGGGAGCTGTGGTCGACCAGGGGCACCTGGTGGTCGACCTGAGGGACCTAGTGGTCGACCAGAGGGACCCGGTGGTGGGTCGACCAGAGCACCTGGTGGTGTCCAGGTTGACCGGGTAACCTGCTCGACGAGTTCTGTGGAGGCACGCGAACGTCATCGAGGTCGCGGTGGCGAATGTGACTTCGGGTTGGTATCCCAAAGTCGATGTGGCTCGTCAGGCGCAGACAACAGCCGACGGATGCACAGCAATGCAAGTCGGGCCTATCGTCTGCGCGCACCTGCGAACGTGCGCACTGCTGTCTTCTACGGGGCAACGCTGGACAGCCACTTTGCTGCAGCGTTGGCACGCCGTCGACCTGCAGTGTTGGCAGGTCGCTCTTCTGCAGTGCTGGCGCGGCTCCTCTACGCAACGCTGGCAGGCGGTCGACCAAGCTGCGCTGGCGGTCGACCAGGCTAGCTGCAGAGTTGCTAGGTGCCTGATATAGTCATTGTTGTCATTGCTTGTTCAATGATTCTGTAATTATCGACTTTGCTAGTGGAAACTCTTGCCGATTTCTCCCGTGAATGTGCAAGCTCTAAAGAACTAAGAATAGCTACGATCCCGCTTGGTAGTTCGAGCCAACCCCGTAGTCTAGCTCACTACCGTTGTAGAGTCACTCTCCGCAGTCGCAACACGCTGGACTGAAGGAATGCCAGTTTTGTCGGTGTGACAATAATGTACAAGGTTTGGCACACGGGTTTGGCTTCGATACGCAAACTGCCGGGCCTAGTTGCTGGTGCAAATGTACGAAAAAATATCAACAATTGCATAGCGAATAAACTTTAGACTGAAGCGGGTCTGACTTTAAACCCCTACACGCTTTTACTTTCCTGCTGCAGCTGTCAAATTATATGTATGACACATATGTTTAGGCTGTAGTGGGGTAGCCAATATGGGGTACAGCCCCTTTTTAGGGTTTCATACTTGTACCCAACACTTTGCTAGTTCATTCATTCCTGCTTAGACTTCTGACATGGTATTCAAAGCAGTAGGTCCGTAGGACCGTCCTTTTTTTCGGGCCCACCTAGCGCTACCCCACGACTGTGACTGTGACTGTGCCTAGGACGTGCTGCGCTGTGCGCACTGTCTGCCTGCTGTCTGCTGTCTGAGCTACCTGCTGCCTGCTGCTTCTTAGCGCGCACAGCCCATTTTTTGCCCCGCGCGTCGCCCTAGCTGCTGGAGTCGCGCCTCGGCAGCCCGCGCGCGGCTCGCTGCTGCTCCGCGCGCCGCGTCCGCAGCCCGCGCTGCCTGCTGCAGCCCCGCGCATCACGTCCGCTGCCCGCGCGTCGCGTCCGCTGCCCGCACGTCGCACAACAGCCCCGCGCGCCGCGGCTGCCGTCCTCGCGCAGCCCCCTACAGCCTCGCGCGCCGCGCCCGCAGCTCGCGTCGCCCACTGCAGCCCCGCGCGCCGCGGCTACCGCTCGTGCCGCGCCTCTGCAGCCTGCGCGCGGCCTGCTGCTGCCCCTCGCGCTGCCTGTGCTGCCTTTGCCTGCTGCCTACTACCTGCTGCCTGCTGCCTTTGCCTTTGCTTGCTGCCTGCTGCCTACTGCCTTTGCCTACTGCCTTTACCTGCACTGCGATTATGGCGACACTTAATGTTCTCGCGTTTGAGCCTGGCGGTCGCCCGATAGAGTTCGCCACGTGGCTGGACGATCTCCAACTGTTTCTTCTTACTGATGCCAAAGACGGCGTTTCATTGTTCGATTACGTGTCTGGCACTGCCGCTGCTCCTGCTGACGATGCTACTGCTCTCGAACGCTCACAGTGGCAGACTTGCGATGCTGCTGTACGCCTAGCTATTCGAAATCATCTGCCGATCACTGAGCGTGCGCATTTCAGCCAGCACAAAACTGCTAAGGCACTGTATGACGCCGTAGTTGCGCGCTACTCCTCCCCGGCCACTGCAGCCCTAGGTCGGCTCATGCTACCCTACCTGTTCCCCGAGCTGTCCTCGTTTACCACTGCTGAGGACCTCATTTCTCACCTTCGCACTAGTGACACTCGCTTTCGTGCCGCCCTTCCAGCCGAGTTCTGCGCCGCGAACCCCCCCCCCCCCCCCCCCCCCGATGTACTTCACTCTCTATTTCCTCGTCACCCGCCTCCCTGACACTCTTAGCTCCGTCAGGGACCACTTCCTAGCCCTAGACCCTACCACTCTCACTGTCGCCGACTTCGAGAAGCACCTCCTAGCAGCAGAGAAGAACATCCTCGCTGTAGGTGCTGCTCGTGGTACTCCTCGCACTCCCCTCTTTGAGGGGTGCTCCCCCTCCCCTCTTACCCCCTCCTATGCCTCCGCAGCTGCTGCTGTCGACCTCCTTGGTGCTGAGAAGGTCGCAGCTGCTTCCGCTCCTAGTGGGAAGCGCAGCGGCTCCAGGGGAGGCAGGGGTGGCAGGGGTGGCGGACGTGGCGGTGGAGGGGGCGGTGGTGGAGGCGGCGGGGGAGGTGGAGGTGGTGGGGGTGGTCGTGGGGGTGGAGGTGGTGGTGGGGGCGGTGGTGGTGCCGGGAGCAGTGGCGGTGGCGGCGGCGGTGGTGGCGGAGGGGGGAGTGGTGGTGGCGGCGGTGGTGGGGGCTTGGGTGAGACCAGTGGTGGCCAGGGGCAGCAGCAGCAGCAGCAGCAGCAGCAGCAGCAGCAGCAGCGTCAGCGCCAGACCCCCACTTCCCAGCAGCTTCATGACTGGTATGCCGGGCGTGGGGCGTCTGGGGGTCCTGGTCGCTGCCCCTATATCATTCGCGCAGGTCCCCGCGCTGGTCGCCAGTGCACATGCTTTCACACTGAGTACCGCTGCTTCGCTCGGCTTAGCGACGCCTGGCGCGTCAAGTTTCCTGATGCTACAGAGTTCCCCAACTGGGCGGACCTGCTTAGGCGTGATGTACCTGTTTTTGATCTGGACTATGATGCTATTCTTGCTGCCATGTATGCATTGACTGTTAGTGCTGAGGGTGACTGCTACTTGTGTGTGCCGCCTGACCCCGGTATAGCCCCAGGTATAGCGCCTGCAGCTCTAGGTGCTTGTGAGTCTGCTCCCCCTGGTACTGCGTCCGCACAGGCCTTGCACACCTTTACACTTGACTCTGGTGCTTCCCGCTGTTTCTTTCGCGACAGCACCACAGTCACTCCCCTCCCTGCACCTGTCCCTGTCTCACTGGCTGACCCCTCTGGGGGCCCAGTGCTTGCACGGTCTTCCACTGTGCTTCCGTGTCCGGCAGTCCCGTCTGGTGAGCTGTCTGGTCTTCACCTCCCCTCGTTCTCTACGAACTTGGTGAGCAACGCCGTCCTTCAGGATCATTGGGTTCTCCCCTGTCTCTCTCGTAACCCAACCTTCGAAGCATAGTTCCCAGCATGATTGGATGGTGTTCGAACATAGCTCACGTAGGATACCTGAAAGAATGCTACAGTTGTGGGCATATTTTAGGGGCCAGGAATTTTGTGACGCGGGCAATAATTGTTATGGGCCATGATTATGCGGCCGCTCGGCGCTCGCACATTATTATAGGCATGTAACTACGCCGCACGCCCATATAAGCACGAGCTCTCGAGAGAATTGTCGCTTGGCCATGAGGGTTTCGAACCCGCGTCCATGATTTTCGCAACGCCCGAAAGCTTACCTGCAAACACGGCTCCCATAATTGTCGCCACTCCGCTCTGCGCTCCAAAAGGGCTGCCTGCATTCTGCCTTCCAGGTGCAACATAGCTGTGTTGGCCTGGCGTCGTGTGTGCCGTACACCCTGTTTCTCGCTACACTGTCATTGGCCATACTGACGCACCGGCTGTACTGACATCAATGCGTCCAGAATGGTCCCATAACATACCATATAAGCACATTTACCGCACTTAACCGTGCGCAAATGCACGTTTTGTTCCAGAAACCTTTGTGTATCGTTCCTCTGGAGTAAATTTGCCCGCCACCTATTTGGGGTTCGGTTGCAAGCACCAGAGCGCTAGGGTCCAAGCACACGTACGCACTGTAGCCAGTGCTTCCGCCGGTGAGATAGGTGAGAAGGGTGTATAGGGCGCGCTTATGGCGCGCTCGACATGGCTATGTGGATTACCAATAATGCTGCTGCCTCCCCGTCTGCCTGCTCTTGTCTAGCTGTAGCTACTTTTAGAGAAACTCACGATGTGGATAGAATAGCACGAACTCTATTTCTATTTAAGTATTTTCATTATTAATATTGTACGATGCAGCAACCGGGACAGAAAATCCGGGTATACAAAACGATAACTCATTATTTCGGGGCTTACTGGTAAACATCCTATGATGCACCAATGCTGATATCCCACCCTAGTCACTCTTGCTACAAAATTGCTTCCAATAACTACAGCACTGGATTTCCGAATGCTAACTCCCATCAGAGGTGCTACTCCAGGCACTCTCCCATTCGTCTCCAGGGGCTCTCTAGGGCATTTGCAGAGAATATTTACTCCCTCTTTTTATTACAAAAAATATTTCAATCAGGTTCTCAGCTCCAGCGGCTCTCTAGGGCATCTGTAGAGGCTCTTTTCTTCAGGGGCTGGTGTCTGCATGACCTCTCAGCACAGCAGCGGCTCGGGAAAGGGCTCTACAGCAGACAACAAGATAGACAAGAGTCACACCGATGGATAGTGGCAGAGGTGACAGGAGGGAGAGGGGAGACATGAGAGGGTCGAGAGGAGGAGGGGAGGAAAGCGAGGCTTTATAAGGGTTGTTAACATAGCAGTGGCAGTGGAGAGGCTCTGCAGTAGATAAGGCGAGAACTGATGACTAGGAGACAGGGAACATGGCGGAAAGGAATGGGAGAGCGTGGGGGAGGACAGGACAGGAGGGAGGAAGGGACGTGGAAAGGCAGAGGGGGAAAGACGAAGGCAATCAGGGACGAGAGGGGAAGAGAGGGCGAGACGGGGAGGAGAGAGGGTGAGGGAGATACAGAGTGGAGAAGAGGGATGGCTATTGGGATGGGAGGCATTGGCTGAAGTCAATTCGGAGGCGGGAGGGATGGCTATTGGGGGGCTTACAGGTGGGAGCGGAGGCTACTGGGGCTGGCAACTACTGTAGACGACACGGATGCCCTGGGCACACTGGCAGGCCACCCCATAAAGGAGAGAGTGAAGGCTATTGGGGAGGATTACAGGTCAGAGGGAAGGCTACTCGGGAGGCTTACAGGTGGGAGGGGAGGCTACTGAAGCTGGCAACTGCTGTAGATGGCACGGTACCCTGGGCGCACTGGCAGGCAGGCCACCTCCTTGGTGTTGATATTTGAGATGAGACGTGCCCCCAGGGCTACCGTGCCCCTCATGATTGACTTACAGGTGGGAGGGGAGGCTACTCGGGCTGGCAAATGTTGTAGGCGGCACGGTAGCCCTGGGCGCACTGGCAGGCCGCCCCATATCTATCATTTGTCTTGATGCACTTGGAGTGTGCCTGGCACGTGGCCCGCTGGCAGATGTTGTCTGGTTCACATGGGAGGATGGGGGGAGAGGCATGGGGGGAGAGGGATGGGGGGAGAGGGATGGGGGGAGAGGGATGGGGGGGAAAAAGGGATGAGGCAAGAGGGATGGATGGGGAGAGGAACGGGGGGAGAGGCAAGGGGGGATATGCACAGGGGTGGATGCGGGGGGGGAAGAGGCATGGGGGAAGAGGCATGGGGGAAAGGCATGGTGCAGGCATGGGGGGAGAAGAACAGGGGGAGGCACAGGGGAGATGCATGGGGGGAGGCACAGGGGAGATGCATGGGGGGGGATTCATGAGGGGAGAGGCATGGGGGGCGGGGCATCGGGGGCGGGGCATGGGGGGGAGAGGCATGGGGGGAGAGGCATGGGGGAAGAGGCATGGGGGGAGAGGCATGGGGGGAGAGGCATGGGGGGAGAGGCATGGGGGGAGAGGCATGGGGGGAGAGGCATGGGGGGAGAGGCATGGGGGGAGAGGCATGGGGGGAGAGGCATGGGGGGAGAGGCATGGAAAAGTGCTTCAATTGCAGCAGAAAGCGCATGCATGGCAGCAGCAGGGCAATAGATGGAAATAGAAGCAGAAAAGCCATTGCATGGTGGCAGCAGCAGGGCACGCACAGATAACGCAGCGGACGGACTTCACAGACGAGAGCATCTTAAAGTGCCTGCTCACACACGCACGGGGGGGGGGGGGGGGGGGGGGGGGGGGGGGGGGCGCACGGGGTAGGGATTAGGGCATGGGGATGGGCGCATGGGTTGGGGAAAGGGGGGGAAGGGAGGAGAACTAGGGCATGTGGGGGATTGGGAGATTTGCTGCTCAGTAGTAACATGAGGGGGGACGGGGCCGCATGGGTGAATCCTGCAAGAGCTCACCGACAGTAACAAACAGACAAATGCTAGCGAGAGCTCAGCTCACCTCATGCACCCTGCGACAACTCAGCTCACCTCATGCACCCTGCGACAACTCAGCTCACCTCATGCACCCTGTGACAACTCAGCTCACCTCATGCACCCTGCGACAACTCAGCTCACCTCATGCACCCTGCGACAACTCAGCTCACCTCATGCACCCTGCGACAACTCAGCTCACCTCATGCACCCTGCGACAACTCAGCTCACCTCATGCACCCTGCGACAACTCAGCTCACCTCATGCACCCTGCGACAACTCAGCTCACCTCATGCACCCTGCGACAACTCAGCTCACCTCATGCACCCTGCGACAACTCAGCTCACCTCATGCACCCTGCGACAACTCAGCTCACCTCATGCACCCTGCGACAACTCAGCTCACCTCATGCACCCTGCGACAACTCAGCTCACCTCATGCACCCTGCGACAACTCAGCTCATGCACCCTGCGACAACTCAGCTCACCTCATGCACCCTGCGACAACTCAGCTCACCTCATGCACCCTGCGACAACTCAGCTCACCTCATGCACCCTTCGACAACTCAGCTCACCTCATGCACCCTGCGACAACTCAGCTCACCTCATGCACCCTGCGACAACTCAGCTCACCTCATGCACCCTGCGACAACTCAGCTCACCTCATGCACCCTGCGACAACTCAGCTCACCTCATGCACCCTTCGACAACTCAGCTCACCTCATGCACCCTACGACAACTCAGCTCACCTCATGCACCCTGCGACAGCTCATCGACAGTAACGAACGGACAGATGAATGCTCAGCTCACCTCATCATGCCGCGACCATCGTTGAAGAGTTTCCCCGCCGCTTTGCCCTCGCAGGATTCCGTCGTGAACAGATGCAGCGCGTTGCACGAAGGGCGGTTTGCAGGATCTGTAGGCGAGTACCACAACGCAAGCGCGTCCACGCCGCCGCCGCCGCCGCCGCCTCCCCCCTCCCCGGTTCCGGGCATGGTTACGCTGCTGCAGATACCCTGATTGAAGGTGATGAGGTCGGGCTGAACGAGCGAGCCGACGAGCACGCCTGTGCCCACGAACAGGTCCGCTTTCACCAACTCGCTCGCGGCACTCACCGCCTCGCTCGCGCTCACGGCCTCGCTCGCGGCGCTCTCCGCGCGGACCACCTCCTTGCCGGCGGAGGCAGGTGCTCCCAGCGACGCTCCGATTCCGTTACTCGCTGGGGGGACGTGACATGATGGGGATGGGAGAATAGTTGAGTCGGACTCTCAAGAGCGCGGCTGTGCCCACGCGGAGGTCCGCGCTCGCCACCTCGCTCGCGGCGCCCGCCACCTCGCGCGCGGCGCTCGCCTTCTCGTGCGCGGCGCTCACCACAGGCAGGCAGGCAGGCAGCGAGGCAGGCAGGGAGGGAGGGAGGGAGCGGAGGCGTACCGATGAGAAGCGCGACAAGAGCAGCGCGGCGGCTGCGGCCGCCCTGGAAACGTCAGTCTTCATCCTCGCGTCGCGGGTGCTCGCGGCGAGCGAAGGTACTAGTAGTAGTAGCGCCGAGGAGGCGTGGCGTGGCGTCGTGACGGTGCTAGAAGCGTGATATCACGAGGTGAAACAACTCCGCGACGAGGTGAGCTTGTCTCAAGATTCGATAGCTTGTCTCAAAAATCGATGACTCTCGGTAGGTCTACTACTACCAGATATCATATACTTGAAACGCGGCGCGCGCATCTCGACACGGCCATTACTGGATACGCCGGGGGGGAGAGCGTAGCGATAGCGAGAGAGTTTCTACTATGAGAACGGTGTTGTGCTAGCAACTCGGTAGCGTTTCAGTAGCGTTCGTCTCCAAATGACTAAGGAAGAATCCAAGTAGCAATTGTAATAACACTATGAAGTTCATACAAGCAAACACACAATAGATATAGGCAAGCGAGAGTTGCACAAATGTTGCGTGGCGCTCCGGTGTAACCCAACCCCACGAAGGTGTTGTGCAGGTGGGCGAATGCGCCCCGCCGAATTCCCTATCCAACTCAGCAGCGAAGGTACTTCCGTGCACGCCACTCCACCCAACTCAGCTTGGGAGTGGCGTGCCTCACAAGGAAGCACTTCAAGACTCCCACGACTCCTCTTTCCCAGCACCGACTTCGGCGAATTCGTCACTGCAGCTCGTAGTCACCCGTAGTCGCATGTGACCGCCACCGAACTGCCGAGTAGACTAGGTCGTTGAGCGCCGACCTGCCAAGTAAACGGTCGTCGAGGGCCCTTGCTGTCGTAGGGCCCTCTAACAGACGTTTGGCTACGATGACTGGTGGCGGGTGCAGCTCTCGGGAGGCCCGCCCGCCACCAGCGCCGCGCCACATGGTGACTCGGAGGCACAGGTACGCAGAGCGAGCTCGGCATCAGAGGAATCGCCACACGCGGTGACTCGGAAACACTGGCGCCGCGCCACGCGGTGTCTCAGAAACACAGGCGCCGCGTCACGCGGTGACTTGGAGGCACAGGTGCGCGCCGCGGCAATAATTCTGTTCTCGAAGCGAGCTGGGGAATTACAGACGATGCCATCGCCCAACCAAATCGCAGCAATCTGCCTAGGCATATCACATCCCAATAGAGCCGTCCATCACAACCAACGAGAGCGTCTCGTTTCCTTTGCGAGCGCAGGAACGCCACGTGGCGTTTCGGAATGTGGATGTAGCGCGCGCCATCGGATGCTTCTCTGCCACGATGATTACAGCTTCGTTCACTGCCGCCTTTTCCGGTGCTTCTCGCCATGAGAATTATTGCAACTGCCGCCTTTTCCGGTGTCACATAAGGACAGGTCCAACCAGCCTCGTTCACATCCGTCTACAATAACGAATGAAAAAGGACATACAAGAACGATGCTACTCTAGTAGGGCCCAAAATAACTGTCAGAATGTTATGCTCTAGCCTGTAGTGGGGTGCTCTATAGCGAGTACAACCCTTCTAGGGTTTGCTATTTGTATCCTCATTCCTGCTAGTGAACCCCCTCTTTGCCTAAACTGTTTCTTGCCTAGCTAGGGCTTTCCTAGCTATGGCGCCTTCTTCTACTGCTTATCTTCACATGGTATCAGAGCCATATGCTCCTGGCCTGTGGGCCCCACCTCACTGCTTCCGCTGCTACTGCTACTCTCTGTGTTGCACGCCCCGTGGCGTGCAACGGATTTTTCATCCCGCCACGCGCTCGGAGCGTGCGGCGGTTTTCTGCCCGCCGTGCGCCCCGAGGCGCGCGGTGGTTCTCTGCCCGCCGTGCGCCCCGAGGCGCGCGGCGGGTTTCTGCCCCGTCACGCAGCGCGTCGCTCCCGGGAGGCGCTGCGACGGGCGACGGGGACCCGCGCGTCGCCCCCCGTCACCCGTCGTGGCCTGTGCGCGGCCCGTACAGCCTGCGCGCGGCCCGTACGGGCTGCGCCAGGCCCGCGCGCGGCCAGTACGGGCTGCGCCAGGCCCGCGCGCGGCCCGTACGGGCTGCGCCAGGCCCGCGCGCGGCTCGGGCCGCCTGCGCGCGGTTCGGGCGGCTGTGCCAGGCCCGTGGGCGGCCCGTTCTTCGCTGCCCCTGCGCTGCCCGCTGTCCCCCGTGCTTCTGATGGCGCCCCACCCCTGCTACTGCCCGTTCTCCTGAATTAGGGTTTGGGGGTGGGGGGCATGGGGGTGCAGCTTCTGTGTGCCGTCCCCTGCTCCTCCTCCTCCTCTGTCTCCCAGTGCTGCAGCTGCCGCTGAGGGGGGTGGACCTGTTGGAGCCGTCGGAGTGGTACTAAGGGGGGTGAAGGGGGAGTGGAGCTAGGGGTGAAGCAGGGGGTGTGTGTCAGGGGGGGTGGGACTGTTTGGGGAGGTTGAACGAAGGTTGCCGTCGTGTCGCCAGCAGCACCTGTAGTCCGGGGAGTTGCTCCGGTAGCCCAGTCGCAGCCACCTGTGCCAGTCGCCCGTGGGTCCGTTGCTCGTCTGCCGCTACTTTTAGCCGCGGGGCCAGTTACTCCAGTAGTCCGGAGCGCTGTTCCGGTAGCCGCTGTGCCAGTGTGCCTCCTGTTGCCCGTGTGTCTGCAGCTTCAGTCGTCGCCTCCTATCTCCTCTCCTCTTACAGTCTCGCCTCCTCCTCCTCACTTGCCCTCTGCGATAGCCTCTAGCTTTGCTCATAATTGTGAACTTTAAACTATTGCTTCTTGTACTTGTGCTCAGAATGTGTGGTGACATTGTGATCCACCCTGAGCTTGTTCTGCTTTGCTTGCTCTGCTGATTACACCCCACTTTGGCTATGGGGGTGTGTCAGAATGTTATGCTCTAGCCTGTAGTGGGGTGCTCTATAGCGAGTACAACCCTTCTAGGGTTTGCTATTTGTATCCTCATTCCTGCTAGTGAACCCCCTCTTTGCCTAAACTGTTTCTTGCCTAGCTAGGGCTTTCCTAGCTATGGCGCCTTCTTCTACTGCTTATCTTCACAATAACAGGGAAAAATACCATTGTCACCCTTTTTTGGCCTCTCTTTTTTACTAACCCTGATCACTGCATCCGCCCGAAAAACATTACCCGATACACGACCGTGAAATGCTCGCGATGGTGCATGTGTTCAAAGTTTGGCGCTGTTACTTGATTGGTGCAGGTGTGACAGTATGGACAGACAACAAATTACTACAGTACCTCCGCGTACAGCCCCACCTCAACCCACGACAGGTCCGTTGGCTCAACTTTCTCGAGTCAAACTTCCACTACACAATCACCTACAAAAAGGGGGCATCCAACATCGCCGACGCACTGACCTGCCCCACTGCCCAAATCCATGTCAAACTATGTTTCTGTGTTGTAGGCTGCAATGGGGTAGCCTCTACAGAGTACACACTTTAGGGTTAGACCTTGCCCTACTTGTACTCATCCATCCTTTCTAGTCACTCATTCTTGCCCGTTATTTCGGACATGGTATTCAGAGCATGTCTCTTCGTAGGACCGCTCCGATAGGGCCCACCGTTAATCTTTCGCACCGCCCGAACTGCCTTGCCCGGTCGTAACCTGCCCTGCCCGAACAGCGTCCCTCACGCTGCCCTGCACGCGCTACCTCATGCGCTCTGCTCTGCCCTGCGCTGTGCCCTGCAGCTCGCGCGCCGCCCTGCCCTGCAGCCCGCACGCCGTCCTGCCCTCCAGCCCGCGCGTCGCCCTGCCCTGCAGCCCACGCGCCTCCCTTCCCTGCGGCCCGCGCGCCGCCCTGCCCTGCAGCCCGCGCGCCGCCCTGCTCTGCAGCCCGCGCGCCGCAGCCCGTGCGCCGCCCTGCCCTGCAGCCCACGCGCCGCCCTGCCCTGCAGCCCGCGCGCCGCCCTGCCATGCAGCCCGCGCGCCGCCCTGCCCTTCAGCCCGTGCGCTGCCCTGCCCCCCACGCGCTGTGCAGCCAGTGCGCCCTGCAGCTTAGTACGTGGCCGTTTTCTGCCCGTGGCGCCCGTCTACTGCTGCCCGTTTTTTCTACCCATGGCGCATCCCTAAAGTGCGCCCCTCCAATAGCCCGTCGAGCACCCTTAGCTCGCTCTCGTCCTACTGGCACCACCACTCCTACTAATACTGCCACTGCCTGCCATGACCACTACCACTGTCCTACGTCAGCGGCAGTCGAGTGTGCAGGAGCCTCTCTCGCTGCAGCAGCTTCGCGAGTGGGCTATCTGGTGGTGCAGCCCTGGTGGCGGAGCTAACCGTGCTAGAGCTAGAGGTGCTGGTGCTCGCGTTGCTGGTACTCGTCGGCAGGAGACGCTTTCGTCGCAGCAGCTTCGCGAGTGGGCTGTCCGGCGGAGCCAGTGGTGCTACTACTCGAGGTACCTGTGATTCTATCCCTACGGGTAGTGTCGTTGGTGTACGCGGAGGTTTTGGGGGTGGACAGCAGTGGCAGCAGCGTCCGCCGGAGATTCTATCGCTGCACCAGCTTCGTGAGTGCGCTGTCCGGTGGAGCAGCCCTGGTGGCGGAGCTTGGGGTACTAGGGCTAGGGGTGGAGAGGCACCTGGTGGTATAGAGGCTGCTAGTCTAGGTGATTGTGACTCAGCTAGCACAGGTACAGAGTCTGAGGAGCCCTTGCACACTTTCCTACTCGGCTCAAGCGCGTCTCGCTGCTTCTTCCGCGACTGCATCATAATCACACCGCGCACAGCCCCTGTCCTTGTCACTCTAGCCGACCCATCTGGTGGCCCAGTTGTTGCACGTAGCTCTACTGTTCTCCCGTGTCCCACAGCCCCCTCCGGTTCCCTCACAGGTTTCCACCTCCCCTTGTTCGCTATGAACTTGGTGGCTACTACTGTCCTATAGGACCAGTTTGTCACTGTTGCCCAGCCTGGGGGAGAGCTCATGGCGATCTGTACAGACTCACGCACTAGCGAGCACCTCGCCACGTTCACTTGGAGGAGCACCTCGCCACGTTCACTAGTCTGATCTGTACACACTGACCACTGAGTCTGCACAGGCGGCTGAGTCAGGTCAGGTAGCTGCGTCGGTTGAGGTAGCTGCGTCTTGTTCGGATCGTCTCCTCACGCACCAGACTCTCCTCTGGCACCACCCTCTTAGTCACCCCTCCTTGCCACGCCTGCGTGGCATGCACTCCCCAGGTCCCCGCCTCCGCTCCCGAGGTCGCTTGCGCCGCCGTGCCTTCCCTGCGTCGATGGGCGGCAGCGCGCCGCTCCTCACAGCTCCTCGTTTCCTTCGACCACAGCTCTTGTGCAGACCCTCCACATGGACGTGAAGGGTCCAGCCCGCGTCACTGGATAGGGTGAAGAGCGCTATTTTTTGCTGGTTGTTGACGACTACACGCACTATACCACAGTCTTCCCCTTGCAGAGCAAGGCGGATGTCCGCAGTGTGTTGATCCGCTGGATCCGTGTTGTCAGTTGCTAGCTCAACGCTCAATTCCGGCGGGACCTCCCAGTCCTGCGGCTGCACTCTGTCCGAGGTGGTGAGTTTTGCTCCCACCTCCTAGAGGACTTCTGTGGTGCTGAGGGCATCCGCCACTCGTTCACGCTTCCGGTCTCTCCGCAGCAAAATGGGATTGCAGAGCATTGCATTGGCTTGGTCATGGAGGTTGCTCGCACCTTCATCGCCCATGCAGCTGCTCCCCATTTTCTGTGGCCGTTTGCAGTCCGATACGCTGCTGAGCAGCTCAACCTCTGGCCCCGTGTCTCCCACACGGAGACCTCCCCTACTCTGCGGTGGACGGGAGAGTTTGGTGATGCGTCGGTGTTTCAGGTCTAGGGTTCCCTTGCTCTTGTCAGCGATCGTCCCGTGGGCAAGCTCTCTCCCCGCCCTCTTTGCTGCGTTTTCCTTGGCTTCCCTACCGACGCCCCGCCTTGGCAGTTTTACCACCCGGGTTCTCGTCGTGTCCTCTCCTCCCAGGACGTCACCTTTGATGAGTCTGTCTGCTTCTACTGTCTCCACCCCTGTCGTAGTTCTCCCGTGCCCCTCCCGCCTCTCTTCCCGGTACCCGACCCCCCCCCGGTAGCCCCCCTTCCCCTACAGGGTCCTGCTCCCTCAGGTATGTCTCAGGTAGACCCACCCCCTTGGTTGAGCTTTTGGAGGTCTCCTCTGACACCTATGGCCCAGCTGAGGGGGGTGACCCGACTGCTGCCGACACTGTAGCCCCTTGCCGCTCAGCGCGCTTGGCGGCCCCTCCTGGGTTTCAACCTCGGCCGTCTTCACCGCCTCTGCAGCCAGTCGCTGTGGAGTCAGGTGTTGCTGGAGGTGGTGACACTGGGGGTGCGGACTCTTGGGGTGCTGGTTTTGGGGGTGCTGAGTGTCCTACGGCTACAGGAGGAGCTGGAGGTGCTGCAGTTGAAGGTGCTGGAGGTGCTGGTGCTGGTGGTACTGGAGTTGGAGGTGCTGGAGGTCCTGGTGCTGGAGAAGCTAGTGCTGGCGGTACTGGTGCACGTCGGCAGGAGACTCTCTAGCCTGGGCGGCTTCACGAGTGGGCTGTCCGGTGGGGCAGCCCTGGTGGTGGAGCTAGCCGTACTCGAGCTGGAGGTGCTGGGGCTACTGGAGCTGGAGGTGCTGGTGCTGTTGGTACTGGAGTTGGAGGTGCTGAAGGTCCTGGTGCTGGAGACACTAGTGCTGGCGGTACTGGTGCACGTCGACAAGAGACTCTCTTGCCAAAGCGACTTCACGAGTGGGCTGTCCTGTGGGGCAGCCCTGGTGGTGGAGCTAGCCGTGCTAGAGCTAGAGGTGCTAGAGCTGGAGGTGCTGGAGGTACTCGAGCTGCTGGTGCTAGAGGTGCTGGAGCTGGAGGTACTGGAGGTTCTGGAGCTGGTGGTACTGGAGGTGCTGGAGCTGGAGGTGCTGGAGTTGCTGACGCTAAGGGTATTGCGCCGCACCGACCGTTTTTCTATCCGCAGCCGCAGTCGTCCCTACCACCACCTGACTCGGCACTTCCTCAGGTTCTTAGTCTTCCGTCTTCTACTGGCCTTACTTCGCCTCTCTTGTGTCTTCCGCCTGACCAGTCACAGCCGCAGTTACTGCCTGGCTCTCCACTGCCTGCTCTTTCTCCCTACCCTGCACAGACAGGCTCCCTGGCAGAGCATCGTGAGCCTGAGTCTCGTCCTGCCTCCCCTGTTCACACTGTCAGTCGTGCTCGTCGTTCTCGTCCTCCACCTGTCCCCGGCATGCACACTATGACACTTCATCCTTCCTCTGTTCCATAGCGTGTTGCTCTGCCGTCTCCTCTGGCGTCCTCTCTTCCTGACGTTCCTGACCTTGAGTTCGACCTTGCTCGTGCTGCTAGTCCTCCTGTCACTCGTCTCCTCGCTACTGTTGTCACTGACCCTTTTTTTGAGTCTACTGTTGCGTTTGCCCTAGTCAATAAGCTAGTCGACTTTGCTGCTACCCGTCGTCTCGACTACGTCTCGAGTCTTGTTACTGAGTCTGAGTCTGTCTGTCCTCCGTCCGTAGGGGGTGAGCTTGCCCTAGGCTGTGACGTCCTTGAGGAAATGAAGTCTGAGCTCGAGTCTCTCGCGGCCGTTTTGCCCCGTATCGCGTCCATGCTGCTTTGCCCTGAGGGAGACCCAGATGCACTGGACATCTCCACCCCGTGCTCTTACGCAGAGGCGATCACAAGTGAGTACTCCTCTCAGTGGCAGGCAGCCAAGGACGCAGAGATGGCTTCATGGAAATCCACAGGCACCTACGTCGACGAGGTTCCCCCCCTGGGGCGAACATAGTCGATGGCATGTGGATTTTCAGAGTGAAGCGGCCGCTGGGTTCTCCGCCTGCCTTAAAGGCGCGTTTCGTTGCTCGAGGCTTCAGCCAGCGACAGGGGGTCGACTTTTTCCAGACCTTCTCCCCCACCCCGAAGATGAACACTCTTCGGGTGTTACTGCACGTTGCAGCACAGCGTGACTACGAGCTGCACTCCTTCGACTTCTCCACAGCTTTCTTGCAGGGCAGCTGAGGACGACACTTGCGGCTCTTAAATTTGCTCCTTCGACTGCTGAACCGTCGCTGTTTCTGCGCACTGACCCTACTCTGCCGCCATTCTACATCCTCGTGTACGTGGACGACTTGGTCTTTGCTACTGTCGACACTAAGGCGCTAACCCTTGTGAAGGCGGAGCTGCAGAAGAGACACAGATGCACTGACCTGGGTGAGCTGCGTAGCTATCTTGGCTTGCAGATCACTAGGGACAGAGCACTGCGCACCATCACTTTGACTCAGTCCTTCAGCGCTTCAGCTTTCAGTTCTCTTGCTTGACTGGTCTTGTCACAGTTGGTTGTGTTTGCTATCCCCCACTTTGCCTATGGGGGTGTGTCAAACTATGCTTCTATGTTGTAGGCTGTAGTGGGGTAGCCTCTACTAAGTACATCACTTTAGGGTTAGACCTTGCCCTACTTGTACCCATCCATCATTTCTAGTCACTCATTCTTGCCCGTTATTTCTGACAATCCACGCCATACTACTCGCCCATACCAGCCCACTACTCACAAGAATATTTGCCCACGGATACCAAACGAACCCATTCTTTACCTAAGGAAATTTGCAGCAGTTCGCAGCAGCAAAAGGGGTGTATTACGTAAAAGCCTGCACCGATCAGCTCTGGGTATTGGGCTACATGTTACTACGGGAATTACTGCTACGGGAGGCACATGACGGAGTTACCTCCTGACATTTTGGAGTAGAAAAAACGCGGCAGCAGCTGCAGCGGTATTATTACTCGCGTGGCCCGAGATGCTGACCGACATGCAACGACACGTGGCATCGTGTCCCGCCTGCCAGCTCATAAAGTCGTCACAACAGCGACCGGCAGGACAGTTGCAGCCGATACCACCCACAGAGCGTGCTTGGCAGCAGGTGACGATGGATTTCGTCACGAGGTTACCGGCCGGAGCAAGTGGGAACAATGCGATCCTCGTCGTCGTCGATCGGCTGACAAAGATGGCACATTTCGTAGCTCGCAAGAAATCAATCACAGCCAAGGAAACAGCCCGCCTCTTCAACTCCACCATCATTTGACTGCATGGGTTACTAGCGGCCATCATCAGTGACCGCGACACAAAATTCACCAGCAACTTCTGGCGGAACCCGTGGCAGCAGTTCGGCACGCGACTACAGTTCAGTTCATCATACCTCAACAAAACTCACGGACAGACAGAACGGACAAACCAGACCATGGAACAGCTCATCCGAGCCACATGCGACGACCCAACCACGTGGGAACAGCAACTGTCACTCATCGAATTCGCATACAACAACTCCCCATTGGCCTCGACACAACAGTCACCATTCTACCTGAACTACGGACAAGACCCCTTAGTACCCATGACCTCAAATCCCGACAATCCAGTACCTTGCACACAACAGTTTGCAGAAATCTTACAGGCAGCACAGACCCGGGCAGCAGACGCGATAAAAAAACCAAACATCATCGCTAAACGCAACGCGGAACGCCACCGCCGTCCCGTCACTTACCAGCTCGACGACCTCGTTCTACTGGATACCCATAACCTCCGCCTGCCTGTCACCCCAAGACTCCGCCCCCGATATTGCGGGCCATTCCGCATGAGCCACATGATCACCCCCGTCACCGCCCATCTCCTCCCTGCTGACTGGTACGTCAGCCCGCCATTCCACGTCAGCCTGCTCCGCCCATACGTCCCATCCACCAACCAACTGCCTCGCAACCGCCCAGCCTGTATGACACGACCGCCCACAGAGCGAATCATCACGCCCGAAAAAATATTGAGCAACCGGGTTTGTGACCCACGAGGGGCCCGCATGATCGAATTTCTGATCCGCTGGAAGGACCGCATACCGATTGAAGACAACTGGGTACTCCTGGATAGAATCGAAAACCACACTGTCCTCACCGACTATCGTCGCAACCGAAATTTCCGTGATGTACATGCACTCTCGTAAGGAGCGCTTCTTTAAGGGGGGGGGGGGTAGTGTAAGGAAATTTCCTTTTCCTTACTTCGCGCCCCTGCCTACTGCGTACATAATTGTTCCCGCCACCGGCACCCAACAGTAAAACGTTATCCGCTCGCGACACTCGCCTCGACCATTGCTTCCGTTTCCTTGCTTCGCTATATATTCTTCGCTCGCGCCTTAGCTCGATGGACAGTTTTGCTTCGATAGTGCAATTCTCGTTCACTCACTTCAATTGCACTCGTAACAAGAAGCTATAATGGCAGTAACTAAATCTTGAAATTTTGTTCTGTTGAATTGAGTACACCTGAAAAGCCACGCTTGCATAATTCTAGACAAGATGAAGTTGACCCAGTGCGGAGGTAGGCTACAGCAGCATGTGTCTGCCTCCCTTCCTCCCCTTCGTTTTTGTCACGTC
Source organism: Closterium sp. Naga37s-1 (assembly GCA_947471745.1). Lineage (NCBI taxonomy): Eukaryota > Viridiplantae > Streptophyta > Zygnematophyceae > Desmidiales > Closteriaceae > Closterium > Closterium sp. Naga37s-1. Next base: position 43,323 of record CANJKZ010000314.1, on the reverse strand, counting down.
CGTTCCCCCCATTTCTTACCTTCCCTCACGTCTGTGAACGAGTTTGGTTGGACCTTCCCTAGTAACGTGATACCGAAAAAGGCGCCAGTTGTAATAATCGTCATGACGAGAAGCACCGAAAAAGGCGGCAGTTGCAATAATTCTCATGGCGAGAAGCACCGGAAAAGGCGGCAGTGAACGAAGCTGTAATCATCGTGGCAGATAAGCATCCGATGGCGCGCGCTACATCCACATTCTGAAACGCCACGTGGCGTTCCTGCGCTCGCAAAGGAAACGAGACGCTCTCGTTGGTTGTGATGGACGGCTCTATTGGGATGTGATATGCCTAGGCAGATTGCTGCGATTTGGTTGGGCGATGGCATCGCCTGTAACTCCCCCAGCTCGCTCTGAGAACAGAATTATTGCCGCGGCGCGCACCTGTGCCTCCGAGTCACCACGTGGTGCGGCGCCTGTGTTTCTGAGTCACCGCGTGGCGCGGCGCCAGTGTTTCCGAGTCACCGCGTGTGGCGATTCCTCTGATGCCGAGCTCGCTCCGCGTACCTGTGCCTCCGAGTCACCATGTGGCGCGGCGCTGGTGGCGGGCGGGCCTCCCGAGAGCTGCACCCGCCACCAGTCATCGTAGCCAAACGTCTCGCCCACCCCCCGGCGTATCCAATAATGGCCGTGTCGAGATGCGCGCGCTGTCAGAATGTTGCTTGTCTAGCCTGCAGCGGGGTACTCTATAGCGAGTACAGCCCAAATTAGGGTTTCCTATATGTACTCACCTGCCTGCTAGTGCAAACTCTCTTTCTTATTCTCACTTTCTGCTACTATTTCTGACATGCTATCAGAGCGGTTACGCTCCTGGCCTGTGGGCCCACCATTAGCTTCCGCTGCTGTCCTGTCTGTCGCGCGCCCCGTGGCGCGCGACGTTTTTTTCTTCCCGCCACGCGCTCGGGGCGCGTGGCGGTTTCTAGCCCGCCGAGCGCTCGGGGCGCGCGGTGGTTTTCTGCCCGCCGTGCGCCCCGAGGCGCGCGACGGTTTTCTGCCCCGTCGACCCGCGCGTCGCCCCCTGTCGCCCGTCGCAGCGCCCCCGGGGACCCGCGCGTCGCCCCCCGTCGCCCGAAGCGGCCCGCGCGACCTGCGCCAGGCCCGCGCGCGGCCCGTACAGCCCGCGCGCGGCCCGTACGGCCTGCGCCAGGCCCGCGCGCGGCCCGTATGGCCTGCGCCAGGCCCGTGCGCGGCTCTTACGGGCTGCGCCAGGCCCACGCGCGGCCCGTACAGCCCGCGCGCGGTTCGTACGGCCCGCGCCAGGCCCGTGCGCGGCCCGTACAGCCTGCCCCAGCCGTCCCGCTTCACCACGAGCACCGCCCCCGCTGCTACACGCTCTCCTGCCCCGTGCTGCCTGTGTTAGGGTTTGGGGGTGGCGAGTATGGGGGTGACGGGTGTGTGAGCCGTCCCCTGCTCCTCCTCCTACTCCATCTCCCACTGCTGCAGCTGCCACTGAGGGGGGTGGATGTGCGGGAGCCGCGGGTGTGGTGCTAGGGGGGTGTCGTGGGTGCAGTGCTAGAGGAACAGCAGGGGGTGTGTGAATGGGAGTTTTGGGACAGTGGGGGAGGTTGAAGGGGGGTGGCCGCCGTGAAGCCAGCAGCTCCAGTCGCCCGTGAGACCGTTGCGCCAGTCGCCCGTGAGCCCGTCGCTCCAGTCGCCCGTGAGCCCGTTGCTCCAGTCGCCCGTGAGCCGGTTTCTCCTGCCGCTCGTCTAGCCGCGGAGCCAGTTGCTCCAGTTGCCCGTGTGCCAGTTGCTCCAGTTGCCAGTGTGCCAGTTGCTCCAGTTGCGCCGTGTGCCAGCAGCTTCAGCTGCCGCCCACCACGTCCTCTCCTCTCATAGTCCCTCCTCCTCCTCACTTGCCCTCTGTGATAGCCTCTAGCTTTGCTTATCTTTGTGAACTATTGCCCTGTCTGCTTGTTGTGCTGATTACACCCCACTTTGGCTATGGGGGTGTGTCAGAATGTTGCTTGTCTAGCCTGCAGTGGGGTACTCTATAGCGAGTACAGCCCAAATTAGGGTTTCCTATATGTACTCAACTGCCTGCTAGTGCAAACCCTCTTTCTTGTTCTCACTTTCTGCTACTATTTCTGACATGCGCCGCGTTTCAAGTATATGATATTCGTAGTTGTAGACCTACCGAGAGTCATCGAATTTTGGGACAAGCTATCGAATCTTGAGACAAGCTCACCTCGTCGCGGAGTTGTTTCACCTCGTGATATCACGCTTCTAGCACCGTCACGACGCCACGCCACGCCTCCTCGGCGCTACTACTACTACTACCTTCGCTCGCCGCGAGCACCCGCGACGCGAGGATGAAGACGGACGTTTCCGGGGCGGCCGCAGCAGCCGCGCTGCTCCTTGTCGCGCTTCTCATCGGTACGCCTCCGCTCCCTCCCTCCCTGCCTGCCTCGCTCCCTCGCCATGACTCATGCCCGTGAAAAAGCTCACGGAATCTTCAAGATTCTTCCGTCAGGCTGGGTCGCATGATTTCCGATCGCAAATCCCCCTGCCAGCAAGGTGGTGGTGAGCGCAGTAGCGGAATTGGAGTGTCGCTGGGAGCACCTGCCTCTGCCAGCAAGGCGGTGGTGAGCGCAGTAGCGGAATTGGAGTGTCGCTGGGAGCACCTGCCTCTGCCAGCAAGGCGGTGGTGAGCGCAGTAGCGGAATTGGAGTGTCGCTGGGAGCACCTGCCTCTGCCAGCAAGGTGGTGCTGAGCGCCACAAGCGAGGCCGTGAGCGCCGCGAGCGAGGTGGTGAGCGCGGACCTGATCGGCGGCTCTTGAGAGTCTGCCTCAACTATTCTCCCATCCCCATCATGTCACGTCCTCGCAACGAGTAACGGAATCGGAGCGCCGTTGGGAGCACCTGCCTCCGCCGGCAAGCCGGTGGTGAGCGCAGCGCGCTTTCCTACCCCCGCTGGCACGGCGGTGGCGAGCGCGGGGGCGAGCGCGGGGGCAAGCGCGAGGGCGAGCGCGAGCGAGGTGATGAGCGCCGCCGCGAGCGGCACGCCAGCGGTGGTGAGCGCCGCGCGCGAGTTGGTGAAAGCTCAACTTTCTGTGGAGACAATGGTGATCGTCGGCTCTCCCGCGAAGCCCGGCGTTGTCTCCTTTCGCTTTGACCAATGCGGCACGTCCGACGTGTGGGGGCCGAAAGTGGACGCGCTCGTGCTGTGGAGAATGTTTGAGGATTGCGCCGTGTGCAACGTGCTGCAGTTGTTCGCTTCCGAAGGCTGCGGGGGCGAACCGGTTTGGAACGTCACTGCCCCACCCTACGTACTTTATCAGTGAGCATGATTTCGCCCGTTTGTTACCGTTCGTTACTGTTCATTTACTTTTCGTTACACGAGGTGAGCTGTCGCAGGGGTGCATGAGATCCGGTGAGCATTCATCAGTTCGCTACTGTCTGTTCTCCCCATGCTCCCATCCCCACGCACTCCCTCATGCAACCCTGCCCTCGCCCTAAACCCTCCTCCCATCCTCCTCTCCCTCCCCCCCCCGCCCCACTCTTCCCTCCCCCCTCCATCCCCGTGTGAGCAGAACCGTCAAGATGCAGGGGGTTGCTTGTGAAGTCCTTCCGCTGCGTTGTCTGTACGTGCCAAGCTGCGACCATGCGTCTGCTGCTATTGCCATGCTGCGACCATGCGTCTGCTGCTCTCGCCATCTGTTCCATCAAGTCAAGATGCCCGCATATACATGGTCTTTCCGCATATACATGGTCTTTCCGCTGCGTTATCTGTGCGTGCCATGATGCTGCCATGCATTGGCGTTTCTGCTGCAGTTCCATCTATTGCCATGCATACACTGTTTCTGCCATGCATACACTGATGCAGCCATGCATCAGCCTTTCTACTGCGCTTGTCATCTTGCCCTGCATGCCTTGCTGCTGCCTTGGATGCCTTGCTGCTACCGCAGACATAATTATGAAAGAGCAGCAGTCGCTGCTACCATTCGTGCCCTACTGCTGCAGCAGTAGCATGCTGCTTTCTGCTGCCATCCATGCGCTCTTTCCTCCATGCCTCTCTCCCCTTTGCCTCTTCCCCCCCGCCTCCACCCCTGTGCCTCTCCCCCTGTGCCTCTCCCCCTGTGCCTCTCCCCCTGTGCCTCTCCCCCTGTGCCTCTCCCCCTGTGCCTCTCCCCCTGTGCCTCTCCCCCTGTGCCTCTCCCCCTGTGCCTCTCCCCCTGTGCCTCTCCCCCTGTGCCTCTCCCCCTGTGCCTCTCCCCCTGTGCCTCTCCCCCTGTGCCTCTCCCCCTGTGCCTCTCCCCCTGTGCCTCTCCCCCTGTGCCTCTCCCCCTGTGCCTCTCCCCCTGTGCCTCACCCCCTGTGCCTCTCCCCCTGTGCCTCTCCCCCTGTGCCTCTCCCCCTGTGCCTCTCCCCCTGTGCCTCTCCCCCTGTGCCTCTCCCCCTGTGCCTCTCCCCCTGTGCCTCTCCCCCTGTGCCTCTCCCCCTGTGCCTCTCCCCCTGTGCCTCTCCCCCTGTGCCTCTCCCCCTGTGCCTCTCCCCCTGTGCCTCTCCCCCTGTGCCTCTCCCCCTGTGCCTCTCCCCCTGTGCCTCTCCCCCTGTGCCTCTCCCCCTGTGCCTCTCCCCCTGTGCCTCTCCCCTGTGCCTCTCCCCCTGTGCCTCTCCCCTGTGCCTCTCCCCCTGTGCCTCTCCCCCTGTGCCTCTCCCCCTGTGCCTCTCCCCTGTGCCTCTCCCCCTGTGCCTCTCCCCCTGTGCCTCTCCCCCTGTGCCTCTCCCCCTGTGCCTCTCCCCCTGTGCCTCTCCCCTGTGCCTCTCCCCCTGTGCCTCTCCCCCTGTGCCTCTCCCCCTGTGCCTCTCCCCCTGTGCCTCTCCCCCTGTGCCTCTCCCCCTGTGCCTCTCCCCCTGTGCCTCTCCCCCTGTGCCTCTCCCCCTGTGCCTCTCCCCCTGTGCCTCTCCCCCTGTGCCTCTCCCCCTGTGCCTCTCCCCCTGTGCCTCTCCCCCTGTGCCTCTCCCCCTGTGCCTCTCCCTGTTGCCTCTCCCTGTGCCTCTCCCCCTGTGCCTCTCCCCCTGTGCCTCTCCCCCTGTGCCTCTCCCCCTGTGCCTCTCCCCCTGTGCCTCTCCCCCTGTGCCTCTCCCCCTGTGCCTCTCCCCCTGTGCCTCTCCCCCTGTGCCTCTCCCCCTGTGCCTCTCCCCTGTGCCTCTCCCCCTGTGCCTCTCCCCTGTGCCTCTCCCCCTGTGCCTCTCCCCCTGTGCCTCTCCCCCTGTGCCTCTCCCCCTGTGCCTCTCCCCCTGTGCCTCTCCCCCTGTGCCTCTCCCCCTGTGCCTCTCCCCCTGTGCCTCTCCCCCTGTGCCTCTCCCCCTGTGCCTCTCCCCCTGTGCCTCTCCCCCTGTGCCTCTCCCCCTGTGCCTCTCCCCCTGTGCCTCTCCCCCTGTGCCTCTCCCCCTGTGCCTCTCCCCCTGTGCCTCTCCCCCTGTGCCTCTCCCCCTGTGCCTCTCCCCCTGTGCCTCTCCCCCTGTGCCTCTCCCCCTGTGCCTCTCCCCCTGTGCCTCTCCCCCTGTGCCTCTCCCCCTGTGCCTCTCCCCCTGTGCCTCTCCCCCTGTGCCTCTCCCCCTGTGCATCTCCCCCTGTGCCTCTCCCCCTGTGCCTCTCCCCCTGTGCCTCTCCCCCCTGGTGGCCTCCTGTCAAACACAGAGTGCTCTCCCCTGTGCCTCTCCCCCTGTGCCTCTCCCCCTGTGCCTCTCCCCCTGTGCCTCTCCCCTGTGCCTCTCCCCCTGGGCCTCTCCCCCTGTGCCTCTCCCCCTGTGCCTCTCCCCCTGTGCCTCTCCCCCTGTGCCTCTCCCCCTGTGCCTCTCCCCCTTGTGGCCTCTCCCCCCTGTGCCTCTCCCCCTGTGCCTCTCCACCCTGTGCCTCTCCCCCTGTGCCTCTCCCCCTGTGCCTCTCCCCCTGTGCCTCTCCCCCTGTGCCTCTCCCCCTGTGCCTCTCCCCCTGTGTGCCTCTCCCCCTGTGCCTCTCCCCCTGTGCCTCTCCCCCTGTGCCTCTCCCCCTGTGCCTCTCCCCCTGTGCCTCTCCCCCTGTGCCTCTCCCCCTGTGCCTCTCCCCCTGTGCCTCTCCCCCTGTGCCTCTCCCCCTGTGCCTCTCCCCTGTGCCTCTCCCCCTGTGCCTCTCCCCCTGTGCCTCTCCCCTGTGCCTCTCCCCCTGTGCCTCTCCCCCTGTGCCTCTCCCCCTGTGCCTCTCCCCCTGTGCCTCTCCCCCTGTGCCTCTCCCCCTGTGCCTCTCCCCCTGTGCCTCTCCCCCTGTGCCTCTCCCCCTGTGCCTCTCCCCCTGTGCCTCTCCCCCTGTGCCTCTCCCCCTGTGCCTCTCCCCCTGTGCCTCTCCCCCTGTGCCTCTCCCCTGTGCCTCTCCCCCTGTGCCTCTCCCCCTGTGCCTCTCCCCCTGTGCCTCTCCCCCTGTGCCTCTCCCCCTGTGCCTCTCCCCCTGTGCCTCTCCCCTGTGCCTCTCCCCCTGTGCCTCTCCCCCTGTGCCTCTCCCCCTGTGCCTCTCCCCCTGTGCCTCTCCCCCTGTGCCTCTCCCCCTGTGCCTCTCCCCCTGTGCCTCTCCCCCTGTGCCTCTCCCCCTGTGCCTCTCCCCCTGTGCCTCTCCCCCTGTGCCTCTCCCCCTGTGCCTCTCCCCCTGTGCCTCTCCCCCTGTGCCTCGCTCCCCCCTGTGCCTCTCCCCCCTGTGCCTCTCCCCCTGTGCCTCTCCCCCTGTGCCTCTCCCCCTGTGCCTCTCCCCCTGTGCCTCTCCCCCTGTGCCTCTCCCCCTGTGCCTCTCCCCCTGTGCCTCTCCCCCTGTGCCTCTCCCCCTGTGCCTCTCCCCTGTGCCTCTCCCCCTGTGCCTCTCCCCCTGTGCCTCTCCCCCTGTGCCTCTCCCCCTGTGCCTCTCCCCCTGTGGCCTCTCCCCCTGTGCCTCTCCCCCTGTGCCTCTCCCCCTGTGCCTCTCCCCCTGTGCCTCTCCCCCTGTGCCTCTCCCCCTGTGCCTCTCCCCCTGTGCCTCTCCCCCTGTGCCTCTCCCCCTGTGCCTCTCCCCCTGTGCTCTCCCCCTGTGCCTCTCCCCCTGTGCCTCTCCCCCTGTGCCTCTCCCCCTGTGCCTCTCCCCCTGTGCCTCTCCCCCTGTGCCTCTCCCCCTGTGCCTCTCCCCCTGTGCCTCTCCCCCTGTGCCTCTCCCCCTGTGCCTCTCCCCCTGTGCCTCTCCCCCTGTGCCTCTCCCCCTGTGCCTCTCCCCCTGTGCCTCTCCCCCTGTGCCTCTCCCCCTGTGCCTCTCCCCCTGTGCCTCTCCCCTGTGCCTCTCCCCCTGTGCCTCTCCCCCTGTGCCTCTCCCCCTGTGCCTCTCCCCCTGTGCCTCTCCCCCTGTGCCTCTCCCCCTGTGCCTCTCCCCCTGTGCCTCTCCCCCTGTGCCTCTCCCCCTGTGCCTCTCCCCCTGTGCCTCTCCCCTGTGCCTCTCCCCCTGTGCCTCTCCCCCTGTGCCTCTCCCCCTGTGCCTCTCCCCCTGTGCCTCTCCCCTGTGCCTCTCCCCCTGTGCCTCTCCCCCTGTGCCTCTCCCCCTGTGCCTCTCCCCCTGTGCCTCTCCCCCTGTGCCTCTCCCCCTGTGCCTCTCCCCCTGTGCCTCTCCCCCTGTGCCTCTCCCCCTGTGCCTCTCCCCCTGTGCCTCTCCCCCTGTGCCTCTCCCCCTGTGCCTCTCCCCCTGTGCCTCTCCCCCTGTGCCTCTCCCCCTGTGCCTCTCCCCCTGTGCCTCTCCCCCTGTGCCTCTCCCCCTGTGCCTCTCCCCCTGTGCCTCTCCCCCTGTGCCTCTCCCCCTGTGCCTCTCCCCCTGTGCCTCTCCCCCTGTGCCTCTCCCCCTGTGCCTCTCCCCCTGTGCCTCTCCCCCTGTGCCTCTCCCCCTGTGCCTCTCCCCCTGTGCCTCTCCCCCTGTGCCTCTCCCCCTGTGCCTCTCCCCCTGTGCCTCTCCCCCTGTGCCTCTCCCCCTGTGCCTCTCCCCCTGTGCCTCTCCCCCTGTGCCTCTCCCCCTGTGCCTCTCCCCCTGTGCCTCTCCCCCTGTGCCTCTCCCCCTGTGCCTCTCCCCCTGTGCCTCTCCCCCTGTGCCTCTCCCCCTGTGCCTCTCCCCCTGTGCCTCTCCCCCTGTGCCTCTCCCCCTGTGCCTCTCCCCCTGTGCCTCTCCCCCTGTGCCTCTCCCCCTGTGCCTCTCCCCCTGTGCCTCTCCCCCTGTGCCTCTCCCCCTGTGCCTCTCCCCCTGTGCCTCTCCCCCTGTGCCTCTCCCCCTGTGCCTCTCCCCCTGTGCCTCTCCCCCTGTGCCTCTCCCCCTGTGCCTCTCCCCCTGTGCCTCTCCCCCTGTGCCTCTCCCCCTGTGCCTCTCCCCCTGTGCCTCTCCCCCTGTGCCTCTCCCCCTGTGCCTCTCCCCCTGTGCCTCTCCCCCTGTGCCTCTCCCCCTGTGCCTCTCCCCCTGTGCCTCTCCCCCTGTGCCTCTCCCCCTGTGCCTCTCCCCCTGTGCCTCTCCCCCTGTGCCTCTCCCCCTGTGCCTCTCCCCCTGTGCCTCTCCCCCTGTGCCTCTCCCCCTGTGCCTCTCCCCTGTGCCTCTCCCCCTGTGCCTCTCCCCCTGTGCCTCTCCCCCTGTGCCTCTCCCCCTGTGCCTCTCCCCCTGTGCCTCTCCCCCTGTGCCTCTCCCCCTGTGCCTCTCCCCCTGTGCCTCTCCCCCTGTGCCTCTCCCCCTGTGCCTCTCCCCCTGTGCCTCTCCCCCTGTGCCTCTCCCCCTGTGCCTCTCCCCCTGTGCCTCTCCCCCTGTGCCTCTCCCCCTGTGCCTCTCCCCCTGTGCCTCTCCCCCTGTGCCTCTCCCCCTGTGCCTCTCCCCCTGTGCCTCTCCCCCTGTGGCCTCTCCCCCTGTGCCTCTCCCCCTGTGCCTCTCCCCCTGTGCCTCTCCCCCTGTGCCTCTCCCCCTGTGCCTCTCCCCCTGTGCCTCTCCCCCTGTGCCTCTCCCCCTGTGCCTCTCCCCCTGTGGCCTCTCCCCCTGTGCCTCTCCCCCTGTGCCTCTCCCCTGTGCCTCTCCCCCTGTGCCTCTCCCCCTGTGCCTCTCCCCCCTGTGCCTCTCCCCCTGTGCCTCTCCCCCTGTGCCTCTCCCCCTGTGCCTCTCCCCCTGTGCCTCTCCCCCTGTGCCTCTCCCCCTGTGCCTCTCCCCCTGTGCCTCTCCCCCTGTGCCTCTCCCCCTGTGCCTCTCCCCTGTGCCTCTCCCCCTGTGCCTCTCCCCCTGTGCCTCTCCCCCTGTGCCTCTCCCCCTGTGCCTCTCCCCCTGTGCCTCTCCCCCTGTGCCTCTCCCCCTGTGCCTCTCCCCCTGTGCCTCTCCCCCTGTGCCTCTCCCCCTGTGCCTCTCCCCCTGTGCCTCTCCCCCTGTGCCTCTCCCCCTGTGCTCTCCCCCTGTGCCTCTCCCCTGTGCCTCTCCCCCTGTGCCTCTCCCCCTGTGCCTCTCCCCCTGGTGCCTCTCCCCCTGTGCCTCTCCCCCTGTGCCTCTCCCCCTGTGCCTCTCCCCCTGTGCCTCTCCCCCTGTGCCTCTCCCCCTGTGCCTCTCCCCCTGTGCCTCTCCCCCCTGTGCCTCTCCCCCTGTGCCTCTCCCCCTGTGCCTCTCCCCCTGTGCCTCTCCCCCTGTGCCTCTCCCCCTGTGCCTCTCCCCCTGTGCCTCTCCCCTGTGCCTCTCCCCCTGTGCCTCTCCCCCTGTGCCTCTCCCCCTGTGCCTCTCCCCCTGTGCCTCTCCCCCTGTGCCTCTCACCCCTGTGCCTCTCCCCCTGTGCCTCTCCCCCTGTGCCTCTCCCCCTGTGCCTCTCCCCCTGTGCCTCTCCCCCTGTGCCTCTCCCCCTGTGCCTCTCCCCCTGTGCCTCTCCCCCTGTGCCTCTCCCCCTGTGCCTCTCCCCCTGTGCCTCTCCCCTGTGCCTCTCCCCCTGTGCCTCCACCCCTGTGCCTCTCCCCCTGTGCCTCTCCCCCTGTGCCTCTCCCCCTGTGCCTCCACCCCTGTGCCTCTCCCCCTGTGCCTCTCCCCCTGTGCCTCTCCCCCTGTGCCTCTCCCCCTGTGCCTCTCCCCCTGTGCCTCTCCCCCTGTGCCTCTCCCCCTGTGCCTCCACCCCTGTGCCTCTCCCCCTGTGCCTCTCCCCCTGTGCCTCTCCCCCTGTGCCTCCACCCCTGTGCCTCTCCCCCTGTGCCTCTCCCCCTGTGCCTCTCCCCTGTGCCTCTCCCCCTGTGCCTCCACCCCTGTGCCTCTCCCCCTGTGCCTCTCCCCCTGTGCCTCCACCCCTGTGCCTCCACCCCTGTGCCTCCACCCCTGTGCCTCCACCCCTGTGCCTCCACCCCTGTGCCTCCACCCCTGTGCCTCCACCCCTGTGCCTCCACCCCTGTGCCTCCACCCCTGTGCCTCCACCCCTGTGCCTCCACCCCTGTGCCTCCACCCCTGTGCCTCCACCCCTGTGCCTCCACCCCTGTGCCTCCACCCCTGTGCCTCCACCCCTGTGCCTCCACCCCTGTGCCTCCACCCCTGTGCCTCCACCCCTGTGCCTCCACCCCTGTGCCTCCACCCCTGTGCCTCCACCCCTGTGCCTCCACCCCTGTGCCTCCACCCCTGTGCCTCCACCCCTGTGCCTCCACCCCTGTGCCTCCACCCCTGTGCCTCCACCCCTGTGCCTCCACCCCTGTGCCTCCACCCCTGTGCCTCTCCCCCTGTGCCTCTCCCCCTGTGCCTCTCCCCCTGTGCCTCTCCCCCTGTGCCTCTCCCCCTGTGCCTCTCCCCCTGTGCCTCTCCCCCTGTGCCTCTCCCCCTGTGCCTCTCCCCCCATGCCTCTCCCCCCATGCCACTCCCCCCATCCCTCTCCCCCCATCCCTCTCCCCCCATCCCTCTCCCCCCATCCCTCTCCCCTCATGCCTCTCCCCTCATGCCTCTCCCCCCATGCCTCTCCCCCCATGCCTCTCCCCCCATGCCTCTCCCCCCATGCCTCTCCCCCCATGCCTCTCCCCCCATGCCTCTCCCCCCATGCCTCTCCCCCCATGCCTCTCCCCCCATGCCACTCCCCCCATGCCTCTCCCCCCATGCCACTCCCCCCATGCCTCTCCTCTCACCCCATGCCTCTCCCCTCATGCCTCTCCCCCCATGCCTCTCCCCCCATGCCTCTCCCCTCATGCCTCTCCCCTCATGCCTCTCCCCTCATGCCTCTCCCCCCATGCCTCCCCCCATGCCTCTCCCCCCATCCCTCTCCCCTCATGCTTCTCCCCCCATCCCTCTCCCCCCATGCCTCACCCCCCATGCCTCTCCCCCCATGCCTCTCCCCCCATGCCTTTCCCCACCCCATGCCTCTCCCTCCATGCTCTATCATCCAGCCAACACGTGCAGCTGGGTCACGTGCCCGGCAAACTCCAAGTGCGTGAGGGCGAAGGATGGATTCTTTGGGGTGGCGTGCGAGTGCGACAAGGGCTACCAAGTTGTATACGCTGGTTGCCAGCCCAAGCTTCAGAACTCCCCCTGTAAGTAAAGGGCTACCGTGTCGTGTACAGCAGTTGCCAGCCCAAGAACTGCCCCTGTAAGTCCATGATGAGACGTCTCATCTCAAAGAACGACACCAACGAGGTGCCCTGTCTGCCAGTGCGCCCAGGGCTACCGTGTCATCTACAGTAGTTGCCAGCCCCAGTAGCCTCCTCTCCCACCTGTAAGCCCCCCAATAGCCATCTCTCCCGCCTCCGAATTGACTTCAGCCAATGCCTCCCATCCCAATAGCCATCCCTCTTCTCCACTCTGTATCTCCCTCACCCTCTCTCCTCCCCCTCTCACCCTCTCTTCCCCTCTCGTCCCTGATTATCTTCCTCTTCCCCCCTCCTCCATATGCCTTTCCACGTCCCTTCCTCCCTCCTGTCCTGTCCTCCCCCACGCTCTCCCATTCCTTCCCGCCATGTTCCTGTCCTAGTCATCGGTTCTCGCCTTACCTACTGCGGAGCCCCTCCACTGCCGCTGCTATGTTGGGAACCCTTGCAAAGCCTCTCTTTCCTCTCCCCCTCCTCTCAACCCTCTCTCTCTCTCTCTCTCTCTCTCTCTCTCTCTCTCTCTCTCTCTCTCTCCCTCTCTCTCTCTCTCTCTCTCTCTCTCTCTCTCTCTCTCTCTCTCTCTCTCTCTCCTCTCCCCCTCCTTTCTTCCCTCTTGTCTATCTTGTTGTCTGCTGCAGAGCCCTTCCCTGAGCCACTGCTGTGCTGAGATCCCTTGCGAACACTCTCTCTCCTCTCCCCCTCCTTTCTTCCCTCTTGTCTATCGTGTTTTCTGCTGCAGAGCCCTTTCCTGAGCCACTGCTGTGCCGAGAGCCTCTACAGAGACCAGCCCCGTGGAGAGAAGAGCCTCTGCAGATGCCCTAGAGAGGCGCTGGAGAGGATTGGGAGAGTGCCTGGAGTGGCACCTGTGTGATGGGATCATGGGAGTCAGCGTTTGCCACTTTGGGAAGCCAGAGATGTGGTTATTGGCAGCAATTCTGTAGCAGATTGATGACAGTAGGGTGGGATATGGTATCGGCATTGGCGCATCATGAAATGTTTCCTCTGAAGCGTCAGAATAATGTACCTAAATTCCCAAATATTTTCACAAAGTTTTTCCTATGTTTTTTGTTTGTTTCTTTGTTTGTTTTGTTGTTGTGGTCGTCGTCCTCGTCGTCGTCGCCATCGACGTCGTCGTCGTGGTCGTCGTGGTCGTCGTCGTCGTGGTCGTGGTCGTCGTCGTCGTCGTTGTTGTTGTAGCACCAGCGTCTACCAGCGGCACTACCAGCAGAGTAGACTCACAGGTACCTCCAGTAGTAGCACCCCAGGCTCCGCCACCAGGACTGCCCCACCGGACAGCCCTCTAGCGAAGCTGCTGCGACTAGAGCGTCTCCTGCCGACGAGTACGAGTACCGCCAGCACCAGCTCCTCCAGCTCTAGCACGGCTAGCCCCGCCACCGGGGCTGCTCCACCAGATAGCCCACTCGCGAAGCTGCTGCGGCGAGAGAGACTCCTGCACACTTGGCTGCCGCTGACGTAGAACAGTGGTAGTGGCCATGGCAGGCAGTGGCAGCTAGTCGCAGCAGCTGCGGCTTAGCAGCAGCAGCAGTAGCACAGGCGGCAGGCGGCAGCACCTAGGGCGCCAGCAGCAGCACCTAGGGCGGCAGCAGTAGGCGGTAGCACCTAGGGCGGCAGCAGGCGGCAGCACCTAGGGCGGCAGCAGCAGGCGGTAGCACCTAGGGCGGCAGCACCTAGGGCAGCAGCAGCAGTCGGCAGCACCTAGGGCAGCAGCAGGCGGTAACTCCTAGGGCAGCATCACCTAGGGCGGCAACAGCAGGCGGCACTTGCGCGCGGGCAGGGGCGCGCGGGCGCTGGGCAGCGGGGCGCGCACAGGCACAGGCCAGCGGGGCGCACGCGGGCGCTAGGCAGAGGGGCGCGTGTTGACGCAGGGCAGCGGGGCGCGCGCTGGCGCTGGGCAGTGGGGCGCGCACGGGCGCTGGGCAGCGGGACACGCGCGGGCGCTGGGCAGCGGGGCGTGCGCTGGCGCTGGGCTGCAAGGTTCGCGCTGGCGCTGGGCAGCAGGGCACGCGCTGGCGCTGTGCAGCGGGGCACGCGTGGGCGCTGGGCAGCGGGGCGCGCGCTGGCGCTGGGCAGCAGGGCACGCGCTGGCGCTGGGCAGCAAGGCACGCACGGTTACGGGGCAGCAGGGCGCGCGCAGGCGCTGGGCAGCGGGGTAGGGCAGTGCGCGCCGTCGGCGAGCAGGGCAGCGCACGGCGAGCAGGGCAGCGCACGGCGAGCAGGGCAGCGCGTGGCGAGCAAGGCAGCGCGCGGCGAGCAGGGCAGTGCGCGGCGGGGCAGCGCAGGGCAGGGCAGGACACGCCCGCGGCGAGCAGGGCAGCGCGGGCAGCAGGGCAGGGCACGCCGGCGGCGAGCAGGGCAGCGCGCGGCGAGCAGGGCAGCACGGGCAGCAGTGCAGCACGTGCGGCAGCAGGGAAGCGCGCGGCAGGGCAGGGCAGGGCAGCGCGAAAGCGCTGGGCAGGGCAGGGCACGCGCGTGGCGAGCAGGGCAGCGCGTGCGGGGCAGTGCGTGTGGGGCAGCGCGTGCGGAGCAGTGCTTGCGGGGCAGCGCGACCGTGCGGGGCAGGGCAGGGCAGGGCAGCAGCGCGATAGTGTACTGGGTAGGGCAGAAGACTTCGGGCAGGAACGGAACCTACTCTGAAACCATGTCAGAATACGAAACAGGAATGATGTGGATTACGTCAAAGGGGGGGGTACAAGTACAAAGTAAAGGGAAGTGTTGTACCCCCTAAGGATAAACCCACTACAGCCTAAGTAAACAAAACAACACTCTGTCAACCAAGGGTTTTTTTTCCAACACATATTCCAACCGGATCCCTCTGTATAAGCATAATGCTGTTACGACTGTAGGTCACATGCACTGATTCGGGTGAATGCGCCGCGCTGTGGCTGTTTTGTGTGACTCCACCCAAACACCCCATCTTCTCCCACACTCTCTTCGCCATCCCATGTTGCCAGGTTTATTTTCAGTTGTTTGCCATTCTTTCCCCTGATGTTGTAGCTTTTCTCCCCTATGCAGTGGACCCACTCGCCATTCATGCCGCCATGGCAGAGGAGGTGGACGAGTACCCATCATCGTCGCACAGCACGCGGAGAGTATCTCCGTACCTAATCAATCTGGCCTCGACTTTCCCTTGCCCTCATAGATGCCGTCCACACCTTCCACTCGCCTAGAAACGCCTCTCTTCACCTCTAATGCAGAGCATCCAAGCTCGCCTGTCGCCCGCCTCTCAAACTGTTCCGTTGCGTCTGCTGCCAGAAGTCCAACCTGGCAGGGGAGATGCCGCTCCTCGAAAAGGGTTTGGTACTTACAAGCAGGCCCTTCTCAGATTCACACTTACTGACGGCTCTTCATCCCTGTCCTTGCTTGTCCCAGTGTCCGCCCTCGTGTTGCCACCACTGTTGTTCCTCCTACAACCGCGCAGGTGTCAACCCCCGGATCTGTCTTCCAGACCAAGCACCGGCCTTCATCCATTCGGAAACCCATCCCACCTACCGCCCACTCACCGTCGCCACGTCCAACAAACGGGCAGCTAGGGTCAAGCGAGGTCGCTGAGGAGATTTCATAAGCGGATATGCTTTACTTCGAGGCGGCGCGCCAGTGTAACGGTGAATAGAAAGAACGACTTTCATGGCTCATGCTATGTCGTACTAAAAAAGACCCCCCTTCTCTTAGGTGCAGTGTTTGTATCGATTACGGTATCAAGGGGACGAAATACAGGATTGAGGGCGAATGTGCCATTGACGTGCAGGTGCAAACAATCCAAAAGCACGCTCGCCGCGACAAGCACAAGGAGGGAATCGAGAGGCAGCAGAAAGCTCTGGGGGAGGTGAAGAAACAGAAGCGCATCTGCGACTTCTCTCAAGTGACCGATGTGGAGAAGGGGCATTTCATCTCCCTGCTCTGGGTCCTGCACTTCATCTGCAAATTCGACGCGCGGATCGAGACTTGGTCAAGCTCGTGCAGTTCTTGGCTATACGAAAATGCTCGGGCTTCTCGAGCAAGGGTTACGGCACCTACTATTCAACGTAAGAAGAGACGTTTCATATTCTAACATCTTGTTCGGTACCTTATCTTGCTTGTTTGACAACGGTCTCACGGTTTCATTCTAACATGCAGGTGCCGCAACTCGCTCGCGCGATGGCTCAGTGGCTCCATGTGACTCGGATGGATCACACCAAATCAAGCCCTTACCTCGGCCTCACCTGTGATGAAAGCACAGACAAAACAAGGGGCAAACACAAGATCTTGTTCATCACTTTCATCCGGGACAATCAAGTCGTGACTAAGTTTCTTGCCTTACTAACGGTGACGAAGTATGACTCAGCCTCCCTGTTTGCAAATATTAAAGCACACCTGTCTTCCATTGGCATACTGTTGTGGCGGTTTTCTGGAATGAGCACCGACGGGGCGTCTAACATGCTTGGGGGGACAAACGGGTTGGTGCCTCGCATCCGATGACATGCGCCTCACCTTGTCTCATCTCACTGCATCGCGCACAAGTAAAAAGTCTGCATTGGATTTCAGTCACATGTTCCATGGATTTAGACTAACCATTGATCAGTTTTTATCCCCCAAGCACAGGGAGGCCCTTGCTACAAGGGATGCGGCACAGACACCCCTACGTTTTGCATCATTGACACAGTTATCCGTTCTCAGGCTCAGGAGCTCGGGAGATCAAGCAACTGGCACAACAATTTTTGTGAGCTGCAGGAGGTATTTACGGAAACTAATATGGAGCTTCAAGGCATCTTCCATGTCTGCTCGATGCCTCGTGGGGCAGCGATTTGATGGCTTGTTGTGGTCCTGCCTGCCGTTGTGCTGCTGCTGATGGAGTTCGACGAGGAGATGTACAAGCTTGTCACCTCCTACAAGTTTCATGTGTTTCTGTACTTTATAGCAGACATGCTTGATCTTTTCAACAGGCTCAACCTCGCCTTGTAACGTCGCGAGGTTGTTTACCGTATTTATTTAGATTGTCTGCCAAAATCGTGTGTACGTCTTTAAACGACAAAGCACCCCTTCCTTCGTAGATTGGCCTTACCGTCGTGCAAGGCGTGGTCCGGCGGACGCTGGTGTACATCAAACAGCGCTACATCAAATCTGGTGAGGAGTTCGGAGGGGGATTTTTGCCGCTGCTATCTACCTTCCTTGACAAGCACCGAGACGATCGCGATGTCACCATCGAAGGCGACCACAACAACTGTATCAGTGTGTGCGGGCAGTTTGCCCATACTCGTATATCACCTGGATTACTGCCTGGGAGATCTCGACAAGCCGAGTGGAGCGCGCATCTTCACTCCGGAAGCGTACCCACTGTCGAAAGGTGAGAGGATGAGCCAGTGCTTGGAGTGGCTACACGCGCTTTTTGAGTTGTTCCGCGGCGGTGGTAGGTGTGATTGCCTTCTAGGTACGTGAAACGAAAGCATGTTGTTGTTGTACGCTGTTCACTGAACATCAACCGTTGATGTTAAGATACAACTAAACGGACGTCGTCTCACATCCCACACATCTCCATTTGGTGCATCCCTGTGCTGGAGTGGACACTCGGGCGGCGCAAAAGGAGCATCACATTTTTGTGCCGGTCATGTACGCGATGCCGAAGGGGGAGAGGTCGTTTCATTAAGCCCTCAAGTCTATCCTCAAGTCCAGCGACTAGACACGGAGCTACCCAAACTTGGTTAACCTGTAGGTTGCAATGGCGGTGCTTCCTTTGAGCACCGTCGAATGCAAACGGGGCTTCAGTAGGCAGAACGTCATAAAAAAGCTGGAACCGAGGCAACCTTGGGAATGCAATGTTGAGCGACCTCATGAGCATGTCGATCATGGAGTACGAGCCTGATTGGGACGCTGTAGTGAAGATCTGGAGGCAAGACAAGAAGACAAGAAGCGCAAGCCCCGCACCTCGCAAGTAACACCCAGGGTGCATGTGACGAGCAAGAAGGGCAAGGAGAAGGTTGTTGACTTAAGCTCGGACAAGGGTGGGTCTGAGAGGGGGGGGGGGGAGGGGGGGGGGGGGGGGGGGGGGGAGGGTCTAGTGGTGGGGAGGGTGGTGATGACTATTCAGACTCAGACTCTTGACGAACTGTCTTAAATCCAGGTCTTCGTTGTACCCTACATATTTAAGAGTGCTTTTTAAACCAGTGCTGAAACATGTGGCCAAGGACGTAGTCTAATGTGTCATACTTTTTAGACTATGAGATTAACAGACTTTTCCAACACACCATCTCTGAAATTCATGCCTACGCTATACACCAATTCCGATGCCTCAGAGTGCTCTAAACGAATAATAGGCCCTGGTTGAGAACTGTTTCTCACCGCACATGCCCGTAATCATGTGAGAGCAATAACAATGATTGGCACGCAGCGAGAGCTGCCGCAGCGCCATCGGAGGACCAGAGCGTGGGTTACCAACCGAGCCATGAGGTTGGGTCGCGATGTGAACAGCGGCTGGAACAGTGGTCGAGGCGAGTGGCGCGAATGGTAACGGTCCACTGTTGGCGGGAACAGTTGTGTACGCGATAAGCAGGGGCACGAAGTACGGAAAATGATTTTTTCTTACACGACCCCCTCCCCAAGGAGGCCCCTCCTTACGAGAGTGCGTGTCATCCTAGAAATTGTGCCTGCGCATATACTCGATTTTATCCAGGGGCACCCAACTGTCTTCGGTGGGCGTGCGGTCTTTTCAGCTAATCAGGAACTCGATCTAGCGATCTCCACGTGGGTCACGAACTCGGTGGCTCAGGAATTTTCAGGTGTAATGATGGGCTCTGTTAGTGGTCGTGTGATGCTGGATGGGCGGTTGCGCGGCAGTCGACTCGTTGACGGAACGTATGGGCAGAGGAGGCTGACGTGGAATAACAAACTGACATACCATTCAGCAGGTAAGAGGGGCGGTGACGGGTGTTATCATGTGGCTTATGCGAAATGGCCCGCAATATCGTCGGCGTAGCTTCAGAGTAACGGGCAAGCGAAGTTTCTGTGTGTCGAGTAAAACAAGGTCGTCGTGCCGGTAAGTGACAGGGCGGCGATGGCAGTCGGAATTGCGTTCAGCGATTATATTTGATTTTTTTATGGCATAGGCTGCTCGGGTCCGGGCGGCTTGTAAAATTTTGGCGAACTGTTGAGCGCGTGGGACTGGGTTGTCGGGGTTTGGGGTCATGGGGTTCTGTTTGTAGTTGAGGTAGAAGGGCGACTATTGCGTTGTGGCTAACGTGGAGCTATTGTATGCGAATTCGATGAGTGGTAGCTGCTACTCCCATGTTGACGGGTCCTCGCACGTGGCTTGGATTGATTGCTTCATGGTTTGATTGGTCCGGTCAGTTTGACCGTCGGTTTCGGGGTGGTACGATGAGCTGAACTGTAGTCGCGTGCCGAACTCCTACCACATGTTTCTCCATAAGTTGCTGGTGAATTTCATATCGCGGTAGCTGATGATCGCCGTCGGTATTCCGTGCAGACGAACAACGGTGGCGATGAAGAGGCGGGATGTTTCTTCGGTTGAGTATGGGTCGGCGATGTGCAGTACGGGTGGTGAACAGAGAACAGTTTTTAGGGCAGAGAAGGCAGCATGCTCTTTCTCCCCCCACGTAGAAGTGACCCCCTTCCGTAGTAAATCCGTTAGTGGGCTCATTAGCTGTGCCATGTCGGGGACGAACCGACGGACATATTAACAAACCCCAAGAAACTCTGCAGCTCTGTGATGTTGGTCGGGGGTGGCACGCTTTGATAGTATCCAGTTTTTTCGGGTCTATTTCAACCCCAGCTTCCGAAATGACGTACCCCAGAAACTCTAACCAGTCTTGAAAATTTTCGCACTTTGAACCCTTCGTCAGTAGCCGATGCTCGTCTATAATTTGAAATTGATCCCGGCTGTTAACTTAAATGTCGTTGTTGTACACAATGACGCACTTGTCTAAGAGTGGTCTAAACGCCTCGTTCATGGTCATCTGAAAAGTTGCGGGCACATTGGTCAGCCCGAATGGCATTAATGTGTACTCGAAGGATTTGCACCTGGTTCTAAAAGTTGTCTTGGCGCATTCTGTCAGTTCGACTCGGATCTGGTGGTAACCACCACGTAAGTCGATTTTCGAAAATCAAAACCTAGCTGTTCGCAGTTGGTCGATCAGTTCGCCGGCGCGGGGGATGGGATATCGCGATTTGACTGTTACCCTGTTCAGTGCGAGGTAGTTGATGCACATGCGAAGCCCTCCGTCTTTGTTAAGTGTGAACAATATCGGTGCAGCGAACGGTGATGAGCTCGGTCAACTGAACTTTCTCTCCACTAGGTAGTCTAATTGCTTCCTCAGATCATCGAGCTCTGGCTGTGTCGGGCGGAACTGTCGTTGTACTGTCGGTTGTGCCCCTAGTTCTAACTCCGGTGTCGTGTACGGTGTCGTGTGCTCGCTGAGGTGGCAGTCCCTCCGGTAAGTCGTCGGGGAAAATCCCCGGGTACCGTTTCAATAGTTCCTGTAGTTCGAGAGGTACGACTGCTAGTAGTTTCTTAAAATCGCTCACTTCCTCATCTTTTCCCACTTCCATGACATCCACTGTGTACACGTCAGCTCCAGCGGCGACGGACCGTTTCATCGTGATGGCGTTGACGTGGACCGTTAAAGAATCGGGCGATTGACAGCGAGGTAGTGCGACCCAGTTACCGCCGCGTCGCACAGTGCAGCTTCCTATCGTCCAATCAATTTGCTGGTTATAGCGTCGCATCCAATCACATCCCAGTAAAATGTCGTGCCCATCCAGTGTCGTCGCGAGCATTTCCCGTGTAAATCCGAAATTCCCCCCGCATCGAACCTTCACTCTTTCCACCTTTTCCCGTATAGCCAGCGGCGTGCCATCAACTAAGCGTGCATCGATCTCTAGTAAGCAGTGGCTAAGTGTCAGCTGCAGCTTCCTTGCAGTTGCGATATTAACTAAACTGTGGCTAGCTCCTCTGCCGATATAAATCTTCACTGCTACCCCCTGTATTTTCTCGTGAATGTGTATTGGGCAATCTGTCGATGTACCCTCCGTATTCAGCTGAGCCCGATCAATCGCGTGAATCGGTACTGTCACTCATTGAGGGTCAGTGAGATCGGGCAAGCAGTGGGTCTTGTCAGTAGTGGGCCCGTACTCTACTGACTCTTGGCGTTTCCCTGCCTCCCAGACTCCCTCCCCTGTTCTGCTCCACGACGCCTTAGCTCCTCTGGGCACTCGTTCTTACGCTGGCCCGACCTGTTGCACGCGAATTAGCGCCCCTTAAATGGCGAGGCAGGTGCGTTCGTTGCAACGGCATGTACAGTGGCGTGCTCGGTCGGCCCCCGAGTACGATGTCCGTAGTGGTAGGATTCCGGCCTCGGACGACATAGAATGTCCATCTTCTCGGCAAGTGCTAGAATTTCGTTGAAGTTAGAAATCCCGCGAAGTATTTTTTTTTCAAAAATTCCAGCTTCAAGCCGGCGATGTAGCAATCCACTCTCTCCGCTTTGTGCATGTAGCCAACCTATTCGCACAGTGCGAGAAAACTGCTGTAGTAATCTTGGACCGACCAGAGCTGTCGCCAAGTGCGTAGTTTCTGACGTGCTGAAATCGAAGCCGCGATTGGATCGAAGTGCGCCCAAAGCCCTGTGCACTACGCGTCCCACGTGTTGTATTGGGCGGTTTCGCAGAACGAACTCCAGGTTACGGCTGGGCCCATGGGCCTCTCTTCTTGTGACAGTGGCTCATAGGCGCGTGGCGAGGTCACAATTACTCGCCACCAGTCCAAGGCGAGGCCTCGCAGCAACGATATAGCGTACCGAATGTTCGCGTAAAAAAACACATTCATCGTGAAGATCCACGATTGAACCGTCGGACCTCCATGCTGGCTAGGATCGAAACAGGGCAGGCGCTGCGGCTTAAGCGGCATCGGCTCACCAATGTTGTTCTTGCTGACGAGAGTGGCGATGCTGACGTGACGCCGAGCTTCGCTGTGTTTGTGCCCGTCATCTCCTTGGCTCGTTTCATTACCGGCATGGATTGGGCAGCGCCAGAGCGTCGTCCCATACTGCCGTGTTGCGATGGCGTTCTTGATGATATGACGATTGGCTCCTCAGTCGGTGCAGGTGCTGGTGTTGGTGTTGGTGCATTTGCCAATGATTGCTGTCGCGCGGAGTCGCGTTCCGTTGTGAGTGTCGCGATTTCGAGCGTAGGCTCCTCGAGTTGGTGCATAAGTTCGTCGAGGCGTTCTTGCGTCAACGTCGCGAGCTGAATGCAGTCAAATTCGGCCATGGCGGGGGTGTCGGGCTAGCTCTCGTGGCTGAGTGTGCACACGAGCAGCGGTGCTTGGTCGCTGAGGGACATCTACCCCCTCCAAAATCTGAGATAATGTGGGAAGCGAAGGTGCGAAAACAAACGTGGCCCTGGACACCAAATGTTATGAGGGCAATTGAGCGAGCAAACAAAGATTGCACTATCGAAGCAAAACAGTGTTGAGATTAGCTAGGAAGGAATGAGGATTAGGTAAGAGGGAGGGGGTACAAGAAGTGTCGAGCAATTTACTGTACCCCCTAAGGCTAAACCCACTACAGCCTAGATAACAGTAAACATATAATTTGACACACCCACATAGGCGAAGTGGGAGATAGCAAACACAAGAAGAGGTCACAAGACCAGTCAAGAGAAGAAACAAAGCAAAACAAGTGTCAGAATGTTGTATTTGTCTAGCCTGCAGTGGGGTACTCTATAGTGAGTACAGCCCAATCTAGGGTTTCCTATATGTACTCAACTGCTTGCTAGTGCAACCTCTTCTTTCTGCTTCTAAACTTTTCCTCATACTTGTGACAACAAGCTCAGGGTGGATCTCAAGATCACCATGCATTCTAAGCACTAGAAAGCGGCCACAAGGCCAGTTCACGTGCAGGTTTATAATAGAGCAAGCAGTACAATGATTACAACCTAACAACCAGAAACATGCAGGTTTATATATCAAAGTACAAGACAAGATCAAGAGACAAGCAGTGTTGGCTCGTGTGGCCACGTACAAAGGCGAAGCTGGGAACGCTGCAGCAACACTCGCACGGCAAAGGAACGAAGTGCAAAGTGCTACATTCTGCTCGCTAGTCTGACCAGGTAGCGCAACACCCTCCTAGCAGCTCGCCAGTGCGCAGGATGGTACACCAGCTCGAACTGCGTGTCCTCAATGACGTCACAGCCAAGGGCAAACTCACCCCCAACGAACGGAGGACACGAAGAGACAGAGACGAGACCAGAAAGGTAGGTACGACGACAAGTAGCGGCAAAACCAGTGAGATCAGCTACTAAGGCAGAAGCAGCAGCAGTCGAAGAAGCAGGTGCAGTCACAAGCGCGGCTATACTACGAGGGACAGTCGGGCTGGCAACACGAGCAAGGTCAGACACAGGGTCAGGAACAGGAGGAAGAGAAGACGGGGGAGGTAACGGCAGGACAACAGACTCCCGAGTAACACGAGAGGGAGCAGGGAAGGCGGCACAAGACACAGGCTCCCGACGCCCAGTCAGGAAGACGGACAATGGGACGTATCGAACAGGAGCAGGCAGTGGGGAGACAGGCGGCGGAAACAACAGAGGAGTAGTACAAGTGGGCGTCGGCTCAGGTAGCCACGACGACGGCTGCTCAAAGAAGATAGACTGCCGTGGCAGCGACTGCAACGCACCCCCAGACCCAGCACCTCTAGCGCCAGTACCTCCAACTCCACCAACAAGAGGACTCCTAGCACCCCCAGAGGCAGCACCCCCAGAACTAGCACCCCCAGAACCAAAACCCTCAGCGTCACCACCCCCAACAACACCTGGGCCCCCGAAGTCCGCAGCGACAAGCTGGAGAGGAGGCGAAGACGTCCGGGGCGGAAAACCCGGAGGTGTCTCCAAGCGCGGTGAGCGGCGAGAGGTCGCTGTGTCGGCAGCAGTAGGGTCATCCCCCTCGGTCGAGCCAGAGGAGGCAGAGGGGACTACGAGACACGGGAGAACAGTGGAGGGGTGCGCATAGACTGTGCTAGTAGGCGCACAAGCAGCGACACACAAAGGCTCTAACTCCTGGTGCCCGCCCCCGCCACTCCCGCCAGCTCCACTACGACCCTCATTAGCTACAGTGGTGAGGTCTGACAGCGCAGGGAAGGTAAGAGGCAGCACAAGACAGCCTAGGAGTGCAGGAGGGGGGGGGGAGTAGCGCCTAACCACAGTGGAATACAAAACATGGGCCGACGACACCTGACTCCTGGGGAAGAAGGCTCGCTGGTCGAACGAGAGGTGAAGGCGGACTGCAAGTGAAGCGGCTGCGTCTCGCGCCATCCACCGGTTGTAGGCAAGGTGAGCTGCGCCGAACTGCGTCCGCTCCTCCTCCTCAGCGTCAGCAGTAGGTTCAGCAGGAGCCTCTGGGGCCGGAAGGGACCCCGACGTGTGCTCGAACAGGGAGACGTTGTCCCGTTTAACACTCCAGAGGTACAGGTGCAGCCCCTCTAGCCAGGAGTCAAACCCTAAAGGTTGCCCCACTGCGTCAAAGGCTAGAACAGTGGGAGTCGCCATAGCAGCACGAACGGCAGCAAGCAGCAGGAGTGGCAGTTACGGCAGCAGTGGCAGCACAGGTGGCAGCAGCAGTGCATGCGGCAGCAGCAGCCTAGCAGAAGCAGCAGCAGCTGAGCAGTAGTAGCAGCGCAGCAGTAGCAGCAGCGCAGCAGCAGCAGCACAGGTGGTAGCAGCAGCACAGGCGGCAGCAGCAGCCTAGCAGCAGCAGCAGCTGAGCAGTAGGAGCAGCGCAGCAGTAGCAGCACAGGTGGCAGCAGCAGCCTAGTAGCAGCAGCAGCGGCACGAGTGCAGGGGGCAGGGCAGCACTAACGCACGGAGCAACTCGGCTCAGCAGGGCGGCTCGAGCAGCAGCAGCAGGTTAGCAGCAGTGCAGCAGCAAAGGCACGGCAGCCGCGCGTGCAGGGCAGGGCAGCCGCGCGTGCAGAGCAACAGCGCAGCGCAGGGCAATAGAAGCAGTGCAGCAGCAGCAGCAGCGCAGGCGGCAGCAGTAGCTTAACAGCAGCAGCAGCGCAGGCGGCAGCAGCAGCTTAACAGGAGCAGCAGCAGCTTAACAGCAGCAGCAGCGCAGGCGGCAGCAGCAACTTAATAGCAGCAGCAGCGGCAAGGAGGAGCAGCTGCAGCAAGTAGCAGCAGGAGCAGCAGTAGCAGCAGCAGTAGCAGCAGCGCACGGGGCAGCAACAGCTTAGGCGGCAGCAGCAGCAGCTGAGCAGTAGGAGCAGCGCAGCAGTAGCAGCAGCGCAGCAGCCCACAGAAGGGCAGGGCACGCTCGAGGCAAGCGGCAGCAGTAGCTTAGCAGCAGCTGCAGCGCAGCACAGCAGCAGCAGCAGCAGCGCAGGCGGCAGCAGGAGCTTAACAGCAGCAGCAGCGCAGGCGGCAGCAGCAGCTTAACAGCAGCAGCAGCAGCAGCTGAGCAGTAGCAGCAGCGCAGCAGTAGCAGCAGTCGGCGCACAGCAGCAGTAGGCACGCGCGGGCTGTGGGCTAGCAAACCAGGGGCGCGCAACAGGTGCGCGCAGAGCAGCTTAAAACGGGCGCGCAGCAGGTGCGCGCTAGGGGCTGGCGGGCAGCGTGAGTGGCGCGCGCAGCAGCAGGAACGAGGGGGGACTGGGCGTAGGGGCTGATGGGCCGCACGAGTGGCGCACGGGGCAGCTAGGGCGCGGTCAGGAGGGGTCGCACGTGACTAGGCAGAGGAATCGTGCCTAGGGCAGCTAGGGGACGGGACGCTCCTAAGGCAGAAAAACGTCTCGCCTAGGGCGCGTTTCGCATTTCGCGTTTCTCCTAGGGGCGTGACTCGGGCAGCAGATCGAAATTGGAGTGGTGGGCCCGTTTAAAAATTCGGTCCTAAGGACCATTTCGCTCTAAATACCATGTTGAGATTAGCTACGAAGGAATGAGGATTAGGTAAGAGGGAGGGGGTACAAGAAGTGTCGAGCAATTTACTGTACCCCCTAAGGCTAAACCCACTACAGCCTAGATAACAGTAAACATATAATTTGACAAACAGTACATCGAGCGAAGGAATGAGTGAATGTTATATAGCTAGCTAGCAAGGTAACGGTAATGGAATTGTCGAGGTGGAGGACTGGAGCCCAGGTTACCATCAAAGCCGTGAGGTTGGGTCGCAATGTGAACAGTGACGGGAACAGTGGTCGAGACGAGTGTCGCGAGTGGTGACAGTACACTGTTGGCGGGAACTGTTGTGTACACGATAAGCAGGGGTGCGAAGTAAGGAAAATGATTTCTCCTTCACACATTGTCATGTACCGGTATAACATTTTCTCAATTGCCATTACAGTCAAGCGAAGCAGACATTGCTGAGCAAGCACGTTCTGCTGGACCAAACACTCTGCAAAAAATAAAGGAAAACCAAAATGCATCCCCTTGGCCGTCTTCACGGTTCCATGCCCCCCCCTGCCAGTCCTAACTTGTCTCCTCGAGCCCCTAGTCTAATCACCTAATGCCCTTTAACGGTATCTAGTGTATGATGTATGGCAGGGGCAACTTGTCCCCTGCTATCCCATGGGGATGCGGGTGTGTATGTGTGGTAACCAACCACAAGTAGCCTGTGGTGTCTGTATACTCGAGGTTAAGGGGAGAGGAGGGTGATGGCGATGCTGACAGCCACTAATAAACCTGTCGTCCACGTCATCGCGCTGGCGAACACCAAGGGGTCCACACGCAGCCACGTAGGCACTGCTTGCACAGGTGGCTCGAGCACCACCTTCTGACCTGGACCAATCAGAGCCACAGGATCTGCTCCGGTTGTTCGGCTAGCTGCCTGCCGTTGTGTTGTTGTTCCTGCTGTCCCTCTATTCCGATCCACCTCTACAGCCACGGCTGGTGCAGCAGCATTTGCAGTGGCAGTGGTAGTGTTGGCGGCGGTGGTGGTGGTGGTGGGAGTGGCAGTTGCGGTTGCAGCAGCGGCAGCAGCTGCAGCAGCAGCAGCAGCAGTGAGAGGTTCTGTCTCGCTCCCTCCCTCTTCACTCACACTCCCACTGTCACTCTCTGAATCCACCACCACGCGAGCCCCCTCTACAATCACATCCCCCCCCCGCCCCACCTCCCCTCCTGCACCATCCGGCATCTGCTTATAAGCACCGGCCCCTTCCATATCACTCTCCATAACTCCCCCTCCTCCTTCAGACGAACTTGGTGAGTGCTTGGGAGAGAGTGCCGCAATCACATTCTGAATCAGCCCCACGAGGCTCCGATCAGCGCTGGAGGAGCTTCGGAGTGGTGTGGAGGCAGGGGGAGTGGTGGAGAGGGGTGTGGAGGAGGGAGGGGAGGAGGAGACGAGGAGGTAGCCCCGGGATTCGAGCTCTTCGGGGGTGGGGTAGGTGATGAGAGCGGCCCGGAAGAGGAGAGTTGGGACGACGAGGTTGATGAAGCCCTGGCAGATGATGGCCACCCAGTTGCAGAACTGGACCAGCACCTGAAAGGGAGGGGGGAGGAAGGGAAGTGGGAGCGAGAGAGAGGGAATGGAGGAAGGGAGTGTGTGTAAGGCAAGTGAGGGATGGTTGGCATGGGATAGTGGCTGACTGGTAGCCCTGGCTGGGAGGCTCTTCAGGGGTGGGGTAGGTGATGAGGGCGGCCCGGAAGAGGAGTGTTGGGACGACGAGATTGATGAATCCCTGGCATATGATGGCCACCCAGTTGCAGAACTGCACTAGCACCTGCAGGGCGATCAGAGGGATGCAGAGGAGTGCAGAGGGGTGCAGGGTTAGTGGGCGCTTGGACGAGGTTGTTGAAGCCCTGGCAGATGATGGCCACCCAGTTGCAGAACTGCACGAGCACCTGAAGGGATGCAGAGGGGTGCAGGGGGATGCAGAGGGGTGCACACGGAGGTTAGTGGGTGCGACGACGAGGTTTATGAAGCCCTGGCAGACGATGGCCACCCAGTTGCAGAACTGCACGAGCACCTGCAGAGGGATGCAGAGAGGTGCTGAGGGGTGTAGATGGAGTGCATGCGGAGGAGGGATGGTGGGCAAGGGTTAGTGGGTGGGTTGATGAAGCCCTGGCAGATGATGGCGACCCAGTTGCAGAACTGCACGAGCACCTGAATGGGAGGGGTGCAGGGGGATGCAGAGGGGTGCACACGGAGGTTAGTGGGTGCTTGGACGAGGTTGATGAAGCCCTGACATATTATGGCCACCCAGTTGCAGAACTGCACGAGCACCTGAATGGGAGGGAGAGGGGGGGAAGATTGCGAGGGCGAGGGCGAAAGAGGTTGGACGGACGGGGGACGGGGGACATTGGGTAGCGAGGGGTAGACAAGTGTATGAAGATTTGTTTTGAGACGTCTCAAAACTTCTTTTCTACCTGCACTGCTACCTCCCACCCGTGTTTTGAATCTTCATACACGTGACGGGGAACATTGGGTAGCGAGGGTCAACGCCCTGGTAGACCATGGCCACCCAGTTGCAAAACTGCACCCACACACTAACTCACCTCAGCCTGGCAGCACAAGGCGGTGAGCATGCAGCGCGCTACAACCGCCCAGGAGAAGGCGGCCGAGCCATATGTCTCACCTCAGGATTCAAGCTCCAAACACACACATATGTCTCACCTCAGCCTGGCAGCAGAAGGTGGTGAGCATGCAGCGCGCTACAACCGCCCAGGAGAAGGCGGCCGAGCCATATGTCTCACCTCAGGATTCAAGCTCCAAACACACACATATGTCTCACCTCAGCCTGGCAGCAGAAGGTGGTGAGCATGCAGCGCGCTACAACCGCCCAGGAGAAGGCGGCCGGGTCTGAGAAAACGTTTGAGGCGCAGGTTTTAGGGTTTAGAGTTGGGGCCTCACCTGAGCTTGGTTGAAGAATGCAGTGAGTAACCATGGCAGCACAATCGCCCAGAAGAAGGCGGTAGAGTCGGAAAAGAGGCCTGAGGCCTGCAGGTTGAAGGCTGCCTGTAGCACACACTATAGAGGTGCACTAGAGCTGTGCAGAGGTAACATTACCCCTAGAAGAGTCTCACCTGAGCTTGGTAGAAGAATGCAGTGAGCAACCAGGGCGCTACAACCGCCCAGAAGAAGGCAGCCGAATCAGAGAAGAGGCCTGAAGCCTGCAGGTTGTGGGCTGTAGGACGCTAAGAGGGGCAGGGTTTAAGGTTTAGAGTCTAGGGTTGGGATCTCACCTGAGCTTGGTAGAAGAAGGCAGTGAGTAGCCAGGGCGCTACAACCGCCCAGAAGAAGGCGGCAGAGTCGGAGAAGAGACCCGAGGCCTGCAGGTTGTAGCGCACCATGATGGCCAGGATGGGAATTCCCGGGATGTAGCCGAAGAAGCCCCACATGTACACTGAAAATTCAGTAGCTGGGGCCACCTGTAGGGTGGAGAGAACAGGGGAAGAGAGGGGCAGGGGAAAACAGGGAGAGGGGAGGGGGGGAGAGAAATCGGAGAGGAGGCCAGGAGAAGAGAACAGAGGGAGAGGAGGAAAGGGGGGGGGGAATGGTAAGAGGGGGTTGGTGAGGCCTGCAGGTTGTAGCGGACCATGATGGCCAGGATGGGGATTCCCGGGATGAAGCTGAAGAATCCCCACATGTACACTGAGAACTCTGTAGCTGGAGACACCTGTAGCGTGAGATAGAGGGATGGGAAGGGGTGCTGGTGGGTTTTGAGAGTGGGGATGGGGATGCCCGTATGCAGATGGGGATGGGGATGCCCGTATGGTGAAACAGTGCAAGGCCGAGCATCTCACATGGAGATGGCCGCATGCAGTGGCGGCATCTGCCTGCCCATCCAGCATGTTGAGCATGTTGTCTGTTCCCTTGAGCGTAACATCGTTACCCTTCCTTCCGCTATGGGATGAGAGAAGTATCTCACATGTGGATGGCCGCATGCAGTGGCAGCATCTGCCTGCCCGTCCAGCATGTTCAGCATGCTGTCTGTGCCGTTAAACGGGTGGCCTGAGGAGGCTATATTACAGGCGCCACCCCCTCCAGCATGTTGAGGGGTGTTGGTGATACAGTGAAAGGCACGCTTCTCACCAGGGAGAAGATTAAGACTAGATACCTGTTAAGGACGAGTCACCTGTTGGATCCAGGGACTACTCAACAGAATCTCACATGTGGATGGCCGCATGCAGTGGCGGCATCGGCCTGGCCGTCCAGCATGTTGAGCATGTTGTCCGTGCCCTTGAACGGGTGCTCCTCGTTCGCTAAGAGTGGGAACCCTTGGGACTATGTGAGTGATAAAGCACAGTGCAAGGCGAGCATCTCACATGGGGATGGCCGCATGCGGTGGCGGCATCGGCCTGGCCGTCCAGCATGTTCAGCATGTTGTCCGTGCCCTTGAACGGGTGGCCTGCGTCGTCCACTAGCTTGTACGCCCACGCTCCTAGCAGCCCTGCAGGGTACAATACAGGGCGTTGTATTGGGCCATAAAGGGCATGCTGAGCGTATCTTAGACATGGGCATGGGCAATATTATGGGATTCTCGGTGACATGGTGAATGCGTGCCTTTAAAGTACTGCAGCAGCAGGCACGTCGGCCTTATTGGCTCTTGGGTGGATTAACCACAGGCAGTCCTGAATCAGCGATTGGTATTCTGAAATAAACCTTGGACTTACTGGAATATTGTAACTGTGTACCATTGTACCATTGAACCGTATTGTTATAAAACAGAAGAATAGTGCGTGGCTTACCTAGTAGGATGTTGAGGGCGCAACCGACAGAAGCAGGCAGCCAGATGGCTCGGTTGACGTTGACACCTGGCTTCTTCTCATTGGCCCACGAGGGGATGGTGCTGACGTACGAGTATGCAAAGACACACACTCCTAGGACCTGGTTAAGCGAAAAAAAGGGATGGGGAGGACAGAAGAGCAGTTGAATCAACTAAAAAATGGTGCTGACGTACGATTATGCATACACACACACTCCTAGAACCTGGTTAGTGGGAAAGAATGAGAGACCAAGGACGGGGGAGGGAAGGGGAAGAAGGGGAAGGGAAGCAGATGGGGGGTGGAAATGAGATCTGCAATATAAATTGGGGGACCACGGGACGAGGTTGGAGAGGAACAGCGGGGCAGACTGAAAGGAGAACAGCAGCTGGAGCAACCCTTTACCGGTCTTGCAACGAGTACAACCCTCACCTGGCTTATATCGAGTCCCAAAAAGGGTGTTCGCCCAGGGCCATTGCCAGCGCAGTAGTTGGGTGAGCCGGGGAGGAGGTCGGAGAGGAACTGGGCGGCAAACTCAAAGGAGAAGAGCAGCTGGGCGAGCAAGGAGCAACCCCTTACCGGGCTTTACATCGAGTACAATGCTCACCTGGCTTATATCGAGTCCGAGAAAGGGTGTTCTCCCGGGGCCGTTGCCAGCGCAGTAGTTGGGGGACCCGGGGAGGAGGTTGGAGAGGAACTGGGCGGCAAACTCAAAGGAGAAGAGCAGCTGAGCGAGCATTGAGAGCCACTGGAAGCCCATGTTGTCGTCGAGGTTGAGGCGGGCGAATGGGATGCAGACCGCCATTGCAAGGACGAAGCTGCGAGGAGAGGGCACCCGGCACACAGAAGGGGGAGAGGGATGGGGAGGGGAGAGCGGGAGATGAGAAGGGCAGGTGGGCGAGCATAGAGAGCCACTGGAAGCCCATGTTATTGCAGAGATTGAGGCGAGCACATGGGATGCAGACCGTCATCGCTGCGGGATTGGGAACACACGTGAGGAGGGAAGAAGGGGAGATGAGAGCACTGAGAGGCAGTGGAAGCCCATGTTATTGCAGAGATTGAGGCGTGCACATGGGATGCAGACCGTCATCGCTGCGGGATTGGGAACACACGTGAGGAGGGAAGAAGGGGAGATGAGGGCACTGAGAGGCAGTGGAAGCCCATGTTATTGCAGAGATTGAGGCGTGCACATGGGATGCAGACCGTCATCGCTGCGAGATTGGGAACACACGTGAGGAGGGAAGAAGGGGAGATGAGAGCACTGAGAGGCAGTGGAAGCCCATGTTATTGCAGAGATTGAGGCGAGCACATGGGATGCAGACCGTCATTGCCAGGACGAAGCTGAGAGGGAGAGAGGAGATGGGGAGACAGGTGGAGGGAGAGGAAGGAACGGGGACAGAGAAATATTCTATTAGAAGCCGCAGACCCTGGTGTGATACTAGCAGGTGGGCGAGCATGCAAGGGAAGGGGATACCGACTGGCACTGCCAGGTCGCAGCTGGGCTCTCGAACAGAGGGAAAGGAGGGAGGAATACGTGTATCTAGAAGCGCGGGTGACTGGTGTAAGTGCCGGCCCCTACACGAGGCCAGGGGAGGAGTGGAGGAGTGGGGGTTGATGCTGAATGCAATGCAAGGACCTTGTCCGGGTTCGTGCTGCTAGGCTAAACCCTGAACCTCTTCTTGAGGCGCCTCAAAAATCGTGCTGTTAGGCTAAACCCTGAACCTCAAGCCCGAAACCCACTGTCCCCACTGACCTGATGCAGGACAGCACAATCAACACTGGTCCAGGGATTCGCATCCTCCCATTTCTGATTCGGACTCTCCCTCTTATTGACTGGTTGGGGAGCTGGGTTCAGGGTTTCCCTCTCCCATCCCCAAGTCAAATTTTGAGGCGCCTCAAAACTAGACTAGTGTTAACTAGTCCTCCCCTTTCTGATTCCGACTCTCCCTCTTATTGAATGGTTGGGGAGCTGGGTTCAGGGTTTCCCTCTCCCTTCCTCAAGTCAACCCCTCTTTTCTCTACCTCTCTCTGGCTCCATAGCTTGCTTGCACCCGCTCTACCCATCACCTCACTCTCACTCACTCACATCCTCACTCACTCACCCCAGGGAGATCACTGATCGGTTGCAGTACCGCTGCTGGTCGTCCCCCACGCGCACACACCTCCAAGCCCCACCCTCTCCCTCCTCCCAAACCTCCCAACACCCTACTCCCCCTTTCACTCACCCCAGGGAGATCACGGATCGGTTGCAGTCACCACTGCTGGTTGTCCCCCAAGCGCACACATTCCCTCCCGCCCCTCCTGTTGCAAGGGATTCGATAAAAGCGGGCGGCCACTGGCTGTAGTCCATGCCAAACGACGTGCCGGCTAGTCGGTATACCACCGAGTCTAGGACCTGCATGTGTGTGCGTGTGGGTGTGGGTGTGGGTGGGTGTGGGTGGGTGTGGGTGTGGAGGTGGGGTGAGGAAGGGTGATTGGCCACTGGCTGTAGTCCATGCCAAACGACGTGCCGGCTAGTCGGTATCCCACCGAGTCTAGGACCTGTATTGTAGGTGTGAGATGTGGGTTAAGATGGGGGGCACGGAGGTGAGGGGAGGAAGGTGGGTGCAAGTGTTGACAACTCAAATGCAGGCTGCCACTGCCCATAGTCCATGCCAAGTGTTGAAGAGAGCGGGGAGATGGGGGGAGCGTGGGAGAGGAGAAAGTTGTAGCAGCTCATTGACAGCCCTGCTTTTTCTAAATGAACTCACATGCTGTGCCAGTCGGAGCCCGTCTCATATGTGCCAGAATGTATTTATGTTTAATCGCATCACTAGAATGCGTTTTTTGCTTTCTTCTATTATTTCATCCTTTCCTTTTTCACTGTACCTGCGATGTAACAATCATGGACGCGATATTCGACGCGAGCAGCCCCGCGTTGAACCCAATCTGCGCGAGCGCGTACCACCGGTCGCCGAAATAATGCCGCACGAGCGTGCAGTACTCAAACCGCCTCGCGAAACCCTTGTTACCGGGAATTCGCTGCTGCGCCTCGCACATCATCGTCGCCGCGAACGAAGAAAACAGCCACATGAGCGTGAGCCCGGCGGTTGGTAAAAACCATCCCGCTTGTGCGTATAGCAACGGGAGAACCACGACCGCTGGCCCCGTGATATTATTGAAGTTAAGAACGCAAGATCTGACGGTGTGGATGGGTGGGAGTGGGTGGGAGTGGAATGGGACTGGGTATAAGGGGTAACAGCAGCAGTAAAACGTACAGAATCGAGCACGCATGTTTCTAGGATGCAGAGCAGGTAGGATGGAGGGGGAAAAAAACCATCTTCCTCGCGTTCTCTTTCCTTGCCCTATCGTTCCTCCCCTTCCCCTCCTCCCCCTTACCCCTTTTCCCCCTCCCCTTCCTCTCTTCCTGTCCCGATCCGATTTAGAGTTGGCACATAGCGACTGCGAAGGGAATTTCACGCCCTAAACGAATCGAATCCACGGACGTGGAGAGAAAGGGAGCGTTGGGTGGGGGATGGGGTTACGACCGAATCTGTGCTGATGGTGCAGGTGCTGCTCGCGCCCTTAATTCCGGAAACAGAGGCCCCTCGTCTCACCCTCAAACCATCCGCTCACCCCAACTCGTCTACTCACCCCAACTCGTCTACTCACCCCACCTCGTCCGCTAACCCCCAAGAGACAGAGACAAGTCAAACCCAACCCGTTCATCCACTCACCCCAACTCATCCATCAACCCATCCATCTGCTCACCCCCAGAACGTGATGGTTTTATCGCCGAAGCCGTGATGGTGGTGGTGCAGGTGCTGCTCGTGCCCGCCCTGCAGGTTACACTCGCTCCGCTCGCGCGGCAGCAGCGCCTCTGCGCGCGCTGCCGCCATGTCGGGGGAAGCTCTGGGAGGGTGGCAACGGGGGACGGGCGGGTGGGGAAGCGGAGTGAAGGGGGGAAGAAGGAGGGGAAGGGAGGAAATGGAGTGGGAAGCGGAAGGAGGGGGGTGGAACGGAGAGGGGGGAGGAAGAGGGGAGGAGGAGAGGGAGCAATGGATTGACCGATTTCCATTGCTCGCGGCGGCTGCCATGCCAGAGGAAGCTCTGGTGGAAGGGAGGAGGAGACAAGCGCGACAATCCAGGGAAAACAGGCAACGGTAAGCGGGTCCGACGACTCGATTCGCTCCGCTCGCGCGGTATCACCGCTCTGCGCGGACTATTGTTATGTCCTTCTCGGGGGGGGGGGGGGGGGGGGGGGGGGGGGGTGCTCGGAAGAATGGGAAGAGGAAATTGGAAAGAGTTGCGCAATCGGGCAACGGGGCGGAGGGGAAAGATGGGACGCGGGTTCGGTGAGGGGAGGGGAGAGGAGTGTCAAACGGAGTGTGGGAAAACTGAAGGAAATCGGAGGGGAGACGAGGAGCCGACGTATGAGCTGCGAGAAGCGATTTTTTCTGATGGAGCCGGGACGCTGATAGTTTCGCTGTGCGCTATTCGTTACTGATTCTCTCGTGGATGTTGTATAGGCCGATTCTGGCAAGCCGATGATGTTGAAGCTTGGCTAGTGGGGATATGCTAGTTCCGGAGCTCTCGTCTAGCGAACACGCTGAGGGGAAGCGTAATTCGCCACGTGGAGAATTTACCGTTGTGAGAGGAGTGGTCAGAGTGGTAAGGAGGGGTCACCTGTATCCATAATCCGAGCGGAATGTCCCTTTCCTCGCGAGGCCGTCTTTCATGTTCGCCATGCTCGCTGACTTGGGATCCTCCGAACTTTCCTGCTCAGTATCGCCGGCGCTGGACGAAGCTGTAACTGTTACTGCGCGAGATCGGCGACGAGCAAGTGCTTGAGAATCGGCGGGCCTACTGGCGAGTGCTATGGATGCGGGACCTATACTGCCGATCTTTAGGCTACTGCGAAGAAGTGAAATCGGTGTGACAAGTAACTTTCGTATATTGGAGAAAGACGCGACTACTTGGGCCATGAAAGCTGCATTGCCATCTTATCTCAAGCTTGATTCGTGAGTGAACGGCTTCAGAAGGTCAGGGACATGTGTCGTTTCTACCAGATTACCGAACCAGGATGACAGCTGGGGAGAGGCGAAGGGAAAAGCTAAGGGGAGTGTAGGAGAAAGTATGGGCCAGAACGCCAAAGACAACGGAACTTCATGGTGTAGGAATGTGGGGAACAGATTAGCGAAACGGTTTGCGACTTCTTCGAAACTGGATATGAGTAGTTCGCTCATCACGAAAGGTTATGCGAAAATTGTGGACTCGTTTCCGTAGTTTGGGGGATCAGGCAAGGACGACCGCGGCGTGTCTGGCATGGTTCAGGTGGAAGGCTGGTTGGCGGGCTGCCTTGGCTCGGATGTTTGGCAGGATGCAAGACAAGGCGGCTCGGAATTGCCGTAGTCGTTACGTTCTGATGACTGCTGGCCGACTGGTTACCAGCTGTAACAATATTGTGGGGCAAGGGAAAATCTTATTGGTGAACGTGTCAAGGTTGGGCGTTGCTCAGTGGTGGAACGAGCTTGGTCATCGAAAGCTGGTGGACTCGGTCTGCGTTGGCATCGAATGACTCGTCTTCGTCGTCGAGGTCTGCTTTGTGGGGACACACTACCTCGTGGTACTGGGATGCCCGAACTTCCCGCGTTTTTGGAGGAAAACAGCGGTGGTGGCAACCAAACGGCCACATCAAGAACGAAACTCGGCTCATCTGATCCGAACCCAGAGGTTCTCCGTCCCCCATCGACCCGCGCCGTTCATTCAGGAGCCCAAAGCTGCGTCAGAACGAGGGAGGTATGTGTCGTCCTCTGACCCGACCGAGCCGCGTAGGGCTTCCGGCTGAGGCTAGGTGTTTCAAGATTCATCGTAGCTGGACACACCTCACTCTTGTCAATCTGATGCTGTGTACTGTTTAGTGCTCGCTAGGGTATGGCTCGTTTCCCGCCGATGAAACAGTGTTTGTGTCGTTGACCTAAATCCAGGGTGAAGTTTCTGCATGCTGCTGAGATTGACGGGTATATTTAAGGTGAAGCCCTGGCTGTTTTAAAAGCCATGATTTACGGTATGTTTTATAGGAGATTGTTTTCGCATAACGTGTACAGGACTTGTCTTACCGTCTTCACCTTATCACAAAAATCAATTTGCATGCAGCTCAAGAGTCATATATAAATAGACAGTAACCAAGATGTTCAAGGTCCAAGTCTAGGTCCAAAAGAGACTGACACCAGAAACCAGTTCGTTTGTCTAAACAAAGTCATTAATCTCTACACCAAACCCCTACCGTTTATCTACAAGTTAAAAGCCCTACAAGTTACACAGTCACTAACCTGTTCCCCCACCATCCCCACACAAGCCTACAAAGGTTCCATACTCCAGTATATCTCAACGTTTCGCTTCCTTTCCTTCACAAGAACCAAAACACACCCCAAATCTCATCCCTTATCTGTCTTCACAAAATGCTGTCAGCGTCATTCGTACCCACACTCCCTTTCTATCCCCGTTATTGCCTTTC
The DNA here is from genome assembly GCA_947471745.1 of Closterium sp. Naga37s-1. Lineage (NCBI taxonomy): Eukaryota > Viridiplantae > Streptophyta > Zygnematophyceae > Desmidiales > Closteriaceae > Closterium > Closterium sp. Naga37s-1. Next base: position 6,562 of record CANJKZ010000314.1, on the reverse strand, counting down.
ACTTCCTTGCATTCTCCCGCTCTCAACCCCTGCATTTTGCCTCAAGCTCTTCTATCCCCGTTATTGCCTTTCACTTCCTTGCATTCTCCCACTCTCAACCCCCGCAACTTGCCTCCCTGCCGGAACCATCATGGGGGGAGGTATGAGCCTCCAAGCACGCGCGCCCCATTCTCTTCTATCCTCGATATTGACCTCTCCACTACCTGAATCAACCCCATGAGCATCTCCTCTGGATTCTTGCCTAGATAGGTTCTCACTGGCACCCAATGGCAACAATGCCATACCATCAGTTTCCACCACACCCTCCCCTGCTGCTGCTGCTGTTCCTGATGCTCCTCCTGCTGGTTCTGCACCTGTTGCTTCTGGTGCTGCGACAGCCTCTGCTGCTACTGCTGCTGCCCCTGCTTCTCCTCTTGCTGGGGCAAATTCCCTTTGTGCTGCGGGCTCTACTGCTGCTCTCCTTTCACTTGCACCTTCCTCCACTCCCTCTCCCCTTGTGCCTCGACTCTGAGCCTCAACCAATACCCCTTTACCCTCGTCTCCCTCTCCTTTCTTTCCTCCCTCTCCTCCTCTGCTCTTCCTTGCTCTTGACTCTTCATCCACCCTCCCCGTCTTGTGCTGGCTGCTGCTACTGCTGCCGCCTCTGCAGCAGCTGCTGCCACCACTACTGTTCCTGCGAATCAAACACAGCAAGCCACACTGAGGGCCGCTGTTACCACCACCGCTGCTACTCCTGCTTCTGCTGCTGTTGCTGCTGCAATCACTTACTCCTCCGGGAGACATACTACCTGAAACACCTCTATACTTGGCTTCCTCTTCCAAAACACCTGAAGAAGCACCTGAAGCACCACCTGAATCACCCGCCTTCCCCTCGCCCATCGTCTCTCCTCCATCTCCATTCTCCTCCTCATCCTCATCCCCATCAGCAGCACCATCAGCAGCACCATCAGCACCAGCAGCATTGGCTGCAGCAGTGGCCGAAGTGGCACTTGGGATTGCAAGAGAAACAGAAGCAGAGGCAGCAGAGGAAGCACGTGCAGCACCAGCACTGAACGGACTATCCGTAGCAGAGGGGGGACTCATTATTCCCTTGAGAAGACGCGGAGTCTGCTTTTGAGTCGACTCAAAAGCAGGAGCAGGCGGGGAGGAAGCATGGCAAGCAGCAACACTGAATGGAGGACTATCCGTAGCAGAGGGGGGGCTCTGAAGGCCTTTGAGAAGAAGCGGAGTGCTGCAAGCAGTGCTCAAGCGATGAGGAGGGGGTGTGTGGCCGGCAAAAGCATGCGGAGGAGTTTCCTGAGATGGGCTGCTCACACCCCTGAGGAGAGGAGGGGTGCTGCAGGCATTTGTGCCCAACCCATGCGGGGGAGGGGGGGTGTGACCAGCACCAAAGTGGCTGGGAGGGGGAGTGTGACCAGCGAATGAGGTGTTTTCAACCGGCGGGGTGCTGCTGCAAGAAGGGGTGAAGGAGTGGGGAGGAGTGTCGTGCGGTGGGGTGAAGACTCCCCGGAGGAGAAGCGGGGTGCTATCGGCAGCAAAGCAGCTAGGAGGAGGGGTGTGGCCGGCGAATGAGGTGTTTTGAAGCGGAGTGGCGCTGCTGCTGGGGGGAAGGCTGGGTGGAGAGCTGTGGGCGCTGGGAGGGTGGGTGGGTGGGCTGCTGCTGCCAGGTAGGTTGATGTTGGGAGAGGTGGGGGAGGTTTGTGAGGGATGCAGAGTGGTATGAGGGGATGCGGGATTTTTGGTAGGAGAGAGGGGAAGGGGAGGGGACGAGGGATTCTTGGAGTGGGAGGTAGCTGGTGGTTGCACCACTACTGTTGAGTTGGAAGACGGATGGAGAGCAATAGATTGATGCTCTATGGCGGAATGTGTTGAGTGAATCTCTGCAGAAGAGTGGAGAGTAACTGAAGACTGAAGCTCCACGGAAGAAGCAAGGCTGGGTTGAGTCTCAGCAGTAGCAGTGGCGGCGGTGTTGGTGTTGGTGCTGGTGTTGATGCTGGTGCTAGGCTGGTTTGGTCGCAAGGAACCGGATTTGGAGAACTGAGACGCGTGGGTTGAGTCGCTTCGAGGCGTGTGGGAAGCGTGGGAAGAGTCGACCCGGGGTGTGTTCGATTCTCCAGTCGGGTTGAGAAAAGCCGACCCCCTTCCCTCTTGACTGTGGCCGGCAGTCAAGCCGCTGTGACTGTACCCGCTGTGACTGTAGCCAGTGTTACTTTGACAGCTGTGAGTGTAACCACTGTGACTGTAATTGCTGTGACTGTAACCGCTGGTGCTGTAGGCGCTGACATCACTTGGGAAATAGCCGCTGTTGTTTTCGCACTGACTGTGGCAGCGGCAGCGGCGGGTGTGGCTGTAGCGGGGGCAGGTGTGGTGGTGCTGGTGATGCTGGGTGTGACTGGTGAAGGCGTAGCAGTGGCGCTGGTGATGTTGGTGCTGGTGGCAGGAGCAGGGTGCTGCGGACGAGTTGTTTGCCCCAGGAGCATCACAAGGGGCACCCCCAGCAGCAGCCATGCATGCCGGGCAGTGGTGTGCGTGTTCCCCTGCCTCGTCTGTGAATCTGGAGGGAGGGGAGAGGGAAAGGGAGAGGGAGAGGAGAGGGAGAGGGAGAGGGAGAGGGAGAGGGAGAGGAAAAGAGTGGTTATCAAGCACCAGCAGCACCAGCACCAGGAACACCAGCAGCAGCCGTGTATGCTGGGCAGTGGTGTGGATGTGCGTGCTCCTCTGCCTCGTCTGTGAAGCTGGAGGGAGAGGAGGGGAGGGGAGGGGAGGGGAGGGGCGGGAGAGGAAATGAGAATGAGGAAAACAAGCGAAAGTGATTAAGAATGTGACCAAGTTACAAAGCTTACAGTGGAAGCTTCTGGAAGTTCTAGCGGACTCCCAGCGGTGTAGTTGGAAGGCACATGGTAATGCACGAAGAAGGTGAGGTTGTGGCAAATGTGGTCGATAAGATTCAGAGTGATTATATAAAGGAGGCGTGCTAACAGTGAGGGTTCCAAAGGCCGGGCGGCGGTTTGGATGGAGGGCACGTGGTCATGCACGAAGAAGGTGAGAGAGGCGACGAGGTGCTCTTATTGGAAGTGACAGTAACGAAGGTGCTAAGGATGAGCTTACAGTGAGGGATCCAGCAGGGGCCTCGCAGCAGTGCGGATGGAAGGCACGTGGTCATGCACGAAAAAGGTGAGGGAGGCAACGTGCTTTTGATACATGTGGTTGATATTACTCAGAGTGATTATATCAAGGATGCGCGTGCTTACAGTGAGGGCTCCAGGGGCCTTGCAGCAGTGCGGATGGACGGCACGTGGTCATGCACGAAAAAGGTGAGGGAGGCGACGAGGAGGAATGTGGAGAGCTGCAGCATTAGCAGCCAGTAGGGCTGTAGGCCTGGTGAGGGGGAGAGAATAAGAGAGAAGAGGGTGAGGGAGAGTAGGGTCAGGAGAGGAGCGGGGAGAAAGGCGGAACAAGGGCAGGTGAGTGATGACAGCAGCATTAGCAGCCAGTAGGGCTGTAGGCCTGGTGAAGGGAGAAGAGGGGGAAGGGGAGAAGGGGGTATATGGGAGGGGGAACGGGATTATGCGAAACACACACCCTGTCTCTGTATCGGTGATTGCAGAGAGAGGAGGGAAGAGAATGGTGGCAGAGAGAGGAGGGAAGAGAATGGTGGCAGAGAGAGGAGGGAAGAGAATGGTGGCAGAGAGAGGAGGGAAGAGAATGGTGGCAGAGAGAGGAGGGAAGAGAATGGTGGCAGAGAGAGGAGGGAAGAGAATGGTGGCAGAGAGAGGAGGGAAGAGAATGGTGGCAGAGAGAGGAGGGAAGAGAATGGTGGCAGAGAGAGGAGGGAAGAGAATGGTGGCAGAGAGAGGAGGGAAGAGAATGGTGGCAGCGAGAGGAGGGAAGAGAATGGTGGCAGAGAGAGGAGGGAAGAGAATGGTGGCAGAGAGAGGAGGGAAGAGAATGGTGGCAGCGAGAGGAGGGAAGAGAATGGTGGCAGAGAGAGGAGGGAAGAGAATGGTGGCAGAGAGAGGAGGGAAGAGAATGGTGGCAGAGAGAGGAGGGAAGAGAATGGTGGCAGAGAGAGGAGGGAAGAGAATGGTGGCAGAGAGAGGAGGGAAGAGAATGGTGGCAGAGAGAGGAGGGAAGAGAATGGTGGCAGAGAGAGGAGGGAAGAGAATGGTGGGAGAGAGAGGAGGGAAGAGAATGGTGGCAGAGAGAGGAGGGAAGAGAATGGTGGCAGAGAGAGGAGGGAAGAGAATGGTGGCAGAGAGAGGAGGGAAGAGAATGGTGGCAGAGAGAGGAGGGAAGAGAATGGTGGGAGAGAGAGGAGGGAAGAGAATGGTGGCAGAGAGAGGAGGGAAGAGAATGGTGGCAGAGAGAGGAGGGAAGAGAATGGTGGCAGAGAGAGGAGGGAAGAGAATGGTGGCAGAGAGAGGAGGGAAGAGAATGGTGGCAGAGAGAGGAGGGAAGAGAATGGTGGCAGAGAGAGGAGGGAAGAGAATGGTGGCAGAAAGAGGAGGGAAGAGAATGGTGGCAGAGAGAGGAGGGAAGAGAATGGTGGCAGAGAGAGGAGGGAAGAGAATGGTGGCAGCGAGAGGAGGGAAGAGAATGGTGGCAGAGAGAGGAGGGAAGAGAATGGTGGCAGCGAGAGGAGGGAAGAGAATGGTGGCAGCGAGAGGAGGGAAGAGAATGGTGGCAGAGAGAGGAGGGAAGAGAATGCTGGCAGAGAGAGGAGGGAAGAGAATGCTGGCAGCGAGAGGAGGGAAGAGAATGCTGGCAGCGGTGTCGTTGCAGACGCCCAGAGGCACGGCATGGGCGAGCGTGTGACCATCATGAGATCCTGCTGTGAGTGAAGAGAAAGAGGATCAGGGGTCATTGCAAAGGAAGACGGGTGGAGGGGTAGTCACCTGCGAAGAGAATGTTTGTGGCCGTGTCGTTGCATATGCCTAGAGGGACGAAGGCGATGGCCTTGGTGACGGCGTGGGCGAGTGGGCTAGGTAGCAGCATGAGATGGTGTGAGTGGGGAGAGAGGAAGAGGGGTAGGGAAGCCACCTGGGGAGAGAATGCTTGCTGGCAGCCGTGTCGTTTCAGACTCCCAGAGGGACGATCAGTGTGACTTACCTGGGAAGAGAATGCTCGCAGCAGTGTCGTTGCAGATTCCCAGAGGCGCAAAGGCACGAAGGGCGAGGGTTTGAGTGAGCGTGGTGAGATGACTGGTGAGTGGAGTGAGAACCTGGGGTAGATACCTGGGAAGAGAATGCTCGCAGCAGTGTCGTTGCAGACGCCCAAAGGGACAAAGGCGATTGCCTTGGTGACGGCATGGGCGAGGGTTTGCGCGTCGGCGTGAATGAAGAGGTTGGTTGATCCCACCCGCACTGCCAGCGGCCACTTCCAACTGGAATGTGGGGAGAGGAAAGAGAGGTGGGCAAAGGGAGGGAGAGGAATGTAAAGAGACAGTGAGGGAAGGAATAGCACCAGAGGCGAGGGTTTGCGCGTCGGCGTGAATGAAGAGGTTGGTTGATCCGACCCGCACTGCTAGCGGCCACTTCCAACTGGAATGTGGGGAGAAAAAAGAGGGAGAGGAGGGCAGCGGGAGAGAGGAACAGCGAGCGCGAACGAATAGCAGCAGTTTGACCGTTGACGTGGAGATGAAGAGGTTGGTGGATCCCACACGCACCGCCAGCGGCCACTTGCAAGTGGAATGTGGGGAGGGAAAGGGCGATGAAGGAGACGGGAGCAGAGGGCGCGGTTAGGGAGGGAAGAGAAGGGAAGGGCATTGGCGGGAATGAAGAGGTTGGTGGATCCCACACGCTCCGCCAGCGGCCACTTCCAACTGGTAGGGGGAGGGGGGCCAGAGGAGGGGAGAAGGAGGGAGGGGAGGGGAGAAGGAGGGAGGGGGGGCCAGAGGAGGGGAGAAGGAGGGAGGGGGGGCCAGAGGAGGGGAGAAGGAGGGAGAGGGGCCAGAGGAGGGGAGAAGGAGGGAGGGGGGGGCCAGAGGAGGGGAGAAGGAGGGAGGGGGGCCAGAGGAGGGGAGAAGGAGGGAGGGGGGGCCAGAGGAGGGGAGGAGGGAGGGGGGGCCAGAGGAGGGGAGAAGGAGGGAGAGGGGCCAGAGGAGGGGAGAAGGAGGGAGGGGGGCCAGAGGAGGGGAGGAGGGAGGGGGGCCAGAGGAGGGGAGAAGGAGGGAGGGGGCCAGAGGAGGGGAGAAGGAGGGAGGGGGGCCAGAGGAGGGGAGAAGGAGGGAGGGGGGCCAGAGGAGGGGAGGAGGGAGGGGGGCCAGAGGAGGGGAGAAGGAGGGAGAGGGGCCAGAGGAGGGGAGAAGGAGGGAGGGGGGCCAGAGGAGGGGAGAAGGAGGGAGGGGGGCCAGAAGAGGGGAGAAGGAGGGAGGGGGGCCAGAGGAGGGGACAAGGAGGGAGGGGGGCCAGAGGAGGGGAGGAGGGAGGGGGGCCAGAGGAGGGAGGAGGGAGGGGGCCAGAGGAGGGGAGAAGGAGGGAGGGGGGCCAGAGGAGGGAGAAGGAGAGAGGAGGGAGGGGGGCCAGAGGAGGGGAGAAGGAGGGAGGGGGGCCAGAGGAGGGGA